>FR997808.1:11527544-12843794 GCA_905475355.2 Clostera curtula | reverse complement strand
AATAAATGTCAAGGGGGTTAATGCCGTTCTCGGAGTCATCTATTGTCCACCCACTATCGACTATTTCTCCAACCTGGACACCCTCTTCGAGTCTGTTTCTACTGACTACAAACATCTCATAATTATGGGCGACTTCAACACGGACCTGGCAAGGAATACCCCTAGATCACGTCGGTTGGGATCAACCCTCGAGTCGGCTAGCTTGTTACCGCTCGCATTAAATCCCACTCATCATAACACGGAAGCTGATGACTCGTGGCTTGATCTTATTCTGGTGTCCTCTGTTGGCTTTGTTGACAACCATGGTCAGATGGCGGTCCCAGGTCTTTCTCGACACGACTTGGTTTATTTAAGTTATAAAATTAAGCCACCAAAACAGCGGCCTGCCGTTGTCCCTCTACGTTGCTTTGCAAAATTAGACAATGGGAAATTAACCTCAGACGCACTAAAATTGGACTGGACTAATCTACTACAGGCACCCACGATTGACGAGAAAGTGACTATCTTTAATGAAAACATATTAAAATTATATGATACACACGCCCCTCTAAGAGCTGTTCGATTAAAACGCCCGCCAGCACCTTGGATTACCTTGGGTGTACGAATGGCTATGCGGCGTAGGGACAGAGCGTTTCGTAGATTTAGGCGAGACCGCTGCGAGGAGCACTGGTGCATGTATAAATTAGCCCGAAATCGCTGTAACCAGATGGTAAGAGTTGCAAAACGCCGATATATCTATGAAAATGTTTCCGATTCTTCTACGGCCGATATATGGAAGTTTCTCAAAACTCTTGGAGTTTGCAAATCTCCCGTTAATATAATTCCCACTAATTTTACTTTGAACGACCTTAACGTTCATTTTGCCTCATCAACACCTCTGCCTCTGTCAGTAAAAGCAGAGACAATACATAAGATAACTTCCGGGCCAATATTGCCTCCCAATTCTTTTGCTTTTTCTCCTGTGAGTAATGACGAGGTCCTCAATGCGTTTAAATCCATTAAGTCAAAAGCTGTTGGTTGTGACGGCATTAGCAGGATAATGATATCCCTCATTCTGGATGCTATACTTCCTATATTTACTCATATAATCAATTTTTCTCTGCAGACTGGGGCGTTCCCTTTTTTCTGGCGTAAGGCTTTTATCATCCCACTTCCAAAAATCGCTAATCCCAGTCTTGTCAATCACTACAGGCCAATTTCTATCCTTCCATTTCAGTCCAAAGTTCTTGAATCAATAGCTTTCAAGCAAATTTCTGCATTTGTGCACAGCAATACGCTTCTCTCTCCTTATCAGTCCGGCTTTCGGCCAGGGCATAGTACTTGTACAGCTCTGCTAAAAATTATAGAAGACGTCAGGGCCGGCATGGAGGACTCCAAGTTGACAGTGCTGGTATTAATCGACTTCTCCAACGCTTTCAACGCTGTTGACCACGATGTCCTCCTTGCCCTTCTGTCACAAATTGGAATCTCGTCATATTCGCAAGATTGGTTTTCCTCATACCTTCGTGGTCGCCAGCAAGCGATACGTGTTGGCTTGACATTCTCGGATTGCTGCAGCTTAGCATCTGGTGTTCCACAAGGCGGTATACTCTCTCCAATTTTGTTTTCGCTATTTATAAACTCCATTACCAAATCACTCAAAGGCTCTTACCATCTGTACGCTGATGATCTGCAATTATACTGTCAAGCGGATATTAGTGGAATAAATGACTGCATAAATAAAATAAACGCGGATCTTACTGCCATCTCGGAGTGGTCTCAAAAATTCGGTATTAGTGTTAATGTTTCTAAATGTCACGCTATCCTTATCGGTAGTGTTTTCCAACTTCGTAACATAGACTCCAGTCAACTTCCACATATAGTGTTTAATAATGCACAAATTAATCTAACATCTCATGTTAAAGATCTGGGTCTATACATTGATGACAGTTTAAGTTGGAACAAATACGTATCTAATGTTAGTCAAAATGTCACGTCAATATTACGTTCTCTCTATAGATTTAAAAATTTCCTCCCATCCAAAATTAAATCCCTGCTTGTTCATGCCCTCGTTCTCCCCATTATTGATTATGCAGATGTTTGTAGCTCAGACCTATCACAAGAACTTCTAAACAAATTGGATCGACTTCTCAACAACTCTATACGTTTCATTTTTGGTCTGCGTAAGTATGATCATATTTCCTCTTTTCGTGCTCAGCTTAAATGGCTTCCTATCCGACAGAGACGATCTCTCAGATATCTCTGTATGCTTTATTCTGTCATGAACGATCCTTGTACTCCGGAATATCTCAAAAGTTATTTTCTAGTCTTGGGTGGCTCTCATTGCCTAAATCTTCGTTCTGCTGACAATTTACTCCTTGAGATTCCTTTGCATCGTACCAATTTCATTTCTAATTCTTTCGCTGTTACGGCGATCAAGCTCTGGAACGCGCTCCCTCTTGACATTAGAAAAGCTCAGACCAAACTTACATTTAAGCGCAAAGTTAAGCAACACTATTTTCTAACACTGCCTCAGACTTGATTAATCTTCGTCACGTTGAAATTGTATTTTTCATATATATTACGTATATTGTAAAAATTTATAGTATTATAGTATGTATTCATTAAATTTGTATGTATTTATATATATTTATGTGTGTGTATATACATATATATATGTCTGGTATTCCTTTTGTACCCCATATGCTCTTTCCTTTTAACCCGAAGGTTGACTGGCAGAGAATGCCGCATGGCATTAAGTCCGCCTTGTGTACCGAGTTTGTAGTACATAAAGAGTAAATAAATAAATAAATAAATAAATAATTAAAATTAATGCAAAAACCAAAAAAAAATATTAATGAACTAATTAACTTTTTTTAAATTCCACGCGGACGAAGTCGCGGGTACAGCTAGTTATATATAGAAATGACACCCAGACTCCGAGCCAGTGCCTCTGGTTTAGACAAAGACACTTGCCCGACCCCGGAATCGAACCCGGGACCCGTTGATCCAAAGGCGGCACATCTAACCACTAGACCAACGAGGCAGTCGAAATAGATAGTCATTTGAAATTTCCATAAATATCTGCCGTTCATAAATTAAGGTCTAGTTAAAATGTTCGTATACTTTTAGCAAAAAGCTAGTCAATAATATTCGCTAACAATATTTAATAACTTTGAGTGAATATTTAATAACGTGTTCATTAACAAGCTGAAACATTCCGTTCTCATTAATATTCTTTGATGGCCCCGTCAGAAGGGTCTGCTGTCCCAAAATAACTAGCAGATAATATGATTCACCTTCCATCGCATTTATGGCTTCGTAATAACCAAAAGGTTGGTCATCTTATACCAAACCGTATTTGCATCGCTCGCTGATAAATTTATATTAAAGGCTAGCTGTTAACCGCGACTTTGTCTGCGTGGTATATGACAAAAGAATTATTGACCAGTTCGCAGTCTACGATAACTTATCAAATATGTATTATCTACGCGCAAAAAAGCACTCCAAAATTAAAAAAAAAACACCGGCTAAGAATGCTACAAAAATGTGGAAACTCAGTAACTATGGACCCCTGAAAAACTCAGGGGTGCTCAAGTTACCCCTACTTACATCAGCTAACTGCCAGTGAAGCGATTAGCCGAAACAGACAGTCAGACAAAAATTGAAATAAAATATTGTTTTGGTATATGTACCGTCTTTACATCCAAAGGCGCTTTTTAAAAAGTAGACACTCCATTTTTATTTATTTGTATAGATTAATTTGGTTATTTGGTAGAAGACTGGTTTATAAATAAATAAATAAATATCCTTGGACATTTCACACAACGCCATCTCGTCCCAAGTTAAGCAACTTAATGCTTGTGTTATGGTAACGAGATGGATGATAAACTACTTATATACATTTTTTTTTGTAAATACATACATATTATAGATAGAAATGACACCCAGACTCCGATCCAGTGCCTCTGGTTTAGACAAAGACACTGGCCCGACCCCGGAATCGAACCCGGGACCCGTTGATCCAAAGGCGGCACATCTGACCACTAGACCAACGAGGCAGTCTAAATGTTTTTTTTATTATGTTTGTTTATTTTATTACGTTTCTTTTTCCATGTAGGTACAAGAATTATTTAGTTACAAAATATAGTCATTGTAGTATAATAAGTTAAGTTCTAATTTTGCTCATATGAGTTTTTGTTATTTTTGCAAAGGTTACCAGCCAAGGAACAACCTCGATCAATTGGGTCGGAAATTTGACAGTCTAAATGGTTGATGTAGCGCACCAATATTATTTAACTATACCTACATCCTGTATGTCTCTTGAGTTATATCTTGAGCACTTGTGCTTTTTCTATATTCTTTCAATTTGAATGCACTGTGCATGTATTTTAAATTCCCTTAATTGCCCACGTTTCACAGGACAGTCTGTGTCTGTAGTGTCATTCACACGCGATAAACTCGTAAATATTTAAATTGAATATGGAATCGCGTGAATCTAATAGACCTCTAATTTTGCGATTAAAACTGTCCTTTCTACCGCTAACCTCCCTTATCACTCCCCATAACTCCTCATATCTTCACGAAACGCGCCAGCTCCCTAGTTCAATGAACTCGTAAACGATCAAGTGTAATGGCCTAAGCAAGTTTCATGCGAGCCTTTCGATTGGAGTTCTGTAAAAGACAATCGCAATAAAAGTAATTGAGGTTACTGTCTGTTTTATGAATTATGTATTATTATGATCCAAGCCACTACTGAACGGGGTATCTCCTTTGATGGAGGCATTAGCCAAACACTAGAAAAAAATCTCAAAACAGGCCACAGCTTGGAATGTGATAGAGGAAGTTAGGTTAGCAATAAAATAACTGTTGTACTTTTGAAGACAACTGATATCTCGTCTCTCCCGTGAACACGACTGCTGCAAAGCTTTCGAAACGTCGCGAATAAAATATATGCGATATATCCGTCAGATAGTGTTTAATTTCGAAGATATTCATCTTAGCTAGATTAGAGGTATTCATCGTAGATCATCTTAGCTAGATCTTGTTATGGGCGGCCTGTCGGTTCAACATTGTATTGTTAACAAACAGTAAATAACTATGTGATGACATTTTAGAAATTAGAACCGTCAAGAAATTGTTTACTGCAATGTGCAATGATCGTGAAACCTAAGACCTAATTAAATGTTGATTAGTTATTTGTTAGAAGTCGGTATAATTTGTTTGTTAAAATGTCCTTACTTTGTATTTTTAGTGCACGTAACCTGGAAGCAACAACTAGTAAGTCTTAGAATACCCAAATTTGTCTTCTGATAAACGGTTTTGTTCATTTATTTCAAGATTTATAGCAAACTCCAAACTTGGGGCAATAGACAATACCGACGAATGGAGAACCCACTTCTTTTTGCAGTCGGTTAAAATATCAACATCAAAATGTGCTCTAATTTGGTTGGTACAGAGAAAACGTTGATGTACACCTTAATTAGATTCTATGTACGCCATTACTTTATAATCCACTGTATTGAAATCGTTAAGTGCTAGTGAATAAGGCAATTTATTTGATATGTTCTTACCAGATATACAAGTCGATGTAGGAAATTGGTGAATTTATGTTGGAGCATGACCATTGGCTATGCTCGTCACTTTCGTAAATCGCGCACGGTAAGGACAGTCGGCACGCAACAGTAATAAGTATTTTATTTTATTCCATGAAAAACTAGACAATTATCTAAGGCTATATCAAAGTGGTAAATGGTCACCAAGCCTCACCAGTGTCGGGGTTCTGGGATTTTTACCCCAGGTCCTGAACTACTACTATTACTACTACTCAGACCCTAAATAGCCCACTGCTGTGTCGTGAGGATTTACCCACGTTAAAAAGATTTTACATCCATAAAACACGCTGTCATAATGACGTCATCTTTTCAAAAGGGTTCCAAAAAATATGAAGTGTGCGGGATTTTTAATCGTAAATTAAAAAGTTTGGACAAACATTTTCAGTAGCTGACACATCGTTGCGTTAACCTTAGGGATTGCAGCCCAGTAAAAATGTTCGATTCAAATCGTCGTTTCACCCCAACCCCGTACCCCCTTTGGGGGTGAATTGCGCGCGCACACAAAATCAATACGGCAGGCGCTACGCACAAAATATACGGCACCCGTAAATAGAGATGTCATCGCCAGAATATCAATATTAATTAGTCTTGACAACTTCGAGTGGCCCTGGAAATAGCGGAGTTTGTGATCCTCTCCTCTATTTATTCTTCTTCTCTACTTTGGTAACTACATCGAAGCAATGTTTTCCACTTTTCACACTTACGAGCTACTATTTTGAGTGCTTGCACTAATATGAGTTTATTGAGAATGTTAAAAGACGAAATTCTAAATTCTAAATTGTTGTTTTCCCCGATTAGTTTCAAGAATGGCACCGAAATAAATTGGCAGTATAATCATCATCATCATCATTTCAGCCAAAAGACGTCCACTGCTGGACATAGGTCTCCCCCAAGGATTTCCACAAAGGCCGGTCCTGCGCCGCCCGCATTCATCGTTTTTCCACCAGTATAAATATGAATCTTTACAATTTACCTGCAACCTAAAGCGCATCATTGCTAAAAATAAGGTTCTTAATTTAAAGTTTATTTTTTTATTATCGACATCTATAGTTGTTAACATCCCTAAAAGTTTATGAAGTATGATTAATTTCTATAAAATTCGTGAATTTAGGAGACAATCGTATTTTGAATTTGTAATCGAATAATTTGAATGTTTGCATAATCTTTTGTTTTATTCAACAGATGAGAAGTGATTCGTACGCAGTGCCATCTGTTGAGTAATGAATGAACTGAAATGGAAAGTGTTGAACTGATTCGTTATGAATTTCTTGTTAGGACGTTTCTTTAAATATTCCGTAAATTAGTGCTGGTATAATTTTCTGGCCCTAAAAAATACTGTAAACCAGATCTCCCTTTTTTACTTTAAAGATAGTTGAAGTTTAAATGCTAATGCAAACCACTTTTGCATCGTCATTATAAATGATAATATTAGCTTAGACTTAAATACTTATCCTTAAGTATCCGTAACCTAGCAGTACGTAATCGACCTACAAATTATATCACAAATTACGTCTGATTCAGCCAGATTTTGGATGCACATCCCGAGGCACACTTAGGAGGACACGAAAAGCCGCCCTTCCCAGCTGCATCTATGGCAGTAGTTACACGTAGTCAGTGGCGTAAACTGACAGCTAGTCTATCTAAATACCGGCTGTCTCACTAGATACGTCGCGGAGGGCAGACGGCAATCGCTCTGCGTAAATGCTGGTAGTTAGCCAAACCAGGTTAGACTGGTACCTATCCCAATGAAATTGGGAAGGTGAAGTAGAAAAATACTTATGAAGAAGAATACTTGTCCCTGATAATGCAATAAATGTTAATGCTTGCTATAATGACAATACGACCTAACCTTAATAGATTGTGCTACCGTTCCACTCAGGCTAACAAGGACTAATTAAAAAATAAATTAGATCACGAAGTGGTAAGGTTTTTTTTCTAATTTAATCCAACTTCCAGAATAATCTTTCTTCATTACAAAAATATTTAATTACACACTTTTCAGTTAATTTGTGCGAGTCTCCAAACAAACGATGACTGGAACGCGGAGGGATCCCATAAAATCCAATTAATTTAGCCGAGGAGACTCGGTTTGCAGCGGCGACGTGATTAAAATAACAAAAAAGATCCATTAGTCTTTGAAGCCTACTCCATGTTAACGATCTCCGAGATTATCGGAGTAAATCATAAATATATTAGAGATGAGAAGATTTTAAATACCATTTTAGATATCTTTATGTTCAAAAAGGGTGTTAATACAAAACTGAAGTTAAAGTTTAATTTTTGATTATGTAGTGAGGGATTTAGAATATGTTTTGGAAGAGGCTAACCTTGTTTCCGCAAATATGTCCTTAATAAGCTTAATGTAGGAACATTCTACAGTTGTTCCTAAGGAACATGCATAATTCATAGCATCAAGTTTATAATTGAGTGAGTAAATCACACTCGCTTTAATCCGGGTGACGATCGAATTTCCGATCCGGATGAAGAGATTTCCGCCCCACACTGTGAGCTAATGGAAAATATGTTATATGTTACGCCAATATGGGACGTTAAATCAATTGTTTTATGGAAGGTTATCAACCTTTGTGGAACAAGTTCGTACTCAGTAAGTAGTAAGTACTCAGTCCATAGATGATCCACTGCTGAGGCCAGACGGGTTGGTACACATGTTGTGTATCAAGTTTTCCTTCTCTTGTGGCTAGGTTCTGGTCCTTGTCATTTCCTTTGGTCAGCTCTTACATCCTCAGAACTGGTATTATGACGCTATGCAAAACCTAGAAGACCTGGCACTCGATACGGTGGTCTGGGAGGTTTTACCTCCGATAGTCGCAACCCGTAGGGTCGCCACATTAGAATGCGTCCTCGCGAACTTGTGGCGTCCCAAGCGAGGCGAGTGAGGGTATACCGCTGGGGTTTTCAGTAAGTAGTCAAGAGTTCCGGAGTCCCTAATAACCGCTGAGACTCCGCCACCCCGGGTGGCGGAGTCTCAGCGGTATGCATTAAGCATTACCACGAAGAATAAAAAAAAAATTGAATCTGAGGTTTTATAGGATTTCATACAAAGAATTCTAAATTTCGTTGCGGTCGTCGCTTATTAATGTGCGATCACCATTTAAGGAGGGGTATATTCGGCATTACACTAACTTTAGTGTAATGCATTTAGGGTCACCACCAGCCCACTTGGGCTGGTGGTGACCCTAAATGTATCGCCAATTCTTTGCTTGTCAGGTTTTAGAAGTTTCTGATAATAGGTGACTGATAAAGATAAGATATATCACCCGTATTACGTAAAACTTAAGCCATTTTAGAACGTTCTGCCTCAATATGTTCTGCCTTTTGGTCACCCTCAGCGAGGTATGCGTTGGCTTTTTAAACATATTACTACTACTCAGCCCATAAATGACCCACTGCTGACTTGGGCCTCCTCCCATTACATGGAGAGCAATTAGCCTACAGTGCCACGCACTTGGTTTCGTGTCAAGTTTTCCTTCTCTTGCGGCTAGGTTATCCTTAGCATAAACTTTTGTCGGCTCTTACACTCTTACACCCTCAGGATGGAAGGGGGTGGACACTTTGTATTTTTTTTTATTTTTTTTTTTAATAATATCCTTGGACATTTCACACAACGCCATCTCGTCCCAAGTTAAGCAACTTAATGCTTGTGTTATGGTAACTAGATGGATGATAAACTACTTATATACATTTTTTTTTTGTAAATATATGCATATTATAGAGAGAAATGACACCCAGACTTCGAGCCAGTGCCTCTGATTTAGACAAAGACACTGGCCCGACCCCGGAATCGAACCCGGGACCCGTTGATCCAAAGGCGGCACATCTGACCACTAGACCAACGAGGCAGTCAAAATCCGTTACTTTTCATAATATCGGCTAGCCTTTACCGGACTAGTCTAGTATTCTGCCAGCTTCTTCCTAAGTTCTCAAAATGCGTAATCAAAAGGCGAACTACATATCTGGGATAGAGATAATTACTACAATAACTGTAATAAGGACATTAAATACTAATTGATCAACATCCTACGAGTATTAAGCGACATTGCGCCAGCTCATATCACCGGAGAATACATACAATGTAGGACTTATGTTCCTGTTATAGTACACTGTTGTCTCTGAGATTAATTATGATGAATCACCCCGGTGTGGAGTGCGCTGGTGTTCTGTGTAACTGGCATGTACTTTGTACCAAGGCAATTAATTAAGAAGAGCTTTTTAGCTAGCTTTAGATTTCGTAAGAGCCGACCAAAGTAAATAATAAGGCCCATAACCTAGCCGCAAGAGAAGGAAAACTTGATAACAAAAAGGGAAACCCTGTGCCACCCCGTCTGGCTAGCGTGGCATAGTAGGCTAATTACCCTCCATGTATTTGGAGGTGGCCTGACTCAGCAATGGGTTATTTATGGGCTGCATAGTAGTAGGATATTATGAAATGCAAACGTTCGGATTAGAAGGAAATAATATAGGTGAGCTGCCTTTACGTTTCATAAGTCGCCACTTATGACACGCTCGGGATGGAATTAGGTGGCGGCGACATGTATTCTTAATCCAGACGGACATTAACTTCTTCACTACATAGTATAAAACAAAGTTACTGTCGTCTGTCCGTCCCTATGTATGCATAAATCTTTAAAACTACGCAACGGATTTTGAAGCGGTTTCTTTTAATAGATAGAGTGATTCAAGAGGAAGGTTTTTATGTATAATATATGCATAATTACACCCGTGCGAAGTCGGGCCGGGTCGCTATTAATCTATATATATATTTCTTGTGTGCGTGTGTATGTGACTGAACTCCTCCTAAACGGCTGAACCGATTTGAATGAAATTTTTTGTATGCGTTTGGGTGGCACCGAGGATGGTTTAGATTCACAAATCAGCCTGACAGATGGCGCTGCAGTCGGTAAACAAATATCATGCAGGACAACGTCTGCCCGGTCAGCTAGTTAATCTATATAAGTAAAAGTGAATCGCAAAATGTGTTGGTAAGCGCATAACTCAACAACGCCTGGACCAATTTGGCCAATTATTTTTTTGAAATGTTCGTTGAAGTACAATGATGGTTTTTACGGCGAGAAAAATTCGAATAATTGCCGAAAAACTGTCTATTTCTTACTTCCATACAAACTTTTTTTAACTAAAATGTAGAGACAATTTGAGCTTTATTGCTATTGTTTATATTTTAAAATAGGCGTTTCTAGTACACGTATCATTAACTGACGAGTCAAATAACTTGAAGACACCAACTCAAATAGTATAAGCGCACATATCTGTACATTTACTTGTTACGTGCTTACGTAAGACAAAGTTCTAAGAACTCAGCAAACTTGGGGTGGGTAGCGTTGAAAGCCGCCCACAAGTCCCTCCCCAATACATCTAACATACTGTGAAATAAAGGAAGGAAAAAGTACGATTTCGTTAACGAATAACGGTACCGTCTTATAATGAATGATGAAATGAAAATGAATGAAATAGAAAATAAATAAATAAATATCCTTGGCATTTCACACAACGCCATCTCGTCCCAAGCTAAGCAACTTAATGCTTGTGTTATGGTAACGAGATGGATGTTAAACTACTTTTTTTTGTTGTGAATACATACATATTATAGATAGAAATGACACCCAGACTCCGAGCCAGTGCCTCTGGTTTAGACAAAGACACTTGTCCGATCCCGGAATCGAACCCGGGACCCGTTGATCCAAAGGCGGCACATCTAACCACTAGACCAACGAGGCAGTCGCATGAAATGCATGATTGGCTGGATTTGGCTAATGCACTAAAAATAGTGAATCGTGGAAAGGTCTGAAGGAGGACATCGTGTCATAACGACACGCCAACGTCTAATAACTAATGAAGTATTACTTTATTAGTTTAAATTTATGTTGGCATTAAAGGCTTATAAATAAATGTATTAAAAAATCCAATATGAATGATAATAGTAGAAACCAGAGAAGAGAACAATCAGATGGTACACTTCTTTAGTTTCTTAATTTGACCCATTTCATTAAGTTAGCTTCTTTCTTAAGAAGCTACATAAGCTACTCAATGTTGTCTATGGCATGTTTTCTGGCCAGCGTGGC
Organism: Clostera curtula; assembly: GCA_905475355.2. Classification (NCBI taxonomy): domain Eukaryota; kingdom Metazoa; phylum Arthropoda; class Insecta; order Lepidoptera; family Notodontidae; genus Clostera; species Clostera curtula. Next base: position 12,832,102 of record FR997808.1, on the reverse strand, counting down.
ACTGTTGCCTGGTTGCCCTCCATGTTGACTCAGCAGTGGGTTATCTGCTACCGTAGATAGCCCACTGCTGTAGTACTGTGAAAAGTGACAAATGAACGTGATTTTTGCTTAATGCTTATGTTTATTTATTTATTTTATTTTATTTATTTCGAAATTCTCTTCATCATCATCATCGATCGTTTCAGCCAAAAGAGGTCCACTGCTGGACATAGGCCACCCCCAAGGATTTCACGGCCAGTCCTGGGCCGCCCGCATTCATCGTTTTCCAGCGACCTTAACCTGGTCATCGGTCCACCGTATGGGAGGCATACCAGCACTGCGCTTTTCGGAACGTGGTGGCCACTCGAGGAGTTTTCTGCCCCATCGGGCATCGATGCTGCGCGCTATATGCCCTGCTCACTGCCACTTAAGTTTGGCAATCCTGTGGGCTATGTCGGTGACCCTGGTTTGCCTGCGTATCTCCTCATTTCTGATTCGATCTCGCAGGGGTACTCCGAGCATAGCCCTATATCTACTCCGTTATATTCAGATCTTGCAAAGCATTGCACATTTATTGACACAAATCAAATCATTCGAAAGTAACGAGTAAAGTTTAGTAAAGATACTTGAAGTCACCAATTTGTTAGTTTAACAGATCTATTTCGTAAATAATGCACAAACACTCAGCTAAAACTTCCATTTACTTCTGTCCCAGTGCGTCCCAATTTAGATTAGAAAGTGGTTTTGCGTTTAGGAGAAAGTACTATTAGCATAAGCTGCTAAAGTTTCCTGGATAATAGTGAAACTTTATTCACAATGTACTTTCAATTTTAGCTGCAAGCTCAACATTTCAGTTTTAGGAATAACGATTGTTAGCATTCAAGGTGTCACAAAAAACCTGTAAATCTATAAATAATGAAAGGATTTTCACTAGGTACCGATGTAGATCCCAGTGGAGATACAGTCAGGGCCCACGGGACAGCAAGTTCAGGACGGTACATCCCGGGGATGTTTAGTGGGTATGTCTCCGTCTCCTCACAGAGGTGGAGGGCACTATTACAGTTATTGATACTTGCACTAAACGGTGTTTTTTATTGGTTACTAGCGACCCGCCCGGCTTCGCACGTGTGCTATGATGAACCTCTAAATTTGTCCGTGTTTCTGTACAATATTATGGATGTATTATACATATAAACCTTCCTCTTGAATAGAGATGGGATTTTACTCGGAAAAAACCCAAATGTGGGAAAAAATAGGGAAAAAACCCGGGGAAAATTCCCGAATGGGATAATATTCGGGTTTTTTCATATTTAGCATATGTAACATCTAGGTAATGATACGTATATATCTAATAGTACGTACTATTACTACTAGTTAGAGCTAACCTAACTTTGTTTATTTTCATAATTCAATAAATAAAAGTACCTAATTTTCGCTGCATATGTTCTAAAAATTAAAAAAAAAGTTAATTTTATTAAGATATAATGAAAATACCCCGTCTATTGGTTTTTTCCCGTTGGGTTTTTTCCCCACTGCCCATCTGCTTGAATTACTATATCTATTAAAAAAACCGCTTTAAATCCGTTGTGTAGTTTTAAAGATTTAAACATACATAAGGACGGACAGACGACAGCGACTTTGTTTTATACTAGTTATGTAGTGATAGTGATTGAGGTGGTGATACGGGTACTTAACGCCGACTACTATACACTATTGCAAATAGTTTTCGTTCCCTTAGTTTGTCAAGAAACTACGACGAACTTTGGCAGCCGACTTGTCAATTTATGCCGAGGCAAAGTTTCTTGCGTGTCACATACACATTACTGGCGGTATTGATGTGAAATCAATATCGATGCTCCAAAACTTATTTTTGGGCTAATGTCTGCATAACATTACACTACTAAATTATGTCCGTATGGTGACGGATTTAGAATACACTAGCGGCCTGTCCCGGCTTCGCACGGGTGCGATGTTACTCGCAGGTGACGCCGTGGGGTGAAGCTAGTAAAAAAAGTAGCCTAAGTTACTCCTTATATCATCAGCTACCTATCGACGAAAGTCCCGTCAAAATCGGCCGTTCCAGAGATTAGCCGGAACACAAAATGGGACAGACAAAATTTAAAAAAAAAATTGGTCTATTTACTATGTATACATACGTACGTATTTAGTAAAAAGTGGTTATTCTATTATTACAAACAGACACTCCAATTTTATTTATTTGTAGTATAGAAATATTGTCACCATCCCATACCATCTTGGGGGTGTCTTAAGAGCCGGCAAAAAGAAATGACATGGCTGAAAACCTAGCCGCAAGAGAAGGAAAACTTGATAAGAAACGCTTTGGCAACCCGTCTGGCCAGCGTGGCACAGCAGGGAAGTTACTCTACATGTAACTGGAGGAAGCCCGTCTCAGCAGTGGGTCATATATGGGCTGATTAGTAGTAGTAGACTTAAAGATTAATATAATAATATCCTTGGACATTTCACACAACGCCATCTCGTCCCAAGCTAAGCAACATAATGCTTGTGTTATGGTAACGAGATGGATGATAAACTACTTATATACATTTTTTTTTGTAAATACATACATATTATAGATAGAAATGACACCCAGACTCCAAGCCAGTGCCTCTGGTTTAGACAAAGACACTCGCCCGACCCCGGAATCGAACCCGGGACCCGTTGATCCAAAGGCGGCACATCTAACCACTAGACCAACGAGGCAGAAAGACAAGATTTTTTTGTATATTGAATAGAGCGACTGCTTGGTTACCCTACTCAACATATCCCCTGGGATGCTTCGTGTTACCTCTGGCACAAACTATAAATTTGTTGGACTGTCACATAAATTCCTTGTCTTTAGACATTTTCATTACGTTTTACGTAAAAGACCCACTACTGAGTCGGGCCTCCTCCAATTACAGGAGGTAAATTATCCTACTGTACCACGCTGGCCAGACGGGTTGGTACAGGTATTTGTTTCAAGCTTTCCTTTTCTTGCGCTAGGTTTTTTGCCATGCAATTTCTTTGAGCCAGCTGAGGATGGCATGAAGCTTTACGATAATGATTATTATATTGTTGATCCGTGTGGTGACGGATTTAGAATACATAGTGTCACCACCCCATTCCATAAGGCCAAAAACCTAGCTTCAAGAGAAGGGAAACTTGATACGAAGTATATTTTGTTTTAGTAAATAGTCATAGGATAAAAAAAAATGTTTATTACCCTCTATGTAAATGGAGGTCTCAGTGGGTCAATTATTGGCTGAGTAGTATTATTAGAAGGCCCCTTGATCAGTAATTTAATATAAAACTGACACCAAAACAAACATTGTTTCCTAAACTGTTACCTATAGAAGAAATTTAACGAAAAATTTAACAAATCCGTTAAAAAGTGTTTAATTTCAATGTGTAATAGTCGCGAAAATCTAAGAAAACATATTTATTATTAAGTTTAACTATTTCTTTAAACCAGAGCGTTCAGAGTTCGAAATTCCTTTTCGCTTTGTGTTGTACACTTAAAAAAGAGAAATATGAAACAAAAAAATAAATGTTTTCTGTAGGTAGTAGAATTCCACAGGCTTGCGCAAGAAATTTATTACTAAAAATTAAACGTTCTTTCAAAGGCTTCCTAACTTTTAAGTAAGGTTGAGAAATGTTCGCGGAAAATGGACGGGAATATTATTTTTATGCGGCAGTATTTTATGTTTCTGTGTTACTAAAGTTGAATTTTATACATAACTGTATAGCACGTTGTGCAATCTTTAAGATCCACTATTTTCAGTCAGAACTTACGCAGTTTTACTTGCGCAAACAGCAATCCAGTTTCAGATTACTTATATTGGAACAAGAGCGATTTATTGAAATGACTTAATTATTAATTTAAAATACGAAGCCCCAGCATTAGGTAAACATATATCGCATGGGAAGTTTACAGATATGACATTCACGCACACAAATCACACCCAGACTCAGAGCTCTGGTTTACACAAAGACCCTAGCCCGACCCCGGAATCAAACCGGGGAGCCGTGATCCAAAAGTAATTTAGGTACTTGGAAAGAATACATTAGACAAAATCCTCTATCAATATTCTTTTAAAATCACTTAAAATAAAACCCTATAACCGTAATGTAGACACAAATATAAACTGCCTCGTTGGTCTAGTGGTTAGATGTGCCGCCTTTGGATCAACGGGTCCCGGGTTCGATTCCGGGGTCGGGCAAGTGTCTTTGTCTAAACCAGAGGCACTGGCTCGGAGTCTGGGTGTCATTTCTATCTATAATATGTATGTATTTACAAATAAAATGTATATAAGTAGTTTATCATCCATCTCGTTACCATAACACAAGCATTAAGTTGCTTAGCTTGGGACGAGATGGCGTTGTGTGAAATGTCCAAGGATAATTATTTATTTATTTATTATTATTATTTTAATCTTAATATTTTGGTCACTAGCTAGAGAGAAGAAAAAGATGGTAGTCAGTAAAACATAAAACAACTAACATTCATTTCACGTCAAAATAGCGTCTAAAACTAACTTGAACGCAACTTCACTAGACGAAAATTCCGGCAATGCTGTGATAGGTGTAATATGTAAATACGTGGTACTTTTTCGCCCTTCGGGAGACAAATGGCCCTCACGTCGAGTCACTCAACGCCCCCCATTTATCATGTCACCAAGAGCCCATGGAGTAAAAGTCATTCTATGCGCCTTCCACGTTATGCGTATTTCAGCTTCAATTTGCATGAGAATGTCGAAATTTCCTTTGAAATCCGAAGTGAGTTCTTAATTTGAAATAGGTAATCAAATTGTCACTTTGTGTTAAGTTAAGATAAGAGAAAATGTTATGCACTATGTTATTAACAAAATTATTTCATTACTTTTTGTAATCTATATAAATAAAAAAGAATTGCTGTCACGCTAAAACTTGAGAACGGCTGGACCGATTTGGCTAATTTTGGTCTTGAAATATTCTTGGAGGTCCAGTGAAGGTTTTAAAGGTGAGAAAATATGGAAATTCTCGGAATTAAATAATAACAAACTATTTGCATTTCTCTTGACGTGACACTTGACGATTCCATTTGTTTGTTTTAAGTTTATTTTATACAAAAGTTTAGGTATTTTATTTATCGATTGAGGCAGTACGAAATCTGCCGGGTCTGCTAATGTTTATCCGTGTCTTCGGTGTGAATCTTATTTAAAATAAAACATAATATAAAACAAAGTCGCTGTCGGCTGTCCGTCCCTACGTATGGTTAAATCTTTAAAACTACGCAACGCATTTTGAAGCAGTTTTTTTAATAGATAGAGTGATTCAAGAGGGAGGTTTATATTTATGATACATGCATAATATTGTAGAGAAACACTGATAAATTTAGATGTGCATCATTGCATCCGTGCGAAGCCGGGACGGATCAATGTAATTAGAAATTTTTAATAAATAAATAAAACCTACTACTACTCAGCTCTTAAATGACCCAACACTAAGCCGTGTCTCCTCCCATTACATAGAGTGTTATGTGCCACGCTGGCCAGACGGGTTGGCACAGGGCACGTTTCAAGCCCCCAGGGACACGGAGCATACTCTCTGCAATGGGAGTGAATCCCGTGGCCCTGGCTTGGGCAGTTAAGGATCGAATTTACCATCTATACGCACCCCGGAGTCCCACATACCACGAAGATCTCCGAAGTAAAAAAAAAGGGCACGTTTCAAACTTGAAACGTCAATTTACTGAAGCGGCTATCAGCTCAATGATTGTTGAATCAATATGCCACATAACGGTAACCTCGTGAGCCATACTTATTATTAGGATATTTTATGATTGAGCTATATCCCTCTCAGGAGTGAAATTCGTTCTAAGTACATTACATTATTTTTCCGGATAAACGCTCTTACAACTCTGTAAATGTTAACAGTTTGAAAAGCTTATTCGCGCATTTTTCCTGCCAACTGGCAAGCATTCAAATTGCAATCTCTGATTGTGTTCACTGCCTTGATGGCTTCACGGCTTATTGTGCCCACCCTATCTCCCAGAAAACTGGACAATAAACACTATATATTTGTTATTTCGTGAACTACACTTAAAATCAGTCATACTTTACAGTGGCGTAATCTGATTTTAAATTTCCGACTCAATAGTGAAGGTAAATCAATAATATTATTATTACGTGAGCAAAAACATAGAAAGTTGCGCGGATGGAGGAGCCTGAAATTCCCACACTTACAGTTTTATGTAGAGAAGGAGTGTCGATTGCTTTTTTTAATGCATAAAAATAGGTTTTATCAATATAAAGAGCATTACACTACCATTACATGTAATTGCCACACCCAGGAATATACATAATATACACTTTTGTTTCAAATTCAAAAAGAACTATAACTTAAAAATTAAGAACCGTTGGTCGTCAGTGTATTTAATATATTAGGTTTGATATTTTTATAAGCTTTTTTAAATAGATGAAATAATTATGAAAAGACATTTAAGTTCTGTTATTATATATGAAAGACTCGATGGATAAAATAATACCTCTTTACAACTTAAAAGAATTTCAATTATTTTTTTGTAAAATGAAACAAAGAAATACATAATAGCAACTAGATCAATCAACCCGTCGAACACTCTAAAATTGAAATAGTTTTCTGAAGTTACCCTGTTTGCAACTTTAGCAATATCGGACTTCACAACAGCGGACAGTCGACACTTCCACAAATTGTCAACCGACAATTGATACAAACTTACGCAATTGATAAGAAAACACTCTTTTACAGTAATTATTCCTATTTATTTCCAACTTTACAATTCTCTGCACTGAATATCTTTTGAATAATAATTTAGGAGATCCGTTTGGTTCGACCACTGAGCAAGTGACGGATTCAGAATACACAGTGTCACCAACCAATACTTTCCCGGGGGTGACGTAAGAGGCGACTAAGGAAACGGAAGAGGTAGATCACCTAGCCGCAAGAGAAGGAAAACTTGATACAAACCCTGTACCAACCCGTCTTGCCAGCGTGGCACAGTAGGTTAATTCCCTCTATGAAATTGGAGTAGGCCCGACTCAGTAGTGGGTCATGCATGGGCTGAATTGAGACAAATGAGGTTAGATCGGTACCGACCGCAATGAAATAGAAAAAAAACTAGAGAGAGATAAAAATGTTGATGTTATGCTCTATTCTACTAGGATCGGGAGTTTGATTTTTAATCTGTATGTTTTATTATATTCTAATAAGTAAGCGCTTTATTGTCAAGTAGTAAATTGTATTATTAGTATTGTATTGTTAGTTCCTGTTTTGCATATACTCGTAGATGTCTCTGCATTAATTTTGAACGTTGTATTACCTACTATTCACGAATTGCTCCATATGACGGAATGAATGCTAACCGACCTCAGTGAAATTGGAAAAGGTCAAGTAATAATATTTTACCGGGTTTTGTTATGGAATTTTGTTTGTCCTCAAGAATATTTGGGGCAATTACCCCATTGCTATTTTAGGGCACATATTAAGAGCATGTCAATATTTTTTGACCCGTTAAGGTTGTTAATTAGAACAAGGTTTTCTATTGCATAACAACCTTTATAAGATCCTAGCGACCCGCCCCGGCTTCGCACGGGTGCTATTATACATGTATTATACATATAAACGTTCCTCTTGAATCACTCTATCTATTAAAAAAACGCTTCAAAATCCGTTGCGTAATTTTAAACATCTAAGCATACACAGGGACGGACAGATGACAGCGACTTTATTTTATAATAGGTAGTAATCATATATCTACAATAAGATATTGTAAATAGGAACGGGCATCATTCAGATTCCAGATATTTTAAGTATTTTAACTGTACTTTAATTCATACTAAGTATCACAAAAGTTGAATAATAACATTACACTGTTCTGTCGGGCCTTCTCTAGCTACATGGAGGGTAATTAGCTTATTGTGCCAAGCTAGACTAACGGGTGGCACAGGGTTTCATATTTAGATTTTCTTCTCTTGCGGCTAGGTTAACGACCTTGTCATTTCCCTTTGTCGGCTCTTACGACACCCTCAGGATGGAATAGGGTGGTGATACCATATAAATCCGTCACCACACGGACAATTTTCGAGATCTATTAGTGGTCTTTTACCCAGACTCGTTGAGGATGAAACGGGTCGGATGCATAACACTAATAACTATTTTAATAACTAGCTGCACTTCATTATCACTATCAATATATATATAGAGTGATTCAAGAGGAAGGTTTGTTTATATGTATAAAACATCCATAATATTGTAGAGAAACACTGATAAATTTTAGAAGTTAATCATTGCACCCGTGCGAAGCCAAGGTGGGTCGCTAGTATCGATATTCTGGATAATTCACAATATATCTTAATAAATTATAGCCTACGTATTATTCATATGTTTATGCTATTATTGTAAAGTTTCATTAAAATCCATTCAGTAGTTTTTTACTTGAAAGAGTAACAAACAAACATCCATCCATATTTACAAACTTTCGCGTTTATAATATTAGTATGATAAATCCAATAAGCTAAAATTAATATAACGCGAACCTTGACGACTCTCGTTAGATCTGACAAAGCGATTAATAACCGGCGTTAATGGGCGCTCGTGTAAAGCTCTTAACGAGATATATTGTGGGGTTGAATCATGGTTGAATCGTTACATTTTCTAATCTCGACGAACAATATGGGAACATCGATTTGTGCAAACCTTTCGTAAACAAAAACTTTAATCATTTCGATTTTGATACAGCCCACATAACTCACTGTTGATACGGGCCTCCTCCAGTTACATGGGGGAATTAGCCTACTGTGGTACGCTGGCCAGACGAGTTGGTAAAAGGTTGGTATTAACTTTTTCTTCACTTGCGGTTAGGGTGTCGGCTTTGTCATTTCCTTAGATTGGCTCTTACGGCACTCTCAGGAAAGAACGGGGTGACACTGTGTATTAAAAACCATCACCACGTGGAGTAAGAGCTTTGATCAATTTTAATAGATTTATTTTAGGTAAATATCCTTGGACATTTCACACAACGCCATCTCGTCCCAAGCTAAGCAACTTAATGCTTGTGTTATGGTAACGAGATGGATGATAAACTACATATATACATATTTTTTTTGTAAATACATACATATTATAGATAGAAATGACACCCAGACTCCGAGCCAGTGCCTCTGGTTTAGACAAAGACACTTGCCCGACCCGGGAATCGAACCCGGGACCCGTTGATCCAAAGGCGGCACATCTAACCACTAGACCAACGAGGCAATATATCTAAAGTAAATACTAATACTAACCTCTTTATTGTCGGGAATTTTTAAAGAGCGGTTTGGCACGTGTATTTAACAAAACAACAAATTATAAATTAAAAAATATTCTATTGTATATGTTCATCAGGGATAATGTAGGAATAGAATTCTAATGATATAGTTTTTCAGTTTCAGTTTCAATGAAAACTTTCCGGTTAAAAATATTAGATATCGCACATTTCACTTACCAACTTCTTCCATTATCAGAAATATACAAGATACAAGCGAGCGTATACGATGTACGTTATTATAAAACTCTCAGTTTTATAAGACTAGACTTTGCACTTAGCAGACCGTGACTTACCTCCCCCACTCGCTGTGCAGCGCTGCCAATGTCAAACTTGGTTGAATCGACAAGCGAACATCGAAACACAGTTTAAGTTCATATGTTTTGTCTTCGTGACTTTTCCTAGCAAATATTTAGCGAGTAATTTGAAAAAATATGTTGAGATATTAATTATTTATTATAATATATAATAATAATATATAATAATAATATATAATAAATATATAATTAACTATTTATTAATACCAGAAGCAAAACTTAAATATTTCAATTTACAAGGAAAAAACCTAAAATATTTTAGCCAACAGCAATGTTGGATTCATAATATCACAGTTCAAAGCTGGGCCATTTATTTTATAAAGTTATTATTTACACGCTAAACAATTTTAATTTAATCTTCTGTCCACAAAGTTCAGAAATATTTATTAAAAATCAGTCAATCCTGAATTCAATAGATTAAACCCATGTCGTTGACTAGGCAAAAGTTTCATAAATATATAAAACAAGCATTAACTTGACAAATTGCATGCTACATTCTTGCCGGAGTTTTCGTCAATCCCTAACGAGATTAGTTGTGTGGGATGTGCCTAAGCGCCGGGAAATTGATAGTTCGCCAACTATCCTACAACTAGATATATCTACTTAGCCAACTTCGCTCATTGCAAACGCATTTATCGTAAGGGTTTAGGTACATAATTTCGTGTGATTATATTTGGAGGATGTTACACGAAGCAGCTAATAAAGTAATTTGTGTGTTGTTAATAATTTGACACCAACCTATTCTATCCTGTGGGTGTCGATGGGACAAAACTGTAGCGCCTAATATTACAGAACAAGCGATCCGCCTGGGCTTCGTGCGGGTGCAATGATGAATATCAAAATTTATCAGTGTTTCTCTACAATATTATGGATTTATTATACATAAAAACCTTCCAATTGAATCACTCTATCTATTGAAAAAAAAAACGCTTCAAAGTCAGATGCGTAGTTTTAAAGATTTAAGCATACATAGGGACGGACAGACGACAGCGACTTTGTTTTATAATATGTAGTGATAGTGATGGCGCGGACAAAGGAGTGAAGTAAACATGCAATATTGCGGGTGAAACTGAATGTAAACTGGAAACTATACGGAAATACCTGACTGGTGTGGTTAGAGTATCTTCTCTCATTCAATTTAGGGGAGGCCCGAGTAGCTTTTAGCTGATCTCAGACTGCTCATATCTGTGCTTCTGGGACCTGTTCCTTCCTTTGAATTGTCTTCTTGGATTATTGCCAGTTCACCCCATAAATATCCGACAAATGTTGTCACCTCCTCTTATTTGATGAAGGTAAATAACTCTATTGTAGACCAGATGGATTGACAAAACCTGCTAGTTTTCTTTTTTTTTTTTGTAATTTGGTTAGCTACTCGTATCTCTTGTATTATTTTATTCACCTGTCACGACATGGGACTGAATGTGTTCGGTATACAAAGCTCTCACTAATCGGAATGAACACTTAAATGTTGGGATAATCGAGAATTACTCATAATCTGGTGAGCGTAGAGTTTGAACAAGCCGATCTCAGGAACTTTGCTTAACGCGCCCCGTGAGTTACCTCCACAACTCGCTATACAGCTCTGCAAATGATTTACTAAATTGACTCAAATTCAAAAGGAATATTTTCATATAAGTTGTATCACAAAACTGCCATCATTTTCTTTCAGCCCTTTTCCATGCTAGGTATTTCATTATCATGTTGCCATTCACACAATCCATCCATCTTTTGTTGTATCATTCAAAACACCTTTTGTTCATAAATAATCATCATCATCGCATTCCATAAAAGACCCAACGTTGAGAAGGGCCTCCTCCAATTACATGAAGGCAAATTAGCCTACTATGCCACGCTGGCCAGACGGGTTGGCATAGGGTTTCGTGTCAAGTTTTCCTTCTCTTGCGGCCAGGTTTCCTTGTGTCGGTTTCCACACGGAAAATCGGCCTGACTCAGTAGACGGTTATTTAATGGCTTATATTATAGTACTAGCTGTTGCCCGCGACTTCGTCCGCGTGGAATAATGACTTCCGGAAAAAAACAATTTTCGAGCGCGATGGCTTATACGTATTTCATGTATAACTTTGGTGTTTCTGTACCGATTTCTATAGGGGTAGAATTTATTAAAATCCTTTATTAAAATTCTTAGCGGATGCCTACGTCATAACATCTACCTGCATTCCAAATTTCAGCCCGATCCGTCCAGTGGTTTGGGCTGTGTGTTGATAGATCACTATGTCAGTCAGTCAGTCAGTCACCTTTGAGTTTTATATATATAGATAGATTATGATGATGACGAATATATTTCTCGTAATACATACTTGATGAGCTTGGTTACATTTATCTAAAGTGGGTACCCGTGGAGCATAATGAATGTTTGTGATCCCTAAAAGCCCTTTGATCCGATAGTCTAAGTATGTATTATAACCCTAATCACTCACTGCGAACAGTGACCCGACATAGTCGTTACATTTACGGAAGACATGTGCCTTGATTACAGCAGTTTGGTTACATTAATTTGTTTAAGATTAATAATTACATTATCTAGCCGTGTGATGACAGGTTTAAAAAATAAAAATGATTTTATTCGTATAAATTATTGCGAAGGCTTTCAAATTGTCAAAAATATATATCATAAAAATTTTAAATTAAAAGAAATATAAAAATAATTAAGCATTTAGTTTTTACCACCGGTTCCCGGTAGAAGAGCCGGCAAGAAACTCCATGGTTGCTCTTTTAAATAAAAGGGTTACAATGTTGGTAGTACAAACAACACACAGTGTCACCACCCCATTCCATCCTATGGGTGTCTTAAGAGCCGACAGAAGCCGGTCATCTAGCCGCAAAATAAGGAAATCTCAGTCTGGCCAACATGGCTAATTTCCCTCCCTGTCATGGGAGGAGATCCGACTTCACTGGCTTATTAGTAGTAGAAATGTAACATAAAACCTTATAGTTTAATCAAAATAGCCGGTCTTGTTATTAGGTATGACTCGAGAGCTACTCGACTCGAAAAACAAGTTATAATACTCGTAAATACGAGACAAGACTAAAGTTTATTACCCCACCGAAACCTAGACATCTTAAAAAGCAATTGCTAAACTTTCTTTAATAAACACAGACTATTTATACTGACTAGACTATGGCCCCCTCTAGACCCGTCTAGACGGGCATTACTTTCCAATAGCAACAATATTAGGGTTTCCAATGTCAATAACATTTTTCTATATCACATTCAACATTGATTGTTGGTTGGTTACAGAAGATTTTATTTAATTAAAATATAATGTCACTTAGCCTACGGATAACTTTACAGACGCGTAATATTTATTCAGCTGTAATATATTTGTTATTAATTATTTATTCATCCATCTATGTGTGTAAGGAGTAAGACATTGACCCTAAAGTTGTAGAAACTGAGACATGTTGGAAAACCATAACCCATAATGCAATAAGGATGAAATAATGCCAAAGTGTGTAGCGTCAAATCATCGCGGCTGCTTTTGTACAGTTTACGTTCACGTCTTGATAAGTGAAAGAAATCTTAATTTATATCAATTTCGCATCACGTTGTTTCTCCGCGATGGACTCTTAAACTACTTCACCGATTTAAATCAAATTTGCACACCACAGTTTAATCCAACTATATAGGTTAGGAAGATAGGATAGCTTACATCTCAATTTATAGTCGCAATAATATTTAATTGCTAATTATTTCTATTCTATAACTAGCTGACCCGACAGACGTTGTCCTGTCTGAACTATGAATATTGAATTCGAATTGGAATAATTAATAAGTAATAAATTAATATACCGCCTTTTCTTATCGATTCCAATCCCTTATTTAATGTAATTAAAAAAGAAAAAGTAATTATGCCAAAAATAGCGAACCATCGGGACGAACGTCAAATGTTTGACAGGTAACAGTTTGTATGGGAAAATAAAATTGTTGTTTTTATTATTTTACTTACAATATCAATGTTTTCTCTAGACTCTTAAACCTTCCCTGGACTCACACGAATATTTCAAGACCAAAATTAGCCAAATCGCTCCAGCCGTTTTCGAGTTTTAGCGAGACTAACGAACAGCTATTCATTTTTATATATAGAGAAATAGCGAACCATCGGGACGAACGTCAAATGTTTGACAGGTAACAGTTTGTATGGGAAAATAAAATTGTTGTTTTTATTATTTTACTTACAATAGCAATGCTTTCTCTAGACTCTTAAACCTTCCCTGGACTCACACGAATATTTCAAGACCAAAATTAGCCAAATCGATCCAGCCGTTTTCGAGTTTTAGCGAGACTAACGAACAGCTATTCATTTTTATATATAGAGATTATATATAGAGATATCATTTGACAGTCACTATTATATGTTAGCTCCAGGTGATTCGAACTAAATGGCGATAAGTATCATAGAGATGCATTAAAATTAAAAAGCGTAGGCAAAAATAAAGAGATTAAGATTATCGCGTCACAGACAACCTTAAGGTACTTTAGAAGAAACATTAATAATGAGTTTAATGAAAATCACTTCGAATGCTTTATTGCCTTCTGTTGAATTATTTATCTTCTTCAAGAATGAACATTTATTGTAAGCTTATTCTATTTACCTTAAGACTTAAGGGGTGTAATTGTTTCTCAATAAAGACTGCTGTTGGTCTAATATACTCCTAAAATATTCGCGATATTCAGTAAATCTTATCATATCTTTTTTAATAAGACTTTTATTAAAATCTGTGACTGTTTGTTCCAGGCGAGCAGCGGTGCCGAACCCCAGGTGGCGGTGCTGTGCGAGGCTGGTGGCACTTACCACCCGCAGTACATGTCAACCGCTGGCCGATGGACGCCCGACCTTACCACCAAGCCCCACAACTGCCTCAAGGACAAGATGGAGATCTTAGACTACTGCAAAAAGGTATTTAACATTTTCATTTAGTTCGCCTGCGAGAGACTCTTCTTACTCGTAGCCTCCATAACAAAAGGTCGTGTCTAGAATGAACTGTTAATCCTTTATGACCTCGTTTATTTTATATTACTGGAGATACTCAAGAGAATGCTACTAGAGGGTCCCTTATGAATATTCCCTACACCAGAAGCGTAAATGGCTCTGGTGATGGAACTACCAGGAACACGAAAGCACTGATTAACACTTATTCGGAAGCGATCTTTTGTAAGTCGTCTCTGCTAAGTTTCCTGGTCTTCCAAGTGTTTAGGTCCTTGATATTCGTACTTTCATAATGATTCTAATTTATTTCATTTAAATGTTTTTATTTCATTACAAAATAAGCACTAGAATCATAATCAAATAAACAGCTTTTCGTTTCAGGATTTCTTAAAACTACATTAATGTTATCTGGTTTTGTTTTCAGATGTACCCTAGCCACGACATCACGAACATCGTTGAAGCCTCTCACTATGTCAAAGTCAGCAATTGGTGCAAATTGGGTACCGGCAACGCTGCTAAATGCAAGGTCACCCGATGGGTCAAGCCGTTCCGTTGTCTTGGTATGCAACTTGCGATTAACCTTACAATATTAATTGTTTAAAACATTCGATATCTTCGTCAGAAGTTCTACTGCCTAACGTTTTGTTTAATTCCTTAAACTAATACTGCTTGGTTTTGTTATCATCAATAACCTACTCAGCTGCACAAAGCAACAGAAAAAAAACATTAAAATCACGTCATCCTTCTATTAATTGTCTGTATCGATCAACCACTTGTGGATAAAGACGTCCAGTCTATGCAGAGTACCTTTTCTAAAGCTAAAATCATTTTGCTGACCTTCGTTTACCAATTTTAACAAAATCAGCGAGCTGAGTATAGTATCATAGTAGTCAGTCAGGAGTGGTTTATATTAATGAGGATTGGAGCAAGTAACTCACTTAATGTGGTAACAGTAGGCTCTTTGTTTTTTGTTGTTTTACATAATTGCAAAGAGTGTTTGGCGGCAGAAGGTCCATTCCAATCAGACGCGCTGCTGGTTCCTGAAAGCTGTCTGTTCGACCACATCCACAATCAATCGCGGTGCTGGCAATTCGCGAGGTGGAACGCCACCGCTGGACGTGCCTGTGCCCAGCGTGGGTTGAAGCTGAGGACCTTTGCTATGTTGCTGCCGTGCGGAATCAGTCTTTTCTCTGGCGTTGAGTTCGTCTGCTGCCCAAAGCATTTCAAAGGTACGTTGATCGTTAAATGTCATAAATATTTGCCATCGAATTAAATGTACAGTTTCTTTAAATTGAGAATTGCACTTTAATAGTTTTAATTACTTTTATTTAAGAAAATGTAAAGATGCACAAGCCCATGGATGTCGGAGTGCCCGTGAGCCCTGGCGGTGAAGAAATGCTCGCAGCCTCCGCTGCTATGGATGAGCGTGATGATGACCTGCTCGATGATGACGATGCTCTTGATGATGATGATGATGACGACTCCCTGAACCTCAGCGATGACGATGACGATGATGATACAGATGACGGTAAAATAGATAAAACTTTCATTATTAATTAGTATAATTTATACAATTCCTCTGTTCCGAAAAACAAAGTCCTATCTGCAATATTGAAGATTTGAATAAACACTTATTAAAAATTTAATGAAAGTTCAAATTGATCCAAAATGGATTTGAGTGCTAATAATTATTTTGCTTGGAACACACTTAATACGTTGTTCTTCAGAACAGACGAATTGTAATTGTATATTCATAGGTTAATCTAATATGGCATTGTAATGGACTGGAGCTAAACGCTCTAGCACTCTAGAAATGAATTCCATCACCTCAGATATGGACGAAGACGAAGATACAGACTTGTCTCGTGACGATGATGCCGAAGACGATGATTATACCGATGGTGACGAAAACGCATGGCCTCGCCCGGAAACCTCTTCTCCTTCATCCACTACTACAACTAGTACTACTACTAGCACTACTACGACCACTGCTGTAAGTAGTTTTAACAGAATATTTGGTTTAATCACTTTTGCACTAAGGATTGTAAATAACAGACAAATATTTAAGGAATGTAGGAAACAAGCTTATGCGTTAGTAAACGTTTAGTCTTATGTATAGCTTATTGCTGAGGTTCTCTTTTTGTTGAAGGCTTCAACAGCTACGTCTGATCCTTACTTCTCTCATTTTGATCCTCGCACCGAACATCAGAGCTACAAGGACGCTCAACAACGGCTGGAAGAGACCCACCGTGAAAAGGTAAACATGAACCAAAATTATATACATATATCTGAAAAGAATTAAGTAAACTTGTCCAACTTTAACTTTCCCAAAAGTTATGCTCAGAAATATAAAACTTGGATCTCGTAATATATTTTAAGGACTACCATATTTTTATTGACAAAATTAATGTTTGTGTATCAGATCACCAAAGTCATGAAGGAATGGTCTGAGCTGGAAGACCGCTACCAGCAAATGATGATTACCGACCCATCTGCCGCTCAAACTTTCCGCCAACGCATGACCGCGAAGTTCCAATCCAACATTCAGGTAGGTGTATCTACCCAGTTATCTTTCTTATCTCAGACTATACTTGACCCTTCCTTATTAACTTGTGGGAATAAATGAGACAAAATAATGTGTGAATGACTTTATTTTTTCTGCTTTCTTTGTTTCTGCTTACTTTGGTGTTTTCGTCGCGTTTTACAACGTCTTTAAGTTAAATTTTGGTTTAAAGTCTAGCATCGAATACTGTTTTCAGTTCTAAACTGTAACTAATTCATGTGTAGTTTATTATGTTAATACTTTTTTAATCAATTTTAATAATATTAGTTTATTTTATTAATTATCTCTTTATGAAACCGCGAATTTTAGAATATTTTATAACTTTCAGACTCTGGAAGAGGAGGGAGTGGCTGAGCGTCGGCGTTTGGCTGCTCTTCATCAACAAAGAGTTCTTGCTCATCTGGCTCAGCGACGACGTACTGCTCTGGCTTGCTACACTCGCTCTCTCCGGGATACTCCTCCTAATGTACGTATCGATCACAAATTTTGCAAACTGTCATTCTTATTACTTGATAATTTATTATGGTTGAGACTTTAGATTGTAACCTTAATTTCAATACCTTCTGTATTAGGCCCACCGCGTCCAGAAGTGTCTTCAGCGTCTGGTGCGTGCTTTGGCCGCTGAGCGTAGTGGTGCCTTAGCTGCTTGGCGTCGAGCTGCTGCTGCTGGGCGTGAAGCCGCTGCCGCTGAGCGAGCCAGCGCTGCTGACCGGTTGCAGGTCAGTGATGTCAGAATTGTTTTATTATTTGAACTAATTTCCAGATTTTGTTCGTCACACTTCGTCAACTCTAACTTACATAGTCCTTAATTTTAAGCGAGTTTCCGATAATTAGAAGAAATCTCCTTGTTTACCAAGCCTTATGTACTAAGAAGCTGCTATAGCGAGAATTATGTTATGTTTTTGTTTCAGGATGCTGACCGCGCCCTTCAACGAGCTCTATCTTCTCTGCATCGCCGGCCCCATCTCTACGCAAACATTGGAACGGCTATTGAAGATTACGTCCAGGTACCCTTTTTGTACCACTACGGCTTAAGCTTACCCACCTCATGGTAAGCGGTGACCGTCGCCTATGGACGTTTGTAACACGGAAGTACACGTGTTTCCGATTTTTGTCAATGTTGTTAAAAGTTATCATTGTACATAGATTACAAGGAGAGTAACGTCCGAAGAATCTGAGGCTTACCGATTAGAACCGCTTCCATACATTATTTTGTGGTTAGTGTATCAATATTAACGGGTTTACAATATTTTTTAAGGTCTCGTAAGACCCTACAAATGAAATGACAAGGCCAATAACCGAGACGCAAGAGAAGAAAAACTTGATACAAAACCCCGTGCCAACGTCTGGCCAGCGGGGCACAGTAGGCCAATTACCCTTCGTATAACTGCGGGCGGCCCAACTCAACAGTGGGTCATTTATGGGATGAATAGCAGTAGTATCAATGTTGCCTTTGCCATAATATAGTTTGCAAAAAATCTTGTAATTTTTGTGATTAAATGCCCATTGTAGCAAAGTAACTTATTTTACAATTTAATTTTCAGTCAATGCAATCCAAAGACGATATGGCTGTGTCCTTGATCTCCATGACTCCCGAAGCTGAAGAACTCCTCCTGGACCGCATCGAAGCTGAAGTGCAGCGCGAACAAGCCGCCCGTGAACAACTCAGCGTCAAGCGAGACCAGCGAACCCGGCAACGCCAAGTTATCCAGAATGAGCGTGCTAAGGTGAGAGATCTGTTATTGGAAAATCACTATCACGACATAGTATAAAACAAATTCGATGTCGTCTGTCCATCCCTATGTATGCTTACATCTTTAAACTACGTAACGGATTTTGAAGCGTTTTTTTTAATAGATAGAGTGATTAAAGAGGAAGGTTCAACGGGTCCCGGGTTCAATTCCGGGGTCGGGGAAGTGTCTTTGTCTAAACCAGAGGCACTTCCCCGACCCCGAAGTCTGGGTGTCATTTGTGCTCGTGAATTACATGTTTGTAAACTGCCCCGCGTGGTTATACCTAGTGAAGGGGTTACGTTTTTTAATTAAAAAAAAAATAATGCACACGTACGAAGGCGGTGCGGTTCGCTAGTAAACTATATTTTGGTAATTTTGTTGGAAATCACAATATTTGTTCGATTCTTAAATTCATCTCCTATAGATTTTCTTATAATAACGTTGGATAAAATAATATTATGAAAATTCAAAATATACTTATTTAGGACTAGATTTCTGCGATCCCGTTGAAGGTCGATATAAAATTTTTATGAAATGAATTTTTGTTCAGTCGAATATTTTATTTTATTTATATTGATAGATAAATGTACTTATTGATAGTGATTTGATAGAGGAAACTGTATGAATGTTTAGTAACTATCCATATGCTTTACCAAAATAGATAATATTCCTATAAATCTTCTCTTCTAGACCTCAAACGGTGTTAAAGAGACTCTTGAATCCGATGACGAAGCCAGTGAAAGGAGCGAGGGTGATGAAAACTCTGGCAGCACGACCCGTGGCCCCGTCCCATCTGTGTCACCTCCATCAGCTTCCCCCTCTGTGTCCGTACCCGTATCCCCACTACCATCAATTGCTTCAGTCTCTATGCATGACGTCACCACTCGACAGGCTTTCACCCAGGAGATTACTACTACTGTAAGTATTAGTTTATCACTATCATCATTATGTTAGCCTTAGCCTCAGTTAAAATTCTCACTAAAAGTACGACGTCCTTCGACTGCCATGCTCAAGGGTTATGGGTTTCACTTGTCGCCACTTGCGAAGTATTCTCTATGGCTCGCGGCATTAGGCATCCACGACATTAAGCATCAATAGGAAGAGGTATTTTCTTCTCATATTCCTGTGTATCAGTCATTGCATACTGGCGACACGGTTGGCGCAGTGGTTGAGCGATCGACTGCTGCGCAGCATGTCGCGGGTTAGATCCCCGCACGGAAGAAATATTTGTACGACCTACAAGTATTTGTTCCAGGTCTGGGTGTTTTTCTATGTATAATATGTATGTATTTACAAAAAAAATGTATACAAGTAGTTTATCATCCATCTCGTTTCCATAACACAAGCATTAAGTTGCTTAGCTCGGGACGAGATGGTGTTGTGTGAAATGTCCAAGGATATTTATTTATTAATTATTATTTATACCAGGTATATCTGTGCATAAATCTTACCCATTTTCTACATAACGACTACTCAGCCCATAAATGACCCACTGCTGAGTCGGTCTCATCACAGGGAGGTAAATAGCCTACTGTGCCACGCTGGCCAGACACAGGGTTTCAAGGTTTCCTGCTTTTATCGCTAAGTTATCGGCCTTCTCATTTCCTTTTGTCGGCTCAGGATAGAATGGGGTGGTGACATTATGTATTCTAAATCCGTCACTACAAGACACCCATAACAGCCATCTCTTATTCGTAGTTTGTTGATTTCGTAAATGAGTAGTTTAATTATATTGTGCCTTAAACAAGATTGAATTCAATCATTTCGTATTGTTTAAGGAAATCTTGACAAGCACCGTGACTGATGCACCTGAGAGCGAGACGGCCGAGACTGGTGAAGTAAGCGAGACTTCGAGCCGGCGATCTACCAGCGAAGTGAGTGTCATCGCTATTATTGTCAGCAATAACAATTAAAAGAATGTCAACTTTTTGTTGCAACTTAAAAATAAGTAGCAAGCGGGCTTGTGTTTGTTTTTAGTGAAACTGCTAATGCGACTTCCAACAAGGTCCCGCTAAACATTTATGAGAAAGAAAGATACACAAAGGTAGAAAGTAGGATAAAGAAAGATAGATATGGTTATTTCTTCACTAGAAAATGATAATTAAAAGATGCGATCAGTTGTGAATTGTACGCAGTGTTAATAAAGTTTGTCTTTTAGAAACAATATGATTTTACTAAAAATAAATTGCTGCCTTCCTATTTTATATTCAACATTACGATGTTTCACTTCTTCCGCGCAGAGGGACTCCACGCCTTCACTTTTTTTATCTTATACAGTCAAAGACTTAGCACCAGTTTCAAATGGTTGTCTATTGGTTATTTGTATTTGTTGAAGGTCGTATATGTCGTATATTATGGATTTTGAAGTTGGTTTAATTTTTATTTTTAGTACATAGGTTTCAAAACAATAACGAGTAAGTTGTCAAAAAAGTCCCAAATTTGCCTGCAAACAAATGTAGGTTGGTCATTTATTTCAAGTTTTATAGCAAACTACTGAACCGTCAGCGATAATATTTCTATGGGACCTGTTTGGAAAACATTGGTATGCTTATCGATATCATTATATCTTCAGACTGAAGGAGAGGGTCTCCGTGCTGCTTTAGAGCATGCAGAGGAACGCGCTCCACCTCCACCGGCTCATGCCCTCAAACATGAACTGCAACACTCTCAACCTGTAAGTACTTTTTTATTATTTTAGGAAACAAACAACAGTCTTCTTCTTCTTCATATAAGTTTAAGCTTCCATCGTTGATTTTGCCAATGACAAATGTGTTTGGTTTAGGGTCGATCGATAAGATTAATATTCGAGTGTTTAGGTAAATAGTCATGAGTTGTTGGATTTCTTAGGTAAAAAAATAAGAGATACCTCTGTAGGGAACAATACAGAATATTAGAGCACAAATAACAAACATTGTTTAGTCTTAATGCAGGAACCTTAGAATTTTTTAATTGAAAATAATTTATGCTCGACCACATACATACGACGACAACATACATTAAGAAGTGACTAAAGGAACGCAAGAAGCAGATTATCTAGCCGCAAGAGAAGGAAAACTTGATAAAAACCCTGTGCCAACCCGACTTACCAGTGCGGCTCACTAAGGAGCGAATATTGCCCCCTCCATGAATATGGAAAACTGAACTAAACTTTTTCATTCAGCCCATAAATGAACCACTGTTGACTCGGGCCTCGACCAAATCTATGGCGGGAAATTACCCACCTATGCCACCCTGGCAAAAGGGGTTGTCTCATGGTTTTTCCCAAGATTTCCTTCACTAGCGGCTAGATTGCCTGCCACTTATGACGCCTTTAGGATGGAACGGGTTGGTAACATTGTGTATTCTACGTCCCTCACCACATGGACCAGTCACGACGTCATCACCCAGACCAGACCAGACCTTAATGGAAACTTGCGTCGTATTTTAAGTACATTTTCGGTATCACCCAAGGATTTATTTTTGGACCACAAGTTCCTCTACTTATATTTTTAATATTACAATAAACTCATTTTCTAACTCCTTAGGGTTATACCGTCCGTGGCGCTGGGGGCAGCGGTGTTGGGTCAGGCGCCGGAGCCCTGTACCCAGCTCTGTGCGTGGGTGGGGCTGCTCTGGCTGCTGCCGCTTGCGTTGCTCTGGCCGTGGCACGCCGACGTGACCGGGCGCCGCCCGCTCAGGGATTCGTGCAGGTAACACGCATCGTCAGAATGACATCGCTTAACGAGGAATGCTCGAAAATTGTAGGAAACGAAAATATACCAAACATAACGTAACACTGGTTGGTTATAAAGAGCCGTTTTCCTTTTACGGAGGGTTTTTACTTAGACTGCGTTTGTTACCATTACAAGTGTCAATCGATCTATAAGCATTTACTAACATTTGAACTATACAACCTGTTTTTGTAGCAAAAATCGTGTAGATCGAAATAGTGAAGGTAGAAGTCTAAAATAAGGTATTTCTGAGATATTGACTGTAAATTTCGATTATTTTGTACAAAATAAAACTTAAACATTGTGGTAGTTTAACGTCAATATGCATTCGTTTTTTTTCAAATATATTTTTACTGTACACTCACGGAAACTTGTGACCTTTTTTGTTGCAAATTTTCGGTATACCCTAAGGATTTGGACCATCATTGACATCATTGGACCACTGGTTCCTCAACGTATATTTTTAATGTTACAATAATTCAACATAATCATTATTACGTAGTACTTATATATACCTAATACAATTTTAGGTGGAGCAAACCGGCGCAGTGGCTCCTACACCCGAAGAGCGACACGTAGCCAATATGCAGATAAACGGCTATGAGAATCCCACCTACAAATACTTCGAAGTCAAGGAGTAGATCCCTAACAGTTTAACGTTCTCCTTCCCTCCTTTCCCCCCTACCTACTCACTAAAACTGTGAAGAGTGAGGCCAGTTCCTTGACTTGACTTAAAACCAAGTTCGACTGATTCGCAATAATATCAGTATCGTCAAGTCTTGGACGCGAGTGTTTTAGATTTGGTGTGGTGATTTTTCGGCAAACTTTTCTGTCTATTTCCGTCACAGTGTAGTTCCCACTATAATCTCATTTGTTTAAGAACTCAGTAGCATTTATTTTGGAGTATAGGAACTACTCAATGATGCGAAATGGACGATCTTCTAAATTCTTTGTGATGTGTGCTAGATGCCCCTTAGAGACAGGGTGTTTTTCTACCCTAAACCTTCATCTATTGTCCTCAGCGTAATTCTTTATGGAATGAATGTGTGTGAAACTTTCTCTTATTGTGTTGTAATCGCGCAGTTTTGGTGAGAGGAGGGCTCGTCCCACGTTTGTTGTTTTAGATTAATTTGAAGCTTGTGTGATTTGTGGGAACCATTTTGTTTGCGGTAAACGCGGTCAGTCATACAGTTAAGGTTTAGTAGTTAACGTTTTATTTTCTGTTGTTTATTTTACACCAAATTATTTATTATTATTTGTTAAGGACTTAAATCTAAGTTTTTTGTCTAGTGTCCTAGAATTTATAAGTGTCACGGTAGTTTTTAAATTAAGTTTTCGAGACCGCCTCTCGGGCGGTAGTGTTCATCGGAAATGCTATTCTTTCATGTTTCTTTAGGGCACTCTCGAATGATCTCAGTTATAGTCTGTCTATCGTTTAGCTGTAGTTTCTCTACTGTTTCGAGGGACGCTACCTTCGGGAGGTGGAACAAACGTCCATGGTACGCTGTGTATATAGGCTCCGCGTACAAATTTGAACCTAATTACGTATACCTAAAGCCCGCTTTCTATTGATTTTCTAACATAGGTAGAACATAACGTGAATTTTATGTAATAAATGCGAAAATATATTTTATTAAATTAATGTGTACTTAGCGATGGGACGGGCGGCCAAGCCGGTGCGGGTGAACGATAATGATGTATTCAAAGCTTTTGTTCTGGAATATTCCATTGTTTGTGTGCTATCGGTCCCTACGTAATTTTATCGTAATTCTATCCGTTCACCCGTGGGACAATATTCAAGTTCCCGACGTGCAAAATGGCCGTGTACTCAACGTGTGTTCTTTATTCGAAATCAAACACATGATTATTGGAATCGTAACAATCATCATGTCATAATTTTTGTACCGTATTATCTAGTCAAGTCCGGGGCATCTTTGCAATTGTATAACTAGGCACACCTTGGGTACGCGGTAGCGAGGCAAATAAGCTTAGTGAGTGTATGTATGGTAAATATAAGTAGATGTACAAAAAGTAATACATTATATAGATGTTTTAGCGTCAGATACATAGATATAAAGCAAAATATTATTATATATCGCATTCGTCCGTATAAAGTAAGGGCTTGCGCTCGTGTCTAATCCCACGTACCACACTTAATGTTACGTCGTAGTTAAGATGTAATTCTGCCTCAGTATTATACATATAAGCTTATTTGTTACATAAGCTAATTTATATACACTATTTCTATTTGTTTACGGGCGAGGTGGCGTACTACAAATAAAGTCATATCAGAGGCGCCACGGCGTTCTGTTGTACGTGTTTCACTGCGAATATAAAGTTAACGGAGCAGAGAAACAGATGGCTCTAGTCAGTCGAAAGATTTGTATTTCTGCCGGTAGGTGCCGCTACTTAACTTAATGAGAATGTATCGTGGCGGAATAAAAGCAAGTAGGCGCCCGCCCGTGGCTTATCGTACAGCATTTACGTAAGTTATTCACCGTGTATTAACTTAAGATTAATTCCGTATCAAGTAACCGCTGTGTATTTTTATTATCGATAATAACAAGCCGACCACTTATATTTTAGACAAAACTTTTTGCTCAAAATCAGCTGTCTCGTCGATGTAGGGAATATCCTTTCGATCGATCTAAATTTATTGCCTTTATCAAGGATTTCGATGTTAGTAGTACCTAAGACCCTGTTTCTGTACCTTTTCCAATCACTGTTTCACGTATTTTAATAAGTATTCTTCTAATAATAAATGGTTTGATGATTTTTGTGTTTACTGTGCTGCATTTAATTGTGAGTTCCAAGTTCAAATTGAATCAATAAATAGTAATTACAAAATATTGGTGTTCTTAATGGCTTACGCTACACACTCCTGTCGTTTTATTTATACAAAGTGCTACTGCACAGCCCTGTGGATAAAGATTAAGAATATGAATAAATACTGTTTTCGATTGTATGTATTATGTCACATAATTTCTTAAGATTTTCCATAGTCATATGTCATTTTTCATTTCATCGTTTATTAGCCATTTATAACAATGAACGTTATACTAGGTAAGTCAACATACATTAAGTTCTTATTAATCAATCGCAATTTGCTACATAAATACACATAATAAATAAAGTCATACCAATTTCGTCTTACAATAAACATAATTATTAATTAATAAAACATTTTTTTTCATTTAATAACATTTTTTTTTCTCGCTCTGTATACATAAATGAAGAGTCATCTAGTCTCATGGACATAAATTCGTCAATTAAATAGAAGGGGTTCCCTTCAAAAAAATATTTTAAGGTTCGTTTAAAAGCTTTGTAACTTAACTCAGTTAATTTATCGGGCAGTTTATTGTACATTTTTATTTTTAAATAATCGCTTTTTCTTATTGCGCAAGTTATATGAATGTATATCCTGATTTTTAGGCAAGTTTTCCTTTTCTATGTGAATTTCCAGTAAACTATTGAAAATGAATAATGATATTACAGTCATTATTTTATTTTGTTTAAAATATGGCCGTGCCATATTTGGCCGTGGCCGTTATAATTCTAATAGCTCTTTTTTGGCATTTCAAAATTTTACTGATGTCTGTTGCATTACCCCATACAGTGATTGCATATCTTATGATAGAGTGTATGTAAGCGTAATAAATTGAGACGAGATTTTGTTTGTCAATTAATGCTTCAGTTTAAATAACGCGTAGTTACCGCTAGACAATCTCTTGCAAACTTTATCTATATGTGCTCTATGGTTTATTGTATGGTCCACTGTATATCCTAAAAATACATTTTCTTTAACATCTAGACTATTATCTATTCCGAGCCGTGACTGATACTGCATCACAATACTTTTGTTTGCATTAAGTATAATACCATTAGCATCAAACCAATGTTTGAGCCTGTTCATTACATTGTCAATTTTGAGCTGTAAGCCCTGTTTATTTTTATCTCTGACTCCAACATGAGTATCATCCGCAAACAAAGTAAGATGTGTCCAGTCTGGCATAGCGTTAGCAAGGTCATTGATATAAATAAAAAATAACACCGGTCCCAGAATCGAGCCTTGCGGTACTCCAATATTCATAGCACGCGCCGTCGAGTTTGTGCCGTTGACAGAAACTATTTGGCTGCGGTTCTGTAGGTCATAAAAATCAACTCCACAATGAGACTAATTCAACAGAAGCTCAAATTTCCCAGCATAGCTCAAAGTTAGCAAACGGAGGTGGCAGTGAAATTGTTATAATTATGTCTAGAATAACCGGCAACAACCGTTGTGTTCTTGAGGAGACTGTAACCCGCCAAGCGTAGTGCAAGACGCCTATGTTCAGCAGTAGGCTAGAAGTGGGCTGCTATAGATTTCCGCAGTGTCATAATGATAGACATGCCTGTTTTTATCTGTCCTAGGGACTAACCCTTGTAACGGTGACCTTAGTAGTTACAATATTTGATGCATTAGTATTGATCATGGCCCTATAAATTATAATCAATCTCTAGTATCTATCTGGTACCTGGTAACATACAAATTTAATTACGAATCGAAACATCGGTTACAAAATAGGCTACATCAAGACCCGTTTTTATAATAATAACAATGAAAACGAATACAAGCTTGACTTTAGATAGAGAGTAGGTACGCATAAGGTATTTCTAAATAATCACAGCAAAGCCGTAATGTTGGCCGTAAAACTATGCAATTTTTAAATGGGAATTTCAATAAATAATTCATAGAAATGGACGTACTTTTTTTATACGTCCATGTTCATAGCCAATAAATTATTAATTATTAAACTATCACTATCACTACATAGTATAAAACAAAGTCACTGTCAGCTGTCCGTCCCTATGTATGCTTAGATCTTTAAAACTACGCAACTGATTTTGAAGACGTTTTTATGTATAATATATACATAAATTTAGATGTTCATAATTGCACCCGTGCGAAGCCGGGACGGGTCGCTTGTTGTATTATATAGAGAAGGTTATCCGAGATTTAACGCTCTGATTACGGAATTATTGGCTATTTTTTCAACGATAATACATATTTATACATTACGCGTCACATTGTTTGTCCGCGATGGTTTGCTAAATTACTTAACTGACTTTAATCAAATTTAACACTGAGTGCAGTTTGACCCAACTTGAAAGGCATCTCATATTATTTTATGTATATTATTTTACTGCAAACTAGCTGACCCGGCAAACTTCGAACCGCCTCAGAATCATGTTTTCACCTTTTAAACCTTCCATGAACTTCCACGAACATTTCATCGAGTTTTAGCGAGACTAACGAACAGTAATTCATTTTTATATATAAAGATAATAAAGATAAAGAAGATGATTATTTTTCTACGATTTGACAGTCATAATTATAATGTTAGCTCCAAACGATTCTAACAGATGGCGATAGCTGTTGACTAGATTGAGTAAGAATTTAACAGATGGCGCTATGTGAAAGGAACAAACGTTTCATAAAAGCTACAATTTAAAAGCATAACCACCACAGCGACGTGTGCGGCTCATTAAAGTTAGCCCCCCAAAAAAATATTTTTTTACTATTTTCGACTTTTTTTCTATTAAGTCATTTGTTAATAATTTGTTATTATTTGTTAGCTGTTAATAATTGTTTGTTCTCCATTTATTAATATTTAAAAAAATAATTAAAAATATACCACTTGCAATTTAATATATTTTCCGTCAATAATGACTCGTAAATATTTATTTTCGATTGTTTGTATATAAAATACGTTTGTTCTCTTTCGAAATTACTCAGTTTTTTTTTAAATAACTATTTTAATTAGCTGAGTATATGTATGCAAAATATATGTACTGCGCTATACATTTTTATTAATTTATAAATCAGAAAATTAGATAGTGCATTTATTTTCAATTTTTCTCATACATGTATATCGAAAATAGTAAAAAAAAACATCTTTATGGGGGGCTAACTTTAATGAGCCAACGTGTGCCCTGGTATTTTCGGTGCGAAGCCAACATCATACCTTGCCAGTAGGTGTCATTGTTCGTCGTCTCCAATTGCTAGAAAAAACCTCAGCGGCGTCGTGACGTTGCAAGTTTTTACTTGAACTGAACTATTGATTGAACTGGTTCAATATTGCCTAACAGCTAATAGTTACAAAACATACGTACGCTGCCATCTAGTGTGAATTTACATAACTATTATTCTTTTTTATGTCATGACACTGCACGAAAGGGTTCGTATAGAATTAGTTTATTCTCACAGGTACATACAGATGACTCTGATAGTCTTTACATGTTAACAGTTAAACATTTTATTACATACTATTAAACCAAGAAGGTATTTATTCACATACTAAAGATATATTTAGTTTTCAACTTTTTAGGTAATTCATGCTGCAATTTTACAATTGCAAAGTACTTGCGTTGTAGGCGTTAGACGTTTTGTGATCTCGAAAGGCAATACGACACGTGTTATGAATTCTTTAACACATTGCGGTACAGTCACTCACTGTATTAATGCCCAGCCAAAGTTGGCCTCTGTTTGTGTCGACTTTAACCCTTAATCGGGTAGAACCAAAAAAAATGTTTTTCATGGCATAAGTAAATGTTCTAGGCTCATGTTGGATATCGGTGTACATAAAATCATATATATATTACTGAAACCTGAAAATGATGACGTTTTACGGGTGGGAAATTATTTCCCTTTGCCTGTTCATGGACAACCAAAGTGGGAAATTATTTCCCTTTGCCCGATTACGTCTATGAATTTCTATAGACTAGTTATTTACCCCGACTCTACTTTTGAATTTATTTTCCTTATTAAATGTGCACAGAATTATTTACGTAGAAGTTAGGTGAAGTGTCAGTGTGCAATAAAAACATTATAAAAAAATATTATATGTTTTTAAAGATATTTATTTAAGAAAATTTTCAGACAAATGAAATTGTTTAAAAGCAATCTTGCGGACTTAATATCACTTTGCATGATGAGCACATGATTGTATGGTAAAATGAATCCGTTGGACTTATCAGGCAATCGCCATAATATCGTTATCATCAGTATCGACGTCCGATATATTAAAAAAAAATATCATTTATTTTGCTCCTTTTTTAAGACATTATTTAAAACAATTGAAACCAACATTTTCAAAATAAACTAAATAAATTGACAAAATTAAAAAAAGTTGACAAAAAGAAATCCCCACTTTTTATATATAGTGACGCAAAATGGAGTTCAGGAACGGACAAAGGGAACCATTTTCCCACTTGCAAGAATATATATCAAATGAATCAAAACCACACAAACACTAGGTTTTTGCATTGAATATCATTACCAAGTAACACAGAATATAATAAATTAATACATATTGAACCAAATATCTACTTACCAGAATCTTTTTTTAAGAAACTATGTACATTTAAGTCGCCAATACGTGAAAATCGCGCGAATTTTTCGAAGGTGACATTTATTTGATTCTGACTTTGACACTTGACACTTGAAAGGGTGGGGCTGCCAGTAAAATAATTCTATCATTATCTAAAATTGTGTTTGTGTAAAAAATACTACATAAATGGTTGCCAATTCAAAAATATTCGGGAATTTAGCTAGATTGGGAGGGTGGGAAAATAGTTCCCTGTGCCCGATTAAGGGTTAATATCAGATGCTTTCTCAATTATCTATTTAATACCTATAACAAATAATGTCCCCATTCCATCCTGATGGCGTCGTACTCCGTGTGGTGACAGATTTAGAATACACAGTGTCACCACCATATTCCATCCTGAGGGCGTTGTAAGATCCGACAAAAGGGAAATAACAAGTCCGATAACCTAGCCGCAAGAGAAGGAAAACTTGATACGAACCCTTTTTTTTTTTTGTTTGCCCGGCGTAAAATCCTTTATGGATATCCTCGCCGGCCACGGGGATGGCCAGCGAGGGGAGTGTGGGACTTTCCCCCATAGTGGGGGCCTACCCACTAAACCTCCCGGGGGCTCCAACTCGCGTCCTGTTGCGGCATTGTGGGATCTGATGCAGAACCACGCCGCCGCAGACGAGGCGGCCCTCTTCCTCTCCTCAGGCTCCTTACGAGCACTCGACGTCCTGCCGTGAGCACCCGGCAGGACGTCGTGCCAACCCGTCTTGCCAGCGTGGCAGAGTAGGCTAATTTCCCTCCGCGAACTTGAAGGAGGCCCGACTCAGTCTCTACTGAGTCGGGCCTCCTTCAAGTTCGCGGAGGTACACAATGTCACCAACTGACCCTCTGGTCATTTATGGCTGAAATGATGACAAATAATGTAATCTCTTCAGTCACCAGATAGATAGATTCAAGATATTTTTACGAGTATACTTTGACGCGTTATACGCTTATTTCTAGTTAGTTAGTATCTATTCAAGATTTTGGTGTAATCTGACCATATCATTATGCCTGGGCATTAGTTGTTCAAATGACATACTACTGAGTCGGGCCTCCACCAAATTCATAGAGGGAAATTAGCCTACTGTGCCAAGCTGGCAAGATGGGTTGGCACAGGGTTGTATCAAGTTTTCTTTCTCATACGGCTAGGATAATCTGCCTCTTACGATCCTTTAATCGCCTCTAACGACACCCTCAGGATAGTGTGGGTTGGTGACATTGTGTATTCTAAATCCGATACCACACGGATAAAATGTACCTATCTATAGTTTGTTTTAATAAATAACTCTTAAATGAGTAACAACACTGCCCATACAATTAGCGAATTGAGAAAAAGATGGTCTAGACAAAGCTTTACAAAAAAGCTTATTACCGTATTACTCTTGTGTAGTAAGTGTAATACGGTATTATTATATAAATGACCCAGCTGTCTGAATTGGACAGAAAAGATTTTTTTTTCTGGTAGTTTACTTTACGATGGGTTACAAACTCATCAATTTTAAATAAAATATGTATATTTACCATTTATATGAGCTATCAGTTGATTAACTTTCTAGTTGTATAACCTGATGGGCACAAAGACGCCGCGGTTCAAACTTCTGACCATCATGTTCCGATTTATGTAAATAGATTCACTATACTCGTAACATATCTTTTTTTAATACGCCTAAGCAATATTACTGAGGCCTACTACTACTCTACCCATACCCAGCGCTGAGGCGGGTCTCCCCCATAACATGGAGGGAATTTGCCTACTGTGCCATGTTGCCACAGGGATTATTTTCAAGTTTTTCTTCTCTTGCGGCTAAGTTATCAGCCTTCTCATTTCCTTCTCTCGGCTCATAAGATACACCCAGAGTGGAATAAGGTGGTGCTGGTGACACTATGTATTCCAAATCTACACGGAAATATTACAATAAATAGTGTCGGATTTCAAAAGGGATGAATACTTAAATGAATGAGTTGTTTATTTCCTTGATTGCAGATTGACACAAACAAGGGTCATAAGAATTTGTTTGGATCCTATACAATCTATTTTACGAGTAGATTAGACATGCAAAACACTACATAGTATTAAACAAAGTCGCTGCCGTCTGTCCGTCCCTATGTATGCTTAAATCTTTAAAACTACGCAACGGAATTTGAAGCGGTTTTTTAATAGATAGAGTGAATAAAGAGGAACGTTTTTATGTATAATACAAGCATAATTGCACCTCGTCATCATCAATTGAATGGAGCATGTCAAACATCCGTGTGGTGATGGATTTAGAATTTATAGTGTCATTCCATCCTGAGGGTGTTGTAAAAGCTGACAAAAGGAAATGACAAGGCTGAAAGGGTAGCAAGAGAAGGAAAGCTTGATACGAAACCCTGTGCCAACGTGGCACTGTAGACCAATTACTCTTCTTTTGATGGGAGGAGACCCGACTAAACAGTGGGTTATTTATGGGCTGAGAAATACTAGCTTAAAGTCAACAAAGGTTACATATTATAATTATGTTGATGGTTATTATTTTGTTTTATGTAATTTATCATTCAAAATGTCGTTTATTAAATATTATCTTTTTTTAAAAAGGAGGTTAGTCAGATTAAAAAAAAAACCATTAACTTTTAAGTTAATTATGACGAGCATCCATGGAGGTTTATGCCGGCTCTGCTCTATGGAATGGCATTCCGAAACGGTGGTAAAAGCTAAATGATTAATTATTTTAAATTTTCTTTAAAACATTTTCTGTTATAATCTTTGACTATTTGAAAGCATTCGCAAGAGTTTATTCGAATAAAATAAATTTTGATTTTGGTCCATCAATATAAGAGTCACGTTTCTAGAGACAGACATACAGACCCGGCAAACGGATCTACCCGGCCTTGCTAAAATACCGAGCGCGGAAACAACTTGCGCCTATAACACTCCCCTTTTGTAATCCTGATTTTTGGACGTCGGTTCATAAACAAAATCCCCTTGCGTCTTTCTCGTACTATTCATTATTTTTAATCTCTATGAGGTGTACCGGCAAACGAATAGGTATTCATTATAATGTCTGGTCATCCGATCCTATCCCAATTAAGGTTGGAGTTAATACAGCGCACACCGACCAAGTCCACTGTGTTGCCATGCTAAACATAATTACTTTTATACGTATTCATGTACTAATGTCACTTTCATCATTGTATCACGGGGGCAATTCACGAACACAAATGACACCCATACTCAGAACAAGTGACTCTGGTTTACACAAAGACACTTGCTAAGGGCCTCCGCGCATTATGCGGCCAGGCCGCGCGGCCAAGTCGCTGCGGCCAACTAATTCTTCTACGATGTATATAGCTGCGCGCATTACGCGGCCAGGCCGCGCGGCCAAGTTTTGGTCGCGCGGCCACCGAAAAACATCGCGTCACATACGCGGCCTATTGGCCTACGCGCCTAAATGCGCGGGGGCCCTACAATGGGGTGGTTTTAAATGTTGACTACCATAGGGAATCTGGTTCTGATTCCGAATTATTTTTATTATTTACTAGCGACCCGCCCCGGCTTCGCGCGGGTGCAATGATGATATAGATAAAAACCTTCCTCTTGAATCACTCTATCTATTAAAAAAACCGCATCAAAATCCGTTACGTAGTTTTACATAGGGACGGACGGACGACAGCGACTTTTATACTATGTAGTGATAGTGACTAGCTGACCCGGCAAACTTCGTACCGCCTCAGAATCAATAAATAAAACCTGAATGATAATTGAGAATGTTAGACAGAATGTTTAAACTTTATTATAATATGCGTATAGTATTTAACTGGAACAAAAATAATGCGTATTAAAAAAAATGCTTTTCCATATTTTCTCAACCAAAATTAACCATCGGTCCAGCCCTTCTCGAGTTTTAGCGAGACTAACGAACATCAATAGATTTTTATTTATCTATATAGATAGATTGTACACATACATACCTACACAATACCTAAAGGTATTACGATATCATTAAATATGTACACTTTGATATAAATAATATCGAGCTTATGTCATGCGTGGCATAGTAGGCTGATAATTACCCTCCATGTTGTTAGAGGAGGCCCGACTCAACAGTGGGACAACTAGGGGCTGAGATTTAGTAGTATTGCTTAAGTGATATATGAATTCACTTACAACCAGTTTGAAATAGCTAATTCATTAAATTTTATTTTTATTATTTATTCAAAATTGATGAATTTTATTATACCAAAGTAACCATACCTTGTAAATATACGCGTATTTAGCAATATTTTAATTTAAAAAAATAACATTGTGTAAGGTCAATACTTTGAGAGTTACACTGAAGTAAAATGAAAATAAAAATAACACCCTAAACAAATATGATAAAAAGGCAGTCCAATTTATGTAATCTGCCTACGCAATATTTTCGATCTCATTTCACGGTTGTTTCCCTAATTTACACCAAAGCTACACATTTCTTTAGCATACACTAAAAGTTACTTTTTAATATTTTACACGTAAATTTACTCCAAGAGCCGAGTACAAAATTGTGGAACACATACAACTAAGCTTAAAGCATAACAGAGGCAGCTCAATTCCAAAAGACAAGATTTGTGAAAATTGGTTCAAACAACATCGGTAGGGGGAAAAATAATTTGTACACATAACTGCTCCTTTCGGTAGGCACTATCTCACTTCGAATGGCTGTAAGGTTTTATTGCACTCTGTATAAAGGGCCTTTTATACAGAGGCACAATGAACGCATGGTTACCAAAATGTCGTGTTTTTTTTTAACGAAAGCCCTGCAATAGTTATAATATAATCTGAATCGCGGGGGCAGTTTACAAACGTGAAATTCACGAATACAAATGACACCTACACTTAGAGCAAGTGCCTCTGGTTTACACAAATACACTAACCCGGCCCCGGAATTGAACCTGGGACCCCGTGATCTAAAGGCGGCGCATACAACCCCTAGACCAACAAAGCTCGTCGTTCTTCGTTTTAGCCCATGAATTACCCACTACTGAGTCGGGCCTCCTCCAAATTCATGGAGGGAAATTACCTACTGTACCACGTTGGAAAGATAGGTTGGCATAGGGTTTGTATAAAGTTTTCCTTCTCTGGCGGTTAGGTGATTTGCTTCTTACGACACCCTCGGGACGGTATGGGTTGGTGACCCTACGTATTCTAAATCCGTCACCATAAAGCTCATTAGTACCAAAAGTAATTAGTTAAATTACCATATATATGTTGACTTTATGGATATTTCCCATCGGTTTCGCCTCAAAATACTCATTACAACGAAGCTCGTTGACAAACCACCATCTCAATCTTAATTAGCAAGATCTTAAACAGTCCTTACTCATACGCATTTGCGAAATCAATTTATTTAGCAATCCATTAAATCACGTATCGTTTCTATGCGTTAACCAGAAACGCTTGAGATGGACTTCCCCTCTCGCTGTCCAGACGATACGAGCAGAAGGGGGTTTTGAAAGGTCTGTCGCAGCTCTATTTATGTTGGTGTTTAATAAAAGTTACCCCATGGCAAATACAATAGTGTTTGGGGTCCGTACCCTTGGCTTGGATTATAGGGGAACGCCGTGTGAGCAAAGTAGTGCCTGCAATCACTTGTTCCATGTATTTGTTGATAGCTGATCAAGTCAGTGCCTGATGGTTGAGAACAAAATCAAAATAAGAATCTTAATGTTTAATTTATAATTCTTACAATAAAAATGCAATATTCAAATGTTTTTTACTCGATTAAATTCTTTCGAATGCTTTCAAATAGCCAATAAAAAACACAAAAATAAAAGACAAAAAAATATTTGATTTCTTACGACTGCTTTCAAATAGTAAAAATATATAACACAAACATTAAAAAAACCTTTATTATTTAGTCGTTTCCACCGGTTTGGAATGCCATTCTGCAGTGAAGAGCCGGCAAGAAAATCCATGGGTGTTTTTTTTTTAAATTAAAGGGTTACAGTAATGGCGGTACAAACAAGTATGACAGATTAGTGAAAGCAATTAAACATGTAGCATAACCAATAATTTCCGTGTGGTGGCGGTTTTAAAATACATAGTGTCACCACCCCATACCATCCTGAGGGTGTCGAAAGAGCCGACAAAAGAAACTGACAAGGCCGAAAACTTAGTCGAAACAGAAATAAAACATGAAAAGAACCCCTGTGCCAACTTCCCGTCGGGCCAGCGAGGCAACAGAAGGCTAATTGCCCTCCCTGTGATGGAAGGAGGTGCGACTCAGTAGTGGGCTGAATACTAATATGTACTAGAATAGCCAATAATACAAAAGGCTGTCGTCCTGGATTCCGCAAGGATCGTGAGGAGGTTCCTCTCTGGACCCCTGAACCGTCCGTAGCTTAGGCCATCGACCTCGTTGTCGACGGGTTATCTATTATTTTATAAATATTTTTTAATGAATATGACTATTAAGAATATTATCAAAAATATGAAATAAAAAGATATACGAAACAATAATGGCGATAGCATTAGGCACTTTGGAGTCACTTTCGTCTCAGTTATAATATTAGTAGAGACTTTAGCTACAAAATGGTTGTTCGTCTTTCGGGTGCAAAAGCACACACCTACGAAATACACATATGAAACACAGAGGGTTTCATTTATGTAAACAAGTACCATAACACTCAATACAAGTGGAAAGAAAAGAAACAAAGGCGATTATTCTACAACGTTATGCTCAACACAAGTGGAGGGACAAATAAAGAAAGAAATCCTTTCCATAGCTAAAATACCTTTCTTTCCATCTATGAAAAGACAAAGAATAGTAGATTGTATCTCAAGGGAGCAAAGTAATATTTTTACGGCGAGGGCGCTTTTTTGAATCCAGAGCGAAGTGAGGGATTCTTTACTAGAATCCTGAACGTAGCGGGGGATTCAAAGTACGTCAGAAAAAGTGTGTGATACACTCTACTTTTCATCACCCTCTATGAGAAAATAAAAGGCGCCTTATATTTTATTGTAATATTATTATTCAATAAAACATTAGTAACAACTAAATTAAAATAATAATAAAAAAACTAAAAGCTTATACATATTAACAATTGAAACGCTGAACACTAAGATGTATCAAAATCAAAAAGTGCGCGGCAAAGTAAATTGCGGCGCACTTATCGTTATCGTCTTTGTGATTTTCTTTGTTCGACTCTTACGACACCCTTAAGATGGAATAGGGTGGTGACATTATGTATTCTAAATCCGTGACCTAACGGAAATAAGCCAAAACATAATATATTTTAGTCTATAGGTATCCTCTATTTATGTCCATTATGCTTAACAATTTTATTTATTCCATAAACACTAACTTCAATAATAAAACAAGACTAAAAATACCAATTAACCTAAAACTTAAATACTAAAATATATTATTTAAAGGAGTCCCTTTAGGCAAGGTTCCGAAGATACTGGCAGCGTTCCCCCTTTGAATCGCTAGACTGATTCTTTGTCCGAGGTAGCTACCAGCTATTCGTCTCCTTCGCTCTCTTATGCTTAACACAAGATACTATACCTTGAACGTGGCGGGTGCTGTATCGCAATACCCGACGACATTGAAGAGGTGCCCAAAACATTTGGAGTTGGAAAGTAAGCGGCATCTTACGTCATACCCGTCTCAAAGATGGTTGCTTAGTACTTTAGCTTAGATATTTATAATACCAATACAATTACCAATAAGGGTGTCTCAATGTCAGTACAAAGATTTTGTGTTTTGAATAAAACAGCTGACTGCCTAAACGGATTGGTACGAGATTAAATTACTTTCTTTGGTAGGTAATTGATTTTCTGCCAACCTATTTAAGAAGCTGTTTTATTAATAAATAATAAATAAATATCCTAAATAATAACGGGTCCCGGGTTCGATTCCGGGGTCGGGCAAGTGTCTTTGTCTAAACCAGAGGCACTGGCTCGGAGTCTGGGTGTCATTTCTATCTATAATATGTATGTATTTACAAAAAAAAAATGTATACTATAAGTAGTTTATCATCCATCTCGTTACCATAACACAAGCATTAAGTTGCTTAGCTTGGGACGAGATGGCGTTGTGTGAAATGTCCAAGGATATTTATTTATTTATATTTATTTATCTCGTCCTAAGATAAGCAAACTTAATGCTTGTGTTATGGTAACGAGATGGATGATAAACTACTTATATAGTTACATTATTTTTTTGTAAATACATACTTATTATAGATAGAAATGACACCCAGACTCCGAGCCAGTGCCTCTGGTATAGACAAAGACACTTGCCCGACCCCGGAATCGAACCCGGGACCCGTTGATCCAAAGGCGGCACATCTAACCACTAGAACTAAACTATATATATAGACTTCTTACATCTCTAGACCATATAAACCAAAACAGAATAAATTAAAATCAGTTCATTAATTGCCACAAGAAACGGAAAAATTGATACAAAACCCTGTGCAAACCCGTCTAGCCAGCATGGCACCGTAGGCTAATAACCCTCCATGTATCTGGAAGAGGCCCGACTCAACAGTGGGTCATCTATGGGTTGATTAGTAGTAGTGGTTCATTCAGAAGTTATGACGGCCAGACACGTCCAACGTACTGCATCGTATACATACTTCTCAGCCCGTGAAAGACCCGTTACAAGTCGAGCCTCCTCCAAATACAAGAGAACGGCTTACTTATGGCACGCTGGCCAGACTGGTTGGCCCAAGGTTTTATTTTAAGTTATCCAATTTTTGCGGCCAGGTTTTCGGCCATGTAATTTTGCGGCTAGGTTTTCGGCAATTACTTTCATCGGCACTTATGGTACCCTCAGGATGGAATGGGGTGGTAAATGATGTATTCTAAATTAGTTACCACACGGGTAACACCGTATAGCTGATATAAATATACAATTGAGTTGAAATAACGATATTATTTACTCTTATCTATTGAAAATCTACTTTTTATGCGTCAATAGTTGTGCTCATAACAGTCGGCCGCGTTAGCCGGCAAGTGAGACCGAAAGTAAAAATCTTCGATGTTACATCGTCACTGACTTTGAAAGTGTGCCAACAGATTTTAAGCATTCAATCGACTTCCGAAATAGTCGGTTCGCGGCCTCTAAATACGAGTTCTAAAAACGTTCCTTACCTTTCGGGGTACTAGGGGATAAAATGTAATATGGTTTAAAATGTAATGTGGTACAAAATATAATGTAATGTGGTATAATATAGTACGAAATGTAATACGGTACAAAGTGTAATATGTATCTATAATTAGATGGACCCACTATTGAGTCAAGCTCCTCCAGTTAGATGGTGGGTAGTTAGCCTGCTGTGCCGGGCTGGCCAGACGGGTTGGTTTCTTATCAAGTTTTCCTTCGCTTGTGGCTAGGTTATCGGTATTGTTATTTCCTTTTGTCGGAGCTTACGACACCCTTAGGATGAAATGGGCTGATGACACTATGTGTTCTAAATCCGGCACCACACGGATAAATAATGGCTGTGCAGGAAAATAACTAGTCCTGAACTGGTCGAGCCAGATGTTTGATGGCAGTCAGACATTTTGATGACTTTAATGTCTTGTTGGTCTAATCATTGGATGGTCCTTCTCAGGATCACGGAACCTCAGTTCGTTTCCGGGGTCTAGCAAGTGTCTTAATATAAACAGAGGTTTGCTCAGAGTCTGGGTGTGGCCCCAGCGGTATCGTTTATTGTAAAACATAACATCTATCTTCCTCCGGCTGCTATAATATCTATGGTAGTCAATGTACACCAATAGTTAAAAACTGAAAACTGGTCCTTCTAAATGATTACTACCAAGTTTCACTTGAAAGTAGACCTTGTAATATAATGCATAACGGGGTTAATGATTTGGCACTAGAAGCTAGAAGTACGTGTAGTGATATTGTGTGCATGGAAAGCAGAACTAGTTCATACAATCATACCGTTGCAAACATCAGCCCAATGACATTATCATGACGAGAAAAAGCTTAAAATAAATATCCTTGGACATTTGTTGTGTGAAACAACGCCAACTCATCCCAAGCTAAGCAACCTAATGCTTGTGTTATGGTAACGAGATGGATGATAAACAACTTATGTACATTTTTTTTTGTAAATACATACTTAATATAGATAGAAAACACCCAGACCCGGAACAAATACTTGTAGGTCGTACAAATATTTCTTCCGTGCGGGTTCGACCCGCGACATGCTGCGCAGCAGTCGATCGCTCAACCACTGCGCCAACCGTGTCGTCAATATTCGTCGTCGTATTGTGTCATGCAGGTCTGCCCTGCATGGCATGGCTTCAAGGTTCCATGCCAAATCTTTCCCTTGCCTTTTATGCTGTCTGACCGACACAGGGTGGAGGGTTAAAATAAGCAGTTCTGTGTTTAGAATGGTTTTCTATTCTGCTGCCCCGTTGGTCTAGTGGTTAGATGTACCTCATCTGTCGCCTTTGGATCTACGGGTCCCGGGCTGTAAGTGGTGCGGGGGTTTCGTTTAAAAACTCAGATTTAGAGCAAGTGCTTCTGGTCTACAAAAACACGCTTGTCCGACCCCGGAATCCAGCAGAAGATCCATGATTTAAGGGCGGCTTACCTAAGCCCTAGACCAACATGGCAGTCAAATTTAAATAAATATTAAAAAATGTAGAATATGCATATAGTGTCACCAAACTATTTATTTATTTATTTTATTTTAAACTCTGTGCACATGATATGTACAGAGGCGGATTTAATGCCATAGGCATTCTCTACCAGTCAACCTATAGGTGGTGCAGAGAACAACAAGGTAGGTGCACACAAATATAGGGATAATACTTATATATTATTTACATACTAATAAAATATAAAATACATATAAATAATATACATATAATCTAAATATTAAAATAAACATAATAAATACAATATATTATACCGGAAGTATTTAAAAGGTTATTCTGCAGGTACATCCTTAGACAAATGCTCACGGCACTGCTTTTTAAAAGAGTACCGATTCTCTGCCATCCTAATACTGGTAGGGAGGGAAATCCACAGGAGAGTAGATTGTACTACAAACGACGAATGTAAAAAGTCGGAACGATGGGAAGGACACTGGAGAAGACGATTGTGACAAGATCGCAGGTTTTTTTCATGGACTGAACTAAGAAAGTTAAACTGGGACGTGAGGTAAGAAGGGGCTAAAGGAGAATCCAGGAGGGAAAACAATAATGTTAAATTTCTACGGGGACGGATGGGAAACCACTTCAGTTGGTTGCGGTATTTGTAGACGTGATCATATTTACGGAGATTGAATATGAAACGAATGCAGTTATTTCACCCAAATCACTAATGTAAAGGCCGATACTAGCCGCAAGATAAGAATAAATAGTAACGAAACTCTGTGCTTGTGTACATCTTGCCAGCGTGGCTAACTCCATGCATTTGGAGGAGACTCGACTCAGCAGTAGATCATCTGTGGGCTGAGTAGTGGTAGTAATTCATTCAGAAGTTATGACGGTCAGACACGAATGAATGAATGAACTCTTTATTGCACACTAAAAAGACAAGATACAGA
Organism: Clostera curtula; assembly: GCA_905475355.2. NCBI lineage: Eukaryota > Metazoa > Arthropoda > Insecta > Lepidoptera > Notodontidae > Clostera > Clostera curtula. The sequence continues at coordinate 12,790,597 of FR997808.1, read as the reverse complement.
CAATAAAATATTATATGGTAACGTGTACATTGGGCGGACACGTCCAGCGTATAGCACCGTATACACATTTCTCAGTCCGCGAAAGACCCGTTACTGAGTCGAGTCTCATCCAATTACAAGAGGGAAATTAGCACGCTGGCCGAACGGGTTGGCATGAGGTTTTGTTTTAAGTCACCCTACTTTTGCGGCTGGGTTTTCGGTCATGTAACTTACTTACAACGGCTGTTCAAGTGCCCTCAGGATTATATGGTAATTTATGAGATAAGCAGTAGAGTGATGTTGTATCGACAATTCTGAAAGTTACCGCTCAACAGCTCCAGCTCTTGTCTACAGAAGTTTCGTCAGTAACACTTAGCAACTGTTCAACCGACTAAACTGCTTATTAAAATTAATACAAACACCTGTTATGTCTAGCCGTATATTTGATTGCGCTACTTAGTAACGGAACTCTACTTTCACGGACCGTGCTATGCGACGCGGGCCATATTACATTCGTCAATGTAATACCACAGAATGTCACACAAACAGTAAAGTAACTGCTTATGAATATCAAAAATGGTACACGCACACATGCGCAGCTGTGATATAAAGATGTGTAAGTGTGCGTTTGTGCGGAAAGAGATTTAAGTTTAGCATGTTGGAAAGGACAATGAGGGAATAAGTTTAAGGTTAATGGAATATGATTTGGTGAACCCAGTGTTTCTTGTTTTACAGAGTTTATTTTTCAACGTATAAATGCACAAGGCGGAGCGGAGGCGTGCCGTTTTTTATGTCTAATTGGTGTGTGTGCAAAAAACTTCCGCCTAAGGTGTGTTTACGCCTTTATTGATGACTAGCGACCTAACGCCCCGGCGTCGCACGGGTGCAATGATGAACCTCTAAATTTATCAGAGTTTCTCTACAATATTATGGGGGTATTATACATATAAATCTTCCTCTTGGATAACTCTATCTAACTATTTAAAAAAACCGCTTCACAATCCGTTGCGTAGTTTTGAAGATTTATGCATACATAGGGACGGACAGACGACAGCGACTTTGTTTTATACTATGTAGTGATAGTGATTTGAAATCGGTCAAAATTAAAATGTCATAACCGAATCGATAAACGTTTCCTTTTTTTAAAGGATGAAAAATATATACACATATTATTAACTGCCTCGTTGGTCTAGTGGTTAGATGTGCCGCCTTTGGATCAACGGGTCCCGGGTTCGATTCCCGGGTCGGGCAAGTGTCTTTGTCTAAACCAGAGGCACTGGCTCGGAGTCTGGGTGTCATTTCTATCTATAATATGTATGTATTTACCAAAAAAAATTTATATAAGTAGTTTATCATCCATCTCGTTACCATAACACAAGCATTAAGTTGCTTAGCTTGGGACGAGATGGCGTTGTGTGAAATGTCCAAGGATATTTATTTATTTATTTATTTATATATACCGACTCTTTCAGAACCTATCTGTAGAAGACAAGCGCCAAGCATAGTACAAACCTCATTATCAATAAAGTTTAAAAAAAGATTTAGAGATATAACGATGACTATTTTAATTTTCTAGACTAGTAGTATAAGTTAAGTTGCCACAGGTTGGATACCACGAGTTTTCCAATTACGGACACTGATAATAAAAGTTCGTGTTTTATAACATCAATCGACAGTGCGCGCTCAATTTATTTTTTAACTAGCTGATACCCGCCACTTCGTCTGTGTTGACTTTAAATTAGGTAATTTCTTTCTTTCTGCAAGTACGAACCACTGATAATGCATTTGATCATGTGATGATCTTCATGAAAATTGTTGTGCAAGAGACCACGAAGGTGTCAGATAAAAAAAAAATTGTGTAATATCTTTCCTTTAAGTTTATTTTAGTTAGTGGCATAGCATCTTTCATCTACAGCTTGCAGAATGAGTCCCACATACCCCGGCTAGTGCTCAACGGCCGTGGATCCGTTGAGGATTTTCAAGGGATCTATAGAACCTTGCTCGGGTGTTAAGCCCGCTCTACACTCGCGCCGCGAACGGCCGCGAAAGCCCGCGACAACTGCGAATCACGAGTGTAGATGTTGTTCACGCCTTCGCGTTCCCGCTTCGCACCGTTCCCCGATCAGTGTCGGTTTTTTGGCCCGCGTCAAAGGTTTCATAGTTGGAAACACGCGGACCACGGCGTTTATTCACGGCGTGAATTCTCGGCGCGACGTCACGCGTGAATGTAGAGCCGACATTAGAATATTATTGTGAATGTTAATAACTATGTAGGGGGTTTCTTAAAAAACCGTATATTATGAATACATATTGCCCATTCCATGCTGAGGGTTTAGTAAGAGCCGACACAAGGAAATGACAAGACCGATAATCTAGCCACAAGAGAAGAAAATCTTGAAACGAAACCCTGTGCTAGCCACATTGCCAGTGTGGCACAGTAGGCTGGGCCGGTCCTCCTCCAACTACCCTCCATGTAACGGGAGGAGGCGCGGCTGGGCTGTGGGTCATTTCTGGGCTGAATATGAGTTAGAAAAAAATATCACATCAAAGTAAAAGTTAACACACGATACGAGGGCTAGTCGGTTTCACGTACTCAATCACGTAAGCAATGTTAAGCTGAGTATACACTATCATTGCAAACTGGCAGCGTAGCCACTACTACAGGGTAGCTACTACAGGTACGGGTACGGGTACAAAAAACCCCTTAACTATCTGAAGTGAGGACATAGATGCTACCGAAAAGATCAGGTCTGTGTATAAATTATTTTCTTATTTGAATTATTAGCGAGAAACGGGCGTTTGGCTGATCGATTTTTTTTATTACTAGGCTTACCCTTCTTGTCATTGGAGGAGGCTCTCGAAAGTGGGTTACCTATAGGCTAATTAGTAGTAGTTATTTCAGTCTTATTCTTTATTAAGTAACACTTAAATAACTCCTGCTACTTAGGCCATAGGTAACCCACTTTTTACATTCGAAATGAGCCATCTATACCATACACACATACATACACATCTACTTATACAAGGTAACATTAAAAGCTATACTTTATTATTTTTTATTTAAAAAACACATACGTATTGGGATAGGCTTATAAAATCAGGTTGTTAAGTATGGAAGGGTGGGAAGACTCGTTCTAACTAAGCCACAGCTTGTAAAATAGACACAAGGAAACCCATTCTTCCATCATTATAGCATATTAATGCTCCACATAATTGCATAAGCTATTTGTCTGTGAGATCGCTATTGATAAAAACATAGTTATAATAACTATTTCTAATATCCCTATGTAACACACAACTTATTTACAATTACGACAACATATTTAACAGGTCCTTTTTATATTCTACTAGCGACCCATTAAAACACAGTAATTTAACTTTTAGCATAGCGCCATCTATTGAATACTTACTCAATCCAGATATCGCCATCTGTTAGAATAATTTGGAGCTAACATATAAGTGTGACTGTCAAAATAATAGACAAATAATATGCAATAAAATAATATTGCGAATATAAATTGAGATGTAAGATATCCTATCTTTCAAGTTGGATAAAAGTGTACACGGTGTGCAAATTTGATTAAAATCGGTTAAGTAGTTTAGGAGTCCATCGCGGACAAACAACGTGACACGTAATTTACATATACTAAGATAAGATTTTAAATTAACTAGTGTTCTTTTCATTTCTATTATCTGCGCGTAACCTGTTCAGTATTTATTTTAAACGTCTTAACAGACTTCTATCTCCATACACATTATTTACTCTTGGCACAATATATGTATTTACATACGATAGAACATGCTCGCGACTGTTACATAAAAGTAAATAAAAATGTTTCACACAAATAGGTAATGTTTTGCAAATTATGAAAGTCTGTAATAATCACTCTGTTTGGTTCTAAATTGCTTTGTGCACTATTTTGTTCTTAGCTGGGCCGTGTCATCAACGCACACCTTCCGAGGGTGTCGTAAGATGCGACTAGCGGAACGCTCTTGCAGACTACCTAGCCACAAGAGAATGAAAACTTAAAACAAACCCTATGCCAAAATTTCGCAACAACTGTGGACCAAATATTATTTTTCCTGAAAGATTATACATTATCTTTATCACGTATCGGTTATACTATGGATCCTTTCATTATGACTATAACTAATGGCCTACTGTCTACTACTATTAAAAGACGAGTTATCCGTGTGGTGACACATTTAGAATACATAGTGTCACCACCTCATTCCATCCGGAGGGTGTCGTAAGAAAGCATTTCCTCAAGGCCGAAAACCTAGGCGCAAGATAAGGAAAACATGAAACGAAAAAAGTAGTAGTACCAAATAGATTACCGATGGTCCCACAGGACGGGTCGTACTGGGCAGACAGAAATCTCCGTGTAAATCATCATCATGATTTCAGCCAAAAGACGTCCACTGCTGGACATAGGCCTTCCCCATGAATTTTCAACAAAGGCTGATCCTGACTATCACTTTCCGGCGACCTTAACCAGGTCGTCGGTCCACAGTGTGGGAGGCCTACTAGCACTGCGCTTTCCGGAACGCGGTCGCCACTCGAGGACATTTCCGTCCCATCGGACGTCGGTCCTGCGCGCTATGTGCCCTGTAATGCCACTTAAGTTTGGCAATTCGTGTAAATACTGATAGCCAAATCGGGTTACATTCGTGTCGACTCCAATTAAGTTGGTAAAAGGTCGAGGGAGGAGGAAGTGCTAGACCAGTACGCATTACCTTACCAAACAGTGCGGCGATAAATAGCAGTTGTCGATTAACAGTATGCATACGGCCTTAAATTAACTCACGTTTCTTGCGATACTAATTGCGTAACATAATGTAAAACTTAGTAAAATTCTACTCGCAATAAAATTGACAAAAACCTACATAATTTTTGCCTCTATTTAAATGAAGAATAATGTTATATAGTACCAGAAATTAAATTAAATTTATATCTAAGTAGATTAGCCTGCCGTTAGATTCGGCTAATAACCCGGTATTTTTATATACGTAATAATATTTTATATTTTTTTGTAACAATGAACTATTTTAGTCCTAAAAAGAGATTTATGCATTTTCTCGAGATTACCGGTTTTGATTGTACCACCATCATTGTAAATTCAACCCGTTTACCTATTTAAAAGAGCAACCAAGAGTTTCTTCCTGGCTCTTCTCTGCGGAATGGCATTCCGAATCGGTGGTAAAAACTAAATGATTAATTATTATTAATTTTCTTTTTAGATTTTAATTTTTGTGTTATGTTCTGTTGTTGTTGAAAGCATTCGCAAGAATTTATACGAATAAAACACATTTTGATTTTGTATTATAGTTATATCGGAAAAGGTAAAAGACAGTTGGAGAGAGTTATTCTTGTATTTCTTATAAATTAGCCGACCCTGAACTTAACTCATATCATGAGATTTTCAAAGAAAATTCTGGTTGATTTTATTACAAATATTGTCCTGACAATAACTAACACTACAATAAATCTAATTCAGTTTAACCCTTCAGCAGCTATGCAGGTACATACATTTACAATTAACGTTTATTTATCTATATACATTTGTGAAAATAATTATTATAAATACTTATAAATAACCCACTTCCAAGTCGGCCTCCTCCAATTACATGGAGGGAAATAAGATTACCGTGCCACACCACCAGACGTGTTGGCACAGAGTATCATTTCAATTTTTTCTCCTCTTTTCTTTAGTTAGGTTTTCTCTCTGCCCTATTCTTTTAATCCGCTCATGCAACAACCTTGCGATGGAATGAGGTGAATAAATGCTACGATTTCAATATGTATTATCATCATCATCATCATCATTTCAGCCAAAAGACGTCCACTGCTGGACATAGGCCTCCCCCAAGGATTTCCACAAAGGCCGGTCCTGGGCCGCCCGCATCCACTGCTTTCCGGCGATCTTAACCAGGTCGTCGGTCCACCGTGTGGGAGGCCTACCAGCACTGCGCCTTCCGGAACGCGGTCGCCACTCGAGGACTTTTCTGCCCCATCGGACGTCGGTCCTGCGAGCTATGTGCCCTGCCCACTGCCACTTAAGTTTGACAATCCGGTGGGCTATGTCGGTGACCCTGATTTTCCTGCGTACCTCCTCATTTTTATTATGATAAATATAAAACTATAGTGTAAAAAAAAAGCGTGGTGAAAGATTTAGAATACAAAGTGTCATCAACCCATAGCATCATGAGGGTGTCGTAAGAGGCGATTAACGCATGAGGCAGATCACCTTGCCACAAGAAAAGGAAGACGGTACAGTCCGGCATGGCACAGTAGATTAATTTCCTCCAGGAATTTGGAGGGCCCGACTAAATAGTGGGTCAAATGACTGCCTCGTTGGTCTAGAGGTTAGATGCGCCGCCTTTGGATCAACGGGTCCCGGGTTCGATTCCGGGGACGGGCAAGTGTCTTTGTCTAAACCAGAGGCATTTTTTCTGAGTCTGGATGTCATTTATATTTGTAAACTGCCCCCGCGTTACAGGTATATACCAAGGGCAGGGGATCCGTTTTTTAATTTAAAAAAACATGTGCTAATATGATGATGACGTCAAAATTATGTTACTTTTTTTACGAATTTGGTAAATTGCGGCAAGCAGAACAACGAGTAATGCAGACATAACCGTCTGCAATAGGTTGCATTAAATTTTATGCGGTGCCGTGTTGTGCAATCTTTTTGCATCACTCTACATACCGAGTGACGGAGGCGAGTCTCGAGCATACCTGTCTGTCTACCAACTGCTGAATTATAGAAAGTATTCTTCATCTTCTTCATTGAAGTCGGCAACAGTCTTGACCCTTTGAGCAGTTTTACTGTGTTTCGTCATGTGCATGTGAGAGCCGGTGCCAGACTGCTTCCAGACACCTTTTGGGTTTATAAAGTTTGATTAGCAAATAATAATCCATACATTTTGTAAAACGAATAAGCAGCTGGCCATATCTGTCAGTCTGTAATGTTTCTGTTATGTTGAAAAGAAGACGGTTTAGGTACTTAATGTATAATTGTTTTTGTGTAAATGTTTCACTATGACGACTCCTATTCTGAAGTGGCCGGTAAAAATCGACCCTTGTTAAAAAATAACTAAAACCGTTTAAACCGTAAAACCGGCTACAACTAAACAGTGTAATATATCGCTTTCATTAACCAATTAAAAATATAGAATGTTTATAAATATCCTTAACAACTCTAGGGGCGTTTCACTAGTATAAAATAAATAAGATATTATGAGAATAACACTTTAATACAAATTTGAATAATACACTTTAACTTAGTGCCAGTAACTGAACGATAGATGGCGTTAGCAGTTAGAGTAAAATAAAGTATTGTATTCTGCACCAGAATGCTCTGTTACGGTTAAAAAATACATACTATCATGTGTTAATTACGCCTAACGAGCTATATTAATATCGCATTCTTAATAATTACTTACAATATTCACCAATAACTGTTGTCTTATTGGCAATTTCATAGTAAAATATCCAATTTCGAGAAATATGTATTAGCATTTGTTTTCTATTCAACTTGAAAATGTTATGGTATTAAAATACTAAGTTGTATACACTCTAATTGGCTGTGTTATTATTGAGCGTCTCAAATCTGTGATTATCTTTTTAATTAAAGACTAAATATTTCCATTTTCTAAAGATTGTGTAGGTAATCTAAAGAATGTGTGTTCTATAGAACTCAATGAGATAGATTTATTACCAAGAAACAAACGCTAATGTAAGCCTACGCAAAAACTTCTTAATGTATTCATTCAAGATGTAAGTTATAAATTTGTTTTTATTTCTTTACGTTTATTATTGACGTTTTATAATAAATACCTAATCATTTTTTTCATTCTATATTTAATTAAAGGCATTAAAAAAGAAAGTATTTTTTTTTAATCTACTTAATATCAGCAAAACAACAATGAATTTACAAAACATTCAATTTTAAGAATCATGGGGTGCATGGGGGCATTATAATTGTTTAACGGCTGCATAGCTTTTCTTCAAATGTACTTTTAAATATTCTTTTCAATTTAAAATATATATTCGACTAACTAGCACGAAGTTTAGCACATTTGACTTCAACAAATATTTGGTACGCATTAAATAATTGTCAAGCCGTGTGGTTAGGATTTTAGAATACATCGCATCACCATACCATTCCATCCTGAGGGTGCCATAAGTGACGACTAAAGGAAATTGGCAGAAAACCCTCCCGCAAGAGAAGAAAACCTGGAAACAAAACTCTGTGCCAAAATATCTGGCTAGCGTGGCACTGTGGGCCCTCCCGTAATTGGAGGAGGTTCCACTCGGCAGAGGGTTTTTAACGAGAGGTAATTAAATGTTAACAATAAAAAAAAATCTAACACACCTATAAAACGACAAAAACATTCTGTGCTTTTGTGTAACATTAACTTAACGGCCTTACCCTACCTTATTACTTATTACCTGCCCGTATTGTAAAGGGATAGGAAATAACTTAGTCCCTTTGAAATTACTTGAGCGATCCACGCGGAATGTACCTTGTATTATTAGTTCACGAATCCGAGAAATGTGACGCTCGAAATCACGATTGAAGTCTTTGTGATGTAGTGATGACCTCTTTTACAAATAAAAAAATAACATTTCTTTTTCTTCTCAGGCTAATTTCCCTCCATTTTGGAGGAGGCCCGACTCAGTAGTGGGTCATGTAGGACATAAAATACCCAAAACGAGTGTGTCACGCTGGCTGAACAGGTTGGCACAAGTTGCTACTGGTTCTGAAAGCCTTTCTACAGAGACGCTCCGGAAAGAAACTATGTAGTTGCCTTTTTATCATTTTCTTTGTCTTATACTATTAATATTGCTGGGTAATTTATGAGTTGGGTTTTCTAGTTTCTAATATGTATTCATATAGGGTAGTGATGTGCTTATAATACAGTGTCACAATCTTATTTCATCCTGAGGGTGTCATAAGGGCCGACAAGAAACGACAAGGCCGAAAACCTAGGCACAAGGGATGAACAACTTGAAACGCAATCCTGTGCCGCACATCCGTATGGTTAGTGGCTAATAAAATTGCCCTCCATATAATAGGTGGTGGCCCAACTCGGCAGTGGGTTATTTATGGGCTGAATAGCAGTGGCTATTCTAGTCTAGTTATACTTATATGTATTTATGTACATATGTAGGTACATGTATGTTTAAGTTATACGCTAGTCCGTGTGGTAACGGATTTAGAATACACAACGTCACCAACCCATGCCGTCTTGAGGGTGTCGTAAGAGGCGACTAAAAGAACGCAAGAGGCAGATCATCAGGCAGAATTTGGAGGAGGCCCGACTCAGTAGTGGGTTATTTACAGGTTGATATTAAAAAAAAAACTGTCACCATTAATAACGCTTAGTTATATTTGATAGCCAATGGCCTGCGGTGGTATAGTATCATGGCGAGATCCATACATTTTTTTATCAGTGTCTACAATGCTTTTGACCCTAGGCTTGCGTGATGGAAAGCAACGACAGGGTCTAAGATGGAGCATGCAATTCAAGTAAAATGGCCTGTCGGGCACCGGCTCTCACATACACACGACGAAACACAGTAAAACTTCTTGGCGCCGGATTTCGATGTGACGGTGGTATCTAGCCGGGCGAACCATTAGATTGTACCACCAAGCGTGCTGGGTTTTCTTGACTTTTACAACATGCGTTATTTCCCAGCGTGCGGTGGGGAAGTGTAATATTCTGCCCCGTCCCCACACGTGGGAAACAAATAAGGTTTAATTAATTATTAATCACTATCACTACATAGTATAAAACAAAGTCGCTGTCGCCTGTCCGTCCCTATGTATGATTAAATGCGTTTTTTTTTAATAGACAGTCATTCAAGAGGAAGTTTTATATTGTATAATACATGCATAATTGCACCGTGCGAAGCCGGAGCGGGTCGCTAGTAATGTAATAAAGTTGCCCGCATTAATTAAAAAAAAAAAACTTTTAATAACACTACCTGTTTTAGTTTTCTGATTGCGAACTGATATTAGTGATTTCTGTTACGGACACTTAATGTAGTATCTTGATACGTAACTCAGTGTAAACTCTTCATTATGTATGACAAAAGTGGTTTTGCCAGTTTGTATTCTGAAATAAAACAAGAACTAATAATCTTTATACTACTTCTCAGCTCAAAAATTAACCCCTGCTGAGTCGGGCCTCCTCCAACTACATGGATGGTAAACCGCAACAGGACGCGAATTGGAGCACCCCGGGGAGGTTTAGTGGGTAGGCCCCCACTATGGGGGAGAGTCCCACACTCCCCTCGCTGGCCATCCCCGTGGCCGGCAAGGAAGTCCATAAAGGATTTTACACCGGGCGAACAAAAAAAAAAGGGTTAAGTATCATGTCATGTCATTCATAGCCTGCCTCTAATGTCACCTGACCCATGAGGGGAAGTGGCGGCGTAAGGCCTGGCGCCATAAACTATATTAAAGACCACGAGGGAAGTGTTCTGACCTCCCCAGCCAGCACCTATCTTGATAACGTTTTCCGCAGGTGTTTTGGCTCGAGACCGGAACAACAGTGGTAGGTTTTAGTGGACAACCCGGGCGCACTTCACCATCTTCTCGCGCCCGTAGACTCCTACATACCCCAGCCCCGCCCCTCGGCTGGGGACCTATAAAAAGTTTCCCCCGCAAAAAAAGAAAAAAAAGAGAGGTAAGTATCAAGTTTTCCTTCTCCTGCGGCTAGGTTTTCGGCCGTGTCATTTCCTACTCCGACTTACGTGCCACACTGGCCAGACGGGTTAGTACAAGGTTTCGTATCAAGTTGTCCTTCTCTTGTGGCTAGGTTATCGGCCTTGTCATTTCCTTTTGTCGGCTCTTACGATGCAGTGGGGTGGTGACACTATATATTCTAAATCCGTCACCACTCGGACATTCCGCCATGCATTAATCATTTATTACATTTGCGTATATCAATATTCGTATGATTTGGTTGAGGAAAAAGGATTACACAAATTGCCAAATGCACGTAATAACTGAAGGCTTATTAGCTTGTGTGTGTATGTGGGCTTGTTAAGCTACATCCTTAAGGATTTCCCAATAAACCAAGGTACTTTAACTACAACTACAGTACACATCCTTCACTTACTTCTCAGCCCATAAATGACCCACTGTTGAGTCGGGCCTCCTCCAACTAGTTGGAGGGTAATTAGCCTACTATGCCACGCTGGCCAGACGGGTTGGCATAAGGTGTCATGTCAAGTATTCCTTCTCTTGTGGCCAGTCTTTCTGCCTTATACTTTCCTTTAGGGTCAGCGCGCAACATCGGAGTGGCGGCGAAGAGGCTTTTTCAGTAACAATTTAATTTCAACCTAAAGCGCTTCAGAATACAACTGTATTTGGTACAACGAAATACAATGACGGCGAGCGACGCGCGGCGAGCGTATTCTAAATACAGTCGTATTCTGAAGCGGTTTAGGTTGAAATTAAATTGTTACTGAAAAAGCCTCTTCCCCGCCACTCCGATGTTGCGCGCTGACCCTTAGTTTCGTCTTACGACACAGTCAGGACGGAATGGGGTGGTGACACTATGTATTCTAAATCCGTCACCACACGGAACACATTCTATAACATGCACTTTATTTTATGTCTTGTTATCATTAGTAATTATACAGTTTATGTCGTAGAGCTATGCTTGGTAAGTGACATTTAAAGCTGAAATTCTACTGGCCTCAATTTTCACTCAGAATATTTGAGTCAATTTTTGCCTAAGAAAACGCTGGGAATAAAATAAAAATCTCCATTAATTTAATATTTATTTATTGACCATCTCTTAGCATAGGACAGGAAACATTTATAAAATAGCAGCTAGTCACAATAATAAAATTATGATAACATTTACAAATTGTCCTCTTAACACCACTATTCAAATAATAACTTCGCCACGAAACAAAGGATTTCTTGGTACGCGCCTAGTATGGAAGTTACATCGCAACAAAAAAGGTTTCTATCACAAATAACTTTGTATCTCCTTTACAATTTGATGCTTTTTTCCTGGTAAAAACTTGTACCAAAATGTTAGGTATTTTCCATTCAATGTAACAGTAACTATACACAATCAGTATTGGTGTAAAAATATACTGGTTTTTAATACTAATCTACAAAGTCAGGAGAAAATGATTATTCTCAGGCCAAACCTATGTGATTCACAAAGGAGTCCTCCTCCAATTAAATGGAGGGAAATAAGCCTAGGTGCGGTGACACATTTGTTATTGACACAATTGACTTTTAATACTTTATTTCATATTTGGATTTCGTATTTTATCCTATTCGTTACTTCTGTAATTTGTGGAAAAATAAATTTTGTTTTAGTGGCAAATCATACAACGTCATTGAAGTTCGTGTTTAACATTATTCTTTGCGTAGGGGAAAACACTATTTAGACTGTTAGTGCGAAATTCAGTCTGGAGCGATGACTCAATAATTTTGCTAAATGACCCACTGACTCATCGCTTTGTTCAATGGAAAAAAACATGTTGAAAGGGATTCTATAGCATCACTATTAAAAACCTATAAAGTAGAAGTTTATATTTAAATCTCAGGGAACCAATAAACTTATTCGATTGGTTGGAGTATTTTTATCAGTACATACCAACATTACTATCCACGCAGTTCGTTGCGTCCCGTTCATATTGGCAGAGTGTGAGGGAGACAACAGGTGAGTTGATTCGATAATCAACATGCATCGTTTAGTTATTTTTTAAATTCAGAAGCAATGGAATGAGTAAGCTAGAGGCTCAGTATTTGAATTTTATTTGTTAAAAATCACACATTTAGCCAACGTATTGGCGAACCGCTGTTTTAAATCTAATTGTAATCAGATTAAATTTTGGTCGATTATTGACTTAATAATTTTGATGTCAGAACATAATGTTGCTACTTCAAAAAGTTCATCATTGTTGAATATCTTAAAGTATGTTTGACTCCGTATTTCAGGAACTGTTCTTTAATTTGAGATAAATGAATTACTCGTGTGAATATTTGAGTAAAGTACTGAAATCAGCATAAAATTTTACTATTTTATTAATTCATACAAAATGATGAACTTTATGATACAAAAATATTGATTTTTGTACAAATCTGACACACTATTTATTATGTATAAGTACAATGAAAAATCTACTTATTCCATAGTACTGTGCGTTTTGTAAAATACATTTTTGTATGCAAATCCATTTATTACAACTAGTAAACATAACGTTTAGAGAACATTATGTTTTCTATCATTTGACTCTTTGTTTCACATACATATCCCCTAAAAAGGGCAACAGCTACATACAAGCGCCTAACTTTATAAATTTTATAATACAATAATGATTATTCAACATTACATACAACGTACCAAATTATATTAAAAAAAAAACTAATGGTGATCAAAAATTCTAAATGCGATCCTACGCGCTCGCTGGGTAAACCACATCAAAATCTGGTACAAATGGCCGATATTATTGTCTATACAAAATATTGCACAAATACTTAAACAAATGTTATTATAATAAAAATTAATAGAATCTCTGTGACATGCGTTTGAAACTAAAATCTCTTCTTTTTTATTTAATATTTGGTTTCCATCCGGGAGCACTGGCCACTATTTTGTATAGACACATGAAAAGGAATATTTTTATAAGCTTTTTACAAGCATTATATCCAAACAAGTTGGGTTGGAAAACTAGCACAAATACAACACACAGGCTAGACTAATATCACAGGAGAGCTGGGAACGGTGCAGAGACCCATACCCCGGCCGGCGTGCCACCCCTCCCACTTTAATCTCCCTTCCCCTAACTCCCTATTTACTATTCAGAAGGGGCGGAATAGGCTAGTACCGATATATTTTGCGACAATTAAGGTTTCAAAAGAAAAGGAACGCAATCCCGACTGTACAATCAACGATTGATAGTGCTCTAACTATTGCACAATTGTTTGTTAAATAAGTTTTAGATCACGACGCTGCTAAAATATTGCAAATATTTGCAAGGTATTACCGAAGACTGGTTTTAATACAACAATGATGGATTTGTTTATCCTTTTTGTAGTCATGTTGTTACTTGTATGTCATAAAACTTTAAAAAGGTGTAAATACAGTATTTCGTTGAAGTTAGTTAATAGTAAGCGAAATTAGATAAGGATTTTATTGAACAGTCTTCCTTTTCTCAGTCAATAAACTAATTTTGGGAATTTTAGCAGACCTCATAAAGGAAAAGTATCTACAATTACAACGATATACGTTTTCTATAGCCCAAATGTAACCAAATTAAACATCATAGAAATGGTAACAAAGCTTAATGGTGATAAGCAATAAGGTAACATTAAAATATAAAAACAAAAAACACGTTCAAAATGGTTCAAATAAACTTACGAGCGATAAAACAAAACTCGGTTTAAAGTAAAACTCTCAGATTTGTTTAGTAACGCGCCAAGCGACCGCGTCTTGAATGTTGGACGCTGGCGTCCAATATTGGACGTAACATTCTCAACATTGGTAACAACTTTTGCACAAATGTTTGAGCGCGCTGACACATTGTGACAGCGTAAATCTCGTCGTATACCGGCCGATGACACGACGTCACAACCTTAGCGATTTTCCTTTGTTTCTGCGTAAAGTAATGGAAAAGTCTGATATGGAAACAAAATAGAATTGCTTTCTAATATTAGGAATAAAAAGCATGTCAATTTGCTCACCTTATTTGCTGAATAAATATACAATAGACCACGCTCACGTTATTCAGTCAGATCTCATAAATACGCAACTCAAAATAATACTATGCAAATAAACTAAAACAAGATTCGAACCTGCTTTGACGTCCTCGCAACCGTTCCCAGTCGTTTTGCACTATCTCTTAAAATCACTAAATTACTTTTACAATAACGTATTAAATTTAGCTTAAAACTATGCCTCCATTGTGAACCCCTGAACTACCTTGCCTATTCTGCCACGTTGTGGCTCGACGCGTGTCGTGGCAACATTCCGAGTTCTCAGTTCGATAAAAATTAATCGTTGAACACTAATCGGCCCGCGCCCGTCGCAGCGGCCTGAGCAACTTTCACTAAATAAAACAATGTAAGTACTCGTCTTAACAACAAAGAATTGGCTAAAAGTCCTCTGTAGGTAACGCGAATAGGAGTCTACAATCTGGGTGTAGCCGCCTCCGGAGCCGCTTCGGAGCAGTTCTGGGCCGCGATAGGGCCGGCTCCTCGGTCTCGCGGTCAGCGACTCAGATCAGGAGCACGCTTCAGTCGCCGCGCTCGCATCACAGTGGGTGTAGGTGCGCAGGCCGGCGCGGTCATGAGTCGAGCACGGTGAGCAAGCCAGCGGGCAACAGTGGCACGTCTTGCCGTGGCATCTGCCGCGCCAGTTGCGCGCAACCGAGGTTCGCGTCCCCCAATTCTGGGATAGCGTCCAGTAGAGCCAAACACTCATCCTCCACTGCCCGTCGCGCCTTCTTGCCCACCCACGAATCGTCACACTCCTCTCTCGCACGACGCCGCCTGGCTTCCTTCTCTCTGCGTGCTTCCTCGCTCAGTCGACAGTACGTGTTGTTGATGCACACGGAACGCCTCAGGTCCCGGGCGGGGTCTTCGATATTCTCCAGTTTCTGTGAGCAGATTTCGATTACCCGTTTGCGCTCTTCGTTAGCACGGAGGCGGGCCGAAATCATGGACAGCTTGGGTCGAGCGGCGGGCTCGGTGCGGGGTGGGCCGAACATGTCGTCCTCGAACGCGTCGGCGATCTCCGCGCCGCGCGAGCTCTCGCGCTCCTCTTGTGGCGTCATTCTGTAACAAATACACGAACGCATTAACACCTATTAGCGGCACGTAAATTTTGGAACGGAATTAGAACGATCGGAAAGTAACAGCCAGTTGACCGATAACAAAAGTAATTTGCTAATTTAATTCCTGGTGGCGGTCCCAATGGAGGTTTTAAGTCAATGACAAATAAAATATCGCAAAGCAATGCGCGCGCTTCAAGGAGAAGCCCTAATTATTTCATAATAAGTACTAGGTCAACGTGAGAACAATGCATCGGCCGAGCGGGCCAATCAGGTCTGCGTCTCGCTATAACCCACTCTCCATTCGCAACCACATCAAACGCACAAAAGATAATAGCGGACAGGTTCCGACGTTAAAATCACCTTGAGAGTGCATTTTTAATAACACGTACCTAAATGATAAATCTGGTGAGATGATGAAGAACCCTGACATCAACATGGCTGGTGATCCACAAGGGTCTAGCAATTAAAACGGTTCAATATCACAAAGTTCAAACACAAGCACAATACAGGCGCGCAATCCGTCAGTTTGTCCTCGACGATAATAAAAAAGCAAGACAAGTGAAACAAAAATAAACGCGCGGTGAGCGGCGTGCGCGCAGCTCGGCGGCCACTTGGAGAATGACAACATACCTCACTGTCGATAAGACATTGAAAAAGCCAATTGCGTCATGTACTGCTACGTACGTATGGAGAGGAAACGGATGACGTAGAGCAAGCCGTCACTTTAGGCGCTATTGCCCGACTGGTCATGACTCGCTGTTTGATCAGTTTACCGCACAAAAGACCGACTAATGCTTACATATTAGACAATTATTCCTTCCAAACTCTAAATGTTGAGGAAATTAGTATCGAATATAATTTATGACAAAGCCCACACAACTTGTAACAATGGCAAAACCAGTGAAGCGGTAAACATGACAAGACAAAATATGATACGTTCAAGTGCGGTCGCCTATTTAAGACTCTTTTCATGCAAAGTAGAATTAGACCATATCCTGAGATAATAGGAAGAAAATAAGATCTTTGATGCAACAATACACATACTCGAAAATCAACCTTTAAAATTTGGCAATGTTACGACCCAGTTACTTCTATATTTATATTTTAAAATATTAATTATGCTTATTGCAGCAGTACTTAATAAATACATATTCAAATATCAGAAGTCTTTAGAAAAAGTGGATTAAATTTAAAAGGACATTTAATTTTTATGAAATCATAACTATTGAGTAAGAGAACTAAGTATGTAGGTACGTTATAATATTTAGCATTTGTCTCAAAGTAAATCAATTAAAAGTACAATATAAATTTATTACCCTGCGAAAATTTGCGAAGAAATGTATCTATCAATTTAACAATTTAATAACAATTTTTTAAACAATTGGGCACATAAAAGAAAGTAAAAGAATGTTAGACGTGAAAGGCATATACTGATACACAAATGAAACCACAAAACTGAATACGCGCCACGACAATTGCAACTGGACTCGTTCACGGTAAAACACGTTTGCTCACAATCTCATTAGAGAAAAGATGTTACGGTCTACGTGTTTTATTCCTGAATTTATTTAGGAAACTTTGAATGAGGCCATTCCGAATGCGGTGTGAAATTACATTTAACGTCTGGTAAAAATATTTACAGTGTTTTATTTTACGACATAAATTAATGGATTAATAAAGCAACTTACACTTAACTTACTTAACAAATATACGTAAAAGTTCACACAATCACTAGTAGCGTAAATTAAATAAATATTCATTTAACCGTGATCATTTAAGTCGCAGTGATAGACATTCATAAATTACTGAAATGAACTGAAATGACATTAAGACAAGATACGATGAATGAAAGAATTATTTTTGATGTTGATGGAAGTTAAGTGCAAATCTAAAGGGGAACTTGCTTCAATCATCATTTTGATATTCCGTTTCATTTTACAATATAGTAAATATCATCGTTGTCGTCGTGATCGTTTCACCCCATGAATGACCCACTACTGAGTCGGGCTTCCTTCAAATTCATGTAGGGAAATTAGCCTACTGTGCCACGCTGGCAAGACGGGTTGGCACAAGGTTTGTATCAAGTTTTCCTTCTCTTGCGGCTAGGTGATTTGCCTCTTGCGTTCCCTTAGTCGCCTCTTACGACACCCTCTGGTATGGGTTGGTGACACTGCGTATTCTAAATCCGTAACGGTATGGGTTTATTCAATGTATACTAAAAATACCCTAAACTGAAACAGTGTTAGCATGAAGATAGCGAACAAAAATTAAATATCCAGGCAACTCAGTGATGTAACAATTTGAAATTGCTAGTATCGGTGTTGGAAATGTTGTTGCAGAATGTTGCCGACACAGTCGCACTATTATGATGTAATAATACTGCAGAATAAAATTGTCAACTCGTCACCAGTAATTACGGATTTATATGAGGCTACAGACTGCTATTAAAGCACAAAACAATACAGTTCTGTCAAAGAAGCAACGTCAAGTTAGAAACAATGTAGATATTCTACAAATTAGTTGACAAATCAGACAGAACTCGCCTATTTGAATCATGATTTGTTTTAAGTTTAGACTGATCAGTCATTTGATGTCTTAAGCAAGGAACTGATCACAATTTACTAATCGTATACTGAAGTTGTTTATTTCTTTATTTATTTAGTTAGGCCAATGCGCGACAAGAGCGCGCGGGTGCTGTCGACCCCACCAGTTACGATCTAATAAATCTCGCCCGCCTCGACCGAACTCGCCTACCTGCACTTTCTTTTCTCTGTCCCACACGAGCTGAGGGCAATCCACTGATATGTCGAACGCCAGAATGTGGGGGACTTTTTTGTAGCGCTTGACATCGTCTTTGACACTGATCGAATATTAGCATCTACAGATACTTACGGAAATAACCATAGCGAGATCCTTTCATTTACATGTCCAAAAGAAATCAGAGAGGTTAAAATGCTTTTTATAGCAGATATCATGTTATTTTTAAACTGTTGGTGTAAAAATGTAGTGTTTTAAAATATTTTTAATACATAGATACGTTCCTAGAAACCAATTTGTACAAATTCTATTATGATCCCTTCGAACAGTTCCATAAACTGTGAATTCTTTTGTTTGATAATCTCTGTATATTATGGTCCGACGTGCTTAATCGGTAATGAGGTCTCGAGTTTTTAATACAGGAAAAAACGTTTTGTTGTACCATTTTAATAGTTATTTTCGGTTGATTTCATAACAGACTAATAAAAGTCTTGTATAAAATGTTCGATCTTAAAAGAACGAGAAGATAATGTATTCTATACAGAGAAATTATACTGTTGGTTCTATATTTACAGTTTTTAAAATACTTTTTAGCAACACATTCTATTGGCAATACGTTTTTATGAGCTGTTTTGAGGGCTATGTTTTAGTGTTTTGTTCATATTCAAACAACTTATTTCATAGTTAGCTATGTTCGATCAACGATCAGAAAGATTGTACACATATATCATAAGACGTAGGCGTTACGGCCTTATATGGTACATATACAATAAGCGTGCGGTTATTGGTTTGTTATAACGAAGTAGGTGGAGAACAATTAGTGATTATAATCAATTGTTTACAAAAATATTGAAATTACACATTCTGCCCAAGTTTCCATAATTGTTATTAACTACTTTCAATTTAGCTGTGTCATGCCGTTAATTGCAATATAAGCCAAAATAAATCATTTTGTTGTTATGAACAATGCAAGTTCGACGCCGTGATAGCGATTTGAAGATTTTCTTCATTAGCTTTCTCTTTCCTTAACAAGTATTCAGGTACGCGATGATTTCGACGCTGTCTAAAACATTCTCAAAATATATGTAATAAATTCCACTATAAGATTGTACAAACACCAGAATTTTGTATCTAGCAGTATAAAATTGACGAAACTTATACCAACTGAAGACAACGTAAATGAGTATTTTAAAATATGTAAAAGAATATAAAACCTATATTTTTATGTTCATTGTTAGACATACATTTAAGTTATCGATTATTCGAACATCGTAGATTTAGTCAAATTATTGTTGACATTTCATCGGGAATAGATAAATGTTATCACTTTATCAACATTCTCGTCATTCATTTTATCATAAGCATGTGCATGGACACAAAATATTTGTATTTTATTGCGGGAATTATTATTCTGAATATTATCCATACCTTGTAAATTGCTGCGTATATCAATAATACGCCATACCGCATACGTTTAAATTAAATGTTTTGTCTTTACTATGATTTTCTATACATGTTTATTACTTTAGTACTAAGATAACAGACTGTAGAAAAATAATTCAAAACCTCCAAATACATTTTTAGAATGAAACAGAACGGTTTAGAGTAACATTTAAATTCTAATAAAGTTTTGATCTGTGATTATTTCTAGAAATCCTTCGAAGTAATCACAGTTCGAAGGAATAAAATATTCCTAATGTATTTTTATCACAGAAGGAATGTTCCAAATTTATTCACAATTACACAGAATCTGTGTCATAATTATGTAATAAAATCCGAAATTGTACAACGCTTCTATAACTTTTGTCATCACTGTAATGTAAGCTATATCCACGGATCTTTGTACGAATCCTGCCTTAGTATATTATTGCCCATACCATGTTAATCTATAAGAGTTCAACCGTGTAAGATGGGACTTTAATGCTGGTCTTTAATTGACTACTTCTCGACTATTATCATTGAGACAAAGGATATAGACTTGACCCGGTACCTAACGTACCTAAATCTTTTATTTGGAATTTTGGACAATGTAAATATGACACAATCCGTGATAGTGTTGAACCTCGCAGAAACATGAGTAAATTCATTCGATGTTTGCATGCAATAGGTACCTACTATTGGAAATAACCTCGATAAACAAACTACATTTAGTAATAAATATTATCGAACCTTGTGTAACGGAGACGACTGTCTGCGTTTTAACAACAGTATATTATTTGTGAAAGTATCAGAGTATTTTTATGTTAACCAGGGTCAACAGATACCTTTATTATTGCTGGCGAATAAGATGTGGGTTTGTAAAACGAAATCGTTAATCTTTGAAAATAAACCTGTACTGTGGCCACTAAGCACGTATTCCAGTAAGGACTTGTTCCATGGAGTAATGATTCATATTTTTGAACAATTAGCTTAACCGTAGTTAACAAAGGCGAACGGCTTATGTAATGACCTCACAATGGTCATACCTTTCTAGGTCACAATTTACGAATAATTAATTCTGTTACGAGTACACTCATCATTATTGTTTGTCGTTTGAAGTTTCGTTCTTCTCTTTGCACTTTAGTTTTTTAAATTAGGTCTGTCTAATGGCATTCTTTATAATATTATTTTGATCTTAACATATCTAAACCGCCAAAATTAATATGCCACGCCTTACTTTAATATTGAATGTTTTAGAAACGTTTAAAGGAACGTAATTATTAAAAGGATAATAGAAGCCTTTATTTCACTTGTTTAATTAACGAACATGCTTTTTAGAATACAATTAGATTATGAGTAATTGAGAGGTCAAGATGTAAAAACTTCTTGGTAATTATAACAGTGAAAATACAATTTACGTAGAAATTAGAAGGCACAGACATCGAGTCGGTTTCACTGTTTAAAGCCGCTTAACCTATAAAGGCTTACGTATAGAACTTGGAGTAAGAACAGTTATGACAATTTCTAGCACTTCACTTACGTTAACGTACATAATATGTGTATAACGTAAATAAATTACTGGGCACACACTGACAGCTCTAAAGCCATTACTGTTATCTCCAAAAAGTCTAACTTAAGCATTGATTTATTTACTAAAGGTATTGTGAAGAAAACGGTCTCGTGAGGTCGCCAACTTTCGCTTCTGTCATCGCGTCGTATAGTAACTCGTATGGAATTTCTCAATACCAAACAATTATATCTTGGCAATGTTTCTTCACTATTGACGCTTGGTTTAATTACAATTTGTATGTGTAAAATAGGCAAAATGTAAAAGAAACCTTTACTAGAAATGAACGCCGATTTTTTCCGCCACTAAAGCATTGTATGTTTATTTATTTATGTTTAATATCTTCATTAAAGATTCAATCAATAAGTTCTAATGGCTATTGTTGTTGTAGCACCACAAGGTTTCGTGTCTTGACTCGGCGCAGTCAACATGTCGTATATTTGCGGATAGATGGCGCTACTGGTTCAATTTGAGGCAATTGTAACACATATTCGGCAAAGTGCACTCAATTTAGATAGATAACTTCACTTTATGAATTAATTAAAATGCGTTAAATCTGCAAAAAAGATTCAATAATAATGATAATAGGGGTCTAATGGCTTTAGACATTATTTTTCAATATTAAATTTCGCATTGTCTATTTACAATTGACACTATTAATAAAATAGTCATATTACTTATAAAGATCTCCGTTAAATTTTATCAAGTAGCTTAGGCACTTAAGTGGCACAGAGCTTGTCTTAAAAGCAAATTACAAGCTAATTCATCTAAATGCCAGCTACAAAGTCACCCTATAAGGTTGCATTGTTGCTCATTTATGATGTCATCGTTTGTGGAAATTCAATTACAATACTTTAGTTAATCAGCAAATTTCATGTGATTGTAAGTTTGTTTGACTGGACCAACCCACGTCGGTGTAGTTTTTCCTCCATTTTAATGAGGCGAATAATATTCGGTCATTTATGAAAATAATAACTGTGACGATTTTAAGAAAAATACTTAATACACTTATTATAATATACATTCAAATTATTTACTTAATATAGACACTACCTAGGTATTTTTAATTAGAAAACCTTGGTACCAGCTTTTATAACTGTAGACAGTATAGCTCGTAAAAGTATAACACCAACTAATTTATCACAGGGACTAATCAAAATTACCATAATATACTTTGCGTGTTTATATAAAGCGTCGTACAGCGTTGATACGCTATAGCAGACAATGGACTGTGTTCAGAGCGAATAAATCACGGCTAATGGCTACGTAGTTGACGCATTTTTAAAGCTTATTGACTCGGTCATAGATAAATGTTTTGTTTTCAAAATTTAAACGTCGCTCACTTACTCCTGTGCATCTGAATGTGTAATTTGTTTGGAATATCAAACAAGATTTTTTTAATGGAGGTGGAAAATAGTGTAGGTTTATAATCGTAATATTTTCTACTAGTTTGTTACATAATCACGTAGGCTTAAAGAAGTTGAAAAATATACAGCGAAAATATACAGACATTTTATCAATAATAGTACAGCCGTGAAGAAACGTTAATATGACTATAATCCCGCCAGATATAATAAAAAAATGATCATATCATGTCTAACAAACTATCACAAACAAAACACAACTATCAACTTTCAAAACTTTATTAAGCTCTGTTTTCGACATTAGCAACGAACTAAGAGGTTTTGTTTGGCACAGTGCCCATACAAGTAAAGTTTATAAAACTCTGAAAGAATTTTAAAAAAATGTACCTACTCTTTTCATTTCACCTTTTTGTTGGTAATCCATTCTGCATGAAAAGAATAATTTGAAACACATTTTATCTATCGATTTTTATTAGATTTTTTCTATTCAGATTTTAATTATACAATAAAATCTGCTAAAAACATTTATTTTGTTTCATATAATTTATCACAATATATTTTAAAATGTTTTTGCTTCACATATTAATACATGGAATCCCAAATAATTTTCCGTAATATTCCATGATGTCTATACATAGTACCTATGTGAGAGCATTCTGACGCGTTGTGGTTTTTAGTACAAACTCTAATGTTGTTTTGCGATTGATATTTGAGTTGTCATGCTCACTCAAAGACTCATGGCAGTGGTGGCGTCGCGTGGCAGGTCGTTATCTTTCCTGTAACATGGTTAAAGCGAGCGGTGGCTAACAAATGCGTCATGCTTGTGAACTGGTCCCGTTCCTGGGGATCGGTCGGAGGTTACTAAATACTGCTGTTTGACCCTTTGAGAGTATTGCGCAAAGCTTGCTCTCACAAACCGGTCTGTGTAATTAAAAATTGCGATTTAAAAGAGCAACTACAGAGTATCTACCTAATATTGCCTGATACTAGAAGAGTGTTTTTCATCATCTGCCTCTTTATAATGTATGGTGGCAAAATTCTTATTTCTCTTTTCGTTCTTGTATTCTTTGCATTGTTGCCGTATGGGCTAGTTTCACCATATTGGTACCCAACCCAACGTCATTACATGGTAAACATATTGATATTACCTTTTAACAAGTACCTATTATTATTTCATGATATACATGATCACAGCGCCATCTACTGTTCAAGGCGTCTGTTTGTCGCGCTCATCATATTCGAGCTATAAAATTAGCTGGAATTGAATTGATGTTGAAGTTAACCCCTCTATCTTAGCTAAATTGCTTTGTGCTGCGAAGGGGACGTTCGTATAAAGGGCGGAGTTACGACATTGGGACTAACATTTTAAATGCATAGGGAAACGTTAACTTAACAGTCTTACACGATTTACAGAATATCAAATGCAAATACGTGCTGTTTTAGCATAATCGGTAATATCGATTTATGTAATTCGAATATAAGTAAACAATCGGATACTTAAATCTGAAAGTGACTAGACAACGATTTATTCCGTCTTTAGGAGCGATTTGTAAATAGATATATCGCTTTAAAAACAGCGACATCTATTTTCAGAAAAGGAACTAACTCAAGTTAAAGTCAACGCAGGCGAAGATTTCTTGTAACAGCTAGTTTAAACGAAAAAAGCGATAAATCAAATAGCATATTAATCGTTTTGTAAAAAATAGTATTGGTAAATTATTACTTATCATATTTTCCGACAATTGCTCAAGTAATAAATTCGATTATCACATATATTGTCCGGCAAATGAATTATTCGATTTATTGGCACAAAACTGCAAGCGATTCACAAGTCAGCGCAGGATGGTACGGCTGTGTGTTCTTTATTCAAATCACTGACTATTCGTTGCTTAATGTAGCTGTACGGTTTTCAACCGAATTAAAGTCCTTATTTATGACGTTTTAGAACCTAATAGGTAATTGAGTTTCTAAATGATAATAATGAATAAATTTACGGTTACTGCATTGTTATATAAAATAATTGCAGGTTACATAATGGACATTGCAAAGTCGTGGGTATTGTATAATTATTTTACTGTTGGTCCACCTTTTTACATTGAATTCGTGCAGAACTAACGTTCTGTTGAGTATCAAACAGCAACTTTGAATTCCTTTTGCGAAACCTTAGGTATGCCATTCATAATACGCATGAATTGAAAACACCAATAGACACACTAAAATCTCACTCTCTATCAACACTACTTTGAATACCTTCATTTTAGCAGGTTGAAAATAGATATTTAGTCAAGAAATTGCTGGCCATAGCACAAACAATTATATTAACAAAATAATGTAAAATGTTTTTAAATTTGTAAATGGAATGTCACAATTCGAAACCTACACAAAGAAATTGATCGAATTTTAAAAATCCCATCTAATCTGCTCGCAACCTTCTATGCAGAAGATCACGGTAGACCAATTCGGATACCGTTTGGTTTGTCACGCTCTTCCCGTGCGAGCGAGATAGCAACAACCAGCTCGGCCTTACAAAAGGGCACGGTCAGGTAGATACCCAAAATAATTATTTTAACAATTATATTATCCATTTAGTGACTATTATTAATAGTGGCTGCTCTTATAGTTGTCACGAGTAATAGTTTTTCGCTAATTGGTCCGGTAAACGTTATTGAATCGTTCAAACGCCTGCGTGCTAAACATTTTGTCGATAAATATTTTACTAGATAGATAAGTGGGCAATAGATAACCGAGCGTATTTCCTTAGAGCGAAGTAGATGTGTTGTACACCAGTTTATAGATTTATAATCATCATTTGTTTACCATTGACTTTTAGAATTTTCAATTTTTTTTTCTGTTTGAATCCTGTAAAATATTCTACAAGTACTCCATATACCTAGCACATTCGCATCACGGCTATTTATTATTCATAAACACGCGTAAGCAATAACATACTTTCAAATCGTTACCAAAGGTATTGAAGAAAGTAAATTGTTACGTCACAAAAAAATTAGGCAAGCAATATAATAAGTAATTAGGAGCGAACATAAAAAAATATGTTCAAAAAATATCATTACGTAAGAAATGGGCAATTATAATAGCGTACTCCTTTGTTCTCATCAGAGAAAGTTAATCTCAATCGCTAAATAAAATATATAAAGTATCGGACAATAAATTAAAAAAAGTTATTAAACTAATTAAATTAATTACCTTATCAATCCAAAGCGAACAGTCCAAAAAGTATGCAACACCAAAAAAAATTGGAGATGACAAAATTAAAAACAATAAAACGCCACGAAACAATTTAAAAACCGA
Source organism: Clostera curtula (assembly GCA_905475355.2). Taxonomy (NCBI): domain Eukaryota; kingdom Metazoa; phylum Arthropoda; class Insecta; order Lepidoptera; family Notodontidae; genus Clostera; species Clostera curtula. The sequence continues at coordinate 12,764,385 of FR997808.1, read as the reverse complement.
ACGGTCAAATTAAACATAATGCCAATCTCAACAAGCTGTATCACATGAAACGTTCAACTTAGCACTTGTCTAAACAGGCGTACGGCGCTACTACATAACTAAATTGAGGATATGGAATGCGCGGTACGTGTTGAGGAGACGGCCTCGCGCGCCGAACTGCGTCTGTTCTCCCATACCGTAAGTTGTGGTGATTTACACAGGGCGCGCAGGCGGGTGACGCGGTATGGATGCTACCCTAGCCAGGGATACCTCATTATCCTGACTGTAATCCTTCTGATAATTTTTATTTATAGGGTGCCACTGTTTGTGACCCCTTTTTACTATAGCTCCATTATTGACAGTCTCAGCCATATTGGTATCTTAAGTTTAGGTTTATTATCTTAGATGTTCAATTTTGAATTTATACACTTTTAACAGATTTATCGTATGTATTTTACATTTTTATTACCGACGCTTTGAATGCTTCGCATTAATCATAGATACAGGGAAGATTCTCTCGTTAACCTGATTTAACTTTTACATTTCAAATTAGGCATATTCTTTTTATCGTGTCTCACCTTACAAGTTACTATTAAATATCTGGATTGCTTGTAATATAATCACGTATTGGCTTAGAAATAATGATTAGATGTTGTATTAGTTATCATCGCTATTGTAATTTGGGAGTTACCAGGAATTTGGTTAACCACAAACCCATTCCATTTCACTTACCAGCAGTTGACGCTGTATTAACGCAGATTCAAATGGATAAAAACAAAAACTTTAGCATTACCCAATTGCTAGTCAAGGCTACAAATGTACCTAGTTACAATAGTAATTGTCGAACAGAGCAAATGTCTGTGTTGCTAACGCGATACAAACAATTTTATCTGAAATCATTTGTAACGCTACACACAAATATTTTGATAATGCGAGAGGTAATTAACACCTCAAGAATTTGGGTCTAGGTGATTCGACGGTAGATTAAATGAATACTGCAATGATATGATAGAATTTGGCATTATTTTAAAAACTAATGGACGAGTTTCAGATAAATTCATCTTATTTTAAAGTACAGGTATACAGTAAATACGGGAGTCTATTAAGCATGATCTGAATCAGTCGGATGTTGGATGAATGACCATATTAAAGGAGTGCTCAACTCCTTCATGCTGCGAAGGAACAAAATCATGCCTGTTGTGCAGTATATTTGGAACTTACCAAAATATGATCCTAGAAAAATATTTTTAACTTTTTAACCTCTACAAGGGAAGCAGTCTGGATGAAGTATTTTATATTTTATTTTATTTTCCAACAATAAGTATTTATATTTTTAAGTTTTAGGTGTAGTTTGTTCCTAGTCTTTAGTGTTTCTAAGTATTTTAATGTTATTCATTTTTGTTTTTCGTTTTGTTTAGTAAATATATTTTTTAACTATGTATCTATTGTAATTTCTATACATTATAAACGAATATATGGTTTAATCGTAATAATAAATATAAATATGTATTATGTTTTCCATATGGGAGTTTTGCTGATGCAATACACCAAGCCATACTCTCTCAATTACCAGCTAAAAAGTAAATAATAGTCCATGCGATCTTGTGCAAATTAACAAATGAAAGTTGGTTATTCATTTTTACGCCTAGTATTTCTGGAACCTCGAATATTCTTGCCCCTAAATTGTTTTACGGCTCTTGTCCTACAATGAGAGTAAGGAAAATTAAAGCGTACAGTTTTTCTTGTTTTGTTTCGTATCTCATCCTCTGATTAGTGTATTTTGTGCAGCTGTTTCGTCTTTGTTTTGAATACATTGTAAACAAAATAAAATTCAACGACCTTCAGTATGTAAACGTGAGCGCAAACTTATTATATTATCTGTTTGATCTTTTCCACACTGTAAGATTATTAATTTACATGTCATTAACTATAAACCATCAATATATTCGTGAATAGTAAAGAAAATTAGGTGGATGACTTGATAATTTGACGCAGTAAAAGATTATGATTAATAAATTATAAACATCTATTGGGTTCGTGGTGTCAGACAGAATTAAACCTACTAATTTTGTAAAAGTGAAAGCGCTGCTTACTTAATCACCCGAGTCTGATATACGGATTTTGAATAACATTTAGCACAAAATTGTTTGTTTAGAAATACAGAAAATAGACACTGTTCCTTTAATTTGAATCGACCGACAACATTAATTGACTAAAGATATCTGAAAATATGACGTAATAACAAAAAAACATAAAGAGGAAAAGCTATGAAGCTTGTGTACCATGCGTTTAAAATGCGCGAAGCAGATATGTTTATTTTTATCAAATATGTTAAAATTTCTGCGCATATTAAGTATTTTGCTATCAGACAATTGCAATGGGATGGGCTGGTGTCTTAGTGAACTTCATCCGTAATTAGGTACTACACTACGCCATCGTTAACAGGACTTAATACTGCAATAATATCACTTAACTATTCATTTCAGCGTGCATAATTTGTGAAATGAAAATTAATTTCACGTGTATTATGTTTCAAAAGTTGATTACTAAATATACGATTGACAATAGGTAAGATTTAAGATGATGTAACTATGTACTTCTCGTCCACAATACCGCAGTGTCTGAAGACAAAAGTCTTTAACCAGTGTGTGTTGCCAGTGATGACATATGGAACAGAGACGTGGTCGCTCACTATGGGCTCCATCAGAAGGCTCAATGTCACCCAAAGGGCAATGGAGAGGGCTATGCTCGGAGTTTCCCTGCGAGATCGAATCAGAAATGAGGAGATACGCAGGAAAACCAGGGTCACCGACATAGCCCACAGGATTGCCAAACTTAAGTGGCAGTGGGCAGGGCACATAGCTCGCAGGACCGACGCCCGATGGGGCAGAAAAGTCCTCGAGTGGCGACCGCGTTCCGGAAGGCGCAGTGCTGGTAGGCCTCCCACACGGTGGACCGACGACCTGGTTAAGGTCGCCGGAAAGCAGTGGATGCGGGCGGCCCAGGACCGGCCTTTGTGGAAATCCTTGGGGGAGGCCTATGTCCAGCAGTGGACGTCTTTTGGCTGAAATGATGATGAATGAACTATGTACTTTGAAACATAAAAATAGAGAACTTGTATGTACGTGATATTGTATGTGTATGTGATAGGCTAATCCCTCCATGAATTTGGAGGAGGCCCGATTCAGTAGTGGGTCATTTATGGGTTGAAACGACGACGATGTATGTGTTAATGATTTCTATTCCAAATAGTATGCACGCAAGCTTAAGAAAGCAACTAGTCCCATATAATATAAATCCCTAAACACAACAAATTTGAAAGGATACATGCTAAATACGTCGGCTAGATGCCGCCCCGGCCGTCATACTGTAGGCGAGGTGTTTCGAATTATTAGATTTATTTGATCAGACTTATCTTAAAACTTGCAAAAGACCAGGGCCCCAAGCTTGTTAATTCAATAGAGTAAAAATTGACAATAAATGTACCTTTGGTTGTTGATTTTAGAACTTACTTAAAGACTGTCAGTTCGGAACGTCTGACGTGCGCTTTGACACAAGCACTTGGCAAGAACTTTTGAATTTCACAGGGGTATGCTAGCAATTACATTGTGGGCTGGGCACTTCAAAAGAAAAGGGCATCTCCTAAATTATAATTTGCTTTTACAGTGATAAAAGATCGATCGTGTTGCGTCTTTAGAACAACTTTAAAAATCTGTGGTGTGCACTTTCGCCACAAATCAAATATTCCGAAATGGTTTAATTACAAAGCAATATTAGTAGAATAGACAATTAAAAAAAAAGAGTTTTTTTAAACCACAATTTGTTTCTTTCATAAATATGATGTTTTCCTTAATTGAAAACGAAGTTTTTTTTGCCTATCGATCAGTGTTTCATTAAGCATGCGCTATATTCTATGGAAAGATACCACCGGGTGATAATAGGTAGGTAAGTATTGATGTAAAAATCTTTTCACTTGCGTCACAAGACCGTTATCTGTTTCGTTACTAAATTGATAAAAATATGTTTGGGGCTCCATACTTTAATTTCAGTTGTAACAAAAAAGGTTTATTATTAAATTATAAGGTAATTATTTTATCCATTAAAATCACCTGATGATTTGAGACGTAATTTATTTGATTTAGTAAATTATTTGTTCAAAGACTAAATATCTCATACTATAGGAAATATTTATATTAATTCAACAAATTGACGCAAAAATCCAGTATTAGATCTTAGGTACTCATGTTCCTGAATGCCTTCGGTAAGGTAAGGTAATGCTTAAGTACATTATGCACAATGAACCCAAGAAGTTTCAATTTAAATATAATTTCACACCAAACTAATGATAGCTGGAAACATGTGCCGTGCCGTACATGATTTAATGATATTCATAAATCTAGACTGTACACCGCGTCAGTGTCGCTAACACTTAGCGACACTGACCCGTGCTTAGAGAGACTTAAGACTTACCTGGGAATCTCGTTTTGTTAATATCCGCCTATATTTCTGATGAGACAAACTCGTATTGAACAATTTAATTAAATAAATGAACGAACTAGGTACTAACGAAATTTATTTTAGCAATAAGAACACAATTTTTACTAACATTAACAAGTAGTTAACTTATTGGTGTGTCTGCAAAATAAAATAATGACGTGGCAGTCCTCGGACTCTGATAGATTTTGGGTGTAAACTTAAAAAAAAAGTATTTGTTATATAGTATTATTAACTTATTTCAAACAAAGAAACTAAAATAGAAGATTTCATTCTAAGCTTCTTCACGTAACACTAATAACCACTATCATAAGGTTTTTACCGCAGCAAAACAAAGTTCCGGGATTGGCCAGCATTCTATACGAAGACTAAACCAGTCCACGACAAACGTGCAAGTGCAAGCAATAATGACGCTTAAAGTTGTTTGAATAGGAGCTAAGTGCTAAGCAGCAGATGTTTTATCGACCCTCGTACGACCACGTTCAATGGTCCGTGAAGGTGCAACCGACGCCTCGGGCACTACAAAAATAATTGCGTGATCTATGATTGAGTTTGGATGGAATTAGTTTAATTCCGCCCAAATAATTTGCAAACCAATAAAATTTGGGACTGTCGGGTTATGTGACGAGGATAGGTATCGGTTGTATGCAGTATGATTTTTTTGGGCTCACCGTTGCACGAGACAGATTTCCATGACAGACAGACGCCCACTAAAGGGGATTTTGCAAACTAAAAATCTTAAAAATAGGGTCTATTAAAATATAATGAAACAAGCAAATTATTATTACAACAAGAAATTACTTATTATCTTTACGAAACGTAACTCTCTCATTTCTCTCACCCGATCACACTTTTCGTAACGCTCTCGTCGCGCATACACCAGCTTTCTCCCAAGTTTTACTTCAAAAATACATGTATACCATCTTGTTATGCCTTGCATAAGAATGTTACTCATGTCATTATCCCACAAACAAACAGCAGCGCTTTTAATTTAGGTGGATTACATTATGTTTTAATGTATAGATATTACCATAATAAAACGAAAGCTTATGATCATCTAAATCGGTTTTAGCAGTAAATTTTATGTATTGTGCCATTAACGATCCAATTTATTCATTGTATAGTTTGGCTTCATTCATTATTATGCTAGCAAGTGTTTGACAATAAATCGCACTTGAATCGACGACGTTACGACGTTGGACCGGCTCAATATCACAAATCACTTGATTTAATATACTTACTTGTGATATTGTTTTATCATTAGCATCACTTCAGCCAAAAGATGTCCACTGCTGGACATAGGCCTTCTCCAAGAATCTCCATAAAAGCCGGTCCTGAGCCGGCCACATTGATCGTATTCCGGCGACCCTAACCAGGACGTTGTCTACCGTGTGGGAGGTCTGCCGGCACTGTGCTTTCCGAAACGTGGTCGACATTCGAGGACACTTCTGCCCCATCGGGCGTCAGTCCTGCGAGCTACCCTGCTCATTGCCACATAAGTTTGGTCAATCCAGCTTCAATTCTGTGAGCCGGTAACTCTGGTTCGCCTGCGTATTTCCTCATTTCTACAAATTTGCTTGTTTATGGAATACATTGGCATGCTGTTAATATCGGTATTTAACTACTATTATTTTGATATTCCCAAGAAAACACCTTAATTTTATTTACCAGAAAACACAGTTTTCTGGTAAATAAAATAATGTTTAAGTTAAAGTTTAAGTACACATGTATAGCAGCGAAAAGGATTAAAAGAGATAATGACGTCCGTTCAGTAGACAGGGCACTAGTTACAAATGATACAAGCTAGGTACGGTGCCAACTCTATTAAATGATGTACACGTACGTACTGAGTTTTGATAAATATCCTGTTTTCCACGTAATAAACTTGAAGAGAAGAATAGAGTGAAATTTAAAGTACACACAAGGACTGTAATATTTTTTCTGTTTCGTCCTATTCCGAATTTCTTTGGGGTCGGCTCGTCGGGGTTTTATAGTCTAACCTCTTATAGCTAACTACCAATACATTAGAACACCATTTAAAAAAAGACTTTGTCACTGTGTTTTCCGTGTGGTAAGGGGTTTTGAATACACCATGTCACCCTCAGGAAGAGGCGACTAAAAATAAAAAAGGAAAACTTTAAACAAACCCTGTGCCAACCCGTCTTGCCAGCGTGACGGAGGCTATTTCCCTCCATGAATTTAGAGGAGGCTCGGCTTACTGATTGTCTAGAAAACTGTACCTATTGTTCACAATTGGGTGTTGATAGCTGCGCCACGGTTTTGAACTATTGTAGCTATCTCCGTTTCTATTCTAAGTTGATAATATTTTTTTAAGTTTCCAATAAAGATAATCTTATCTTATTTATACGGAAGATTGCCACAGCCTAAACATAATGGGAAGACCGGTAATTGTATGAAGACCAGCTACCAGTTTTCACGTAACTTACGAACTACGTGTTTCGAGTGCCATAGATGGTACAATGGCAGCAGGGAGGGACTGACTTTATGTGACCTCCGAATCACGGAGGAGGTCAAAAGTAACAAATGATTGACATCCAACATCCATCAGGGCCAGACGTTCTTTAACCTGCAGATCGATTGCATTCCGCACAGTCCGTAATCTTCCATTTAAGTTATGATCTTCAAACAGTTTAGAATACATTCTTCAAACCTAGGCCTGGATAAAAGCACTTCTTCTTCTTCTTTTTTTAATAAAAACGTTACCCCTGTATAAACTGTATCGCGGGGGCAGTAATATGAATATCACGAACACAAATGACAACCAGACACAGAGTAAGTGCCTCAGGTCTACACAAAGGCCCCGGAATCGAACCCAACCCCTACATTAACAAGGTAGCACTACTAGTACTGCTAATCAGCCCATAAATTACCCACTGCTGAGTCGGGCCTCCTTCCATCAATCAGCCAGACGGGTTGGCACAGGGTTTCGTCTGCGGCGGCGTGGTTCTGCATCAGATCCCACAATGCCGCAACAGGACGCGAGTTGGAGCACCCCGGGGAGGTTTAGTGGGTAGGCCCCCACTATGGGGGAGATTCCCACACTCCCCTCGCTGGCCATCCCCGTGGCCGGCGAGGAAGTCCATAAAGGATTTTACCCCGGGAGAAAAAAAAAAAAAAAAAACAAAGGTTTCGTATCAAGTTTTCCTTCTCTTGCGGTTAGGTTTGCTGCCTTGTCATTTACTTTCGACGGCTTTTACGACACCCTCAAGATGGAATGGGGTGGTGACACTATGTATTCTAAATCCGTCACCACATGGAGGTCCATCTTTTCAGCTGTGCCGGCAAACTTACACCCATATTTTTGTCACTTATATGCGGATTGCGGAGCAATCCACATCAATATAAAAAAACACACCATGTGAATTTTGAAAAACTATATTTCACATTTTATTAATCATAAAATTACAAGTATTCTGTATTAGTTATCGATTTAAATCCTATAATTTGACAGTGTTTAATTAAAAAACTAAAATTATTTTTTTTGGTTCGTTCTCTACTGTTAAATATAGATAATAAATATTCTATAACACGTTATACGTAATGATGTCTTAGGTTTTCAGGATTATTACTTAATTGAATGAAATATTTGTTACCGGATTTAGCGCGGCTATTTTACATTATTTACTTAATACGCCTTATAAATGCCTATTATGGCTTATACTATCTATTCAAATTGCGAATGAACGACGCAGTTTACAAACATGAAATTCACGAACACAAAGGACACCTCAGAGCAAGTGCTTTTGGCTTACACAAAGACACTTGCCCGTCGAACCCAGTACCCCGTGATCCAAAGGCGTCTCATCCAACCCGTAGACCGACAAGGCAGCCAAATCATATCGAATGTGCGAGTGAGATAGCTGTCACCGTCACGGTTGCCTTAAAGAAAGGATAAAATGTCCCCAAGAATGCGGAAGAACGGATCCCGTAGGCAGGCCACATAGTGACCGTTTTGGCGTAACCTGAATTGAGAAGGATGGCGGGTCGAGGTTCAATAATTGCTGCTCGCTGCTCGCCAAGACTTTCACCTTCCGCGAGCGGCCGCGGCACCGCCAAGGCCACAGAGGCACCGTTCACCGTGACTTCCGCACGATCGTCTAGGGATGCCCGAACGATTGTAATCGATACATCGAATCCGTAAACTTTTAATAATCGTTTACAGTGAGTAAGTAGGTTTGAAGAGTCGGTATTTGGCATCGTAGCTCCAAAATTATTATTGATGTTGTTATATATTATTGTTTTAACCCCCATTGTACTTTGATAATATTTATTAATTAGAAACATGAAAATTACATCTTGTCATTACATGCTGAGGGAGACGAAGCGTTTCTAACCACAGAGTATTTATTCTACACTATTCTAACTTGTCACAGATAAAAAACCATTCTTAAAGATAAGAATGCATGGATTGATACCTCAACAGAAACGAATAGATTGATTATGATATGTTTTATTTTATTTGAAAGCAGGTTTTCCAGTGGTGGTTCTTAGAGAGGTTTATCAAAACCGTTCAGCAGTATCAAGGTCATTAGCGTTTTTGTAGGTGATTTTCAATTACCTACTTGATTTTGTTATTGTTGCGTACAGTGGATAACGACAGTTGTCCGTGTGGTGACGGATTTCAAACAAATAGTGTCACCACCTCATTTCAGCCTGAGGGGTAAGTCCAATTATACGGCGTACCACAGTAGGCTAATTCTACATGGTTGAAGTCATAAATTAAATCTTAAACACAATACGATTACTTATACGAAAGATGAGCAGTTCCCAGAATCAATCGAAGGATATGCGTTCCGATTGTTCGTTTTAAATACGTTTAAAAACGTTCTTGGAATTTTTATTCTGCATCATATTTGTACCGAGAATGTTTATAATTTTTTTGCCAAAGAAAATTTCGATGTGAGATGCATTTAAATATTTTACGGAATAAGAATCATAGTGTCGTAGGAGCCGACCAAAGGAAATGATAAGGCCGATAACCTAGCCGCAAGAGAAGGAAAACTTGATACGAAATCCTATGCCAAACCTGGCACAGTAGACTAATTACCCTCCTTGTAGTTGGAGGAGGCCCGACTCAGCAGTGGGTCATTTATGGGCTGAGAAGAAGAAGAAGAAGATTTTACATACAATAAAACGGTCCCCTATCAAATTGGAGGGACTCCGAATAACATTATCTTATAAGTAGGTACATATAAAATTAAGAACATGCGTTTTTTTTTAAATTTTACTAATAGCATATTCCCATTTTTTTGTTTTGGTTTAAAGTCTAGTACATATTATAAGGCATTGCGATATCGTTATCTACAGTCGTCATTGCCAATACGTCCAACTAGGTGTAAATTAATAAATTATAATACTTATCACCGCACTGTACTGATATTCTTTAATAAAGTCACGTTTATGTGTAATCTCGAAACTCGTGCAGATATTGGATGGATGACAAGAAAAAATATTTATTACTCTCCAATCGGAATCTAAATATGTCAACGTGACTTGCAGGTTTTGGCTATGGTGTAGATGTAACTTTCTTACTTTTCAGCCCGTAAAATACCCATTGCTGAGTCGGACCTCCTCTAATTACAGGGGGAAGTTAGCCTACTGTACCAAGCTGCTTAGACAGGTTAGCACAAGGTTTTGTTTGTTCCGAGGAGAACTAACCCGGACTAGACGCATTCCTGGACTTGACACGTTGCTCGTCATGGATGCACGTACCTCAACTGACGAAAGAGAAGAGTCTTCTTTTCAGAGACTTCTTCTACATGTCTGAGCAGCGGACTTGGGACGGGTCCCTGCTCAACTCAAGACCTCCGAGAGGGAGTGGCGCCTTTCTCATCTACCGCCACACACAGCCAAAGGACCGAGGGTCGAGTTCTGACCTCCACTCGCCCAGTCGTTATTGAGTCTTATTTCTACTATCTAGTTACACCCAGAGTAAAAAAAAAATGTTTCGGTATCTACTAAATTTAATTGAGCTAAGCAACATGCTAAGCTAAGAGGCGATAAAAGGAGCGCTAGAGGAAGACCACCATTTTTTTTTTGTACTGGGGTAGATGTGAATACCCTATATGGACTATCCCAGCCAGCCTGGGAATGGCCAACGGGAGGGGGCGGTAGTCTCCTCCTTTGTGAGGAAGCGGAGGCATACCCACTAAACGTCCCCGGGGTGTACCTACCGTCCCGCGCTTACTGCCCCATGGATCCCAACAGTGTCTCCACGGTGAGACACCTAGTCACAAGAGAAGGAAATCTTAAAACATACCGTCTTGCCAGCGTGGCACAGTAGGCTCATTCCCCTCCGAAAACTTGGAGGAGGCCCGACTCAATAGTGGGTCACTTAAGGGCTGAAATGATGAAGCTAAGCATTCATAGCTATATCGGTGTATCATCACTATCACTACATAGTATAAAACAAAGTCGTTGTCGTCTGTCCGTCCCTATGTAGGTATGCATAAATCTTTAAAACAACGCAACGGATTTTGAAGCGGTTTCTTTTAATAGATAGAGTGATTCAAGAGGACGGTTTATCTATATAATACATCCATAATATTGCAGAGAAACACTCATAAATTAAGAGGTTCATCATTGCACCCGTGCGAAGGCGGGGCGGGTCGCTAGTGTATACACTTACAAATTATTACACAATATTACATATTTATGTCAGACACTTTATTAGCGATACATCATTATTTAGAAATACATAATGTTATCAGTTAATTGATACAATATTTTGATTGATAGACAAAGAATATACGATATACTTAGTAAAAAAAAATCGGAATACAAGAAAGCATAATTATACATATGTCTTCTCATTAAAATAAAATATTTATTACATTGGCGTTTGGGACCATTTCCTGAACGGTTTTAATTGCTTTGGAAACATTGATATTATCTTCGAAGTCTTCATCCATAGTTTACGAAGCAAGCTGACTATGCATCACACACTACTACCTCTCAGCCGATACACGTCGCGACATACCACTGAGTGGGGCCTCCTCCAACTACATGGAGGGTAATTAGCCTACTGTGGTGGATTGGCAATCCTTTTCTTGTGGCTACGTTATCGGTTTATCATATCTTTTGTGAGCTCTTACGACACCCTCAGGATGAAATGGGGTGGCGACACTATGTTTTTTTTTTCTTTATTTGTAGAAAAGGACTTTTATACAATTTTGTACATGTCAGTCTTAAAGTACATTATTCTAGCAAACTTACTTAACAAACATACTATATTATCCTACAGGCTTCTACACTATTTGGCGTAGACAATATGCTATGATAAGCGCCAACTTGCACATAATTTGAACCAGAGTTTTGAAAAACTTGAGTTCGTTGCGTTTTAAATTTGTCCCATTCCATTAGCCAGTGATAAACATCATCCAAGGTGTTACATATATCGCAGTTAGGAGAAGGCTTTTTGGCCATAAGAAAGGCGAATTTGTTCTATGGGATGTGACCAGATCGAATTATATGGGCAGATACAATGATTTTTCTATTAAAATTACTAGGCGTCCACCATGGAACTCACTATGTATTTTAAATCCATCACCACACTGATCGCTATTAGTATTTAAATACCATCTGATAGATGGAAGGTTGGTGAAATCATTTCATTCGTTTAAAAAATCGAATAAAATGTCGTTCACTCGTTTAACAATCGTTTTCAAGACATCCCTGACTCGCATAGCCACGTCGCTTCGCGCTTTTGCAACCTGAGTTTCGGAAAGCGGCAGCCAACGGTGCAACGGCCTACGGCAAGTAACGGTGGATGACAGATAGCCGTTACGTCACCAAGAAGGACATTTATGTTTTACAAAACAATTGAGAAACCTTATTGTAATGTAGTGTTCCGAGGTGTGGTCCACTTAACCTTATAAAGAGTCTAGTCTAGTTTGTGGACTTGGGCCTCGGCCTATACCAATATCAAGGTCTCACTTTAAAAATGGCAGACTTTTATACAAATTTCCATACCCCATTACACTCTCCTAAATGTATATTATATTTCGTAAGACAAGTTATCCCCTGAGTCCCATACATACCAAAATTCATTTAAATAGAACCAGCCGCTCAAATATGTGAGAAGGTAACAGACGAAACCGTGTCACGTTTATATATTACTAGAGCGACCCGCCCCTGCTCCGCACGGGTACAATGATGAACCTCTTAAATTTATCAGTGTTTCTTTACAATATTATGCATGTTTTTTACTTAAAAACCTTCCTCTTGATTCACTCTATCTATGAAAAAACCGCTTGAAAATCCGTTGCGTAGTTTTAAAGATTTAAGTATACATAGGGACGGACAGACGACAGCGACTTTGTTTTATACTATGTAGCGATAGTGATATGTAGTGATTAGGATTGTTTTTTTTTTATAATTAGGCATTACTGTAATCCGTCATGAGAATACATAGTGTCACCAGCCCATTCCATCCTGAGGGTGTTGTAAGAATCGACCAAAGGAAATGACAACGCCGAAAGCCAAGCTGCATGTGAAGGACAACTTGATACAAACGTGTGCCAACGCGTCTGGTCAGCGTGATACTGCAATTACCCTCCATGTAAATGGAGGAGGCCGACTTGTCAGTGGGTTACTAGTGCTGACAAGTGTCTCACAAGGCTAACTGACATTCTAGAAAATCTTTAATGTAATTGTTAAGACAACTAACGAAAATATCGTATACTTTTTTGGTTATAAAGATTGTATAATTCTATGGAGTAGAAGCGAACGGTATGTGGCTGTTATTTGTGTTCCTGAATTACATACATTTAAACCAGCTCTTAAAAATCGTTTTTGTTTTTATTAATTTTTGCTCCGACCTTACAATGAAAAAATAATTAAACTATCCTATTTTTTACACTAATGAGCTCTCATTCAGTCATAAAAACCCTTAGCTGACAATTAGCTAAAGTCCATTAAATAATAGCGTAGATTATGACATATAAAGAATTCATTTCCTTAGAAACTGTGTTAGTTAATGGGGTATTAAAGTCAAATAGGCAACCGACCGCGAATGACATAAACCAAAGAATTATTAAAAAATATAAATTGTATGAATGGAAAAGATTATAGACCTAATTGTTGAAATCCTGGATAAATGTGGCGGAAGACGAAAAACAATAGTGTTCCCTAATAATGCACCTAGCTAACAATGGAGGCTTCTGGTGATTTTGAAGAAGACTATTTGTGTTCTCTAATAGTTTTAGTTAGACTTCGGTTTATATTTCTTTAATAAAATAAAATAACATTTATAAATTGCATAAGTGAGATATCTTGTTGCTAATCTATACAATTGAATAATAGGTATTTGGGTGTCTGTTTGTAATATTTCTACAACTTCTACTTCACTATCACTATCACTACATACTATAAAACAAAGTCACTGTCGTCTGTCCAAGGGCGGATCCAGGGGGGGGGTTAAGGGGGTCATGACCCCCCCCTGAGCTGGTTCCAGGACTTAGGTGGACTACTAATTGAACATAATGATTTTATTTATATATTTTATCACCATACAGATTTTATGTAAAACAATACCTTATTATGGAACAAAAGAAACAAGGACTAATTATTACAAATATATCTATAATCTAAGTAAACAAAGATGCTGCCACCACATATTTAATTTTTATTTTCAAGTAATTATAATTGCATGCAGTCGGGATTTCATTATTTATATAAATTGTCGTATATTTATATTAATTTATTAGATATTATTGGTATTTTAATACAAATGTAATCATTATGTTTAATGTTTTTAAGTATTGTCGGTTTTTTATTTATTGTAATCATTTTTTTAATTATTGAATGAATTTGTTGTATTTTTTTGTAGTCTATTTAATTATATAACTACTACACGTCACACGAACTATTCGAAGCAAAAGCATAGACCTCTTATTTAGATTAACGTTAGACCTCAAGTGCTTGCAGCTTGGTATCCGTATGCCACTACTGGGATTCAGCAGAATATCAGCGTACTGCACTTGACATATGCTGAGCTGGATACCCTTTCGGTGCAGTTTCGAGACACATAGCTAATTCAGAAAATGTATTCTTTTTTGGTTTTATTTATTATTTTATTATTTGGTTGTATACATGGACGTATAAAAAAAGGCGGACGGAACTCTCGCTAAGACAAAAGTGAGACGCCAAGATGGCGGCCGCTCTTTAAAACCTATTCTACACGGTTGAGTCCAACCACCAACATAGGTCACCTTAAATTGGTTGTTCCAACCATATTTGGTTTTCAATCTACACGATGTGGTGTAGTTGAGACAACTCGTCAGTCGTTAGTAGACTGCAAAGAAGTGAACACCGATTAATAATGGGGCCCCTTTCGAAACCTGAAAACGTTGTGATAGCTCTAGCTTGCATAACATTATATTGTGATGAAAAATAAAATTAAATAAAGCGACGACAAAAACAACTTAAATAAAATACAAATTTTTATTAAAATTTAGTTTGGTACTATTATAGTTAGTTATATTAAAATTTAGTTTGGTATATAATATAACTAGTTGACCCGGAAAACGTTGTTTTGCCAAATAATTAACCATCCCCCGCGCAACCCCCTTCTTCCAGAGATATCGTGATGACTCAATCTATCTATACAACATTGTTTTGCCATGTAATTAAATAGGGGTTGATCGTAGAGGGGTGAAAATTTAGGGTTGTTTGTATTTTTTTATGCTGAATCTTAAAAAAATAAAAGCAAAAAATTTTCTCTAAAAAATAAACAATTTTTTTTTACCCGCCCCCCTTAAAATTTAGGGGGATGAAAAATAGATGTGGTCCTATTCTCAGACCTACTCAATATGCTCACAAAATTTCATCAAAATCGGTCAAGCCGTTTCGGAGGAGTTTGGCAACTAAAACTGTGACACGAGAATTTTATATATTAGATTAATTAAAAATAATTCGCATTCTTAGAAAGTATGAAGAAAATGATTTTTATTTTATTTTGATGACATGGAAATAGCAATATCATAAAAATAATTATGAAACCCTTTTCTCCTTCTCGTTTAAATGCTGTTCGAATATGTTCAATTTTTTTTTTTGCTAATGCTACATCTGCTTCCGGCTCAATTTCGCGTAGTTTTTCCGCAAGCAATTCCCAGGCTTGACTTTTTTGGTTCCGATCCTTTTATAGATCAGAGCCAATGCCCCAGAGGGTGTGCAAATTTCTATATAGTTCCAAGAACTCGCTTAAAAATTCCCTTTCTTGTCGTGCCGCCACCATCTTCTTTCAGAAATACACGCCAAACAACATACGCGCTCGCTGCTCGCTCGACGTTCGAGCCGCAACTACGTACGGTCGCAGGCCAACAAGCATCCACACGGTCGCTCTTCAACCCAATGTCTTCTATTTGTCCTTGGTAGTGAGGGATGCGCTCACGATCAAGGTGGTTGGAAGGTCACTCGGTTGGTCAACCAAATATTGACATCAACCAACTTCTACACGGTTGCTTTTTGCTCCAACTCAACCAAGGTGACCTCTGTTGGTGGTTGGGTGGCCAAGTTACACAAAAATTTGCCATTAAAACACCGACAACGTAATAAAAAAATATGTATTGTTCGAAATTGTAATGTTTAAGTCAAAGTCAAATAATTTATTTTGTATAGGACACAATGGACACTTACAAATTGTCAACATATTATTAAAAACATGTATAGAATGCATATATTGTAGTTTACCACCAGTTCGGAACGCGACCACTGCTGAAAAGAACTGGCAACAAAATCAGAGGGCTCGTCATTCTTTTTTTAATAATTTGCGGTCCTATTTCATTTAATTTAATATCCTAAATGCTGAGTAATTTTTTTATAATAATGTCTTTTGTGTAATAATCTCTTTTTTTATTTATAGTCGGTAGCTAGTTGTTTGCCCAGGGTGTTAGAAAAAATCGCGCAAGGCGACCAAAAAGCCGCGTTCTTCTACATCATGACAACGCTTCTTCACACACGGCCAACAAAACAAAGTCATTTTAGCTTCCGGAAAAGTACAACTCGTCACCCATCCTGAGCATAGCCTCGATCTAGCACCCTGTGATTTCTGTATTTTCCCCAAAATCAAACATTTCATGAGAGGTTTCACTTTTACCAACTCCGAAGAGGCAGTGATAGCGTTCAATCATCACGTAGAAAACATGCATTCAGATCTGTGGTCCTCCTGTTTAATTAAAAAAACGGTTCAATCGCATGAAAAAATGTTTGAAATGTAGTCTTTTGAAAAGCAATAAACACAATATTATAGTTATAACATTTTTTCATTTAGTATGACCTACGTATGTATTTTGTCTGTTTCTATTTTGTTTGTTGGAAACCCTTGCCCAATTTTGCGGAGTTTTGCGTAATGTCATGTCGAGGGGTGACATACCTCAAGCTGTTATGACAAAATCATTAACCACGGATAAGGAATTTAAATAGGCTGCCTCATTCAGTGCGTGATAGTGGTTCTCTGGATGTCTTCAAGAGGGCAATATGTACGTAGATATGTACGTAGATATGTACAAGTTATTATGTGTGGAGTTTTTCAAGTGTACAATAAAGAATAAATATTTTTAAGTACAGTACTTACGTACATTATTAAATAAATAAATAAATATCCTTGGACATTTCACACAACGCCATCTCGTCCCAAGCTAAGCAACTTAATGCTTGTGTTATGGTAACGAGATGGATGATAAACTACTTATATACTTTTTTTTTTTGTAAATACTTACATATTATATATAGAAATGACACCTAGACTCCGAGCCAGTGCCTCTGGTTTAGACAAAGACACTTGCCCGACCCCGGAATCGAACCGTACTTTACTTGTATCTATTGTTATCAAAATTAAATTATAAGTTCTTGACTTGACCACGACTATGTGACCCCCTCCTGGCGCCAAAGCTGGATCCGCCCTTGCGTCTGTCCGTCCCTATGTATGCTTAAATCTTTAAAACTACGCAACGGATTTTGAAGCGGTTTTTTGAATATATAGAGTGATTCAAGAGGAAGGTTTCTATGTATAAAACATCCATAATTTAGTAGAGACACAATTTAGAGGTTCATCATTGCACCTGTGTGATGTGTGCCCCGACTTACCCAATAAAACAGACGTTCCTCGACTGCCCTCTTCAAGGCCGCGTGTCTTCCTCCAACGGTATGAAACGACCTAGATAAAGACTTTTTTTTCTCCTCCCTTGTTGGTCTAGGGTTTAGATGTACCGCCTCTGGGTGACGGGACCCCGGTTAGACTCCGAGGTCGGGCAAGTGACTGTGTATAAACCACTAGAGTCACTTACTCTGAGTCTGGGTGTCACAGTTAAAAGTTAAAGTACAATGAAACTTATATAATAAAACTTCAATCTTTAGAGAAGATAAATAACTTTCTTTTACAGTTATAAACACGGCTGTACGTTCAATTACGTTTTCTTAAACATGATTTACATTATTATCTTTATATTAAATCTTTTAATGAAATAATTTATAATTGGATTATAATTGTTTTAGCGACGACCTGAAGGTCGCCAGAAAGCGGTGGATGCGGGCGGCCTTCGTGGTAATCCTTAGGGGAGGCCTATATTTAGCAGTTGACATCTTATGAAGTTGAAATGAAAGCTGAAAGCTGAAATGAAAATGATGTTTTTTTTTTTACCAAGGTGGTGTGGTGTGCTCACTCAATACAAAAACAAAAGTCAAAAGTCCTATAGCCATCCAAACTTAGGGCACAGAGTTTATCAAAAGAAGCAATAAAAATTAAATACTTTTCAATGAGTGAGATATCGTCATTATACTCAGTTAAAATATTAAGATTTTTACCATAACCACTGGGTGGCGTCGACTGAAAATCATCCAAGTATCGTTATAATTATCCTACAGGCTAAGTAATGTCCGTTCCATACTTTTTATTTATTCATCAGACTAAAATTTCAAGGAAAATATGTAGGTACGAGTTTCATAAAATTTTAAACATAGTATCTACATGTATCAATAGTACTATCGATGTTTTTGTTACAACACCTTAGACTTGACTATCAAAAACAATTGAAACACTAGACTAGCAAATACGCTACCCAAAGTAATTAACGTCTGGGGTTCTTTTTATAATAGTGGACTCGTTTTAAGACTGCACCATTTTTATTACAATCTAGCCTAGGCTAATGAGTATTTTGTATCTGTCCTAAATTAATACGGAAATAAATAAACTAAGACAGTGTCCACTAGCACTTGTCTTATTGTCTCTAGTAATATATAAACACTTTGTTCATGTGTTATTCAGTATACTATAGTTTATAGTAATACGTAATTAAAATTATGTAACATATAAACTAGCCACAATAATATTCAGAACAACGTTCAAGTCTTATGCAGTAAAGTCAGCATATAATGAAGTGTGCGAGGTCGTCTGATGCAATGAGACTGTTGTAAGTAAATTCTCTCAGAACCTTTCTACATGATCAGTTAAATTCCTGCTTTGGCCAACATAATAGGTATTTCATGTTGGGTACAGTGTTTCTGATATCATGTAACTTAGGTTTTTATGCTGCCGCCTGGTCAGCGTAACACAGTAGGCTAATTACCCTCCATGTAATTGAGGGAGGCCCGACTCACCAGTGGGTAATTTATGGGCTGAATATCTATCTATCTATGTAAATAAAAATGAATTGCTGTTCGTTAGTGTTTGTGTGATGAATAATGTAATAATGTTGGTCTTGAAATATTCGTGGAAGTCCATTAAAGTTTTAAAAGGAGAAAAGATATGAAAACAACAAATTCAAATTCAAATCATTTATTTTGTGTGGGTCACGATGGACACTTACAAATAGTTAACACATTGTCATATTATACAATAAAAAAATTCGACCGTCTGCCACCAGTTCGGAACGCGACCACTGCTGAGAAGAAATGGCAAGAAACTCAGAGATCTTTTCATTTTTTTTTCTTCTTTCTTTTCTTCTTTTTCTTTTTTTTAATACGCATTATTTTTGTTTCAGTAAAGTTTTTGCACATATAGGATTTTTATATATTGACTAGTGGCCTAGTGACTAGTGGCCTAGTGGGTTATACATATAAACATAAAAAACTTACAACTACTACTGTAGTAGTAAGATTATCAGGTCAATGCAATTACCCCCCCCCCCCCTGTCGTGGTCAGCCTTACCAGCTCAGGGTCATCCATGCCACAGGCAGAGCCATATTCGAGTTTGGGCTCCAGGGACTGCCCTAAACCGTTGCGGCGCACCATATGTTCTTCAGGTTAGCGCTCAACTTGGATAGTCGCTAAGCCGAAGGCTGGCCTGGCTTCCGTCTGCGAGGCCGTTATGTCGCAGAAGGGGGCGGCGGGTGGTTAGGAAACGAGGGAGCTCGGGCTTGTCATTACCGTTTGTCACGACACCCTCAGGATGAAAGATACATTATGAAATGGGGTGGTGAAACTATTGTGTCCAAAATACATCTTCACACGGATAACGAAATTCACTAGTTAGTACTAGTCGTAGTAGTAGTAGTTCACTAGTCAGTAGTTAGTAGTAGTTTCACCATAAACTGAAAAGCTATAATATAAGATATCCAGTAAACACATTAAACCTGGTTGATTTTCGTTAAACGTCAAACTCAAACGTCATATTCAAATCCCAATGACCAATTTAATATTGAAAATCTAGATGATTGCGATCTATTGTGATGGGCACAGTTCGTCTTCTACTTCATAGAGAGATTTAGCCTATTGTTGATTAGCCTACAGTGCCATGCTGGTCTGGTGGGTTGGCCCATTTCCTTCTCAATTCCTATTGTCGGCACCCTCAGGATAGAATGAGGTGGTGACTATGTATTCTAAATCCTTCACCACACGGTAAAATTTATACACTAATTGTATTTGTAGCACTCCAAGAGAAAATCCATGGTCGGATTTAATATAAAACAAAAATCCTCTTATAAGCTCTACGTACACACCTTTTTGATAATAGCTGATATATGATTGCCTCGCTCGGAGCGAGTTTCCACGCGAGCCGTCGGCGACCCATATTTACAGACGATGTAGATATGTATAGACTGAGAGCTAGTTACCACAATGTACTTATAAATATACGTGGACTCCGGGTAATCCGTTTACAGGGCGAGGTTGGACTGTCGAACTGTCAAATTATAGAGTACCTACTGCCATTGTTCCCGTTGCCTGTGATTAAAGAAATACTGAGAAATCATAAAATTCTACGTCGAGAGTACAAGTTAAAACCTGGTCAATTAATAAATTATAATTATTTAATTAATTAAATTTATTTATTTAATTTAAATTTAAATTCAGGACTATGTATGATATGGATATGGATTATTCCATTAATAATATAAAATTACTGTAAACTGTGAAAATAATACAGGATAAATTGCAAAGCAGGCTCCAACACTCTAAGGTACACTTATTGCAACTTACGTGATAATCTAATGAGGCATTTTGCATTCCACCATTTTAATTAGATTATTACACAAAGTTTTCCTTCTAGATATTATAATTTATTTAATACTTACTGAACTTTTGTGTTTATGGACTTTTGAACAGTTTATAAATAAAATTACGGGTATGATGAAAATTAAATAAAGTCGACCCAAGGTATTTTTTATTAACGAAAAGTAGGGTTTTTTCTTCTTAGTCTATTAAATGCTTTGTGTTAGAGTTTCTTGCCGGCTCTTCTCTGTAGAGCAGCATTCCGGTGGTAGTTTCAGCATGAATGTGGGTGGACGTAAAGGTTGTGGAAGATCAAGAGGGATGGATGGATTGTAAGCATGAGAAATTGTGTATGAAAGGTGTGACTGTAGATATGACGACTGATAGGTGTGTATGGAGACTACCACCTAGCGTGGGACAGGGGTCGTAAGATGATGATGATGGTAACTGTAAATATGACGATTTATAAGAGCTTTGATTTGATAAAACCTACGTAAATAAAGTTCATTTTGAGTTTGACTTTGAGTTTTGAGTTTGCGTTTTGGAAATTCTGTATATAGTTCCTGGGATAACATTGTAAGAATTTTTTTGGTTATCTAATTACAGCCACTACCTCTTGGTGTAAAATGCGTAGTGTACCATTTCATTCTGCTCGTTAAATCGATGCTTTTAATAGAGACGACTCAAGACTCCATTCTGTTGAAATAAAACGGGAGCGCAAATACGTGCAAAACGTACTACCTGACATTTAGGACATCCCAAACTCCTCTTGATTCGATTATGTGCAGCAAACTTAATCGTAGTTCAAGTTTGAACGATTAGTGCTACAGAAATTGTCTATCAAATGTAAGTTCCTTAGCAAGAGGTTTAAGGGCGTGGAATATTGTAAAGTAACTGTTTCACGTCATTGTTTCCGACCCTAAGGTACCCACTATTAAGACGGGCCTCCGCCAATTTCATTGGGAAATAAAATTATTCTACTTTGCTATGCTGGCGAATGAGGTTGACAACGGGTTTCTTGCCAGGTTTTCATTTTCATTTCGTTGCGTCCATTTAAACGCCTCAGATTGGAATGGGGTGGTGACGTCTCCATCGTCGAATCCACATCTGTTTTAAAAATGTTTTCATTTCGAAATTATATTTCTAAAATAAATCTATTTACGTCTCGAACCTTTCAAGCATCGGGATGCTGCACACAAGGGACAATAAGAAACTATATAAATAGATGTCACCACCACATTCCATCCTGAGGGTGTTGTAAGAGTCGACTATAGGAAATGACAAGGCCGAAAACCTAGCCACAAGAGAAGGAAAACTTGTTCTTTTTTTTTGGCGCCTGGCCAGCGCGACAGAGTAGGCTAATTACCCTCCATGTAATTGGAGGAGGCCCGACTCAGCAGTGGTTCAGCTATGGGCCAAGTGGTAGTAGGTATATATTATAACAGCCACGAAGTACATATCATTGAACGACCCTTTCACATCTTCAGATGACCTATGATCTTTAAACCAAGTGTAAAAATAAACCAGGATTCGATGGGGATATATCAATATTCAGCAGATACAAAATGTCATCGTAACATTTTGCGCGACCCTAAATTCAATTTACTTAAATATTTCCGCCCACATAGCTTACGAGACGCTTCTAAATACGTCTAAACATGACTATTTATAGAGTATTGCATCTCAATCCAGACTAGATGAGGTATCCGTAGCCTTGCGTTCGGAACGTAATCCGTCTTCAAGATTTCCATCTTTGTTAGAATAAAATATAATAATAATTTAAAAAACCTAAAAAAATACGCTTTTATTGTAAATCGAACTAAAAAATGGAAAATAAATTTGAATTAAAAATAGTGCCAGAAAAAATGATTTTATTGTAAAAGCGTGGGGTGCATGGTATCAATAGTTCTAAATATTTTATGAACAGATAAGACTTTAAGGGTTATTTTGATAATATCCTGAAAAGCACCCCACGCTTTTACAATAAAATATTTTTTCTGACACTATTTATAATTCAAATTTATTAAAATTTATTTTCTATTTTTTAGTTCGATTTTCTCTAAAAGCGTATTTTAAAAAAAACAATTAAACTATTATTTATTTTTAGTTGAAATATCATAAAGCTATTGCTAAATAATCACTAAAAAATATAGCAATAGCTTTATGATATTTACATCTCTATTAGCTATTGCATCGAAGAGCGGTGTTCCACCTTGATCACCGTTATTATTATTATTCTTTTAATGATAAAGGTTCAAAATGTTTAAAATATTGAATTGTCATCGGTCCTTAATAAGTATGCCAAATTTCTTGATAATCCGACGTTTTTAACCGGATCAAAATCATGTTCAAAGATTCCGTTACATACATACAAGCGAAGCTAATAAAAGCGTATTAAAAATGATTATTACAAGTATATTTTTTTAAAAACATGAAACCCTTTTCTTCTAGTGGGGCCAGGCCGCGCGGCCCGTCGTGCGGCCTGGCCGCATAATGCGCGGATTGGTCGCGGCGGCCAATAGGCCGCGTATCTGACGCGATGTTTTTCGTTGGCCGCGCGACCAAAACTTGGCCGCGCGGCCTGGCCGCGTAATGCGCGCAGCTATATACATCGTAGAAGAATTAGTTGGCCGCAGCGACTTGGCCGCGCGGCCTGGTCGCATAATGCGGGGAGGCCCTAAGTACTACACTTTTAATATATCAATTTTTTCTAAACTATAGAAGTTAGAGATTTAAAATAAAAAACGTTTTATAGCAAATGTTATTTAGCTTTCTATGTAACTATAGCAAACTCTACAAACATTTTTTCGAGGTTTTTTTTCCAAAGTATATCTTGTGTACTAAAAAGTTATTGCAATTTTAAAAGTGTGATACTTCGTTTTGCAGCCCAGTGTATTTAGACAATGAAACAGAAAACAATCAGGTAATATCATCATCATCACTACATAGTATAAAACAAAGTCGCTGTCGTCTGTCCGTCCCTATGTATGCTTAGCTCTTTAAAATTACGCAACGGATTTTGAAGCGTTTTTTTTAATAGTAGTGATTCAAGAGGAAGGTTTATACGAGGGTGAATCAAAAAATTCTTGGAATCAATATTAAAAAATGCAAAGATTTAAATAATAATATTTTATTTTTCTACATAATCTCCCTCCAATGCAATGCATTTAGAATAACGCGTTTCTAACTTCCTTATTCCTTGTGAAAAAAAATTATTTTCTTGACTCTCGAAAAAGTCCTCTACGGCAGCTATAACCGCGTCATTATCGTGAAATTTTGTTCCACGAATTTCCTCTTTTAATTTTGGAAATAAGTGAAAATCACTTGGGGCTAAGTCCGGAGAATATGGTGGGTGGTCAAGGAGATTGAAGCCAGCACAGCGGATTGCGTTGAGCGCAACTTCCGATCGATGGGCAGGAGCGTTATCTTGAAGGAACAACACGCCCAACGACAGTTTTCCACGACGTTTTTCTTTAATCGCTTCACGCACTTTCGGGATTAAATTTGCATAATAGGGTCCAGTTATCGTCTGGCCTTTTGGCATGTAATCAATAAAAAGGATTCCTTCACTATCCCAGAACACAGAGGCCATAACTTTGCCAGCGGAAGGAGCAACTCGAAATTTCTTAATGGATGGAGAGGATGGTCGTTTCCAAGACATGCTTTGTCTTTTAGTTTCAGGATCAAAATGGTGGACCCACGTTTCATCCATGGTGACAAGACGACGGCAAAAATTATCCGAATCACGCTGGAACATTTCGAGATTACGCTTGGAAATTTCCAAACGTCGCTTTTTGTTTTCGTCGGTTAACATTCGTGGCACCCATCTTGCAGACACTTTTTTGAACCCCAGTGAATCAATTAAAATGGATTGAACGCTACCAAAAGATATCTTTAGGATCTCAGCTATATGTTTTATAGTCTTTCTTCTGTCTTCCAAAACCAGATTCTCAACCTTTTTGACATTTTCTTCTGTAACGGAGGTTGAAGGCCGCCCAGAACGCGGGTCATCTTTACAGCTTGATCTACCTCTTTTAAATTCAGCCACCCAGTACGCAACCGTAGAATAGGGTACAGCATCACCCCCTAATGTCTGCTGAATGTCCAAAAAAATTTCCTTCGTAGACATTTTTTTCAAACTGAGATATTTTATCACCGCACGTAACTCACTTTTATCCATAATTTTGACTTTTTAGCAACTCGTTGCACAAAAAAAATTATTACATGCGAACGAACTGACAAAAACAAGTGACAGTCTGCATAAATATAGTGTGATAGACACTCTTTAATTTGAATATCGAACTTGATCCAAAAAGGTTTCATATATATGCACTTCTAAGAACTTTTTGATTCACCCGAGTATGTATAATACATGCATAAAATTGTGGAGAAACACTGATACATTTAGATGTTCATCATTGCACCCGTGCGAAGCCGGGGCGGGTCGCTATAATGTTGGTGTATGGGCTAAATTAATTGTAATAGGTATAGTTAACTGTTACCTAGCTAAAAAGTTTGTGGTTTAGGATGTTGCGAATTCTAGTTCTAAATGCGGTAAGTCTAGGGTTGAAAATGTCTAATTGCGCGTTATTCATGGATATCTCGTTACTTATACAAACGACACATTCTTGTAAGAGGATTGTACTAAAAAGTGTTGTTAACATAAGCTCGTAAAGAATATATACGATCTGGAACGCAGAAGTTAAGCCTGGTGTTAAGGGTAAGAATACTTAATGAATAAGAGGCGTAAATAGAACTGAGCAAGGGAAGCATTAAAGGGTAAGCACAAGTTTTGTATAACGTGTTGTACTGAGGGCGCCCTGTTTAGCCGGGATGACCTCTGATAGTCGCTTGCCCGCATTAACAACCAGTTGGGCGCCACAGTTGACTGCGTTCTCGCAAACCTGTGGCCATTATAGGAAATCTTAAAAAAATAAACTTACAAAAGAAACTAATGTATCTATAACAAAGATTGCTTTAAAACCTCAAGTATATTTAAGGAAATAAGATAAATCAAATACGGTATGAAAGCGATGCATGAATGTTAAAATTGGTACATGAGTGATAGACGAATGCTAAGTGCACATGGGAATGAAAGGTGATGGCCAAACAAAATCTCTGACTCCAGTTAGAGGTACGACTCCAGCAAGAATGTTGGTGTCAATTATATTTCAAACCCTTCATTATCAATTACTTCATCATCATCAATCATCATTTCAGCCAATAGTAGTCCACTGCTGGAGATAATAAAAAAAAACCCGGTGGCCTCTTAAGTCAGACGTGTGAGGGTATACCTACTACCTCCGAGAGGCAGAGGTATGCATCAAGCATTACAACAGCGAAATCAACAAAAAATATCGTATCGTACAACATGAGTAAATGGTGTCTTCTTCACTATCACTACATAGTATAAAACAAAGTCGAGTTCTTCTGTCCGTCCCTATGTATGCATAAATCTTTAAAACTACGCAACGGATTTTAAAGCGGATTTTTTAATAGATAGAGTGATTCAAGAGGAATGTTTATATGTATAACCCACCCCGCTTTGCACGGGCGAAGCCGGGGCGGGCCATTAGTTTTCAATAAATTACAACTGTTCTCTGGGTAGAGAAAAAACACCTCTTCAATACCCTCAAAACCTACAACAACGTGAATGAGGCCATAAGTCTTTACAGCACTGTAGTATACAACGGGGAGAGAGACGGGACACGAGTGGGGTGTATAGTGAGGCCCGCCTCCGCATCGCCGGATTAGGGCGTGTTCGAGTCCACACATTACCCTACGCAGGGTACCCGACAACAAAGGACTACGCCACTCATAAAAAAGTAAAAAGGTTTCGTATGAAGTTCGATCTCATTAGTCGCCCGACTCAGCAGTGGGTCATTTATGAGATGAGTATTAGTAGTAGATCTCTACTACTAGACCAAATTCCCTAGAAATATCTTCACAAGACCCACTCTTGTTCTTTCGGTGTTCAGTGTACACCAGCGTCTTTCGCCAGATTATCAAGTTAATACGAGTATAGACATTAATTATATAATTAACTAGCGGCCCGTCCCGGCTTCTCACGAGTGCGATGTCACCCGCGGGCTAGTAAAAAAAAAGTAGCCTAAGTTACTCCTTATATCATCAGCTACCTATCAGTGAAAGTCCCGTCAAAATCGGTCCAGTCGTTCCAGAGATTAGCTGGAACAAACAGACAGACAGACAGATAGATAGACAGACAGACAGACCAAAATTTAAAAAAAAATGTTGTTTTGGTTCCAACAAAGAAAAAACCAGCACGCAGTTACGCATTTTAAACACCATAAACAAAGTAATACTGAAAGGAATTTCCAAGAAGTATGGAAAACCAGCAACACTGTGTCTGCCACATGACATCAGCAGAGTGCAAACTTTAAACGTAAGCGAACATCCACAAAAAACCTCCGTAAACATTAAAACAATGACCGATAAGATTCGAGGTCACAGTGAATCGGTGGTCACAGTACCCTTAAATCCTTTATCTATCTACCGTGACGATAGTGATAACTGATAAGAGTTACGCGAACACTGTTACATATTGCATGATAAGGTACTGGCTCAGTTAGGTTTTACTACACGGTTCGGATTTTGAATATATATATATTTTTTTTAATTTGTTCTAATCCGTCTGCCGTCTTAAAGTGCATGTTCCAGGGTAGCCCGCGAAATTCAAATTTTCTTACGTTTTTTGCAATTTGCAGCCTAGTCATAAAGGTGCAAGAATAACTTTGAGCTTGATAAAACATTTTCAAGCTCAAAGTCATTCTTGCACCTTTATGAGCTTGGAGGGATGTATTGATGAGTTCGATGATTATAACTCTGTAACTATATACGTCTTACAGCCGCGAATCAAATGTTCATCATCATACAACCTAGCACTGGCCTGCAAATTGCAAAAAACGTAGGAAAATTTGAATTTCGCGGGCTACCCTGGAATATTCATCTTAAACCAAATACTAATATCATGTAATCCCACTTCTGAATTAAGCCTTCTTCGATTGGGTTAATAAGTAACGCTACTCGGACACGATTGCCGTACTATAATAATTAAGAGTTACGTGTGATGACGGGTTTAGAATACACAGTGTCACCACCCCATTTCATCCTGAGGGTATCGTAAGAGCCGATAGTAGGAAAAGATAAGGCCGAAAAATTAGCCACGAGAGAAGGAAAAATATACTAATCTGTCTGACCAGCATGGTACAGTAAGCTAATTAACAATTACCGTTGATTTAGTTGTAGGAGGTCCGTCTCAGTAATTTATTTATTTCATACTGTTTTTTATGATTTGCTAGCTCATTTAGTTGCTAGCATGTAGGCACCTATTTTTATACATATAAATGAAAGCAATTAAACATTGGTTTACAATGCTTATATGAGGTCAGCAAGACTGACATACGAAATATTGGTTCAAACAAAAGTATTTTGATTTGTGAGTAAATGCAAGATCTGCTTCAAGCATTCATCTTTTCGAAACTATGCTTTCATCTACCACAATGGTATAATTAGTATTGTAAAATATATATTCGCAGAAATAAATTGTATCACGATACAATCAATATTATTTTAAGTACATATTACCGCGCATAGGTATATTACTATATAATGTTGCAATCGGCGAAAAATACAACTCAAAAATATAAAAAAGAAAACCTAAACGGAAAAATTACAGATACGCAGAAATAAACTGTTTGAACCGAATTCAAATATATTGTTTAATACATTATTGCTTGCTATTTTAGAAGACTGTTTTAACCATATGCCTACCTACGTTTCACCCACCCCATATTATGCCAACTTAATTCTAATTCAGACTACAAACACGACACACAAGATAAGACTAATCATTTATTTTATAGCATAAAAATAACGACCTAATGTAATATGAATTGAGGTACTATTGATGATTGCACGAGACACCGATCCACATTAGTATTTCCTTTAAGAAACCCTAAACCATCGCTTAGAAAATACTGATAGAAAATTGAATAAACACAATCACTATCACTTCACTACATAGTATAAAACAAAGTAGCTGTCGTCCGTCCGTCCCAATGTATGCTTAAATCTTTAAAACTACGCAACGGATTTTGAAACGGCTTTTTAATAGATAGAGTGATTCAAGAGGAAGGTTTTTAAGTGTAATACATGCATTATTGCATCCGTGAGAAGCCGGGCCGGGTCGCTAGTTATAGATAAAACAATGAAGATGATATCGATATTTGGTAAAATTTTATATAGTTACGCAATTTAAAGGCATAATGCCACACCCAGAGCGCACATAAAATGCATCTACAAGTCGTTCAAGTAATGATGATGGCGATTAAATTAGGTCTAGCTGTGGTTGTGTGTGTGCATCTCGGTCTCACGTGTCTTCGTAAACTGGCCGCGCAATATGACAATAAAAAGGTAGAAAGATAAAATTAACATACTTTAATTTGTAAAGAATCCAGAATTCAAAATATGCATAGTCATTTAGATACTTGCATTGCATGGAAAAGCATTTGGAAAACTTCTTCGGGTCTTCTCGTCGCCCATCCCGCAGAGTTTGAAAACGAAAGTTTTCGAACAGTGCGTCCTACCCGTCATGACCTACGGCGCCGAGACGTGGACACTCACGGTGAGACTAGTCCACCAATTTAAAGTCGCTCAGCGTGCTATGGAGCGAGCTATGCTTGGAGTTTCTCTGAAAGATAGGCTCCGTAACGAGACTATCCGACAGAGAACCAAGGTCACCGACATAGCTCAGAGAATTAGCAGACTGAAGTGGCAGTGGGCTGGTCATATCTGTAGAAGAACCGACAACCGCTGGGGTAGACGAGTTCTTGAGTGGAGACCGCGAATCGGCAAGCGTAGTGTGGGACGGCCCTCTGCTAGATGGAGCGACGATCTGCGAAAGGTTGCGGGCAGCAGCTGGATGCGTCAAGCTGAAGACAGGGCGCTATGGCGCTCTTTAGGGGAGGCCTATGTCCAGCAGTGGACTAATGTGGGCTGATGATGATGATGATGATGATGATTGCATGGAATATTTTTTTATTATACAACGAAACTCCTGCACTGGGCTGTATCAGTCCTGCACTAGGTATACTAGGGTATATACATATTCCCGTTCTTCTTCTTCTGCCTGGCGTTAGTCCCGGCTATTGCCAGGGTCCGCCTTCCGACTGAGCTAAAGTGTCTTATCTTGTCCATTTAATATTTGACTGAGGTTGGTTTTACGTGGGGCGACCAGCCGTCTGACCCCCACAACCCTACGAGAAGGAAACCAGGTTCGCCAGAGCCTCGTCCGTTGGACAGCAGGGTGCACCGCTAGCAGGTAAGGTTGGCTTGGGTCCTTAGGATGTTAGCGGACCCCATACACCCCCATATATACATATTCCTGTTCATAGCTTCTTAACAATGTCCATCCCAAGGTTGTCAGTAAGAAATCGCATTTAGCGATAAGACCGCCCCTTGTACAAATTGTTGTATTTATTGTGTTCTGTCTATTCACGTGTACGATAAAGAGTTTATCTATCTATCTGTATCGCTGGGGCAGCTTACAAACATGAAATTCACGAACACAAATGACACCCAGACTCGGAGCTAGTGCCTCTGGTTTACACAACGACACATGCCCGACCTCGTATTCGAGCCGGAGACTCTTGATCCAAAGGCACATCTAACGCCTTTTTTTTCCTCGGAATTCCTTATGGACCCGGCCAGTCCCCAAAGGCCGGGTCCTTTGGGGACTGGCCGGGTTATGTGGGACTCCAGGGCGCGTGGAGATGGTAAGCCCCGCCCCAGGCTACCCACTAAAACCGATGGCGACCTTCGACTGCCCGAAACAGGGCTACAGTTTTCGCTCCCCCGTTGGGGGAATATGCTCCGCGACCCTGGGGGCCCCAGCCCGCCTCGTTTAATGGAGCCCCATGCTCCGAGGCAGGCCCCTCCTATCATGGGGGGTGTACAGCCCCCCGTTCCGCCTCTGAGAGGCGCGCCTTCCTCCCGGCTCATCTAACCCCTAGACCAACAAGGCAGTGGTATGTTTGAATATTAAATGAAATTAATTCAAATAGGCACTTTTATTATAATGTGATTTTGTTTTTAACTATGTAGACTAATATTTAAATAATGACTGGATCTGTAAAGAACTACGAATATCAGTAGGATTACAAAATACACAATAAGATAATGAAAAGCCTTTCCATGACTGTGGAATGTTTTTCCATGGAAACGGAATTTAAATTGGTTTCCCGATAAACGTGAAAAGACCACGTGTTAATATAGAACCACTTCACACTTCCACCAAAAATGTTGACCGAGACGAGTTTAGAAAAATTAACTAATGTATAGTAGCAATGTTTTGACACTGTAAACTTTGTAGCACAAGACTTAAAGTTCAATTTTTGTTGGTCAATTGTTCAACTTCTATTGCAATGTTCTTATTACCTAGTGATGGTTTTAGGTTAACCACTAAAACATTCCATAGCACATCCTTCTCATACTTTTCAATTTCTTTTAATGTTATTAGTTTGCAATACACTTTACAAACGCAGATAATATCATAATGTTTATAACGCTTTCTTAATTTTATTTAATATTCATACACTGAGAGTTTTATCATTATGACAAAAGGTGCATGTCGTTCAATTATAATTTGTACAAAATAAATCATACAATTTCAAGTAAGTAAAAGTTTTTTATAAATCATTTGTATGTTACGCACAATGTGAAAATGTTATATTGAGATAGTTATGTTTGTAGTTTCAACCTATCTGTGGCTTGTGTGAAAAATGCCACGTGAAAACGTTTAATTTGATGACAGTATTACTTCACGCAATATTGGGCATTCTGTTAATCAGAACAAAAGAACCGCCGCACTTCTTGGCACTACTTCAGTTCGCTCAATACTTTATGACCCGTTAACTGCAGTGTACGTCACATGTTGAAAAACATGGCCAGATCACTGGATTGTTTGTGTCAAGGAAATTTCCAAACAATCCGTACTCGCTGCTCGGTAGATACTGCTTAAGCTGCAATTTCAAAATCATTTCACTATAATTCCGACTTTGTACTTTCTTTGCATTAGGGCACATAGCTCGCAGGACCGACGCCCGATGGGGCAGAAAAGTCCTCGAGTGGCGACCGCGTTCCGGAAGGCGCAGTGCTGGTAGGCCTGCCACACGGTGGACCGACGACCTGGTTAAGGTCGCCGGAAAGCAGTGGATGCGGGCGGCCCAGAACCGGCCTTTGTGGAGATCCTTGGGGGAGGCCTATGTCCAGCAGTGGACGTCTTTTGGCTGAAATGATGATGATGATGATGATGACTTTCTTTGCAGTCCGTGAAGACCCACTGCTGCGTCGGATCTCGTATCAAGATGTCCTTCTTGTGCGTCTAGGTTTTTGCCCTTGTCATTTCCTTCTGTCGATTCTTACGACACCCCCAGGGTGGAATGAGTGGTGACACCATTTATTCCAAATCAGTCACCGGACACCGTCAATAGAGCTCGTAATATTTACCTAAATTATTGCAATTCTAGAAATTCTGCCCTCGACTCGATTATTCCGTGTGATGACGGACTTGGAATACATAGTGTCAACACCCCATACCTAAGGGTGTTGTAAGAGTCGACAAAAGGAAATGACAATGCCGAAAACCTTGCCGCAAGAGAAGGAAAACTTGATACGAAAGCCTGTGCCAACCCGTCTGGCCAGCGTGGCACAGTAAGCTAATGACCCTCCCTGTGATGGGAGGAGGTCCGACTTATCAGTGGGTAATTTATGGGCTGAGTAGTACTAGTAGAAACTCTTGAATTTTCCCTGGTAATGAGATAGCGTGAGATAAAAGTTTACGTATCGTACTAACTGAATATTACTGCCTGCTGACGACTGCCTCGTTGGTCTAGTGGTCAGATGTGCCGCCTTTGGATCAACGGGTCCCGGGTTCGACTCCGGGGTCGGGCCAGTGTCTTTGTCTAAACCAGAGGCACTGGCTCGGAGTCTGGGTGTCATTTCTGTCTATAATATGTATGTATTTACAAAAAAAAATGTATATAAGTAGTTTATCATCCATCTCGTTACCATAACACAAGTATTAAGTTGCTTAACTTGGGACGAGATGACGTTGTGTGAAATGTCCAAGGATATTTATTTATTATTTATTATAGCGAAACTATCGCCACGCCTTTTTTTTTTGTTGTCGCTGGGGAAATGCTTTATGCATACCACCGCCTCCCGGGGGAGAGGTTGGTGATTATGTGGGACTCCGACAAGGGTCGTCTACCCAAGAGTCGTCTACCCACTAAAACCCCAGCGGTATACCTCACACGGCGCGCTTGGGGCGCCACAAGTTCGCGTAAACGCATTCTACTGTGACGCCCCGGCGTGGTGCCCGCAACGGGCAAGCGACTGTCGGAGAGGGCGTCCCGGTACACTGGGACGCCCTCAGTCATCGAGACTTTGGTCGGTGGCGGTTCCCCCGACCCACCACCGGCCTCTCAGGCGAGGGCAGAAGGGGTTCGCATCGTCAAACTATCGCCACGCCTAGCATAGGCTAGGCTAGGCTATAAAATTGATATTACATACACATTTGTATGTAGGTATAGACCTACATACAAATGTGCATGTAATATCAATTTTATTTGGTTGTAAAGTTACGATTCCCACGATTATAATTACAAAATGAGAACATATTAAAATAATAAGCAAGATGTCATATTTTATTTTAAGTCATGTAACTTCGTATGTTTATCTCTATCACTATCACTACATATTAAAAAACAAAGTCGCCGTCGTCTGTCCGTCCCTATGTATGCTTAAATCTTTAAAACTACGCAACGGTTTTTGAAGCGGTTTTTTTAATAGATAGAGTGATTCAAGAGGAAGTTTTATAAGTATAATATATACATAATATTGTAGAGAAACACTGATAAATTTAGATGTTAGATAGACCACAGAAAAGATGGATGGATCGCGTGAGACATGACATGAATGAACAGGGAGTGAATGTTGCAATGTCATTTGAAAGAAGAGAATGGAAGAAGAAATACTTTGATGTCTCCTATAATTTGGGACCAAGGTAGAAGATCAAAATGGAGTGAATTTCTAAGGGCTCCAAGCATGATTTTATAATTCAGTAATTTCCTTTATTATAATCACATTTCTCGTAAATTTACTTTTTATCTCCAAACGAAAACGTGCGGAGTGGTATCTGATTTTAGCATCTTAGCTCTTATATCGATTTCCAATTAGTTTTTTTAAATGATCTTAATTGAGATTATACTATGTCGTAATCCGGTCCCTGTTTTTGGCTAAGTGGGAATTTATTAAAGACTAGCTGATCCGGTAAAATCCGTTCCGCCTCAGAATCAATAAATAAAAATCCTGAATGATAATTTAATTTAAATTAATTAATTAAAATATGTGGAAGCCTTAAATGGATAAAAAAGTAAAAAAAAGGATTTTTTCATATTTTCAAACCTTCCCTGGACTTCCAAGAATATTTCAAGACCCAAATCGGTCCAAATCGGAGCCAAATCGGTCCGGCCATTCTCGATTTTCTAACGATTTTCGAACTAACAGAAATTCATTTTTATTTTTATAGAAGATTAACAAACTAATCTTGGTGTTGAACTTTTTGCTTCACAGCCTTGTAACTCGTGATATCTAGAAAATTCTCATACCCTTTCTCATCCCTTTTATGTAGGTCTGTCTATACGGCAAGTCGACAGAGTCCAGACTGAGTAAGCCTTTATGTATTATTACAATACAATACTCTCTCTCTCTCTCTCTCTGTCTAGATACTCGTAATAAATATTCGATTCATAGAACATTTTAGTCGGTAGGTTACTTACACTATTTGACTGCCAAAGTAGTATAATTTCTTCATATCGTTATAACTATGTTATTTATTCCGTATGGTGACAGATTAAGAATACAAGGTGTCGCCACCCCGTTCTATCCTGAGGGTGTCGTAAGAGCCGACAAAAGGAAATGACAAGGCCGCAAACCGGAACCCTGGCACAGGACCGTCTGGCCAGCGTGGCACTGTAGGCTAATTACCCTCTGGAGGAGCCGACACAGCAGTGGGTAATTTATGGACTCGGAAGTATGTTATTTATCCAATATTGTCAAATTTAAGGAACACCCGATGCAACTAGAAATTAACTGATTACCTTGAACCGGCAATAACTTTTCTAAGAACCAGCGCTAGAAAGCCTGATTAAAAAAAAAACTGTGCAGGTTTTTGTTACACCGGGAACAAATGATATGTAAACATGTAACTATTGCTTGTAATAAATAAATAAATAAAAATTGGCAGCTACAAAGCCAGAGACAGAGTACATAGCTATCTAATAAACATTGCACCACTTTTTAAGAAATTTCCGCGGATGGACGTGTATGAAATTTCCCAAACTTATAGCAGAATGCTATTAGTTTTTTTTTAATTAAGCTTATTTATTATTTATTTTTTCTTGCAATTAAAATAGCTAATAATAATCAGTGATAATGTAGCATTCAAATGGTGAAAGAATTTAAAATTGGTTCAGTTTTTTTTTAGTTAATTCGTTACAAACATACTTGTTTACATACAAATCTCTCCTCTTTATATTATTAGTATCGATAATATAAATTAAAAAAGATAAATTTTCGACCTACGGGCTACTACTGGTTGTTGAAAATATATCATCATCATTTCAGCCAA
The DNA here is from genome assembly GCA_905475355.2 of Clostera curtula. Classification (NCBI taxonomy): domain Eukaryota; kingdom Metazoa; phylum Arthropoda; class Insecta; order Lepidoptera; family Notodontidae; genus Clostera; species Clostera curtula. The sequence continues at coordinate 12,728,755 of FR997808.1, read as the reverse complement.
AAGACGTCCACTGCTGGACATGGGCCTCCCCCAAGGATCTCCACAAAGGCCGGTCCTGGGAAGCCCGCATCCATTACTTTCCGGCAACCTTTACCAGGTCGTCAGTCCACCTCCTACACGGTGGACGGACGACCTGGTTAAGGCCATATATACACGTATCAAAAAAGTATCAAAACATTTAGTCCAGATGTTGAACTATCTAAAGTACTCTTGCAAAGTCTAGTCAGAAAAAAATGTGCCAACGTGTGGGTTTCCTTCCATCAAATTGACGATGAGAAGAAGAAGAAGAAGAGACGATGAGATGGAGAAGGTGCAACAGAAGTGGGTCATTTACCAGGAAGATTGTTATCTTGAGCTCTTGAAATGATATGTCCGAGTAGTTATTTTTCTAGAAAGTTGGATAAACTTTCACTATCTTTTACTTTACGCAAGAGATCTTGGGAATAATTTAATGGATTGTCAATCAGTCTCTTGACCTGCTAGAGACAGTAATTAATGGATTCTTAGCCGGTCTCATCTTGGGCAAGATTCATAAAAAAAGTCTCAGGCCTTTAGTAGTAATTAAAAAATAATCTGGAATATTTACAAAATAGAATTCGCTTAGAGATACAGGCTAGGATTACAAAAAAACATTTAGCAATTTTATCAAGCTCACTTAAGGGTTGCCCATGTAGTGAAGAATTTAAAGTACATAGTGTCACCACCCCATTCCATCTTGAGGGTATCGTACGAACCGACAAAAGGAAATGACAAGGTCTAAAACCTATCTGCAAGAGAAGGGAAATTTGATACGAAATCCTGTGCCAACCCGCCAGACCAGCGTGACACAGTAGGCTTATTACCCACCATTTGTAATGGGAGGAGGCCCGACTCAGCAGAGGGTCATGCATGGACTGAGCAGTAGTAGTAGTGTATACCAAAACATATTGGGTTATATGTTTTAAAACTATAAAAGAAAATAAAAATACTGCGTATTATGTTACGTTAAGATTGTAATAATACTGTACTAATACGCTTTTATTAGCTTCGCTTGTATGTATCTATGTATGTATGTATGTAACGGAATCTTTGAACATGATTTTGACCCACTTCAAAACGTCGGATTAACTAAAAATTTGGCTTAATAAGGACCGATGACAATTCAATATTTTAAACTTTTTGACCCGTTATTCTTACTAGGATAATAATAATAATAGTGATCAAGGTGGAACACCGCTCTTCGATGCAATAGCTAATAGAGATGTAAATATCATAAAGCTATTGCTATATTTTTAGTGATTATTTAGCAATAGATTTATGATATTTCAACTAAAATAAAAATAAAAAATTACAATAAAATATTTTTTTTCTGACACTATTTTTAATTCAAATTTTATTTTCTATTTTTTAGTTCGACTTTCTATAAAAGCGTATTTTTTATATATACGTCGTATATATTATTTATATGTACGTTATTTTAAGTATGTCAATAAAATTGTTTCTCCCTCTCTCTTTATTTTGTACTAGCGGCGCGTCCCGGCTTCGCACGGGTGCGATGTTACCGGTGGGTGACGCAGCCGCGGGGCGAAGCTAGCCTTAGTTACTCCTTTTAACATCAGCTACCTATAAGTGAAAGTCCCTTCAAAATCGGTCCAGCCGTTCCGGCTAGGAACAAACAGACAGACAAAAATTTAAAAAAATGTTGTTTTGGCCTATGTACTTTGTATAAATACTTACGCATTTAGTAAAAAGTGGTTATTCTGTTATTACAAACAGAAACTCCAATTTTATTTATTTGTATGTATAGACTAATGCAAATAAGTTGATAACAAGTAGAATTGTCACTTCCTGCAATACTGCTTAAATATCAATTATATTACATTTTATTTCTCTTTTATTTTCTTTTAAATACATGTTTATTGTTATACTATATTTATATATAGTAGTTTTATTAGACATATTTTTTAACATTACATTATTAGTTGTTATTTGTGTAAAATAAGTATAATTAGAAATCAGTCAATATTTGTATTATTTTCCTACTAATATATGTGGTCTAAATGTGGTAGCTTATCAATAGCTTTTAGATGTAATACATAGGCGGTGGTGTATTTAATTCTATATCCAGCTGTCAGCTAAACCTAATCATTAAATGAATACTCTGTCCCTGTGATAGAATAAACAAAGTGATCAGCCTACACCATACTGAGGGTGTCGTAAGAGCCGACTAAAGGAACGTAAGACGCAGACGCTTTAGCCGCTGCCTATAAATAAATAAATAAATATCCTTGGACATTTCACACAACGCCATCTCGTCCCAAGCTAAGCAACTAAATGCTTGTGTTATGGTAACGAGATGGATGATAAACAACTTAAATACATTTTTTTTGTTGTAAATACATACTTATTATAGATAGAAATGACACCCAGACTCCGAGCCAGTGCCTCTGGTTTAGACAAAGACACTTGCCCGACCCCGGAATCGAACCCGGGACCCGTTGATCCAAAGGCGGCACATCTAACCACTAGACCAACGAGGCAGTCATTTGCAAGATTTTTTATCTTGATACAAATCCTGTGTCAACCCGTTTTTCCATTATTCCCCAGTAGGCTAATTGCCCTCCATCAATTTGGAGGAGGCCCCTCAGTACTGGGTAATTCATGAGGTGAAATAAAGATACTCAAAGCAGCTACATGTTCATACTAAATGAATCTGGCATCAATTACGCCCACCAGTTCTCCGTAGTCTGACAAAAGAAAATATCATAGCGGGTCCGACATCACCTGAGGCGCTCCAAGGACCTGCTAGCAAGAAACAGTCCGTGATAGCTGTAAAAACCGGTAAAATTACGTGAGTGTCGTGAAGTTTGTTTTGCAGCTATTTTTTGTCCTTTTTTGTCGGTGGCCTATCTTTTACAATTTATGCAGTTAATCAGTCGGTTAATGTGCGTTATATTTTTATCTCGGTCTACACTATTAGGTACTGTTAGTGATATCATTCTTATTAGGTAAAAGTAAAATTAAAAATCTTAAACTTAAAATCTTTGACTATTTGAAAGCATTCGCAAGAATTTATTCGAATAAAAAACATTTTGATTTTGATTTGATTTTGATTTTGTAAATAAAACCGAATCAATACTGGGTCTTTAATGGGCCTAAATGATAATAATAATGAGATAATGAAAATGATGATTAATAAATAACTTATGACATTACCTATTCGAATTACTAGTTTTAGAATATTTTGGAATCCTTACAATGACACCATTTTAGTTAAGTATAGGTTATGTTACTCAGTTAAATAAATAAATATTCTTGGACATTTCACACAACGCCGTGTGTTTGTGTGCACAATTGTGTTATGGTAACGAGATGGATGATAAACTACTATTTTCCCTTTTTTTTTAAATAGGTACATACATATTATAGATAGAAAACACCCAGACCCGGAACAAATACTTGTAGGTCGTACAAATATTTTTTCCGTGCGAGAATCGAAGTAGTATAAGTAAGTACTTTAATTTAAATGTGTGTTGCCAGTGAATCCAGTGATGATATATGGCACAAAGTCGTGGTCGCTCACTATGGGCTCCATCAGAAGGTACAAAGTCACCCAAAGGGCAATGGAAAGGGCTAAGCTCGGAGTTTCCCAGTGAGATCGAATCAGAAATAAGGAGATACGCAGGCAAAATAGGGTCACCGACATAGCCCACCGGATTACGAAACTTAAGTGGCAATGGGCAGGGCACATAGCTCGCAGGAATGACGCCCGATGGCGCAAAAAAAGTCCTCGAGTGGTGACCGCGTTCCTTCCGGAAAGCGCAGTGCCGGTAGGCCTTCCACACGGTGAACCGACGACCTGATGAAGGTCGCCAGAAAGCGGTGGATGCGCGCGGCTCAGGACCGGCCTTTCGTGGAAATCCTTGCGGTAGAACTATGTTCAGCAGTGGACGTCTGTTAGCTGAAATTATGATGATGATATTATAAATTACATACAAGCTTGGCATGGGTATCTGAAATGCAAATGTTAAAACAATAATAAAACATAAACAACCGCTAAGAATACTAAAACGGCAGCATTGAGGTGCCCACAAAAATATTCGATAGCAGAGTTCGTTCGTGGCACAGATTCGCACGGCGCGCGGCGTAGCAGCGGCGAGGCCAAATGACGCGGTGTCGAGTCCTTGATTATTAAAAAAGTTAGTGACAGTTTGTAGTGCGGTAATCGGTGTATTGTTATTTGGGTCACAATCATTCTTAATTCAAAATTCATTTTGGTTTTCAAAATACGATATATTAAATTAGTCAATTGGAACAAGTTGTTTGTAGAACTCCTTATTTCTAAAAAAATATAATTCTTTGTTAAAAATATTGTTAATATTTTCGAATATCAGTAACGGAGAAAGTGTGTATTTTATGGTCTTTAAAAACTTAATTTTGTGAGGGAGAGCCGTCACTAAATTACCTTATATCATGATAGTTATTTGCAAACATGCATTTTAATTCACGGCCACCCTGACCTAGAGAAATATCCTTGAAATAATAGACATTTTTTAGACCAACAAGATTTCTCGTTCACTATCACCATATTTGGCGGTAATTATAGGTAGCCAAGACTTATTTACTAAGGAAATAATGTCACATAATAATAGAACACATTCAAATGCTAAAATAAATACCTAGTTTAATTTATGAATTTGGATTTTTTATGCCATAAGGGTTTTATATTGAGACAACAATAGAGGCACCTACCCATTCCATACTGAAGATATTGTAAGAATAAGACCCTCCAGAAACGCAAACACAATTTTATTCTAATAGGTTTTTTCACAAAACTCTTATACCATTTGAAACCGTCACAACTGGGGAATGTTGCTCTACAGAGAAGAACCGGAAAGAAATGATGTTGTACAATAGAACATTAAACAGCATAGTAAGATACGACTTAGGAAACGTAAGAGGCAGAGTTCTATCTATCTATCTATCTATCAGCCACAGAAGTTCACTGCTTAACCTATGTTCAGGCCTATGCCTCCCCCATAGATTTCCACAATGTACGATCTCGTGCAGACCGCATGCACGAGGCAGAGTTAGTCACCAGTAACTGATAAAGGTCGGCAAACAACTTGAAGAATGACCTTGACCATTTGTGTCTCATTGAAGGTCATTCACGGAGCAGGGAGGTGAAACCCCCGCGATTGATTGACGCCCTGCGCGAGGTTTCCTCCCACTTCGCCACTTTTTGCTCTACCATTGATTGGTCTCCATTTTGGAGGTAACCCGACTCAACAATGGACCCTCTAGGGGTTAAGTTTATGATGATGATACCCCCGTCGATGCTCGAATTCCTACCACGTTCCATAAGAAATTTCTACCGTAAAACACAATAGTTATACATCATGACTAATTGTTGTTTGTTCAAACAAAGAACGAAGTATGAAAACAGTCACGTGTACCGATCTACCTATCACGTGAGTCATTCGGCAATTGAAAACAAAATTATTACTCCTAAAGGAATAATAAACTAAGCTAAGAACTAGATCGTCCGTGTGGTCACGGATTTAGAATACACCATGTCACCAAACCACATACTAAGGGTAGGCGCGCACGGGTGACTTTTGTCAGCGTGACATTATAAGTTGTTGATGAAAAATTGAAAATGTCACCCAGATGTCACGTCGTAACGTGCGCGCATCTTCATACTTAGCCACGGACTTGATACAAGTGACGAAACAGTCACGGTGACATTATAAGTTGTTGATGAAAAATTGAAAATGTCACCCAGATGTCACGTCGTAACGTGCGCGCATCTTCATACTTAGCCACGGATTTGATACAAGTGACGAAACAGTCACGGTGACATTATAAGTTGTTGATGAAAAATTGAAAATGTCACCCAGATGTCACGTCGTAACGTGCGCGCATCTTCATACTTAGCCACGGACTTGATACAAGTGACGAAACAGTCACGGTGACATTATAAGTTGTTGATGAAAAATTTAAAATGTCACCCAGATGTCACGTCGTAACGTGCGCGCATCTTCATACTTAGCCACGGACTTGATACAAGTGACGAAACAGTCACGGTGACATTATAAGTTGTTGATGAAAAATTGAAAAGGTCACCCAGATGTCACTTCGTAACGTGCGCGCTTCTTCATACTTAGCCACGGACTATATACAAGTGACGAAACAGTCACGGAGACAAAAGTCACCCGTGTGCGCCTACCCTAAGGGTGTCGTAAGAAGTGACTTAGGGTCAGCGCCGACCAGCGGGGTGGCGGCGAAGAGGCTTTTTCAGTAAAAAATTTATTTCAACCTTAAGCGCTTCAGAATACAACTGTATTTGGTACAACGAAATACAATGACGGCGAGCGACGCGCGGCGAGCCACGCGCGGCGAGCGTATTCTAAATAGGTACAGTTGTATTCTGAAGCGCTTTAGGTTGAAATTAATTTTTTACTGAAAAAGCCTCTTCGCCGCCACTCCGTTGGTTGGCACTGACCCTTAAGTAACGCAAGACGCAGATCACTTAGCTTAGCAAGAGAAGGAAAACCTATACAAACCCTGGCCCTAAACGGCTTGCCAGCGTGGCACAGTAGGCCAATTTCCATCCACGAATTTTAAGGAGGCCCGACTTATTAGTGGGTCATCTATGGGTGGAAATGATGCCTTGTTGGTCTTGGGGTTGAATGTGCCGCCTTTGGATCACGGGGTCCCGTGTTCGATTCCGGCGCCGGGCAATAAACCAGAGGCACTTTCTCTGTGTCTGAGTGTCATTAGTGTTCGCGAATTTCATGTTTGTCAAATGACAGGCAGGGGCTTCGTTTTTTTTTGTTTTTTATAAAGATGAATGAAGATCCAGAATGTTTTTTAAACCTTTTTAAAATACTTATTTCTATTTGATAGCGTGTTAATCTTAGGTATTACTATTAATAATTTTGCATGCTGCCTGTTTGCAAAACCTGTTTTCTAGTTACATTGCAGGTTACTAAAAGTCTATATTATTAAGTACTGGAAAATTCTAACATTCGTTTATGAAGCCTATAAAACAATTTAAGTACGCTCAGTTCAATCAACTCGTCTGACCAATCTGTATTCACAGCATGTCCCCAAAACAATGCATCATTTTTTATAGTTCAGCAATAAATTGTCACTGAAAAGGGAATCTGTAAATTATTGAATTTGCGAAGGGTCATTCACATCATATTTGGCGTGACGCCGACAAATATATTTTCATTAATTAATGACTTTTCTTTTATCTATGGGCATATTTAGAATCTAAGTCGTTCGTCATTACAACCCATAAATTACCCACTACTGGGTCGGGCCTCCTCCAAATTCATGGAGGGAAATATAATAATGTACCACGCTGGCGCCTACGGGTTGACACATGTTTGTATGAAGTATATTTTTCCTTGGGGCTAGGTGATCTGCCTATTACGTTCGTTTAGTCGCCTTTTACGACACCCTAAATTTCTAGTTGAAAACGTTAAAAACCGTAAATAATAGAAACGACTGTGTAATCTTTAGGTGACTGATGAGGTGGTATGTTTGGAAGTCCTCCAAAGACTAATGTTGGGCATTCATTGCTCTGTGTTGGTTTTTGCGTAAAATATTCAGTATTGTTGTCGTTACAAACTATTATTTCAATGACAATTGGGTTGTCTGTCCAATTTCTGCAATTCAACACAAATATTATCTGTTGTAATGTTCGATACTATGACACGATATTATATCGATAACCAGCCCGGCTCGCAGCAATCAGTGGGTTGTATAGCCTCGATAATGAATTTACAAATCAAAAAGATAAGCATGGAGTTATAGCTTAAAAAAATGTTTTGTCACTTATACGTTTACATAGATGTCTAGAGTTCCCTCCGACAGTGCTGCCGCTTTGCTGTTGTAACGGGTCTTGCATGCCTATATGGAACCATATGGATCTATTGGAACCATAACAGCTGAGAGTCACCTGTGCCGGAGACGCCAGGGGAAGAGCATCGCGAGGTGGGTTTGGCTCCAGGACTTGTCTGTTCTCAGAGTTGCCTTAGACTGCCGCGATGGCAGGACGGGAGGTGGTGGGGTAGTCCGGCCCGGCTATAATGCCGACGGATGGGCAGCCAAGCTTGAGGGCCAGGGCTGCCTCCACCAGCAGCAGCTTAGGACCTGCAAAAGGCACGTGAAACGTTGCGCTCGTGCCTGTTTGTGTGGTTAGAGTGCGTCCAGGTCTCCCCATGATAGCGTGGGCTCGCTGAAAAGCTAGCCAGGGCCCGTATATAAGCGCCACGGAGCATGGTCGAGGAATAATAATAATAATAATAATTTAAATTTCCAAAAAAACCTGGTTAACCCACGGACTTTGGATCAACGGGTCCCGGGTTCGACTCCGGGGTCGGGCCAGTGTCTTTGTCTAAACCAGAGGCATTGGCTCGGAGTCTGGGTGTCATTTCTATCTATAATATGTATGTATTTACAAAAAAAAAAAATGTATGTAAGTAGTTTATCATCCATCTCGTTACCATAACACAAGCATTAAGTTGCTTAGCTTGGGACGAGATGGCGTTGTGTGAAATGTCCAAGGATATTTATTTATTTATTTATAAGGTTTTATAACCTCGTTATGTTTCGATCACTTTATACTATATTTTTCAATGACAACGAGCCAACAACAAAAATATACATATCACTTAAGTGTATTTAAAGTAAATAAAAATATACATGTATAATTTGTAATAAATTTATTTTGAAATATAAGTATATTTCAAAATATTTTTTTACAAATTATACATGTTTATGTGTTAGTCAAAACTCCAGATGCAACTAAGGAAAATAGTCTACAGGATCGCCCTGTCCAGGAGGGTAATTACTAGAGCACATATTTTCTTCAAATTTTGTCACCAGCTAGGGAGGAACAAAAGAACTGACGGTAATTGTAATTTTTTTAATCCAAAGGATTTCGTTGTATGAATGTGAATGATTCAAGATTGCACTTCCCAGCGATTACAAAGCCTACCTTGTTATACAAGACTACTCAACAGCTTTCTTGAATTCGACAGGGGCACGGTACTAAACTTTTTCCTAAGAATCAGGTACACCCAAAAGGTTTATTCGAATTTCAACCTTATCTCGACCCAATAAAACACCATAAAATGTGGACCAATGACGTACCGTTTACTTCAAACGAATTTATAGCTATTGTTGTATCGTGACGTCACAGACATGACATTGCTATTGACAGGTACGTTGACCTGGCCAAAAAGAAGAATTGCTCATAGACAAAAATATAATTGTTTTAAAACATATACCGGCTGATACCGTTCTGCAACCATGAAAACATTATTAGTGATATTTTTAGACACCAATGTCACTTAGAGCGATATTTGCCAAATGTCACTGACTTGTTGCGTATTATGATATATTCAGATCGTTGTAAATAACGTAAGAAGCATTAAGTGAACAATTTAGTCATCAAAGACAGATTCAGATTCAGAGAGGTCGCTCAATATGGGCTCCAACAAAAACCTCAAAGTCACCCAAAAGGCAAGGGAGAGGGCTATGTACGGAGATTTCCTATCCATTTCCGATCTCAGAAATGAGGAGATACGCAGAAGTACAAAGTTGCCGACATAGCCCACAGGCTTGCAACTTATGTGGCAGTAGGCAGACCACATACACCGAAGCAGGTTGCTCCTGAGGGAACCTAGATAGGATGGGGGTTGGGCGGTCGCAAGGCCGCTCCCCTCAGCGCACGCTGTCCCCGTGGAGATACAGTCAGGGCCCACGGGGCAGCAAGCGCGGGACGGTACATCCCGGGGATGTTTAGTGGGTATGCCTCTTCGGAGGAGGACTTCGAAGGCTGGCCATCCTCAGGCCGGCGGGGATAGTCCATAAAGGATTTTACCCCGGGCAACAAAAAAAAAGGCAGAACACATAGCGCGCAGGACTGACGCCCGTTATGCCAGATGCGCACCACCACCGCGTTCCGACGACCTGGTAAAATTCTCCGAAATCCGATGAGACGAGCGATACATTTATTTATTAGACATACCTATATAAGTGTTGGATTTAGATGTATATGTGATGACGGACTTATAATACATAATGTCACCACCCCATTCCATATTGAGGGTGTCGTAAGTGCCGAATAAATGAAAAGCTAGCCGCTAGAGAGGAACATATTGAAACAACCCTGTACCAACCCGTCTGGCCAGCGTGGCACAGTAGGCTGATTTCCCTCCTATGATTGGAGGAGGCCCGACTCAGCAGTGGTTCTTTAGTAAAGCTCCCGAGACTACACTAATTTAAACAGATAATAATTAAAATCATTAACATTGAGACAATCACCTCTACTTAATATTCATCACCTGAACACTATAAACAGTCAAATCAATATTTTACAAGCAATTTTCATTGAAACACCCATTAGATTTTATGAAGCCATAGAGCGTCTCACGAAGTTAATAATTTCACCAAGCTACGGGTCAGGCCGGGGTTGCCAATTCTCAAATATGTTTCCTCGTAAAGCTTAACTCAAACACCCCGAAAATCATCACAACTGCTTGAAAATTGAAGTCTCACATATTTATTATATGAGTACCTTGTCATTGTGTTGTAGTCGAAGATTAATGGAGTTATATGTATAATACAAAAAATTACATATTTATTTTATTTTTCAGACGCACGTGTTACTAAATTTTGACGGTTCCTCAGAAATTCTCGAAATACGCTTATTCCAATTTCAATGTAACCATTTCCTTCAACCGACTTGATTCTCATTTATATTGTATGTCTAGTGTTTTTATGTGTATGTTAACGCGTTACTCCGTCATTCCTGAACCAATTCAAAAGATATCGTACCTACATATTTATATTCGGTTGGCATTGGTTCCAGATTGGTCCCATATAAACTAAATATCCTTGGACATTTCACACAACGCCATCTCGTCCCAAGTTAAGCAACATAATGCTTGTGTTATGGTAACGAGATGGATGATAAACTACTTAGATACATTTTTTTTGTAAATACATACTTATAATAGATAGAAATGACACCCAGACTCCGAGCCAGTGCCTCTGGTTTAGACAAAAACTAAAAATTTATCATCATCATCATTAACATTTCAATTTTCAACCAGTAAATGACCCACAGCTTTGTCAGGCCTCCTCTAAATTCATGGAGGGAAATAAGCATACTAAGCCACGATGGAAATACTAACTGGCACAGGTTTGGTATCAGGTTTTCTGTCTCTTGCGGCTTGGTTATCTTCCTTTTGTTATCCTTATATGGCCTCTTACGACACTGTCAGGGTGGTTTGGGTAGTTGACATTGTGTTTCCTAAATTCGTCACCAGAAAGACAAAACATTTGGAAGAAGGCAGGATTTGTATTAATTCCACGATGTTGTTATTGAAGTCACTTAAACTTTTTTGCGCTATTAATCCAAAAATAGAAACTCTTCGAAATATGTAAACCGACTCCAAAATTGGCACTTAAAAGCAAAAAATAAAAATCCGTTGCAAATGCAATTTTAAAATATGTAACAACTTTATTTATGATATACCTACTTATGTTTGTCTAAAGCACCGAATTGGAATAGTTCTTTATTTTTCACATATTAAAGTTTTAGTGCCTATTATAAAATCGATTAAAACATTTAGTTAATCTGTTTTTATAAAAATAACATTAAGAACGATAATTATTCTTTAAAATTATATTTCCTTCTAGTTGTGATGTTGTGAATCAATCATTTTGTATGTAAATAAACGGAACTAGAAATTAATTAAATATATAAAAAAATATAAGTAGGTACGAGAAAAACGTCTAATAACACCCCAAAACCTCATCCAAAGTATTTACCCCATAAAAGGGGTAAAAACCGTAAGTCTGGAACCTTGGGTCAGGCGAGGAAAGGCAATTAAACATACATAATTAGTGGTGTGTACATACTTCCGTATATCCCTATGGAATTCACCGACGTTGTAGCTTCAGAGGTACTCATTAATCATAGCCTATTTAACCTAAGCGAGACTACGTTTTACACGTAATGTAGAATATAGTAGGTAATAATATTATTGTCACATTTCAAGCGTGAAACTTAATAGTTAGGAACAAACGAACACAACTTTTAATTAACAGAGTTCAGAAAGGTAAATGTTCGGTTGTATAAATTAGATATGTATTCACCGTATCTCCGTGTTGACACCCTAGCCTTTTTCCCAATTTCATTGGTCTTCGGTGTGACGACGGATTTAGGATACGCAGTGTCACCAACCCATACCATGCCGAGGGTCCTACCATCACATAGCCGCAAGAGAAGAAAAAAATGATACAAACCCTGTGCCAACCCGCGTTGCCAGCGTGGCACAGTAGGCTAAATTCCCTCCATGAATTTGGAGGAGGCCCGACTCAGTAGTGGGTCATTCATGGGCTGAAAAACTAAGCATTGGTCTAACTAACTTATCTAGGTTTGGGTAGCTACCAGTATTTCTCAGAGCGATCTTCATCTGTCTCACCGCGACCCATCTAGTGGGACAAACGGTAATTTAATGGTTAGACCAGCTATCAGTTGCCACGCTGTCTGCCTACGTGTAGTAACGACTGGTATTGCTGCTATAGAGTAGCAGCCGGAATTGTCGGCTTTACGCACCCTCCGTGCCTTACGTTGAACTTCAGATAGACCCTGGACACTTTAAATAGTTTTCCAAACTCTATAAAGTGTCCAGTAGTGGCATGTCAGGGGAAAGGGTTTTTTATAGATTACATTCCGAACTAATGATGATGAACTAATGAAAAATGCAACAAAAGTAATATACCACGATATTCACCAAAGAAACACGCGGCATGTCATTATATACTTTTAAAATTAAAAAATTGAACGTTTTTCTATTTGCATCCAAATTAAAACGAAATAGAGAGCTCCGGTCAGCTATATGGGTAAGCTATATATTTAAGTAAATAAAAAAAGAATATTAATGTTAATTTTAAAAATCTTGATAAATATCAATGATGAATTGTTTTCGTGTTAACGTAAACTGTCTGAAGTCTCGACAAGGCCCAGACAGTCAAAGCGCACGGGAGAGTTCAGTGCACTGTTCGACGTACTATGTCAGCCTGAGCAGAAGAAACACAAAACTTTGACCGTTTTCATGTTGGCGCGTTCATTATCAAAAGGTTTAATTATTTGCAGCGTACACGTCCTTACAAGATTGCGTTTGTGAACGAAAGCGTTTGAACTTGGAATTCAAATCACTATTAAACGCACTTTGGATCTTGACCTTTCTAAACGAGTTCGATAGAGATTAGATTTATAGTATTCGTCGTTTACAATTCAAAACTAATTCAAATTTCGAACGCATTTTTAGTTTTGACATCGTTTCAAAAGAACAATTGAATAGGTACCTATTTTGTCAAGGGTAAATCATTCACATCCAAGGTAAAGTCATTCACATACGAACATGCCTATATAAAGCCACTCGTCAAATTAATTATGTTTCCTTAATTCTGGAGTCACGAATCTAGATGATTGTAAAGCCCCCATATACGATCAAAGCTATTACAAGCGATATAATAAAAACCACACGCCGCCGAGTCAACGCGATATATTGTATAGTCAATAGGTTTCTTACATATAAGTGAGAGTCATTCGCCTTTGGGCCTCCAGCGCCCATATAAGATCTTAGCTAGTTCTTAAAAAATACCAAGGAATTCTCAATTTTCGTAGTATTTTTCAATAACTATAAACAAGTTTTATGAAACCCGACGGACTATCAATAAATTTTAACTCCTTGACTAATCGCAATCACTAAACGTAATATTGTCAAAAAAGGCGGCATTTTAACAGTGCCTATTATATTCTCTTACCACCGTAAATTAAACTGGTAGGTAGGCATTAAAGACCGGACGCATTGGCCAACTGGTCGCGCGACCTCGTTGATTTCGGATCCGTCCGCGGATCGGTCGAGCGACTCGTGTCTGGATTACGATCTGTTTTTCTTTGTCCGGAACGTGGCGTTCGGATCGATTGGCTAGCAAGTTGGGTGATAGGTAGCGACATCTGTGAATCAGTTGAGTCGACTATCTTTGTGAGGACTGCTCAGAGATGCTACTGGCAGCCCTGCGGGGCCAGAACACTAGGGCAGGTGCGTTTATCACGGGATAAGGCTTCCAATTGAATATCGGACGGGGCGGTATAAATTGGCCACACGATGCCTCACTCGTTTGAAATTGTGTGTGAGTGAGATTTAAAGACGCGAGTGCTGATGTTAAATTGGTAAACCGTTTTAGCGCGTTCCATTATATTAAATAAAGCTATATACATTTTTCGCATCATTTTCTTTTTGTATGAAATCTTGTATGTTAAACCGTTTTGGAAATCCATAAAATGACATTAATTCTGTTCTTTGATCGTCGTCATCATCATCGTCGCAGTCCATAAAAAAACCCACTTCTAATTCAGACCTTCATTTTAGTAGAGCGAAATTTGTCTACTGTGCCATGCTGGCCAGATGAGTGTCACAGGGTTTCCTCTCAAGGTTTCCTTCGCTTGCGGCTTTGTCTTGTAACTTGTTATTGCCATTAGTCGGTACTTATGACACCCTCATGATGTAATGGGGACGCTTTGTATTCTAAATAAGTCACGGATAAAACGGATTTATTTAAACAAATAATCGAAGTCGATTTCTAAAATATATTGTTTTCTTTCAATTTGCGTCCGTTAACTAGGACGCCATATTATATTCGGACAGATTGCGCGAAAGTAGTTCGAATTCCGAACGCTCCGCCGCAGTGTCGTAAGTGTACACGACCACACATAGTAGAGCTCCCGCGACTTATTCCGTGTACCACTTCCCTGTACTAGGGAGGTACGTCGCGGGTCGACGCTATCCGGTGATCGACTAAGTACCTTTCACGATCTTGAGGCGGGGCGCGTCACTTTCCCCGCTCTGGTGAGTTTTTTCGAACGTAACGTGGTTACATCAATATCGCATGCTGTTCGTTCCGCGTGCACCACCTGCGAATCCAAACACAGCTGACTGACTGCGTATTGCGGTGTTTGCTGAGTTACTTGTCGGCTCTTGTCTGTAGAACAGCTGAGAAATTTATTGATAAATGTCAAATTAGTTTTCCACGTCTCAAACATTTAGTTCTTTTAAAAGAGGACTGCTCTTCACTAAGGTTGAACCTTGAATCCTAGATGATACCTAGACTTAGAGCAAGTCTTTTTGGCTCACACAATGACATTTGCCCGGTTCCGGTATCGAACCAAGAAGCCCTAGACCAACAAGCACTACCTGAATTATTCATCCAATTGCAACTAAGGAAATTTGACAGTGTCACCGTGGCCAGGCAGATAATTAATACGTTATTTTAGAAAAGTAATCATTTTTAAAATCAAATTTTTGTCACGAGCTGGGGACCAACAAAAGAGCTGATTGAAATTGTATTTTTTTCTTCTGTAAAAGACACACCTAGGCCTACAGGCGTATCTCAATAAATACTTTTCAGGCTTCTGCCCTCCCAAACTAATGGTAAAAAGATTTAATGTGAGCGTAAGAAATTATTAAAAAAATACAAGTGAAATCAATATCAAAAGTTTTTGTAAAATAACCAGCTCTATTAATGTCTGGAAAAGCAAAGAAAATAGCAACGAAGTAATAAAATTGATTGTGTCATAGACAAAATCGATATGACCCATTTTTTCTAAAAAGCTTGACATAGTTCTATTTTTAACCTTCGTGAAAGTTACAAACAGTTTTATACGAAATAAACATTGTAACAGCAATTTACAAATTCTGGCAAAAATAATCAACCTGTTAGCAGAAATAGCTATTTCAAACTTTGAAATTGTTGAAATAAAGTCCAAAATTGAAAACAAATTTTGCGCCAATGGAACGTTTCGCTCGGAGATGAATAATGTTTGTTCTAATCTTTCATTAGTGATTTCAGGCTATGAAGATAAGCAAAACTGCTTTCGAAACTGATACATCGAGGGGTTATTAGATTGGTAAATAGATGAGACTAACTAAGTACCTCCTTAGTACATACTTGAATAGATTATAAATGAGGTGTAGCGGAAAATGAGAAATTCTACCTAATGATAAGTACTTGAAGTGATAGTTTCTTAAAGATATTTTTTTTGTTGATATCAGACCATAAACAAGGAAATTCGAAAGCCGAAAGGTTGATATTAAATTGTCTTTAGCTCTAGATAAAGTCCTCGCCAATCTTTAAGGCCGCTCTGAATGTAGCCGTAGGTACAAACTTGCGTATCGTACATTTCATAACCAATAAGCACGTTCCAGCAGGGACAGACCTTGCTTATCCTGCAGATCAATTATGAAAGTCAGAGTATGGCTGAATTGTTGTTTTTTTAAGTCTGTATCCTCTCAGTTCAAAAAATCTTTATAAGCTAGAATAGCTTAATAATCGGCCTGTAATATATAATCGGGCCTCCCCCAAATTCATGGAGGGAATAATTAGCCTAATGTGCCACGCTGGCAAGTTGGGTTGACGGTTCGGCTAGGTGATCAGCCTCTTGCGTTCTTTTAGTCGCCTCTTACGACACTCTCAAGACGGTATGGGTTGGTGACATTGTGTATTCTGAATCCGTCACCACACGTATAGTAATTAGTACAGTAATTTTTAATTACAAATGACTGATACCTACCCACTTTGACGCGTTTCCCGTCCGCCATTTCCATACGCTCCGTACTTAGTGCGATATCAAGGCGTGTCTTGCGTTCCATCACTCGTAACGGTTACATTAACCACGTCACTACGCTTTCTTTGTCACTATCGTGGTTTTCCACTGCCAGGCGAGTGAAAATAGGCATCATTCAAGAATTTCATACCACACTTTTCATCATCATCATGACATAAGTCTGCCCTGAAGAGTGGCTTCAGCTTACAGATTGTCACTCCATCTAGCAGTGAGGCGTCCTTTAATACACTTGCCAAGTCACGATCTCCACTCAAGAACTCGTCTGAATAGTTTTCGGTTCTTCTACAGATTTAATCAGCCCACTGCCACTTCAGATTGCTAATTTTATGACCACTGTCTGATAGTCTCGTTGCGGATTCTATCTTTCAAAGCAACTACTTTAATTACTGTACTAGCCACGCGCCCCAGCTTCGCACGGGTGTATTGATTAACCTCTAAATTTATCAATGTTTCTCTACAATATCATATACACAAACAAACCTTCCTCTTGAATCACTCTATCTATTAAAAAAACTCGCTTTAAAATCCGTTGCGTACCTTTAAATATTTATATATCGGGACGTACATAGGGACGGACAGACGACAGCGACTTTGTTTTATATTAAGTAGGTAGTGATAGTGATTTAGATATTTAATTTTGCTCATCTGAGCTCTTTTGACACGTCATTATACATTTTACATTTACTATTTAACACTGGTCCGGTACGCTAATCTACAGTAAAACGCAGGCAAGAAACTCTGTAGTTGCTTTTTATACCGCCATTTTTTAATACAAAGACAGATTTGTGAGAGCAAGCCCGTGCAATAGTCACAAAGGGCCAGACATCAGCGGTATTCAAACAAACAAATTTTATTTATGGTAAAACAATCATTTAAAATACAGTTCTATTCTAAAAAACTACGTGTATCATTTTAATCTAAACAATATTTTTAATTTTATTAAATGAAATTTCATCGATAAACAAAAGGTTATCAATCAAGTCAATTTTTAAACTAAAATATTCATGAGTTGTTTATTTAGTTAAAATCGATTTCAACTGCTATTTAAATATGCGATCAAAACATCCTTCCCATACCTAAATCTAATGTACGATAGGTCGTAAGCCAAAAATTACATAATTCATAAGGATAAATTTGAAGCTAATTAATTAGGATACAATGTAAAACGGAACGCCCAAATCGATCCCGATGTCCGATTCCATTCACAATATTCATCGTTTAAATCGAACATTCTATTTGTTTGAACTCGAGTTTCACTGTAGGAGAGCATATCGCACGAATTCCATTCAGCTGAGCACTGACGAAATAGTAATATCTCTACGGATCAAAAAACATGCAATAATGAACCTTATATCTAAATTATAGAGGCTACTACCTATATAGATTATTTCTGATTGCGCGTTCATGTATCGTAAACGCACCAAGCTTCTATTTTTAAAATCGATGCAGCGACCGAAGAGGGACATTGTATATTTTTCAATTATGGAACAGTAATTTATACGATGCGGCTACACCGCTTCTAAGGTTAAGACATTTCCATAAACAAAATAAATATTTTTCAATTATGGAACAGTAATTTATACGATGCGGCTACACCGCTTCTAAGGTTAAGACATTTCCATAAACAAAATAAATATTTTTCAATTATGGAACAGTAATTTATACGATGCGGCTACACCGCTTCTAAGGTTAAGACATTTCCATAAACAAAATAAAATTGTCGATGTTTTGAGTGTTTAAAATAAAATATGATTTTCGTGTTTACCTAAAGCTTCTATTAAAGTAAAAACAATAGTTTCGTTTCCATAAACAAAATTAAATAATAAATAACTAGTTTTCGAAAGTCTTCGTAATAGTTGTTTTGTCTTCTTCTAAATATATTAAAACATTATTACAAAACAAGTACAGCTTAGTATGTATTTATAAATAAATAATATAGCTGTAAAGGTTTCATACATTATTACAACACTATTTTATTAAGTTAATTTTATTAGAATACGGGTGTTGAAGACGAGTAAAGGGCTAAACTACTTAGGCAAAAAATGGGACAGTAGATGAAAAAAAATATGTAAAGGGGTCACATAAAATTTTCCGTCTCAGCCTCAATGAAATTAGCCTACACTAGGCTCTATTAAAATAATAAATAAAAATAAATATCCTTGGACATTTCACACAACGCCATCTCGTCCCAAGCTAAGCAACTTAATGCTTGTGTTATGGTAACGAGATGGATGATAAACTAATTATATTTTTTTTTTATAAATACATACATATTATTGATAGAAATGACACCCAGACTCCGAGCCAGTGCCTCTGGTTTAGACAAAGACACTTGCCCGACCCCGGAATCGAACCCGGGACCCGTTGATTCAAAGGCGGCACATCTAAACACTAAATTCTTGTAGTTCTTTTAGTCGCCTCGAACACCCGTACTCGTACACCCTCACGTTGGGAAGAGTTGATATTGGCACGTTCCATAAACCCATACCATTCTGAAGGTATATTATAAGAGGCGACTAAAGGACCGCAAGAGGCAAATCAGCTAGCCGCAAGAGAGTAAAGTCATAACACAAACATCTTGATCATCATCATCATCATACCCCATAAATGACCCGCTGCTGAGTCGGGCGTAATCCAAATAGACGAGGGAAATTAGCCTTTTGTGCCACGGTGGCCTTACGGGTTGGCGCAGGATTTCGTTTGTCAAGTTTTCCTTCTCGTGCAACTAGGCTTTCTGATTTGTAATTTCCTTTAGTCGGCTCCTACGACACCCTCCGTATGGAATTGGGTGGTGATATTATGTATTCTAAATCCGTCATCACGCGGAATAATGTAAACTAAAGGTCTGGGCAAACAGCGGACGGGGCGGGACGGCGACGCGACGCTGGCGGGACTGCTCTATGTGACATTTTCTACATTAACTAATACATTACAACTCTTCACGTCCCGCCAGCGACGCGTCGCCGTCCCGCCCCGTCCGCTGTTTGCCCAGACCTTACCAAGGTTTACAATACACAATACTTTTTTGAATAATTAATAAAGAATTTAATTTCCTGTTAGTTTTCATTTTTAGTAGTAAAAAAAAGGAAAATGGTATAGTCAAAGCGAGATACAGTAAACAACATCTTTGGAGTTAATTAAAAAAGTTTGTAATATTTAACTTTTTTACTGGAGCTCGTACCGCAACACAGAACGATTAAAAACTCCAATGATGATGTTAATTTAAACTGTAACACGTTATGCCAGAAACATGGCGGGTTGCCAGAGGACCTACTGTAAACTGTGGCAATTCTACCCCGGATATTATACGGTTGTGTATTCAAACGAATATTTTTACGCCACTAGGCTGAATGTAGCTTGGGCATCAATGTGCCGCTTACTTGATATTATACTAATTATCGGTTATCTATAGGAGTCCGTGTGGTGACGACTTAAGAATATGTAGTGTCACCACACACACACACACTCCCAGAACTTCTGACTCCATCAGAAGGCTCAAAGTCAAGTCACCCAAAGAGCAATGGAGAGAGCTATGCTCGGAGTTTTCCTACGAGATCGAATCACAAATGAGGAGGTACGTAGGAAAACCAGAGTTACAGACATAGCCGACAGGATTGCGAAGCTTAAGTGGCAGTGGGCAGGGCACATAGCTCGCACGACAGACGCCTGTTGGGGCAGAAAAGTCCTCAAGTGGCGACCGCGTTCCGGTAAGCGCAGTGCTGGGATTGGCCGTTTGGCCCTCCCAAACGGTGGACCGATAATCTGGTAAAGGTCGCCGGAAAACGATGGATGCGGGCGGCCCAGGACCTGTATTTGTGGAGATCCTTGGCGGAGGCCTATGTACAGCAATGGCTACCATCCCACTTCATCCTGAGGTTGTCGTCAGAGCGTAAGGGAAATGACAATGACGAAAACCTAGCCACAAGAGTAGGAACACTTGATACGGAACCCTTCTTTGTTCTTTTTTTGTTCACCTGAGGTCTTTTCTTTAAATCCTTTATGGACTTCCTCGCCGGTGGAGTGTGGGACTCTCCCCCATAGTGGGGGCCTACCCACTAAACCTCCCCGGGGTGCTCCAACTCGCGTCCTGTTGCGGCATTGTGGGATCTGATGCAGAACCACGCTTGATACGGAACCCTGTGCCAACCCATCTGGCCAGCGTGTTATAGTAGGCTAATTTCCCTCCATGTAGTTGGAGGAGGCCCGACTAAGCATTGGATATTTTATGGGCTGAAAAGAAGAAGAATGGTGAATTCATCATTCATCTATTAAAGTCTCGTAAAGTCTAGAAATAGCGAATTTCCCTCATACTCACTTGAATAATATTTTCGAAAAAATATTATGTGAAAAGGGCTTTCTCGTAAGTTGTAACTAATGTACATACTAGTTAATATCCCGTGTCACCAAAACCTACAGGTATAGGTTTCTGAAATATAGAATCTATCTCTATTATATATATTTATAAAGGAGATTTCCACGTATATAGTCACTCATCACGATATCTCTGGAACCATAAGACCTAGAGACTTGAAATTTGGTAGAGGTCAGTCAAGAATTTTACGAAATTCCACCAATAAGGGTGGTTGATTAAAAAAATATTTAAGTTAGTGGCTTAGCAACGCGCGCAGGATACAGCTAGTATTACTTATAGAAATCCACAGCGCAAATATTTTCTGTCAAATTTCCTAAATGAATATTTTTAAGAAATACATATTCTGGTTAGGTACTGTTGGGGTACGAACGCGTTTTCGGAAAACAAAGGTAACAGTGTGATGGTATGAAACGTGGTTTAGTTTGCAGAATCGGCTATTTGATGTTGTTCGGTTGTGTGCATGGGCTTTTTTAATGTTTCATAAATCGCGAATAGATTTTGAAATTATTGTCATGAACAGCACAGTTATAGTATTTTTGCCATAATTTAACATTTGTACTTTGTAGGTATCCACCTCACCACAATATCTCAATTAAGGGACAACTATGCACCTCCCTTCGCGATACGTACTGTTTGGTGTGACGGGAGCCATCGTTATACAAAGTACTGTAATATCTAGCAAAAGCGCTTTCTCCGCTGCGCGGTGTAGCGTAAAGTCTATGTCTTTGGTTATTTGCCTTTTCATTTTTACGAAAAAGTTTGTGGAGGTATAGCTAAGCGGTTAGTGCTGAACGCTATCGATCTACAGCTTAAAAAGCTAACTCTGCTGAATGGTGGATGGGTCACCTCCTCCATTCTTCGGAGGGCCGTAAAGCCTTCAGCTTTTTATTTTATTATTAACTGGAATGCCTTTGACCTTATACTTGCGTCACGTTTCTAAGATGGAGCAGGCAATTCAAGGAAATGCCCTGTCGGGCACCGACTCTCACATACACACGACGGAACACAGTAAAACTGCTTGGCACCGATCTTAGACGAGTGGTAGCTAGCCGGACGGACTATGAGATGCTACCACCAAGCAATAGCTGTCATTTAACCATCCTTGGCAGCATTGTACACTGTATGTGTGAGCAATGATGTAACGGAGACCGATTTATTCACGGATCTTTATTTGATTGACCATGTCAGGGCGTATTCGTTATTACGTAAACGTGTAGCGTGTTTCTCTCATCTGGCGAACTTGCTCTCACTATGCTGTTAACTGTTTTTGGTAGGCAATACCTATAATTTGAAAAAAAAAGCAACTTCCCTGTAGAGCAGCATACCGTACCGATGGTAGTTTCAGTATGAATGTGGGTCGACGCTTGGGTTGTGGGATACCGCAAAAGAGATGGATATGACAACCGATATGAGTGCATGGAAACCAACCACCTAGCGTGGAACTAGAACCGAATGATGATATTGGTAATTTTAAATATACATACTTACATACAGTCACGCCTTTTTCCCGCAAGGGTAGGCAGAGATCACAACCTTCCACTTGCTACGATCCTGGCTCACAACTTTCGCTTCTTCCACTTTCATCAACCTCTTCATGCAAGCTCGTCGCTTTAGGGACATAATTTTTAATATGACGATGTTTAAGAGCTTTGTGATAAAACTTTTTTTTGAGTTCGAGTTGGTCGGACATTTGCCAGCTTGTTTAACCAAATAATTACCAGTTTTCCCGGAGGGCAGCCGGAAGTCCCTATTAATATGGGTAGTTAGATAAATCAGCTTCGATTGGTGCTGATCCCAATGTTATAGGGAAAAGGTGATGATGGTTTAGTAACAAAAAGTGCCCCAATCTCCCGGCTCCATGATGTCATTGACAGTAGGTCACTCAACCTGATACGCCCGAAGAACTGGTTCTGACTCAGTGTACCGTTTTCATTGTTTACATTAATGTAGGTACTCAATACGCATCGTGTAATTGATTATAATCACATTTGTGTGCAGGTGTATAAACTATGATGATTGAATGAGTGAACCTGCTTAAAGGAAACAAGTGGTGACGGCTACTTATATGGCTGGCCAGACGGGTTGGCTCAGGGTTTCCCAGTTGTCCTTCTCATGCGGCTCGGTGATCTGCCTCTTGTGCTTGTCGCCTCTTACATGACATTGTATATTCGAAATTCAATTAAAACGGGTATTTAAAGTAACCAAAGTTAATAAGTCTGTTTTTCAAACACGCAAGCATTCTTGGAATTCATTTACCATTAAACCGCACTATGGTCGTGCCATAAAATTGGTATTTTGTATGTCTATTATCCATTTGCTTAATAACCCATGGCTTTCGGATACCCATGCTGATGACCTGATTTCTGCTTTGATTGATCATGTCGTGACCGTTTCCAATCAACAAACTGATTCTAGTCACTCGAAACAGGTCAAGTCGTTGTCATATTTCTACCTTGCGACAGTACAATATGAATAAGCTATTTGAACTATAGCAAGTTCTGTATGTTATATTCTTTTATTTTGAACCTAATGCAAAAAGTGGAGGATTTCGGTTGCATGATTATGAAAGTATTTTCCAAATAGTATTGCATCCAGTTTCTTTAAACAAAATCTCTCCACTAGGTATAGCTTGTATCGTAGGGGTTGTTGTTGAATTACACGTTTGTAAAACGTGTAATTCAAAGTTCGGAGTTTCGTTTGTAAAACGTGTAATCCCAAACAAAAATAATACCCAGACTCAGAGTTAGGGCCTCTGGTTTACACAAAGATACTGCCTGACCCCGTCATTCAAAGACACCAGCCGCTAGACTTATAATTATATCGAAATCGGTTTAGTATTTTGTTAGAAATCTCGAAATAAATGAAGAACAGATATTTGTATGACGGGTAAAATTTGCGTATTGTAAAGAATTCTTTGCAATTCGATTCCTTTAAAAAACCTATATTTTTTTGCACAAAACATCGATAAATAAATAAATGCGTAACCGACAACGCGGCCATAAATAGGTAATAATGACTAAGACATAGACTTTCAATGGTTGGGTTAATTCCATCTATTTAGCAGTCACTGACCGCTACATGTCCGTGTGGTGACGGACTTACAATACGTATTGTCACCATCCATAACTATCCTGAGAATGTCGTAAGAGCCCACCAAAGCAAGTGAAAAGATACTTGATATAAAACCTTCTTTCAATCTGACCGGCTAGCGTGTCACAGTAGGCTACATTCCCTCCACGAAATTAGAGTAGGCCCGACTCGGTAGTGGTTCTTTTAAAGGCGGACTGAGGTGATATGATGATTGTAGAACACGCCAAACATTTAAGATTTTATAATTAGCTACGTAGTTTAATGAACTTGTTTCAAAGTTCCAGAATCCGAGAATGCGCATGAGAACAAAATGGCGTGTTGACTTTAAACCTAATCCAAAATAAGGTCCCACATGAAGCCAGTTTGGGTTTACGATGAACAGGAATACGTTTTCTCATCGCACTTGACATCTGTTCACTAAAGTACGGCACTTCTGGCTCCAAAAAAGTATTATTAAAAAATCAACTGATGCATTTTTGGTCTATGGTTGGATGTGTCGCCTTTGGACCACGGGTCGGGCAAGTAAGTCTCTTTGTGGTCTGCAATTAAGGCAGCCAAATAATAATAAGTCACACAAACAATTTTTGTTTTGATTTCAGACATGCTTTGCCGTGTTTTCATACGCATTCTGTTCATTATTGTTTTAAAATAAGCTTTATATGGTTAATGGTTATATGGTTAAAACCGGAAGCGATCACCGCTTAGTAAGAGGCACATTGAATATCGACGTCAAGCTTGAAAGGTCGCGCATGGTGAGGTCTACGCTGCGTCCCGTGCCTGTTCAGATTCAAAACCCGGAAAGCTTCCAGCTCGAACTGCAGAACCGCTTTATTAGCCTAGGCGTTGACGTGGACGATAATAATGACGGGTTCGTGGAGACTGTCCGAAAAGTTGGGTCGAAGTTCTGTAAGACCCAACGCCTGAAAACGGCCAAAAAACTCTCGGACCTCACCCTCAAACTCATGGACGAACGACGGAAAATGGTCCTGCAGTCTTCAGATGATGCGACAAAGCTTCGGATGCTCAATAGACAGATATCAAAGTCCCTGAAGCGTGATATACGCCGATTCAACACGATTCGTGTTGAAGAGGCTATTGAACGCAACAGGGGCTCCAAGGTTTTCGCCAGGGATCTGTCTATTGGGCAAAGCCAGCTCGTCAGGCTGAAGACTGATGACGGCAGGATCGTCACGTCAAAGTCCGAGATTTTGGGTGAGGTCGAGAGTTTCTATGGACAACTGTACACGTCTACACACGAACCCGTCATAAATCTAGCAAACGACCCACGAGCTAGGTTAACCCGGCACTACACAGAAGACCTACCGGACGTCAGCCTGTGTGAGATCGGGATGGCTCTCGAGCAACTTAAGAACAACAAGGCGGCGGGTGATGACGGCATTACCGCAGAACTTTTGAAGGCGGGTGGAGAACCGATCCTTAGGGCCCTTCAGAAGTTGTTCAATTCCGTCATACTCGAAGGACGAACGCCAAAGGCATGGAACAGAAGTGTGGTGGTGCTGTTCTTCAAGAAGGGAGATAACACCTTATTGAAGAACTACAGACCCATCTCACTTTTGAGCCATGTCTACAAGTTGTTCTCGAGGGTCATCACGAATCGTCTCGCATGCAGGCTCGACGATTCCCAGCCTCCCGAACAAGCCGGTTTCCGAAAAGGCTTCAGCACCGTAGACCATATTTTAACGCTACGGCAGGTTATACAGAAGACCGAGGAGTATAACCTGCCCCTTTGTCTGGCGTTCGTGGACTACGAGAAAGCCTTCGATTCGATCGAGACGTGGGCAGTATTGCAGGCTCTCCAGAGGTGCCAAGTCGACTATCGGTACATCGAAGTGTTGAAGTGCTTGTATGAAAACGCCACCATGTCAGTCCGACTCCAGGACCAGACCTCGAAACCGATCCAGCTGCAGCGAGGTGTTAGACAGGGAGATGTTATCTCTCCGAAACTGTTCTCCGCTGCACTGGAAGATGTTTTCAAGGTTCTGGACTGGAAAGGGCTGGGCATTAACGTGAACGGCGAGTACATCACTCACCTTCGATTCGCTGACGACATAGTTGTAATGGCTGAAACCATGGAGGACCTCACTACGATGCTCGATGGCCTCTGTGGAGCCTCCGAACGAGTCGGCCTTAAGATGAACATGGAGAAGACGAAGATCATGTCTAACATCCATGTTCAAGCCACTCCTGTTAACATCGGAGGTTCTACCCTCGAAGTTGTTGACCATTACATTTACCTGGGACACACTGTCCAGTTAGGTAAGTCCAACTTCGAGAAAGAGGTCAATCGTCGGATCCAACTCGGCTGGGCAGCGTTCGGGAAGCTGCGTAAGATCTTCTCGTCCACAATACCGCAGTGTCTGAAGACAAAAGTCTTTAACCAGTGTGTGTTGCCAGTGATGACATATGGAACAGAGACGTGGTCGCTCACTATGGGCTCCATCAGAAGGCTCAAAGTCACCCAAAGGGCAATGGAGAGGGCTATGCTCGGAGTTTCCTTGCGAGATCGAATCAGAAATGAGGAGATACGCAGGAAAACCAGGGTCACCGACATAGCCTACAGGATTGCCAAACTTAAGTGGCAGTGGGCAGGGCACATAGCTCGCAGGACCGACGCCCGATGGGGCAGAAAAGTCCTCGAGTGGCGACCGCGTTCCGGAAGGCGCAGTGCTGGTAGGCCTCCCACACGGTGGACCGACGACCTGGTTAAGGTCGCCGGAAAGCAGTGGATGCGGGCGGCCCAGGACCGGCCTTTGTGGAGATCCTTGGGGGAGGCCTATGTCCAGCAGTGGACGTCTTTTGGCTGAAATGAAGCTTTATATAATAGTTCGTACATGCTCGTTAAAATGTTGCCATTACTAAAAACTGGTTTGAAATATTCAACTAAATGACTAGTCTCCCATGCGGCTTGAAGTTAAGTTAACTACGCGAGCCTAACTATAACTCATTACATTGAATATTTTATTCTAACAACGTTCAACATTCTGTAGACCATTGAAACTCGTGCAGGTAAGGCGCGAAACTAATACGACGGTGTTGCCAGCTCTTCCTATTTTTACCCTTATTATCGTCATCTTCTTCATTGCCTTTTTCCCGATTTTAATGTTCTATTTTGGTATTTTTTTGTAAATTCTACTATCTGACGATTATTAAGTATCGATATATCGCAACAAAACTAGAGTGTCCATCATTAATTACATCTGACTTCCGTACTCCGGAGAACAAGTAAAACTGATGGTTCTGTCTGCACACCATCTCCAGCAGTCTATAAGCAAAGGCAAAAATAGATGGATGGATTGTGTGAATGAGGAAAGGTTAGGACTTAGGTGGTAATCACCGTGGGACAAAGGCCGAAAGACAATGATGGTAGTTTTAGATATGACGATTTATAAGAGTTAAGTGATACAATCTACGTAAATAAAGTGCTCTTAAGTGTGAGTTTAATTAACGGGAAAGCTGGTCTAACCAAATCAATCTCATACAAGATGGATGAGTAGTAGAGCAAAGCGCTACCCGTACGCTGGACCTGTTTATGTGGGGAAGGAGAATCATTTCATCGTTTTAGCACATACATGAAAACTATCCTACATATATGTATAGTTAGGCCTACATCAAATTTTAAGATTATATTCTTAAGATTTTTTTCTTTAGTCTACTTTAGCGTGACACAGTAGGCTGAATGCCCTCAATGTTGGAGGAGGCCTGATTCAACAGTGTTATATAAGTCATTAAGCGTCTTTTACAGCTTAAACGCTACCCCTGATATAAAAAAATGGTTTTGTTTTTAAATTGACGTCTTACCATATTATTAAGTACTAGTGACCTGCCCCGGCTTCGCATGGGTGCAATGATGAACCTTTACATTTATCAGTGTTTCTCTATAATACTATGAATTTATTATACATATGTATAAAAGTTCCTCCTGAATCACTCTATCTATTAAAAAAACCGCTTCAAAATCCGTTGTGTAGTTTTAAAGATTTATGTATACATAGGGACGGACAGACGACAACGACTTTGTTTTATACTATGTAGTGAAGTGATAGTGATTTACCATTTACCCAATGCACAATAGCACAATAAAACTTTAATGCTGGCAACATTGCTAACTCGACCGCGGTCGCGTCCGGACCGTTATAGGAGCATCCACTAGCTGCAATACTTGCTGCAAGTGAACCCACTTTTATGGATGACTGCACAGCGTGTTCCTGACTTATAACTTTTTTTTTACTACTATTACTAATGCTGCTGAGTCGGGCCTCCTTCTGTTACGTGGAGTGTAATTGGGCTGACTGGTCACTCGGATTGGCACAGGGTTACGTATCAAGTTTTCCTTCTTTTGCGGCTATGTTTGCGACCTTTTCATTTCCTTACGACATTCCCTCAGGCTGGAATGGGATGGCGACACTATGTATTCTATATCCGTCACCACACGGACCAAACACAATTATTTATATATGTAATCGTTTTGCAGGCGCGGTTATCGACACGGTTTAAAAAAACGAGAGAAATGTTATCTTATCTCGCAACGATAACATTACAAAAACGTTGCATGGCTGATAATGTTGTCATCTTTTGAAAGTCGGTTTATTTGAGTTATCTGTGCTTTGTTTAAAACATTTGGAAACCTGGTTAGTCAGTCCTTTGGCCACCATAATGTTATAGATCTACCAGACATCCACTGCTGAATATTTATGCCACAAAATTTCAAAATGAAAATGGTTTTTATTCGAAAAAGATCTTGAGAACGGTCTAAAAAGAAACACAAAAATAAGTAGTATTTACCACCATTTCCACAGAGAAGAGCCGGCAAGTTTGTTTGACTAACGATCTTCTCTGGCTTTACGCGGGACATATAGCAACGTTTATACCGTTTCTGCCCTTACCTGTAATGAAAAAAATGTGATCAATAATTACACAAGAAGAAGAATCATTTGCTTGTACCAGCAAAAATCAAACTGTTCTTTTTTCAAATATTGACGGCTTACTTTTGTGTACTCAGTTGGATGCACAACTTCTGGGTTATCGCGGAACCGAAAACAAATAAAACACATGCGGAGAGTTGTCTTTTTAACAACGAAAATTAAATATTTCAAACCAACCACGTGTTAGTTTCAATTATCATAACGTCGTCTCCAAAATCGAGTCCATAAAATCAATACAACGCGCCATAATTCGATTGTTGATGGGTAACAACTACAATGCCTTACGATTATTTATTTGTAAAACTACCCCTCTTATTATAAGCGTCTCGGCGTTCGTGCAAGGAATTGTGGAGCTTAAATAGCTATATATAAGACGCTTTATTGCGGGGAGGTCCGTAATTTGGCGCCAATATTAGGGGCACATTTTACTGGCCCCTGCGAACTGAGGGGAGACAGTGCCATCTAGTGACAGAAGTTGCTCGTTTAATTATATCTTTCGCCCCCATAGACATTGAATGCAAGTCTAAATTACTCAATGGGGTCCTGTAATTTAACAGGATGCTTAGTTTTGATTGCGAGATAAATTGCTCGTGTAGTTGTGTCTAGTGATTATAGATACTCTTTGGTATTGCTTTATTTTTTTATTATAAACTAGCGACCCGCCCCGGCTTCGCACGGGTGCAATTATTAATTATGCATGTATTATACATATAAACCTTCCTCTTGAATCACTATATCTATTAAAAAACCGCTTCAAAATCTATTACATAGTTTTAAAGATTTAAGCATACATAGTGACCAGCCCCGGCTTCGCACGGATGCAATGATGAACATTTAAATTTATCAGTGTCTTTTAAATTTAAAATACTATAATTTATACGAAACGAAACGTCGGGAATTAAATAATGTAGAAAACACGCGACGAAGCCCTTAAAATTTTTTTTATTTCAATATTTAGGTTTTTAAACCTAACCCATTCCTCAAGTGGGCTTTACAGTCGCTCAAGGGTTTCGGGATTCCCTCCTGCCAATTGGGGAGGGGATGCTCCGCTACGTTGGTAGGTCTTGGGCCCCAAACCTGCAGTTTTCTTAGGAATGCTCAGTCAACACGATGCAATTGCTAGCATTAGACTGCTAAACTCAACAATTCTTGCCAATGACTTGTGTCAAAGCGTGTGACATATTAAGTTACATAAACTATCAAAATCGTGCGTTTGATTGTTGATTTTGGATCAGTTTAATTATCAAATTTGAGGCGGTGGTTCACCTATCGAGGTGTAATTTATATCGTAGTGGAGCCCAAAATACTCAGAGGCGGCCAAATGCTCTAATATACTATGACATAACTGTATCAATGGGGATACAAATCAAAAAGTACTTAGTAGGCAAAGGTACTTACACCGGCGCTTATTAAACTCAAGCCTTTGATACATTGAGCCAGCGTTAATAAGTCGAACACATGAGAAAAAATACCTCAGATAACTTCGTAGGGAATACCTATTTGCTTTTGATTTTGTTATTCATTTCGTAGTCGAGGTCGCAGGGCGGGGCGGCGCACACCCCAGCTTAGGTTCACCAAGAATTTTCCAGAGAATTTTCGTGTTTTCACGCCGCGTTGTTACACGCAAAACGTACTTTCTTTTAGATATTACGTGGTCTCTAAATGTAACTTACATGTGCACGAGCTTTGGACTAAAAAGTCATATTTTCTGTTTCCGTCGTTCTCTTTTGTATATGTTGAGTAAAACCAGTACTAATGCTTAGACCAATACTAAATATTATTAAAATCTTTACGTTACACGAATATTTTAAGTAGGTAGACATATTAAAACATTATGCTAATTAAAAGTAAGAATCAATATTTACTATTTTATATTACATCAACATGGAATGAATCAAGTCAATGGATTAACTTTACAAAACTCGCTTGAATAATTGAGTATGAGGCTTGGTTTGAGCAGCAGAGAAAACCAATAGGAATGTTGGCAGATGCTATTTTCAATGTACATAAATTGGGTAAAAAAGACACAATTCAATTCAATCTGGGAACAAAGACTTTTCCAGCTATGTGGTAGCTTGAGATTACGTCGATGTACATTTTGGAGTAAACCTGATGAATTACTAAAATTAACTCATTTACACTCACTCATTGCATGAAATTAAAAAAAAATTAACGGATTTCCAGTGACCACGACTGCTGCGAAATATTAGAAACGCCGGGAATTAAATAATATAAAAACACGTGATAAATCCGTTAAAAAGTGATTTTTTCAGTAATAAAATAATCTAAATTCTAGCCAACAAAATGTTTACTGAATCCTTAACATTAGCGCCAAACTAATCGATGTTATATTTATTTAATTTTTTTTGCAAACGGGCATCCTTTGGAATCATTGTCTGCTTATTTGATGTAATTGATATCTCATTTCCATAATATAATGTATATAATTAGTTGGATGGGTTACAATGTTGCAGCAGAGCGTATTTTGACGCGCCCAAATCAGGTTTCATAATGAAGACGTGATTTGACTTAAAACCGCAGCATTTTTTTTATTATATGATGACCGTTTCGCGAATCTTCTCTTACAGTTCCATATTATATTATACACTGGGCTGCAAAACTAAGTGTCACACTTTTAAAATTGCAATAACTTTTTAAGTACACAACATATACCTACTTTCGAAATAAAAAGGACTCGAAAAAAAGGTTGTAGTGTTTGCTATAGTTACATAGAAAGCTGATAACATTCGCTATAAAACGTTTTTTATTTTAAATCTTATAACTTCTACAGTTTAGAAAAAAATGATATAGTTATTAAAAGTGTAGTACTTAGTATTGCAGGTCAGTGTAGTTGAGAAAGCTTTCTCAACTCACACTACAGCTCTTCTATGTAGCCTTAGAACCGATTGTCTCGCATGACGATACAAACAGCTTTTGTAAAAACAATAATTTAAGAATTTGAAGAGGCTTGGCCCTTTCGTATTATGTTAAGGGTGTTGACAGGATTAACCTAACTAAATCTGTTTTAGAAATTACATGGTGTTTATATAAAAAAAAACACCGTCTATTACTACTCACCCACTATTGAGTCGGGCCTCCTCCAGCTACATGAAAGGTGCTACGCTGGCCAGATGGTTTGTATCAAGTTTTCCTTCTCTTGAGTCTAGATTATCGGCCTTGTCACTTCCGTTTGTCGGTTCTTACGACACCCTTAGGGTGGAATGGGGTGGAGGACTAGAAAGACTTTCATATAGAAAGACTAATCACTGCTAACGATTACTATCTAAAATATCTACGTAAATAAGTTGATAGATAGATAGATGAACTCTTTATTGTACACAAGAGAATTATACTGAACACATTAAATATAAGCAACAGTTTGTACAAAGGGCGGTCTTATCGCTAAATGCGATTTCTTACAGACAACCTTGGGATGGGCATTATTGAGAAGTTATGAACGGTAAGTAAAAGGTACAATAATACATACTTATTAGGTTAATTATATAAATTAACTAGTGGCCCGCCCCGGCTTCGCCCGTGCAAAGCGGGGGTGGGTTATACTTAAAAACCATCCCCTTGAATCACTATATCTATTAAAAAAAACCGCTTCAAAATCCGTTGCGTAGTTTTAAAGATTTATGCATACATAGGTACGGACAGAAGAATGCGACTTTGTTTTATACTATGTAGTGATAGTGATATGGAAAGGGAAAAAAAAGAAGAAAGACGTGATCATGATTTAGATTTAGGCACCTTTGTGCCTAAATCTAAATCATGATCACGTCTTATCGTATCCAGCCAGACGAGGTGGTATGTCTGGCAGGGGTCCGTGGTGCCTATCCCCCCGACAACTGTAGTCGGAGATTTCTTAACCGTGCTAATTGTGCTCTGTAAACTTCGCGGTATAGGACTTTTTGGTAATTCTCGCATTTGTAGGCGATATTTCTTGATGTTGACAGTTCACATTTTCGGGTAAACAGTATGTAGCATGCTAGTCGCTACATACTGTTTACACACCTTTCAGTAGTGTCATAAATGGTTAAGTGATGCCTGAACTTCTACCTTTTTTTTAAGTCTACTACTTGAATGCCTTTGTCCTTCGACCCTCGGCTTGCGTGATGGAGAGCAACGCCAAGGTCTAAGATGGAGCAGGCAATTCAAGGAAATGCCCTGTCGGGCACCGGCTCACATACACACGACGGAACACAGTAAAACTGCTTGGCGGCGGACTTAGATGTGAGGGTGGTAGCTAGCCGGGTGGACCACTAGATCCTAGCACCAAGCCTTTTGACTTTTACAACACACGTTTTTTTCCAGCGTACGGTGGGGAAGTGTAATATTCTGCCCCTAAGGGAACTAGAGAAAATAAGAAATATCCATGTTATGGGATAAAGTGCGGACACCCCAGCCCCTCCCCGCTGCGGCACTTGCGTGATCGCGATACTCGGCCACAGAGTAACTCGGCCCCGAGTAGCCTCCGTCGCCTGCTGCGCGCTCCTCGTCCGTTATCCCGCCAAAATGGCACAAACATTACCCCAATAGTTGCAGAAACTTGCTACAATATTTAGACTATGGCCTTGTTAAGCCATGAGCTTACCTTTACAATAAAAAAGACGGTAACACAAAAACAAAACTTCAGGAAATAGCAAAACAGATCGCATCTTGTTTCGATCGGAATTTATCGCTTTAGGTAAACAAAAGAGGTTGTTTCACGTTGTTTCAGCCTACTAATGTGTGGTGACGGATTTAGAATACACAATGTCACCAACCCATACCGTCTTTAGGGTGTCGTAAGAGGCGACTTAAAGAACGCAGGAGGCAGATCACCTAGCCTCGAGAGAAGGAAAACTTGATACAAACCCTGTGCCAACCAGTCTTGCCAGCGTGGCACAATAGGCTAATTTCCCTCCATGTATTTGGAGGAGGCCCGACCCAGTAGTGGGTCATTTATGTGGTGTAACGACGACTGTGTGGGGTCTCCTCCAAATTCATGGAGGGAAATTAGCCTACTGACTTGGCCAAATTGTATGGCCATCTCAGCCCGTAAAAGATCCAATGCTGAGTCAGGCCTCCTCCGATTACAGAAGGGAGATTAGCCTACTGTGCCACTGGCTATGCGTGTTTATGCGTGTTATTGCTTTCACTAATCTGTCAGACTTGTTTGTACCACCATCATTGTAACCCTTTTATTTAAAAGAGCAACCATGGAGTTTCTTGCCGGCTCTTCTCTGTGGAATGGCATTCCGAACCGGTGGTAAAAACTAAATGACAAATTTTTTTTTTTAATTTTTTGATCTAGAGTTTTTTTTTGACTATTTGAAAGCATTCGTAAGATTTTATTCGAATAAAAAACATTGCTATTTGATTTTGATTTTGCTAGGCGGGTTGGCACAGGGTTTTGTTTCAAGTCTTCCTTGTCTAGCGGCTAGGTTTTATGCCGTGTAATATTCTTTAGTGGGTTCTTTCTTACGACACCCTTAGGATGTAATGGGATGGAGACAGCATGTAATCTAAATCCATAGTTGATGAAATGTAGTATGTGTGTATTTTAATACTTCTTCATTTAACTTTCAAATTAGAATTTGTCTTGATAATTGATAAACCGTCTGATGTTTTATGTTTTAATAGTTTACCCGACAGACGTTATCATATCATAACTATGAATATTGAATTGGAATTGGTTTAAATAATAAAAAAAATATTTAAAGTCGTTCCAACTGAGAAACCTTCGTGGGCTCATGCACAACACTTTGCTGAAGATCATCACATGATCAAATTCATAGTTTACGATTCTCTAAAAGACATACAGACAAATATTCATTTATATGTATTAAAAGATCTACAATCTCCTTTTTGGTTTATTCTCCTTTGACATTTGCGGCCAGTTTTGGATACGCGTATACAGGGTTGATACGACATAGGGGGATATTTTTAACTGACTATACTAGGTATCATTTCCAGACTCTGTACCAAAAATCAATTAAATTAGAGAAATAGTATAGCCGCAAATGATTTTTTAAATTTTTGCCTCATTTGAACATGATGTATCTTTCCTAACAGATGTTTATGCCTAACGCATCGTTTATTAACCTTAGGGGCTGTCAATTAATGACGTGATGTTTTTTAACATTTTTTAACCCCTCCCTCCCCCTTGGTGATACCTGGTAAGGTTTAAGACTACCCCTCCACCCCCCATGAAAAATCACGTGTATTTATTTTTGTACCGTTTAGAATTCATACTAAAGTATACGTAGTTAATGTCCCTTTTTAATACAGATTGTAGATTAGATCAACTCCACCTTGAAACCTATTAAAGCCATTTTGTAATTGGATTGCTCTTATTATTTCCAAACCTAGTTTTTGCGTTGTATTTCGTTTCCCAGATTAAAATTATACAATCTCACCAACCCATAACAGCCTAAGGGTGTCTAAAGGAACGTAAGAGAGAGAAATTTAATGCAAACCCTACGCCAACCCGTCTTACCAGCGTGGCACAATAAGCAAATTTTCCTCCAAATTTGAAGGTCCGAATCAGTTGTGGGTCATTTATAAGCTAAAACGATGATGATGATAATTTTAACATCAGTAAATTAGTACTAATATACGTTATTGTATTATAAACAAGTTAGGGGAATCACCAATGGAAGTTTGCATACTAGGTGCGAATGTCACAAGGTCGTCTACAGAAACGCCTTAATTCTGTATGACGTCATCCTGACGTTTTACACTACATCGTCAGAGACTTTTTGGTGAATTGTTGTTCAGTGTGGTCCATGTGTTGACGGATTTAGAATACACAGTGTCACCATCCCATTCTATCCTGAGCGTGTCGTAAGTCGTCGTAAAAGTCGACAAAGGAAACGAGAAGGCCGTAAAAGAAAACATGAAAGGCAATGTTTTTTTTTCTACGTCGGTGATTCTTGGATTCCCGGCCGTTGGTACTGGCCGGGTTA
Source organism: Clostera curtula (assembly GCA_905475355.2). Lineage (NCBI taxonomy): Eukaryota > Metazoa > Arthropoda > Insecta > Lepidoptera > Notodontidae > Clostera > Clostera curtula. Next base: position 12,692,698 of record FR997808.1, on the reverse strand, counting down.
TGTAGGACTCCGAGACGCTAGAGATGGTTAATTGCGCCCCGACCTACCCACTAAAAACGACGGCGATCCTCAAATGTCCGAACCAGCGCCACGGGATTCACTCCCCGATTAGGAGAGCATGCTCCGGGACCCTGGGGGGAAAGGCAACCCTGTACTAACCCGTCGGGCCTACGTGGCACCGTATTAGCTACGGCTATTTTCCCTCTCTGTGATTAGAGGAGGCCCGACTCAGCAGTGGGTCATTTATGGGCTGAGCAGTAGGTTGTTGTTGAGAACTGTTCAAAGGCACATTGGTATTGTGAACCCCATCATCATCATCATTTAAAGTCCGTAACTTTGATTGCTCAACTTTTATGGAGAGATATTAGCCTACTGTGTCTCGCCAGTCAGGCTATTTGATTGGTTTCACATCAGGTCCTTGTCAATATTTTTTAACCCCTGACGCAAAACGAGGGGGGGGGGAGGGGATAAGTTTGACATTTCTGTCTGTCTGTCTGTGGCTCCGTAGCTTGCGGACGGATGAAGCGGTTTCAATACAGTTTTATTTGTATGACAGGTGAGTTACGGGCAAGTATTCTTAGACATGCTTGATGAAAATCGGTTGAGTCGTTTAAAAGTTATAGGGGGTGAAATTGGGGAAGAATAACTCTAGTATAATAAAGTCTGCAAATATAATCGAGTGGGGTCTCAAATGAAAGCGCATCACGTGCACATTACAAAATAATATGTTCCATGAAAATAAGTTGAGTCCTGAAAAAAATCTAGGGGTAAAAAGGGGGGGGGGGGTACCCAATATCTGCAAATATGTGGTGGGGATCGACATCACGATAAGCGTGTAAAAAGTAGAAAATAAAAATTAAATTAAAACTTTAAATAAACACAATGACTGTGACCTTTAAAAAGTACCAAATCCTTCCCATATTTACAAACCTCCTAAACTTCTCTCTCTCCAGCGGTTCCTTTGCATCTTCGTGGAAAGAAGCCCTTATCACTCCCCTACCCAAGATCGCTAATCCTACTTCTATGTCCGAATACCGCCCTATTTCCATTCTACCGTTCCTTTCAAAAGTTTTAGAGCGCCTTGTCCATAGGCAACTTAGTAATTTCCTCTCCAGTCATCACCTTTTTAATCCTCTCCAATCCGGTTTCCGTCCTGGCCACAGTACAGTCACTGCTCTGATCAACGTAACAGATGATATTCGCCTGGGCATGGAAAACAGTCAGTTAACACTACTCTCGTTGCTTGATTTTAGTAATGCTTTCAGTACCGTTGACTTTGACATATTACTTGGTGTACTGAGCTCTCTTAACATATCTCCAACAGCCATTGCCTGGTTTCGTAGTTACCTGTTCGGCCGCCGGCAGCGTGTACGCGTAGAAGACTCCTTGTCCTCTTGGTGCGATACAACTGCTGGTGTCCCACAGGGTGGCGTTCTTTCTCCTTTACTCTTTGCCGTATTCATAAATACAATCTCCTGTAAGCTTATCTCCTCCTACCACCTTTATGCAGACGATTTACAAATTTATCTCAGTGCTCCATTGCCTCGTTTAAATGAAACCATTGACGTGCTGAACTTGGACTTGAAACGTATCTGTGAATGGAGCCAAGAATATGGGCTCAAGGTAAATCCTACCAAGACGCAAGTCATGATCATTGGGAGTCCCAGGTATATTGCACGAATTGACTGGTCGCAACTTACTCCTGTTATTTGTGATGGTACTATCTTGCCATTTAAAGATAGAGTAAAAAACTTAGGTATTATTATAGATCGGACTCTTTCCTGGAACCCCCAAATTCAAGAAATCAGTCGTAAGCTGTTTGCTTCTATAGGCTCCCTACGGAGACTTCGCAATTTCCTTCCAACTACCACCAAAATTGCGCTTGCTCAATCCGTTCTTCTACCGATATTAGACTATGCTGACGCCAGCTATCTTGACCTTACAGAGGAGCAACTGGATAAACTTGAGCGCCTTCAAAATGTCTGTATAAGATTTATATTTGGACTACGCAAATATGATCATGTCTCCGAATTTCGCACTAAGCTCAAGTGGCTCCCAATTCGCCTTCGTCGGAATACTCACATACTATCTTTGTTATACAGTATACTGTTCAGTCCTACTGCCCCTTCCTATCTTAAGGATCGTTTCAAACTCCTTCATGAATCGCATTCATTTTTCTTGAGATCGTCACAGAATTTGAAGCTGCATTGCCCCACTCATACCACTGACTTCTTCGGGAAGTCCTTCACAGTTAAGGCAGTTAGACTCTGGAATGCCCTTCCGGAGTATCTACTACAAACAAAAAGTCTGCAGGTATTCAAAAAGCAACTAAGGGAATATTATCTTGAAATTAGTGCTGTAAATTAATTTATCGAAATTGTCACTATGTATATATATGTCGACTATATTGTATTTATTATTATATTATTTGATGCCCATAGAATGTAAAATATATATTAGTGTATTATACAACATATATACTCGTAAGTATTTTATTTAGTATAGTTAAATTTAATATGTAATAGTCTTGAGCACACAACTGACCGCCAGTTCTATAATGTCTAAATGATTTATACAAAGGTTGCCTGGAAGAGATCGCGGTATGCGATAAGGCCGCCCAATGTACACGTTACCATATAATATTTTATTGTCTGTATCTTGTCTTTTTAGTGTGCAATAAAGAGTTCATAAATAATAAATAAATAAAAAAATAAAAAAAACATCGCGTTGGGAGACCAGGGGTCAGGTAGTAAATAAGTAGGAGTGGTCCCCCAACGCGATGTATTTTTTTATTTTTTACTTTTTAAAGGGTACTTAGGTCATAATGTGTCTACTACTAGTCAGCCTAGAAATAACCCACTGGTGAATCAGGCCTCCTCTCATTACATGGAGGGTAATTAGCCTACTGCGCTATGTCAGTCAGAGGGATTGCCACAGGGTTTCATATCAAGATTTCCTTCTCTCGCGGCTAGGTTTTGTCATTTTCTATTGTCGTCTCTTACGACACCCTCAGGTTAGAATAGGGTGGTGACACTATGTATTCTATATCCGTCACCACACGGAAAATACTTCTAGCCTATTAGGTAACTTTAACCGACTTGCACAATTCTTCCCCAGACTTTCTTGAACATGAAACTGAATATCTGGCTGTGGGAAAGCAGTGTAGAATTGAGCCACAGGAAAGAATAGAGACACTTTGCGTAAATTTTCAGCTTACCTGAAATTATCACCCATCTGATTTAGAGTAGGTATACTCCATCCCTTTTTATCGTAAGGGTATCGTAAAAGGCGACTAAAGGATTGTATCAGGTAGATAACCGAGCCGCAAGAGAGGACAAATTTGATACAAAAGAATTTCACTTCACGAAATTGAACTCAGCAGTGGGCCCTTTCTAGGCTGGGATGATCTCCTGCGAATAGATTAAAGCTACTAAATATACGGACAGATTTTTATTCCTAGCCAGTCAAAAGAAGTCAGATTTTTGAAGCGAAATCTGCTTAAGCGGCGTTGAGCACTTTTCTTGGGATGGTTATACCCAATGTGAAACTCGCGTCAGGACACGTGACCTGATCGAAAAATAGTAAGACGGAGGAGAGTAGACCGCCGGCGCGGCGTAGTATCCGTTTTTTTTAATCACTATCATCACTATCACTATCACTACATAGTATAAAACAAAGCCGCATTCTTCTGTCCGTCCCTATGTATGCATAAATCTTTAAAAGTACGCAACGGATTTTGAAGCGGTTTTTTTTAATATATAGAGTGATTCAAGGGGAAGGTTTATATGTATAACCCACCCCCGCTTTGCACGGGCGAAGCCGGGGCGGGCCACTAGTGTAATATAAATTGTCAATTTTGTGTACGATAGCGCAATAAATAAATATTGTACTTTACCACATAAATGGTAGTACTTTTATACTGATAAATTATTCCCTAACCATTCCAAAATATTAAAAAATGCACAACCGTAAGGTTCAAGTCTTCCCTCCTGCCGGCACTCCCGGAGTGCAACCCGTTGTTTTTTTGATGTATTTTGGGATCCAGGGATAACCAATCAACTTGCAATATTGTTGTTAAAATATTATCCCACAAGATTATTAATCTGTTTTAGAATTGTTCTTGGGTTATCAGAGCTCATATCTAAAGTAATGAATGAGTAATTATCAGGTGCCAACCCGTCCAGCCAGCATGGCACAGTAGGCTAATTACCCTCCATGTAATTGGAGGAGGCAAGACTCAGCAATGGAACATACATGGGCGGAGTAGTAGTATTAATGGAGTAATTTTTTTTGTGGTAGAGCCACGCTGTTCGCAGCATGAATGGGCCGGCTTGACCGGGTAAGTACCACACTCTCGCAGAAGACCGACTTTTGAGTAGTTGCTTTTAGCCACTGCGCTTCGTTCGGTGAGCGAGAGGGCCGGAGGAACACCCCCCCCCCCACCTTAAAGGCCGCCAACGCACTTGCAAACCCTCTGGTGTTGTGGGTGTCCATGGGCGGCGGTGATCACTTACCATCAGGTGACCCGCTTGCTCGTTTGCCTCCCTCTTTCATAAAAAAAATAAAATAAAAAAAAAATGGTACTTTCGACATAATGCATTTGAATTACTGAATTTCCTGTATCTTGTACTTCATAGATTACCATGCGTAAAGTAACAAACGATAACTTTTACGAGCCGTGTTAGGTGACCTAGTTTCTTGTAACATAATTCACTAACTAGAGAAGTCGCGTCGACTATACTCGTAAAATGTTCAACTCTTCAACAACTTTGTAGTATTCAGTCTTTCAAATTGCTTGTATGTTCCACCTAGGCTTCTCACCAATCATCATCAATATCATTTGTATTTGTTAAGTACCCCAATTCTGTGCAGGGGACTTACTGTCATAACTAATGTTATTTCTCATCAACTTTTTCGGCTAGTCTACCTTCTTTTTTTATCAGTGACATGATTACCTTTTACCCTAGGCTTGTGTGATGGAAAGCAACTCCAGGGTCTAATATGAAGCAGGCAATTGAAGGAAATGCCATGTTGGGCACCCGCTCTCACATACACACGACGGAACACTGTAAAACTGCTTGGCGCCGGACTTAGACGTGAGGGTAGTAGCAAGCCGGGCGGACCATTCGATCTTTTATTATTTATTTTTTATTATTACTATACCATTCGGCCTTTAAATAACCCAATACTCACTGCCCGTAGGTTTGGCACAGGGTTTTAAGTATCAAGTTTTTCTTCTTTTGCGGATAGCCTCGCTGGCCGGTAGGCTTGGCACAGGGTTTCAAGTATCAAGTTTTTCTTCTCTTGCGGATAGCCTCGCTGGCCGGTAGGTTTGGCACAGGGTTTCAAGTATCAAGTTTTTCTTCTCTTGCGGATAGCCTCGCTGGCCGGTAGGTTTGGCACAGGGTTTCAAGTATCAAGTTTTTCTTCTCTTGTGGATAGCCTCGTCTTTTCCTTTTGTCGGCTCTTCCAACACCTAGAATACGGGTGGAATACGGTGGTGACACAATGTATTCTATAACCCTCATACGGAAATAACCTAGTACATTGTATTTAAAAAAAGTAATGTCAAATTGTAGAGAGACTGGCTTGCACAATAAAATGTGTAGTTATTTTGATTTTTAATCACATTAATCCTTACTGTGCTTCGCCATGTCTTCGATATCAGTCATTATCACCGTTAATTGGCGTCGTTTATTGACAAAATATCGTGACAACACATTTAGTACAAAAAGAGGGGTGTTGTAAGTTTCAAAATGAAAATCAAAATGTCTTTTCTATTATATTCTTGCTAATGCTTTCAAATAGTCAAAAATATAACACAAACATTCAAAATAATTAATCATTTAGTTTTTACCACCAGTTCGGAATGCCATTCCACAGAGAAGAGCCGGCATGAAACTCCATGGTTGCTCTTGTTACAATGATGGTTTAGCTGTGGCGTAGCTCCCCATAGATATGTAATATTGCGTAATAAAAAAAATGTCTCACACGTTGGGCAGATGCACCGGGCTCTTATCCCGCTGTTGAAACGCCGTTATATTTGTAAGACTAGTAGGTAACAGTAATTGACTTCCCCGATAAACGAGCAAGGTCACGCGCGGTGGGCGATAACGCTCAGCTGCCGCGTTCTGATGAGGTTACAGTTTATCGACGATTGCGAAAACTATACGTGTTCAACCGGACCCGACTGTTATCATATTATGAACTCTATGAAAAGGTTTTAGGGTAGCATGTTGAAGAACCTAACAAGTATAGGTTGAAAGGTTTTTGCGTAGCGACACTCAATTATAAACAACGCTTTGTGGCTATTAGTTCTTTGTATGTAGCAAGTCAATAGGCAAATGCTACTGTATGATTAGTTAAGTCAATATTTTGTTGGGATCTTGCAGTATTATAAATTACTAACTAATACTTCGGACAGAACAACAAATTCTACTACTACACAGCCCATACATGCCCACTGTAGAGAATGGCCTCCTCCAATTAAATAGAGGGTAATTAGCCTACTGTGCCACGCTGGCCAGACGGGTTGCAACAGAGTTTCGTATCAAGTTTTCCTTCTCTTGCGGGTTGGTTTTTGAGCCTTGTCATTTTCTTTTGACAGCTCTTGCGACACCCTCATGATGGAATGGTTTGGTGAGACAATGTATCCTAAATCCGTCCCACGGAAATAATCCAATACTTACATTATCATATTTTTAAAAGTAATATACTACATGATGTGTGGCTTACACAATAAAATGTGTAAGCCACATTTTATCGCCTTGCCTAAAGGGACTCCTTTAAATAATATATTTTAGTATTTAAGTTTTAGGTTATTTGGTATTTTTAGTCTTGTTTTATTACTTAAGTTAGTGTTTATAAAATGTGTATATATCCTTGGACATTTCACACAACGCCATCTCGTCCCAAGCTAAGCAACTTAATGCTTGTGTTATGGTAACGAGATGGATGATAAACTACTAATATACATTTTTTTTTGTAATTACATACATATTATAGATAGAAAACACCCAGACCCGGAACAAATACTTGTAGGTCGTACAAATATTACTTCCGTGCGGGAATCGAACCCGCGACGCTCAACCTATGCGCCAACCGTGTCGTCTGTTATGTCCATATTTGTGTATTTTGATTTTTAATCAAACGATTTAATCATTATGTACTTCGCCAAGGTGTTCGATATCAGTCATTATCACCGTTAATTGGTGTTGTATATTGACAAAATATCGTGACTACTACTAGTCAGTCCTTAAATAACCCACTGCTGAGTCAGGCCTCCCCCCATCATAGGGAGGGCCATTAGCCCACTGTGCCACGTTATCCAGATGGGTTTCGTATCAAGTATTCTTTCTCTTGCGGCTAGGTTTACAGCCTTGTCATTTTGGCCAGCTCTTACGATACCCTCAGGACGGAATAGGGTGACGAGACAATGTTTTCTAAATCCGTCAACATAAACTAATGAAGCATCTACTGAGAGTAGGTTAAATCAAACACCAATGTCCCAGGTGCCAAGGCGCTGGGTACGACAGACGAAAGGGAAAAAAAGAAGAGCAAATAATTACCATTGCTAAAAAGGACACGGACTACAAGTCTGTGATGTTGTCACAAAATAAACTAAAAAAGAAAAAAGAAATCCGTCAACAAACAGAAATAATGCCGTACATTATATTTTTTTAAAGTAATATCTACATGTAGTGTCACTGGCCTGCACAATAACACGTGTATATTTGTGTGTATAGATTTTTAATCTACTAAGTTAATCCATAACGTACTTTGACAAGGTCTTCGATATCAGTCATTTACACAGTTAATTGGCGTCGTATATTGACAAAATATCGTGACACACATAGTTTATTGGGTAAACCAAATTATGACTATACTACAATATGTACCAATGGCAATATTGTTTCTAGCTTAAGGTGGATGCTCCAGGGTAGCCCGCGAAATTCAAATTTTCTTACGTTTTTTGCAATTTGCAGGGCAGTGCTAGGTTGTTTGATGATGAACATTTGATTAGCGGCTGTAAGACGTATGTTGTTACAGAGTTATACTCATCAAACTCATGAATACAACCCTCCAAGCTCATAAAGTTGCAAGAATGACTTTGACGTTGAAAAAGTTTTTCTTGCACCTTTATGAGCTTGGAGGGTTATATTGATGATTTTGATGATTATAATTCTATAACTACATACGTCTTACAGCCGCGAATAACATTTTAATCAACATACAACCTAGCACTGACCTGCAAATTGCAAAAAACGTAAGAAAATTTGAATTTCGTGGGCTACCCTGGAGCCTCCACCTTAATATATTATGTATACGTTAATTTTAATTTTTACAATTATTACAGTCTCTAACAAAACGACCATGTTCACGAAGTGCCTCTACCATGTTCACGGAGGGAATCAAGCCTTTCGAGGCGTCCGCGTCACTGTGGAATGCGTTTACGCGAACCTGTGGCTCCCGAAACGTGTCGTGTGAGGGTACACCGCTGAGGATTAGTTTTCGATTAGACGACTAGTTTTCGGAGTCCCACATAATCGCTGAACCCATCCCCGAAGGGGGCGGTATGCATAAATAATTTCCACAGCGAAACCAAAAAAAAGGGAATTAAGTCTTATTTTTTCGGGGTTAAAATCCTTGATGCACTATCCACCTGGTGTGGGGCATGTGGGACTCAGGTTCCCCCCCCGCATCCCTCTACCCACTAAACATCCTCTGGTGTATTGTGCTGATTGCACCGTGGGAAACAAGTGACTAGCTGTCTTGCCACAAAACTTGCTATTTTCTACTCTTACAACGATGTTGTCAAGCTCTTGTGTGCTCATACGACACTCATATAGTAATTGATTGGTGGCATTATGTAGGTATCTAAATCTGACAGCACAAATATATACTATATCTTTCTTTTTTTTTATCCTAACCCCTGCATCACTATCACTATCACTACATAGTATAAAATAAAGTCACTGTCGTTTGTCCGTCCCTATGTATGCTTAAATCTTCAAAACTACGCAACGGATTTTGAAGCGGTTTTTTTTTAATAGATAGAGTGATCCAAGAGGAAGGTTTTAAGTCATAATTGCACCTGAGCGAAGCCGGGCGGGTCGCTAGTTAGGTATAAACTGTATCGCGGGGGCACTTGACAAACATGTGATTCACAAATACAAATGGCACCCAGACTCAGAGCAAGTGCCTCTGGTTTACACAAAGACACTTCCCGACCACGGTATCGAACCGGGCACCCATTATTCAAAGGAATGTATGTAAATCCAACCCATAGACTAACAAGGGTAAATCTTTCTCACACACACACACACATAGACAATTGGCAAATCGAAATTTTAAACACAGAACAGTTTCTATGCTCTCACTTTGGATAGCTTTAGGATTCGTATTACAACCTGTACAATTTTACTTTCGCACCGTTTCGTCATTAACCAAATAATGAGAACTCATTAGGCAAATAATGAGAAACGTCGATAGTCGGCCCTAAATGAGTACTTAAGTACTACTGCGTAGTGCAAAGAATAGCAGTATTAAGCATCTTTTCCTGGTACAGCTCTTTGAGTTATAAATAACGTTACTTAGATCTCGAAACATACGTTTTCATCATCATCATCGTCATCAGCTCCTTGTAGTCCACTGCTGGACATAGGCGTCCCCCAAGGTAAGAAACTGAGCCCGGTCTGCTGTTCTGTGCATCTAGATGCACAACTAGTTAATGCCGCCCTGCATACGATTTAATATAGCTTAATGTGGTGACGGATGCATAGTGTCACCACCCCATTCCAACATAAGGGTATCGTAAGAGTCGACAAAAGCAGATAACCCAGCTGCAAGAGAAGGAAAACTTGATACGAAACTCTGTGCCCACCTGTCTGACCAGCGTTCGGGGTTTGAGACCAAAAGATTTATCTGTTGTTAACTGTTTTAACTGCTGTTAACTGTTGTTTTAATGTATACATGTACATATCATCTGTATTAGTTGTCCTATCGAGCCGATTTATACCTTGTATATTTTCTTCAAAGTCACTTTAAACATGATTAAAGAAAAAGTCATTCTTTCATGCCCAACTATTTGTAAATTTCACATTATGGTCTGAAGCGATATATACTCCTTGCAAAGTTCTTGGTGAGATTTTGAGGAAATCCAAACCTACTAACACATAAGTGTCAGTTTGGGATGTATGCTACACACTTTTGACACAAGCACTTGGTAGGAATTTTTGAATTTAGCAGAATAATGCTAGCAACTGCATTGTGTCAGGTGAACAGTACATGAAAATAGGATACTTACGGCCCTGATGGCTCGAGTTCATCATTTAAATTTAAATATGATTCACTCACCACTTATTATTACTAATAATCATTTCACGCGCTTAGCTGTGCCGTGTACGGGAGACATTTCTATAAATAAACTGTTGTTCATGTTGTGTATCACGTATGCACGTGATCTCGATACCGTATGGTATGTAACTGGCTGCACAGTTACAGCTGCCTAGCCAGTTACTTACCATAGGCCTACTTTCGTCAAATACCGAAATCAGTGTTGCTTTTTTGAAATCATAATTCTAACGTTGATATTAAAATAAATTATTATCAATGATTTATCTGTAGTACACCTCATGTAACTGGCCGCATAGTTACTTTCGTTTTAGTTTCAAATTTGTATTCCTTATTCAAATTAAATATTACCTTTAAAATAAATCATTTTAAGAAAACCTTATGTTAAGCAACTGGCTATAATATATAATATTATGATGAAAAATAGATGTTGTCCGATTTGCAGACCTAACCGACCGTCACGGCAAACGTTATTTTGCCATATGAATATCGCTATTAAGGTGAATGTTCCAGGGTAGCCCGCGAAATTCAAATTTTCTTACGTTTTTTTGCAATTTGCAGGTCAGTGCTAGGTTGTATGTTGATTAAAATGTTATTCGCGACTGTAAGACGTATGTAGTTATAGAATTATAATCATCAAAATCATTAATACAGCCCTCCAAGCTCATAAAGGTGCAAGAAAAACTTTTTCAAGCTCAATGTCATTCATCATCAGTCATACGAAAATTTGAATTTCGCGGGCTACCCTGGAACATTCACCATAAGAAATATGGGTTGGTCGTAGAGTGCTGAAAATTTAGGGTTGTATGTATTTTTGTATGCTGTATCATTTATTTATTATAAAATTAATAGTTTAAAGAAAATTGAGCGTTTATAGAAAATTGAACTAAAAAATAGAAAATAAATTTTAATAAATTTGAATTAAAAATCATGTCAGAAAAAATGATTTTATTGTACAAAAAGCGTGGGGTGCATGGTATCAATAGTTCTAAATATTTAATGAACAGATATGACTAGAAGGGTTATTTTGACAATATCCTGAAAAGCACATCACACTGAGAATATAATGTGACGAAGCTCTAACCCAAGGTCCACACGGACCGTACACCGAAGTAAGGCCTTTTTTTACGTTGAAAATACTCATGGATACCCGACCGCTAAACCCCAGCAGGTTTATGAGGGACTCCGAGGCGCGGAAAGGCAGTAATTGAACCAACGGTGGCCCACCCGTGTCGCGGCAGATTAAGGCTCTCGAGGCAACTCTGAGGACAAAGGAGTTCCCGGAGCTAAAAACCATCACGCCTCTGTATGCCGCTTTTCGTCTGGCCACTCCCCGTGGGCCACACCGAAGTAAGCCTCATAGATAATACTTATATGATATTGTATTCCATAAAAACACCAAATTTTCTTTAACTTTTCTCATATCGGGCGCTGTACTTATACGTATTAAATAACCTGGCCTGCCACATCATCGGCCGACCTCACAGTAGCCAAAAACTGGAACAAGTAAGGCGCGAGAATATTCAATAAATAAATAAAATGCAATATAGTGCGCTCAACACGCAGAGCTTCGGTAGGGCTGGCGACAAGGTGGTTTAATTTTGTGCCGGTGATGACACTTTATGGGGCTGCATTTGAATACTTCTTCTTCTTCTTCTCAGCCCGTAAATAAACCCTGCTGAGTCGCACTTCCTTACCACATGGAGGGTAAATAGTCTAATGGGCCACGCTGGCCAGACGGGTTGGCATACGGTTTTACCCCCTCGACCTTGCCGTAGTGAGCAGGCTTGTGTGCCTTCATGATCTGTTGCGGTATACCCGCCCAGGGTCACCCATGCCGGGCGGGCCCACGGGAGAGGTCAGACGAAGACACACGGTGTCGTAGCGGGTTTGGGCTCAGAGGTGCACCGAGCCGCTAGAGAAGGAAAACTTGACACGTGATGCCTTGACACCTATGCCAACCCGTCTTGCCAGTGTGGGCTAAATTGCTCTCTATGTCTTTTATGGGTTGAATAGTATCTAGTAGTTAAACAAAGATAAAAGTCATCTATGATCAAACGTCGCAATTCTTATAAATGACTATGTAAACACACTACTTTCTTTTTCCAATACAGAAACAACCCTCTTTCTCTCTCTTACGACTGAGGATAGTGGTCATCAATGGATGGTTGAATGCTGGAGCTCCATTGATTGTTGTCCAAGTTTTGGTTGCAGATTGATCCTTCAATAAATGATAATAAATATTGTCAACTTTTGCAATGTTGTACATTGCAAAAGTTGACAATATTTATTCTGTATATTATTCTCGGTAACAGCCCTACCGCATCGACGCGGCAGAGAGAGCGGCGCGGCCTCCGCTGTTCTCTTGACGTCACTAAGGTCGCAGCCAGCGCACTTCCTACATGTCAAAATCGCTTCGGTTTGAAATTTATGTCAAATCTGCTACAGATTAAAGTGCTCTGATGATGTAGGTGTCCCCGGTTCGATTCCGAGATTAGACGAGCATTTATGCGTAAGTATATAATTTCTCTGTGTGATTATTAATAAAAGACCCCTGGTTTTCAGGGATAAATGAACTATAAGTTTTTTAAATTTAAGATTTGCGCTCAATTCGTGTTGTTATGGATAAAACTAATATTAGTGTGAGACCAAAGTAATCTATCCTGAGAATGTTTCACAACGCAACTCAAGGACAAATAAGATAATCTAGACGTAATAAAAGGAGGACTGAATTTGAATCTCTACGCTTATGTTATGTGGTACCCGACCGACCTCCTACAATCCTTGACTGTCTGAACCCCACTGGGGCTTCACTTCCCCCGATTCGATTACTTCGCCCACCTCAATTACTACCACCCATCACAAGGACGGAAAATAGCCTACTGTGTCACGCTGGCCAGACGGGTTGGAACAGGGTTTCTACTCAAGTTTTCCTACAAGGTTATCGGCCTTCCCATTTACTTTTGTCGGCTCTTACATCACCCTCAGGATGGAATGGGGTGGTGAGAGTATGTATTCTAAATCCGTCACCACACAGACTAATCCAGATCTATAAAATCTTGGTATTTTTTTTTTCTGGTCGTGTTTGATTTGGGTACAATTTTTTTGCACCACTAGCGAAGTGCTTCCTTGGATAGATTTTTGCCTACCTCTACTACCATACAGTACCATACATACCCACTGCTGAGTCGGGCCTCCTCCGGTTACATGGGGGTAAGCAGCCTAAGCTCTGGCCAAACGGGTCGGCACAGGGTTTCGTTGCAAGTTTTCCATCTATTGCGGCGATTTTTTTTTTTTGCCCTGGGTAAAATCCTTTATCGACTTCCTCGCCGGCCACGGGGATGGCCAGCGGAGTGGGAGTGTGGGACTCTCCCCCATAGTGGGGGCCTACCCACTAAACCTCCCCGGGGTGCTCCAACTCGCATCCAGTTGCGGCATTGTGGGATCTGATGCAGAACCACGCCGCCGCAGAGCGATTTTTGCCTAACTCAACTCCATCACTTATGCTTGGTGTGTTGACACTTTCTAACCTTACCACATACGTCACTACACAGATACATTGCTTAAAAAAAATAAAAAAAAAATAAAAAAAAAAAATAAAAAAAAAATTAACCTCAGTGCAATAAAGAAATTATGATTACAACATTTTATTGAGCGGACGACGATGTTTACCGACTGGTAACGTTTAACCTTCATAAGTACATTAACTGCTTGAATGGAAGTTTTGCAACCAATTCGTTTTCGTAAGGACGAATCGGTATTTTAGTTTAATACGATTTTTTAATAAAGACTGGTAAGATTATTTGTCATTTGTTTCACACTCTGCTATCTACTTGTGATTATGGAATCACTACATAGTATAAAATAAAGTCGCTGTCGTATGTCCTATGAATGCTTAAATCTTTAAAACTACGCAACGGATTTTGATGCGGGTTTTTTTTATAGATAGAGTGATTCATAGGGAAGGTTTATATGTATAAAACATTCATCATTGCAGCCGTGCGAAGACGGAACGGGTCGCTAGTGTTGTTAATAAAAAAAGGAATGTACCTCTAACTTACACAAGCTTGATTGCATCAAAATTCTTATTTACGAGTAAATAGATTCGAAGCAACGAGATACAGGTTTAACTTTGTTTTAATTATTAAAATCTAAAGTCAATGTCAAATCATTTATTTTACATACACAATGGACACTTACAAACTGTCAGCACATTCGTAATAATTATACAAAGCAAAGTAATTATTATATTTTAGTTTACCACCAGTTCCGAACGCGACCACTGCTGAGAAGAACTGGCAAGAACCTCAGAGGGCTTGTCATTTTTTTTCAATACTTGCGGACCTATTTAATAGTTTAATATTTATTTCCAAAAACTGTATATTGGATCCGGAAGGCGTCAATTGAAACGTGAATGTTAAAACAATACAAAATAAACTTCAATAAAACGTCCTTGGCTGGAGCCGACCGACCCCAAACAGCAGCACCTGTTTACAAGTATAACAGCCATCGATCTCATCAACCATATTAAAGGGAAGTGACCGACCCGTTACATGTCGCTACCGCTGCTATTTTGATGCCACTAGGCGCAAGGTCTCCTGATGAGAAGCGGTCACCGTCGCCTATAATCGTCAGAAACACGTGACGACAACCACGCAAAAAAAATAAAAAATAAAAAATTTTAAAAAGTAAAATTATGTATTTACCTACAAAATTAAGTGGGAATAAAGAAATCTATTTAGAAATACAAACATGTACATAACGGAAAAGCAAAAGAATCAATAAAGATTAAATAACTTTAAATCGTATTATACAGAACAGTAACCAACTCAGCCACAATGTTAGATATCTCGATGTTCAAGAATTGTGACGTCACGACCCGATTGTCAACAAACACGACACAATACGAATACAACAGAATGGAACGTGATTCGTCTACTTATTAGGCAATTATAGAATGTTCCTTCAATTTTATGGCGACTGTTTTGACTTGCAATTGAAAATGTGTTTACGGAAAGTTTTTGAGGCGAATCAGGGTTTCCATGTTAGTGGCTTACCTCCGAATTTAGGCCCTGATTAAGTGGGATGGGTAGTCATATTAACATTTGTCCCCTACGAATTCCCAATTCAGTTGTTTATTAGATTTTTCTCCATTTAGCTTTTAGATTTAGATTTAGCAAATGTTAACATTTATATCCTTGGACATTTCACACAACGCCATCTTGTCCCAAGCTAAGCAAGTTAATGCTTGTGTTATGGTAACGAGATAGATTATAAACTACATTTAAACATTTTTTTTTGTAAATACATACATATTATAGATAGAAAACACCCAGACACGGAACAAATACTTGTAGGTCGTACAAATATTTCTTCCGTGCGGGGATCGAACCCGCGACATGCTGCGCAGCAGTACATCGCTCAAACACTGCGCCAACAGTGTCCTTTGCTTTAAGTTACTTTTATGTAACGATAAATTGTATAATTATAAAATGACAGAACCAGAAAACTAGCTTCAAAACATGTGTGATTTAAAATTATAATTATACTGACCCTGCAAAGCTGACCCGGCAAACTTCGTACCGCCTCAGAATCAATAAATAAAAAACCTGAATGTTTTTTCATATTTTTCATTATATTTTCTCCTTTTAAACCTTCCCTGGACTTCTATGAATATTTCGAGACCAAAATTAGCCAAATCGGTTCTTCGTCGTCGTTCTTTATCATGTCAATTGTTTCCGATTTTATGAAATTTTCAGTTTAGGGACAAACATATTGGAAAGTTGGTAACACCGCACCGGTACGAATTATTAAGAGAATTGATTGGCACAGAATCGAGGAAGCTGTTCACTTTCACCGACCGAATGTTCTAGAACATTTGGAATTGCGTTCGGTATTACGAAATAGTTTTTTTTTTACTCTTTACATCGCTTTCACAAACGCCTATCCTTCAATTGTATTCTGGCTACCATAACCAGGTCATCGGTCCAAAGTATTTACCAGGTTTACCAGCTCACTTTTCGGTACGTGCTGACCACTCAAAGTCCTTTCTCCCCATGAGCGTAAAAGGGAATGAATAAAATACCGTTCCTTCATAAACTCGTATGCATGTGCTTCTTTTGCGCGGAGCATGTACCCCTTGCCATTCCGTGTGGTGATGGATTTAGAATACATAGTGTCACCACCCTATTCCATCCTGCGGGTGTCGTAAATGACATGGCTGATAACCTAGCCGCAAGAGAAGGAAAACTTGATACGAAACCTTGTGCCAAACCATCTTGTCGAGATTTCCTTCTCGGAGGATAGCGTCCTTATCATGTCCTTTGGTCGGCTCCTACGACACTCTCAGGATGAAATGGGGAGGCGAAACTATGTATTCTTAATCCGGCGCCACACGGATAATTTACGGAAACGGAATTATCAGTTAATTCCTGTGGTGTCTGTCCAAATGATAATAGTTAATTGTTATACAAGAGTGCAAAGTTGCTTTTTAACCGCGTGTTCAATTTTGATGACCGAGCAAGCGAAGGATTCTAAAATTGAATCACGAGCGCAGCGAGTGATTCAAAATTAGAATCCTGAACGTTAGCTAGGGAATCAAAAGAGCACGAGGTGAAAAATCTTTGCACTCGAGTGCAACACGTAACTTTTCATTCCACCTCAGCGAGGAAATGACTAAATGCAGAAAAAAACGTTTACAATCACAAGATAGGTACACTTTTATTTCAGTTTAGGTATTAATTACTACATTATGACAGGTAAGTATTACAGAATAATCTTTACTTTATTCTCTAGCGAATAAAAACGGCTTTTGCACTCAGATATCGAAGAGCAAAAATACTTTATTCTCTAGTGAATAAAAACGGCTTTTGCACTCAGATATCGAAGAGCAAAAATACTCTTTCCGAGATGGGGGGATGAAATAGTTATTTGTGCAACAAGAGAGCAAAGTTGTTTTTTGCTGCGAGTGCGGATATTGAATCCCGAGTAAGCGAAGGAATCAATGATTGAATCACGAGCGTAGCGAGTGATTCTAAAGTTGATTCCTGAGTGCTGCGAGGGATTCAAAGGCACGAGATGCGAAAAATTTTGCTCTCGTGTAACACACATAACTTTTCACTTCAGCAGCGAGAACACTATAGAGAAATGAAATATATTACGTAACATTTTTGAAACTATAGGTAATTTAATATTTTTAAGTTAAATATCAGTTTTTTAAGCAGTAAATACTTATTTTCGTTTAAATACAACAATAAGTTAAAAATTCAATGAATTACAATAAAAGATATAATTATCATTTTTGCTAAATTTCTTTAGTTAGTACGAAATTCCGAAAGTGTTTGTCATTGAGGTCGAATTAAAAATCGGAGTACCTAACATCATAACGAACTCCTTTCATCCAATCGAACTGTTAAAAGTACGACTAGTTTGTTTTTAATCAAATATAGTTCTCATAATATTGCTCTATCAATTTAATATTTATAATCTGTACTTTAATGCTTTGTGTTGTTTTCTATAGCGCTACCTGCTAACATTTAACTTCATAACTCTAACGCAACTTATAACCAATTAATTTAACTTTCATAATTACACGAAATTTCTAACACAACACACTTGTCATTGGCAAAATCATCGATGGAAGCCAAAACCTAAATGAAGAAGAAGAAGAAAAATCGAAGCTGTTGGTACTGGCCACTTGGTCTTTGCCTCTCTCTCTTTTCTATTGGCGGGAAAGAGATAGTGTCAATGTTTCGAATTAGAATTAAAAAGTTACTTTGTCTCACTCAGTGGGCAAAATCGCATTTTGTCCACTGTTTTCAGTGAGCAAAACCTACATGTTTGAGCTACTGAAGTGAAAAGGATATTTAGAGTTCAGCGATATCAATTCACCAATATAATAAGTTAGATTTTAAATTAGGACTCCATAGCTATAAATTATGCGTAGCCATTCCAATTAATTAATAGATTCCGTATGTAAGAATGTATATCGATGCATTTACTAAGATACGATTCATTACAAAGACGCACACGGAATTATATTGAATCGATATCGAGGTTCACAAAGATTGTACTCGTGTTGGAACTGACGGATTAAGAATATACATACCTACAGGCTTATTTTTGGACCTCCCGCCAAATTTAAATAGGTGGTTTAGACCATGAAAGTAAACAACTTTCCCAAAGAAACATGGGTGGAAAAGTGAAACAAAAATTCTTCCCTAAAAAACTTCTCTATAACGTGGTCGATTTCGTTTGGAAGGGCTGATTTTTTTACACTTTTCGACACGCATTTCTTTGGGAAAGTTGTTTACTTTCATAGTCTGAACCACCTATTTAAATTTGGCGGAAGGCCCAAAAATAACCCTGTATAATGTAAAGAAAGAAAGAAAGAAAGAAAAAGATTTATTAGACACACTAGCTTTTGCGCGCGGCTTCGCCCGCGTGGGCTTTGAACCCGTGCTTATCTCTATGCATATTTTTTATGAACATAAAATCGGTTATTATGACTAAACTATGATAGTTAGATATGTGCTCTCGCAGACTTTTTTGTAGATTTTTATAAGACCTACAAACCCATAGTACATCATTTTGTTCTATTGTCAATAGTTTTTGCAGCGCACGCATAAATAGGTTTTCGATTTTACACCTTGGTTTACATAATCGCAATTTTCATACGGATCCCTAATTCTTTTGAAAATAAAATATAGCCTACGAATAAAATACTTCCTCGATAAATAGACTATCTAACACTGAAAGATTTTTTGAAATCAGTTCAGTAGTTCCTGAGATTAGCGCATTCAAACAAACAAACGCTGCAGCTTTATATATTAGTATAGAATAAAACAAAAAATACAAGAGAATAAACCCACATTGGCAACAGAATTATACCGTCATGTGTCTAAATGGCTGCATCTCAGCATAATTTTACAGTTTCCTGTAGAGCTGATGAGCTGAAGTCACCACCTCATTTCATCCTGATTGTCGTACGCCAACTAAAGCCTGTGATGGGAGGAGGCCCGTCTCAACAGTGGGTCATTTAAGGACTGAGTAGTAGTATTAATATCTGTCAAAGTATGAGCAATTTGGCATGAGGTAACATTTTGGTTATTTATTTATTTATTTATTTATTCAGTATACCAACAACGTATCACAATTAATATCATAGAACATAAAAAACATAATTTTTTCGTGCTCTGTGATGGCGTTGCTTAAAGTTATTCTTATTATAATTCCAGGATTGATAATTTGACATAAGCCATTTAAAAAGGGGCGTTGTAATCTTCACGTGTCTGTGTATCTGTGATCCTGTCTTTAACATCGTATATAATAAACGAAAGGAACAAATGTGATGCGGTATATTAAATTTGAAAGCAGGTTTTCCAGCGGTCGTTCTAAGACAGTGATTTCAAGGTTATTAGCTCGTTTCTCGTTATTTCAGAGGTTTATTAACTTGGTTAAGGTTAATAGTCCATTAGGTGACGGATTTAGAATACATATTGTCACCACCCCATTCCACCCTAAGAGTGTTGAAGTGTCGACAAAAAGAAATGACAATGCCGATAACTTAGACGTAACAGAAGGAAAACTTGCGTAAAACTTCTGGCCAGCGGGACCCCGTAAGCTAATTACCCTTCATGTAACTGGTGGAGGGCTGACTCAACAGTGGGTCATTACAACAGTGTAAACAAGTATGTAATTTAAAAAAAAAATGCAACTACAGAATTTCTTGCCGGCTCTTCTCTGTGGAGCAGCCTTCCGAACCGGTGGTAGTTTCGGCATGAATGTGAGTGAACGCAGGGATTGTGAGCGATCAGGGGAGATGGAGGGATTGTAGGAGTGAGGAGTTGTGTGTGAATGTAGGTATGACGACTGATAGGTGTGTGTGGAGACTACCACCTAGTGTGGGACAGGGGCCGTAAGATGATAATGGTGTTTATAAATATGACGATTTAGAAGAGTTTTATGATGAAACCTACGTAAATAAAGTTCCTTTTGAGTTTGAGTGGGCTGATTTGTAGTCTATGGTTACAAATTCAATTTTTTATTTAAAACTTCATCTTACATTCTCATGTAGGTACATAAGTAATAAAGATGATATATCCTTGGACATTTCACACAACGCCATCTCGTCCCAAGCTAAGCAACTTAATGCTTGTGTTATGGTAACGAGATGGATGATAAACTAACTTATATACATTTTTATTTGTAAATACATACATATATTATAGATAGAAAACACCCAGACCCGGAACAAATACTTGTAGGTCCTACAAATATTTCTTCCGTGCGGGAATCGAACCCGCGACATGCTGCGCAGCAGTCGATCGCTCAAACACTGCGCCAACCGTGTCGTCCAAAATGCTTAACTTACAATACTAACACGCTTTACAGTAAATTCCATTTGTGATACCTTTTAGTCTGACCTCCGGCCGAATAAGGGACAGTTATTTTGTAAAAAGCTTTTAAGATATTTAATCTTTTTTCTCTGTTCAGAACACTTGAATGATTTCCTTTAAGCGCGTTTAATTAGCCGAAATTATGTTTTCTTGGAAATATTTACTTACGAACTTTGTTTTAATTAATGGAAATAGAATTTATTATCTATTTCGCACTTATTTAAATATTAAAAAGTACGTTTTGAAACTGATTTCTTAATTACAGATTTTTTTTCAAGAACATTATAATATATTAAATAATATTAAATTACTAGCGACCCGCCCCGGCTTCGCACGGGTGCAATGATGAACATCTAAATTTATCAGTTTTCTTTACAATATTATGCATGTTATAGCTTCCTCTTAAATCACTCTATACCGCTTCAAAATCCGTTGTGTAGTTTTCAAGATTTAAGCATACATAGGGACGGACAGACGACAGCGACTTTGTTTTATAATATGTAGTGATAGTGACTAGATGTAACCTGCGGGCGTTCCTACGCCAATAACTGAAATAAATTTGAAGGAAAGATTTTACACAAATGTTGATCATTTTATTTTTGGTTCAGAAACAGGTTAAACCATAGAGATGTCCATGTGGTGACGGATTTAGAATACATAGTGTCACCATCCCATTTCATCCTGAGGGTGTCGTAAGAGCCGACAAAGGGAAATAACAGCTGATAACCTAGCCGCAAGAAGGAAAACTTTAAACAAAACCCTGTGCCAACCCTTCTGGCCAGCTTGGCACAGTAGGCCAATTGCCCTCCATGAAACTGGAGGAGGCCTGACTCAGCGGTGGGTCTGTTGCTGTTCGCTTCGACCTCTTCATAATCTGTTAGGTTACTGTAGTTTCGTCGATTCCCTGGAACCTTTTTTTTTCTCAAGGTGTGTTAGTTTAACCACAGGCGGATCTGCGTATCTAGTGACGTCATAGCTTGGCACGATTCGGCAACTAACGTATAAGTGCTTCGTGATTACTTCCATGATCAGGGTCGCGTCTTCTGCTGCCAAGGTGAGCTCACGTTCTTAAATGATTAGTAACTACCAACTACTATTTTATCCGTGTCAAACTCAAACTCAAAAGGAACTTTATTTACGTAAGTTTCATCACAAAACTCTTATAAATCGTCATATCTGTAAATATTATTATTATCTTACGGCCCTTGTCCCACACTAGGTGGTAGTCTCCACACACATCTATCAGTCGTCATACCTACATTCACACCTTTCACACACAACTCAACAACTCCAACACACACAACTGCAACTGACGGATTTAGAATACACAGTGTCACCACTCCATTCCATCCTGAGGGAGTCGTCAGAGCTGACAAACGGAAATGACAAGGCCGATAACCTTACCGAGTCTTGATGTTTGAATACAGAAGGAAAACTTGATACAAAACCCTGTGCCAACCCCTCTGGCCAGCGTGGCACAGAAGGCTAATTACCCTCCATGTAAATGGAGGAGGTCCGACTCAGCAGTGGGTCACGGTACACGATGCCACAGTAGGCTAACTTTCCTTAATGAACACACGAAGGCACAGGATTTGTATCAAGTTTCTCTCTTGCGTCTAGTAATCTGCATCTTGCGTTCCTTTAGACGCCTCTTACGACACCCTCAGAATGGTATGGGTTGGTGACATTGTTTTCTTTAACCATCACTATATGGATATAGCTCGCAGGACCGACGCCCGATGGGGCAGAAAAGTTCTCGAGTGGCGACCGCGTTCCGGAAGGCGCAGTGCTGGTAGGCCTCCAACACGGTGGACCGACGACCTGGTTAAGGTCGCCGGAAAGCAGTGGATGCGGGCGGCCCAGGACCGGCCTTTGTGGAGATCCTTGGGGGAGGTCTATGTCCAGCGGTGGACGTCTTTAGGCTGAAATAATGATGATGATGATGACATGGATATAACAATCTCGTCTAAAAAACTGCCTTTATGGGGGAAAGGTCGGGTGAGTCAATTAATCGCATGAGATTCGCCTCCGTTCTCTACTTCTCAGTTAAAGCAGTTCAAGTAGTTTGCCGGCTATTACTACTACTACTAAGCCCATAGACGACCCACTGCTGAGTCGGGCCTCCTCCAGTCACTTGGAAGCTATAGGCGGCGGTAGGCTTATCTACTTACGGATTTATATGGCAAAAGATTTATATGTTTTGCCATATCGCTATTAAAAAATAGGGGTATATCGTAGAGGGGCGGTAATGTATTTTTGAAAGCTGTATCTTATAAAACATTTTTTGGTGGGGTCCCCTTAATATTTAGGGGGATGAAAAATAGATGTTGTCCGATTCTCAGACGTACCCAATATGTACACAAAATTTCATGAGAATTGGTCGAGCCGTTTCGGAGGAGTATGGTAATTAACACTGTTACACGGGATTTTTAAATATTAGATTTCTATTTTAATACCTATCATCTTTAAATTTGCTAATTAATATAAAAATATTCGTTACGGAATTTCAACATTTACTTGACGCAACAGAATTCGATATTACTAGGTACTCTAAGCATGTGATTGGTCTATTTGTTAGGCGCCGTAAGTATATCATTATCTACTAATGTTCGGGGTCAAAACGGCGCCTGCTAACTGCGACTGTCAAGGTGATCTCATTTCGAGTCTATCAAGTTTTTATCGTATTAATGCATTTGCCAAACAGAACACGTGCTTTCCTTTAGACGTGAGCTAACGGACATTTTATGTAGACACTAGCTTTCGCGCGCGGCTTCTCCCGCGTGGTCTTCGAGCCCGTGCTTATCTCTATGCATATTTTTTGTGAACATAAAATCGGTTATTGTGACTAAACTATGATAGTTAGTTAGGCGCTCTCGCGGACTTTTTTGTAGATATAGTACATCATTTTGTTCTATTATCAATAGTTTTTGCAGCGCACGCATAAATATGTTTTCGATTTTACACCTTGGTTTACAAAATCGCAATCATCATTGAAAATAAAATATAGCCTATAACCTTCCTCGATAAATGGACTATCTAACACTGAAAGATTTTTTGAAATCGGCCCAGTAGTTCCTGAGATTAGCGCGTTCAAACAAACAAACAAACAAACTCTGCAGCTTTATATATTACTAGCTTTTGCGCGCGGCTTCGCCCGCGTGGGCTTCGAACCCGTGCATATTTTTTATGAACATAAAATCGGTTATTGTGACTAAACTATGATAGTTAGATATGTGCTCTTGCGGACTTTTTGTAGATCTTTATAAGACCTACAAATCCGTAGTACATCATTTTGTTCTATTGTGAATAGTTTTTGCAGCGCACGCATAAATAGGTTTTCGATTTTACACCTTGGTTTACAAAATCGCAATTTTCATACGGATCCCTAATTCTTTTGAAAATAAAATATAGCCTATAACCTTCCTCGATAAATGGACTATCTAACACTGAAAGATTTTTTGAAATCGGTCCAGTAGTTCCTGAGATTAGCGCGTTCAAACAAACAAACAAACAAATAAACAAACAAACAAACTCTGCAGCTTTATATCTTCTGATCTTACTTATATATATATATATAAGTAAGTAATAAGTATAAGTATAGAGTTTGATGTCTTATATTTTCGCGATCATCCCACTATAAGATGCCAGTCTGTATACACTTGAGTATAGGTGACGGATTTAGAATACATAGTGTCAACACCCCATTTAACCTGAGGGTTGTCGTAAGAGCTAACAAAAAAAAATTACAAAGCCGAAAACATGGCAAGAAAAGAAAAATTCGAAACGAAACCGTGTCCCAACCCGTCTGGCCAGTGTGGCTCAGTAGGCTAATTACCCTCCATATGATAGGAAGAGGCCTGACTCAACAGTGGGTCATCTATGAGCTGAATAGTGTGACAGCAATAAAGTATCAAAATCGGTTGAACGGTCTAAACGCGTAAGTGTGTGTGTGAGTTAAACTAAAATATGTATGAGTATCATCACTATCACTACCATATTAAAAAACAAAGTCGCTGTCGTCTGTCCGTCCCTATGTATGCTTAAATCTTTAAAACTACGTAACGGATTTTGAAGCGGTTTTGTAATGGATAGTATGATTCAAGAGGAAGGTTTATAATGTACTAGCTGACCCGGCGAACTTTGTTTCGCCTTAAAGGCAATAAATGAGCAGATTTTTTATTTTATTAACTTTTTATCAGGATAAATATAAATAAAACATCTATGATTTTAATTATACTTTATTGGCCATCTATTTTAGTAACTGCACTTTTCAGTGAATCACCTTGTGACAGACGACATTTTTCGGTTTATTATCAGGCGCATGAACAAATAACGTAGATGGTCTTCTGACCCGGAACATGCCACATATAATTGATCTTGGGAAATACATGAATTTTCTAGATTTAGGCCACAAACTTTCCAGGATTGGCCCTGTGATTTATTAATGGTCACGGCGAATGCACGACGGATCGGAAATCATTAAAACTAAAACGGTATATAGGTTGATAGCGTCGGGATCCTCGGATGAGAATTTCCTCACCTTCCAACTTTACTTTGAGTATATTCCATTGTTCATCAATTCACTTACCACCAAACGCGTTCCGTTGCACAGGTTTGGTGGTTTTGGTTTATATATTTTTCTCTTTTTTTACACAGTCATTATATTTGAATTAATGCAGTGTACCAATGATTTCATTCTGAATTTGTAATTTGAAACTTTATGTCATCTACATATTTATTCTCAGCCGCCAAAACAGCTCGCTTAGTCAACCATTCATTATTTTTGTGTTTGTGAGTTCGTCCTTCGATGAACAGAAATTCTGAGAAAATAAAATCAATCCACATATTTCGATGATTTGAGGCAAGCGCTTATTTCGGCGGCAGCAGTCGATCTTGGAATTAGAGGCAGTGTTTGGCAGAAATAGCCAGACAGTAAAATCATTGCGCCTGCAAAACATCTCGAGTCCTTGCGTAGGTGTTCGGTCGGATCGGATAAGTGCTTCCAATGCACGTGTATACGCTATTGTACATTCGTCCCAGATGACGATTTTCCATTTTGATAAAACTTTAGCCGCTGAGGAGTGTTTTGTAATATTACATGGCATCTATAGGTCCAATGCGGACGCAAGTATGCAAGCAGTAATTAGTGCTGCCACCGTATCGAAACGTTGCTCGATCCTAATTATGTAGTAGTAGGTACTACATTTATTTTTATTCTTGTGTCTCGAAAATTATCTAGTTGTTGATCTCTTAAATTTGCTCGACGATTTTGCATTCATTCTCAACCGATCCGTTTCATGGGCTGCCTCGATAAGCTCTTGTGATTGAGAAACACGGATTCAAGCCATACTAATGCGGCGATCTTCACGTGCATTATTTAGTTCTTCTTCATTGTTCGGCACAATAAGCTAATATTTACTCGAAATAAATACATCAACCGGTCAACTTCAAAATTTTTAATTGTCAAATTTCTCAAACTATAGACAACATAGCGTTTAGCTGTCGGTGAAGTTTTGTTATTCCAGCAGTTGCATTTTGATAAACTATGTTTTATATCACGGAACGGGATTACACACATTTACACTTTCAGGTTTATAATATTAAGTATGATTTTGTGAATTGTCCAACATCCATATATTTAAAAGAAAGTCGGACATAGGATACCTAAGATTTTTATCCCGTTCCCGTAGAATGTGATATAATACCTACGTGGTATAACAAAGCGCAACTGACAGCGAAACTTTATGTTGTCTATATTTAAATATGGCTGAAAATTTGACAATTAGAAATTAAAATTTAACTTAATATCGCTATAAATTTACACACAATATCTTTATAAATTGTAGCCTATGTGTTATTCTGATGTATAAGCTATATTATTATAAAGTTTCATTAAAATCCATTCAGTCGTTTTTACGTGAAAGAGTAACAAACATCCATCCATCCATCCATCCATCCATCTATCCATCCATCCATCCATCCATACATACTTACAAACTTTCACGTTTATAATATTAGTAGGATAATACATCCATAATATTGTAGAGAAACAACAGGAAATTTAAAGGTTCATCATTGCAGCCGTGCGAAGCCGGGGCGGGTCGCTAGTTGATACTAATATTATTACCCTAACTTACTTTGAATTTTAGTAGAAGTTTTAAACTTCCTAATTACGTCTTCAAAGGTCGAGATTAATAACAGGTTTTTAGTCTGATCCTTAATTGAAACATTGCTGTCAATTCCGCTAATCACGTTTATAAAGTTACTTGTTCGACCTTTCATTAGACACCGAGTATTTCTGTATAATATTTAAGCTGGCAGCATTAACACGTTTGTCTCTGACTACTACAACTGTTACTACTCAACCCATGACTGACCCACTGCTGAGTCGGACCTCCTCCCATCATTAATAGGGTAATTAGCCTACTGTGCCACATTTCCCAGACGGGTTGGGACAGGGTTTCGTTAAATTTTTTCCTTTTCTTGCGGCAAGGTTTTTGGCCTTGTCATTTCTTTTTGTCCGCCCTTGTGACATTCTCAGGATGGAATGAGTGTACTGGTAAGGAAGTGTAAGTCACCTGAAAGTACTGGATGTTGGATGCCAACTGCCACTTAAGTTTGGAAATCCTGTGGGCTATGCTGGTAACTCCTGTTTTCAGGTTCTCCTGTCGTCGTTTCAGCCCTTAAATGACCCACTATGGAGTCGAGCCTCTTCCAAACTCATGGGAGGAAGTTAGCCTACTGTGCCACGCTGACAAGACGGTTTGGCACAGGGTTTGTATCAAGTTTTCCTTCTCTTTTGGCTAGGTGATCCTGTGTGGTTCTCCTGTGTATCTCCTTATTTATGATTCGCAGATAAACTCCGAGCATAGCCCTCTCCATTGCCCTTTGGGTGTCTTTGAGCCTTTTGATGCCATAGTGAGCTAGCATGTACCATATATTATGTCATCACTGGCAACACACATCGATCGAAGACTTTTGTTTTCAAACACTGCAGTATTGTGGACGAGAAAATATTTCGCAGCGCAAATGTTACTCAAGCTCCAGATTTCAATTCTATTAACCACAAATCTACGGCCTCTCTTTAGCATGTGCACAGCCGTATAATTAATTACTTAGCGCAGTAAGTCCTACCGTCTCGAAAATAGGTGGGAACCGGTTCTTGACTCTTAATTAGGATCATTAGTTGCGTCGTTTATTAAGCCACTTGTCATTAATTCACATTAAAACGTTTTAATTTAATTATTCCTCGTTTTGTTAACATTACGATTTTTCAAATTGAGTCGAATTTGTACCAGCGCAAGAAAGTTTAGCTAACTACCAGTGTCACCGATCCATCTAGTGGGATAATAGGTAATTGAATAATTATTTGGTTAGACCAGCTGTTCATGGCCCTGGTTCGGACAGTCGAGGATCGCCAGCGGTTTCAGTGGGTAGATCGGGCCGCACTTTACCATCTCAACACACCCCGGAGTCCCACATAAGCCAGCCAGCCCCAACGGCCGGGACTCCATGAGAATCTCCGACGTAAAAATAAAAGCTGTGTTCACACTACGACTTTCACACACCGACTACGTACTGCTTTAAAAAGTAGAATGCCAGGGATCGACGGCTTTACGAGACCGCTGCAGCACGAAGCACAGTCTGATGTTGCAAATGGACACCCAATGGGTGTCACCCATCCAAAATACAGCACAGTCGTTTCTCAACCTACAGATTGATTCCATTCAGCACTATCTACGCAAGACTACGACATAATCCATTTACAAAGTAACTAGTATAAAAAGTATTGCTCAAACCCCAAAACTAAACATATGAACATACATGACGTCCGTCGAATAATACAAAGATTAAACAGACCTTTATGTTGCTGTTTGGTTGCTGCTAATTGCCGTGTATTGGTTTGGAAAGAGGCTACATATACGCAAACACAGGCTCCCGTCAGAGTCACCGACCTCGCGTGTTATGAAGAACCTACAAATTTACGTGGCTATTAAACTAGAACATACGTACATACATACAGTTACGCCTTTTTCTCGCGGGGGTAGCCAAAGATCACTTCCTTCCACTTGCTACGATCCTAGCTCACAACTTTCGCTTCTTCCACTTTCATCAACCTCTTTATGCATGCTCGTCGGTTTAGGGTGCTTCTGACCTGACCTTTCTATAAGACATCACCTATTTGGTCATGGAATGTCCTTCACACTCCCGCTATAAATTTATTTTGTAAGTCTGTTTTCACTCGTCTTCTCGATATGAGCAACACTAAACTAGAAAAAAATCTAAAAAGACTTAGTGCCTAATAATAGTCGTGTAATCATCATCCATAATTTCAGCCCATAAATGACCCACTTTTGATTCGGGTGTCCTCTAAATTCTTATAGTGAAATTAGCCCACTGTGCCACGCTGGTAAGACTTGGCACTGGCTATGTATCAAGTTTTCTTGCGACGAGGCTATCTGCCTCTTGCATTCCGTTTATGATATGGGTGGTATGGGTTAAAATTAAAACGCAATCTCTCATGGTGGTATGGGTTAAAACGCAATCAATCTACAAGTGATGCTACAACTCAAGATTTTTTTGTATAGTTCGAATTATTATGAAAGACGACACACACAATTCGTACTAACTTAAGAGTGTACGAGTATTTCGCACTAACTCGAATCTCTAAGACCGGATCTCGGATACCTAATACCTTTGTAATATCACTATTCCGAAGGACTGACCAGCAATATCCTGTACTAGCTAACGATCGATCGAATAACAATGTGCACAGCTATTTGTCCGTAAATGCATACATACATAATAGAAGACCGTATCGCCCGCGAACCATCGATAGAATAATTGCAATTCTCCTACAGTGTTCAATTGAGTTGGTACATTTTCAATTATTATATTTGTGTTTCACAATGACACCGCGTAGTTTACTGCTTACGGTTAAGACCATTATTGTTAATTAGCGTTTAATTACTACTAGTGGTCGCCCAGTGGTCAAATTCGACAATAATTAATTTAAATGGTAGTTCTATAAATATATTTCTATTCTCAATTTGACCACAGATCATAACAATAAACAAAAAAATATATAAGCGTGTTTGCGTCCAAAAGATGGTAGTGTGTTATGGCTTATTATTGATTTAACTAGCACGGCAGACTTCGTACTGCCACAATCGATAATTAAAAGACCTAAACTTTTGTATAAAATAAACTTAAAACAAACAAAAGAAATCGTCAAGCGCACGTCAAAGGAAAAGCAAAATTTTACTTTTTTTTAATTCCGAGCATTTCCATACCTTTTATACCTTCCCTGACTTCCACGAATATTTCAACACCAAAATTAGCCAAATCGGTTGAGCTATTCTCGAGTTTTAGCGAGATTAACGAACAGCAATTATTTTTTATTATATAGGTAGATAGATGTATATTTAATCCATAATCTAAAAGAAACATAGCATTAAGTACTCTTTCTCTATATAAACTAAAAATGTACGAAATTTGATACTCCTCACAATTTTCGTAAAAAGAGGTACAAAGCTTCACTTATTAATATAACGTTAACGTTTTACAGATACAACGTTTTTAATTATGTTTTAAATTATGACATATTTCAGATGTTCGCAGAAGCAATTAAAAATGTTAAACATCTATAAGACAAAGACCTTCCTAGTTACGATAGTAAAGACAGTAAAATTAATAAATCACCAATTATTATGTTACAGGCTGCTTCGATTGAAGCATTTAAACTGTCCAAAAGTTCTCTAGACCAATATAAGTTTTACAACAGTACGAAGATTCATCATAATAAGTATCCGAAGTGAGGTAGAGCTAACAAATTGGCTGGCAGGATCTGGCCAATAGTGTCGTGTCTAGACAGAATACTATTATACAAGAATAGGTACCCCACACATATTGCGGGCTCTTTTGGCCGATGCACTTTTACTTCTTCAAGTAAATATCTAACGTATATTATATACAATATTCAATATATATATACAATTACTAGCTGACCCCGCAAACGTTGTTTTGCCATGTTATTAAATAGGGCTTGATCGTAGGGGGGTGAAAATGTAGGGTTGTATGTATTTTGGCGTGAACCATCCTTAGGACTTAGGGGCGTAAAAAATAGTTATCAACCTATTCTCATACCTACTGAATATACATATGAAATTTCGACCGAAATCGGTCAAGCCGTTTCGGATGTGTAAAAACACTAAAACTGTGACACAAGATTGAAATGAAACACTTTTTAACGGATTTATCGCGTGTATATTACATTACTTATTTGCTTGGGATCCAGTCATTAAATTGATCAAATCTCAAGCAAAACACTCATCTGCAAGACCTCTGGACACCGTGAGCGATTTCTGCGTGCACATGGAACGTTATCAATAAAACAAAATTATAGGCGGTAGATTTTAACTGTTTCTTTGTACTTTTGAAGACAACTGTCATCTAGTCTCTCCCGCGACCACGACTGCTGCAAAGTATTCGAAACGTCGGGAATTAAATAATGTAATATACACTCGATAAATCCGTTAAAAAGTGTTTAATTTCAATGTGTAATAATCGCGAAAACCTAAGAAATCATTAAGTGAAACAAGAATTTTATATATTAGATTAACGTATCGTAATAAAATAATAATAAATTAACTAAAAATTAACCCATGTGGTGACGGATTAATAATACATTGTGCCATCGCCCCATTCCATTCGAAGGGTGTCGTAATAGTCAACAAAAGGAAATGACGGCCGAAAACCAAGCTGCAAGAGAAGTAAAAATTTATACGAAACTATGCTCACCCAGCGTGGCACAGTAGGATAATTACCCTCCTTATAATTGGAGGAGGCCGGATTCAGCAGTGGGTCATGTATGGGCTGAGTAGTAATGGACAATAGTATATTTCATTACAAGTGCGGAAAGGCTGTCATTGCAAAGAGTTCCGACAAATGTCTGTTCCGACAAATGGTTGACAGTCGGAACAAGTTGCAATGACGGTTCCGCACGTGTACTGAACGACTATTTTTAATACAGTTGCGAAAAAAAGAAGCAATTTAATCAAATAATAAAAACACAATAAACTCAACGAACTAATCATTTATGACTTACTAGCGACCCGCCCCGGCTTCGCACGGGTGCAATTATATTATACGTACAAACCTTCCTCTTGGATTACTCTATCTATTAAAAAAAACCCCTTCAAAATCCGTTGCGTAGTTATAAAGATTTATGCATACATAGGGACGGACAGAAGAATGCGACTTTGTTTTATACTATGTAGTGATAAACGAAAATGGCGCCAACCGTAGAATATATAACATTATGTTGGATCAAAGCAGTTCTTTATTATGAAAAGAAAAATGGTTGACTTTTTTTGCTGGGTTAAAATCCTTAGGTTTCTATTCACACCGGCCTGGGGAAAGGCCAATGACGAGTGTGTGGGACTCTGGTTCGTCAGTCAGTGATGTGAACAGCGAACCCATCACTACATATTATAAAACAAAGTCGCTGTCGTCTGTCCGTCCCTATGGTATGCTTAAATCTTTAAAACTACTCAACGGATTTTGAAGCGGTTTTTTTAATAGATAGAGTGTTTCAAGAGAAAGCTTTTTATGTATAATACATCCATAATATTGTAGAGAAACACTGATAAATTTAGAGGGTCTTCATTGCACCCGTGCGAAGCCGGGGCGGGGCGCTAGTACCCAATAAAAATCTGCCCGGTGCAACGTGCCGCGGGTCTCGGTCTCGACTGTTTCTGCACGGGAATGACAGACTGAGGCTGGCTGACACAGTAGGTCTTCTATTACATGGAAGATAATAACCTTACTGTACCACGCTGCCTCGTATCAAGTTGTCCTTCTACCGGCTAGGTTACGACACCTTTAGATCACGAGTCCCCGTTTCGATTCCGGAGTCGGGCAATTCGGAGTGTTTGTATTTACCAGTTGAATTTGCTCCGAGTCTGGGTGTCATTTGTATTGCCAACAATACAGATTTCACATATTGAAATGGTTTAAAAAAAAGAAAATTTAATTCATAATCATCAAGAACATGTCGCCATCTACGGTATCTGCCTAACTGTGAGCCTAAGCGCTTGTTAACACGTGCAGAATGTTGTCATTATAATTGTAGATGCAGTAAGCCCAAGGCTTACATAAAATAACTTCTCGAGGCGAAACCGTCTCAGCGTCATAATCGATTACTTGAATGTATATTGCATATATGTGTCTAGACATCGAAACTAATACCTATCTGTATTCAGTTCAGTCTAGCAAGACGTGCTAATCGTTTCCAGGACAGCAGGGTTGTAAAAGACCCAGGCAGCCATTGAACTTGTGACCTTTGGCAACTGGTCTAAACCCTCGCGGAGGTTACCTATGATGAGTCAGCTATGGTCGACCTTGTGCCTCGATTCATTCACGTCGGCTGTTTGAAAAAGGCGAAACCGCATAATTTGTATATTAATCATTCTCTCATGTAAAGGGGAGAAATATTTACTATGAAAGATCGTCTGACTGGTGACGGATTTAGAATACACAATGTCACCAACCCCTGCCATTATAAGCACCTTCCACACCGGCAGATTCAGCGGAACATGGGCGTTAGTAACATAATGCTGTTTATGAAATTTTAACAATTGTTCCAAATGATAGTCTCTTATAAACATGCTCGTACTTTAAAAATGCGTCCAATGTAAAATAGATAGAATATTTGGATCACCGGGTCCCGGGTTCGATTCCGGGGTCCGGCAAGTGTCTTTGTCTAAACCAGAGGCACTGGCTCGGAGTCTGGGTGTCATTTGTATCTATAATATGTATGTATTTACAAAAAAAAAAGTATATTTGTAGTTTATCATCCATCTCGTTACCATAACACTAGCATTAAGTTGCTTAGCTTGGGACGAGATAGCGTTGTGTGAAATGTCCAAGGATATTTATTTATTATTTATTAAATAAATAACTAGCCCCCCTCCTTATTTCAAACCCCCATGGCAGAAGGACAGACAAAGGAATAGGACAACGCGCTCAGGGTCTTCGTTCGTCGTTACAGTCCTTAAATGATCCACTACTGAGTCGCGCCCCCTCCAAACTCATGGAGGGAAATTAGCATACTGTGCCACACTGGCAAGTCTGGTTGGCACAGGGTTTGTATCAAGTTTACTACACAGGGTACAGCTAGTCTTTTCTTTATCTTCACTATCACTATCACTACATAGTATAAAACAAAATCGCATTCTTCTGTCCGTCCCTATGTATGCATAAATCTTTAAAACTACGCAACGGATTTTGATACGGTTTCTTTTTATAGATAGAGTGATTCAAGAGGTAGGTTTATATGTATAACCCACCCCCGCTTTGCACGGGTGAAGCCGGGGCGGGCCACTAGTTAATAATAATTAATAAATAGTGTTTTATTCTGTCCGTATTGTTATTTTCTTATGGATAAAGATTATAATATTCTAAACCTTGTTTATCATAACCTTTAAGATAGAGGTAAACATTTTATTTACTTAGTCACATAATTTCCTTCTACGTACATATAATATTATATTCTATACACCTATGCTAACATGATAGTACGCAGTGACCTTTAAATAAATAAAAATAAACATGAACACGATTAAAACGAAGGCTTCTGATATGGGGAGAAACAAGGATGTTTTATAATTAAGGTCTCATATCCTCGTGTGACCTTTCCTATGATCATAGTTGACAATGGAGGCGATTTTTTTAGGTAAATACATACTTCATAAACACGTGTTTAGGCTACCGCGATTTATATACATTTGACGGGCATCAAAAAGACGGATTTTTTATGTACTCGTCGTCGTCTTTTCAATCCACTACTAAGTCCCGCCTCCACCAAATTAAGGGAGGGGAAACCGCCTAATGTGCCGCGCTGTCAAGGCGGGTTGGCGCAGCGTTTGTATCAAGATTTCCTTCTCAAAACTTCTTGGTATGGGTTGTTGACATTGTGTGTTTTAAATCAAATCACTATACATAGAACAAATGGCAAATCGAGGCACAGCACATACACTAGGTATGAAAATATAAAAAGGAATCCAAGATGTTTTCTACAATTCAAATTAAAGTGGTCTGTCTTTAATATTTGAACATTATATCGTATTTAATACTTAATGTTATAAGCGTATCCAAAACTGACCGCAAATGTCAAAAGGAAATGAGACAGAAAGGAGATTGTAGATAACACATCAGACGTTTCATCAAACATCAGGAATTAAAATTAAATTTTATAAGTTTTAAGAAAACAAACATTTACACACACACACAGACACTACAGGACATATTAGGAAAAATTTATACAATTCAGCCTGTTAGTTTAGGGTAGGTTTGTTTCAAGTTTTCCTTCTCTTACAGCTGGATGATCTGCCTCTTGAGATCTATTAGTCGCAACTTAGGACACCCTCAGGACGGCATGGGTTGACCTTGTGTATTCTAAATACTACACTACTACACCGAAGCGTTTTATGTTAAATTTACGATATTTTTTGATACGTCCTTCTAGATGGTGCCATAAAAATGGTCTAGACTACACCGAGTCGAAATAACTTTAGCAAGAAAGGGATGATGATCCAGCCAGTGTAGGTGATGTCTGGCAGGGGGCCGCGGCGCCTCGTCGGCGGGATTTTTTAACCGTACGAATTGCTTTGTAAACTTCGCAGTCGCGATGTAGGTCATTTTTAGTAATTCTCGCATTTGTAGCCGATACTTCGTGATGTTGATAGTTTAGAATTTTCGGGTAAATTGTGTAAAGTATGTAGCACCCTGATCGCTACATCCTAAATCAATTTTGATAAAGGTTCTTTGGAACCATTCGCAAACCATTGCAGTTCAAACACATCAAATCAACAACAAAACCTAGTGCGTTCACAGTTTAACAAAAGACAATAGAAGCTCGTTGCCTTTTGAACTTGGTTAGAAACTGAATAGTCTATTCTTTATGGTGCCATCCCGTCAGGCCAGCGTGGCACCGTAGGGTTATTACCCTCCATAAAATGGGAGGAGGCCCGACCCAGCAGAGGGTCGTATATGGGCTGAATAGTAGTATGCAGTATGTGTAATGT
This sequence comes from Clostera curtula, assembly GCA_905475355.2. Taxonomy (NCBI): domain Eukaryota; kingdom Metazoa; phylum Arthropoda; class Insecta; order Lepidoptera; family Notodontidae; genus Clostera; species Clostera curtula. Next base: position 12,656,862 of record FR997808.1, on the reverse strand, counting down.
AATAATGTGTGGTAATGGATATTGAATATGTATTTCATTATTAGCACAATACGGAAAGCAACTTCTGGCTTTGCTGATTTTTTGATGGGTATACGTTATTTGTTACATCTGCCCTCCTCCGTGCTTCTCAATTTACTCGGGCCTCCTCCATTTGCATGGAGGGCGATTAGCCTACGGTGCCACGCTGGCCAGACGGGTTGGCACAGATTTTCACATCTAATTTTTCTTCTCTTGCGGCTAGGATATCGGCCTTGTCATTTCGTTTTGTCGGTTTTTATGACACCCTCAGGATGAAATGGGGTGGTGACACTATGTATTCTAAATTCGTCACCACACGGATAATTAAATCTGTAAAACAAAGCACCATTTTTATTGAAATTTTTGTCTTGAATTCATTACGTAATTCGAGAAATGAGCGTGTAAAATACGGGAAAGACTATGGAACACACATTATGAATTAGAGACTATTAATCACGTTAGTTAGACGACTCAATTCGGATGTCATCGGAACACACATTTTATGAATAAAGATTAAATCACAAAGCCGTCTGTTTCTCCTACTTTACAAAAGAAAAAATATCTATACGCAGAACTGTTCCTTGCAGTTAGTTCTATGCCCTAGTTCCAGCCCTATAGCTGGAACTTTTTGTTACACCCTGTATAGTCTTTTACACTCTATTATTTTCAATCTGTATCATCCCAGACACAGATGAGAGACTTAAAAGAGGAATATTGAACACAACTACAAAACTGAGCAATACGTTTAAATCATAGAGTCCAATTACAGCTAACATCTTTGTTCGCAGGCATAATATCGCATACCAAATCGTTACGTCATGGGCCGTAACTCCCCCCTCCCCTTCGCCCTCCATGGCGCGGGAATTATCAATCACTTCGGATGTCATTAACAAGTTCCTTTTTAATTTGTAGGCAAACACCGTTTGTATTCTTTTTTCAAATACAGGCCTTTGAAACTTTTAACTGCCATGTGTCATCCCTAATGAGGTCAAATTATTGGCAATACGACCTCGTTTCTTCTAAGTACAGTCACTACACAAGGTTGGTAATAGCCTTTATTAGGCACACGCCACGTGGGGGTATAGTGTTGGAAAATTAAAAAATCTGCTTTCATATGACATGACATTTATCAACATAGTGTACGTCAAAATAAAATGTAATCTTCCATTTTTTAAACAATTCAACATACTTCAACTACGATATTGAACTCTTTTAAAATTCGAACACTATTCAAAAATTTTAAAAGAGTTCGACATTATTTAACTATGTTACCGGTTGTAGTGTTACGCCTCTACAGACTACATCGTTCCATTTTCAAAGAATTCAACATTCTTCAAATATAAAATCGACACAATGTTAAGATTTTAAAAGATTTCAACTTTCTTGAAACATATCGCTGCTGTCGTAATTAAAGTCGGTTGATGCCTAATGCTATATCAATTAGTGCGTGCCAGATGCCTTTCGAAGCAAACCTGTTTCGGTCCCTTTATCGGTGCGTTCAACGCAACCTTTGTTTAATGACTCTTTATTAGATCACGGGAAGCGTGAACGTGGGTTTATATTTGGCTGAAAAAAAAAGTTTCGGCCTACCTGATTGGACAAAGAGTGGGGGCACGGTACACAGGCATACACACACACACATCCGAGTAACGAGTGCTGTAGGGATAGGCTCGCGCGACCATCCGCCGGCGTGTTCGAGTTAGCACTGGGGGCTCGGATGAATGTTGCCAACTCTCCCAGAGTGACTTCGCTTTAAAGAGTAGCCCTCCTTTTAGGTACACTAAATAACAATTAAGGGGTTATGTTGACACTTTTTTTTATTTTATTTTTTTAATAGTTCAGTCACGGTTGACAGCGTGGATTCCGAATCCCGGCTAAGCGGATTTGTTGAGATTCATGATTATTGCTTCGCTTGGTTAGCAGCGTGACGTCAAATAACCTATCGTCGTATCAGCCCATAAATGACCCACTACTGACTCGGGCCTCCTCCAAATTCATGAAGTTGTATCAAGTTTTCCTTCTCTTGGGGCTAGATGATCGGCCTCTTACGACACCCTCAAGACGGTATGGGTTGGTGACATTGTTTATTCTAAATCCGTCACCACACGGACACCTAAACCTATGTTACCTAAGAATCTAACATGTAAAATTCTCGTGTCTCTGTTTGTAATTAAACTCCTCCGAAGTGGAGCGACCGATTTTTGTGAAATTTTGTGTACATATCGGTTAGGTTAGATCTGCGAATCGGACAACATCTATGTTTCATTATTTAATAGACAATTATGTCTTGTTGTTTTTAAGATACAGCATACAAAAACACATACAACCCTAAATTTCTACCCATCTACGACGATCTCTATTTTTTAATAACGATATGTATATGCCAAAACAACGTTTGCCAGGTCAGCTAGTAATTATACATATAAAGAGAATTTGTATTGTTGTATTATATTTGTAACGAGCGACCCGCCCCGGCTTCGCACGGGTGTAATGATGAAACTCTAAATTTATCAGTAATTCTCTACAACATTAAGGATGTATTGTACTTAAAAGGAAAGGAAGGAAGGAAATGGAGGAGGCTTTCACCGCCAGAGCGGTCCTTACAATAAAACGCGTTAGCGCAGTTAAAAAAAAATAATTAGTAACTAACAAACTAGAATAAGTTTAATACTAACAGTACAAATAATGTACACTACACACTGGCCCCTTCCCATCTACATGGAACCAACAACAGAGCTGGTGCGGCTTGTGAAGCGGCTGAAAAAGCTAAAGCTTACAAATACTGGGGTCTAGGCTCCGAATATGAATTTGTCCCATTCGGTGTCGAGACCCTTGGTCCGTGGGGTCCTAGCGCTATAAGCCTTTTCAAGGAAATAGCAAAAAGGTTAGTTGACATCACAGGAGACCGAAGAGCTGGTAGCTACCTCGGACAAAGAATCAGTCTAGCGATTCAAAGGGGGAACGCTGCCAGTATCTTCGGAACCTTGCCTAAAGGGACTCCTTTAAATAATATATTTTAGTATTTAAGTTTTAGGTTAATTGGTATTTTTAGTCTTGTTTTATACTTATATAGTTTGTTTAATATACTAATATATACAATAATGTTTAAAATTCATGTATACTATGTGTGTAAGGAATAAATAAAGCTTTTATTATTATTATTACACTCAAAAACCTTCCCCTTGAATCACTCTATCTTAGCTTACTAAAAAACCGCTTCAAATTCCGTTGCGTAGTTCTAAAGATTTAAGCATACATAGGGACGGACAGACGACAGCTACTTTGTTTTATATGTAGCGATAGTGATCGTGATGATAGTGACAAATAAACTCAAAAACTACGAGACCGATTTCAATTGAATTTTCACCTATGATGCTACATTACCACTTAGTCACAAAAGCTATATTTGTTACCCGTGCGAATCCGGGTAACCGGGTCATAGGTTCACTATAAACAATCTAATCTTTTCTCGTTGCAGTATTAGTACGTGTGTAATAAATAAATAATTATCTTTATTAATGATAATGATTCATCAGTCAAACTCTGTTCCGCCATAGAATTAACAATGTGATTATTGAAATGTTTAATCTATTCGTTTGAAGTAAAACAAACAAAATTGTACATGAAGATCAGGGAATAACCTAGACCAAGAAAATAAATCTGTAAGATATGATGAAATCTCTATTTATATCCATCTCCCTGCCACAAATAAATTATGATAATAAATTAATTAATCCTTGATCAAATACGTCCTAACCGGGGTGTTGAAAATTTCTTCGAGTGCCTTTACTTTTTATCTCGCAGTATCTCTGGCATCGTAGCTCTAAGGCCTCGTTAGGGTTGCCTTCGCAGCACAAGTCCCTAGTTCGATTTCGGGGTTGGGCAAGTGTCTTCGTCTAAACTAGAGATAAACGTGCTCTGGGTGTCTTTGTGTTGGTGAATTGTATGTGTATAAAGAGACGTTTATAAATTAAATGTTTTATGTTATGCAAATTGTCTTATGCAATTTTTTTTATAAAATACTTGATTGCCTAGTCTTGCGTGATGGAAAGCAACGCCAGGGTATAAGCTGGGGCAGGCAATTCAAGGAAATGCCCTGTCGGGCACCGGCTCTCACACAGTAAAACTACACAGGGAACACAGTAAAACTGCTTGGCGCCGGACTAAGATTTTAGGGTGGTAGCCAGCCGGGCAAACCCAAGCGTGCTGGGTTTTGTTGACTTTTACAACTCCCGTTTTATCCCAGCGTGCGGTGGGGAAGTTTTATATTCTGACCCTGTGACCCACACGGGTAAAATTAAGCATATATTAAAGATTTGTGTATGCATAAATAATAAATTAATGTTATAAATTGTACTCGTGTACCGAGGTTTGGTCCCAAGGTCGCACGCATGTTCTAATGGGAAACACAAGAAGTGGCCCTGGAGCGGGCAGTCGAGGAATGATGTTGGTTTTAGTGGGTACATCAGCGAGCTAGTCTTCCCCATTATGAATTCGACCGAAGTATAAATAAATAAATAATAAATAAATATCCTTGGATATTTCACACAACGCCATCTCGTCCCAAGTTAAGCAACTTAATGCTTGTGTTATGGTAACGAGATGGATGATAAACTACTTAGATACATTTTTTTTTGTAAATACATACTTATAATAGATAGAAATGACACCCAGACTCCGAGCCAGTGCCTCTGGTTTAGACAAAGACACTTGCCCGACCCCGGAATCGAACCCGGGACCCGTTGATCCAAAGGCGGCACACTATGATCGAAACAACTAACAATGAGATATCAATGAAAATACACCAACAGATAGAACCTCCTCCTTTTTGATGTCGGTTAACAAACCACATTCCTGTGAACGCATTACGTTCCGGTCATGCGAATGTTGGTCCCGTAATAATTGCAAAGGGGAAACCTATTGTACGTTAGCTTCTTAATGGATCCGCATCATCATCATGTTTCTCCAGATTCTATGTAGCTATTACCACAACTCAGCCCATACGTGACCCACTGTTGAATCGGGCCTCCTCCAATTACATTGAGGGTAACTAGCCTACATGCCACGCTGGCCAGACGGTTTGGCACAGGGTTTCGTATCAAGTTTTCCTACTCTTACGACTAGGTTTTCGGCCTTGTCATTTCCATTTGTCGACTCTTACGACACCCTTAGGATGGAATTGGGTGGTGACACAACGTATTCTAAACATCAGCATCATCATCATCATCAACATAATTTCAACCAAAAGACGTCCACTGCTGGAAATAGGCCTCCCCAAGGTTCTCCACAAAGGCCGGTCCTGGGCCGCCCGCAACCATTGTTTTACGGCGACCTTAACCAGGTCGTCGCTCCACCATATGCTAGGTCTACCAGCACTGCGCCTTCCGAAAGGCGGTCGCCACTCGCAGACTTTTCTGCCCCATCGGGCGTTGGTCCTGCGAGCTATGTGATCTGCCCACTGCCACTTAAGTTTGGCAATCTTGTGGGCTATGTCGGTGACACTGGTTTGCCTGCGTAAGTCCTTATTCTTGATTCGATCTCGCAGGGAATCTCCGAGCATAGTTCCTCCTGCCCTTGGGTGATTATGAGTCTTCTGATAGAGCCCATAGTTCAAATTCAAATTATAAACCATAAATAAACATATAAAAAAATACATGACATTCTCGTTTCGCAAAACTAATAGAAAAAAAGACTATCGTTTGGGCTACTTAGAGAGGAAATGAAGCAGTATACATATACCTACCCATTTCCCTTTAAGTCCAATACTTTGGGTCCATCTTCGGAGGAAGCCTGATCCAAAATAGGGTCAACTATAGAATGGTTGACGAGAAATCCTTAATAATGAATCCATTAACAAGACATAGCGATTAAATTCCACGCACATAAACCTTAAGACAGCTGGGCCTAAACTTGCTTATTTAGTAGAGTCAAATTCGACAATCAACTTGCTTTTTCTTTTGATTGATTGTCGATTTTGACAGTTTTGGAAACTTACTACTATAGTTGGACTAATACTAATACTAGTACCCCGTGTGGGGACAGGAAAGAATATTACACATCCACACCGCCGGGAAGAAATGCGAGTTGTAAAAGTCAACAAAACCCAGCACGCTTGGTGGTAGGATCGAATGGTGAACGGCGCCAATCACTTTTATTGTGTTTAGTCGTATGTATGTGAGAGCCGGTGCCCGACAGGGCATTTCCTTGAATTGCCTGCTCCATCTTAGACCCTGGCGTTGCTTTCTATCACGCCTAGGGTCAAAGGCATGATAAAATTTAACAGTTTTAAACTAGGAATTTGTTCGTGTCAGACGGATTATGTCAAGTATGGGGTCCGGCCCGGAGCAGGGGCCAGTAAACGAGGTGGCCCAAAGCCCCCAGAGTTGCGGAGTATGCTTTCCCATTGGGAGTAAATCTCGTGACCCTGGTTCAGGCAGTTGAGGATGGCCGTCGGTTTTAGTGAGTAGGTCGGGCCACAATTTACCATCTCTACGCGCCCCGCAGTTCCACATAACCCGGCCTATCCCCAACGGCTGGCTATCTATGAAGATCTCCGACGTAAAAAAATGTTGTTTTTTTTCTATTATTCCGTATGGTTACGTATTTAGAATAGATAGTGTCGCCACTCCCTTTCATCGTGAGGGTGTTATAAGAGCCTACAAAAGGAAATGTTATCCGCAAAACCTATCCGCAAGAAAAGTAAAATGTGGTACAGTCAGCTAATTACTCTCTATGTAGTTGGAGGTCATTTAGGGCTGGGAAGTAGAAAAAACCTACTAGATGACAGAACATCTATTCATAATTTGTAAATACATAGTTACAGTAACATCTTTAATTTATTAAACAGCGACATCTATTAGCACAGCAAAGTCAGCCCGCCTCCGATTTAATAGAGTGCCACGATTGTAGCAGTAGGTTACCTGCCACTTGCGTTCCTTTAGTTGCATCTTACGACACCCTCGGCATAGTATGGGTCCGCCCAAAAATTGTCTAAGCCAAACATTTCATAACCTGCAGATCAATTGATCAAATCTACAAAAAAAAGAAACGTCGCCGATAAAAAAATCTTTCGTGCAAAAAGGTCCAGACTTGCATCGGGCCCCTAAGGTTACGGCCGGTACAGTTGGCAACACCGCAACGGAACGGCACGCGAGGCGGTGAACAGCTGATGGCAGACCGGCTGCTCAAGCGCACACCTGTGTTACACTGTGATGTGGGACTGTACAGAAGGGACACGGAGACACCACCACAAGGAGAGGACCTCATCGAAAAAGAAAAAGAGGAAGGCCCACTACACGCTGGGAGGACGAAATAAAAAAAGTCGCTGGCCCAAAGTGGTGGCAATTAGCACAGGATAGAGAAAAGTCGACATCATTGGAGGAGGCCTTTACCCAACCTGGGGACCTTACTAGTAATTAAACATAGTGTTAGGTAAATGAATCAATGTAGCAGGATCAAATAAAGGATTTTTTATTTTTATTTTATTTATTATAGTGTGAAACTGCATATATGGATTGTCTACAATAAATATTACCAATATTATCATGACAAAAATAATACAATTTTTACTGAGAAATATGTGGTAGATGTATAATAGTTACAGCAAATATACGGCGAAAAAGCTAAATTCATATTTCCTACAAATATTTTATTCCACGACAAGCCAACAGTCAATAGAATTATAAAACTAACATAGAAAAATCAAAATATAATACAAGCTGCCAGTTATACATTACATTTACACATTATAATTTATATTTCATAATAGCTAAAGCGATTCAAGTAAAAGTAAAGAAAAAGTTAATAAACAAATAAACATTTGAGAATACTGGAATTACGCACTTATATTATACTGATTTTACGTTGGCATTGACTTACAATATACTAACCTTACTAAATTTGAAGAAGGCAAAAATCAGAAGACGTTGACCTCGTAGGCAGCGACTACAACACTTGAATGCCCAACGTAATTTCTGGAGGTATTGATTCAGTATCACTCTCTCTTTCTAACGCGTCGCCGGCGCACCGGCTTGCCCTGTTATCGTGTCGTGTGAACAAAATGTGATGTACCATTGTAGTTAGGGGCTTTCGTCACTCCTGGTAACGTCACGTAGGCCATATCTGGTATTACAAGGACACCCTGGTCGAAATTAATGAAGACCTGCGAATATTACAGAGAAAAAAATAATAATAAATCTTATTAAAATTGTTTTATTTAACTTAGTCACGTGTGCTCTGTTGACTTTTTTTTGGAAATTAAATAATTGTCACTGCCATATTTCAAGTGGAAAACTCGTAAATAGGAACTATAGGAACACATGTATCAGAATCTAGATATCCTATTAGAATCAAGATATTCTAGCTATTTACCAAGCTAGTGCTTACCTAGTGCTAAGAGAAAGAAAATGTTTTGTTTTTTTTTCTCGGGTTTGGTTCTCGGGGTCCACGGTTCGATTCTAGGGCCGGGCAAGTGTCTTTGTGTAAACCAGAGGCATTTGCTCAGAGTCTGTGAAAAAAATAAGGTACAGTGCCAACCTGGCCAGATTGGCGCAGGATGTCACGTCCTAAAGCACTTTCAAGATCAAATGGGTTGGTGATACCATATTCGTTATCAGATATTGAAATAATAAAATAAACATACTTAAAGATGTTTAGTTTAGGCAGAAAAAAATTAGCTGCGTGTTAACTACAGAGGTTAAACGATTCATAAACATTCGCCACATATTATTTGCTGTGTAAATCCATTCAAAATTATTTGCTCATTACTTTTCTCGCTTTACCAGTTTTATGAATGTACAATAGGTACTTATTATGAGTTTCAATATATGTATATAAATTTTTGGTATGTTTTCTATTTATATATGTATGTCTACTTATTTATTTAAGTATGGTTATATTGTATGGGTAGTGACGGATATAGAATAGACAATGTCACCAACCCACATGATCCTGAGAGTGTCGTAAGAGGCGACTAAAGGAATGCAAGAAGCAAATCACCCAGGCGCGAAATAAGGAACACTTGAAACGAAACCATGTGCCAACCCGCGAGGCACAGTAGCCTAATGTCCCTCAATGCATTTTTAGGTTAAGTTATTAAATTATTAAAATAAAAATAAAAAATATTAAACTTTAAGTTATTAAAGTTTAAGTAGTGGCACTTAAATCTAAGCACAAGGCTAGCACAGCATCTCTCTCCATTCATCCGAAGGTTGTCTGGAAGAGATTTCTTTTGTTTTTATTGGTTGTATTTTAATTTTGTTTGTCAGTGCAACAAAGAAGATATTATATATCACACGTCTAGCCATCCTGAAGGTTTCGTAAGAGGCGACTAAAGGAACGCAAGATCCTCGGGCGAAGGAAAACTTGATAGAAACCCTTTTTTATCACGGGTTCTATTTGCTTTGTTAGAACAATGTGTCATTAGCAGGTTGGGTACATTTCGATTTAAACATAAAAATAACTTATGAAAAAAAAAGATATTATCCTATAGACACCGCACATTGCTTCCAAAATCAAAAACGCGCGGTAAACCGGTTTTTGCATTTCGGGATCAACAATGTACGTGTCAGCTGGCATGTCATCGTTCGGAATTTAAAAACTCGACCGCGACCGTGCGTCCGCCCGCCATGACGGCCGCGCAAGGTTGGCGCGAAACTGACGAGGTCATTGCACGTATAGATCTAATGTCCTAGATACCCAATACACTTTTGTGAATAAAAAAAATAGGCTTCTAACGCATTTGCATTTGCTCCATTGTCATCACAATATAAAACCCATTGCTGCGTCAGGCTTCTCCAATTAATTGGTGGAATATTAGCCTTCTCCTACGCTTGCCAGATACTAGGCACATGGTTTCATATCAACTTTCCGTGTGTACTGCTTCGTCATTCCCTTTAGTCGGGTCTTACGACATCCATATGATGGAATGTGCTAATTTCATACCTATAGGGTAACCATGTGAAGTAAGCCCAAAGGCTTGTACTTAGAAACTCCTGTGAAACAACAGTTGTTTTTATAAGCTCTCAGGGTTAAATACTAATGTGAGCTTGTTCATTTAAAAAATAAATAATTTGTAGCATCATTATACCTTTAAATTAATTAACTAGCGCACACTATACACAATATTTGAATTAACTGATACTCCCAAGTTCTGCACACCATTAAAATTACGCGTCTTCTTTTTCTTTTCTAATTTATTGGATGTCCAGAGTCAATACTGACCTACGCAGTTGGCCTGTGTTTGTTCTTAAAAACAATAAAATAAACTCATGTGTTATTTGTTGTCACTTTTACGGTCTTGCTACTTTAACTTGGCTTACAGTCGTGCAAATGAAGATGGATTCTAAAAATCATAAAGTCTGTCACCTTATATATTTTATTAAATGTATTTCGAAATATAACGGAACGTTTCGCATTTTCAAATATGGAACTTAAAACTCTACATAGATAAGGTGTAACAAAAACCTGACATGGATAATGAAGGTGTCTATATTATGTTCCCAAATAGGTATAAACCAAGGACACAATGTGGAACACAAATTACTAAGCTTGTAGGATAGTAATCCCGATATAGGCTTGTGCTGCAAGACTCATTTCAGTTTCAGCTGTTCACTTAAAGATCCCTTCTTTTTGACATAAATTGAAAAAGTAAAATATTGTAATTCAATTACAAACAGCACTGAGTAAAATGTCATACATTCTTAAGTGTCACAATCAGTTTGTTACTTCGGTGCTTCGTAAATTTCAGCAAAATTGTGAGTAAATAATAATAAAAAAACATAGTTATATCGTTTGTCTCTTTACAATTTAAAAGCTTCTGCCATTTTCAGGTATACAACTTCGTCAATCAGATTCCTGACGTCATTCGATTAGTTAAATATTTCTAACAGAAAACGATTAACAGCAAAGTGACTAGCAACAAACAAGTTCAACCATCTTATTTAGAGTTCGATTCCCCTTTTTTAGGCATCTATAATAACACAGTTTTGTTCTTTTTTCTATTTGATCGAATCTTCTCGTGATTTCGCGGTCTTTTCATCCTACGCGCCGAGACAGTCGAGGTCAACGCACTAACGTGGCTCTTTGGATGTCCTAAATTTTCGTTAAATATAAATTGTTGGATATAAGCAATATAATATTACACTACTTGTCATTATGTCAGGTTTATTGCGACTTTATTCATTTATTTATTACATGCTCTATTCCTTACTTGGTAGTACAGATAATCATAACAATAGACTAGCTTTAACAATAATGTAATGAAATAGGTTTATGTATGTAAGTAACGACTAATATGGTATCGATTTTTAAAAATGCTGTAAGTCTTAAATGCGTAAAAAAACAATCTCTTATTTTTTTATGACAACGTTTTATTTACAACCCGTGACATGAAGAGCTTCTCACATGAGGACCATAGTAAATACTCTTTGCAAACAAAAAAGTTATAATTATATATTTCAAATTGCTTTTAGCCTTTGCTTAAAATCAGCTATTTTTTGACTTCCAACAATATTATGCTATTTGCTGCTATTTGCTTTGAGTACGGAAACAATTTACCTGGCCAAATTGGCCCAAATTGGTTGCTGCATTTTTTGGTAAAACTTTTGCAATAAAATCTATTACAAAGTGTTTGCCTGCTCTTATCTGTAAAATCACCGTCATAAGCAAAAGTATGGTTCTCTTTAGCTTTTTGTGCATCTACTAATTTTAATATGATTGATAATAATATCTTGACTAGCAAACGCCATCTATCAGTAACATCACGGAACTACGGAAAATCCACACTCTCTTTTACCTTGGTCCATATGACAAAATATTTACTTTACATTAAATTTTTACAATTAATACGAGATTGTAACAGCACCCATAGAGAGTCGACAAAACCAAATAATCGATAGTACTTCTGATATGAATATATTATTAGGTAGCTAGAGTGTGCAAAATTTTTGCAAACAAAGAAATATTTTTTCATAGAATGTTGTTAACCTGATGACGAAAGCATGTCTGCATGCTATTTAAGTAAAAGGCAGGAAACAGTATGAAGTACAGCATTTAACCGACGTAGGTACATTTCGTGATTAAAAATCCCTTTGTCAAATTCTGACTAGTTCTAACATTGAGTGATTTCGATGAGAGATTTACACTACACACCACAAGGAGAAAATAAGCTCTTAATGCGCGGTATTTAAGAACTAATTTTGATTTAAACCGTCCCTAAATTAGCATATTTGAAACCGTTTCCTTTCAAGAGGTTTGTTCAAAAACCGTGTCGTTTAAAACTTGTTGATGTGTAAGAGGCATTTAGATAACTAAATCTCTCACCATGTATTCGAGACCCTGGTATGAAAGCATTAAGATCCATGAGGTGGATATTCAAGGAGCTGCAGATAGAATGAGACCATCGGGACATAGTCGGGCCCCCGATGCAGTCTGCGCGAGACGTGGTGCCGGGGGGGTGTTTGGTGCTAGCTATTGTTTTTCTTTTCTTAACCTTTTACCTTAACATAGGCATGCAGTTCAATTACTTTTTTTAAATATACGTAATGGATTGTTTCTTTAAAAAATTTAATGAGGCAGTCCGGCCTTGTACCTACAAAAGCGATATGTATAGAGCAACTCCAGAGCATTCCAAACCGGTGGTGGTGGTAGATGGTAAATAATCAATTTTAAATGGTAAATTTTCATATATATTTTTATTTGTTTGACTTGTCAAAGGTGCTTAATGAGCCAACTTCATTATATGAGTTTTGATTTTATTTACATTTTTGTCATATTTGACCCTAAGCTTGCGTGATAGAACGCAACGCCAGGGTCTAAATGGAGCAGGCAATTCAAGGAAATGCCCTGTCGGGCACCGGCTCAAGTACACACGACGAAACACAGTACAACTGGCGCCGGACTTAGCTGTGAGGGTGGTAGCTAGCCCGTCGGGCCATTAGATCCTACCACCAAGGGTGCTGGGTTTTGTTGACTTTTAAAACACGCGATTTTTCCCAGCTTGCTCTGGGGAAGTTTTGTATTCTGCCCCGTCCCCATACGGGCTAAGACTACTAAAGAGGTAGATTTGGAACAAGGAAATGCAGAGTTGCATAGATAGGAGGTTATTTATCGAGTGTAGTACGCTCACCTAGTTCTATTTTCGTGCTATGTTCTCAAAATAAACGTGCAGTGATCGTAAACTCCTACGCAGTGCGAAGAAAACACTTGTAGGAAATGAAAATATTATCGTACACGAGTATTCTTCTTTGTTACATTTAACATGCTTCTTAGCCTGACTTCTTCGTTCTTCGTTTCAACCCATGCATGACCCACTACTGAGTCGGACCTCCGCCAATTTCAAGGAGGGGAATAGCCTACTGTGCTGGAAAAACGGGTTGGCACAGGGTTTGTATCAAGTGTTTTTAGGTGAGCTGCCTCTTCCGTTTCCTTAGTCGCTTCTTACGACACCCTCGGGATAGTATGGGTTGGTGACACTTTGTATTCTAAATCCGTCACCACACGACTATTTTGGTCAATACCAAAATAGAACTCCTACATAATCTACTACTACTACTCAGCCTATACAGGACCCACTGTTGAGTCGGGACTCCTCTAGTTACATGGAGGGTAATTAGCCTGGTTCTTAGAACACCCTTAATTGTTGGAATGAAGTGGTGAAACTAAGTATCCTAAATCCATCACCTAACAGCTTTATAGATATAAATCAATATGTATACAGGGCTGATACGACATAGGGGATTTAAAAAAAAATGCCGAGTTACAGAGTTATAATCAGAAAACTCACCCATACAACCCAAGGTGCAAGAATGACTTTGGCGTTGAAAAAGTTTTTCTTGCACCTTTATGAGCTTGGAGGGTTGTATTGATGATTTTGATGATTATAATTCTATAACTACATACGTCTTACACCTGCGAATAACATTTTAAACAACATACAACCTAGCACTGACTTGCAAAAAACGTAAGAAAATTTAAATTTCGCGGGCTACCCTGGAGCATCCACCTTAACTGCCTATACTAGGTATCATTTCCAGGCTCTGTACCAAAAATCTATTAAATTGGAGAAATAGTTTAACCGCAAATGATTTTTTAAATTTTTGCCTCATTTCAACATGTTGTATCTTTCCTAACAGATGTTTATGCCTAACGCATCGTTTATTAACCTTAGGGGCTGTCCATTAATCACGTGATGTTTTTAACGTGTTTTAACCCCTCCCTCCCCCTTGGTTGATAGCTGGTGAGGTTTAAGACTACCCCTCCACCCCCCATGAAAAATCACGTGTATTTTTTTTGTACCGTTGTAATTCATACTAATCACATATAGATAGTATAAGTAGTGTAATTTAATGCCCCTCTGTCATATCAACTCTGTATACATTTACATAAGTCGCTTCAGCCCGTACCTGACCCACTACGAAGTCGGGCCGCCTCCCATCAAAGTGTAATTAGCCTACTGTACCACGCTGGCCAAACGGGTTAGCACAGGGCTTTAAAAAAAAAAAAAAAAAAAATTGGCGTAGTTCTGCATCAGATCCCACAATGCCACAACAGGACGCGAGTTGGAGCACCCCGGGGAGTTTTAGTGGGTAGGCCTCCACTATGGGGGAGAGTCCCACACTCCCCTCGCTGGCCATCCCCGTGGCCGGCGAGGAAGTCCATAAAGGAATTTACCCCGGGCGAACAAAAAAAAAAAAAAAAAAAAGTTTTCTTCCCTTGCGGTTAGGTTTCCGACCTTAACATTTCCTTATGTCGGCTCTTACGACTCCCTCAGGATGGAATGGGGTGGTGACACTATGTATTCTAAATCCGCCTAGTTACATGGAGGGTAATTAGCTTGCACTGAGACGCTGGCTCTTACGACACCCATAGGTTGGAATGAAGTGATGAAATTATTATCCATCACTTCACGGATAAACGGTTTTAAAGTTATAATGCAACTAGCTTTTGGGCGCGGCTTCGCTCGCGTGGACTTCGAACCCGTGCTTATCTCTATGCATTTTTTTTTATGAATATAAAAGTGGTTATTGTGACTAAACTATTCTAGTTAGATATGTGCTCTCGCGAACTTTTTTGTAGAATTTAATAAGACCTACAAACTCGTAGTACTTCATTTTATTCTATTGTCAATCGTTTTTGCAGCGCACGCATAAATAGGTTTTCGATTTTACACCTTGAATTACAAAATCGCAATTTTCATACGGATCCCTAATTCTTTTGAAAATAAAATATAGCCTATAACCTTCCTCGATAAATGGACTATCTAACACTGAAAGAATTTTTGAAATCGGACCAGTAGTTCCTGAGATTAGCGCGTTCAAACAAACAAACAAACTCTGCAGCTTTATATATTAGTATAGATATAGATATGTACATCAATATAATTAAATCGGTCTGTCTTCCAGCACAAACCAATGCAACACCTGAGACATTTTTAATTATCGAAAGTAAACATCGCGGAATCTAGTACGGGACTTCATAAATGTAAATTGAAGGCGCGCATCCCGTTTAGATGAACTCGTTCGGTGTTGCCAACCCTAAAATATGCTAAGTAACATGTAGTACAATATTAAAACCGTTTACGCGGTTCACACGCCTTTTGAGTGTTCCTGTACCTGTGGCGAGAAATATTGAATATCCTGTATCGTCTACTTGACTATTGGTCGTACCACGGTTATAGCACCAGGGCGAAGCTAGTCTAAAAAAAGCTACTCCTTATAGTGGCCTTAAAGTAGCTTATAGTTAGCCTAAGTTATTCCTTATATCATCAGCTACCTATGAGTGAAAGTCCCGTCAAAATTGGTCCAGCCGTTCCAGAGATTAACCGGAAAAAACAGACAGACAAAAATTATAAAAAAATATATCTTGGTCTATGTACTGTGTAAACATACTTGTTTACGCATTTAGTAAAAAGTGGTTATTTTATTATTACAAACAGACACTCCAATTTTATTTATATCTATAGATTAGCGGACCAGAGGCCCAGACGCCACCACACTGGTATTCCCTAGGACGGTGTGAATAGTCCGTAAAGGATTATGAATGACCCACGACCAGTAGATTTTAGTGGATAGCCCGGGGGTGCTTCACCTTCTGCCACCTGTGGACTCCCACAACCCCAGCCCTGACCCCGGCTAGACTTATAAAAGGTTTCCCCCACTAAAAGCCCTTAGAATGGGGTGATATTAATGTATTCTCTATCCGCCAACCACCCGGACAAAGTAACTTACTAATACTATAGAATAGAATACTACTCAGCCCATAAACTACCCGCTGCTGAGTCAGGCCTCCTCTCATCACAGGGAGGGTAATTAGGGTTGGCACAGGGTTTCGTATCAAGTTTTCCTTCATTTGTGGCTAGTTTTTCTACCTTGTCATTCCCTTTTGTTGGCTCTTATGACACCACATGGTATATTATAATGAAAGTAATAGAATAGGATACTCTTTAATGTACACCAGTAATAAAAAGGTCAACATCATACCAATATCAGGCCAATAATAAAAAGGGCTCGTTGGTCTAGTGGTCAGATGTGCCGCCTTTGGATCAACGAGTCCCGGGTTCGATTCCCAGGTCGGGCAAGTGTCTTTGTCTAAACCAGAGGCACTGGCTTGGAGTCTGGGTGTCATTTCTATCTATAATATGTATGTATTTACCAAAAAAAATGTATATAAGTAGTTTATCATCCATCTCGTTACCATAACACAAGCATTAAGTTGCTTAGCTTGGGACGAGATGGCGTTGTGTGAAATGTTCAAGGATATTTATTTATTTAAATACCTAATGCCAGCAATACACGCTGGCCGAGCTTAGGCCAACGCGAGCGTAGGCAATTTAATACAAGGCAAGTGCTACTGCCTACACGTTGGGCAAGTGTATCGAAAAGCAATGCAAATGTAGACGAATTTGAAGAGATGCCCACACGTTGGTCTCAGTCAGTTTGTATTGTGACTTGAAACAGGATGGATGACGACGCAGAAGTTATTGCAGCAGCTGATATTTATTTAATGAGCGCTTATAATTATTATGTCAGTGTATACGGCACGGAAGTTGTGAAAATGTAAAGACAAAAAAGAAGGAGGTGGATGTAGCTTGCAATTTACACAATTGGCGGTCTTATCGCACTAGGCGATATCTTCGAGACAACCTTTCGTTCAAGGACTGAACCATTAGCTCAGAACGTATGCCTCACGCTTTTGACATAACCATTTGGCAAGACCCCTTGAATTGAGCAGATTAATGGCAGCAATTGCATCGTGTCGGATGGATGTTGTTACCTCCATGTATCTGGAGGAGGCCTGACTTAGCTGTGGGTCATATATGGCATATATGACATATATGAGTAGCATGACGTACCCATGCTACTCTAATGTCGTCATGCTACCGCGTTGATAGAAAAAAGCAAATTTGGGGTCTAAACAGGCCTTAAGCTTGAGGTTCACGCTATTGGTATAAATCTTCGGGATGACATGGGTTTGTGACTCTATGTATTTTAAATCAACTCAGTCAAAAGACCATAAACAAAAAAAAGAGAATAAAAAGTGTAGTGATGCTTCTTCACCAAAATCAGATTTCATTAGTTGTCCTACTCTTTTCTAGTCATTTCATTTCAGATTTCAAAATATTTTTGCGACAACTTTTTGCTCGAACTTTCCACCGAGTAGCTACTTCATTATTGCTAAGTTCTTTATTAATCCTTATTCTCAAATGATGTCAGTTATCATTCCAACATGAAACAAGGAAACGTTCATATATACTAATATGTATTAATAAATAGGAAAGATTTGTATTTTGTATGTTTGTAACGAATAGACTAAAAATTACAAGACTGATTTATACCTGGGTATATGCGAAGACGAAACAAGCACTGGTTAAACCACGTAGGCAAATGGTTAAACCGCCTAAACCAGGCAGCGAAAAGAACTGCTAGATGATAAATAATATTTTCAGGTTATAAATATGAGTTCAATTGCAGCAATATTCAATGACTGCCTCGTTGGTCTAGGGGTTGGGTGTGCACCCTTTTGGACCACGGGACTCCGGTTCGATTCCAGGACGGTCTTTGTGTAAACCAGAGGCACTTCCTCCGAGTCTGGGTGTCATTTGTGTTCACGCTACTGGTACAGGTTATACGTAGACCAGGGGTTGCGTTTCTATAAAAAAATGATATTATTCTTTATTGAACGAACTTTTTTTTTAAGAAATTGTAAGATTGTATATGTAAATTATTACAACACATGCTATAAAACAACGAATGATAATATTCCTGTACACATCTAAGAAAAAAGCAATGAAAACGGAAAATTAATATCAGCAAAGCGAGGCTCGTTTTTCTACAAAGCCACAAGTTAATTCGTATCCTTTTTTTGCCTTGCAACTCCGAGACTCCCCTTCCCTCCTACCCCTCAAAACGGGGCCGGGTGCGAGGATTGCAACGTACATCACAGTACTTAACGCAATAATGGTGTAACAAAATCAAGCGTACAGGCTATTTTCAATCTACCGTTAATAGGTATTGAGCTTAAAATGTATCTAACTGGTCTCAGAACTGAGCATTCACCAGTGGGGTGACTTCAGCTTGACGAAATGGTTACCACTGTCTTATGTTGTGAGCACTGTTAGAAAGGGATAGAGAATACTATAATAAAATCTTTTTAACAATAAGCACCAATCAGCCAATAAGTCGATATCTTAGGCAAGCTTTAAAACTCACTGCCGAGTCGGACCTCCTCCAGTTACATGGAAGGTGATTAGCCTACTGTGCCACGCTGACCAGACGGGTTGGCACAGTGTTTCGTGTAAAGTTTTCCATCTTTCAAATATTCAGCCCATAAATGACCCACTGCTGAGTCGGACATGCTCCAACTACATGCCAGATAGCCAGACTGGTTTGCACGGGGTTTAGTATAAAGTTTTTCTTCTCTTGTTCTAAATCCTTCAATACACGGACAGTTTTTCTAGCTATTAGGCCCTAATGTAATCACGTGTCAATTGGAGTTTTGTTATTAAATTTCAAGCTTAAGTTAGAGGTCGTACCAGCTTGCCCTGAACGGGAACAAGGAAAATCACTCCGCTGCACTATTGGTTGAGGTTTATTGACATGTTGACCTTTGTATTTCCCAAGTAAACATTTAGTTCTTTCCAGATGAGTGGGTAATACATTTAATATTAGTACGGATTTCTCTTAGTGGGTAACCCATTATTCGTCATCATTTTTCTGTATGTTTGGCACCGCATTACTCGGTCATTTATACTACTACTAATCAGCCAATAAATGACCTGATGCTGTACTGCATTATAATTGTTTATTTTCATTTTGTTTATTCAAGTTTTCCTTCTCTTGCGACTATGTTACCCCATTCCACCATTCCATTCCAAGGGTGTGTTTAGAGTCGACAATAAGAAAGTACAAGGGCGAAAAATTAGCCGCAAGACAAGGCAAACTAACTCTGTGCCAACCCGTCTGGCCAGCGTGGATAATTAGCCTCCATGTAGTTAGAGGAGGCCCGACCCGACATGAGTAGCCGTAATATTAGATTGTTCTTTACTTTGCGTGTATTATTTGTATTGATTTTGTAATGTACACTATTCCATTACCCACGTATCCAGGGCTTTGAGCAAATCGTGGTCTGTGGCGAGACTTACTTAAGCATTCACTCCTAAAGCTGAGGCATCGAGGTTTAATACTCTCAAGTAGAGACGAATCTAAGCGCAATGAACTCGTTTATTTACTTGAAACCTTTTTTGTTCAACGGATCTAACATAATATTTACTCATCATCATCATCATCATTTCAGCCAAAAGACGTCCACTGCTGGACATAGGCCTCCCCCAAGGATTTCCACAAAGGCCGGTCCTGGGCCGCCCGCAGCCATCGTTTTCCGGCGACCTTAACCAGGTCATCGGTCCACCGTGTGGGAGGCCTACCAGCACTGCGCTTTCCGGAACGCGGTCGCCACTCGAGGACTTTTCAGCCCAATCGGGCGTCGGTCCTGCGCGCTATGTGCCCTGCCCACTGCCACTTAAGTTTGGCAATCCTGTGGGCTATGTCGGTGACCCTTGTTTTCCTGCGTAGCTCCTCACTTCTGATTCGATCTCGGAGGGAAACTCCGAGCATAGCCCTCTCCATTGCCCTTTGGGCATAATATTTACTACTACAAGCCATAGACGACCCACTGTTGAGTCGGGCCTCTACCAGTTACATAGAATTAGCCTACTGTACCACTCTGGCCAGACGGGTTGGTACAAGGATTCGTATCAGTTTTCCTTCTCGTGCGGCTACGTTATCCGCTATGACATTTATTCAAAATACCAATTCAAGTAAAAGTATCAATCTGCCAACTGATTTGATCAAGTATTGCTTTGCAGGTCGACTGCCAAGTGAAAGCGTGACGTCAAGAGCGCACACGCGTCTCCTCAGCTGTTCATAGTGATGTACCGGACTTGAAGTGGATTCAATTCATGGATTTACTATCCGGAAACAGAAGAAATGGAGGAAATAAAACAAAAATATTCGATTCCGTAGTTTAGTTATATAATTTAGATACTTTATTATAATTTTTACTTAATTTAGATATTGTATAATTGCGACTTAACAGGAGAAAATTATATATTTATAAAACATACAATTGGCGGCCTTTTCACTAAAAAGCCATCTCTTCTCATAGACCATTTAATTGAATTGAATTAAATAATACTTCTTGGTCTAAGTGTTGGATGTGCCGTCTTTAGATGACGGGTTTGATTCCGGGATCGAGATCAAGTGTCTATAAACCAGAGACAGATGCAAATTTTACACCATTTTATGTATTCGCGTTGCTTAACTAAAATAAATTTGAAGGAAAGACATCAAACAAATATTAATCTTTTTTGTTCATAAAACTTCCTGGGCTCTGGCACAACACTTTCGCTGAAGATCATGACATGATCAAATGCATAGTATATGATTCTATAAAGGACATACAGACAAACATTCATTTTTATTTATATGATAAAAGAAGATGAAAAGTCTATAGTATCATCACTATCACTACATAGTATAAAACAAAGTCGCAGTCGTCTGTCCGTCCCTATGTATGCTTAAATCTTTAAAAATACGCAACGGATTTTGAAGCGGTTTTTTGTAATAAATAGAGTGATTCGAGAGGAAGGTTTATGTATATAATACATGCATAATATTGTAGCGAAACACTCATAATTTTAAATGTTAATCATTGCACCCGGGCAAAGCCGGGGTGGGTGGCTAGTTATTACATAAAATAAGGTTATAAGCTAGCCCGGATCTAGACCCGTATTCCAACATGAGCGTGGCATCCTATTTACAATTAGTAATAATTAATTGTTTAAATAAAGACTTTTCTGCGACTGATAGTTTTTTCAAGATCTCTATGACACCCTCTTTCCGAAATAAACCATTTATTTTCCACATATTTTCTTAAAACTATTTTACAATTTAAAGTGAATATGTTAGTATGTGCGGCAGGACATTAGCTCAGTATAAGCTGTGCCATCGGCACAGCACTATTTTTCAGCTATGCCCTGTTACAGTTAAGCAGTTAATAAACGTTCTTTGCGCTAATACATACATACAGTTACATAAATATATCAAACTTATGACTAAAGAAGTACCTAACACATACTTAAGTACCGACAAAATATACAATTAAGCTAATCCAAAATAAAGAACAAAATAAAAGTAGTAAATTTATAAAATTAAACACTAAATCGGAATAGGAATCAAACCATCCGAGGAGCCAGTTATTAGGAGTTTTGTACATGCAAAAGGCCATTACGTACAAATAATTCGAACACTGAAGAAATTAAGAAAATACTAACATGAATTGACAAATAAAGTGGCTCTAGAGAAACGTAATTTAAATTGCGAACTCTGGAACGTATATCTATCTAGCTAGTTACCACTACATTAGAACATCACTAGTGTGTCTACCTGTTAACGGACGTTGAATTTGTATGGACATGGTCGGAATGTGAATAGGAGGGCGGTTTTGGGTCGCTTTTTATGAGTGTCTATGCGTTTATTGTTATCTATTGTGGATCGACAAGCGTTTCTGTTAAAAAAAAAACATAAAAAACTTAAAAAAAAATCATATGTATGATTAATTAAAAACGTGCATATAATGTTAATTGAATAATGACAAGTTCACTAAAATATCTAAATTAAATTTGATACCTGCTTAAAGTAATGCCGTACTTGTAAAAATCTAATAATTCTGCCTGTAGTTGATAAGATATATTTCTCCCATCTGGCCAACTTGCACTCACTATGCTGTTCTTTGTAAACAAAACCAAAAATTTGAAAAAAAAAGCAACTATACCGTTTCTTTCCGGACAAATTGCTGCCTAAGACGGAATGAACAGATTTTCACACAATAAAAAAATATGTTTTCTAAATCGTCTAATAAATGCGGAGGTATGTGGTAACAAACGTACAAAAAGGTACAAAAGAATTGAGAACCTACTTCTTTTTTTAAATCGGTTAAAAGGGCGATCTTCTTAAAATGATGTTGATGATTTAAATACTTAATTTCTAAAACATTAACATTTATATACTCACTTATTTAACTGGCAAAAATTACCCTACACAATTTCAAATAAGAAAGGGACAAAATGTTTCGACTAAAGTAAAGTTTCCAAGGAATCCGCAAATGGCTCAAAGTTAAGGATATTAAGGTTTCCAAAGACTATGAAAGGAAATTTGAACTCATTTTAAAACAAAACTGAATACAAAAAACATTCATAATATTTTCACCAAAATTCATAGTATTTGTTTATTAATTTTTTATCATTTTTATCGTCCGTGAATTAACAATACATTTGAAATATGTTATACAAGGTGAGCATATCCTAAATTTTCTTTTAGCTAGCGAAAAAGAGATTCCAATCTGAAGATGAAGAATGTACAATTTTTAGTTTAACGAAGAGTAAACGAGTAGACATAAACTCAAACTCAAAATGAACTTTATTTACGTAGGTTTTATCACAAAACTCTTAAAAAGCGTCATATTATTTACAGTTACCATCATCATCATCTTACGACCCCTGTCCCACGCTAGGTGGCAGTCTCCATACACACCTATCAGTCGTCATATCTACAGTCACACCTTTCATACACAATTTCTCATTCTTACAATCCATCCATCTCCCTCAACCCTTACGTCCACCCACATTCATGCTGAAACTACCACCGAATCGGAATGCTGCTCCACAGAGAAGAGCCGGCCAGAAACTCTGTAGTTGCTTTTTTCAAATCAATGGGTTTGTTTACAAAAAGCAAAAAATAGATATTGTATAGCAATATAAAACCACCAGATTCCATCCTGCGGGTGTTGTAAGAGGCGACAAAAGGCCGTAAACCCAGCAACAAGAGAAGGAAAGCTTGAAAGCTTGTCCCTGCGATGGGAGGTGGCCCGACGCAGCTGTGGGTCATTTGTGGGCTGATGATGATGTTGAATATGTCTCACTTGTATGAGTCACGAATCTTTATTGACATTCCCTAGTAAATATGTTAAAGGGTTTCTTTCATCAGCCTCTCGCCGGAATTTATGTCCAAACTCCCCTTTGTACGTCCCCCCTGACAATGGAGGGAATAATAATCACTCCGCCCGAGCCAGACGCACTCCGTGCATTGATATACGAAGGTAGGTACTTGTATTTATTGTAACTTACAGTTTCTTAAACGTCTTTGGCCATGCCGCAATTGCTAGGCTTAGTCTGCTAAATTAAAAAGGGCTTGCCTTGTTCTTGATTTTTAAACGTGTGGCATATGTCCCCAACTGACACTATTTTATAGCAACTGTAATAATTTGTACAAATAACTTAAATAATATTTTGTTTTTTAAAGAATCTTATTTATTGCACTGTAGCTGTAGGTACCCAGCGCGCGTTGCTACTCCAACAACTAGGATAAATTTGAAGGAAAGACATTACAGAAAAAAAATGTACAGTATCCTTCGTGGGCTCATGCATAACACTTTGCTGATGATCATAACATGAACAAATGCATAGTTTACGATTCTATAAAGGACGTACAGACAAACATTCTTTTAAATTAAATGCATAAAATTAAAACTTAAACACTAAACCAATAATAATAATATGTTGATTTTACATAAATTAATCATTTAAATAACCATCATCATCACTTTCATCACTATCACTACATATTATAAAACAAAGTCACTGTCGTCTGTCCGCTATGTATGCTTAAATCTTTAACGGACACGAAAACGTGCAACGGACTTTGAAGCGTCTTTTTGTAATAGATAGAGTGATTTAAGAGGAAGGTTTTTATGTAACTATATTATGTATAATACATCCATAATATAGTATAGAAACACTGATCAATTAAGAGGTTCATCATTGCACCTGAGCGAAGCCGGGGCGGGTCGCTAGTAACCAATAACATAACTATAATCATAACCGTGCCTATAGGGACTCCTTTTAATAATACTCGTATATTTTAGTTATTATAATCATCACTACATAGTATAAAACAAAGTCGCATTCTTCTGTCCGTCCCTATGTATGCATAAATCTTTAAAACTACGCAACGGATTTTGAAGCGGTTTTTTTTTAATAGATAGAGTGATTCAAAGGGAAGGTTTATATGTATAACCCACCCCCGCTTTGCACGGGCGAAGCCGGGGGCGGGCCACTAGTTTATATTATATAAGGTTTTTCAATTACGAATGAATATGAAATTGTTATTTTGGCTTTTACACAAATACTTAATCATTTAAAAAAAAATAGTTACAGTTCGTTTAGTACATACATTTGACCAAGAAAGAGCAATTTTACAATCTAAGCCGGTAATTTCAGAGGCCCTGTAAACTAATTATAGTTTGTCACATTGGACGCTCCCAGAGGTGGGTTAGAGCCAAAAGGGTACTGAAATGTTAAAAAATAACTTCATTATTGTAAGTCATGTACCAATCTGTCTGGCCAGCGTGGGGTAATTTCTCTTGGAGGAGGCCCACATTAGCAGTGGGTTTGTTTCAGTAGTCCTCATTAAAATATTACCTAACCCAACCTACCACTTCCAAAACTAAATTTTGACTTTAAACCTTTAAACTTAACTTTCAGCTTGTACCCGTTCAAAGACCCTATAGTAAACTTTATAATAATGTAAATCAATATTTCTGATAGCTCCGCTGTCCTAAATAATTAAAAGACTACCTTCCTCGGCTTCGCCTGTGTGAATTTCGAGTGTGTACTACTGCTACTGTGTGCCAACCCGTCTTGCCAGCGTTGCACTGTAGGCTAATTTCCCTCCATGAATTTGGAGGAGGCTTGACCCAGTAGTGGGTAATTTATGAGCTGTAACGATGACAACTACTACTACTTAGCCCATAAATGACCCACTGCTGCTTCGGGCCACTTCCCATTACATGGACCCTCCATGTAATGGGAGGTCCAATTAGCCTACAGTGCCACACTGGCCAGATGGTTTTCCTTCTCTTGCGGCTAAGTTTTCGGCCTTGTCATTTCCTTTTTTCAGCTCATACGACACCCTCCGGATGGAATGGGGTGGTGACAACATGTATTCCTAATCCGCCATCACACGGCATAATTTGTCAATAGGTAATTGATTTTACGTCAATACCAAGGTTGGCAATATTTTCCTCATTTTATTACGGAGACAGTTTATTTCCTCGTTTGAAACCTTTCTGGAAAGATCAGAATATAACTGTACACATTTGAGATATTCATTTGATTTCGGCTTAGATGTGTAACACCGGATTCAGGCTCTTTCTGTACAGAGGCAGAGAGAGTTTGGCCAAATAATTATATTACGTTGTAGTTGTACAGTTATCTATTACGTTGGTCTGTATTGGCGAGATTGTAGGCATATCTTGAAGGCTGAAAAAATAGCCGCAAGTGTGCCGCTGTGCCAACCCGTCTGGCCAGCGTGGCAAAGTAGGCTAATTACCCTGCCTGTAACGAGAGGACGCCCGACTCAGCAGTGGGTCATTTATGGGCTGAGTAGTATTAATATTAATTAATTGACTGCCTCGTTGGTCTAGTGGTTAGATGTGCCGCCTTTGGATCAACGGGTCCCGGGTTCGATTCCGGGGTCGGGCAAGTGTCTTTGTCTAAACCAGAGGCACTGGCTCGGAGTCTGGGTGGTCAGTTCTATGAATAATACGTATGTATTTACAAAAAAAAAATATATAAGTAGTTTATCATCCATCTCGTTACCTTAACACAAGCATTAAGTTGCTTAGCTTGGGACGAGATGGCGTTGTGTGAAATGTCCAAGGATATTTATTTATTTATTTTATTTATTTAATAGTAGTAAAATATCTAATGCTTAGTAAGAAATTACGAGTAACTGCTAGTTATCGTACACAGGCACAGTAGGCTTATGACCTCCATGTAACTGGAGGAGGCTCGAGTCACCAGTGGGTCATTTATGGGCTGAGTACTAGGTAGTAGTAGATAGCATGGTACTTGCAGATATTTGAGAAATAAATTTCCAAGAAAATCTGGTCTATTCCAAACAGTTGGAAGTCAAATATTATCCAGTTACTGAGAACTAAACGTTTACAAGCAAGTAAAGCACTGTTTATGCCCAGTTTAATGTGAAGGATTGGTATTAACGTAATTACCTGACTGGCCGAAACGTCCTTTGTCGGTCGGCCCGATACGAGTTCATTGATTCTGTTTCTGCGCCCCTTTTGCTCCTACAACGCTGGCCAGCTTCACAGACCCCTCAAGCAATTTCACGTTCACCATTTATATTGGAATTCAGTATGCGAGAGAGGGGTGCGGGAGGTCTTGCCGGCTGGCCATCCAGCGCCAACATGTGTTTGTGGCATTGGCCTCTACGATACTGTATTGGAATATCAACCTTATCCACAAGGAATAAGCTCTTTTTTTATTAAATAAAGGTTTGGAGATATTTTTTCAGAAAATACGGTTTAAGTGTATAGTTAGTTATCAAGTGTAAAATATACCTATGATATTAATTACCTACGTTGATATTCTTGGTGTTTCACTGATCCGTTTATAATGTAACCTTCATTGTTGAACTTAGAATGAAGCGCTGTGGGAGGTCTGTTTGTTTTCTTGTCCTGTTAGCACGTTCGCACGAAATTATAGCCAGAGTAACAGGGTAGAATGAGCACAATGTTGTTCGGAGTTGGCATTTTCGTGACCAAATATCTTTGGCCTATTGGTGACACAATAAGTACCAAAACCTGACGATTTACGCTACTTATTATTGAGATCTCAATTTTTTGGTTTCCATCTCAATAATATGTTTATAGCACGTTATTGTTGGGAATGAGTCTCTAGCCATTACTTTTCTGCCATCTTGAATCCATAAAATGTTAATTTATATTTTACTGATTCTTTGAAAGGATTCTTTAACAAAACGTATAGCTTTGGTTGAAATGGGTTGAGCGATTTCCATATGTTTAAAAGAGACTTCAATCATTCAAAGATTATCCGACCTTTTCTTTTTATTACAAAGGATTCATAAAGTTAAACATTAAAATTACAGATTCTTTGTGCATGACGATTTGATGAAGCACATATTATCTCGCTTTATAGGACCAAAACACTCTAGCTTTCCCTTTCGTACTGTCTTAAGAATATCTGTGGAATTTCCCATTATATGTATCTTATACAGTCCGGCTGTCATTTAAATATCTATGATAGTCCAGTAGTCCAACTAAATGAGTCTCGGAGGTCAAACGATAGTCGCTCTATGTAATGGTAGTTGCCCAAATCGAGTTGGTGCCGACCCCAATAAAGTTAGGAAAGGGAAGTTAGATAGACTATGGACTAACATAGTAATGTTTTTACATGATCCGTTAAAGATTTTTAGCATTCTTCTGTACTCTACATTTCTGAGTTGTATCTTGCGTTGATGTCATAACTGTTCTTAAAAGCGTATACATGTCCCCATAGACCATCAGCTGCAGTGATTGGGCTGTATATCCATACCTTTTTGCTCATCAAATATAAACAAAACGGCGAGTTTCCGTTGAAGTTTGTTCTTATTTCAAATATTCTCAATTCCCCATCGAATGTGTTTAAAAAGTCTATCTGTGACATAGCTCATGCAGAGTTAATCGGCGAACCATCTCATTACTCAGTCGTTTGAAGGTTATCTACAACTATAACCTAGTTGCGTCGGAAATATCTCCACATCCTATCTATGTTTCATCCCAAAAATAATAATAAAATACCAGCTATTCCAAAGCAACGACTGATGCGCGATTCAGAATATTATAACCTATTTTATTACAAATTGTGCGCGCTTTCTCTAACCATATCCACGTTAGGTTCGGCCTTACTCGAAGTTATGAATATGTGATAGCTTGTTGCTCGAGACTTCACTGGTATTTTATATTTTCTAGCGAGAAACGAGGAAAGATCTACTCCAAAAAGATATTAAGTTAAAGAAAATCCAATATAAAATTAGATCAATGCGTGTTTATTTCTCAAGCATCAATTCTTCCAATTTTTTATAAACCTATACAGAGGTGAGCATAGAAGACGGATTGTACATCTCTGTCTCCGTATCTGTGGCATCATAGACATAGCATAGATAAACCATTTTTTTATGATTTTTTTTTCTGTTTTGTCTCAATAGTCCTCCCTCTATGTTTTCGAAAAATCTGTATATAGGTACCCGTTTGAAGATTATATCATATTTTTTATTTGTCTCGAATTCAGAATATTATAACCTATTTTATTACAAATTGTGCGCGCTTTCTCTAACCATATCCACGTTAGGTTCGGCCTTACTCGAAGTTATGAATATGTGATAGCTTGTTGCTCGAGACTTCACTGGTATTTTATATTTTCTAGGGAGAAACGAGGAAAGATCTACTCCAAAAAGATATTAAGTTAAAGAAAATCCAATATAAAATTAGGTCAATGCGTGTTTATTTCTCAAGCATCAATTCTTCCAATTTTTTATAAACCTATACAGAGGTGAGCATAGAAGACGGATTGTACATCTCTGTCTCCGTATCTGTGGCATCATAGACATAGCATAGATAAACCATTTTTTTATGATTTTTTTTTCTGTTTTGTCTCAATAGTCCTCCCTCTATGTTTTCGAAAAATCTGTATATAGGTACCCGTTTGAAGATTATATCATATTTTTTATTTGTCTCGACTAAGCAATATTGACTTTAAAACCTTTTTTCCACACCGTAAGACAGCGAGGCAGCTTGTGACACTTTTCCCTCCATGATCTGGAGACCCGATTTATAACTGGATAATGTATGCAGTAAGATATTGATTCAAATACTTTTTCTCAGAATTTTATTACTTCTGTAATATTAAAAAAATAACTATCAATCACTACATCACTACATAGTATAAAACAAAGTCGCTGTCGTCTGTCCGTCCCTATGTATGCTTAAATCTTGAAAACTACGCACCGGATTTTGATGCGGTTTTTTTTAATAGATAGAGTGATTCAAGAGGAAGATTTATATGTATAGCCCACCCCCGCTTTGCACGGGCGAAGCCGGGGCGGGCCACTAGTATATTATAAAACAAACTCGCTTTCGTCTGTCCCTATGTATGCTTAAATCTTTAAAACTACGCAACAGATTTTGAAGCGGTTATATTTAATAGCTAGAGTGAATTAGGAGGAAGGTTTATATGTGTAATACATCCATAATATTGTAGAGAAACATTGATAAATTTAGAGGTTCATCATTGCACCCTTGCGAAGCTGGGGCGGGTCGCTAGTTGTATATACATTAATATTACGAATAGCTTCGTTCCAACATTAAACTATCATCTATGTTTGTGTAGAATGCTTGTCAGCGAAACTTGTCGATACTATGCAGGGCACAGGATTCACCGGAAATCTACCTGGAATAGACAAAAGACCGCGTCGGTTTCGGCGCGTAACTGTTTTATAAACATTCGTATGCGACCTTGTGCGACCATAGTGCCCAGACTGACAACTTTTTTTTGACTCAGTCATGGTACATTTACTAATATTTTCACATTTCTTAATTTATAGATTACTAGCGACCCGCCCCGGCTTCGCGCGGGTGCAATACAGAGCATCTAAATTTATCAGTGTTTCGCTAGAATATTATGCATGTATTATACATATAAACCTCCCTCTTGAATCACTATATGTATATTATATTAAAAAAAACCGCTTCAAAATCTGTTGCGTAGTTTTAAAGATTTAAGCATACATAGGGACGGACAGACGACAGTGACTTTGTTTTATACTATGTAGTGATAGTGAAGCTTATCAGGCTCGATAGATGGGTCTTAATAAAACCGCTGATTTAAATAGGAAATGTGGAAAACACGTTCTTTATTTTTTTAAATATTTAATTGACAACCACAAAAATATGACAGCTGTAAAATCGTCATCGAACCAAAACTGCCAGTATACTACAGGTCTCACCATAATATCCTCAGATATTCTTCGGAAGTTACGCAATTCTGACCCTTAAATGACCCACTGCTGTAACGAGCCTCTTAGAACTACACGAAGAATAATTAGCCTACTGTGCCACGCTGGCCAGACACGCCAGGTAGTTTGGCCGGAACAATAGTGGTAGGTTTTAGTGGATAACCCAGGCACACTTCTTCATCTTCTTGCGCCCGTGGACTCCCACATACCCCAATCGGCTGGGGACCTATAAAAAGCTTCCCCCACTATAAAAAGAACCCTTTCGTATCAAGTTTTACTTCTCTTAAGGCAAGGTTATCGGCCTTGTCATTTCCTTTGTTGGGTCTTACGACACCCTCAGGGTGGAAATGGGGAGGTGACACGATGTATTCTAAATCCGTCACCACATGGACTATAAAACTCTAAACTCTGTAACAGTCGTAATAAAAATTTAAAAACCTAATCCCACGTCAACCCGGTCGCGTATTGCCATTGTGTATACTAGCACAGACAGGGGTTGCTCTGTAATCGCACGCAATATGCTCTTGTAGATAGAGAGCATACTGCATATCAGTACAGAGACAGACTGAAATAAAATACACTTTGCACTAATCCGTGACAGCAAAACACATACGAGTACAGACAATTTGGCTGCCGTGGTATGTACAATGGCATGCTTCAGTGTGAGCAAACTACATGCGAGTGCAGAGCAAACACATTCTGTCTCTTTCGCACCAAAGATAGATAGGTACATCCTTTACATTCTTTGCTTTCTTCGCATTATGGCAGTGTCCTTGACCTAATAAAACGATAAATACTTTAATGTTTTTTAAATATTGTTTTATTTACATCGCTACTGCATTTTTTTTTCATCAGTCATTTCGTGGGAATTATTTTGCGGAGCCCTCGATACAAAAGAAGGAAACGTTTTTCTAATTCTAAATATTTTCCCATTTCCATTATATTTAAGAATGTTATTTTCATAATAAATACCTAGGCGTTTATATAGGGAACAAAACGTTTAAACCTAGTTTTTAATTATGTTGATAAACATACATAAATAGCATAGAGATCGGAAAATCTTTAGAAGAAGAAAAATGTTGTATCATTTTCTATGGAGGGGGTCGCACGAAAGACTGGTCTGTAGTCATACGTAGTTTGCTTTAAAAATATGCAAGCAAACTGTATACTTATACAGACTGGTCTGTAGTCATACGACTCATACGTAGTTTGCTTTAGAGTATTTGTTATTTATAAGAGCACAAAGTGATCGAGTACAGACTATGGGTGTCTGTGCTCGTATACACAATGGCAATACGCAACCCGGTCATAAATTCTAGTAGATATTCATTTTTTCAATTTGAAATTCACATTTTCAATTATTTGCGATTAACTGTGGGTCTTTTCTAGGCAGAAAGTTCAACCCGTGCATAATATGGGGAGAGAGAGAGAGTGTGTCCATTATCCTCTAACCAATACATACATAAACTACACACACACACATCTAAACTGCAAATGAAGATATCTAGTATATTTTACGAGTGTTAAATTCAACAATGAGACATGTTATATTACTTCTGTTATTTATTGGGTTGTAAACTATATACTAATAACATTATTAACTATAATAGTAATATAGTACAAAAGATATAATAGTTAATAGCAAATACGTAATGACGCCATTAAAAAGATTTATTTAGTTTTATTCGAACCTTAGTAGATTTTCCTTGTTGATTGCCATTTTTATTTCCTCGTTAGTAAGAACAAATGCGGGCAAAATAATTTGCAGTGATTCAGAAATTCAGAGATAGCATATGTATTTCTCTTAAAAAAAAAATATTAACACTAGGATTACCTGATGTCAAGAGCCGACAAAAGGAATTGACAAGGCCGATAGCCTAGCCGCAAGAGAAGGAAAACTTGACAATAAGCATGTGGATCTCAAGAATCACTGTGAATAACATAATATAAAGCTCTTTGTCCTCACTTTAGATGGCTATAGGGTTTTTGTCACATCCTTTAGTCCTTACGACACCCCTCACGAGGGAATAGGTCGTAGACTATTCTAAATCCATTACCACATAGATAGCCTATATAGAATATCGGTCAACTTTATTATAAGTGTACAGTGTTTCAAGAATGCGTGCGAGTTATTTCCCCTACTATATCATATTTTATGTATTCGACATTTTCAATACTTTGTTGTCCATTGATAGCTCTCCAAAAGCGGTGAAAATTTATTTCTTTATTAAACGTCAATGTACATCAGACATGTGCAGTATAAACATATTTCTTGATAACCAGTTGCATGGCTACGTAGATAATCACGTTCTACTTCGTTTTCCTGCCATAAGTTTGTGAGTTATTGTACGTCACCGCCAATGTTTGATCAATCATTTGTTTGTGTTGGTGACCTAACGAGTTTTAACACCAAAGATTTGTCAAATGTTTGCATAACATTGAACAGGTGTTACACGGTTGATTTAAGAATTTAATTGTTTTAACTTCACTTGCACAAGCGGTAGGTAAACAATGAACTGCAAAGAATAGAAAAGTGCACTCTGTATTGCACCTTAGAAATATTACAAAATTAAACAAATAAAAGAAAATTAATTTCGGAATTACACAAGATGGTGTGCGTATTGTTAAAACCAACGAGCCAACAGCGAAGCCATCCCATTATGCCCTCGTTATTTGCATTCTCGCATATCTTTGAATCAGTATTAATTGGTTTAAAAAAAACTATCTATGACAAATAAAAAGCAACGATTACATGTTTGTTCTCATATTTTTTATGATTTTACCTATTATTAACAGTTTTAATATTATAATGTATACTCCTTATTTTAATCTCCTATTTTTCGAATACCAATTATATATTAATTACTCTAAGTTTTTCTCGCACTTAATTTACTTTGAGATCGCAATAAT
Source organism: Clostera curtula (assembly GCA_905475355.2). NCBI lineage: Eukaryota > Metazoa > Arthropoda > Insecta > Lepidoptera > Notodontidae > Clostera > Clostera curtula. The sequence goes on along the minus strand of FR997808.1, from coordinate 12,623,512 downwards.
CATCTTTCTTAAAAACAAATACGTTCCATACCTACTCAAAACAACAAACCGTCAATATCATTGCGTTTTGTACTGCAGAACACAGCTAGCGTCATCTATTGGCGCAATATGGAAAACATTTTAGTATAGGGGTCGCTTTCTTGCTCATTGTCTAAGTTCACCATTTCCTATGGCCGGACATTCCATTGCCTGCCTTGTGTCAAAACGAGCGATAAAATGGGGCCTACCCTACCGCAGGTACCCTGATAACGGTCCGTACCGAACTTCAATAGATTACTTATTTATTGCTTGTAATATTTCATTGCCATTTTCGTTGGGCATCTTCGTATTCTTTTGATAGGTTAGATTGTATTTCGATCGAAGTTATGCTGATACTTGTATCGGATGGTGACAAGTTAAGAATGCATACTGCCAACAACGCATGCCCATCTTCAGGGTGTCGTATGAAGCGAATAAAAGTCCAAATAATATCAACCTTGGGTGATGTTTTGTTACTACGCGCGAGTAAGGGCCATAGCACACTAGCTACTTTTAGCATCGACGATCGGCGATTTTGCAACTGCATCGACTGCTTGGAAGCTGAATCGCGTCGGCTGTATTGTTGTCTATAGTCGAGTCGTGTTCGGTAGACGCCAAATCGATGCTACCGACATCCAAATGTGTGCGGGGAGTAGCGTTCAGCTGCTGTGTCACGCTTCTAAAAAGCGACCCAATCTCCGCGTTTGGCGGCGTTTTTAAGTGTGCGGTGTGGAGTGTTCGGTCGCCGTATTTAGTCGCTGATGGTCGATGCTAAAAGTAGCTAGTGTGCTGTGGCCCTAAGATCGCCAATGCTCTTTCAGGGTAAACACGGTGTTGGCAGCTGAAGTAAACCACTTTCCCTCGCGAAGCCTGGGCGCCACCTTAAGGGAGAGATTAAAAAAAACATAGTTAGGTAGAAACTCCAGCCGCATGAGAACGAAAACTTGACATGAAATTCTGACAGGCTACTATGAACATGACGGTGACTTTTCCTCCATCAGGTAAGAGGAGGTTCGAATCACTAGTGTGTAATTAACAGCTGATTTAGTTAAGAAAATACTTTTTGACAAGTGTGGTTTTTTTATTAAAACCTACTTTAAAAAAGAATGGGTTTTCTTTATTCAAATTCTCATTTCCAGGGTATAATTTTATAAAATATATGTTGGCCTTGTCATTTAGATGTGTTTCATGTAAGTCAAAGCGAGATAAAGTAATTAAACTCGTTGCTTCCACAACCTGAGTACCTGATATAGTTGAGACAACACGAAGTTTTTTTTCTAAGTCAGAACTATGCCAATGTGTACAAAGGTTTCGATTCGATACACGAAGTTAATTCTGCAGTTAATGAGCGAGTGGCAAAGTTGCCGTGTCTAGTGAACCCTTTACCCCGCATGCACCTTTCAACGAGGGGCGATCATTTCCGGCACCAGTGATAGGGTTGCCAACCACATAAAACCACCCATAGTATATTTGACCTTTAATTTTTAACAGGTCACATAATTCAATGAACACCCATACACCAGTTACCCTTCATAGAATCGAAATGAATTAGAAAATTTTTAAGAACATTGCGATAACTTTGCATTCTGTGAGCCTGGCTATCAAGTGAGGTAAGATCGTGATAAACGAAATATTTGCCATAGACAAATCTCTTTCAAAACTTCTTTATTATTAGTCAAGCGATCAAAATTTGACCATAATCCACTTAAATTATAGCTCTATAAATATACATAGTTATATTCTGAATTTGACCAATAAACAAAAAAGTTGGTACCTATATTTGCGTGTGTGTGTGTGTGTCAAATAAGTTGTAGTGTGTAATGTTTTTTTATTGACTAAATGCATTGTTTTTTTCCCTTCTATAGAAAGCATAGGTGTGGGAAATTTCATTCTCCGCGAACTTATTACTTCACGTATTAATATATAGATGTAGGTACTTCGTAAGTGACAAAAGCGTTGTATTCTAGCTTTGGCTTAGGTCAATAGGAAAACCTAAACCTATTTTTTATTTTGAACTTAAAACAGAAATAGTAAACGGATGTGCATCCGCATGGTAGTGATTAGATACTGTAACTTCAGATTTACTCCGATCGCAATGAAGATACACCTACTTAAACCAAAACTGAATTATTACAGACTACTAATCAGCGTAACAACGAGCAAAAACAGGTATTAATTCTGTGCGCGATAAGTCCCGATAAGTTTTTAATTATACTAATAAGTAATACGGAACAAACCTTATATAAAATTTGGAAATCCTCATGGATACCTGACCGCGCTTAACGCCAGCCGGGTTATGTGGGACTCCGGGGCGCGAAAAGATGGTAATTGCGCCCCAACCTACCCACTAAAACCAATGGTGTTCCTCAACTGCCCGAAACAGGGCCACGGGTTTCACTCCCCATTGGGGAGGATGCTACGCGAGCCTGATGAGGCTTTTACTTTTACAAGTGGGCCTCACGCTTTGATGGGGAGCTCTAAACGCTCCCCAACCCACCGAGAGGCCCGTATGAACCCCCGTCAGGCGCCGGATGAACTGGCGCCCGATCCACGCGGTGGCAGCTGCAGCCGTGGCCCGCCTGCCTGGCCGCCCCCGCTACCAGTGGTGGAAGCCCTGGCCTCAACGCCTTGCCGCCCTCCACTATAATGAGCACGTCGTGTGTCGCGGCAGGTTAAGGCTTCCGAGGCAACTCTGAGGACAGAGGAGTCCCCAGAGCCAAAACCCACCACGACTCCGTCTGGCCTCTCCCTGTGGGCCCGCCCGACTTGGGTGACCCTAAGCCGGTATGGCCCCAACGGATCCTTTGAAGTAAACCGCTAAGGCATATAACTATCATAATATTGAACTTTGTCTCTAATGTCAACTTTATGTTTTTATAGAATATCATTACTAATTTAATTATTTAATCATTATTAATTAACCTATCTGGATGCCATATTTGAACTTTCTAGGTCATCTGGAACTTACCCAGTTTTAGTCTACAGGTCAGTCAGTGATAAAAATGACGATATAGAACGTTAATAACTCCGTATAAAGTGTGGACATAATGTATCTCGCAAGTCTCATTATATGAGTCAGATTTGACAAGTTTATGTGTCACAGTTTTTGAGTTATGACGGGGTCAAAAGTGGCTACGTAGGGTTCGCCTGATATTACATACGGTAATACGCAATGATGTTTCAAGTAAAAATTACTTGAATTGGTAATACGTCATTCTGTTAGCTTGAACTTCGCTTGACACACTGCCGCGTGTCGAGATAAGCGCTGCGCTGAGAAACGCCTCTTATTGTATTTGACGAAATTTAAAAATGCTACGTACCTACTGCACTCCATACGTCACAATTTAGCTCTATAACCAGTGTATTAGATAGTATATCTTTTTATTTCATATTATTTTACATATATTCTTAAAAAAACATTGTTATTCAAAAAATATACATAAAACAATAGAAAACCCGTCGACAACGAGGTCGATGACCTAAGCTACCGACGGTTCAGGGCTCCAGAGAGAGGAACCTCCTCACGATCCTTGCCGAATCCAGGATGACTGCCTTTTGTATCAGGCCCTTAATCCAGCAACTCAGCGAGAGTTTCATGAGATGTTGGTCGAAACTCTTCGCAATAAGACCGTTTACTGAAACGACTATCCGCACAATGATATTAGATTATTATTATTGATGTTCGTTGTGGCTTTGACGTCATCGTCAGGTAGCGAGAGATGACGGCGTTCAAACAGGTAAAATCCCGGAGTTCATAGGTTAAATATCAGTTTAAAACTTGGTTCGGAGATTCCCAGACGTATTTTTATAATCTTCAGTCCAGTCCCGGACATAACGTCTCCCATAATTATTGCCATGCGGACGTATACAGTTGCTATAGGCAGTCTTCCGCATATCTTCTCATTAAATATAGAGAGAAAGGCGTCCTTTATTGCGCTTGCTGAGTCGCGAACTCCTCTTAGAGATAATAATTTATAAAATCACTGTGAAAAATCATAAAAGTCAACTCTCTTTTGTCATATCATGTGAATGGAAGTCAACTTAACTTCGAGTCAAACGATACCCAATTGCGAAAAATATGCATTTATGGGCTTATTTAAATTGACTTGTCAGCTTAATCGAATCGGCTTTTAAGTCTATTTCTTCTATGCATTATTTCTTTGCTGAATTTGATTGTCTTGATATTATCAAAGATGAAAGGATTATGGTCTGAGTTATAATATCATTGTGAGACGGCTTATGAGACGTAGGAGATCCCTGAAGAGATGGATGAATTGTGTGAAAGAGAACACGGGTATGAAAGGCGAGTGTAAACATGATGGCCCATAAGACTGTATCGAAGCATAAAACATGTGAGAAGTCATTTTTTTAAACGAAACCCTTGCTCTAGTCTTAGCCTGTATTGCGGTTTACAAATATGTGATTCACGCACACAAATGATACCCTGAAACTGAGCCTGCGTATTGTATATAGATACTTACTAGACCCCAGAATCGAACCAGGGACCCATGATCCGTAGGTAACACATCCGACCCCTAGACCAACAAGGCAGACAACGGTTGTTAAGGGTAAGGCCAAACGACCGTAATTTTGTGCGTTGTGAGTCGCGTAATTTCGGTTGCGTATTTTCGGTCGCGTAATTTCTGCTGTATTCGGTTTCATACAAAAGTCCAGTTCGTGCCACAAGGCGACGCAAAATGAGTTGTGAGCCGATTCACACGCTTAATCCGACCGAAATTCGGTCGCGCAATTTCTGATGCATTCAGTTTCATACAAAAGTCCAGTTCTTGCCAACAGAATTTCTGCTAGGCAGAATTTATGCGACCGAAATTACGCGACTCACAAAATTACGCTCGCTAGGCAGCCCAACAAAATTTCTGCTGGGCAGAATTTCAGCGAACGAAATTATGCAACTCACAAAATTACGCTCGCTTGGCAGCCCAACAAAATTTCTGCTGGGCAGGATGTCAGCGAACGAAATTATGCGACTCACAAAATTACGCTCGCTTGGCAGCCCAACAAAATTTCTGCTGGGCAGAATTTCAGCGAACGAAATTATGCGACTCACAAAATTACGCTCGTTTGGCTTCACCCTAAAGAAAGATGATTGATCTTTCGTTCCGAGTATTTTTAAACAGTGTCTATGATTTTTTACACAGATAAAGTAAGTCTATGCGGTCTTAAAGGGGCCCATCAATATACATATTCATCTGAGGTTAACGCTGGTCGCCGAGGTGAACCACCCTTGGTAAAAAGTTAAAATAGGCTTCACACTGACGCCCTCCGTGGCTGCTTACGGATTATGTAAGATGGTGTACAGTCGCTAACGATATTCCTTACCTCACTCATTATTACTAAAGATTAAAAATACTGCTTTATGGCATTCTGTGGGCTGATTTTATAGAAGATTTCTGCCAAAGTATCATCATCATCATTTCAGCCAAAACACGTCCACTGCTGGACATAGGCCCTAAGGATTTCCACAGGCCGGTCCTGGGCCGCCAGCATCCATCGTTTTCCGGCGACCTTAACCAGGTCATCGGTCCACCGTGTGGGAGGCTTACCAGCACTGCGCTTTCCGGAACGCGGTCGCCACTCGAGGTATCTTCTGCCCCATAGGGCGTCGATCCTGCGCGCTATGTGCCCTGCCCACTGCCACTTAAGTTAGGCAATCCTGTGGGCTATGTCGGTGACCCCCGTTTGCCTGCGTATCTCCTCATTTCTGATCCGATCTCGCAGGGACACCAAAATAACGGCACGGTTGGCGCAGTGGTTGAGCGATCGACTGCTGCGCAGCATGTCGCGGGTTCGATTCCCGCACGGAAGAAATATTTGTACGACCTACAAGTTTTTGTTCCGGGTCTGGGTGTTTTCTATCTATAATATGTATGTATTTACAAAAAAAAAATTGTATATAAGTAGTTTATCATCCATCTCGCTACCATAACACAAGCATTAAGTTGCTTAGCTTAATGGGACGAGATGGCGTTGTGTGAAAAGTCCAAGGATATTTTATTTATTTATTATTTATTTATATGTTGTATCGTTGAATGATAACTAGTGGTATTTAACTCTAATTTAAATTATACAGATGCTATTGACCAGAGCCGCGTTGATTTATTCTCTAAAAGCCTGGCCTGTACTTATAAAACTACTGCAGTGATCACAATTTTATATTCACGAAAAAAACCTCGATGCAACAACAAAGAACTCCAAAGTTTAATAACATATTGTTTCTTCATAGATTGCTAAAAATATTAACCATCACGATCGGGTCAGACACTAAGAACATAAAAACCTGTAGTTCATTGGTGGTTAAAAATAGATATTACTTTGTATTAAAACCATATCGTCAGATACGCAATCCGAACTTCAAGGTTCGGTCCAAAATATAACACGAATTTCTTGTAAAAGTTGCTACAAAGTGACGTCATATTTCCAGCGATTCAGTGTGACGTCATCTAAATGATTAGGCAATTTTTTTATGACATTATACACTATCTAAATGTGCCAATGTGTAAGGGTTGAGAATTTTCGTAGCCAAGTATTCAGTATTATAGATTGAAGACATAACAAATAGAATCCGAATTTAGAATTCTGAGAGACTATTAAACGAAATATCATCTTAGGCCTTATAACATATTTTCAGGGGGTTTAAACAGTATCAAGAGTTGTAACACTTCTCTTGTGTAAGTTGTAACATCGATGGCATGTAAGACATTGTGAGTTTTTGGGAAGCACTGGGTTGTATAACATGTCTACGAGCGCGTTTAATTGACAAAATAGGTAAGCAAGCTTTAAGGCCGCTATAATTGTAATTTTTGACTGCCTCGTTGGTCCAGTGGTTAGATGTGCCGCCTTTGGATCAACGGGTCCCGGGTTCGATTCCGGGGTCGGGCGAGTGTCTTTGTCTAAACCAGAGGCACTGGCTCGGAGTCTGGGTGTCATTTATATCTATAATATGTATGTATTTACAAAAAAAAATGTTTATAAGTAGTTTATCATCCATCTCGTTACCATAACACAAGCATTACGTTGCTTAGCTTGGGACGAGATGGCGTTGTGTGAAATGTCCAAGGTCCAAGGATATATATAGCTGTACAAACTATATTAGCCAATACATCAATGGAAGTACATATTCGCCATCGTTTCATGAATGAGAAGACATGCAAATGAACCAGAGCTACTACTAACATAACCCATTTTTACGTTGGAAATCCTCATGCATACCTACCCACTAAACGCCAGCTGGTTTATGTGGGACTCCGGGGCGCGGAAAGATGGCAATTGCGCCCCAACCTACCCACTAAAACCAACGGGTCCCTCAACTGCCCAAAACAGGGTTACGGGTTTCACTCCCCATTGTGGAGCTTGCTCCACGGCCCTGCTGGGGCTTTGGCCCGCTTGTACAAGCGAGCCCTATGCTTTGATGGGGAGCTCTGGACGCTCCGCTCCTCAACCCACCGAGAGGCACGTGCGGGACATTGCACGTTCGCCCGATCCACGTGGTTGCGGCGGCAGTAGGGCCGCCCGTCTGGCCATCACGACTCCGTGTCCGCTCCTCGTCTGGCCACCACGACTCCGTGTGCCGCTCCTCCCCGCCCGGCATGGGTAACTCTGAACCGGTATGGCCCCAACGGATCCTAAAGGCACGCAAGCCCCCTCACCACAACAAGGTGGCAGCACGGTCGAGGGGGTACTGACATAAGCCTAGAATTGAAATGTATCTTGTGAGATAAAAGCACGTTTATAATAAGTACATTTTCCATGATTAACCCACCTTATTTTCAATTCCTCCCACGAAAATCTCATAATCCCAATAGATGAACAAACGTTGCCATTCAATGAGTTGTAGTCATCAAGCCAAACAACGTAATATTTCATTATTCGACAGAAATTTAAAAAAATACACAAAGATAGTTATATTTTTGGTTTTCACGATAAAGCGTGAAACGTCATATCTTATTTATCCCCCACCCTTTCAAACTCAAAAATTAATGGACAAAACGTCAAAAATATTTATAAGTATTCTGCACTCGACTGTACAACTCACGTAGCGAGTCGAGTGGAGTAACTTTTGTCAAACATATCGCTTAAGTAAACACGTCGCAATCATATTGTGAGCATTAACCCTTATTGCCTGCTTATACCTTCAAAGGATAACAAACCCTGAGCTCAAGTGGTTAAGATTTTAAATAAATTTTAATATGACTACTTTTAGTTCGGATTTCAAATGCTGATAACATTTTACTATCGATTAACATAAAAAAGAGGATTGTTAGTTTCTTTGTCAGAACATTAATAAACATTGATAATGAGAATTTTAGTATAATTGACCAGTGACCCTCCCTTACTAAACTAGCTGTTACCGCGACTTCGCCCGCGTGGTATTTAACAATATGGAAACTCAGTAACTATCGCTCCTGAAAAGCGATGTCAATAAAAGTAGCCTAAGTTACTCCTTTGACATCAGGTATCTGCCAGTGAAGAACCTCACAATAGGTCCATTTCAGAGATTAACCGAAACAAACAGTCAGACCGTGTATACATCTAAAGGCACTTAGTAAAAAGCGGTTATTTCAATATTTCAACCTGGGGGGAAGGGGACGTGATGTTACGCCGGTGGTGGGTCGAAAGCCCCAATGTGTCCAAGTTGTCCTATAGACGCTTGCCCGCGTAGCGGCCACCACTTCGGATCGCCACAGCGGAATGCGTTTACGCGAACCGCCCCGAGCGTGTCCTGTGAGGATATACGTTGGGGTTTTAGTGGGTAGACAAGCAGTTCCGGAGTCCCACATAATCGCTGACCCCCCCCCCCCCCGGGGCGGCTGTATGCATAAAGCATTTCCCCAGCGAAACCAAAAAATAAAACAAAAAAAGGGGTTTCGTATCGAGTTTTCCTTCTCGTGCGGCTAGGTTATCGGCCTTGACATTTCGTTGTAACGGCTCTTCAACACTTAGGGTGGAACAGGGTCGTTTTTTCAGCCCATGAATGACCCACTACTGAGTCGGGCCTATTCCAAATTCTGCCATGTTGGCAAGACGGGTTGGCACAGGGTTTGTATCAAGTTTGCCTTCTCTTTCGGCTAGGTGATCTGCCTCTTGCGTTCTTTTAGTCACCTTTTACTTTTAGGGTGTCTCTAAAGATGACATGGGTTGGTTCTAAATCCGTAAAGTTAAAAATAATACCTATAAAAAATTGGTCTTCTATTTTTTATAAATGTTATGTAAAAAATATGAATAAAGAGTATTTATTTAACTTGATGCAAATTTTCACATTGGCGGACTTAATGCCTAGAATATTATCAAGGATAAGGTTTTAATATTTTAATCTGCAGTACAATGCAGACTGTCCCATTACTAAATCAATGATTCCGTTCAATAATGCACCATTCCCGCCACTGAGAATTATTTAATACAGAGCGAAATGCATTATGGACGAAATATATTTATCCATCGCTCCTAAAACAAAAAATTAAAGGCCTTGGTATGATCGACGCGGGCAATTAGTTCACGTTAATTATGAGACATAGTTGCCTCGTTGGTCTAGGGGTTGGTTGTGCCACCTTTGGATAACGGGTCGCCAGTTCGATACCGGGGTAGGGTAAGTGTCTAAACCAGAGGCACTTGCTCTGAGTCTGGGTGTCATTCGTGTTCGTGAATAATATGTTTCTGCACATCCAGAGGGCCTGATTTAGGGGGGGGGGGGGCAACCGGGGCGAAAGCCCCGGGGCCTCCACAAGCAGGGGGCTTCCACAATAGAGACTTCGGAAAAAAAAATCTTTCAAATTTCAACTAGTAAACCTAGTAAACATCTTTTCCGTTTCCGAAAAAACGTTATGATTTTAACACGTTTTGGTTTGAGGTACGGGCCACGCTAGGCGCCAGAGGCAAGGTGTTTAGCATATAAAATGGTTGGGCCTTTTACTGAGAGTGGAACCTTGAGTAGATTGATTCACCTCGCCGCCAGTAGGAGTCTTAGAGGTCGAGCGAACATACATCGTGTACGGTATAATGAATTGATTGAGTAAAGTACTTTATTGTGAGAGTTATAATATAACACTTATGGGATCGTTGGTGTTTTCCGTCTCGTGAGGCATTTAGAATACATTCCTAGCAGCGAGAAAAGGAAAACAGTAAGCCTCCATGTAGTTGGAGGAGGCCCGACTCAGTAGAGGTAGTAGTAATAGTTACTTAGGTCAGGTCTTCCCATTTCCGTTTGTCGGCTCTTACAACACCCTCAGGATGGAACGACGTCGTGACATCATGTATTTTAAATTCGTCAACACACGAACTTGTGATTTCATTACACCTTAATCCCTCATCAGCTTCCCGTGTGGTGACGGATGTAGAATACATAGTGTCACCACCCCATTCCGTCCTGAGGGTGTCGTAAGAGCCGACAAAAGGAAATGACAAGGCTGAAAACCTAGCCGCAAGAGAAGGAAATCTTGATACGAAATCCTGTTCCAACCCATCTGGCCGGCGTGGTACAGCAGGCTAATTACCTTCCATGTGATGAGAAGAGGCCCAACTCTGCAGTGGGTCTTTTATGGGCTGAGTAGTAGTAATCCCTCATTCTCGTGCTTCATCAAAATTCTTATTCCCAAATTTTGCTAGACGCTATAATACACCTTCTTTATCAACTGTGTTTTCAGCTTAGGATACTTTTGATTGGTTTGTAAATTTATTTTCATGAGGACTTCATATTATATAATACCTTCTTAGATGAACAAGATTACAACATCAAGCACGAATACTTGATACGGCATTACAGGATCACAGTCTTGTTACGCAAGCAAATTCTTTGAAGATATAAATCATTACACACACTTTTGCTAAGAATGTAAAGCGAAGAGAAGTGGTTACCTAGAGCAAATTAGTGATTATTTTACTAAACATTAGTTTGCATGATGCGTTTTGGAGTTCAGGAAGCAATGGGGAAAATACTGGTAGCTGAACATTATGTGGAAATACATAGCTACTGTTTAAGCAGGTATCTAAAAACCAGTTCCATTTTCGAACTACTTGTTTATTTATCTAATAAAAAGAAAATATGTACAGCAGAACTCATTGAGCCACAACCCACAAAGAACCAAGGTTGCGAGAATAATAACTCACAAAGCGCCTTTCACAAAATAACGAATGAAATCATCACCAAAACCCACAAGTGTTGGCCCAAACTGAACTAAATCTTTTATTCGGTCGGCCTACAACATTGGCGCCAACGTTCGGCGAATATCCTCTTCGAAATATGCTAACGCAAACTCGGTTACCGGAAAATCCATAATATTTAAATTTATATTGTTCCCAACATTGACAATTGAACGATAATGAACTTTTAAACTTCAAACACGGTGTTCGCAGTCAGTCTATGTGTGTCATGTCATTGAATAACATTATGGACATTTTGAGGAAATACCACTTTCCTGAAAAATATAGAGCATATTTTTAAATGCTCTAAATTATTAAAAAACTCAGAACAGTTTTCCTAAATAAACCTAAAGAATCATTTGTAACGATAGGACAATTTTATCGCGCGCAGGTATAACATCAGTGTTATTGACTCGCTGCATTTACATAAAGAGGGCGCGTAAAAAAGGGAGTAGTTTAAAAGTCGTAAAACTAATACAGCGAGATGGCACTATCCGACCGAGTAGAAAGATTACCGCGATCGGATATGCGTGGCAGCCCTACATTATAATGGTGTCCCATTCCTGTCGAGTGCACGTGCGCGCCGGGCGACGGCATCCGAATGCGACCGAGCGATTGGCGTCGTGTAGCTTCCTTTTATTCTATTTTCAAAAAGCCATATTACAACATCCTCGCCACCAACTTTACATGTTCTTCACTTGCATTAAAGTGTAAAATCGAGTAACACAGACTGTACTGTTTTATACTATTCAGATAATACAACCGTATGCCCTCGAGACGTCCATAGCGCATGCGAAACTACAACGAAATTTCATTATTGTACACAATTCATTGCAGGTTTATATGACGTAAAATATATATTTTCCTTTACACAACGCAATGGCTATTAAATAAATGGAAATAATAGTTAAGCCATCATTAGTACTGTATTTGTCATAATCCGTTATTACACACTTGGATTCTTTTAGTAACGTGTTGATTTACAAACCACTTTTGTTTGTGGAAATGTTAGAGTGTGCATCCGTTTATAATCACAGTGATTATAATATAATTATGGAGGCTTAACATGCGTTATTAATTTATTATTCTTCCTAACGTTGTTGGTAATAGATACTTTGACTAAATTGTACCTATTTTTTTTGTAACACACACTTTTTGTTCACACAAATAACAACTAATCATATAATATGTAATCGTTAATTACCTTTAGACTATGTCTAAAACTAGTAAAAAAAAACAACTTTAAATATACGTATACTTTTATGAAAAGAAAGAGACACTTAACACTAAATAAAGCTGAATTATAGACTCACTTGGATCCTAAGCGAAAAACAAATAATAAATTTGAAATACACCTACTAACTAGGAAATGGAACCTTTAAAAATAACTTTAAATTAAAACTTTAAGACTATGATAGACTTTGTTGTGTGTGTTTAGTAACGCCATCTGTGTTTTATTGCAATTATTAAGCGTAGAATGCAGGACGCTCCCAGGTCCAATGAATAATTTATGTGGAACTGTGGAACATAATAAAATAAACATTGTATAACAATACAACCTTCAATTTGTTACGTATTCGCGAAGATCATAATGTTTGATCAAACAAAATCGCGACCTCGATTCTATAAATAGATATAAGTTTATTTTCAAGACTTCCAATAAACAATAAAATTACCAAATGTATTTTTAGACCGAAATCATTCTTATATTCTTCTTAATATTCTTTTTCTTATTTATTTCTATTCACATTTTATTATGAATAAATAGACAAGGCCACTCTACCGTGCTAATGATAAGAGCGGCAAGTGCATGACAGGAAGTTCCTAGAAAATGACGCTTAAAGTATTTAATTTTTTCACTTTTTGTAGTAACTGCGCTTATAAAAATCAAAAATGAAATTATACTAGCACATTTTTTTTATAAACTGTCAAAGACAAAGTTATAGATCTCGATACGGCGATTCCGAAAATGTAACTAACTCAATTTGGTAAAAAATGTTGGTTACGGCGGTTATAATAAGCGCGGCAGCGAGTGTGTTGTGTAGTTTCTTTTTAATCACATTTCGCGCCCATCATTGGCGCGAACGTCTAGACGGCCTACTTGGCCTTTTTTGTATCCATGTTTAAGCCGGATCCTAGGATGAGTAATTTTTGTGTTTGATTGTGATTATATCTAGCGTTTTTCATCGGCTATTTTAAGTACCCTAATTTAATTGTTAGCAGAAAAAGCAAACTTTTCAATTGCCTATACAATTTTGTATTGCATTCCATATGTTTAAATGACTTCAATACTTTATTCACACCTAATATAATATTAAACATATATTATAAAAAAGCTAACGCTACGTACCTTTATACAATTACAATATTTTCTTGAATAGGTACCATATAATCTTGCTGCTAGTCATAGTTATTGTATTTATATATTAACTAGCGACCCGTCCCGGCTTCGCACGTGTGCAATTATGCATGTATTATACATAATATAAACCTTCCTCTTGAATCACTCTATCTATTAAAAAAACCGCTTTAAAATCCGTTGCGTAGTTTTAAAGATTTAAGCATACGTACATAGGGACGGACAGCCGACAGCGACTTTGTTTTATAATAATTATGTAGTGATAGTGAAGTATATTATTATTATTGATATCTGCATAATATTTTATTTTATATTATTGTAATTTACACACTAAGCCTATTACACTTTTTTCACAATCTCCTTTCACGGGTTTACTGAAAGAGATTTCTATAGAAAAAAGTAGTACCTGTGTGTTTTTTCCTAAATGTTACTTTATTTGTTCTATGTTTGTACATAAATGATTAAATCTCTATAAATAAAAATGAATTTCTGTTCGTTAGTCTCACTAAAACTCGAGAACAGCTGGACCGATTTGGTCATAAAATATTCGTGGAAGTCGTGGAAGGTTTGCACATATTTTAATATAGTTGAAACATTCTGGAATTATCATTCAGGTTTTTTATTTATTGATTCTGAGGCGGTATGAAGATTGCCGTTTCAGCTAGTAAATAAATAAATATTTTACGTACACTGAGGCTTGAATTTGAGCGTGATTGGGTACCGTCTCAAATGGAAGTTTGCAACATTCTGGGGTGTTGATTAACGATCGTTTCGACTACCACCTAGCGTGGGGCAACGGCCAAAATATGATGATATCTACTGGTTTTAAACAAGACGATATTAGAGTATTGTTGGAAAACCTACATGAATAAAGCTCCTTTTGATTTTGACTGCCTTGTTGGTCTAGGGGTAGATGTGCTGCCTTTGGATAAGAGGCACCGGTTCGTTTCCGGGGTCGGGAAAGTGTCTTTGTGTAAGCCAGAGGCACTTGTTCTGATTCTGAGTGTCATTTGTGTTTGTAAATTACATGTTTGTAAACAGCCTCGGCGATACAAGTTATAGGTACCTAGTGCGGTTTCGGTGTTGAGGTTTCGAATTATTAAAAAAAAAATATGTCTTTAAACTGAGAAAGCAGGACGAGCAAAAAGGACAGGCCATTTTTTAACACTGTCAACACCATTTTGACACAGATAGATCTCTGGCAACATTACATAGTACGTGCAGAAACACAACACTGCCCGAGGATAACGTTATTTGGCTGCCGTATTTTGATGGATTTAGATAACTGTCTCACACTCATAGCTTCCTGGGAGTGTCGTAAGAGGTGTCTAAAGGAACGCAGTAGGCAGACGACCTAGCTGCAAAATGTCTTACCTTTATTCAAACCCTGTTCCAATATCATGCCAGAATGGTCATGCCAGCGTGGTCGTCGTTTCAGCCCATAGATGGCAAACTAGTGAGTCGGGCCTCCTCCAAACTCATGGAGAACGGCCTCATACAGTAGGTTAATTTCCCTACTGTTAGGTTAATTTCCCTTCATAAACTTGCATGAGTCTTGACTCAGCAGTTTGTAATTGATGTATCTAATTATAGATGATGATGAGTCCTTTCGCCAATACACTTACAGATGCTCTAGCTTTAGCGGTGCCTTACCTCTCTTAAGGTGAATGTTCCAGGGTAGCCCGCGAAAGGTGCAAGGAAAACTTTTTCAACGTCAAAGTCATTCTTGCACCTTTATGAGCTTGGAGGGTTGTATTGATGAGTTTGATGATTATAGTAAGAAAATTTGAATTTCGCGGGCTACCCTGGAACATTCACCTTAAAACAGGACATGTCTAGTTATAAGTTTGCAAGGATGCGCGCTTTCTGTTGGCGGAAGCAGCGCCGGATCGCGTGCCACTTGAGGTCATTCGCCTTTCGGCCAGCGGAAAAGAACTGAGAATTGATTCATAAGCCTTACGCTCATATTTCCACAAATCTAATTTATCATACAACCGTATTATATTGTACTAGCTTTGGCGCGCGGCTTCGCCCGCGTGGGCTTCGAACCCGTGCTTATCTCTATGCATATATTTTATGAACATAAAATCGGTTATTGTGACTAAACTATGATAGTTAGATATGTGCTCTCGCGGACTTTTTTCTATTGTCAATAGTTTTTGTTCTATTGTCAATAGTTTTTGCAGCGCACGCATAAATAGGTTTTCGATTTTACACCTTGGTTTACAAAATCGCAATTTTCATACGGATCCCTAATTCTTTTGAAATAAAATATAGCCTATAACCTTCCTCGATTAATGGACTATCTAACACTGAAAGATTTTTTGAAATCGGTCCAGTAGTTCCTCAGATTAGCGCATTCAAACAAACAAACAAACTCTGCAGCTTTATATATTAGTATAGAGTATAGATTTTTTTTATACAGGGTAATAAGCCTACCTGGCCTGCGGGCACTGAGGTGAATTTCTCTCCGTGTAACGGGAGGAGACCCGACTCAGCAGTGGGTCATTTATGGGCTTAGCCACACCGTAGAGAACGATACTATCGATCTCTTCTGGAGACTTCTGGATTTCTCACTGGAGTCTGCACATTTTGAAACAAAAACCGTTGATATTTTTTTTTAAAGTTAGTCACTACTGGTGATGAAGTTGCCATAACAAGATAAATAAACGAAGCTTGTGGGCTAATAATCACAATAAATACCTACACAACTTATTATGTATGGAACACCCATTTTATGACGATATGTTGGGTCAGACAAACGACCGTGTCTTTGACGTACTTCAAAATAAAAAAAGCAATTTAAACATAGAACAGGACCCTCGTTATTGTCTATCGACGTCCCCTCCGACACAATGCAATTGATATTCTAGATTCAAATGTTCTTGCGTATGTCCTTAGCTAAAATTTTAAGTGTTAGTACAAAATAGCCAGAATCTACAATCCATTGTTGGTTGGTTGTCGATTTTGCATGTAAGTAATGAATTAACTAGTTTATGGCCTTGTTAAGCAGGCGAGGAACGCCGATGGTTTTAGTGGGTAGGTCGGGCGCTAATTAATATCTTTCCGCTCCCCGGAGTGCCACATACCCCGGCTATTCCCCAACGGCTGGCAATCCACGAGGATTTCCAAGGAAAAATAAAACTCTATGCCCACTTCGGAGGGTTTCTGGATTTTTGATACACACACTAGATGGGTCGCGGAGATCAGACGGCATTCATTCGGAATAATACCAGTAATTAGCCAAATCGGGTTAGACTGACAGCTGACCGAAGTTCAATGAATGGTCCGAAGCCGAACGAATGATCCAAGGCCGAACGAAAGCTACGACGCCGATTAAATGGTCCGGAACCGAACGAATGATACGAAGCCGAACAAAAGGTACGACGCTGATTAAATGGTCCGAAGCCGAACGAAAGATCCAAAGTCGAACGAATGATCCGACGCCGAACAAAAGGTACGACACCGATTAAATGGTCCGAAGCCGAACGAATGATCCGAAGCCGAAGGAAAGGTACGAAGCTGAATGGTAGCTGACTGAAATCAGGCAACGGCAAAGCGCCCAAATCTGTATTTTTTTACTCCAGACATTGTTTTATTTTTTTAACTTACGATTTAATTTACACCGCTCTTTTTCCAGACGTAACAAAAATACCGTCTGGAATCCTTTGTAAGTTTAAACGCCCCGGCGCCTCGTCTCAAGGCTGACCTAAGTAAGTTTTTGGCCAAACAGTAATAGCGTTGGAAGGAATAATCACAAGTTGCTAGTTACTTTTGGTGCGTCTATGTCACCCCAATTTCGTAAATCGTAAATCATTATTTCAAAGATTAAAGTTTAAAATAATGATTTATGATTTACGAAATTGTTTATTCTACATAACACCTTGTAGAACGGATAGAGTTTTAGCGTCAGCAATTTTTTTCAGTTCTTAATTTGTCGTACGGGGAATAGGAACTAAGTAAATAAAGTCTAGATGATTTCGAAACTCTGTGCCAACCTGTCTGGCCACTGTGTCTGACACAGTAGGCATTTTTATCGAGCCAGATTATGGGCCCTTCCTTAAATTAAAATGTGAGAGACGAAGTAGCTACCTAATATCAATTGAATTCTACGAGTACATACCTACTACTCAGCTCATAAATAACCCACTGCTGAGTTGGGCCTCCACCTTTCACAGGGAGGGTAATTAGCCTACTGCGCCACGCTGGCCAGATGGGTTGGCACAGGGATTCGTCTCAAGTTTTCCTTCCTTGCAGCTAGGTTTTCGGCCTTATCATTTCCTTTTGTATGCTTAAATCTTTAAAACTACGCAAGGGATTTTGAAGCGTTTTTTTAATAGATAGAGTGATTAAAGAGGAATGTTTATATGTATACTAAATCCATAATATTGTGGAGAAACACTGATAGATTTAGACGTTCTTCATTGCACCTGTGCGAAGCCGAAGCGGGTCGCTGGTACTTTAAATTGTTTGCCACTTTCTGGTTTTATAATGTGTCTATAAAACATTATTTCATTCTTTGAATTACATACATAGTACGGATACCATTCGGTATATTTTGTCAATTAATACCTAATTAATTAGTTTTTTCAATTATTTCTTTTTCAAAGATATTGTACTTATGTTTAGATAAAAAGTAGAGATGCAAATTCCCTGACACAGCAACATATGAGAAGAATCATTGTAAACAATTAAGCTTATCAAATATTGGTAAGAGTACTTTAAAAAAACATTAATTAAAATCCGCTCACACTTGGTAACCCAGAGACAAACACATGAAACTCGGATTAAAACCAAAGAACAACGTCGAAAAGTCATAAACGATCACGTGACTACCCTATGGTAAATTACTTTTAAACCGATTCTCATATCAGTCCCATCGATGTTTAAACCAATAGAGGCCCTCCGGTCAGCCCCACAAGCCACCCTCGGGAGCAGCAATATGGGGCAAACTATGGCTACATCATGTGTACAGATATCGACAGGTGTGCGACACGATATCCTGGTATTGCAAACAATTTTTTTCTTCAGTTCCCTATGTCAATAAAACCGTATATTGTAAAGAAAAAATGGGAAGATTGAAACTGTTTATTTAACATAAATAACTTTTATTCTTATTTGGAATATAATTATTGGGAATTACAGAGTACATCTATCTATACTAATTTTATAAAGTGGAAAGATTTGTATGTAAGTATGTTTGCTAGGACAGGATGTCAACAGGATAGGATGTCATGTCATGTCCGGGCCGCCCGCATCCGCTGCTTTCCGGCGACCTTAACCAGGTCGTCGGTCCACCGTGTGGGAGGCCTACCAGCACTGTGCCTTCCGGAACGCGGTCTCCACTCGAGGACTTTTCTGCCCCATCGGGCGTCGGTCCTGCGATGTATGTGCCCTGCCCACTGCCACCTAAGTTTGGCAATCCGGTGGTCTATGTCGGTGACCCTGGTTTTCCTGCGTATCTCCTCATTTCTGATTCGATCTCGCAGGGAATCTCCGAGCATAGCCCTCTCCATTTCCCTTTGGGTGACTTTGAGCCTTCTGATGGAAATCTTCTGATGGTGGCTGTTTACAAACGTGCAATTTACGTACACCAATGACAGACTCGGAGTATGTACTTTACAAAATGATTTGCCCGATCCCGGAATCGAACCGAGCCCCTGTGTTCCAGAGGCGGGCCACCCCTATCCCAACCACGCAGTCAAACATATAAATACAAAATGCTATGACTATTTAAAAACGGGTTGTCACATTTCGACAGGTATTAGTTAGCGACGGCAAGTCGGAGCTAAATTACTTAAATATGAAGTTTAATGGGTGTTCAACAATATAATTATCTTCTCTATTGTATCTTTTAAACCTAAAAACAGAGCCAGGCAGCTCTGATTGGATATTCAACACTTCCACTCGAGTAACATACACCTACTCACGTCAGCCAGACGGATTTATGGGGGCCTGCCTTGTCTACACAAAAATGTCCTGAATAATCCAAGGCAAGGACTGGGCCAAATATATTCATACCAAATATAGATTTAAGAATCTTTTAAGAATTGAGCCTAGTATTTAAAAACCTGGCCACACGTAATTTTACAGAGGAGTAGCTTATACGCGTGGTTTTGCCCGCGTGGTCTTCAAACCCGTGTTGATTTCGGCTTCGCACTGTTACTTAGCATAGCCTAGTTTGGATCAACGGGTCCCGGGTTCGATTCCGGGGTGGGGCAAGTGTCTTTGTCTAAACCAGAGGCACTGGCTCGGAGTCTGGGTGTCATTTCTATCTATAACATGTAGGTATTTACAAAAAAAAATGTATTTAAGTAGTTTATCATCCATCTCGTTACCATAACACAAGCATTAAGTTGCTTAGCTTGGGACGAGATGGCGTTGTGTGAAATGTCCAAGGATATTTATTATTATTATTATATTTATTTATTACTTAGGGATGATGTAATATTCTAATTGTGAAAAGAATAATACCAATGAACCTAAAACTAAAAAAAAACTTTAGGCAACGTTCTGAAGATACTGGCAGGTTTGAATTTATTCGTTACAAACATAATACAATATTATTATAGAACTAGCGCACCGACGACTTCACACGAATATATTTTAACAAATAATTCAAACATTAAAATGGTTTTGTTTTAATAATTTATTTTCGTCAGAGATAATGTTGGATTCCAATGGTGGAAGCACTTTCAAATCGCTGCAGACGTTTCTGAGTCTCTTCAATTAAAACAAACAAAACCCACTACGTTTATGACTTAAAATTTGTGTTAAATGTAGTGGAACTATTTTACCTTGTTTTCATAAGCGACAAAGGTCAACTATATTCATATTATTTTTAAACATATATTTTCCACCTCACTTTACTATGTCCTTGCCATTTCATTAGAGACTCTACTGAAATATGTTTAAGGGCTATATATTATGAACTGAGTTCATTATTGGTAGCGTATTTAGAATACACAATATCACCAACTCAAAACGTCCTGAGGGTGTCGTAACAGGTGACTAAAGGAACGTGAGAGGTAAAACCACCTAGCCGCAATAGAATTAAAACTTGATAAAAACCCTGTGCCAACCCGTCTTGCCAGCATGGCAGAGTGGGCTAATTTCCTTCCATGAAGTTGGAGGAGGACGGACTCAGTAGTGAACCATTAAATAAAGTGCTAAGTGCGCTAAAGATCCAATCCGCCTGAAGAAGGAGAAGAGAAGAAAGAAGGAGGTCCGAACTAGACTTAAAAAAACACAATAAACTCAACTAACTAATCATATATGACGTAAAACAATAATAAAAAAAAAGAAAAAAAAAAAAAAAAAACCCCCGAGTATATTGGCAGACATTCAATAAATCTTCCCCACTTTCACCCCCCATACCTTTAAACGACTCAACCGATTTTCATCAAACATGTCTAAGAACAATCGCTTCATCCGTTCGCGAGCTACGGTGCCACAGACAGACAGACAGACACGTCAAACTTATAAAATCCCTCTTTTTGCGTCGGGGTTTAAAAATGACGGCAATGATTTTAAGCTTAGTATAAGTAAGTCTGCACAAAGCCACTATATAGGTCTCTGAGCGTTTACTGGTTACTTAAGATTGATAACTTAGGTAAGCTTGTGCAAACCGGTCCCATTCTTTGCGCTACAGGTGATGGACGCAGGTGCCGACAATAACGATTGCCACTTAAAACGTAATATGGTATATGCTATTAGAACCTTATCAAATGAATATAATATTGAGAAAGAGCCAACTGCTATTCGCTGTATCTTAATGGTAAGGTAATAAATTCTGTGTGCTGACGGGTTTAAAATGTCATAAGAGCCCACAATAGGAAATGACAAGACTGAAAACATAGCCGCAAGAGAAGTGAAAGTTGATAAGAAACCCTATGTCAACGCGTATGGCCAGCGTGCCACAGTAGATTAATTACTCTTCATGTAATTGGAGGAAGCCCGACTCAGCACTGGGTCAAGTATGGACTGAAAAGTTAGTAAGAAGAAAGAAAATAATGTTATTGTAGCTCACAATTGACATGAAGTGGATAGCATCTCAAACTTCAGGTAATGGTCAGGTTAGGTGATAAGATAATATTTTCTTTCCAATAATCAGGGTGTTGGCTACTGGTTGATAGAAAAGAATTAATACTTCTTAATTTTTTTTTTGTCATTTAGATTAAATTATGTCAGAAGTTAATTTTTAAATTGATTTTTGATAAAATACGTTACAAACGATCTTTGATAAACCTATCCTCGCGATAAGGTTTAAAAATATATTTAAATAAATTCTGACCTCCTCTGGGCATCGGAGGGTAAGTAATGTCCTCTGCCCGCTTGCCATTATACCACATATGACAATCGATACAAGAAGTCAGTTGTGTGAAACCTGACAACTGGTCTAACCAAATAATTAATAATTACCAGTTATCCCAATAGATGGGTCGCGGAAAGTGTCATGAAAACCTACACGTAATTTCTTTCAACTAATTTTATGTTTATTAATATATTAACATAAATAGTTAATGTACTGGACTATGACTAATCACAGACCAAGTCTTATTTGGTCTAAGAAACATAACAGGCATAACTGTCAGTCATACGCTGGTTTCCTTCCTAGATATTGGAGGAGGCATGTCTTAATAATGTACAATTTATGGGCTGCAACTTTAGGAAGGCCCAACTCAGCAGTGGACTATAACAGGAGTTCTAATGCCATAAAAATACTATCTACTATGTACTACCTAGTACTGGCCTCTTTAGGTGTCTTTAGTAAGTACGAAAGAGAGGCCAGTACAGTCCCGTTTTCACAAGTAATCGAGAATTTAACACAGACATGAAATGGAACGCACGGAATCGAATTACCATACGCATACGGCTTCCAATTGGATTCTGTTTGGCAAGGTCGAACAAAGCCTCTGATTTTGCATTCCGCCGCAAGTATTGCACATCTACGCTTATTCCAATTTCAAATTCATATTTTTGTGTTTGGTGTGGTGATTTCTTACTTAAATTCATTACAGCCAATTCAGCTTCCTTCAAATTCATGGAGGAAAATTACACGACTCTACCACGTTGACTGAATGGTTTGTATTAAGCTTTCGGCGGCTGGACTTGCGTTCTTTTAGTCGCCTCTGTAACGGTATGGCTTGGTGAAATTTTGTATTCTAAATCCTAAAATCCTTGGAATATATCGTGTCACCAACCCATATTCCTGGCATTAAGGAATAGCAGGAATAGCTTATTCCTGACGATGTTGCCGTACGTATATTATCTGCCCATGGTGTTCCTTTTGTGGCCCTTCACAAAGCGAAAATTCACCAAAGTTATTTTATAATTTTAATAGGCAAGAAATCTAGCTACAAGAGAATGTAAACTTGATATTGAAATGTTAGAGGCCTTTTTAAAAAACTTCAAATAAATATTTTTCGAAAATGGAATGTTGCAATTTTTGTTTTCATCCAAGAGCGTATCCGGGCTTTCCTCTATTTGTTCTAATTACTTTCTATTTTGTCCAGCTACACACACGTGAGAAATACACCTAAATAAGAATAGTCTAAATTTAATTTAAGTAAAAATATATAAACCTGCTTTCTAAATACCTACTAATAAAACGAACAGAGCCAACCACATGACTGGCCAACGGCCTAATAAGTTCACTTATGTGAAAATCCTAATCTTCCAAAGGTTTATATTGAAGCACCCGTTAAAGTTAATTTTCGTAAAATCTTACAGTGGGTTGTTTCTGCGTCCAACGGAACGGGACCCCCGGATTCGACTTACGCCACTTGTTTCTGTAAGGTACCTCCAAGCGGAAAGGTCGACATAGAGTGGTGGAGATGTTGAACTGGCAGAGCATAGGGTAAGCGGACTGGTTGGGCGATTAGTTGATCAACAAGTTGAACATTTGCGGCGAGCGAATAATCCAGAGTGTTTCGCACGAAATAAAATATGTTGGGGGCGCCTCTCTTTATAATGAGAATATTCGTAGCGATATTTTTGTACATAATTGATAAGCACCGGCCGGGTTGACGCTCGTTGCCGTGGGATGAAACCTATTAAGTCCCTTTACATATGATTAAGGTCCCTATGTATATAAGTTGATAGTTTTAAATGAATGTATAATAGCTTTAAAACATCTTAAACCAAAATCGCCGTGGTGGGGGAAAGTCCGCGCATTTTATCGATCAATCGCGTCACTTACGCCTCCCGTCAAAGGCACCCAAAAATAGACTATGGTGTTAAATAGATTTTGGCTCAAGATGTTTGTAAACTACTATACTAAAATATGTCCACTTGGTAACAGGGTTAGTACAGTGTCAACAACCCGTCTATGGCAGGATCACAGGGAGAGTAATAAGCCTACTGTGCCACGGTGGGCAGACGGGTTGGCACAGGGTTTCGTTTCAAATTCTTTTATTACACCCTCAGTATGGAATGGGGCGGTGACACTATGTATTCCAAATACGTCACCACGCGGAAGAAAATTGCCCAGATTTTTTTTATTTCTCCCGAAATCCAATGCCGGGGTCTTTGACGAGGCGCGTGCCTAGCATATGCATATCACATGTTGAACATTGGGCGGGATTGGGGTGAATTCACGGAGTAAAAAATAACTAACAAAATATATTTCATGAACTAAAAGGAACTCATTTTACTAACCCCTAGCATTTACACGGAGCTACGAGTATTGCCTGTTCGTATGGTGACGGATTTAGAATACACCACCCCATTCCATCATTAGGGTGTCGTAAGAGCTGACAAAAGGAAATGACTAGGCTGAACACCTAAGCGCAAGAGAAGGAAAACTTGATACGAAACCATGTGCCAAGACGTCTTTCCAACGCCGCACAGTAGTATAATATGGATAAAAACCGCACCAAAGACCATTTTATTCGCTAAGTTTTAACTAAAACTCAAAAGGTACTCTAATTACATAGGTTTTGTCACAAAACTCTTAAAGATCGACATATTTAAAATTACTATTGACATCTTACGGTCCCACACTAAGCGGTAGTTTCCATACACACCTATCAGTCGTCATTATGTTCATTCACACCTTTCATACACAATTATTACAGTCCATCCATCTCTTTTGATCTCCCACAACACTTGCATCCACCCATATTCATGCTGAAACTACCACCGTTACGGAATGCTGCTCAACAGACAAGTCAACTCTGCAGTTGTTTTTTTTTTCAAATATTTAGTCTTCTTTACAAAAAGCATTAAACAGCATAGTGAGAGCATGTTCGCCAGATGAGAGAAGCACACTACACTTGAACTTACGCAATGATTGACGAATACGCCTTGACAGGGCCAATCAAATACAAAGCCGTCAATAAATACTTATGGAGACCCCATTGCGTCATTGCTCACACGTACAGTGTACAATATGTGATTTGTTTTGGACCTGTTATTGGCTTATTCGCTATTACGTACACGTGTTTTCTCATCTAGCGAGTAGCTCTCACTATGATGTTTAATGCTTGTAAAAAATACAGATGATTTAAAAAAAAGACTTCGAGTTCTTCTCTTCTCTGTAGAGCGGCATTCCAACCTGGTGGTAAATTCCGTGTGCACGTGGATATACTTAAGGATTGTGGGAAAAGAGATGAATGGATTGTGTGAATGAGAACATGTATATATAGTAAAAAACATGAATGTAGATATGACGCCGGTAGAAGTGTATGGAGATGAAGTGTAAATATTGTAATAGTAGTTATAAATATGACGATTTAAAAGAGTTCTGTGATAAAACCTACATGATTGAAGTTCCTTTTGAATTTTAAGAATGTTTACGTAATAAAGTGGCAAGAAGGCCAAATACGAGTAATGTCAAGTGCCTATTTGTATAAGCTTACTTACCAAAGCTCTACAATAGAAGTGTTCCCCATACACCGACCTTCCCTACAGCTCGTAAACCCTATATTATTATGGGCGTACGTGGCCGGGGCGCTACAATGCTTGACGTTGATACCAAGTATGTTTTGTAATTGAAAAATGTAATAGAATCCGGAAATACTGAGGTGTTTTGCTGACCATTGCAATTGCAATACTTGTGATTGTTTGCATCGAGTGTGAAAGAGACTCAACTGCCTTGTTGGTCTAGAGGTTGGTTGTGCCGCCTTCGGATCTCGGGCTCCCAGTTCGATTCTGAGTCTGGCAAGTGTATTTGTCTATAGCAGAGGCACTTGTTCTGAAACTGGGTGTAATTTGTGTTCGTGAATTACATGTTTGTAAACTGTCCCCGCGATACAGGTGAATACGTAGAGCTTATCTCTGGTTTACACAAAGACTTGCCTGACCCCGGAATCGAACCCGCAATCCAAAGACGGCATCCAACCCCTAGACCAACAAGACAGTCTATCATTTTAGTATTTAAAATCAGTCGGGAGCCGCAAGCAGAGGCGTTGAGTGTTGTCGACCGTTGGATTAAAGTCAATCTTATATAGTTGACGTAACCAAAACATTGAACACGTGTATGAGCATCTCACCTTTAAGAAAGGAATAAGTAGCATTTTTTACTAGCTTCTTCCCTCAGATTCGCCTGCGTGTCCACGACATGTTCATCTCACGATTTGTTAACATGATGATTGTTCCGCTCCAGTGTGCATATAATCAAAACTATAAAAACTGCCTGAGACTACCAGCGCTGGTGAAATCCGAGCTGAAACGTCGGGCAAACAAAGGTACCTTCACAATATTTCCTCGATACAAACCCGTGTCATTTAATCAAGTTTGTTGATTAGAGATCTTTTGACAAATCAAACCTAAATTAATAATTGACCATTTAAGGTTCGTAATGTATAATTATTATTATGTAAAAAGCCAGGAAGAAACTCTGTAGTTGCTTTTTTAGATAGCCATTCATAAATATAGCTTATTGATATGCAGGATGAAATAAAATCTCTATAGTAATAGCCATCCGAAGTGAGGGCATGGAGATAATTAATAGAAGCAGTTCTGTGTTTGCACTTGAGATTTGCAGGTCACATAGTCCTAAAGGCGATGTCGCTGGAGGAACTGCAATAGATGCTGAACACCTTAGCATCTGCCTTGCGACGGATGGGTCTCAGCATGAATTTAGATAAACCCACAATCATGATCCGCAACTATCCGACAGAGGACGAAGTCAACGACATAGCTCAAAGAATTAGCAGACTGAAGTGGTAGTGGGCTGGTCATATCCGTAGAAGAACCGACAACCGCTGGGGTAGACGAGTTATTGAGCGGAGACCGCGACAAGCGTAGTGTAGGACGGCTCTCTGCTGGATGGAGCGACTATAAATATCCTTGGACATTTCACACAACGCCATCTCGTCCCAAGCTAAGCAACTTAATGCTTGGGTTATGGTAACGAGATGGATGATAAACTACTTATATACATTTTTTGTAAATACATACATATTATAGATAGAAATGACACCCAGACTCCGAGCCAGTGCCTCTGGTTTAGACAAAGACACTTGCCCGACCCCGGAATCGAACCCGGGACCCGTTGATCCAAAGGCGGTACATCTAACCACTAGACCAACGAGGCAGTCAAAATGAGAGACTGGATGTGTCAAGCTGAAGACAGGGCGCTATGTCCAGCTTTAGGGCAGGCTTATGTCCAGCAGTAGATTAGAGTGGGCTGATGATGATGATATTAGTAGTATACTACTACGACTCAGCCCATATATGACTCACTGCTGAGTCGGGCCTCCTCCAGTTACATGGAAGGCAATCGGCATACTGTGCCGCGCTGGCCAGACGGGTTGGCAAGGGTTTCATATCTTTTCCTTCTCTTGTGGCTAGGTTAGCAGCCGTTATTTCCTTTTTTCGGCTCTTACGACACCCTCAGGATGAAATGTGATGGTGACACTATGTATTCTAAATCCGTCACCAAATGGACAAGTACTAGTATACACTGGTAGTTATATACACTGATAAATGATAAGTATGAAGGAATATCATGCTTAAAGTACCAGAATAGCGGCTCCGACTTTTTACTTAGTGACTTTTGTGAACCCCGTTTTGAATTATACAATGAATAATTAAAAAACTTGACAGACCACTTGCGTCTCCCGTAAGCTCTGTAACTCTATAGATAGAGATGGATTGTTAGAAGTATAAATCGCAGGCAACGTTAACTGACAGTAAATAGTAGGTGTCAAAAAGCATAGTATTTCTATCACCAAACATGCAACACTAGCTGACCCGGCGAACTTTGTTCCGCTTTATAAATATTTAAAACAAAAAAAAAGTTGGACATAGGATACCTGAGATTTTTATCCCGTCCGTATAAAACCTACTTCAACAAAACGCAACTGATAGCGAAACGTTATGTTGTCTATAGTTTAATATGGCCGAAAATTAGACAATTAGAAATTTTGAATTCGACTTGTTTATATTGTTGTAATTCACATAATATCTTTATAACTTGTAGCCTATGTGTTATTCTGATGTATAAGCTATATTATTGTAAAGTTTCATTTAAATCCATTCGGTAGTTTTTACGTGAAAGAGTAACAAACATCCATCCATCCATCCATACTTACAAACTTTCACGTTTATAATATTAGTAAGATAAACACGTTAGCCTGGAAAAATATGCAGTCAAATAAGTATATAAATTGCAATTCAAAGTATGTAACTACATAGTACCATTCTCACTTTTCTATGATTTGGCTCTTTCTATTAAATTGTAAAGTTATGTTTTATATTCTCATTAACCTTTTTACTAACAATGTTTTTAAGGAGTCGTTGAGGCTTTATAAGTTTATTTTTCTTATTGTTAATAATAGTTATAATATTCTGCCAGTTCGGTTCAACGCATGTCACCCCCAACCCATGTTATAGACACGCCTGTATTGATGATAATACAAAAATAGGACATATTATTTTCTAAACATTAGGACGGCATTCACATGTTTAATCGAGACTGGCTAGTTAATATAGCTGATGATTATAGTATGTAAATTGAATATAATCTAAAATGAACATTAAGTTTTTTTTTGCAAGCTTTAACTTACTTGTCACGACAATTACAAATCTTAGTAAAAGTGTTCATTAAAAGATTGCCCAAAAAATAGCCAAATATGCTTTTTATTTTTTTTCAGAGTCTATCATAAACTTAGAGCCTAAATCTATTTAAATTGTCTTTTTAAATATTAAAGTATAAATTTTCCAAAATATAATCGGCTTAATAAATTATTGTTTACTAGCTTTTGCGCGCGGCTTCGCCTGCGTGGGCTTCGTACCCGTGGTTATCTCTATGCATATTTTTTATGAACATAAAAGCGGTTATTGTGACTAAACTATGATAGTTAGATATGTGCAGTGTTTTTTGTAGATCGTTATAAGATCTACAAACCCGTAGTACATCATTTTGTTCTATTGTCAATAGTTTTTGCAGCGCACGCATAAATAGGTTTTCGATTTTACACATTGGTTTACAAAATCGCAATTTTCATACGGATCCCTAATTCTTTTGAAAATAAAATATAGCCTTCCTCGATAAATGGACTATCTAACACTGAAAGATTTTTTGAAATCGGACTAGTAGTTCCTGAGATTAGCGCGTTCAAACAAACAAACAAACTCTGCAGCTTTTTATATTAGTATAGATTATAAATTAGGTAAGCTTGCTATTGTTCTTCTATAACCCGCCACTTCATCCAATAATTAGTTAAACCCATATAATTTGGCACTAATATCCGAGATTTGAAGTTCAACGTTAATGCAAATAAAAACTAAAACAGAATACTTAGTCTGTATTGTGTTTTAATATCATGACTAAAATACACAGTCTATTTCTGACCCTTTAAGGTTTTTGCTATCCCTTCTTACTTACTTCTCAACCCGTAAAATATTCACTACTGAGTTGAGCCTCCCCAAATTATCGAAGTGAACTTAGCCTACTGTGCCACGATGGCCAGACGGGTTAGTACAGAGTTTTTTTTTCAAGTTTTCCTCTTGTGACTCCCCCAGGATAGAACGGGGTGCTGACATTATGTAATCTAAATCCGTCACTACACACACACTCACGTGCCATCCGCTCACGTGAAACCTCTTATCTCAAACACGCTTTACGCCCTTGTTAATCTTCATTGATAGACAAAGAACGATGTAATTCGGAAAAGTCATTTTTCGAAACTACATTAAACCAAATACATACCAACAAAGAAAAGTTATATTTTTACTAAATATAAAATGTATAACGTGACTATTAGTTCTTTTATTCCCAAAGCGCGGGAAAGACTCACATTTTTTTTTAATGTAGGACCACGTTACGTCACCTCAAACAAAACCTAATGGCCTTTTTTATGACTTGATTACTGTTGCTCATTCAACTAGTTTTCTTTTATAAGTTTGGAAGTAAGTGAGAATGCCGTAGTGGTAGGTGAGATCTGCGAAGGGTGAGGTAGGGGCGGCGGGGGCAAGGGGAGCAGGCGAGGGGAATAATCGATACCCCCATAGAACCATAAGTAGGGTGGACATACGGACAGATTATATAGCATTTTGGCGCCAAATTAACTTTTTCTTCAAAATTAGCAGGTGTATCTATTTGTGCTTTTAAAACAGTTTATCCATAAAAGTATTGATTGTTTTGAATGATAAACTTATATTTTTATTTTATTCAAAGGGATCACATAAAAAATTTGCAGTATTCGAGAGCGGGTTTCTATCTAAACATATTAAAAGCCTCACTAAAAGTTAAACCAACTCTTAAGGCCCGTAGAGTCATGATAAGATGCAGGATTTTATAGATATAACTCGACTGTGAGTGTGCATTATTGTACATCGGGCAAACGAAAAGAAGCGTCGGTACTTAAATTACAGAACATATTATAGCTCTGGTATGTCTTCTGGTTTACATAAAGACCCTTTGCCTAACCCCAAAATCGAATCAGAGACCATTGATCTAAATGCAGCACATCCAAACCCAGACCTAGACCTCTGGGTCTAGCAAGACCCAGAAAGACCCAGGCCTAGAACAAGGCAGACAAAGATTGTGTAAATAAGCGATGATAAAATATTGTCGAAAATCGTATGATTTTATATTAACATTATTAAGGGTGTTTCCTGCTGAAAGTTTGAAACTCAAAACGTTAATAGAAGAAAGATTAATTAATTCAACGTTACTTGACTTTTCAAGGGAATTGTTTGAGAAATACACATTTAGCTACTCACCGGCTCTGTAGCTCTGAATCCATCTTTTATTGTTCTTAAATATT
Source organism: Clostera curtula (assembly GCA_905475355.2). Taxonomy (NCBI): domain Eukaryota; kingdom Metazoa; phylum Arthropoda; class Insecta; order Lepidoptera; family Notodontidae; genus Clostera; species Clostera curtula. The sequence goes on along the minus strand of FR997808.1, from coordinate 12,592,762 downwards.
TTGGATCTTCAGTTTAAATTATTTTACGTAATAGCCTTGAGCATCGTTATTTCGAGACTACTGTTATTTATGAAACTATGGTATACCGACAACTTTTTCAAGGTCGCCAGAATGATGTTGACGATTGCACTTATTTCACTTTAATTTAGATTTAAATTGTCTTTAAAGAATTAACGAAAATATACATTTAATTCCATAAACACTAACTTAAGTAATATGTACTTACATAAACACTAACTTATGTAATAAAACAAGACTAAAATACCAATTAACCTAAAACTTAAATATCTGCTAAAATATATTATTTAAAGGCCTTTGAATCGCTAGACTGATTCTTTGTCCGAGGTAGCTACCAGCTCTTCGGTCTCCTGTGATGTCGACTAACCTTTTTGCTATTTCCTTAAAAAGGCATAAAGCGCTAGGACACCACGGACCAAGGGACTCGAGACCGAATGGGACAAATTCATATTCGGAGCCTAAACCCCTGTATTTGTATGCTTTCGCTTTTTCAAATTGTCTTTTATTTGTTTTTGTCATATGTGCTGTTCTTTTCATAAGGTGCAATAAAGAGCATTCTATTGCATGATGATGACGATGATAAGAAAAAAATTTCGTTTATTATTTCTTTACTAATTTAAAAAGACCATCTGTCATGGTTTCACCCATAGGAGGCTGAGTCAAATTTGATAAGTTTTCGTATAAACCTTGGAGAAGATTTTTGAATATATATTTTGAAGGAGATGAAATTAATAGCTATTATCTGGTATATGCTCACTTTTGTTACGGCAATCTACGACATAAAACTATAAAAAATCTAATTACAACCTATTTCACTCAGAAGTATGGTCACCCGACTATTCCCACAACTAAAACGGTTCTAAATAAATTCTCGATGTGTCCCCAGCATTCACATTGGATGCAAGATGCACTGTGGGTTCACCGAACTTCTCATGAGGGTGGATCATTCCACACTCGGTGTCAAATCGTCAATATTGATCCAGGAGTGTTTAATTTATCCGAGGGTCATCTCTAGACCATTAGTCTATGATGCCAGGGTTTTTTTAATAATGATTAGATATTGTTGTTAATAACTTTAATATAAGCTCGATAAAAGTACCGTTATATAGCTTATTTAGCTATATGATGATGTAATATTAACGACGGTAACAGTATATTTGGTAATCATCACTATCACTACATAAACACATATATATATATTATTATATAACAAAGTGACTGTCGTCTGTCCGTCCCTATGTATGCGTAAAACTTTAAAACTAAACAACGAATTATGAAGCAGTTTTTATAGATTCAAGAGGAAGGTTTATATGTACAATACATCCATAATATTGTATTGTATTTATCATTTATGGATAAACATTATTATTGTGCGATGGATTTAAACATGTTCTAGACAGAATACGGTCATGATATGATTTTAAAACAAAAACTATTCAATTCATATTAATTTACGCATAATTACTAAATGAAAAAGTTTCAAGGCACAACACATCTCCTTATTTATTTTAGTTTAATGCCTTTAGTGTCTGTAAATCTATGAAATTTGTAATCTAGTAAATAATAATAATAAGGAAGTTATATATTAAAGATTTAATATGCCAATGCAGTCGGCCTTTTTGACTCGCTTGCATACAATTACAAGGTTGGAGATGGAATCGCACATTATTAAGATAAGATAAAGTTTGTTTTAATTACTATCGTTTTTTTAATCAACGGAGGTGCTAGATAGTTCCTAACGACAAAACAAGCTCTATAGAATACATTGTGTCGTTACCCCATTTCATCCTGAGGGTGTCGTAAGAGAAGACAAAGGAAATGACAAGGCTGATAACCTAGCCGAAGGAAAACTTGATACGAAACCGTGGCACCCTAAACTCTTTAATCACCACCGACCTTTTCGTCATACCGTGAGCGTAGCTTCTATTAATCGTCCCACATGTAAATCCCACATCAATGAAGTCTTCAATGTTTTGTGGCAATTTTAGAGGTAATCCCGGCAGAAACTGCTCGCCTACGCAATAAAATATTCAGAGCGCTGCGCGCAGATTGTGATTAGTAACTCTGACCTTTATGTACTTAAACATAACATTAGAAGTCGGTTGGGAGCTAATTGGAGTATTCTGGAACACGCAGGAGATATTGAAATAAGTTTTAATACCACTAGGAGCATACGACTCTGATGGAAAGCGGTCTCATACAAGGGAATGAATGATGCTGGTAACAAACTAAAAAGTTTCCGGCAGGGGCCATCCGCTGCCAATTCCATACATTGCTACTACTACTAAGTCCATAAATGATCCACGGCTGAGTGGGGCTCTCCCAATTACATGGAGGGTAATTGGCCTACTGTGCCAAGCTGGCCAGATGGGTTGGCCCTGGGTTTCGTATAAAGAGTCCCACATAATCGCCGATCCCACCCTTCGAGGGGTGGCGCTATGCATTAGCATTTTATCATTTACCTCAGCGAAACAAAAAAAAAGCGTTTCATATCAAATTTTCCTTCGGCTAAGTATTCAGCCATCATTTCATTTTGTCCGCTTTTACGAGACCCTCAAAATGGAATGGGGTGGAGACACTGTGTATTCTACATCCGCTACAATAAGTCTAAGAATGTTTACTATGAATCATACAGATGTATTGTAGTCTTTTTGTTAGGTACATTATTTAAATAATATTACGACATGAGAGCCAATGGCAAAGGCAAAGTGGAGGAAGCTTAGTCAGAAGGCGGACCCTGGCAATAGCCGAGATTAATGCAAGGCAGAAGAAGTAGAAGAATAATTATTTAAATAATATTTTATTCAAGCAATATGCTTCAATAATAAACACAGAGAAATCGATCAAGAAAATGAGTCATTATTCCCAGACTTTTGTAACGTACAAATTGAGCATGGGTCAGCAATATCAAATTTAATTGTATCTTAATTAAGCTTTTATGAGCGCATCTAGCCAAAAAATCTATTTTCATAATAAAAACTCTATTCTCCTTGTTACAAAGTTGAAATTCCAAAGAGTTTAGATTGTTTCACAGTAAGGTATTCGTACGAACACGCATAAATCAATATTGTGAAACACTACACGTTTGCACTTATACACATTTCAATGTTTCTGGCACTTCAATCCATAGCAATATAATTAAAGGCCTGAAGAGATTATTTTCAACGATACCCCTTTTTTATAGTGGGGGAAACCTTTTATAGGTCCCCAGCCGGGGGACGGGGCTGGAGTATGTGGGAATCCCGGTCGCGATGAGATAGTGATTGCAACCGGTTTACCCACTAACACCTACCACTATTTGTCTGCGCGGGCCATCTGTCGTTTGGGATACTTCGTAAACGATCCATTCGACAGTGGCTTAGAGAGGGGAGCCTTGCTCTACCCTCAGATGTTCGACCAAAGCGCTTGGAAGCGCTTCCTTATAAGACATTGCTTAAGAACAGGGTGTCCCTACCCGTCTTCTGGTCCTATTAAACCTGTACGGTATCGCGGGGGCAGTTTACAAACATGTAATTCACGAATACAAATGATACCCAGACTCAAACCAAGTGCCTCTGGTTTCACTTGCCCGACCCCAAAATCGAGCCGGAGACCCGTGACCCAAAGGCGGCGCATCCAACCCCTAGACCAACCAGGCAAATTGGGGGTGAAGATAAGGTGCATAATAGCGATAAGTTTCATGTTATTTGAATCGAATGTCTACCAAAATCGAAGTAATGTTGCAGTTTTTATTATGTGAATAAATAAATGCACAGTTCAGTGCATTATTTTAATATATTTCTTTGGTTGATTTAATTCCTTTTAATATTATTACATTAAATTAAATATTAGGTACTCACTCAACATTGTTATGGGATCAGTTTTAAGACGTTTTTTAATGTGTTACTATTTTCTATCTAGTCTTCTGTTGAATTTTTCGTCATTTTCTTTGACAATACGCTACATTTTACAGGACCTAACCTAACCTTTACGTAACAAATAAATTAAAACGGGTTATATAGCTATGCATTTAAAACTAAAAGAAAATGATAAAGATGCTTAATTTAAAATCTAAATTAACACTGAGGATGATTAAGATATTATGCCTAGAGAATCGACTGCAAATTTATTTTATTACTTTTCGGATTCTTTCCGCTGACAACATCGCGATGATAGAACTTTGGATACCTTACTTCTGCGCCATAATAAAACTCTATGGAGTTGTTTCCATACCCGCCCATGTGATAAAAGTATTTTTTTAATTTTTAATTTGCTTTTTATTCGCTATAAATAAATAAATAAATATCCTTGGGCATTTCACACAACGCCATCTCGTCCCAAGTTAAGCAACTTAATGCTTGTGTTATGGTAACGAGATGGATGATAAACTACTTATATACATTTTTTTTTTGTAAATATATACATATTATAGATAGAAATGACACCCAGACTCCGAGCCAGTGCCTCTGGTTTAGACAAAGACTTGCCCGACCCCGGAATCGAACCCGGGACCCGTTGATCCAAAGGCGGCACATCTAACCACTAGACTATTAAAGATAAGATAGTTTTATACACTAAAGCCATAAAAAGCATAAGTAGTAGTCATACTCTACTCCTCAGCCCATAAATTACCCACTACTGAGCCGGGCCTCCTCCAATTATCATCATCATCATCATCAGCCCACATTAGTCCACTGCTGGACATAACCTCCCCTAAAGATCGCCATAGCGCCCTGTCTTCAGCTTGACGCATCTAGCTGCTGCCCGCAACCTTTCGCAGATCGTCGCTCCATCTGGCAGAGGGCCGTCCCACACTACGCTTGCCGATTCGCGGTCTCCACTCAAGAACTCGTCTACCCCAGCGGTTGTCGGTTCTTCTACAGATATGACCAGCCCACTGCCACTTCAGTCTGCCTCCAATTATAATGAAGGGCAATTAGCCTACTGTGCCACGCGGGCAAGACGGGTTGGCACAGGGTTTCGTTTCAAGTTGTCCATCTGTTGCAGCTAGGTTATCGGTCTTGTCATTTCCTACTGTCGGCTCTTACGATACCCTCAGGATGGAATTGAGTGGTGAATACACAGCGTGTATTCTAAATCCGTCACCACACGTGCAAGTAGTACTACAGATAAAGATACTGTGAACAAAATTTCAGACAACAATATGCAATGGGTTTCTAAAGTGACTTGAAAAGTAAGCACAATTAGCCAAAGAAAAATAATGGAGCATAAATAACTAAGATTGTAGGACAATACTTCGGTTGATAGATGGTTGGTTGATAGATAGTAAAATTCTGATTCATACAAACTTCGAATGATCCCTCATATCATTCATTCAAGATAGAAAACTATTTTAAACATAGAGCTGTTTCTTTGATTGGTTTTGTTTATAGATAAACTAGTGGCCCGCCCCGGCTTCGCCCGTGCAAAGCGGGGGTGGGTTATACATATAAACATTCCCCTTGAATCACTCTATCTATTAAAAAAAACCGCTTCAAAATCCGTTGCGTAGTTTTAAAGATTTATGCATACATAGGGACGGACATACGACAGCGACTTTGTTTTATACTACTCGTATGTACTGATACTGATACTTTCTTTTTCACTAACGGATCGATTGATGTACTGCAAATATTATTAGTGTGGGTTACACGGAAGCACAAACTTGACAAACATCCTCAGCTTCAAACCGAGTTTACATAGTGCTACGTAATCTATACTCTATACTAATATATGAAGCTGCAGAGTTTGTTTGTTTGAACGCGCTAATCTCAGGAACTACTAGTCCGATTTCAAAAAATCTTTCAGTTTAGATAGTCCATTTATCGAGGAAGGTTATAGGCTATATTTTATTTTAAAAAGAATTAGGGATCCGTATGAAAGTCCGCGTGAGCATATATCTAACTATCATAGTTTAGTCACAATAACCGCTTATATGTTCATAAAAAATATGCTTAAAGATAAGCACGGGTTCGAAGCCCATGCGGACGAAGCCGCGCGCATAAGCTAGTCTATAATACTACTAGCAGACCTGGCCAAGCGTTGCTGTGGCTAAGGTTTTTGATAAATTACATTTAATATTAACATACATTAATTGAACTTTTAACATAGGACCATCTAATAACTACTTACTCACTACAGTCAACAAATTTCGACATGTGTTAGAATCGTTTGGAGCTATAGCAGAGTGACTGTCAAATAATAGACAAATAATTTGCAATAAAATAATAGTGCGACCATACATTGAGATGAAAGGTAACCTATTTTTCAAGTTGGATCGAACTGCACATGGTGTTCTGTTAGGGCACACACAAAATGGAATGGGGTGGTGACACCATGTATTCAAAATCCGTCACCACGTGGATAATGGATTTCTCTCACTAGTATCAAAGTAATTAACTGTCCTGCTCAGAATAAAGGAGGATGGTGATTGGTGACATTTTTCTAAACGTCACCCTATAGACGGGCGCAAAAGAAGCTATACCGCAAATTGTCAGGGCAAAATGCGACAGATGGCATCCCCATGGATACAGGTGAAGGGCAATACGTATATTAATATTGCCAGACCAGGTGGCAAGCCAGCTTCGAATCCTAGGAGATACGGTTGAACTTATAGTTTTTTTATTTAGAGTAACAGTGTGTTCTTAATAAAATCTTAAATTTAAAGAAAACGGGCGCGTCTATATCCTTATTTTTTAAGTTTATAGATGTATCTAACGGCGTGGTGACGGATTTAGAATACATAATGTCACCACCCCGTTCCACCGTGAGGGTGTCGTGTCGTTCCACAAAAGGAAATGACAAGGCCGAAAACCTCACCGCAAAAGAAGGAAAACTTGAAACGAAACCCTGTGCCAACCCGTCTGGCCAGCGTGGCACTGTAGGCTAATTTCTTCTTTAAGTAATCGGAGGAGGCCCGACTCAGTAGTGGGTCGGGCCTCCTCCGACCCACTACTAGGTTTCCTCAATAAAATGAACGCAGAAAAAGAAACAACGTGCGGAACTCAGATTATCAAGTTGTTACATAATTATCTGTACTTAAAGGGGCCCGATAAAAAGTGTAAGTTTAAAACTCCCACAATTACCACTTACCGCATACCAGTGCCACCAGTTTACCACGTAGAAGTATTTGGTGGCGTGTCTGACCTTATATTCCCTAAGCCCTACAAAGATAATAGGCGAGTTTGCGCATTGCGACAAACTCCATTCAAGGGTACGGACGACCTCGAAGTGAATTTAATCCTGCTCATCCAGTTTTTGCGATCAGTATCCGTTATTACCAAATAAATAATTTAGTCTCTCATCTCCCCATAAATCACCCACTGCTGACACGAGCCTCCTCTAAATCAATGGAGGGAAATTTCAAGTTTTCCTTCTCTTGCGGCTAGGTAGTATTACGAATACTAAATTTGATTTACATTTTCAGGGTGTTATAAATGATGCTGTTTTCAATCGACGTACCCATCCAATTACCATGCAATGCCGATGTATTTTCTAGCATTAATCGGCAAAATTTAAAAGTTGTTGCCAGTACTTGTTACAATAGCGTGTGGCACTATATCCGAAACTGATCCATAGTATTAATGTGTTAACAAAACTGTCAAAATCGACAATTTGACACGTTGAATGTCCATTTTGTCTATGGCTTACGGAAAGAAGCATTTCTATGTGTATAAATTAACTAGCTGACTCGGCAATCGTTGTATTGCCCTATAAATATCGCTATTAAAAAATAGGGGTTGATCGTAGAGGGGTAAAAATTTAGGGATGTATGTATTTTTGTATCATAAAAAATAAAACAAAAGAATTTGTCTCAAATTTTACTCACTACAGTCAACAAATTTCGCCATCTGTTAGAATCGTTTGGAGCTAAGATATATTTGTGACTGTAAAATAATGGACAAATAATTTGCAATAAAATAGCATTACGACTATATATTGAGTTGTAAGTTATCCTATGTTTTGTTAGATCAAACAGCACACGGTGTGCAAATTTGATTAAAATCGGTTATGTAGTTTAAGAGGCCATCACGGAAAAACAACGTGACGCATAATTTATATACATAGGTATAAGCGTAATATAAGATAAGTGTGGGAAATGTCGAACTCTTCACTTTTTGCATCACGTAGTTAGTTAGTAGTCAGGTAAAAATATACAGGGTGTAAGTGGCGGCGTCCCGAAAAAAGATACCAGCGATTCAGTACATGATACTGAGGCCCATGGCGGTCGAATTTTCCGGATTTTTTTTCATGAATTTTCCGATTTTTCTTGGCATTATTTTTCCATATAATATAATGAAGTAGTTACTATTGTCGAGCTGCACTTAATTTTTTGTAATATTATAAAAATTAAACAATTTCCCAAAAAAACGCAATGTAGTTAAGACACGAAAAATCGCACTACCAGATGTTACGGCGGCAAGTACAATGACACTATCGCGCGATGCCGCCCGCGCCGTGTGCCATGCGTTCGTTGACCTCTACTCCTCGTCCGCGACCTACGTCTCCCGAAGAATCCCCAGAGATATACGAAGTTGCGTAAAATTTGGTCAACACTAATGTGTGGATCTCTCCGTTTGGTGACGGATTAAGAATACGCAGTGTCACCAACCCATACCATCCCGAGGGTGTCCTAAGAAGCGAATAACCGAATGCAAGAGGCAAATCACCTAGCCGCAAGGAAAATTTGATAAAAACCTTGTGCCAACCCGTCTTGCCAGCGTGGCACAGTAGGCTAATTTCCCTCCATGAATTTGGAGGAGGCCCGACTCAGTAGTGGGTCATTCATAGGCTGTAACGATGAATGTGTAAATAAGTTAACTAGGTACTAAATTTCATTATTAGAAAGATAGACGAGGGCAGTGTAAAATTCAATGAAATGTATTAAATAATGCATACCCAATGCAAGTACATAAATATCCAGTTTTGTTATTACGCTGTATTACTACCTACCTGGCTCCAAACCTACCTACGATTACGTAGCTCATTAGAGCTAAGAAACACCTACTTAGTGTTATTTGATGATCGACTACATACCTACCTACTCATTAATCTAGATTTAGTCTGCCGAAGTATTTGTGACGTACCTAGGAACAACGTAGGTATTTATTTTGGTGAAATACAAAATCCAATTCAATACTTCATACGTTTTGGCTGGTAAATACTTATTGTTTCATTATTGTTCGGTAATCATTGCTAAACGTGTAGGTACACGATATTTTATACGATCAGCCTGTCTTGATAAAACGGTTTTATTTTAGTTTTTAAATAGACAACTCGGGTATAAATCGTATGTTACAAGTATCTTTAGAAACATTAAATTAACGGACACACTGTACACCCATACATGAACCATTATTTTAGATTGTTCAAAGAGTTGTCTCGTACTCTCGTACGAGAATCGAACCGCGCAGTCCAATCTTCAGCACGTCAACGATTACGCAGGCCGCCGCGAGCGACCGTCATAACGTCCACACGCAGGCGCTTACCGGTGCAAACTAAACTGGTTAGTGCAGGCTGTGCAGGCGGCATGCTCACAGGCAAGACGGAGCGTGTGAGCTTCGGAACTAGAGTAATACCAATCAGTTGATATGATATTATTATCGAAACAAATTTGCGCTGAGTCTTGCGTTTATTTAAGCGATTATTAGGGCGGTATTTCTATTAAATACCTAATGCATAACTTTTAAGAACTTGTTAGTTTAGGACTTACTTATGTCAAAATAACAATAATTATTTTAGTTACTTTGTAATTCGACGTCATCTAAAATTACGTTTATGTAAGAAAACGACACTGATTCATTGTTTAAAGCTATTTCAAATACAGTTTCACACGAAGTCTAATTTCATTAATCGTTTGAAACTAATCGTCGATGATGATCGTTTTATTTTATTTAATTCCCAACGTTTCAGGCACTTTCGATAGTATCGATAGTTTTCACATGATACTATTATCTCACCTCTATTTGTTTCAATGTGCAGGTTTGTAATAATTTTCAAATAATAATAGATAAATTCGTCAGTTCGCCGGGACTTCCATCGGAAATCAGAAGTAATCGTAACTGTTTTGTGAATAATTAGCGACTTGTGACTTGTGAAGTGAAATTCGATTAGTACTTTTGTGTGTTGTGTCTTTGCGTTTTGTGTGTTTCATTATGAATCGGGTCCCGTTTTCTGCGCGGGAATACGGGGAGATGCTAATGGCATATGGTGAAGCAAGAGGAAATGCTTCTCTAGCGTTACGTATTTACGCTCAGCGCTACCCTAACGCTCGTCATCCGGTGGACAGCCGTGTTATCACTCAGGCTTATCAACGGGTACTCGATAACCAGCCCATCGTACCACAGCAGGAAGGCTCCAGCAGACATATTAGCGCCCGAGTTGAGCAGCGAATACTGGAGACAATCCAACGCAATCCCCGCCTTGGCATACGAACTGCTGCAAAGCTTTTGCGGCGTCGTGGTATACGCGTTTCGCACTGGACTGTGCACAAAGTCCTACGTAGAGAGCGCCAACGGCCCTATCGTTTACACAAAGTTCAGGCGCTCGTGCCTGGGGATGAGAATCGTCGTCTTGCGTATTGCAGGTGGTTGGGGAATCAGCAGCGGTATTTCCCTGACTTTGTGTCGCGTATAATTTGGACAGACGAGTCCACGTTTACGAGGAACGGCATGTGGAACCGACGCAACTCTCACATTTGGGCACGAACTAATCCACGTGAGTACCAACAGACGGGACATCAAACGCGTTGGTCTGTAAATGTTTGGGCGGGGATCTACCACAACAAAATTCTGGGTCCCTTCTTTTTACCAGGGCGGATGAATGGGCCAAGGTACCTGGAATTTTTGCAGCAGGATCTGGCCAATACTCTTCGTGAGTTAGAAAATGATTTGGCTCAGGAATGGGACCAAATGGATGAAATTCCAATAGCACGGTTGCCAAGGATTTGGTTCCAACATGACGGTGCGCCACCACACGTTGTTCGACCAGTGCGCGAGTACCTTAATGATGTGTTCCCTCAAAGGTGGATTGGCAGATTCGGGCCTCACGCGTGGCCAGCGCGGTCTCCTGACTTGACGCCGTTAGATTTTTTTTTATGGGGTTACATCAAAGAAAAGGTGTTTGTAGCGGAATGCGACACTGCGAATGAAATGCGTCGACGCATAAGTGACGCATTTCAAAAACTAAAAAGTGATATCGCAGCCGATCCCACGATGATGTCTCGTCTCCACGCAAATACGTCATATCGCGCCCAGCTTTGTGAGCAACTTGGGGGACGCCATTTTGAGCCGAATCTTATAAGAAGAGAGAGACGTTAAGGTATGTTTGACTTTCACCAAACTAATTTATCTTTGAATGTGGTATTGTTATTACTTAAAACAATATCGATGTAAGATTTTCTTTGCGTCTATGCCTAAATTTTAAATGTACTTTAAACCAATAGCTGAGTAGTTAATTGAGTCATAAGATGAGCACAGCGACAGGCCGAGTTCTAAGCCACAGCACCGTGTAGGTAGGTAAGAGCCGCTGCGCCGCGCGTGCGGCATGCGTTCATTGACCTCTACTCCGTTTGCGTGTGGTACGACGCTGCAGCGATAAATTGTATTGTTCGTTGTACATTGCGTAGTGCGAATTAACTAAATAATGATAAATCTTTTATTCTTCATTTTTTTGCTGAACTGAATTTTGCATGATAATAAGTGCCCATAGAAAGCCCATTTCACGAATTTTTCGGGGCGCCGTCCCTTACACCCTGTATAAGTGATATAATTATGTAGTATTATATTAATGATGTAGAGACCAACATGCTACATACTGTACACAATTTACCCGAAAAATCGGAACAAATTGCAACAAGACTCATCTCCCCATAAATCACCCACTCACAGCCTCCTCCAAATCAATGGAGGGAAATTACAAGTTTCTCTTCTCTTGCGGCTAGGTAATATTACGTATACTAAATTATTTGATTTTCTTTTAAATATCGCCTACAAATGCGATAAATACCAAAAAGTCCTACACCGCGATAGCGAACTTTCAAGAGCAATTCGCACAGTTATGATTTCCCCGACTACTACTATCGGGGGGATACGCGCTGCGACCCCTAGCCAGACATACCACCTCGTCTGGCTGGATGATCATCCCTTTGCGCCTAAAATGATTAAATACATAATATTATTCAAAAACCACATTCTGGCTAGAGGTTTGCATCTGAGTATTTTTTTCTTTATTTATTTAAAAAGACTTTTATACATGCGTATATGCCAGTCTTATTGTACATAGCTCCATGATCTACAGTTATGTTTATAACTAAATATTATAAAACATTTTATTTATTTGGCATGCCTCACTACTGCTGGGATTGGACAATATATCTTGATAGATACCTAGTTGTGAAATATTTAATCCTAGAGTTTGGACAATTTGTAATCTCTGTGCGATACCGTTACACACTCCATCAACAAATGGTGTATTATCTTCTGTTACGCCGCATAAATCGCAATTCGGCGATGGCTTCTTTTTCATTAAAAAGGCAAATTTGTTTGATGGAAGCATCTGAGTTTAAAATCAAAACTGACACCATTTAGTGTTGTGAAAAATGTGGTCTATTTAGTTCAAAAGTTAAGTGGGGACCGTTCTTATTATGACCTATTAAGCGCGTCGACACCAGTTCAGATGTAAAGCTAAATAAAAAATAACTTAGAAACGGATCCGACCGAAGAATGCATGGTGATAGTGATGTGAGTCATCCCATCATTGCCCACCACGAAGTTTTGACACGGGTATTCTCTGCCCGTCATACGAAAACCAACCTTAATCCAAAGATACAGAGTTCTAGACACCAGCCAAGGTATGACAGATTACGTGTAGATGAATACAAAGTTCTATTTTCAGTTGTAGAACTCAATTTGGGAAATATTTATGGAAAACAAGCCTTATCCCAAAGTGTTAAAGGTATAAAATTACTTGAGGGAGATAAGATGGTTTTACTATGTTTGTAACGCAACAGGAGTTTAGACTACATTCCGGCCGTAATGGTAAGCAGTGGCTTATTGTACAATGTGGTTTCTAAACGTTTGTAAATCAACAATTAGGCGTTCTTTACGACAACTGGATGATTTAAATCTTACGCGTAATTATTTCTGGACGACCAAAGTTCGCCATGCGTCAATTGTGTTCGCATGTCGCGGGTTCGATCCCCGCACGGAAGATATTTTTGTACGACCTACAAGTATTTGTTTCGGGTCTGGGTGTTGTGTTCTATCTATATTATGCAAATATTTACAAAAAAAAGTATATAAGTAGTTTATCATCCATCTCGTTACCAAAACACAAGCAATAAGTTGCTTAGTTTGGGACGAGATGGCGTTGTGTGAAATGTCCAAGGATATTTATTTATTTATTAATTACTAAAGCCCTGTTACGGTCCGTGTGGTGACGGATTTAGAATACATAGTGTCATTACTCCATTCCAACCTGAGTGTGTCGTAAGAGCCGACAAAAGGAAATGACAAGGCCGATAACCTAGCCACAAGAGAAGGAAAACATGATACGAAACCCTGTGCCAACCCGCCTGGCCAGCGTGACACAGTAGGCCTGTTACCCTTCATGTAATTGGAGGAAGCCCGACTCAGCAGTGGGTCGTATATTACTACTACAGCCCATCGATTACCAATTATCTAGTATATAACAACGCATTTTAATTATGAATCAGAGGCGAGTTGGTCTAGTGGTTAGATGCGCCGCCTTTGGATCAACGGGTCCTGGGTTCGATTCCGGGGTCGGGCAAGTGTCTTTGTCTAAACCAGAGGCACTGGCTCGGAGTCTGGGTGTCATTTCTATCTATAACATGCATGTATTTACAAAAAAAAATGTATATAACTAGTTTATCATCCATCTCGTTACCATAACACAAGCATTAAGTTGCTTAGCTTGGGACGAGATGGCGTTGTGTCAGTTGTGTGAAATGTCTAAGGATATTTAATTATTATTATTATTTATTTATACATCACCTATTCGAAAGAGAAACTCCATCATCACTTAGCCTGGTATTTTTCTAAGTTTATGGAGGGAAATGAGGAGGGGTTTAATATCTAGTGTTCCTTTTATTGCACCAAGGTTTTTGGACTTACCTTCTAACGGCTCTTACGATACCCTCGGGATGGAATAAGAAGATGAAACCGTGTATTCTTAAATACGCCACCATACGGCACTTTACTGCCTAATCTTAATCACATTATACCTACTTAAATAGGTAGGTATAATGTAATTTATGAGTACTTTATACATGTATCTTTTAAACCCACGTTTTAACATAAACACACATAGGTAATCAAAACAGAAGTCGAAAATTTCAATGTTTGTAAATCTGTTACTCCCAATATTAAAGCACAAGTAACGTAAGAAGGTGCAATTGACTAGTAACGCCATCTAGTAATAAACATCGGTAGCTTCAAAATATGACCAACATTCTCTTTGAAAAATAACTTGCGGATGATGAAGTATTGTAATGACTGTCATTTAACGGGTTTTAGATCGTGCCCTCTTTTATGTTTGAAACGTTGGGGCTTAAATATTCTACAAATATTCAAAACTATGACCTTTTTTCTGGAAAGATGACATTGGCAGAGTTGTTTACCACATTAGGGAAGAAGAAGATAAAAAAATAACAAACTAAAAACTCGCAAATATCATTTACCACAATTTGCACGGATCGTACTTAAAAGTCTACGCCTACACTGTCACAATAAAATAAGTGTATTAGATAATTCTAACGACTTCTTATTCTATGTAACATATGCACTAATTACAGCTTAAACAATTAATTACCGCTTAAAGTGCATTGAATCATATTTAACAGGTGGTCACTACGCCTAAACGATTTTAAAACAACCGATTACCTATCACACCAATCTCAACTTAGTTATAATCAAATTTACACTAAAGTAAGCTATATTCCACCTTGCTCATAGGACCCAAAGTTCAGTTTCCATTGAAGTGAGCACCCTAGTAAAATAACAGGAGGCAGTATTGTTGCTTACGCAAAGATGTAATCTCTTATTTTATTATTACCTGACTGGAAAGGGACGCGAACCCTACCAATAAATTTTCAACCTTATCTCGTAGGATTTAGGGTTTACAAGGTAACTAGTACGTTGTAATTACAAAAGGCTCATTTTGAATACTTGAACAGTGAGTACCACATACTGTGACATGTCTATTTTTCAGTTTTGGAATATTAATTCGATTGTTTATAGATAAGTTCTAACCAGGATATTTAGATTTTTCCAAGTCTTGTAGTCTTGAAGAGTGAAACCTTTTTATGTTATGTTTAATATATTAGAGGTTAGTTAGTTAAATAACTATTACACGGACTATCTTATCCATCTATTAAGACACGCTCAGGATGGAATAACTTAGCAAAATTATTATAAATCCGTCAACACACGAATAGTTATACGTGTTATAACTTAGCCTAGATGGAAGTCATACCTACAACCCACATAATAAGAAGAAGAAGAATTACACATGCCTTAGTAAGAAAAATAAAAGAAAGAAAACGAAGAAACTTTTAGAAAATTAATGATTTTCTTTAATAATAATCCTGTCAACTCTACTCATTCAATCTCACTTCGAGTCGAGAATCAATGTCACTTTAACAGTGCGTTCGCCCGGTGGGAGTTATGTCGTGGAACTTTACCAAACCGATCAACGTCAACAAAGCAAAGGTCGCGCGCGAGTTCATATTATAATGGAAAAATATATTTGAAACTCTTTTAGAACATTCTTCACTAGAGATGAGTTAAATCTGTGTACAACTGGCAACGCAGAGAGACGCCATTTCTTATTCATGGTTGTCCCTATTTTGCCACTGGGGTGGCGCTCGAACCCGTATTGTCGATTTTGGCAGATTTGGTGACTTACTAGTACTACACCCCCATTCCATCCTGTGGGTGTCGTAAGAACTGACAAAAGGAAATGACAAGGCCGATAACCTAGCCGCAAGAGAAGGAAATCTTGAAATTAAACTAATTTTACTCCATTAATTTGGAGAAGGCACGACTCAGTCGTGGGTCAGTTATGGGCTGAAATGATGAATAATGATTAATAGTAATAAGAGTGGGGATATTAATAAACTTGTAACTAATTAAAAGTAAACCAATTTCAATTTAACATTCGGCAATTAATGCCCAGATAATAACTGGCCACCCCGTATATTTGTTGCTCCAAGCGACATCTAGTATCGCCGAGCGTAAATCTTTATTTATTAAAGTAAATGGAATTAATAAAAAGTATATTTTGTCCTTCTGCGAGTAGATGGCCTTGGCCTCGTGATAATATAACCAGGGACTGTCTCTGTAGAAGTATTGCTTGCATTCTTGTATTAGAACCGCCGAGAAAGTAGGGTATAAACCTTATGCTAAGTGCAATCGTAGCACATATACAAATTGACTGATTAAGATGCGGTTTATATTAAAAAGCAACTTTTCTAACATGTCTTAGACGATAGGTCTTGTTGTTGAATCGAAATGTTTTATCGAAATCGGCTAAGCCATTTCAAGGTCACCAGGTCTTTTAGGTCGTGTCTTGGGTGCCTTAAGATGATCAATTTTAGTTACAATAGGCACATCCTTTACTGTAAGTACAGTTTTATAAAACATACATGGTGTAACAAAAACCCCATAGCAATCTGAACTGAAGGCACAGGTACAATCAAAAAAAGGAGTTCTGTGTTTAAAATAGTTTTCAATGATGAAGTACGACGGAGCAATCGACATTTTTGTGAGCCAACATTTACTACAAAACAGGAGTTCCAGTGAAAACCAACCAACTAGCAACCATCATTGTTATCTTACAAGTATCTTTAGTTCTTTGTGCTTATTTCTCAAGTCATGACATTTTCGACACCAGTTATGCACCAAAATGTTGCGAATAGTAAGTTGCTTAATTTTCCCTGAAATTTTGCACAACCTATCCTTTTGTTATGGCTATAGGATTTTTATCACACCTTGTTTAACAAACTGAACCGACAAATTGTCATTTAAAAAATGTCTACGACATATTCTCAGAACTGTCCTATATGTACACAAAAAACACATAAAAATCGGCCAAGCCGTTTCGGAGGAGTTCGAAAACAAACACCGTCACGAGATTTTTATATATTACATAATGATTTAGGAACAATGTGATGTTGTACAATGTTTATCACTTCACTATCATCATCACTATCACTACATCGCTGTCGTCTGTCCGTCCCTATGTATGCTTAAATCTTTAAAACTACGCAACAGATTTTGAAGCGGTTTTTTTAAAAGATAGAGTGATTCAAGAGGAATGTTTAACACTGATAAATTTAGAGGTTCATCATTACACCCGTGCGAATAATTCAATGCAAACAGATGCTCTAAAAAGTATGCCAACGTGTAATCAAATCGCCTAATTAAACAAATTAGTGAACATAAACCTTTACTAGTCAATTTCGCGAAGGCACCCTCTCAACACGGTCTGTCGACCGATCGGCCGACGGGTCGCTCGATCGATCCCCATCTCATTTTCTCTAGACGATGTGTGTTCAACATGGTACTGCGGTACGCTAAACATGTTGTTTTTTATGACACTGAACGTTAATTTAAGCTATGCTGCTAAGCAAGCGAGAAAATTAATCTGAATCTAATTTTAAGTTGCAGAATATAAAGTTGGTGTACAAGACTACAAACCTCTTCATTTTAGGTACATTTGTATACAACTAGCGGCCCGCCCCGGCTTCGCACGGGTGCGATGTTAACCGGAGGTGAAGCCGCGGGGCGAAGCTTGTCAAAAAAGTTGCCTATGTTACTCCTTTTATCATCAGCGAAAGTCCCGTCAAAATCGGTCTAGCCGTTCCAGAAATTAGCCGAAACAAACAGACAGACAGACAAAACATTTATAAAACTTATTTTGGTCTATGTACTGTGTATGTTTAGTAAAAAGTGCTTATTTTATTATTACAAACAGATCCTCCAATTTTATTTGTTTGGAAAGCATATGCAAGCCCTGTGTAACATTCAAGATGAAAATATTCAGTAATTTTCTGTTGTAAATCGTCATAATGTAAATCGTCTTGTTTAAACCACGCATCATCACAAGATCGCCCAGTATAAAGTGTTCTTAAATATCTCTACAATCTACATACATCCAGCCACTTACATTCTTATCGTACGTAGGTATAGATAACTTCGAACAAAAACGGGTCGGCCGACCCTCGTCATCTAAACGCTAACTTATTTATTTGATCCGTATAATCGAGGTATTATTTTCAGCGAGACGCTTATGTGGATGAAGAAAACCTTTCTTTGCAACCGAAAAAATAGGTCATTTCTTAGCCGATTATCGGTGCACATCAGACGCGGTGCAATTGATAGTTTAGGCACAAAGGGATGATCATCCATCCAGACGAGGTGGTGTCTGGCAGGGGCCGCGGCGCTTATCCCCCAATCATTTTAACCGGGGATTTCTAACTTCGCTATCGCGGTGTAGGATTTTTAGATAATTCTCGCATTTAGAGGCGATATTTCTTGACATTAAAGAACAGATTTTTCGGACAAATTGTGTAAAGTAATGTAGCAAGCTGCACTAGCATTAAACTGCTAAATACAAAAGCTCAGTCAAAAGCGTGTGGCAAAAGTGTGTGAGTCAAAAGCGTGTGTCCCGAAGTCATACTATATTAGGTTTCTTCTTTTACAGTAGTTAAATCATTTTTCTTTTCGCAACGAAATTTTAAAAAATTCAATTTTTTAAAATTGTGTAAGGTAGGTACGCTGAACCGCGACGCACGATTTCGAATTTGACGCTTTTGAATTTGGGGGTTTGGATCCCAGTTAGATGGGAGGTCATCCGTGTGTTGACAGACTTAAAATACATAGTGTCACCACCCCATTCCATCCCAAAACGCCTAGTTCACGATAGATTAAAATTACGGAGAGCGACTCTCTTATAGCAATCTACGACGTGTATACATTAGCGAGACTACCGTAGTTAGTTAGAGTATCACTACAGTCTACGTAGACAGGCTCGGCTACGCTCCGAAGGCGTCGTGGACGCAGGTACGACAGTGAGACAATGGATACTAATAGAGAGCTCTCGAATTATCTACATGCCATATAGGCCAAAATGTCACTATGGCAGAGCTACCCTGCAATGGGGCGCTTTAATGATCTCTACGTGTACGTAGAAATTAGAGTATAGATTAAATTAGTCTTCAAGCTGTCTAGCTCTATTCTCTCTCCGTGGACGACGCGCTTTAGTGTCATAATAAGAGCCGACAAAAGGAAATGTATCATTATGTATTCTAAATCGGTCACCCACACGGACTTGCAAAAGAACGGACTTCTAAAGAACTATATTATAGTTAATCATTATAATATGAAAGGACAGAGAATATCATGAGATAGTGCATACGTGCTTTAATTGAGATTTTCTGTACCATTGCTTTCAACACGGCTGAAACCTGGAGCTAGGCCAAGCGTCGGTGAAATGCAAGCTGGGATATATTACATTCTGTCAGTGACTTTATTACGTCTAATAATGTCTTAAGTTTTATATTATTATTTTTACCCATCACCGCTATCGTCCTGAGAGTGTCGTAAGCGCCGACAAAAGGAAATGTTGACGCCGAAAACCGGCCGCAAGAGAAGGAAAACTTGTCACGAAACCCTATGGCAACCCGTCTGGCCAGCGTGGCATAGTAGGCTAATTACCCTCCATTTAGTTGGAGGAGGCCCGATTCAGCAGTGGGTCATTTTTGGGCTGAGAAGTAGTACACTTATCTGTCATATTTGACAGTAAGGTCTGTTTGGATGGAACATTTCTCAAAACAAGGCATACAAATAGATCCCTCATACGAATGGCGCATGGACATGTGAAGTACAGCCTATGACATTATCTTTGCACTAAATTTAAGCCTTGTTAACTAAATAGCTGTCTCTGAACGAAATGCGCTTTTCCGAGGGGTTTAGTCAGACATTTACTGAAAAAAAAGGCTGGAGTGCGGCGAGACATCTCGTTTGAGTTCATTCAACTTAACCTTACTAAAAGATTGATTGTGCTTTATAAAAACTTGGAATCTACTAATACTACAAGGAGGGTAAGAAGCCTACGGTAGACGAGAATTTAATACGCATTTTGGCTGAAACACATCACCTTGCTAATCCCCAGGCGGAAGAAGGAGGCGCGTGGAGTGCTAATCCCCACTCCACGCGCCTTCTTCTTCTTCTTGGTTTGTATGTTCTTGATGAGCTAGGTGTAGCCAGACCATTCCGTCGCCAATACCAATCGAATAAAAAAGGGAATATTCATTTTTTATTCGATTGGTATTGGCGATGGAATGGTCGGGCTAAAATCGATTCATAAATTAAGGATGGAGTTATGCGGTAACAAACATTCAACGATATTGAGTACTTCGTCCTTTAAAGTCGGTTAAAAATAAGTAAATCAAAATCGGTTCATCCGTTCAGGAGCTATATTACCACACACAGATACATTTATTTTATATCAGCGGTTGAATATAGTACATAGTAGGTAGGCAGTAGACAGAAAAAAAAGATTTTGCCACGATGATTTGTGGTAATATAATATTTCCACAGGGTGGTTATGGGGTGGGGAACGAAGGGGGACCGGAGTGGTGTTCCCTGTAAACGTCAAGAGCAATCACCCCCGGCGTTGAGGATAGATTCGAGGTAAAACCAGTGAAAACCGGATTTAATCGGAAATGTCCGGTATTGACCGGTATTTTCCTGTTACTTGTATTATCGGAGATTATCGCTCTATCCCATTCATATAACCGTTATGAAATTAAATCTCGGTTGTGCATGATTTGGTTTAAAAAACTGTTATGAATGAATGTAAAAGTTTAGACTATAGCATAGAAAAAAAATACTCCACGGATCTATGGTCTAATTGCAAAAATTTAGGTTATGTAGATGGATTTTTCATCTACATATCGTGTTTTCGAATCTGTCATAACTTGAACACATTGAAATTAAACACGTTTCACGGATGTATCGCGTGTTTATACTGATAGGGATAGGTATATACTGATAAATTACCTAGGTACGTCATTTTCTGGTAGGTGCTAATTTATTCGTTAAGAGGATTTAAGTCTCTGGTGTTAATTGTTTAGAGATTTCAAATTTATTACAGTGAATCATAGAACGCGATACCTGGGATACTTAGGTCCTTTGAACCAATATAATTAAATTCTTCAAGCACTCCATTCAGTAATTCAATCTATCCCTTAAACGCAACCAATTCTCACAACAGCGACACAGTAAATATTAATGAGCAGTAATCTAATACTGACGTTTCAGCCGCACACACACACACACGCACGCACACTTTGAGTCCTCCAGTCTTTACTTGGGGAATAGAAAACCAGTAAAGTATTACCTGTAGGACGCCGAGCGAGTTGAAGCATTAATTTACTAGGTACTCCGTTTATATAAACAAACATTAATGCTTTTACCAGAACTGGTAAAAAAAACACTAAAAGAACCAAGCCAAGGTTCACAATCGGTAAATTCGTTTCAAATACAATAAAAAACAAATAATATGTACAAACCATAACGTAATGTACTATGTAACCAAACTTTGTAGAACTAACACTATTTACATCGCATAAGTAATTCTTAATCCTGCACCTCTTGGCGAATATAATACTTGTTCCCTCGTTTACTTAGCAGTCCGTAGTCCACGGCGTATCTCAATACGGCCCCTAAAGACTTTCCGGTTCGTTTCGGCTCTTTCGCTACTGTGTAGTGTTTTTTTAAGAAGCCAATAATCTTCCTGGATGTGAGACCTCGTTTGGAGGGCAGTTTGTGGAAAGCCCATAGGACAATTGCTGCTGGATTGGACGCCTTAACCCCGTTGTGAATTCTGCATTGAGTACAGTAACTCGCAGTCTGGTGGAAAGCCATGCTTGATGCTGATGAATAAGCTTTATGTACGTTTGAACGATCTACGTCTGAACTTGATGGATGCTTCATGATTGCTCTGGTAGTATTTAATAAAAATCACTGTTTGTTTTCCAATTTTTTTACCATGTGTTTTAGTCTTTACTTACCGTGACTGTTCGTGGCCATTGTTAAGTGGATAAACATATTTTATTAAATTAGATAGATATTTCTGAATTACATATTTGGAAGATTTATTGCACGTGCCCTGTCATTTTTTTATTTGTCTTTATTTAATGGCCTCTTTCGACTGGTGGTAGATTATCAGCCATACATTAACCGCAAACTAAATAGGTTTTAGTACCGCTACGTTTCTTAACGCTTGGGGCACAGGATCCTTAGGTAGGTACACAATGCCTTTGCATAGTAAAATGCACATAGAGTTGATCAATGCGACGAACTTATAGCATATAATGAAATTTGATATTAAAAAATGGATTGTGTTCTGCATTATAACGCACCTTTTTGTCACTATTCATAATAACAAGCCAGTCTTCATAGTTCCAGTGCCACAAGTTCATAACGTTGACAGTGTTGCCATCTATTAAATTGTATTGTAAGCTTTTTGATAACTCAGGGACTATCTACACAACCCTAAATCCCTTTCTAAACCCTTACAATCTTCTCTAGGATTAGTTCTTACAATATCTAAAGAGTTGTCCATTTAATCCCATTCCTTCGCACGGTGTCGTTTGAATCGACTAAATACTAAGAAGCTGTCATGATCATGAAGCCAGAACATATCCCGTGTCTTTTGTCGGGGACCTGTTATTGTGGTGAATTGCTCTGTAAACTTTATTATCGCGATGTAGGACTTTTTGGTAATTCTCGCGTTTTTATTTCGCGACATTTCTTAATGCCAATAATTCAGGTATTTGCGTAAAGTATGTAGCATTAGTCATTATGGTCCCTACAAGAATAATCAATTCAAACACAAACTCAAAAATAACTTTATTTACGTAGGTTTTTTCACAAAACTTATAAATCATCAGTCATATTTAAAACTACCCATTATCATCTTTCGGTCCTTGGCCCACGCTAGGTGGTAGTCTCCGTACACTTCTATCGGTCTTCATATCTACATTCTCAAATTTCATATACATTTATGCATTAACACAATCCACCCATCTCGTACTCTCCCACAACCCTTGTATCAACCATATTCATACTGAAACTACCAACTTGAATGCTTTCGCTATGTACCCATTTTGTTACTGCCAGTGCCAATGTATGTTTGTGTGCGAAAATGGTCGCAGTATGATACATAGCTGTCATTGGCTAAATATATGGTATTTCAGCATATCCAGGGTACTGTATTAAATCATCATCATCATCAGCCCACATTAGTCCACTGCTGGACATAGGCCTCCCCTAAAGAGCGCCATAGCGCCCTGTCCTCGGCTTGACGCATCCAGCCGTTGCCCGCAGCCTTTCGCAGATCGTCGCTCCATCTAGCAGAGGGTCGTCCTACACTACGCTTGCCTATTCGCGGTCTCCACTCAAGAACTCGTCTACCCCAGCGGTTGTCGGTTCTTCTACAGATATGACCAGCCCACTGCCACTTCAGTCTGCTAATTCTCTGAGCTATGTCGGTGACTTTGGTTCTCTGTCGGATAATCTCGTTACGGAGCCTATCTTTCAGAGAAACTCCCAACATAGCTCGCTCCATAGCACGCTGAGCGACTTTAAGCTGGTGGACTAGTCTCACCGTGAGTGTCCACGTCTCGGCGCCGTAAGTCATGACGGGTAGGACGCACTGATCGAAAACTTTCGTTTTCAAGCTCTGCGGGATGGGCGACGAGAAGACTCGACGAAGTTTTCCAAATGCTGCCCAGCCCAGCTGGATTCTCCTCTTGGCCTCCCTATCGAAGCTGTTCCTACCTACTTGCAAAATTTGCCCGAGGTATATATATTCTGGAACAGCTTCAACAAGATGACCATTTACGACGATAGGTCTCGGATGAATGTGGTCATTCATCATGATTTTGGTTTTATCCAAATTCATGCCGAGACCCACCCGTCGCGAGGCTGATGCTAAGCTGGTCAGCATCTGTTGTAGCTCCTCCAGCGACTCCGCCATTAGGACTATGTCATCTGCAAATCTCAAGTGTGAGATGTACTGGCCATTTATGTTAATGCCCTTATCTTTCCAGTCCAGCATCTTAAACACATCCTCCAAAGCGCTTGCGAACAATTTCGGGGATATTACATCCCCCTGTCTCACTCCGCGGCAAAGTTGGATGGGTTTAGTACGCTGGTCCTGTACTTGGACACACATAGAGGCTTCATCGTACAGACATCTCAACACTTGGATGTAACGATAGTCCACTTGGCATCGCTGAAGGGATTCAAGAACAGCCCAGGCTTCGACGGAGTCAAAAGCTTTCTCATAGTCCACAAAAGCTAGACACAGGGGCCGATTATACTCTTCGGACTTCTGTATAATTTGCCTCACTGTGTGGATGTGGTCTATGGTGCTATAACCCCTACGAAACCCGGCCTGTTCCGGAGGCTGAAATTCATCGAGTCTTATGGCGAGACGGTTCGCAATGACTCTTGAAAACAACTTATAGACGTGGCTCAGGAGTGAGATGGGCCTGTATTTTTTAAGAAGTGTGGTATCACCTTTCTTAAAAAACAGTACCACCAAACTCCTGCTCCACGCCTTAGGAGTTCTCCCGCAGTGAATGACGGAGTTAAAGAGTCTTTGCAGTTCCTGTATGACAGGAATCCCTCCTGTCTTCAGAAGTTCTGAAGTAACTCCGTCTTCACCGGGGGCCTTTCCATTTCTAAGTTGTTTAAGAGCCAGCACGATTTCGTCTTGGCTGATATCGGGCAGTTCGTCGGTATAGTGGCGGACCAGGGTGGCTCTTTGATCCTGGATAGAACTTTCGGGGCGAGTGGCATGTGCAGCATAAAACCGGCCATAGAAGTCTTCGATCTCGGCAAGAATCTCCGGCTTAGACAAAACGGTTCTGCCATCGCGTGTTGTGAGCTTCGTCAGGTGGCTCCTCCCAAGCTGCTTAATGAACACCTTGGACCCTCGGTTTCGCTCAATTGCCTCTAATATGAGGCGGGTATTGGAGCTCCGAAGGTCACGCCGTGTCATTTTAGCAATTTGTCGGTTGAGATTTGCCCTGTCTGACGAAGTGGCATGTGTAGTTTCCCGTCTTTTTGTCATAAGCCGCAGAGTCTCTTCCGAGAGTTTGGACTTCGTACCTTTACGCTGCGTTCTACAAAATTTGATGCCCTCACCCCTTAGTGTATCCAAGATGTCTGTATTAAATACTAGCTACTATTGTCATAACTAACCATTTTTCCATATTTTGTCACTTATCATAACCAAAATTATCTAAGTCAGTCCAGCCGATTCGAATTTTTATAAGTATTTATAAATAGAAAGATTTTTGAAAAATGAAACACATTTTTTCAATAATAATAATAATATTTTGTATTTTGCTTCACAAACTTGTATTTACATGATGCTTACTTAAAATAACTTTTAGTAATGTTATCAAACAACAATTATTATTCAAAAACCATAAATACTTATTAGATGTACTTCTTACTGATTTATGCTACATACATGGTTTTAACAAGCATATTTAAAACAAGGTGGAATGCTCACTACGTCCCAGCCAATAAGTGCTTGCAGTTTAGACCTTATTACAGAAGGTTTAAAGAACATATTGTGTTGCAAACTCACAGTGTAAACATCAACAATAGTACAACAACTCTGTATTTACAACGAGAGTAACACTGTAATATCAATATGTTGTGCAGTCAAGTTTTGGAGGGAACTATCAACTAGACATTATCATTTATTACCGTCAAATTGGGACTATAATTTGAATCACTGAAGCATAAACACACACATTGATATTTAGTAAACTCACACAAATACGCTGAGCGCTCTGTGTAACAGTTACGTCGCGGCTATTTCATACTGTTCTTGACTGCACTGTAACTACCGTCTGGCTATACTTGACTGCACTATGACATTCTACGTAACTTAGAACAATAAGTCCTCGTCGCCTTCATCGAGAAGATTTGCAGTATAATCGCGAACGTCTTTGCCGGCGGCAGCCAGCAGAGCTTTCCTCTGTAATCAATATAACAATTAGAGTCAGCATCATTACCTGACCATTAACACCTCACAATTCGGATACTGAAAAATGGACTTTATGCAGTATTAAAGACATTATACTTTTGACTTCCCGCTGCTCTCGACTTAGCTCACATCAAAATCATGTCAGCCCATAAATTACAAACTACTGCGACCCCCTCTAATTGCAATAAACCAACTGTACCATGCTGGCAAGATGGGTTGATAGTTGAGTTTCTATCAAGTTTTCCTTCTCTTGCGGCTAGTTGAACTGCCTCTTGAGTTCCTTTAGTCACCTCTTACGACACCCTGAGGTGTGAGTTGGTGACACTGTGTATTCTAAATACGTCTCCACAAGGATAGTTCACATAGATATTTCTTATTAAAAATAACTATGATCAGCTATAATCACTACATAATATAAAATAAAGTCGCTGTCGTCTGTCTGTCCCTATGTATGCTTAAATCTTTAAAACTACG
The DNA here is from genome assembly GCA_905475355.2 of Clostera curtula. Taxonomy (NCBI): domain Eukaryota; kingdom Metazoa; phylum Arthropoda; class Insecta; order Lepidoptera; family Notodontidae; genus Clostera; species Clostera curtula. The sequence goes on along the minus strand of FR997808.1, from coordinate 12,566,194 downwards.
CAACGGATTTTGAAGCGTTTTTTTTAATAGATAGTGATTCGAGAGGAATGTTTAAATGTATAATGCATGCATACATTTAGATGTTCATCATTGCACCCGTGCGAAGCCGGGGCGGGTTATGAACGCTAGTTATGATAATAAAAACTAGTTCCAGTTATTCCTTACAACATTCCAAGATTAACAGAAACGAACACATGGCATTTTGAGCACTAATGAAAAAATCACCTTGTATAATATACAGGATATTTTTTTCCACAAGGCTAAAATCCTCACATTTGGCTTGTTACGACTAAGACTTACCGCTTCAGCTTTGGCCTTGATGATCTTCTTCTTGTCCTGGATTTTCTTGAGTCGGTAGAACTCTTCACGCTCAAGCTCGTCCAGTTCAGAGATGATGTAGGCCAGGGTACGCTCCAACCGAGGGATGATCACTAACAAAATAACCAAAATCGTGAACGAGCATTCTATGAACAACTAGCTGACCCTCTTGAAACTTCGTACCGCCTCAGAATCAATAAATAAAAAAACTTGAATGATATTTTTTCATTTTTTCTCAACTTTTAAACCTTACCCTAACTCACATGAATATTTCAAGAACAAAATTACCAAATCGCTCCAGCCGTTCTCGAGTTTTAGCGAGACTAACGAACAGCAATTCATTAAAATATTACAACTATAACGGGACTGTTACACTAGCATGCCATCAGTATGAAAGGGACTGCGCGTCATTTGGTTAATATCATGATGATAAACGACATAAGCTATCACTTCCATTGGAAGCCATTGGAGCAAAAAGATATCAAAATATCAGCCTGATGTCAGTTCCCAACGTCACTCCATACCGCAATGAGAGAGTACAGCTTTAGAGTAGGGTTTGTTAGCTTTATCTTTATCCATGCGCAAAGCTCATACTTTTTGTACTTTGACACAACTGTTCCCAGGCTGTTTGAGATCATAGAGAATGAGGACTTAGAATGACTGCCTCGTTGGTCAAGGGGTTCGATGTGTCGCATTGGGATTACGGGGTCCCGGGTTCGATTCCGGGGCCGGGCGAGTGTGGGTGTAATTTGTGTTTGTGAATTTCATGTTTGTAAACTGCCCCGCGATACAGGTTATTAATAGTGCAGGGGTTTCGTTTGAAAAATTAAAAAACTAATTGACCCGTCAAGACTCACCAGAGTTGCGGATAAGGGTTTACCAAGCGAAGGATAATTCATTGAGTAATTAACTCACCATGCTCAATAGCATTGACACGCCTGTTAGTGATCTTGATGACTTCGTCCAGGGTGACGAAGGAGGTCTGCAGAGAAGCCAGTTCTACCAGCAGTTTTACAGCACTCTGGAAGTTCTTCTTGAGCTTGGCAAGCTGTTGACCACCACGAGCGAGACCGGCCAACTCGTAGGTGTCTGAGCCGTCTTGGTAGGACTCGAAGATTGGGAGTGTTACACCTGGAATATTATTAAAATAACTAAAGTACATCACAATGTTTGATCAAGGGGTACGAGTTGTATGTCCTCCGTCGTGTCCGCTATTTTACAGAGACCACGGAGCGAGGTACAGAGGCCGGGCAGCAGGTGGTTGCAAGTCCTGAGGCCTTGGCTGTAGCCAGGCCGTCGGGCCCGCGACCCCCTTAGAAACTTCAAGAGAATGTGCTCGCGCATGTTTCTATGCCGTACAGCCAATGGAGCCATATCCTCGGGGCTTAATATCCATTTAAGGGTTTTGGATAAGTGACTCATCTATGAATTATAAGTTTTTAAATAAACCCAAGCTGTATGCATATTCCCCTACTAATAGTCATACTACATTATATTGTATTATTTTAAATTTAACATAACTGCCTGGTACTCTAATAATAATAGACTGGAATTATATACTCAGACAAGCTCATAAAAAGTCTAGGATGGGGTATACTATTTCTGAGGCATGAAATATTCAGACATTACATGTTAGGATTTGTTTATTTTGCTTCCACAACATGCACTTACCAGCAACATTGTCTTTCTTTGAGCGAATCTTGATTTGTGCTTTAGTTACATTTTGCAGTACCACTTGGTTGAAGTCTCCAGTTGTGAACTTGGCTTCAGCAAGAGAAAATGCAGCCTCTTTCATTACTTCGCCCATAAGGGTTTTAGTCTGCAAATTAAATTAAATGATGATAAACAATAATTTATTTTAGAATGTTAACTTTATACATTTAAAATTAATAAAGACATTTCAGTATTACACCCACTTTCTATGAAATAATGAAGTGCTTGGGCTCAAGGCCTTATTTATTATGTCAATCAGCTGATCAAAAACATATCATATTAAATATGGATACAGTAATTTATCACAGTATTTTTTGAGTATTTGGTCTAGTTATCCTCACATAAACTATGTATAAAGAGAAATTTCCTGATCTAAGTTACATGTATAAAATCTTTACTACTCACCTCAATAATTTTACTGAGGATCATTCGGAACCTCACTTGGAGGGCATCAGCCTTCTTCTTGAGGAGACCATGGCCTTTGACTGCGCCAGCCAGACGACCCTTAATCAACATTTGGGCACTAAAACCAAGACAAGATACATAGTTGAATTTGTACAATTCTAGACATCACAGAAATAAAAATTAAACTCACCCCCGAGAAGGGAAAATCGCTAATCTATCTTTTCCAGACATTTTGATTTAGGGAAAAACTTGGCAATATCCTTTTTCAGGATTTTTAACTCCCAAACCCAAATCACCTGATGACAGAAGACAAGTGATAAAAATATTGTCTATGAATGGTCTTGTGATCACGACTCGATCAATAAATGAAAATGATTTATTTTTCAGATAAGTATTCAACTAATATAGACGAAAAGAGAATGGAAATACAATTACGGGGTATAAAAACATAACTATTTAATAAAAATGGCCGATCTGGTATTCCCACATAATTTAGGATGAAGATATTTGAGCGTGAAAACTTTTGTGGTGTTACAGATACTGGAGCGTGAACTTTTGTCTCTCTAATAAAACTCCATAAATAAATGCCATTTATTATGCCAGTATCAGCTAGCCAAGTCATTATTCCATTTCAAACTTTTTTTCAACCATTTGACAGCCCGAACCCATCAGTCGGTTCATTCATCATTGTTATGCTTATGCTTGTTTGGTTAAGATCAAGTTGGTTTGATATTTTAACAAATAAACATGAAAACATGCAGCCTTTTTTCTTGTGTATTCTAAGTATAGAATACTGAAGGTTATGACTGTGTAGACGTTATATGGAGGCACTCCACTTACAAGAATCTAATTAGAACAAATGTAACTTAAATATGAACTATTCCAACTCGAATTTGTGTAGAATATGTCTCCAAGACGGAGCTAAGTTTCCAATATTCGAGAAAAATGAGAGTGGAGCTCACACATCAACTAAGCTTAGTTCATGTTTAAAGGAGAAGGTAAGGGTATACCAAAATTTGTAGTTACATACCAAAGTTGTTTAATAATGATGTACCTGTTGAACTTCGTTTATTTTAGGTGGAGGATATTGAAGGCTTTCCACGTCATATATGCGGCCCATGCAATACAACTTTGGAAACTTTTAATAATTTCATCCTTAAATATAAAGAGTCTAATAAACTTTTAGAGAGTGGTCTTTTACTGGTTAAAAAGGAGGTGATAAATAACTTTGATAGTGATAATTATTTTTCTGATGTGGAAATTAAAAACATAGAAACTATTAAAACCGAATCAGATGATGAACTAAATATAAGCCTGGCAAGTTTAGCAAAATCAACTAAAACTAAAGAAAAAGTAAAAAAGGAAACTAAGAAAAAGAAGGAGACAACAAAGAAATCTGGCAATCAGACAAATGACATAGCATCTTCTATATTAGAAGGAAACTTTACATGGAATGGAGAAAAATGGTGGTAATATTTTTTTATTTTTTAGCAGATATACTTACTGATTTATCATATGAAAAAAATTTGATTCTAAATATACTGGTAGTGGTCTCTAATAAGTCATAATTTCCCCCCCATTAAATTAATGGAGACCTAACTTTGCATGGTTCATGTGTAGCCCAGAGACAATTCATATTTAATTGTGGATATAGTATCATAATACTACTATATTTTGGAGTATATTTTTGAGCACAAATTTGTATATATAAAGTGTTTCAAAAGCTTGCACTGTAGTACTAAAAAGTTTGAGAGCTGGTACAACTTTATACAGGATGTAATAAAAACACTATAGCCATAGTGAAAGGATCCTTAATACTGCTGACATAGATACTGTGTGCCAAATTATTAGGAAAATCAAAGCCCCTTTTTCTTGACACTGGATATCACTGAGAGACTATGTCATAATTTAATTAAAAACTTATCGGGCACAGAATTAATACCTGTTTTTGCTCGACGTTTCGACCATGTTACAATGGCCGTGGTCGCGAGCTGACTGCAGACCCACGACCCACGATCCGAAAGTCCTCTCCACTGAACGGCATTACTATGCGAGAACGGTTCGTGAAGCGGTGGAAATCAGAAAACATCGTAATTTAAATCGAGAAGATGGATTCAAGTTGGCGGCATCGTGGAACCCCGTTATAAGCAAATGTATAGTTCGCGGTATAGGTACTAAGTTTTCAACCGATACAGTCAGTGTGGTGTGCCGTAGTGACAACCCTCATCATCATCATCATCAGCCCACATTAGTCCACTGCTGGACATAGACCTCCCCTAAAGAGCGCCATAGCGCCCTGTCTTCAGCTTGACGCATCCAGCTGCTGCCCGCAACCTTTCGCAGATCGTCGCTCCATCTAGCACAGGGCCTTCCCACACTACGCTTGCCGGTTCGCGGTCTCTAGGTCTTCACAACCCTACGTGTGTTCAAAACCAAGTGAGAGTAGGAGACCCTCACTTCCCACCGAAAAAACTTGCGGTCTGCAGTCAGCTCGCGACCACGGCCATTGTAACATGGTCGAAACGTCGAGCAAAAACAGGTATTAATTCTGTGCGCGATAAGTCCCGATAAGTTTTTAATTATGTGTTCAAATCGCGAAAGTTTAAAAATAACAACTATGTCATAATTGTAATAGTGAACACATAGAACCCATAAACATTAAGCAGCTCAAGTTACTAAGTTTACTACTACTAAGCCCACAAACGGTAAACGGCCTACTGTGCCATGGTGGTGAGACAGGTTGGCACTGGGTTTTGTTTTCCCTCTCTAGGGGCCAGGTTTTCAGCTTTGTCATTTCCTGTTTTGGGCTCTTACGGACCCTCGGGATGGAATGGGGTGGTGACACTATGTATACTAAATCCATCACCACACGGGTAGCTTGTAGGGTATTAATAATAATAATAGCTAGTTGGTTGACTTTCAGTTATGCCTGTTTCATAGTAAATATATGATTTAGAAAACAATGATATCTCAATCTTTGTCCAAGAATATTTTAAAAACTCCTTTTGATTAGGCTTTAAGGGTTTTGTTACACTTTGTAGAATATTGTTCTTCAATCATTGAGACTTCAAAGAGCACATTGTAACTATTAATTAGTTATTTAATTGGTAATTAAGAACTGGCATGTCTCTGATATAGTAATTATTCTTATTCATATTGTATTGGAATAGTTGTGTCAGGAGGAGTAAAAAAGGGTATTCAATATTGTTCTGGAACAGCTTAATGTAGCATGTAGCAGTAAAATCATTTTCATAATGATTTTACTGAAACATGTTAAGCTGGGATCATAATGGGCTCATAATGGAAAAACTGAGGTAGATTTGATTTACAATATCAACCACATAAACTTTTATATGTCCATGCACATAAAGAATAAAATAAGACTAGTTCAATAATATTGTAATTTTTAGCATGAACATAGGAGATATTACTTTAAAAAGAGTAGCAAGAAGCAACGACAAAGCAAGACCAAGGTCACAGACAAAAGTAAAAGTGCCAAATGCGCGGCCAACCAAACCTGAGCCATCTGAAAAGCTTTGTGACTTATGTGGAGAAATTTTTAAAGATCAAGATAAATTGGCTCTACACAAAAGAAAAACTCATTCTAGAACACCGGTCAAATGTCCAAAATGCCCTAGAATATGCGTATCCGATTATTATCTTCAAAGGCATGTAAGAAGGAGGCATGATGGAGTAAAGGACTTTGTATGTGCGACTTGTGGTATGGGATTCGCATTCAAGGCGGAATTGGCTCGTCACACCAAAGTTGTACACAATAAACATTTGCTTCCAAAGAAAGTGTTTGCATGTAAATTGTGTAACAAGACTTACAAATGTGCCAAGTCAGTTGTTGTTCACGAGAGATCCGTTCATACAGGTAATGTCTGAAATGTATATTGCTTCTTTTTGACATTCTCCCCCGTAAAAGTTAGAAAACTGGCTGTAACCAAAATTTAAACTTTTAAGGTGCTCAATAAAAAATGGAAAAGAGCTAATAATATGGCTGAACCCATTTTGATAAAACATGTAAATGTGAATAAAAACATCATAATCAGTCCATTCCTTTAGATGCTCATAGTACATACGTTTTGCCAGATTTTCTTTTCATTCAAGTATTTCTTGTAGCGGCTCGATTTTCTTGTTGCGTTGTCCATATTTAGTTGGTTCCTTATGTCGCCTCGTATGACACGCAAAGGATATGATGTCTATACATAATATAGTACCTATAGAATAGATATAAAGTGAACTGGCACCATTAGAAACACTGGCAAACATTGCTTCTCCGTTTCTATTTCTCCTAAAGTTCCGGTAGATCATTATAAACCGCCAATACTCTTGTCTTGTACCTTTTAAGCAAAACTAACGCTTACGGTATCGGCAACGCTAAAATGTATGGGATAACTTTTCAAAATCAGGTGATTTCGCGTTTTTAAAATCACGTGACTTACGTTTTCAGACTTACCGTCATCTCATAATTTTAGCAGTGCGGATATACCGGATAGGTACGTGTTGTCCAAAAAATCGTTACTTAAAAAGAAAATATTATTTATCTTATTACAGGGCTTAGGCCAGCCGAGTGTACTGTTTGTGGCAGCCGTTTCTATCATATTGACTATCTAAAGGAACATATGAGACTGCATACAGGGGAAACGCCTTTCAAATGCCCTATTTGTGGCAGAGGGTATGCCCAGCGGTGTAACATGAAGAGCCATCTCAGAATACATAGAGTATCGGAGTTAGACGCGATAACGTTAAGCAAATTAAGGCCGAATTATTTAAAACTATTGAAGGTTTGATAGCTACTTTAACTTTCCGTATTAGCGAAACATGAGTTTCACAATATTAAGTATGGATTTATTCACATTCATAATTTGGTATAACTGAGTTATCGCGTAGATTTTACATTGATCTGTGTTCACTGAGAGTGATTTTTGCATGCACAGACTAGTGATAAAATAAAATAAAATATTTTGGCAATTTCCGATTTTGAGCACAAATTTCACCTAGTTTCCCGTGGCCACGATTCATGGAAACCATTCGAAACATTCGGTGTTAAAATAAGTTTAATTTCAAAGTGCAATAATAGTGCAAATCTAAGATATAATTTATGATTGTTGTTCCGTTTGGTCGTACAGTTGATATCCTTCGCAAATAAACGAGTTATCAAATGCAGACTGACACTGTCTAATCATTGGGATAAACTTATTAAAAAAAGTTAGTGTTGTGTTGGTTGGTTTGTTGATTTTATATAAAGATTAAGAAAGTAATTGTTACAAGTTTGTTGTTAGACATTTTTCTGGTAAAAAATTGTGAATTAATTTTAAGCATAAGTAAAATAATTTACCGTGGGTATTTTTGATTCCATATAATAATTTAGGGAGAATTGTGTAATATTTTGAAACTTTATAATATTTATTAATTGCTCAAAATGTTGTTATTTGATTAAAATAATTATATTGCAAAATTAAACGCCCTATCTCCAACATATACTGATACAAAGAAATGCGAAGTGTATAATTTTCGTCTCTATTTTTAGAAAGGTGTATACATAATGTGTTATCTAATAAATGTATGCGTTTAAATACTTCTACGTTTGTATGAGCAATATTTTAAAATACATTTAAAACGTGGGTTTACATTTCATAAATATTTTATATTAAATTTTCGTCAAAATAAACACAGATCAGTGATTCAATCACCTTTTACAGTATGTGGTGTAACTGGGCTACAATTTATAAATAAACACAAGTGATATGCCGACTATAAAGTAGTTTTATTCATTTTATGTCATTGGTACCTACGCATTTATTAAATAATTTAATATACAAGACTTTTTAAGTATCTAGTAGTAGTAATTACTTTTTGAATAAATGTCCGATTTGAATAATTCAAAAAGTAAGACTTTTTAAGTATCTAGTAGTAGTAATTACTTTTTGAATAATTTAAATGTCCGATTTGAATAATTCAAAAAGTACCTAATTACTGATACTCTTCTATTCAAAAGATATTAATTACAAAATGACAAATTAAAAATAGAATATGTGCGGGAGGGCTGAGCAAAAACAGTAATTTGAAAAACCACTTATTACAACCCTACTTAGTGTTACATTTACTCTATGTTGATCTCAAAATTAAAAAAGAATGTCAGATGGAGCAGTATTGCTTACTGTTATCTCAGTCCTTATGACTCACTACTGAGAGGGACCTCCTATTACATAGTCGGCGAACGAAATAAAACTTGGGATTCAAATTTTAAATTTGACAGTTTACGCTAATAATAACTAATATGAAACATGATTTGTACTGGCTTGTTTAATGTGAAATATTGTATCCTTGAAATATCCTTAATAAATTTTACAACCATTTCTCATATTCTATCTTAAAAACTACATCAATAGACTTGACTTGACTTTCTTGGTGGACTGGCTTGATGCGTCTTTTGACACGATTCCGCCAATATCACGTGTTGAAGATAAACGTTGGGGATTGATTCAAATTCACCGGGAGTAGAGACAATTATTCTACATCAATAGAAAAAATCATGCATAAATTGTCAGATTGATATTAAATGTACAGGGTGACTGGTAAAAGATTGTACATATTTAAGGACATGATGGTTAAAATATAAGAAGTGTTCTACCAGACAATTTATATGTATATATGTATGGTTTTATGTAACCAATCAAAATAAAATATTTATCAATTACTTAGTAACTACAAACATATACCATTGATCATAAAGTTCAGTATGTATAATTTTTTACCTGGATATATATATGTGTGTGTAATAATTCAACTCAGAATTCCTTAGCCCATAAATGACCCTTTGCTGTGAGTCGGGCCTCCTCCCACCTAATTAGCCTACTGAGCCACGCTGGCCAGACGGGTTACCACAGGGTCTCATTTCAAGATTTACTTTAGAAATTCTAAAATTGTAGTTGTGGATTTTTTGAATAACTAGCATGATTTGTATAAAGTGCCTGTGCAACCAATGTAACTTATTCATAACTTTAAACGCACGGCAGCATGAGTCAATAAAGTGCATATTAAAACTATCTTATTTCATTCAAACTCAAATATTCAAACAAACAAACACCACTGGGATGCTATAGAATTTTCTGCAACTGGTGATTTCCTTTTTTTGTTCTCGCCAATAACCTGGAAATTAAAGGTATTTTTTATGTCGTTCTATTAAATCCGTGTTATGCAGCAATATGCAAATAGTGGAACCGCGTTAATAGTTTAAACAGCGACATCTATTTATTAAACAAAAACTTTACCCAATTTCATGCCAACAATTTAAAAATAACTAGTTTGGCGGCTAGAATGGAATTGAAATATTTGTTCCGCTAACCTGTTTGATTGATCACTATGTCATACCAAGTGCATGGAATTCGTTTAAAAATATCGACTTCAAATGGGTTATTATTTTTCGCTTTTTGAAATCTGTACATATCGTATTTTATATTATAATGCTTTTATTTCAAAACAATATGTCTCATTACAACATTAGTACAGATTGATACTTACTCTTTTAATGTCGCCGATATATCCTTGAAGCAATTCAATTTTTGTTCTTCGATTGTAGTCAAATAACTAATTTTGTTCATCTCAACTTCTTTCAATTTCAATTCGTCCCCTTTCAATTTTAGTTCAATAGCTTTCAACCTTAGTTCCTCGTCTCTCTGCTGTAATTTCTTATTCTCTAAATTTAAAACGTTTGTAACTCTTGAATCTTCCGCTATTTCTCGAGTTTTTTCGTTTGTTTTGTCTGGAACTATAGTTTTGTATTGGGTGTCATTTTCCATGGCATGATCAGAGCCATCAATATTTGACGTGTTTTCTTCTTCTGTAATAAATAACCAATATGGAAACTTTTAGGGATCTTCCTTTAGGTCTTAACCGATTTTGATCAAACATTGAACCACTGCTAGAAACCTGCGTTAAAAAAAACGCATCATAATCGGTATTTATCCAGCCGTATTGTATGCCATAATAGGCGATATTTTTTAAGTTGATATTTGAGATTTTTGTCTAAAGTCTAGATAAGGTGACCAACTGTAATCATTTACTGAGGTTTGTTTTTTCCGCAAACCGCACTCTTTACAAATCATATTGGTTCATCTATTTAGGACCGCAAACAAACCAAGAGTCAGACAGGTCAAACATATAACTGTCTTTTTTGTCTGGGTTAAAAAATGAAATAATCACATAAATGTCTAAGGAACATTCGTACACTTTATATTTTTGTCTATTCTGGCTGATTTCCGAAACAGCTAGACCCGATTTTGGCGGGACTTTCAATGCCAGATAGTTGAAGTCATAAGACTATTTTATATCTAGGGTTAGCATGGGCTACAAAGTAAAACTGATTCATAATTTATCAGAAAAAAATATTAACTACCTTCACCTTTTAACATAACATTACATATTTCATAATCTTCACCAGTTTCTGAATTTTGGTCTTCTCCAGACTCCCCTTCTACAGTGATATATTCTTCATTCAAGTACTGTGTTGGGTATTCATCAGCACTCCATGAATCTTCTATGGCTGATTCTTGAAACTTAAAATATTAAAGACATTAGGCATTCATTGGCAATCATTTCACATAGTCAGTTGCGTGAAAACTGACAGTTGGTTTAACCAAATAACTACTGGTTGTCTCACAAGATAGATTCCGTGGGTATGGACAGTAATCACTCTGAATACTGGTAGTTGACCAAATCAGGTTTGGACTGGAAAACTCAATTTAATTGGGGATACATAATCATACATCAAATTGTCTCTCCATAAGTCTCTCTGATACATTGCATTAGTCACCATCTCAGGTTGAAATGGATTGGTAACAATGGATATTATAAATCTACACAAAAAATATAAATAATTAACATTTTATGTGTTATCTTTGTTTTCTATAATTCACCTACTGATTGATCTTTATCTTCTAAGTGGTAGTTTATTGTCTTTAGTAGCCTCTTCTCTATTGTGGTAAGCTCAGTGGGAATAGGCTGGTTATTTTTTTTCCTCCATGCTATCATGTTAGCTTTTTTCTTTGTTTTTGTTTTCCAGTCAGACCACATCTGAAATATAAAATCAACATCATCATCATCATCATTTCAGCCAAAAGACGTCCACTGCTGGACATAGGCCTCCCCCAAGGATTTCCACAAAGGCCGGTCCTGGGCCGCCCGCATCCACTGCTTTCCGGCGATCTTAACCAGGTCGTCGGTCCACCGTGTGGGAGGCCTACCAGCACTGCGCCTTCCGGAACGCGGTTGCCACTCGAGGACTTTTCTGCCCCATCGGACGTCGGTCCTGCGAGCTATGTGCCCTGCCCACTGCCACAATTAATAGTTAATTTCTACTTAGTGCATATTTTTGTAACTTATATGTAATTTTTTTTAAATGGTTTTTTTTTTGTAAATCATAAAAACGTTACTACATATTTTATTTAAAATATGTTAGTAAGTTATAAAAAGTTAGTATTTAAGGTAAATTGAGATATTGTGGGGATCCTTGTGGGAGGCCTTTGTCCAGCAGTGGATGTGTTTTGGCTGAAATGATAATGATTTAAGTCAACTTTTGTAATTTCAGGAAACAAGGACAAGTTATGGTAATAACATGAAAACTTATTAATACAACTTTTAGATCAATAGTTGTGGGTTGTTCTTGCTGGCATAATGATAAATGCATACTACAAACTCCTCAGCAGCTAATGAAGACTCTGGTACATGCAGCATGACCCCCATTATGAACTAAACTCTCAGAGGTAAACTCAAGGGTTCCAGAGGTAATAGAGGTTTAATTTAAAGTATTTATAGATTTGTGTAGCTGATACTACATTGTACATGGTATTCATAAAATGCCAAAGAATCGAATGAATGAGTCAGTTTTAGTTTTATTATTAATGTAGCTTACTCTGCTCCACTTGTAGCTATTTTTCGTGACTCCACCATTAACTGCATTCAGCTCAGCCGCTACGCGCCTCCAAAAAACTTTGCTGGAAGTAATTTTGTAATTCACATTTCCGTTCTCTAGTATACCGTCTTGACTTAAAATATCAAGGAGTTTCCTCATTTGCGCCAGGTGCGTTCGACCTGAACGACTCATGTTGATATTATTAAAATATCCGCAAACTGATAAACGGAAACAGCTTTTATATCATATCAATCAACCATCCATCAAGCATTTTTTAATTTTCTAGTATTGTCAATCAAGTGTCAACCACAGCATTCACAGAAAACTGACTGCTAGAGATGCACTTTGTTCAAATATTCACCATCAATACAGTTCAAACATCTACTCGAACCTCGAAATATATCATACAATTCTCCAAACCCGGGAATGATTACCAGCTACAGACTATTTTAAAATATGTATTTATAGGGAAAATATAAGAGTAGTCTAATGCTATTTTTTCATTCATCTTTTTAAAATCGTCAATGGCGAAATAATTCAGTATAAAGAAGAAGATGAACCAGAAGTAAAACTTGTTTGTTTACTTCTACTACGAATGGACAAAAAAATCTTTATCATTGTTAACTTTGATTTGATTGAAGTCATTGTATACGATACGGATTCTATTAAGCATCGAATAGTAATTTTTAAGCTCATCAATCATTATGGTGCATGTGAAAATTCATTTGATTTTTAGTATTATTGGTGTTTTCCTGGGGGTGTCTGCTTTCGTATGTTTCTGCATTGTTTACACCAATATCGAAGCTGGGACATGGGCTTTGTTATCAGGTAAGTCCTAGCTATGAACAAATATCACTGCAGTGTCAACGTTACTATCAAAATTTTGTACGCAGTGATTTTTCCGTTAAAATCAAACTACCGTCGAAAATACTCCGAGCACAAATGCTATCTATTCGTTAGAATCTTATGTATAACTTTCTCTTCAATTTCAGGAATATATGCAGGTCTATCTATGATGCTGCACTGCCATTACATTAAGGAGTCACTTCATGTTAATTTTTCAAGAAAAGCACTCCAGTATATTGGAGACTTTGGAATGATTGGATTTGTCTCTGGGATCGCTCTTACTTTATTCTACTTGTTTCTTGAGATATATTACAAAGCTGGTAAGTTTAAGTATTTTTTTACCTGCATTGTCTGTCTACCTTGCCTTTTCCCAATTCTATTGTACTTGGCTATCAGTCTACCTAAGCACCCTGTAAATACTGGCAGTTAGTAAAACTCAAGTGGGACTGGTCCTAACCCCAATAAAATTTTGGAAATATTATAGTAGTTAATAGCTTGAGGTTCATGAGGGGACATATTAAGAATGCATAAATATCAAACATCACCTACCCATTCCATTCTGAGGTTGTAAGAGGTCACTAAAAGGATGAAGCAAACTAGCCGCAGTAAAAAGAAACTATGACCAGGTAACAATGTCAAGACAAGTATGATGCAATTTTTTTATTTGTTAATAATGATGTTTATAATTTATAAGAAATTCATATTATTATTTCCTTAGCTAATAATAACATTCCTGCATTATATCAGTCACAAACAAAATGATAACTGTAAGGTCAGTCACCTTTCTATCAGAATATTATGTAGGTATGGTAGGTACATTTTATTAAGGTTGCATCATAGAAACTCTTTTCATATCAATCTTAATATATGCCACATTTTAAATTATGAACTGTCTGTCATTTCTCGATATGTAATGGCATAATATAAAAGTGGTTTTTCGTGTGTGATTTTATTTAGTGAAACTAATAGTAGTGAATGACTTAATTGTGGACAAGAACTTAGTAATTACTTAATCTGTGTTAGTGTTTTCATACTGTGTATTGATAACTCATTCTGCGCTTCAAAGGTAACTTATTTTACTACTGCATCTGCGTTTAAGACATTTTAACCAGTTTTGTCTACCATTTTTATTGTCTATCATCTTTGTAATAAGTTTGTTTACAAATAGTGCATTTTTCACTATATGCAGACTATTGATCTTGATTAATGATAAAGAGGGCCTTTTCTAGTTTTTATATTCTTTTCTCTAACTAAATTATAGAGCATTGCTTGATCAAATCAGATCTAAAGAAACCTTTAGATCTGATTTGATCAGTAAGAGTTAGAGCCCCCGCGCATTAGCCGGCCAGGCCGCGCGGCCAAGTCGCTGCTGCCAACTAATTCCACGATGTATGTAGATGCGCGCATTAGGCGGCCAACGAAAAACTTCGCCACACACACGCGGCCAATTGGCCGCCACGGCTAACCCGCGCATTATGCCCGCCGAATGCGCGGGGGCTCTTACTGTCAGTTTATTGATATAGTAGTCATGCTTTAGACAGCATTAGACTACTACATTTATTTATTCCTGGATGGTTTTATTTGCTAAAAAATCCTACTTCTTAGCCCATAAATGACCCACTTCTGAGTCGGACCTCCTCCAACTACATGGAGGGTAATTAGCCTACTGTGCCACACTCTCCAGATGGCTTGGTTCGGTATCGAGTTCTCCTTCTCTTGCTGCAGCCTCATCATGTCCTTTTATCGGCTCTTACAACACTCTCAGGAAGGAGCGATTAGATGTCGCCACTATTCTTTTAGAAGGCAGTGTTTGTAATGTAAATTTGGGCAGCATTTTAAGGCAGTCTACGCACTTCTCATCGCTAGTGGCTTTAGATTGGGTGACCTACGTTGTTGCCTTGGGCGCCCTTAAGGATCCATTTTTGTCATCACTGATTCGCCCGGGCACCTTGGTGGTTAAAGGTAGCCCTGTCGCATTTTTTTAAAGTCTATTCACTTGCGTTATTTATCATCTGTATCGCGGACTTCCCCGACCTCTGAAAATCAAACTAAGGTCGTCCAAAGGCGACGCGTTCGACTCTTACACCAACACAGTAATTTTTTTGGTTCTTATTGCTCTTATTGTTCTTGTACAGATGTTATGCCGATTGGGACGAGTATCGTGATCCGTTTGGTATGGTCATTCATGATGACCAAATGGGGCCTACTTCTGTATCTCTTTACGAAGAAGTACCTAAGCACCTACAACGACCACCAGCTCTTCTCTGAAAACCCCAATATCGAAGAGGCTTGAACTTGTTTGCGTATGTTTGCTGTTCGCAGTTCCACTGCTTTGGTTCGTATTTGGAGTAACTACTTACGCTGCAAAAATAAAATAGTATTAGTTTAAGCTATGTCTGTTGATTCAATTGTTCAGTTCAGTTGGCTGAACTAGTGAGTAAGGCTGTGTCCCCAGTAGGCAAACTGTTAGCAGCCGACTGAGTCTGCGGCGTATCGGTTTAGTACGCCATTCCATATATTTGAATTGGAGTGTCCACAGTTTGCTAGTTTTGCGCTCACTTTAGAAAGATAGATAGATAGATATACTCTTTAATGCACACGTGAAAAAAGACAGAACACAAAAAAATATACAACGCTTTGTACAAAGGGCGGTCTTATCGCTAAATGCGATTTCTTACAGACAACCTTGGGATGGACATTAATTAAAATTTAAGAAAGGGTAGTAAAAGGTACAATAATATTAATTTACGTAGTTTGCAGCGTTACGTGCGCCGGCTGTCTCAGTTAGTGGCCGACTCACAGCGAAACCGGTTCCAGTCGGCGGCGGCGATATGGTTGTTTGCCGGGCGTAGTGAGTCCGTTTGCCGTAAACTGTTCATGCGGACAGTTGAAAGAAGCTATTGACGTGGTCATGCTTGCTTCTTTTTATCCTCTTTTAGCGCCTCTATTATACCAATTACTTCAAAAATATCTATCGTTAGTTAGTTTGCAGCTAACTCAAATTCAGTTCGTCCCAGTTTGCCTACTGGGGACACAGCTTTATGGTCCAACTACTGTTAGTATTAGTTTGGTCAACTGAACTTGTGGGAATAGCAATGGACGGATTAAATATTAGGTATATTTATATTAACAAAGTCATGGATAGAAACATCTATGTTCGACTGAAGACTTAAAACAGAATGTATGGAACAAAAGCACTGGCGTTGTATTTTTTAAAATGTAGTTTAAATAGAACTCTTTCACACAGAATATAATATAGAATTATTATACGCGTTGGAGTTCATGTCCATCCTGAGGAATGCTGTAATGCTGTTACCTAATTAGTTATGGTAATGTCGATAATAACTACTGGCTTAGTCAACAGCTGTCAATTTGGTTTATTGTAATCTACGGTAATTTTGCAGATTAAGAAATGAAAATCAATGAACTCTCGCGCGTATTATATGTTACAACCGTTTTTATGGGATTTTTATGTAATACCTATTAGTAAAAAATATATCAAGTAGGTATTGATGGAATATTCTGTGTGAGCAGGTCCGAATTATGTACTTCTGTTATTTTGTGATACGAAGTTAATTTTCTGACTGATTTTAAAGTAGATTATGGACGAATTTAGGGATGCTTGACTGAAAAATTGATATCATAGATAAATCATTTTCATTGGTTCGTTTGTTCGCTGGTGTAAGGAATCCTGAGAAAATTGATGTAGAGATTGTACTTATGTTAATATTTGTATCGAACAACATTGTATAAATTGTTATAAAAAATATATGTATTTTAATATGTTATTATTATCGAGATTATTAAAAGCGAATAAAATATCAAAGGAGCATTGGCAGAATGTGTGCAATTAAAACGTCAAGTATTTTTTTCTGATCACGTGATCAGAAAAAAATACGATCAGTACGTACTGATTTCCCAGGAAAATCGAACTCGAAATTTTAACTTCGAAGTGATTGAAACTCGTAAATTATTTTTATATTTTGTGGAGATCTTGTCATGATTATTTTATTTGAAAAGAATATTCGAATATTATGTTTATTTTAGGTATAAGTGTTACATATCGAAGACTTCTGCGTCTGGGTATGAATTAAATTATGGATTTGAACAAGGTATAGTCACAAGTATATTTTGCCAAGTGCCTTGGAAACGATTACGTTATATTTTAAAGAATTTGGCGGTTCTGAAGGCTTCCTAGTGTAATTAAAGCACGTTGTATCACGGTGAAAAGATTTCAACAATGCTTTGATCCTAAGATTTACAAATCTTGTGATTTGATTGTATCTAATAGTATATAATATGTACATGTATCAATTAACGTGTGCCAAACTTATAAGTCTTAATATCTATCATCTTTCTTTGCTCTCTATTTTCTGTTATTGATTTGTTTGATGTTTACTAGGTGCCAACATGATTCTATTGTTTGCACTTAGATGTGAAATGTATAATTTTAAAATACAAAACCTAGTTCTACTTAAAAAATGGTCAAACTCGGATGTTGCTAGCCCTTACCTGTGTTTCTGATTCGTCATTTATTTCTTTTCTTTCCATAAATATTAGCGATTACTTTTCCGCACATCATATATGTACCAATTTTTTTTATAGGAACTTTACGCGCCAATTACTGCTAAAATATTGCAATTTGTAAAAAGTAAGGGTGTCTATACATGGTGCAAATAACTGAAGCAAGTGTAGCCGCGGGCTACTTGTGTGAGTGAGTACTCGAAAGTTTAAAGTATTTGCTCGTGCTCGAGAGCTATAGGTGCAATGTATTAGCGCAGAGTTGAATCGCGTTAAAAAATCTAGTAAAATCGTTTCATAAAATTGTACTTTTACCAGAATGATCAAATCTACTGTTATCAATTTTAAACTTGAAGTGTGAGAACAAATTTGTATGGGGCAGCCCCAAAAATATCAAGGTTTTGACATAAAGGTATTCACCAAAATATATTATTTACTCAAATATCTTCAATCGACATTTACACAGCAGGAAATGCAACTTGGACTTGGAAATCGAGAGGAATTCCTAAATATAAAACATGTACCTAATCTTTTTCGGTACGACAAGCGCCAAATCTTTATAAATGCAGAAGCATCGGTGAGTTCGAGATCTCTGGAACCTGCTCAAGTAATATGCGACAGTGATCCGTGCGAAGGACCAACGCGCGGGTGCATTCTTTGCACGGTGTTTTCACGGTGCATATAACTTGCACGTGTGCCTCAGCATGCGCGCTCTACTTACACCGTGTATAAGCACCCTAAATAAATACAAAAAGACAGCATTCCAAAGAAACAGTGGACTGAAATGGTAGGTATATATGTACATTTATTTATGTGAGTTTAGTAGGCAGGTACCTACTAATTCGTCATGTAATGGTCGTCTGTACTATAGGGAAATTATTGTTACATATCTACATCATATCCAAACATTTCTAATATCTCTGACATTTTGAGCACAATATGTATTACTATTAAAATGTTTAAAGAAAAAGATTTTGATGTATGCAGTGAACTTTTTTAACAAGACGAGGAAATAATTTTTACGTTACCTGATGCATAATTTATGAAACAAGATTCTATTGGGTGTTATAATTATTCATACCGGATTACTTAGATTTAATTTTTGCAGTAGTAATGAAGGTCGTTCTCTATTTTCCTGCAATTTTAGCCTATATTTTTAACAGATATAAAGAAATGATATATTATTATAGTATTGTAGAATAAATCTAATCTTTTATTTTCTTAGTCCCCGATATATAAAACTGGAGGTGCCTCATTATCAGTATAGTTTTTATAGCAGTGCTTGGCGTCCATCAAAAGTTCCTTTACCGCTAATCAAAGATCGTTAAATACCTAGTGAGATCTTTTTGGTTTTAATAAAATCTATACGAACAACACCCTTATCACCCAGCTAGATAGAGCATTGGAGTATACTATGTATAAATGAAAGTGATAAATCAAACTCGATTTACTAACTTATGGTAGGTAATTGATAATAATATCGACTGCTAGTAGGTTGGTTTTCACTTGAACCCCTGTTTGGTAGTAAGATCAAGATTCAGAAGTTATAAAACCTGTCTAAACTCGGAACTGTTTTTTTATTGTTTATGCCCGCCCTCACTTGGGATGGCTAAGCGATATTTGTGCGCTCTTTAATTATGTGTAAACAGCACGCAAGATCATAAAGAACTTACCTATTAGTAGGTAGGTTGGGTCTGCTGGGTAGTAGGGGAATCAATTTTTTTAGTTTAATTTCTTATCACAAATTGAAAGGCTTGGATATCCACTATACACGCAATAACCTATTTAATAATATCTCTAGTAAAGCCTATTGAACGGGATTTCGGCCCTAGAGTAGTATGAACAAGCATTCCGTTAAAATTGCTCTACCACCGGTGAAGCCTTTAGGAGGCTCACACACTCAGATTAAAACTCATCAAAACTGACGTTTTAATCCATGGGTATTTTAGGTGTGAATTCTTATCTTACCCATTAAGCCTGGGTAAGAGAGGAGGATGTGGATCTCACCACTTTTTGCCAAATATACTTGATAACCACGCCCTGTGTACCGTCCAACACACGTCTTCAGAATATTCCAGACAATTTGTTTCTATATTGTGGATGTACATGAATAAGCTACTTAGCACCAATACCATAAAAACTTAAAAAAACCAATACCTTAAAAAGAACGCAAGATGACAAAATGCATGCGAAAGTACCTAGGTACCTATAAATGTAACTTTGAAGAAGTGATAAGTAGATATTTAAAACATTTTGAAGACTACACTATTTAAAAGACAGGACCGACACGCAGATCTTCAGCTATTTCCTTTATACGATAGCATGCACTTAGAAAGCTAATAAACTTAAGCTTACATGAGTTCCTTGTTAGGAGCTGGAACAAATAGCTTTTTGTGTTTTTGTTACAGTGTAAACTGTAAAACAATGTATGAATGTAGTCGAAGATGCTCGTGTACCGGCTGCTTTAAATTTGGTCCATACCAGGCGCTGGGATGTGGGAAGTTCAAAGCAAGAACGCTTCGCTTCGCTAGTACATTCAGTTGAATCAGTTCATAGACGAGCGCTAACCGTGTCGGTTGCCGCGCAAACGTACGCGACGCCACAGACGAACGTAAAGAGCGACGCGCGTAAAATGTTATCAATTAAAAAATAAATATAGTGCAATTAAAAAAAGGAAGATATTATAGTGAAGTGCTAATTGATAATTTTGTAATTACTTATGAGGAGCCAAGAGATTCTGCTATAAAAACTTAAGTGGTAAGTGAAACAGGAATTTCTGTAATGTAGAGGAGTTAGACTAGTTTAGTAATTATTGAGATTATCTGAAGAGGAAGACGTAATATATGTAGGTACCTACTTATTCTTTCTGCATCACAGATATTTCAATGCCTGGTTGGTAGTTGAGTTTTCAGAAATATTCATGAAAGCATTTTTTTACATAAGTAGGGTTTACGTATAGATTTCCATATATTTTACTTATGATTTAGATGAAATTTGCTTTCATGCCTTCTAATTCAGTTCATTCGTATGAGAATACTTACAAATACACAGGCCATAACATAATTAAATCTATCTTTAAAGTATGTAAAGTAAATAATATAGATTAATCGGCGTAATTATGGGGAAACTTAACTTTAAATTACTCAGTGTGTTCATGTTGCCAAATAATGATGTAACTGAATGGAGCATCTCTAAATGTTTGTATAAGTTGTTATAATATATATCTATGACGATAGGTTTTCTTCCTTTGAGAAAAAGAATCCTAACTTTCCAGCCCCTTATTTTTCCAATAGTCTAAAAATAGCCGACTGTGTGAAACATGATATTTAAAAGAAGATTTATATGGGTAGTTGCCAAGTCTTATGGGCATGGTGGATATTATTTCTAAGAAAACTGGTAAGCTGTTTAGGATAGGTACTATATGCTAGCCGTTCCTGGTTTATGACGCCATAAACGTAAATCACTTTGCCCGGAGAGCTTCAATCTGTTCTCGGCAATCATGATGTTCGTAATTGGTAGTTCAAAAGCAAGGGAATTGCATCAAGAGACCGGCTTACTAGACGGAAGATGCCGTTATTCATCTAGGCACTTAGTAAGCTTATTTTCAGGACAGTCTAGATGGACGGAATCCTGTCGCACGCCATTGTTTTTAATTGCTTTGGGACGCCAAAGGTTCGCGAGGAAGCATTATACTGTGGCCCCCCGGAAAGTTACGATTATCGCCTCGGAGGGCATCCCGGGTAAAAAGTCGCATGCTTGCTGGAATGGTTAGCAGTGTTATCTTTCTCTTTAAGGTAGATATTGCAATTGTTCCCTTTTAAGTAGCTTCATTTGTTAAGATGGCACTTCACGTGTATAGTACGCGTCGATTGTGTGCGCTATCCGTCTTAACATTTTTTTTATGCATTCTTTGACTAATGTGCCATCCACAAATGACCTTAATGTCAAGGGTATGTGTGTGTGTATGTAGGGGTATGCACATATGAATATTCATGTAAGCATTACATTAACGTAAATTACAGACAGTTAGTGTAGTGTACACAGTGTATAATGAAATAACAGAAGAACATGATACTATCGTAAGTGCTGATGTACAGCTGTGCGGTACAGATTATAAAAATATTGACTTTATTTACTACTACTATTCAGCCTAAATGACCCCACAGACGCTGAGATGGGCTTCCTACAATACAGGGAAGGTTGGCACACGGTTTCGTATCAAGTTTTCCTTCTCTTGTGGCTAGGTAATCGGCCTTGTCATTTCCTTTTTTCGGCTCTTACGACACCCTCAGGATGGTATAGGGTGGTAACACTATGTATAAATCCGTAACCACACAGACCCGATCCTTCCTTCCCTTCCTGATACGATCAGACAAGCTAAGTCCTTTCTGCAGTTTAAAAGATTGCTGAAGGATCACTATAAAGCTATGACCATAATAATTATTTACTATCTTTAATCTTTAAATAGTATACGACAAAGTCGCTGTCGTCTGTCAGTCCCTATGTATGCTTAAATCTTTAAAACTACGCAACGGATTTGGAAGCGGTTTCTTTTATTAGATAAAGTGATCCAAGAGGAAGGTTTTTAAGTATAATACATGCATAATATTGTAGGGAAACACTGATAAATTTAGATGTTCATCATTGCACCCGTGCGAAGCCGGGGTGGGTCGCTAGCAGATAATATTCCATTAGGATAAATACTGTGTACCTGCTGTTGGTAATTCAGTAAACAATTTAAAACACTAGTTAAGACCTGTATCGCGGGGCAGTTTACAATCATTTAATTCACGAAAGCAAGTGACACCAAGACTCATAGCAAGTGCCTCTGGTTTATACAAAGATACTTGCCCGACCCAGGAATGGAACCGGGGACCCGTGATCCAATGGCGGGCCATCTAACCCCTAGACCAACAAGGCAGTCCAAATGTTATCGAATCCGAAACGTTTCGTTTTACTGCCCGGCCGCGTATCTAACACTTCATGGTTTATTCAATGCAGTCGACTGCAGCCCGAAGAAACAGGAAAAGGAAACATTGTGAACATGTTAACGACAGCTTTTACGCAGTCTGTATACGTTTATAAACTAAATAACCACACCCGTAATAGGTAATATATAAACTGTAATAAAATTACAAGTGCCTACAGTTCTTAAAATAATAATGAACCTTCTTTTTAATCCATCATGAATGCACAAACGACCCACAGTACAGCTAAGCTGAGTCTCTGGTAACCTGGTGGGTGAAAATTATCTTAATGTATCTCTTGGAGCATGCCATTATATCGCTCGAGAAGTTTGCTGCCTCCTACAGCAGTACACGTAAGTGCGAGTCGGGCAACAGGGTGTTTTAGTGGGTAACTGAGTTGCCCTTCTCTACACCAGTAGCACCAGAAATGGGAAGTTTTCCTTCCCTGCTGCATGTTCTGCCCGTCTAGGTTTTAGTGTGGATTTAGAATACATAGTGTTCCACCCCATTCCATCCTGAGGGTGTCGTAAGAGCCGGCAAAAGGAAATTACAAGGCAGATCTTGAATGATTTATTTGTACGAATGTGGATGTAAAATTATTATTAATGTCTCATGAAGTGAATTTATGTAAATTTTTTTGAGATGAATAAAGTTCTTTAACCGTAGATCACCTAGCCGCAAGAGAAGGAAACCTTGATACCTGTGCCAACCCGTCTGGCCGGCGGCGTGGCACAGTAGGCTAGGTACCCTACATGTAACTGGAGGAGGCCCGACCCAGCAGTGGGTCATGTAAGGGCTGTGTAGTTTAAAACACCCGCAAGGTAGATTTTTAATCTGATAATTAGGTTAATTGTATAAATGGCAATGGTCATTGAAGTTTACACTAGCTTTTGCCCTTCATTAAAACGCAAATACGTATATACCACCCACCTACATATTTAACTTTCGACCAAAACTTTCTTCACACATTGGAACTGGCGAACTTCTAACATAATTAACGCCAAAGTTGTTCATTATCAGACATAATTGGAACATTCTTGTGTTCTACTTATGGTGCGGATTGTGGTTTTACCAACACCACTCCAGTGCGGTTGTGCTTAAATTTAATGACTCTAATAAAATTAAAAAAGTTGCCTTGAATGTTTCCGTATCATTTAAAATAAGAATTATTTGTCGAAATCATTCCGTTTTCAAACATTTGTAAAAGGTTTTTTTAATCCTTTTTACTTTCTACCATGAAAAAGTTCGTCAATGAGAATTACAGACAAAAAATACTTTTGTTGGCTTGCTTTACTATATCTTTTTACGTATTGTATTCTTCATAAAGAACTAAAAAAAGTCTGGTTACTCTTGTGACCAATTTCACTTTTAGTTATGTTGATGTTTTAAAATTTGTTTTCGTATAGGCAGCGAGTACATTTTTTTGGTGGCTTTTAGAATATCAATATAATAGTGTCCACAAAACAAGTTCATTTCGCCTTCTGATTTGGAATAAAATATGTGTTCATGATATGATGGATTTGCATGCACAATGACACCAACCCGTGTAAGTCGGTGTAAGATTAAGGGCCCAATTACGCAGTAATTCCAGCCACAAGAGAAGAATATCTTGATAAAAAGATACTTGTGCCAACCCATCTGACCAACATGCAACAAATTAAAAACCAGGCCGGCTCCGGACTGGTCAGTCACGGGCCGAGAAGAAGAATAACGTGTTCTTCAATTTAGCAAGGATTACCGAAATGGATTGTCTCATTGGTGCGAATTAGGCCAACGTAATCAGGTCAAGCGATGCATCACGACTAGACCTACGTGTTTCTTAAGATCCGGCGAAGTCACCTCGACCAATTGTATCCAAACTAACTCAATCCATTGTGGATTGCCTTCATTGTTTCGATTTCAACACACATGAAACAAATCTGTGTCTACGTAAATAATGTGCAGATTCTTCACTTGGTCTCTAAGCGGTGCATTGCGTGTAAAAGATTAATGACAACGAATGGATGCGATGGTCTAAGAAAAAATCGTATCTGACATCCACAGATCTCAGCCAATAAATGACGGTTACTTGGGCGACTTACTACGAAAGACATTACACAAATTTTCATTTTTTTTTGTTCAGAACCTCCCTGGACTCGTGCTCAACACGTTTACGATTCTTTAAAGGACATAGAGACAACCTTTCATTTTTATAAATAAGAGAAGATGATTTGTAACAAGATTTCCTTCTCTCGAGGCTAGATTGTCTGCCTCTTGCATAACGTAAGTGAGTATCTATCTAGTAGTCTAAATCTGCCATACGGATAATAAATATAATATTTAATTAGTTTGATTTACCATTTAAAATCTGGTACATCAGCACTAACGTTTATTATCTGATTGTAATTTATGTATGAAACAAGGTGCTGCTCTAAGGTTATAGATCTACAATACTATGCTGCCTGCTACGGCTTCCCGGTTTGATTCCGAGGTCGGGCAAATGTCACTGTCTAAACTAGAAGCACTTAGTCGGAGGGTGGGTGTCATTTGCGATTGCGAACATGTAAAGTGTAAACAGCCCACGCGATTCAGGATATACTATGGTTTCGTTAAAAAATATTAGTTCGGCGATACTCTTATTCCTAGTTCAGTATCTAATAATGCGTAGCTAAAACTTTTTCGTTCGACCAGCTTCGGAATCTTACACATTAAACATTAATATTCATTTATGCTTCTCAAACCTCTGACATAGTTGTTTGTTTGCAAGAAACTATGAAGGCATACATTATATAACTTTTTAGTTAAACAAAACTTCAAGAATTACTTGGCCATCAGGTCAAGAAACGGAGTGCTATTTTACATACAACAATATTGAAAGTGAACACGAATTGTTATATGGGTAGGTACGTAAAGACGTCTGTCTGTACATGCAATATTTATGTTAATTGGGAGGAGATGTTGCGTTTAGTTTTCGGTGCGCGACTAATTTTTCACTAAAGTCTAAACGAGTTCATGGACATAATTGGATACGCCTGTAACAATTTGTTATGGAAATTCGGCACACGCCACCCTAGATCTTCGGAATCAGTTTAATCTCCATAAAAACAAAAGACATATGCTATTAAATTTTCTGCAAGAGTTCTAACGACTCCACGCTTAAATTTTATGGATATTTAATGTTCTCACTAATGCGAAATGTCTTAATACACTCGAGTCAGATCATGTTGGTTCTTTTGCGTTCATTATTGTCAGAAAAACATGGCCTCCTACGATATTCACCAGATCGGTCCTTTTTCAAGAAGGCATATCAATACAGTATCTTCAATTAAGTTCATAATCATCACATTAGTCCATTGCTGGACATAGACCTCCCCTAAATAGCGCCCTGTCTTCTACTTAACACATCCAGCTGCTGCCCGCGATTTGGTATCATGTTGTTCGCCGGTTGTAAATGTTTTTGGACCAACGAACGTCTGTTTCCAGGATCCCTTGATCCTCACATTCATTTATCTTAGTGAATTATAATGAATATCAAATGCCACATGCAACACAGTCTTTTCCAGCTTAATTAAGAGAGTCCAAATCTAAAAGTCTCTAACCAACCTATTGTAAAACTCGTGGTCATCTGTCCCGAGCTACTATTATGAGCAATGTAATCAGGTCCGAAATATGCATCCTCATATTCACCATGTGCTGCTTCGTTAATTAGTACGCGTTTAGCAATCATCCATATATGGAGTTATTGTATTCAAAGAGAACAAAAAAATGTCTGGTGCATTAGCATTTCTTATGTCTAGTATTGCATTATTTGGCTCTAACAGCAGTTCGCGTAATTGTGCAGTCTCGCACATCTGCTTTCTAGACCACTTGCTGAATTTAAAGCTGGTGTTACGTGAGATGTTTGTTCGGAATGCAGTAAGTAGACACCGATAAGTGTAATTCCGATGCCTTTCTATAGCATCAATCTTATTCAAGGCGATCATCCTGCCTTTTTGGAATTACAAATTGGTATCAGCTTATTACACCTACCTACGTTGAGCACGGTTTGAATATAGATTGTTTTGATGTTTGCGTGCTTGTTTAGATTTTCAACAGTTACTGTGAAATAATATTTTTTCATTAATAATAAATCTTGATCTGTAAACATAGGTGTTGGTAATCTTTAAATGGTTCGCTACACCACAGATATAATAATACTGGAGCATTAACTAATGTTTATAATTCTTATTTGGCCGCTTGGTAGTAATGTGTGCATTTTATAGGAATTTAAATCGGTTTTTACTTACTAGTTTAGGAACAATTACTACTACTACTCAGCATAGAGATGACCCACTGCTGAGTCGGGCCTCCTCCAGTTACATGGAGGGTGAATGAGCCTACAGTACCACGCTGACCAGTCGGGTTGGCACAGGGTTTGGTATGAAGTTTTCCTCTTGTGACTAGGTTATCAGCCTTGTATTTCCTTTTGTCGGCTCTTCCGACACATTCAGGATAAAATGAGGTGGTGAATATAAACTCTAAATGCCACACGGAATTTCATTGAAATTAAAACACCAATGATACAGCAGATTGATGAAATGATCAGAGGATTTCTAATAAATAGCTTTGTAAATAATTGTGATGCAAATGTTGCTATTTTTTAAGAATATAAGTAGGAAGTTACAAAGAAAAAATATGATTAAGGTCCTATATTAAGATCCTTAGTTCATAAAGTATATATAGAGCTCATTAGGAATGTAAATAGTAAAACCCAAATTCACTTTTATGAAAGAGGTATACTATAGAAATGGAGATGGGTTACGCACTAACATGGTTGTGGTTGGATGCGCGCTTTCGAGTCTTGCGCAACAATGATAGGCACAACATCGTAAACATAATATGTTATGTAAACCTTGTAACTTTACGCTTAAAGTTTATTATCCAACGAAGTAACTATACGCATGGGAAAATTGTATACTTGATCATTGCTGAGTAGGAGAACGGCTTGTACTTCTTTTCTTTGTTGCGTTTGTATTTATTTCTCCTGTTATTGTTACTTGAAATGAGGAGATACGCAGGAAAACCAGGGTCACCGATATAGCCCACCGGATTGCCAAACTTAAGTGGCAGTGGGCAGGGCACATAGCTCGCAAGACCGACGCCCAATGGGGCAGAAAATTCCTCGAGTGGCGACCGCGTTCCGGAACGCGCAGTGCTGGTAGGCCTACCACACGGTGGACCGACGACCTGGTTAAGGTCGCCGGAAAGCAGTGGATGGAGGTGGCCCAGCACCGGCCTTTGTGGAAATCCTTGGGGGAGGCCTGTGTCCAGCAGTGGACGTCTTTTGACTGATATGATGATGATTGTTACTTGTAGGGTCGCTCAAGCAATTTTTCCAGATTCAATTCATTTCGGTTTCGGATTTCTAACTGATAATATAGGACAAACCACCATAGTAAAAATTTAAAGTATATTCAAACTAAGTTATTAATTAAATTAGGTGGTTTATGTGTTTGTAAAGAATTTTGGGAAAAACATTACAACGACGAAGGCTTTCCTCACTTAGTGAAATATTTATTACTAGCTGACCCGGCGAACTTTGTTCCGCATTATATATTTAAAACAAAAAGAAAGTTGGACATAGGATACCTGAGATTTTTATCCCGTCCGTATAAAACCTTTTTTTTTTTTTTTTTTTTTGTTTTCGCTGGGGAAATGCTTTATGCATACCACCGCACCCCGGGGGAAAGGTCGGTGATTATGTGGGACTCCGACAAGGGTCGTCTACCCAGGCGTCGTTTACCCA
Organism: Clostera curtula; assembly: GCA_905475355.2. Classification (NCBI taxonomy): domain Eukaryota; kingdom Metazoa; phylum Arthropoda; class Insecta; order Lepidoptera; family Notodontidae; genus Clostera; species Clostera curtula. Next base: position 12,537,741 of record FR997808.1, on the reverse strand, counting down.
CTAAAACCCCAGCGGCATACCCTCACACGACGCGCTTGGGGCGCCACATTTCGCGTAAACGCATTCTACTGTGACGCCCCGGCGTGGTGCCCGCAACGCGGGCAAGCGACTATCAGAGAGGGCGTCCCGGTATACTGGGACGCCCTCAGTCATCGAGGCTTTCGTCGGTGGTGGCTCCCCCGAACCACCACCGACCTCCTAGGCGAGGGCAGAAGGGGCCCGCATCGTCACGAACCCCCCTCCACCCCCACCTCCGTCCGCGGCGCGGGTCACCCGGAGCTCCCTCCCTTGCGACCCGCCCCGCTGCCCCCTTCTGCGACATCGGCCCCGCAGAAGGAGGCCCGTCAGCCCTCGGGCCGGCGCCAACCAGAGGACACCGGCGCACCGCAGCCGTCCAGGGCCCGCAGGGAAACCCTTAGGACAGGGTCCACCGTCTACCCAGGTCCCCGGAGCCCACCAGGGCTCGCAGCGAGACACTGGGGACAGGGTCCCCATCCACCCAAGTCCCCGCAGCCCCAATCTACCGCAGCGCACCGGCGATCCGTCCCGCAGCCCCCTTCTGCGACATACGGCCTCGCAGAGGAGGTGCGTCAGCCCTCGGCCGGCGCCAACCCGAGGACGTTGAGTGAGGACTCGGTTTGACGGCCAACTAAGTTGAGCGCCAACCCGAGGATCTCATGGTGGGCCGCAGCGGTTTACGACTCCCAAGGCAGCTCTGAGGACAGAGGAGTCCCCGGAGCCGCAACCCGCCACGACGCTGGGTGCCGCTCTTCGTCTCACCTCTCCCCGTGGGCCCGCCCGGCATGGGAGGCCCTGGCCGGTATGGCCCCACGGATCATTGAGGCACTCAAGCCCCCTCACCACAGCAAGGTGGCAGCACAGTCGAGGGGGGTCCGTATAAAACCTACTTTAACAAAACGCAACTGACAGCGAAACGTTATGTTTTCTATAGTTTAATATGGTCGAAAATTTGACAATTAGAAATTTTGAATTGGACTTGTTTATATTGTTGTAATTCACATAATATCTTTTTAACTTGTAGCCTATGTGTTATTCTGATGTATAAGCTATATTATTGTAAAGTTTCATTAAAATTCATTCAGTAGTTTTTACGTGAAAGAGTAACAAACATCCATCCATCCATCCATCCATCCATCCATACCTACTTACAAACTTTCACGTTTATAATATTAGTAAGATTCAAATATGTATAGATGATCCATGTATACATATTGTATTTAAAAAATAATGGTGTTAATTACACCTGGTCTACAACAATAAAATCATAACAAGCGAAAGTAGGATTTTTTTGTAGCCTCGGTTAAGTGTTAGCTTTGCGATGAGAGTTTCAATAATGACTATTGCATGCCAGATACACGAGTACCTATAATAAAACAGTCTTAATTTGGTGCATAAATTGCCATGCTTAAAACATAAAAAAAAATCGGCCATTCATCCGTTCACGTCCTAGTGAGTTCGGAAGGAAATAGGTAGGGATTTTTTATCGTTCATTCATGAATATTAATATCTAATAATAACACAAAAGTAATCGTGTACTTAATTCGTCTGTAATTACCTATTTACACTCGCATTTCGTGTTACACGATAGTGTAGACAGACGCGTGTCCCATTGTTGTAGTAATTGTAAGAAATGTCCGACTTGACATTTCTTATGTTTCAACTGACCGAGCTTCCACTACCCGCTACGGTAACACGGGTTGCGCTTTTAGACGCTCCATACTACTACTATTACTCAGCCCATAAATTAACCACTGCTGAGTTGGGCCTCCTCCGATTACATAGAAAAGAAATTAGCCTACAGTGCCACGCTGGCCAGACGGGTTGGCACAGGGTTTCATGTCCCCAGTCGAGGATCGCCGTCGGTTTTAGTGGGTAGGTCGGGGCGCAATTCACCATCTCTACGCGCCCCGGAGTCCCACATACCCCGGCCAGTCCCCAACGGCCGGATAGCCATGAGGATCTCCGACGTTAAAAAAAAAAAAAAAAAGTGTTTGTCATTTTTTTTTTTTTTTTTTTTTTTTTTTTTTTTTTTTTTTTTTTTTTTTTTTTTTTTTTTTCTTCTTTGACCGGTTGAATCGGTGACACGACACGTTAACTGTTCTCTGCAATATATTAAGTTATCCCTGATAATATCGCGTATTTTCTATCAGTGAATTGCAAAAAGTGTCTATAGAGTAATAATTAATATAAAGTGCCAAAAACTACAATAAAAGAGTGAGTGTTTAAGAATTAAAACCCAAATAATAAAATCACTATATCATTGCAAATTGAGTGAATGATTGAACAACAACTTCATAGTGCGTGCAACTATAACTGTTCGGCCCACAGCGTTCGGGTTGTTTTTGTGTGCACTAACGTGCGTAGAACTAGTGTATTCTTCGTGTCATAGAGTAGCCAGTACAGACGGCTCACTGTATTGTACCCATATTGTGTTGCCGCAGTAAGGACTACTTGCTGTATAACATAAGATGGATAAATCTGTTTCGGACTCTAACATCACTGAAAGCTCGGAAATTACCCCCCCCAGCTACGTTACAGCGCGTAATAAAATTCTACGAGAAAAAAACTTACCTGAAGAATTTTCAAAATTTAAGGACGAAATAAAAAGCCTATTGACTTCTTTTATGGCTGCACAGCAAAGCGAATTCAAAACAATAACTTCTAATCTAAAAGATATTCAACAAACAAATAGTGGTATTGAAAATGCAATAAGTAATTTATCACTTCAAAATGAAGAATTTCGCAAAAAAATTGAAGTGCTCGAACTTCAGAGTAGAAAAGATCGTGAGTACATGGCTATTCTGGAGGATAAACTTGAAGACCTGCAAAGAGGCACAAGAAAAAATTCTATCGAGATAAAAAACGTCCCTAGGTCACCCAATGAAACTAGCGAGGACTTAATTTCAATGGTTTTGAACTTATCTGATAAGATCAGCCTCGATATGGAGTCGCGCGATATTAAGGATATTATTAGATTGCCTGTAAAGAAAGAAGGTAAAACAAGCACCCCTATAATTGTTGAACTGGCGTCGACTATATTAAAAGCCAACCTTCTGAAAAGGGTGAAGTCATATAACATTAAAAACAAGACTAAACTGCAAGCCAAACACCTTGGGCTGAAACAAGATACAGACGTTCCAGTATTTATATCAGAGCAACTTACCGCCAAAGCTGCCCGCCTGTTCTTCCTGGCACGCGATTTGTACAAGAGTAAACAATACAAGTTTTGTTGGACAACACACGGTAAAATTTTTATAAAAAAGAATGAGAATTCACGAGCCATTCTCATTACGACTGAATCACAAGTACACCAGTTGCGGCAAGGGGCATGACTACTGCGATACCCAAATATTACTTTACTAGATTTAATACTGTTAACTATGTCATACATTATATGTCCTTTTTATTGTTCCTACGTAAAAGATAAGTTACGAATTATGCTTAAAGAATATTTTTACTGCCATATAATGCTTGCCGAACTCGCTACAACTTACATAATACATTTTTTACCTTTCATACTTTACCAATTATACCGACACTTTTTCACACAAACAACCCTGTTGATTCGCTCAATGAACTCACATTCACTATTAATCACAAGAGGCTCAATCTTACAGATATCTCGATTAATTCATTTTATAAGACTAAAAACTATATATAGGTATGAGTACAAATTACTGATATATTATTATTCATTAGTATATTCTTATACAACAAACGAGAAGAACAGTATTTACTTATCTCGTATTATTCATGGATAGCAACATACGTACGTTACATGAGTTGGACAATGCCGAAATAGCAAACTGTGCTTTTCTAGAAGTGGATCAGGTATCAGAATATTTTACTACAGACTTGTGTAACTTAACAATTTTAACTCAAAACATAAGGAGTATATATGGTAATTTCGATGACTTCTTGATAACTCTGTCTCAGTTAACCTTAAAAGTGGATGTACTAATTCTAACTGAATGTAGACTGAATGCTGATAAGCCTTTGCCAATATTACATAATTATACCTCATTCTTTACAACGAGACAACAGAATCAAAATGATGGGGTGGTTGTATATATAAATAATAAACATCTATCACAAGTGACTGAAATCAATTTATTACATGCCTCTGCCTTGCAAATAGTTATTTCAAACTTCACCATTATAGGTATTTACAGATCCCCTTCTTATACATCGACAGAAACCTTCACACATTCGTTGGACCATCACCTACAAACGATTACCAAACATAAAAATATTATTATTACAGGTGACATAAATATAAACATACTTGAAAAACCATCCGAAACATCCCAATCTCGAGTAAACAGATTAACTTACTTGAACATGTCATCGACCCATGGCCTTCTCCCGGGACATTGCCTGCCCACTAGAAATGACAGCTGCCTCGATCACGTGCTTCTAAAGCTGGAAACACCTCCGAACTCGGCCTCGGTTGCGGTATTAAACACTTCAGTCACCGACCATCTAATGGTATTGGTAAATATATCCCATTCATACAATAGAAAAAACTACGTAAAAACCAAAACTGTAATAAACTTTGAAAATGCATATACACACTTAATTAATTCAGACATATCCTTTTTTAACATGTACAAAGATCCTAACATTTTCGCTAATAAGTTGATAGATATGATTAAGCTGTCCCTCCGTCTAAACTCTAAGATTATTTCGGTCTCCAGCTCCAGGCGTATTATAAAGCCATGGATTACTGCAGGTGCATTGAGATGTATCAGACATCGAAATAAGTTACAACTAAAGTCAAAAAATGACCCCTACAATATTATACTGAGTGTAACTTTTAAACGCTTCCGGTCATTTTGTTCGAATTTAATAAAAAAACTTAAAAGACAATATCATAAAAACCAAATTGAAGGCTCCTTAAAATCACCGAAAGATCTCTGGTCCAATATAAATAATTTTGTTCATTTCAAAAAAGCAAACTCATCCAATAAATATCTTCTACTTATCACACAAAATCCTCTTGATTCATTAAACCGAGTAAATCAGTTTTTTGTGACTGTAGGTAAATCTTTGGCCGAAGAAATCACACATGAAATTGGGCCATTTTATCGATCAGTTATTAACACTGACACGCACTCTCAGGTATCTTCTTTTGTGTTACTGGATACGGACCTGGCGGAGGTTGATCGCATCTTAATGGCTCTTGACTCAGGCAGTGCGTCAGGCTGCGATGGTATACCCATTAAATTTCTAAAATTATCTAGAGATTTCTTAGTTCCCCTTATATGCCAACTCACCAATGTGTGCTTTAATACAGGAATTTTTCCCAAAACTCTTAAGCGGTCGTTGATTACACCTGTACACAAGGATGGGGACGGGAACGATGTTAATAACTACCGTCCCATATCTGTCTTACCATCAATTTCAAAAATTATTGAAAAGATAATTAATAGAAGACTAATAAATTACTTACATAAATACCATTTACTCTCTGACTCGCAGTATGGTTTTAGACAAGGTCGTTCTACTCAAGACGCTATCACAGCTATGACTTCTGAAATTGTGGGTGAGGTTGATAGGGGACATAAGTGTGTTACAGTATTCCTTGACCTCAAAAAAGCTTTTGACACCGTTTCCGTGCCTATCCTTGTGCGAAGGCTCGAGTTAATGGGTATAAGAGGTACTGCTCTTTCGCTCTTTGAGAGTTACCTTCTGGATAGAAAGCAGCTAGTTAAAATCGATAACCATTGTAGTGATGAAGAAACCGTAATTTTTGGTGTCCCTCAAGGGAGCGTATTGGGCCCAACATTATTTTTAGTATACATCAACGGGCTTTGTAACCTTCAGAGCAATGGGGGAAAGATTTTCGCCTATGCAGACGATACGGCTGTAGTCTACTCAGGAGACACTTGGGAGGAAGTGCGCCGTTCTGCTGAGTATGGCCTAGCTGAAATAGCATTTTGGCTAAAAGAAAACCTGTTGACCCTCAATATATTAAAAACGAACTACATCTGTTTCTCGCCCAGCATAAGAACAAAACCAAATACAAATTTTAATATCATTATTCACAAATGCCCCACACAACACGATCAATTTGTCCCAAATTGTAAATGCCAAAGTATTAAACGACTGAGCTCTACTAGGTATCTTGGCGTTATTGTTGACGAGTGTTTATCATGGCATCCTCATATTGAAGCGACTATGAATCGTATAAGAAAACTAATGTTTATCTTCAAAACATTGCGATACGTCATGTCTTCACAGTTAATAAACAGGATTTATTATGCTCTGGCACAATCAGTAATTACGTATTGTATAAATGTATGGGGAGGAGCTACCAAAACTAAATTCTTGGAACTGGAAAAAGCCCAACGTTCTTTGATAAAGGTAATGCACTTTAAACCATTTAGACACCCAACAAATGAATTATATAAAGGCAGTGGTTTGTTAACAGTTCGCAAGCTGTACATATTACAGGCCATCCTATACCTACATAAATCAATACCACTCAATCCAAATCCCCAAGATAAAAGACGAAACGATACAGTAGCCAAATTGTACAAGGTACAAACATCTTTTGCAAGTCGTCAGTATCTGGCTCAGTCATCCTATATCTACAATAAAATAAATGCGAAGCTAAAGTTTCATTCCAAAGCCATGTATGAATGCAAAAGGGTGATAACAGAGTGGCTAAAAACTCTTACTTATGATGATACAGAATTGCTTTTCCTTAGACCTACCTAATACAAATATGTATCTTCCAAATATATAAATACAAATATCCTTTAAATAAACTCATACTTACCTATATACAACACACATACAATAATTATTATAATTATAATAATCAAAACACACAGAAGGACTCACACCTACATAGCCGCATAATACACAGTACACACCTAAAACATAACACACTCTCTCTCTCACACACCCACGCAACAACAAACACACACACACACACATAGTATTTAATAAGTAAATTGCATGTTTTTATTTTTTCTTTCTCATTATTATTTTAGTAAAGATAAATTGTTAAAGCTTTCTCAAAAATTTAAGTCATGTGTTACTTATACTTACTAAGCTATATAATCTCAATATGAATAAGATATATGGTATTATTAAAATGTAGCCTATAAATAAGAACAGTCTCATTATTATTGTAACCGCGGTAAGAAGCGAGACAGCCCCTACACAAGTATTGTATATTACTTACTGGGGATGTCTCAATTTTGTAATTTTATATTAATTTGAGGCAATAAAGATTTTATTATATTTATTATTATATTATTATGTCCGTGGTTCTGCACCAGATCCCACAATGCCGCAACAGGACGCGAGTAGGGAGCACTCCGGGGATGTTTAGTGGGTAGGCCCCCACTCTGGAGAGAGAGATGGAGAGTCCCACACGCCTCCCCCTCGGCCATCCCCGTGGCTGACGGGGATAGTCCATAAACGATTTTACCCTGGGCGAACAAAAAAAAAAAAGTGTTTCATGTCAAGTTTTCCTTCTCTTGCGGCTAGATTATCGGCATTGACATATCCTTTTGTCGGACTATGTGACACTATGTATATTAAATCCGTCACAACACGGACCATAACATAACCATGCAATAAATGCCAACGAACGGCCGCCAAAAACCAGCAATAACGTAAAGAAGTTGGCGCGATGATTTGGACGCTTTTGCGGGAAAATATGGCCCAAAATCGCGAAGGATACGGACGAATGGAAAAAAAGACTAATAAAAAAGTAGAAGTTTACTCTGTTGGGTCCTACTAAGTACTTACTTTGTAGTAGGTATAGTTTATGGTTTGTCTCACTCCTTGCTGATTCTACATCTGCTAAGAAAAAAGCAGTAAGTAATTATAAAATATTATTACCCAGTTATTTTAAGACTTTAAAATGTTATAGGTATGATATAATTGGAACTTTTTACGCAACATCTAATTAAGCACTTAAGTAATTTTAGTTGAATATGGCCATTTGCATAATGACTAAACAACTTGGTTCCTCACATCCGATGCCAACAAAGTAATCTGCGGATACTGATTTAATATGGTAATGTAATGACTTAGCTGCATACAAAAATCCAACTGCTTTACTGCCTACAAATGTTTTTCGTTTGGCAATAAATGGTTATATAAGTCTCATAATGTGTTATTTATGAACGTATTTTCAAAAATAATTAAGAATAACTTTGCTTTCCGCGTAAATCGAAAATCTCGTAGAGTGGTTCTAGAAATTCAGGATAGGGCTATATCCAGCAGTGGACGTCTTTTTGCTGAAATGATGATGATGATATACATCAATATTATCTATTGATTGAGTACCTTAGGAACTATCTATCTATCTATCTATCGGATTGACAACCGTTTGACTCCAAGCGGTTGGTGAACTTCCCTGTCCTTAATTACCTTCTCATGAATAGACATCTTCATTGAGTCAGTGGGCTGTGAAGACTCCACAAAAAGTAAGAAGGCCACTGAAGCGCGTCGACAACTCCTAGTAGAGATGCCTTCCTTATTTAGTCACGACTTGCATCAGGTTCCACATTCCTGGATATTTGAAATGTGTAGCTGGAGAAAATAGGTGACTCGTTCATATAAAGGATGGGCGCTGTATGTAAACCCTCAGGGATTGTATAGTATTCGAAGGGTACAATATTTTTTTATTATAACTAGCTGACCCGGCAAACTTCGCCCCCCCTCAAAATCATAAATAAAAAAGCTGAATGATAATTCCAGAATGTTTCATCATTAAAATACATATTTGCAAAACTTAACTGGAACAAAAATAACGCGTATTACAAAAAATGTTTTTTTTATATATCTATATTTTCCCACCCTTTATACCTTCCCTGGACTCTCACGGATATTTCAAGACCAATATTAGCCAAATCAGTCCAGCCGTTCTCGAGTTTTAGCGAGACTAACGAACAGCAATTCATTTTAATAAATAAGAAAATAGATATGTCGCAAAACACTCATGGATGGGATGGGTGGCCGAGCAGCGAAGCGAATTATTAGATGGCGCTGTCTGTTTAAGTCATAGCGCCATCAATCCACGACAGATAGATAATTTATTAATTCTAAATTCAGACATAGATGTGATCTAACTTTCCTACCGCGGTGTAGGACTTTTTAGTAATTTAAGATATTTATGATGTTGATAGTTCAGATATTTAATTGAAACGAAACACACGAAAGAGAGAAAAATAACATTCCACATAATATATCCAATAATCTCATATACGCCGAAAATGACAAATTGAACTAAAATCTTGACCTTACTCATGAGATTACTTCGATGTGGAATGTGCATTCTATTGTGCCGATTGTAGTGTCGGTAAACGGACTGATGGCAAAGAGCTTTAACCGTTATCTTGAAAGCTCTCGCTCAGTCGTTGGGCTAAGCACTTGTTTCAGAAATCCGATCTTCTGGAGATTGCGCGGATTGTACGAGTATGAAGATGCATCTGATACCTAACCGCCAGTGGCTCGGTTCATTTTACTTTGTCTTCGGCAAGGGAAACCCTATTTTTATCCAATGGTTAAACTTTTTATAAAAAAAAATTGTAATAATAAGAAAATAAAGGAATATAAAATAATAATTCACAATTTTTTTCTTAAACCTAAGTAAATAACAATAACAAAAACTTTAGTTTAAAAAAAACTGTGATAGAACGGTATTGATACATAAAACATAACTGACCTAACACATTAAATCTGATCAAACGGCTCATAAACTAGTATTTATAGTCTATACAATCAATTATCCATTGATACAAAGCGAACATAAAGCCTGTCTTTGAATAGGGTTGTCAAATACCGGCTTATTTGGAAGTGACTAAACATAAATGCATTCTGCCATTTTGTACTATGAATTTAAGAGTTTGTGATAAATATTTTAGCCTAGCCTTAGTCAAATAAAAGTTCTTGCTAAGTTTTTGTGTCAAAAGCGTGTGGCATAGGTCCCGAACAGACAAGATAATCATCATCATCATTTCAGCCAAAAGACTTCCACTGCTGAACATAGGCCTCCCCCAAGAATGGAGGGTAGTTGCCATAATCGCCACGCTGATATAATATTAGGTCACAAATCTATAAAAAGTGAAAATCAAGGGCTCGGTGATTGCATATTTTGACTCTATTTAATTAGCACGTTTGGAGTCCGGAGCTAATATCAGAGCAGATAGTAAAATAATATACGATAAAATACAAAAACTGCATAACGACAACCCTAAAACCGATTTATCTTCTATCTGCCTTCGTGCATCCAGCGACAACTAACCACTTTATGCTGAACCCCCTTAGAGCAACGCCGTCGTCTGTTATGTCGGTATTTGTAATCTTTACGGAGAGTAGCGGTAGGCCATAAGAACTGGTGGTGAGTAAAACAATGAGTTTAAGGTTGATTACACCTGACTACGGCCAGGGTTTGCAAGTTCGCTTAGGGGGTCTACCATGACTCTGAACGAGTTTTATGTATGATATTGTATAGTTTAATTCAAAAGGTCTGATTTAAATGGCCCTGACTGCCTCGTTGGTCTAGGGGTTGGAAGTGCCGCCTTTCACAGGTACCCCAATTACTGGTTGGCTACCCACTTTAGGACACTGCTCAACTGGGCAAGTTGCTGAGCTTGAAGCATCCAGGCGCTGTCCCAAGCCTTTCCCAAAGCGTCGACTCTATAACTACTAACCTTGCCTTGATTTCCATCTTTGTCTGGGTTTTGTTTTAAGTCTAGACCTAATTTTTGTTTTACCCGAACAAAAAATTTATACTTACTTAGGTACATGTGATTTCTGATGTGTGACATGATGATGACTGATGTGTACCTACATGTGATTTCATGTGATGCACATCTAATTTCTGATTATCTAACGATCCTCAAGACAATATATCGGGAGCTCTTCACTATCACTACATAGTATAAAACAAAGTCACTGTCGTCTGTCCGTCCCTTTGTATGCTGAAATCTTTAAAACTACGCAACGGATTTTGAAGCGGTTTTTTTTTAATCGATAGAGTGATTCAAGAGGAAGGTTTATATGCATAATGTTTTAGAGAAACACTGATCTAAATTAGATGTTCATCATTGCACCCGTGCGAAGCCGGGGCGGGTCGCTAGTTGAATATATTCAAAGTACATATATGTATAGTCCGTTTGGAGACGGAATTAGAATACATGGTTTCACCACTCCATTTCATCCTTTCGTCGTAAGGGTCTATCCGCAAGAGAAGGAAAACTTGATACGAAACTTTAAGCCAACCCGTCTGGCCAGTGTGGCACAGTAGGATAATTAACCTCCATCTAAAGGCAGGAGGCCCGAAAACAAACTCGGTTGTTGGCAAAATCATCAAACCCATGATGGAAGCCATGATAATTAAGAAGAATATAGTTCTTGTTGAAAAATAATATAAACATTGATTAGGTGTATTACATAATATGCAAAAAAAGTGCGTCTCGCTCTTTCAAATGAACTTGGCCACTCTAGTCAAAGTGCGGGCTCAGCCTCTTCCGCTTACTATATCATGTGCATGCGATCGCGAAAGTTTAATGGCCTGTATTGAAAACATGGGAATAGGCCTAGCAGTTTCACTCCAGGTGATGCCCTGCTATTTTATAAAGTTTTAAGCCGAACGTCTACCGCCAGCTAAAATAAGTTAGTTTCGTTTGACTTGCATAGTTGAGCCAGTTTTTCATACAAGTTAGTTCACCGACGGTGGACGCACTTGTATGAAAAACTCGCTCAACTATGCAAGCTAAACTTAACTAACTTATTTTAGCTGGTGGTGAACGTTCGTCTCTAAAAGGATTTTGCTTCAGGGGCTCAATTGTATTTCATTTCTTTTTTATAAAACGAATCCCTTTTTTTATTTTTTTTTCGTTTCGCTGGGGATATGCTTTATGCATACCGCCGCCCGTCGGTGATTATATAGGACTCCTAAAAGCCCCTCACACGACGTACTTCGGGCGAAAACTAAACCCTAGATGTAACCTGTATCGCGGGTGCTTACAAACATGTAACTCACGAACACAAATCACACCCAGACTCGGAGCAAGTGCCTCTGGTTTACACAAATACACTTTTGCCTGACCCCGTAATCGAACCGGGAACCCTTGATCCAAACACACATCCAACCCCTAGACCAACAAGGTTAATCTTGTATTATATGCCGCTTGCGTTGCTTTAGTCACCTCTTACGACACCCTCAAGATAGTTTGGGTTGCTGACTTTGTGTATTCTAAACACGTCGCCATACGGTTTTCTGAAGTATCATCAAATACATATATTTTTAAATGTTGATATATGTAGTTAATTTTTCATGACTAGATTGTAATACACTAAGCCTGAGGGCGACTGACCAGGAAGGGCTGCCGCCCACTCTGAACAGGTCCCGGGTGAACGTCTCACGCCTTCCATGTGGTCCTGGGTGGAGCAGTCAAACATCGCCATTGGTTTGCATGGGTAAGTGGGTGCCCTAATTACGGCGGTCTGGTTGGCGCAGTGGTTGAGCGATCGACTGCTGCGCAGCATGTCGCAGGTTCGATTCCCGCACGGTAGAAATATTTGTACGACCTACAAGTATTTATTCCGGGTCTGGGTGTTTTCTATCTATAATAAGTATGTATTTACAAATATATATCTTATCATCCATCTCGTTACCATAACACAAGCATTAAGTTGCTTAGCCTGGGACGAGATGGCGTTGTGAGAAATGTCCAAGGATATTTATTACTAGCGACCCGCCCCGGCTTCGCACGGGTGCAATGATGATCCTCTAAGTTTATCAGTGTTTCTCCACAATATTATGGATGTTATCACTACATAGTATAAAACAAAGTCGCATTCTTCTGTCCGTCCCTATGTATGCATAAATCTTTAAAACTATGCAACGGATTTTGAAGCGGTTTTTTTTAATAGATAGAGTGATTCAAGGGGAAGGTTTATATGTATAACCCACCCCCGCTTTGCACGGGCGAAGCCGGGGCGGGCCACTAGTATACATATAAACCTTCGTCTTTAATCACTCTATCCATTAAAAGAAACCGCTTCAAAATCCGTTGCGTAGTTTTAAAGATGTAAGCATACATAGCGACGGACAGACGACAGCGACTTTGTTTTATACTATGTAGTGATTTATAATTCTTCTTTCGGCGCGCCGGGAGTCCGCCTATCCGTTAGCGATTATAAATATGATGTTAACAGTTACATCAACGTACGTTAATTCAACTAAGCTAAAGGAAATCTTTGTGTATTTTTTTGGCTCATATACCTAAACTAGTGGCCCACCCCGGCTTCGCCCGTGCAAATACTTAAAAACCTTCCCCTTGAATCACGCTATCTATTAAAACCGCTTCAAAATCCGTTGCGTAGTTTTAAAGATTTATGCATACATAGGGACGGACAGAAGAATGCGACTTTGTTTTATACTATGTAGTGATAGTGATGATGACCTGGTTATGAAAACTTTGGACGCGGGCGGACCAGGACCGGCCTTTGTGGAAATATTTGGAAGATGCCTAATTCCTAGCAATGGACGTCTTTTGTCTGAAACGATGATGGTGATGATACATAAAAACATGTATTCAATCAGTTAATCGGAGAAAGCCAATAAATATCTATATTTTGTGTAGGGATATTGTTATTTGCTCACGCAATATCAAATCCAAAATCAATCTAACTATTTTTATGGTTAATTAAACTAGAAAACCGGTCTTTCTATCATCATATATTTATGATTCTTCCGTAGCAACTTCATTAAGTTATGAAATAAAATTAACCTGATAGTTTTCATTCATTGCATTTAAACTTGATTTGAATAACCATTCAGTCTAATATTATGTCAACTTTGCCGAGTATTAGCGACTAGGTGGGCCGTGGGCTTGCCTAAGGTTTATAAATTAATTATGAAGTGCTTACATAATATTTGAAAATGAGTGTTCCACCGTGTCACAGAAACCATTTCAAGCTTGCATCACTTTTTTATAAAGCTAGTCTAACGCTTAAAGGTCTGGGCAAACAGCGGACGGGGCGGGACGGCGACGCGACGCTGGCGGGACGTGAAGAGTTGTAATGTACTAGTTAATGTAGAATATGTCACATAGAGCCGTCGCGCTCGGCGCGAGAGTAGCGGTCGCGTCGCGTCGGCTCTGTGTGACATATTCTACATTAACTAGTACATTACAACTCTTCACGTCCCGCCAGCGTCGCGTCGCCGTCCCGCCCCGTCCGCTGTTTGCCCAGACCTGTTAATGTAGAATATGTCACACAGAGCCGACGCGACGCGACCGCTACTCTCGCGCCGAGCGCGACGGCTCTATGTGACCTATTCTACATTAACTAATACATTACAACTCTTCACGTCCCGCCAGCGTCGCGTCGCCGTCCCGCCCCGTCCGCTGTTTGCCCAGACCTTTAGTTTGCGGCTGTCTGATGAGCCGGCGGCGGCGTGTCAACGACTCTGTGAAAAGTGGAATCATGACGCTGGTGGAGGATCCAACAGTTCAGAATGTTGCTGTACAGATAAGAGTCGGCATGAAACGCACGCTCCTGTTGCTTAATTAAGATGGATTATACATATTAGCTGCAGATGAGTCTAACCTTGGTTCTACGGCGTGAGGAGCAAGTTACTGTTTGAAATCCTCATTAACGTAATTAAACCAGTATAATTCTTAATCTATACTAATATTATAAAGCTGCAGAGTTTGTTTGTTTCTTTGAACGCGCTAATCTAGGACTACTGGTCCGATTTCAAAAAAATCTTCAGTGTTGGATAGTCCATTTATCGAGAAAGATTATAAACTATATTTTATTTAAAAAAAAAATGGGATTTTGCGATTTTCAAAAATTGCAATTTTGGAACCCAGGGTGTAAAATTGAAAATCTATTTATGCGTGCGCTGCAAAAACTATTGACAATAGAACAAAATGATGTGCTACGAGTTTATAGGTCTTATTAGATCTACATATCATATCTAACTATCATAGTTTAATCACAATAACCACTTTTATGTTCTTAAAAATATTAAATCGTCTGAAGAAAGAAACTACGTTAAATGTGTATCGTACTATAAATCCTTATCCAAATTAAGCATCATGTTATGACGGGTATTTATGTAGAAGTAAAATGCTTTTTGTTTTATTCCAATCGGACGTTTCGTTGATAAATTATTTCGAGTATAAAAACGCATTAAAACAATAAGTGTCAAGTATGTAAAAAAAAATCTGACGGAAAAATATATAATACGGAAAAAATCCATCACCACGCTGGTAAAACCGCGGGGCGCAGCTAGTACAGGATATTATTCGTAAGCAGCAGCTAATTATGAATTCACGAACTCGCATTTTCCGTTTTTGCAATTACACTTCAGTCACGATTAGGAACACTGATTGTTATCGGATGCTGCATCGTGAACAGAGTTCATCCTAAATCACCTATTTAAGACCTTCAGCTGCTCACTTACCGAACCAGGAAGTCAGAATTATTGTCATTGATAATTCAAGACAGGATAAATCAACACGACCATAAGATTTAATGTTACTAAAGGTTTTGGGATCGAAACTACATATTCAGCAGTTTTGTTGCGTGTATTTAAATTTTCTGCCCTATGACAACTCCAAAAGCAAAGTCATGCCGCGTTTGGATCAACGGGTCCCGGGTTCGATTCCGGGATCGGGCAAGTGTCTTTGTCTAAACCAGAGGCACTTGCTCCGGGTCTGGGTGTCATTTGTGTTCGTGAATTACATGTTTGTAAACTGCCCCCGCAATACAGGTTATACATATATACCAAGTGCGTTGGTTTAAAAAAAATAGTCATGTTAGGTAAAAAAAGATATATTGGTATATTGTCAGCAACACTTTTTTTATTATTATTACACCACTTCTCTATTTAAATTTTCTTTCCCATTTTATTTTCTCTTTACACACGTATGGCGCATACGTGTGCAACGAATTCTTTGTTGCTCCGAAAAGACATCAACGCGTATTGAGTCTTGGCACATATTACATTTGTGTTTCATTATAGAAAATCCAACTTGGAAGGGTGATTAAAAAACATATTAATTATATTCCAATAGAACTTGGGAATAATAATATCAAATAATGAAATGTCTGATGGAGTAGAATACAAAAATATATTTAAATTTACATTAATTCGCACATAGCCAAAAAATATACGAATGTTTGGAACAATAATGATATATAAATTAAAAGTAAAAACCATTTCCCAAAACAAAGTGACCAACTATGGGTGATTTAGGCCTTTTTTTATCTAAATAATAAGGTTTGTTTTAAATTGTAGAATTACGCAATTATCTAAAAAAAATACACACTTTTTACCAGGAGTCACAGTTTCAAACATAACAGGAGGTATTTCTTAGTTAGTATTGCGTTTCGGATCTGGCGAAGTTCATAGCCAAGTAACGGTCCCCAGGTACTTTCCTCTAACTACAACTTGTAACGGAATAAACTCGGTCTGTGTATTACCATAGCTCGTTCATTTCCCACCTTCAATTTGTACTTAAGGAATTTACTTGCCCTGTTCTGTTAGCTATGCTTATACGTTATTCCGTACATGTATTTATTCTGATTGACGAAGTTGTCTTTTTTATTGAAGTGTGTTTTTTTTTATTTAAAGAATTGTTCAGCATAGTGCTAGCTATGCTGAACAATTCTTTAAATAAAGAAAACAACAAAGTTCATTGTCAACATATAAATAGAAAAAATATTTATCATAAGACTACCAAACTAGTAAATAAATAACTTCACATTTGCTGAAGAGCTAAGGGAGCCTTGTTTTACGTTAGATTCCCTACCGCTAAACGGCAGCCGTGTTTTGTGGAACTGCGCCCCAACCTACCCACTAAAACTAAAGTTGTCCCTGAACTGCCCGAAACAGGGCCACGGTATTCCCTCCCCAATGGGGAACATGCTCGGCGACCCTGCTAGGGCGTTAGCCCGCTTCTACAAGCGGGCCTCACGCTTTGATGGGGAGCTCTTGATGCTTCATGCAACATGCAAAAAGCATGCACCAATTCGTCAGGCCAAAAAAATTGCCTCCTGCAGCAGCAAGAGGCTATTTTGTCTCTTTATGGCCGAACTCAGCGCTGTTTAAACCATACACCTGCCGTGGATAAACATGATTAACTATCTCGATTACTAAATATCCACTATCCTTAACAAGGTTCTAAAAAACCCACATTCCTTTACCCGTTCTGTATCTAACTGCTCTGCTCAATTGACAAGTAAGTATTTACTTGTAATCTCACTAAACGATCGCGGGCAATTAAGCAAAGACAAATGCCTATAAACTTTAGTCTAGTTTGAAAGCGTTCTTTATCGTCAGTCTTCATCTTCCATAGACCCTTGTAAGCTTTCATCAAGTCCATCGAAATTTAAAGAAACTTATAAAAGTTTATAAAGTGGATGTTTCTCAGTCCAATCTACACAACTTTAAGAAAGATGTATTTAGAGCTGATGAGAGTGCATAATATTAAAAAGTTTTAACAATATAGATTTCTGCTATAAATGTTAATAAATTTATTTTAATTTCTTATTATATATTAATTCTTTTTAATACTTAATAGTGTTACTTAACATGTTTAAGTGCATGCTGTGGCACCCATTTAGATAGTACCTATGATTTTTGACAATATGTAATATGTGTTTTATATAAATGTAACAACAACTGGATGTCCTAAATAAATAAATAAAGTTCTTGTAAGATTAACGTTTACATTGCTTACATACTAATAAGTAGGTTAACCGTTACAATGCAGTTTTCAAGCAGGGGATAATGACTATGAAGTTGAAATATCTAACAACCGATTTTCCATGTTTTGGAAGGATCGAGGGGAGGAATCAAAATTATGACTATAAGCCGCTTACCGACAAAAGGGCTGTCATGTTTATTTACGAGTACGTCACGTCACGACCTCTCACATAAGACGAGTGTCGACGCTAACCAAAGCCAATTAACACGTCACTCCGAGTATTTTCAATACCGGCTGCGTAAGGAAACTGGCATAACTTAAATGTAAACAAAAAACTGTCCAAACGTAAGTAGTATCTTAGAATAATGGGTGCAGGCGTATATTATAGTGGGATAAAATAATATTTAACTGAAATCTGGACACCTAATAATTCGATAATGAAGAAAAAACAAAATATGAAATTGTCTTTAGGTAATAGAGTAGCCTAAAATCATCATCATATCAGCCAAAAGACGTCCACTGCTAGACATATGCCTCCCCAAGGATGGCCTACAATAAAGACCAGTAAATGGTACATAATATACATCCTTTTTTTACTTTCAGATTACTTTATTCTCATAAGAAAACAATTTACTTTACATTTTACATTTATACTTAAGAATTATTTCATTGGATGTCATACGCGGCTGCATTATTTCAAATTATAAATAGTCCATCAATGCCTTATACATCCTCTTGGTTGTTTGGATGAGCGATGACAAACTCAAACTCAAAAGGAACTTTATTTACAACCAACTTATTAGAGTTCTGTGTTAAAACCTACCACAAAACTCTAATAAGTTGGTTGTCTCTTTACACCCCTATCAGTCGCCATATCTACATTCACGCCTTTCATACACAATCCTTCATTCTTACAATTCATCCATCTCTGTTGTCCTGTGAGTCCTTTTAGATACTAAGTCATGTTTATATGTAAAACCATTAATAGTAAATATTAGATCGAGAATATTCTAAAAAGTCCATCTCTCCGATACCTGCCCTAGAACACACTTAGAATGTACTTAATAGAACACATGAATAGAAAATAATTAACTCATTTTTATTACTTGCATTTTATTCAACCTCTAACATTTAGGTACAAATACACTTCATTCTCACCTCGTCTGTCAAGATTACCAAGGCAAATTTTTATTTTATTTTAAGTTTAACAACAATTAGTAGGTATGTCGTTCAAAATACTGACCAAATTTTTGTTCACTTATTTAAGGTTTTTGGGGAAATAAATTGCTGTTAACAACAAGGCCGCCAATCATACTGTATTTGTAATTGGGCTATCAATAAAGTGCAATCTATCTACTGAACCAATTTCGATAAAAAAAGTGTGATTAATCTGTTGGTAATATCAATCGAATAACAAATAATTTGGTATATCAGTTCATAAATGACAGACTTACAAAAAATGAAAAAAGAAAAAAGTACTGTGAGATCCTCCTCCTTTTTTGGAGTCGGTTAAAAGCGTCATCCTAGAGTCGACGCGGTCGGCATAACGCCCGGCCCTAATGTAGGGCACCCGTTACCTGACCGTGACAGTGCGGTGACGCAGCGGTTCGCGTCACACGGCTGCGTAATGACTTCAAATCATTCTATTGCATTTACAGGTGTAATCTCCAAGGCTGATCGATTTAAATTCTTCACAAGCACAAGCGGGTTCGCTCGTTCATTTCAAAGTTATATGCTGCTTAACATTTATGAATATTGCTCTAATACCTTGGGTTGAAGCTAGATGATTTTAAGCCTATGTTACTCAGTCCCCAGACGTGTAATGCTACATTTACATATAAAAATACTAGCTTTTGCGCGCGGCTTCGCCCGCGTGGGCTTCGAACCCGTGCATATTTTTTATGAACATAAAATCGGTTATTGTGACTAAACTATGATAGTTAGATATGTGCTCTCGCCTATAAGTCCGTAGTACATCATTTTGTTCTATTGTCAATCGTTTTTGCAGCGCACGCATAAATAGGTTTTCGATTGGTTTACAAAATCGCAATTTTCATACGGATCCTTAATTCTTTTGAAAATAAAATATAGCCTATAACCTTCCTCGATAAATGGACTATCTAATACTGAAAGAATTTTTGAAATCGGACTAGTAGTTCCTGAGATTAGCGCGTTCAAACAAACAAACAAACTCTGCAGCTTTATATATTAGTATAGAGTATAGATTGGAGCTCCAGTAGTGTTTGGAATTCATGTATTAGGAACTTACCGTGTGGTGATGGATTTAGAATACATAGTGTCGCCACCCCAGTTCTTCCTGAGGGTGTCGCAAGAGCCGACAAAAGGAAATTATAAGGCCGAAAACCTAGTCGCAAGAGAAGAAAAACTTTATACATAACCATAGACCAACCCGTGTGGCCAGCGCGGCACAGTATTATAATTAGCGACCATGTAGTTGGAGGAGGCTCGACTCGGCAGTGGGCCCCTTCAGCCCATAGGTGACACACTGTTGAGACAGGCGCCCTCCAGTTACATGGAGAGTAATTAGCTATTTTAAATCCGTCACCACTGCTCATTAAATAACATACAAGCATTCAATTAGTTTATTTGTGTTTTTCCTTTTTTTGCTGGTTCATACATGCGGCTCTTTCAGTTCTTTTAGTCGCTTTTTTTGATACCCTAAACTTGGAATGGGTTGATGGCATTACACATTATAAATCCGTCAGCTAACGGACTATTTAAGGTATGATTATAATATTACTAGAAACCCGCCCCGGTTTCGCACGGGTGCAGTGATGAACATCTAAATTGGCCAGTAATTCTCTACAATATTATGCATGTTTTATAAATGTAAACCATCCTCTTGAATCACTCAATCTATTAAAAAAACCGCTTCAAAATAGGGACGGACAGACGTCAGCGACTTTATTTTATACTATGTAATAATAATGATGATAATGATAATGCAAATGAGTTATTATATTCGAATACTGTTTTATTTCATCGTTACACACATACTTATAAATGAAACTATTTCATTTGCTACTTTTCCTGACTTTCTCCTCAGCCAAAAGTCAAGGTTCTGTGGGTCACAGGCTTGGGTCAGGCACGCGGTGCCCATATCAATCGATCCAGAATTAACTACCTCTACGAACGATTTGAAACCTTAAGTATTATAACCGAAGGTGCAAATTAATAGACCGTTTCCTTTGAGGTGATGCACCGCTGTGATACGTGATAAGACTTGAATTGTAGTTAGCGGGATGGTTTTAATAAGTTGTATTTAGGGTTGGCTATTAGGTACAAGAAAATATATGTACTACTAATACTAATCAGCCCATACTTGACCCACTGCTGAGTCGGCCCTCCTCCCGTTATAAGGAGAGTACAATATTACTGAAGTCGGCAACAAGGCGTCCATTTAAACGCAGGAGTACCAATTGCAATTTAAGAGTATTCTTATGATACATACTTTTATTTTGCATCTTTCAAAAGATATTTTAGTAACTTTTTTAAATTGTTTTTTTTTTATTATTGACTAGCGACCCACCCCGGCATCGCACGGGTGCAATGATGAACATCTAAATTTATCAGTGTTTTTTTTACAATATTATGCAAGTATTATACTTAAAATCCTTCCTCTCGAATCACTCCATCTATTAAAAAAAACCGCTTCAAAATCCGTTGCGTAGTTTTAAAGATTTAAGCATACATAGGGACGGACAGACGACAGCGACTTTGTTTTATACTATGTAGTGATTTTTGTTTATACTACTTATTCCAATTTGTTAAATGAACTTGGACTTGTGGAAATAGAACTTTATATTTGTATTGCTGTATGTTTACTCTCTGACAACTTCGAAATGCTTGGACCTGGTATGAATCTTAACTGGCAGACATGATTTTGTAAGCAGTAATTTTTAGAAAATCATTGGCGGTCATCGTCGAATTAACATATAAATCAGGAAAGCTATTAAATAAAAATAAAATAGTATAAAACTAAGAACTAACAATACTTTAGGAATGCCATTTTTTTAGCTTAGAGACAAAGAGTATTTTATCTTAGAGATGGAATAGATTTGGGTTTACAACAATTGATTGAATAAAATGATACTTCTATCATTTTTGGATTGGAAAGAAATACAGTGCTTTCTTTCGGACCAGAGCGGGAAGAACGTGACACCCACCGTTGTCACGTTAGAGTCAGCCCTACTAATTGGACTTTTAGTTTAGATTTACGATGTGATAACTGCTTCAGTTGCGTATCTCTGCTCTTATTAACTACTTCCTTAATAAGGTAGCGCAATTAAATAATTACAGTTAACAAAATGCAAATAAGGTACTTTAGTTCCAAAACTAATACAGGAAATGTTTGTCGTCCAAATATTTTTTTGTGAATAAAGGGTCATTGGCTCAGTAAATAAAAACATATTTTTTGTTTAAATAAATTTGCGTGTAGGGGCTCAAAATTAATCCGTCTTGCCTAACCTTAAAGAAGCAGACATGCAGAAAAGTAATTATAGGAAAAGGAAAACTAATCATCTGCATTAATCTGTATTGCTTCGAATACCCGGTAAATTTTCATGGACTAAAATATTCGACTACCATCACGGTTTGCAGTGTCGCTAACAACTTTCCATAAAGAATTTTAATTGTTGATTTATAGAAAATGATGTCATAATTTTATCACATGGGTACATAAACCTTCTTCATGAATCACTCTATCTATTAAAAAAACCGCTTCAAAATCCGTTGCCTAGTTTAAAAGATTTAAGCATACATAAGGACGGACAGACGACAGCGATTTTGGTTTATACTATGTAGTGATAGTGTTACTAGCGACCCGCCCCAGCTTCGCACGGTTGCAATTATGCATGTATTATACATAAAAACCTTCCTCTTGAATCACTCTATCTATTAAAAAAACCGCATCAAAATCCTTTGCGTACCTATAAAGACAAGAAAGTATGTTAAAAATACATAGGGACGGACAGACGACAACGACTTTGTTTTATAATATGTAGTGATAATGATAGTGATGATGTAGTGATAGTGATGATGATAGGACTATTGAACGTGAAAGAGTCAAGAGAAGTCTTCTAACGCACCCAACTGCGGTTCCCAGTCTTCCACAGACCTTTGTACCAGATAGAATTCCTTTAAATACTCATTCGATATTTTGCATAAACTGGATCAACATTGATGCAATCATTATTAATTTAAGATTGGAAACTTATTACTCGAAAATCTTATACAGGGTGTTACCAGAACCTTGTAGGCATAACAATATAACTACAGATACTAATAAAACAAAACAAGCAACGAAAATAAGACATTTTCATTTTGAGAAAGAGGAATCTGCTAGCCTAGAAGATTATCACTTGCCTTGTATTAAATTGCCTACGCTCGCGTTGGCCTAAGCTCGGCCAGCGTGTATTGCTGGCATAACTGGAGGAGGTCCGACTTTAGATTGGGTCATCTATGGGTTGAGTAGTAGTAAGATACTAATTCCTACGATGGCTATTGCTTGTTTTTCACTGGAACTCCTGTTATATGATAGACATGTAATTCAGAATATCGTCAATTACACCCGCATATTTCAGGACAAAATAACATTTTAAACATATAACTATTTCTTTTAAATAGTTCTATGATTAGGCAAAAGGTAGGTGAGTAAACTGAAAGTAACGTGTTTAAGCAGAACGTTTGGGCATAAAATAGAATATAATAAGAAATATAAAGAAAATAATATTCACATAGAATCGTAAAACATTACAAAACAAGCAGATTGGCCAGGTTGTTCACATTGTTTAACGAAAGAGGTTTAACATATGCCCTAATTTCAGATAGCTGTAGGGTTTTGGTTACATCCTGTATAAAGCTATAAACAAATCATTAAATGTAAATATTACTTTTACCAATCCACTTAGGAGCTTGTTTTACGTAACATGATTATCCAAGATATTATATGATTGTCCCATAAGAGGCATTACGGAGGCAGAATAAAACCCTTTCACTGACCCTTATTTTATGTTCATCCTTTCTGTCCGTGTGGTGACGGATTTAGAATTCATTGTGTCACCACCCCATTGGATACGTAGGACACCTCAAACTAATAGCCGCTTTTTCGAATGCGTTAAAAAATGGTTAACCAAAAAAAATGCCGCCATTTTGAAATCGCTATACACTTAAATCAAGCTGACCACGTTGCGATGGCCGGTTTATTATATTTTTTAACTAGCGACCCGCCCCCTCTTCGCACGGGTGCAATGATGAACCTTTAAATGTATAGTGTTTCTTTACTATATTATGGATGAAGTATACATATAAACAAGCCTCTTGTGTTGCGTAGTTTTAAAGATTTAAGCATATGTAGGGACAGACAAACGACAGCGACTCTGTGTTATAATAATTACTAGCGACCCACCCCGGCTTCGCCCGGGTGCAATGTTTAGCATCTAAAATTATGAGTGTTTCTCTACAATATTATGCATATATTATACACATAAAACATCCTCTTGAATCACTCTATCTATTACAAAAAAACCGCTTTAAAATCCGTTGCGTGTTTCTAAATATTTAAGCATACATGGACTGACAGACGAAAGCGACTTTGTTTTATACTATGTAGTGATGTAGCGTCCTATACTTCTATGTCAACATTGCTTTGTTATTATTTTTACTAGCAGGACAAATACTACGAAGTGTGCATAGGAGAACATGTGCATGGCTAATAAATAGAATACAAAAGATCAAGGTCCAGAAAAACGATGAGCTAATATAGATAATCAGTGCCGGATTAAGCAAGCGCGGGGCCCGGCGGTAGCAAATTCTTTCAAAGAGCCTTGATATGCTATGGGTTCTTAAGTATAAGGTGGTAATAATACAATTCAATACTCAATACGTTTATTTGCTATCTATAGGTTACAATGTTGTGGGTAATTAATACATATTCAATATTATTATCAATATTATTTAAAATCATACCACATCTTAATAAGTTCCATTCAAAAAATTACGCTCAGTCAGAGATGAGTGAGTTTAAATATAGAAAGAAAGAAAGAAACGTATTTATTTTGTTCTCACATCTTTAGACACAAAAGACACAAAGAATTACAATTAAAATAAAATAAAAAAGGAATAATACAAAATAACAATAACAATTATTATTTTTACATATACTGTTTTGTGAGAACAAAAAAGGACCATAGCTCAGCATAATGCCACATCATAGCAGTATATGATGCAGCGCTGGTATTCTGCTAGGCCCTTGAGCGACTACACGGGTATCGGACAGCTAGGTGTCATTACAAGACTATATTATTCAACCAATATCATTACAAAATTCTTAATAGATTAGATACATACAATCAATACAGTAAATATAAAAAAGTAGATACAACACAGAACTATGTTGAAAATCTTAGCGTCTAAGCCATAAAAATTATAAAAGAAAAAAAAAAAAAAAAACAAAGAGAAAGAAGTGCGGGGCGCCCTTTCACGCGGGGCCCGTAGCAATTGCTACTCTTGCTACGTGGTTAATCCGGCACTGTAGATGATATCTTAAATTATAATTAATTGTATCGAGACCAATATCATGATATAGTGATACATAAAAAGCTACTAACGTAAAGTAGCCCGTTACGATAATTTATGTATCCGACAGATGTAGTCGTTGGCATCGTAAGGGGTCAAAGATTAAATTGTCATCGATTATATCGATTTAGAATTGATGTGGTATTTACGAAAGTAATCGGTAATGTGAGTAAACATAGCTTGGTCGTTAATCATCATGCCGAAAGCAATTTTGGAGGTGTAATATATTATGTTTTATATGTTCTTTGCGTCAAGAGGTCAAAGCATAAACACGCAGAGGCGTTAGTGATGTTAAAAGAAAAATTGGCTCCGCGTCTTTGGTTTGTATTTCTTTTTAAACGGATCACCTGCTACTAAGTATAATATGTCACGGGGGCTGTTCAATAACATGTAATTCACGAAGAACCTCTGGTTTACATAAAGATACTTGCCCCGACCGTCATCGAACCAGGGGTCTGATCCAAAGGCACATCCGACCCCTAGACGAACAAGGCAGTCTAACTATTAGCGACAGACATTAACCGCGGAACATTAGGCTTCCACCATAGATCTCCTCATAGTACACTCTTCTGCAAACCGTTTCCAATGACTCCTAGCGACCTTTAGCTTTAATTTTTGGTTTAGCTTAATAAAAATAAATAATAGTTAAAAAAAACTAAAAAAATACGCTTTTATAGAAAATCGAACTAAAAAATAGAAAATTAATAAATTTGAATTAAAAATAGTGTCAGAAATAATGATTTTATTGTAAAAGCGTGGGGTGCATGGTATCAATAGTTCTAAATATTTTATAAACAGCTAGCAAATGGGTTATTTTGATAATATCCTGAAAAGCACACCACGGTTTTTACAATAAATTCATTATTTCTGAGACTATTTTTAATTCAAATGTATTAAAAATTATTTTCTATTTTTTAGTTCGATTTTCTATAAAAGCGTATTTTTTTAAACTATTAAGTATTATTTTTTTATTTGAAATATCATAAAGCTATTGCTAAATAATCACTAAAAAATATAGCAATAGCTTTGTGATATTTCAAATAAATAATAGATTCCGTTACATACATACAAGCGAAGCTAATAAAAGCGTATTAAAAAGTCTGATTTCACGAGCTGAACTGGAATGATCAAAACTTACATAGTTTGCTACTGATAATAGACCTCAATGATAAACTGTTGTTTTCGATAGACCCGTTCAGGGTCTTGAAGGGTAGATCGCTCCATCATCATCATTTCAGCCGATAATTGACCCACTGCTGAGTCGAGCTTCCTCCAAGTTCAAGGAGGTGAATAAAGCTACTGTGCCACGCGGGTAAAAATTTACATAGTTGTCTGCCTTTTGCGTTCCCTTAGGCGCCTGTTAGATGGAGAAGTTTGTAATTTCCCACACATAATGTAGAGATTATAGAAGGAGGAATAAATAACGACGACCTGGTTAAGATCGCCGGAAAGCAGCGGATGCGGGCGGCCCAGGACCGGCCTTTGTGGAAATCCTTGGGGGAGGCCTATGTCCAGCAGTGGACGTCTTTTGGCTGAAATGATGATGATGATGAATAAATAATGCTAATACATTTTAGTTTTATCACTATCACTACATAGTATAAAACAAAGTCGCTGTCGTCTGTCCGTCCCTATGTATGCTTAAATCTTCCAAACTAAGCAACGGATTTTGTAGCGGTTTTTTTAATAGATAGAGTGATTCAAGAGGAAGGTTTATATGTCAATATTGGACCCGTGCGAAGCCGGGGCGGGTCGCTAATTATGAATAAAAATAATTTAAATCAATAAAAAAACTGACACACACGCATAAATATACTCTTTTGTTTATGCAGTCAAATTGAGAACAGAACTATATTTAGAGAACTTTAATTTAAATTAAGTATAGACGCCTGGGCAAAAACAAGTTATGTTTAAAAATAAATGCGCATAAATGTTTAAACATTGTGAGTGACATTTCCTCACCAGCGCATCAGTTAGATAATAATATAAGAGTGAAAGCGTTCCGGCGGATTCACACCAAATTTACAATCACGTGTGATTCTTTACGGTTATATCTTCTACAAGACCTTGACTAGATAATTCAACATCTCGTTCATTCTAACACCCTACCAATATACAGGGCTTAACCAATCCTATAGCCATACCGAGGATCGGTAGTACCACTGATACCACCCCATTCCATCCTAAGTCGACAATAGGAAATGACAAGGTCGAAACCTAGCAAGAGAAGGAAAACTAGATACGAAACCTTTTTTTGTGTCGCTGGTGAAATGCTTTATGCATTCCAAATTCAAATTCAAATTCAAAACTCATTTAATCAAGTTGGCTCATTAGAGCTCTTTTGGCAAGTCAAACAACAAAATAATATTTAATTTAAAATTTACCATCTACCACCGGTTCGGAATGCAGTTCTACAGAGAAGAGCCGGCAAGAAACTATGTAGTTGCTCTTTTTAGATCACCATTTTTAGGTACAAGGCCGTGATAAGACAGTTTGTGAGAGCAAACGCGCGCAATAGTCGCAAAGGGCCAAACATCAGCCAGATCTAATCAACAATACTAACCTTCTAACGCCCGAGCCAACCCACCCCCAGGAACGGCACCTGTTCACAAGCATGACGCATGCGGCAGCCATCGCTCTCCTCAACCATATTGCAGGGAAGAGAATGACCCGTCGCACGACGCCACCACCCGGGGATTAGGTGCGACTACGGAACTACTCGTCTACCCACTAAAACCTCAGCAGTATACCCTCACACGACACGCTTGGGGCGCCACAGGTTCGCGTGAGCGCATTCCACTGTGACATATAGGATGTGCGTGGCACAGTATTACCCTCCGCGAAATTGGAGGAGGCCCGATGCAGCAGTGGGTCATGTTTGGAATAAATAGGTATAGTACTTCAAAATTTGAGGCAAAAATAAGCAACTTCTTTTTCTTAATGTTATGTGACGAATGTGTCTGAGTTTAAGCCATTAGCAGAAAGTAATGGAACACCAATACCTAAGCTTCACTATCACTATCACTAATTACTATCACTAATCACTATCACGAATCACTATCACTTATCACTATCACGAATCACTAGCACTAATCACTATCACTAATCACTATCACTAATCACTATCACTAAATTTTATAAAACAAAGTGGGTGTCGTCTGTCCGTCCCTATGTATGCTTAAATCTTTAAAACTACGCAACGGATTTTGTAGCGGTTTTTTATAGATAGAGTGATTCACGAGGAAGGTTTGTATGTATAATACATGCATGATTGCACCGTGCGAAGCCGGGGCGAGTCGCTAGTGTACCTACACCTAATTAAAGCCTACTAGTTGGTTAGTTCTTAGATGTAACCATTGTTTTTCAGAAAAAAAAACACTAGAATGTCGACTACTCCCTGATACTTCAGGATCCTTTTGTCTGCTCTTACGTCACTCTCAGGATGAAATGAATTGAAGTGGTTTGTAATGCTGAAAATATTGAAAACTTTGAAAAGAGCCGGTAAGAAACTATGCAGGTGCTTTTTCAACTGATTTTTATAATAATAAATTAGTATAATATGATAAGGTGTCTTAGAGACACATGAAATTCAAATAAATTGCAATTTATAAGCTTAACTGACAATTTTGGTCTGTCCGGTATTATAAAGTGCCGTTTTCTTTCCGCTTGTTAAAGACAAAGCGTGCTAACCTATTTACTCGTGCAAGTATGGCGATAAGCATAGAATCAACATTTTTTTACTAGCAAAATTGCAAACGCTTAGTCTGTTGACCTCCATTTAGAGATGTCCTCTCTTGATTGCCTAACACTTTACAACAATGCTATTAGCATCTATCAAACGCAATGTTTGTTGGAGATATGTTTGTTAGGTTTAAATAGGAACGACTGAAGTGAATTATTGTAAATTACATGAATAGTTAAGTACTTAATATATCTATCATTATCACTACATATTATAAAACAAAGTCGCTGTCGTCTATCCGTCCCTATGTATGCATTTAACTAACTAAGCAACGGATTTTCAAGCGGTTTTTTTAATAGATAGAGTGATTCAAGAGGAAGGTTTATACGTATAATGCATCCATAAAATTGTAGAGAAACACAGATAAAGTTAGAGGTTAATCATTGCACCATTGCGAAGTTGGGGTGGGTATTATTATAAAGGCAAGGAGCGAGTAGAGTTAGAATTTATAAGAGTTCGTTTTCGAGAGGACGATTTGTATGCGACCAGCATGCTGCATACTATACATAATATACTCGAAAAGTCAGAACTATTAGCAACAAGAAATATCTACAAATGCGAGAGTCACAAGTTCTACATCGCGATAGCGAAATTTACAGTGCAAAATCGTTCGAAATTGAGCGAATGCACGATTTCGAAATTCCCCACTAGAGTTATCGGGGAGATAGGCACCGCGGCCCCACACACTACCTCCTCTGGTTAGATGATGATCCCTTTGCGCCTATTCACAAAATATTTTTAATTTTACTCGACCATTAGGTAATGCCTTTTCGAAAGTGTGAAGTACTTAATAAAATTTAAAAACCAGCTCTATTTAAAAAACATACTTTCCCACCATTATAATGCCAAGTCATAGAAGGAGCACAATATATTGTATATTATCACAAGTGAGAGTTCTTGCACAATTTATTATAGTATACGCTGTACTGAGCCTGCAAGGTGCTAAATCTTTATTGTCAATTAGTAACAGTTTTAAATTAACTGAAGTACTTACACTGATAAGTTATTGAAGTGAACTTTGTGACTTTTGCGTATATCTCCAAGCTATATAGCCGTGAAGAAGGCTGGGTCCATAAAATAAAAAGATAGAACGAATCGCGTTCCGTTCATCTATCCGCATTCCCGGAGTCGGTCGTTTACGTACCCGCGGCATTGCTGTCGTGTAACGGATCGACTAACTGTAGGAGCGTTCCTAGTCGCGCTTTATTGAGCTGGTCTATTTTGATCAAACTATCTTACCTCACTTCAGCCCACAAGTCACTTACTTACTACTCTACTCTCTACTACTACTCTTGTCACATTGTATAATAGCCTTGATCGTAGTGTGTTAGAATATGCCTCCATCGTTTGGTCACCTTCCTACAGTATACACTAATAGTATGGAAAGCGTTCAAAGAAAAGCATTACGTTTACTATGTTATAGGAACGGTTGTGGAAGATCTCTTCCTTCATAGGAAGTTTTTTTTTAAATCTTCATATGAAGGAAATTTAATGTTACTGCACTTTAATTACGTAGGAAACAACAAGACCTGCGTTACTTACATAAACTATTACACAATAAAGTTGATTCACCTTATCTTTTAAACCTATTATATTTTAACAATTGTAAAACCTATCGCAAACCTATTAGACCTTTACGTTTTAATATTTATAAAACTAATACATCTTAATATAATCCCATGGCAAGGATGTGTCGCCTATATAATGTTAATGATCTATGTTTTTTTCACCCAAATCTAGATATCTTCTCGCAAAACCAAAATGATTTCCATAATACGGTTCCAAAGGTGCTTTTCAGACAGATTTAGAACTTGAAGATAAATTTTAGACATATGTCTAAACCTTTCTTTTTCAAATGAATGTTACGCTGGTACCCGCAGCGCGATCCGACTATCCACTAAAACGCCGGCGGTACACCCTCGCGTCTCTTTTGGGACGGCACAGGTTCGCCAGAAAGCAGTCTACTGTGGTACCTGTATTCTCTATGACCGCAGCACCCTTGTCACTAAAACTGTTCTAGTAAAAATAAGTAAAGCTCCCAAATTTTTATTTAAAATAATTTGACATTGACACGAAAACTAGAAGACATTGTGACTATTTCGTAAAGTTGATTTAACGAGAACAGTACGATGTGGATCATAATAGGTGGAACAATGAGGTGAAACTCATTGATATTTCCACCGGAGCCGAGGAAACCTAGGACAATGGCGGTGAAAATGTCTTAATGGGTCCCAAGAAAAGTAATTTGTAGATTGGAATGTTCCTATTATGTTGCTTATAGATTGGTTATCTACAATAACTTCTCGAGACTAACTAAAATATATTCAATTTGACAAACTTTTAGCAATAAAAAAATTATACTTTTCTCGTATTTGAATACGATAAAAAATTCAATTTTATTAAATTGACTCACGTAAGCTTTTTCGAGAGATCAATAATACATTCATCATTTGCCATTAACCACCTGTCAGGAATGCTACTCAATAGAGAACAGCTGACAAGAAACACTGTAATTGCTATTTAGAATCAACATTTATTGTAATAAAGATTTGCGAGTGCAAGAATCTGCAATATCTAGTCAAAAATGCCAGAAACAATCAAGCCACAGAAACGGATATAGAATAGAATGAAAAAAATTAAAATAAATAAGACGACAGATAGAAATGAATCGTTGGATAAGACATGTTGCTCCAACCCCAGTTAATGCTAGCAAAGTAAGGATACTGACTGACCAAATAAGAATGATAAAATACAACACCAAATTACAACGTTTTTTAAATAAGCTTTTGCGTACAGGCGACATTAATAGAGCTAAGAAGAAAGTAACTAGATTTGAGTGGTATTAAGTTTGAGTACTTTTTTCCTTTCTCGACCTACATTTTGGTCACGTTTTAGATTAGTCCAATTTCATTACTTACTACGTAGCTAAGTGTCACTTGCCTTTCTACGTATAGAGATAATATTTTAGATAAACGAAAGGTATGAATGTAGATATTATGCCAATAGGAGTGTATGAATACTACCACCTAGCCTGGGGCTAGGGCTAAAAGATAAATAAATAAATAAATATCCTTGGACATTGCACACACAACGCCATCTCGTCCCAAGCTAAGCAACTTAATGCTTGTGTTATGGTAACAAGATGGATGATAAACTACTTATATACATTTTTTTTTGTAAATAACATACATTTGAAACATGACGATTTATAAGGGTTATGTAATAAAACCTACATGAGATGTGGTGACGGGTTTAGAATATACAACGTCACCAACCCTTGCAATCCTGAGGGTCTCGTAAGAGGCTATTAAAGGAACAAAGTGGCAGATCATTTCGCCGTAAGAGAGGGAAAACTTAATACAAACTCGGTGCCAACCCGTCTTGCCAGCGTGGCACAGTAGGTTATTTTCCCTCCATGAATTTGGAGGAGGCCCTACTCAACAACAATTCATTTTTGGGCTGAAACTACGACGAATAATGATGGCAATATACACAATATTACACTGTTATTTTGGTAAATCTGTCAAAAACGACAATCAAATAGCAGATTTTGACTAATTTTGACCACATGTCACCAAAAAGTATGAAACAAAGTCGCTGTCGTCTGTCCGTCCCTATGTATGCTTCAATCTTTAAAACTACGCAACGGATTTAGAAGCGGTTTTTTAAATGGATAGAGTGATTCAAGAGGAAGCTTTATATTTATGATACATGCAAAATATTGTAGAGAAACACTGATACATTTAGATGTTCATCATTGCACCCGTGCGGGGCGGGGCGGCTCACTATATATAGCCTACGTCTTTTAAATGATAATGATTAATGTTCGGTCATAAATAAGCCACTGCTGGGTTCAGTCTTCAAAATCATTATAATGACTACTGCAATAGTGAACCTGGCAATAACGGCACAGAGAATCATTATTTTGGCGCGCTGCGTAATGCTTTGTTTTTTTTTCACGCTTTTCTGGTTCGGTGTATAAATAGTAACATAGAGTGTCTTTTCGGAGTCAAAATAATAAGGCACTATTTATTTTTTTGTGGTAAGTACGTGGTTTAAAGGTAGTATTTTTAACCCCCGACAAAAAGAAGGTTATTATGAGTTCGACTTGTACAGAAACATAAACTTACTTATATATTATAAAGAAATAGTGATTTATTATGTTGACTCCATGTCTAACTACAGAGTTGTCTATGGTTTCATTGTTCCTGAGCAAATACTCCTTGAAATATTCAATTTTATTTATTGAGTACGTGTAATACAAAATATCACCCTACCAAAATAAAATTAATATTTACAATGAAAATATATAATTATTTTATAATCTAACTAGCTTTTGCGCGCGGCTTCGCCGGCGTGGGCTTCGAACCTGTGCTTATCTCTATGCATATTTTTATGAACATAAAAGCGGGTATTGTGGCTAAAATATGATAGTTAGATATGTGCTCTCGGGGACTTTTTGGTAGATCTTATTAGGACTTACAAACTCGTAGTACATTATTTTGTTCTATTGCCAAAAGTTTTTGCAGCGCACGCATAAATAGGATTTCGATTAAATAGGTTTTCGCATAAATAGGGTTACAAAATCGCAATTTTCATACGGATCCGTAATTCTTTTGAAAATAAAATATAGCCTATAACCTTCCTCGATGAATGGACTATCTAATACTGTAAGATTTTTTGAAATCGGACCAGTAGTTCCTGAGATTAGCGCGTTCAAACATACAAACAAACAAACTCTGCAGCTTTATATATTAGTAGGTATATAGAGTATAGATTACGGCTTACTCTTGCCATTGTTTGTGGCGCATGTTGCGATTTCCTTTCTAAACAAATGGTTTAGCGGGACTTGGTGACATCTTAAATGACCTGTTGCGGTAATTCAGTGTTTGATACAAACTAGATCAAGTTGGTCATCTGGCGAACTTGCTCTCACTATGCTGTTTAGTGCTGTAAACAAGACCAATAATAAAAAAAAAAACAAAAAACTAGAGAGTTTCTTGCCGGCTCTTCTCTTTAGAGTAGCTTTCCGAACCTGTGGTGGTTTCAGCATGAATGTTGGTGGACGAAGGTGTTGTGGGCGATCAAGCGAGATGGATGGATTATAGGAGTAAGGAATTGTATATGTAGGTATGACGACTGATAGGCGTGTGTGGAGACCACCACCCAGCGTGGAACAGGGGCCGTA
The DNA here is from genome assembly GCA_905475355.2 of Clostera curtula. Classification (NCBI taxonomy): domain Eukaryota; kingdom Metazoa; phylum Arthropoda; class Insecta; order Lepidoptera; family Notodontidae; genus Clostera; species Clostera curtula. Next base: position 12,503,498 of record FR997808.1, on the reverse strand, counting down.
AGATGATAATAGTAATTATAAGTATGATGATTTATAAGAGTTTTGTAATAAAATCCTACGTAAATAAAGTTCCTTTTGAGTTTGGGTTTGTTGGAAGGAAATTAACTTACGATGCTTCGTACAGCAGTCGCGTGTACAGGGTACCATATAATATTTCCCATCTTTTACGGCTTTCTGTAAAAATAGTTTTACGCACACCCTCATAATCATAGTCCCAGGGCAGAATGGACTGGTGTCATTGCAGTATAAATCCGACACTATATGGCATAGGCTTCTTTTGTTGTTTCAAAAAAACTAATAATGGCCATTTTAGGAACAAAAAAAAATTGTTGTTATTCCCGCGCCTGTCATAAGGTAAAAGCACATATTACGGAGGTATTTCACAACATTTGAAAGTAAGAAACAAAAATAAGCATTTGTAAGTATTTTTGAAGGTGCCAAACAACTTTATCGGCAAAAGTGGAATTTACATTTTGTATTGCTGTTGAGTCTATGTTTCTTTTCATGATATTTCTTAATTTACGAAAATATTTAAATAGTCGGGTCGATTTTCCCTATTACGGAGGTATGATTTTGGTCAGAGCCTATTACTGCGGTAGACGGCTCCTAATACGGAGGGTCAGAGATTATATCCATTGAAGTTCCGTACAAATAATATTTTTTTAAAATATGTAGTGTTAGTAATAGTTATTTGTGCAACAAGAGAACAAAGTGTTTTTTTGCTCCGAGTGCTGATTTTGAATCCTGAGCAAGCGAAGGATTCAAATTTGAAAAAGGGCTGCTTACCACAATGTTCATTCTCGTAAAGCTCATCTCGTTACATTACATTGTCTCGAGGCTTTGTAAATACTCATACTTTGTTGAATTGATAAAAGTGCTTCAGCCAGTTGCGCATTATTATAACACTTGCGTTTACGCAAGTCTTATAATAATGCGCTGCGCTGTCCATATTGTCTATAAAGACAGAAATATATATAATATTATGTAGATTGCATAAATTTAAATAAAAATACTCATGAGTTTAAAAGATTTTATCGCTTTTGTTTTTATCAAAAAGAAAACATGCATATATCATAAGTAGCGACAAAAAAGAAACAAAGCTATTTATTTATTTCATCATCATCATCAGCCCACATTAGTCCACTGCTGGACATAGGCCTCCCCTAATGAGCGCCATAGCGCCCTGTCTTCAGCTTGACGCATCCAGCTGCTGCCCGCAACCTTTCGCAGATCGTCGCTCCATCTAGCAGAGGGCCGTCCCACACTACGCTTGCCGATTCGCGGTCTCCACTCAAGAACTCGTCTACCCCAGCGGTTGTCGGTTCTTCTACAGATATGACCAGCCCACTGCCACTTCAGTCTGCTAATTCTCTGAGCTATGTCGGTGACCTTTATTTATTTACGGAACCCTTAAACTTGTAATTTTATAGTCTATGAATAGGGCCGTAATAGGACATCATGTAACCTAATACAGAGTTACATGGAAATAACTACCACCGTAATAGGAAAGCTACTCGTGTTTTTAATAATCCTAATTCTGACCCATCAAAATTTCGATAAACAAAAGAGTGTAAAGGTTTAAATCAAACGATTACAATTTTTTGGCTCAGATGTGTAAAACTCAAGTCAACAGATAAACAAAGTAAATGATTTGTGATAAATTAAACTACACCTTCCTATTTTTACCCCGTCTAAGAAACCAACATTTTGTACTCAACAGTTTTCATATTTATTTACATTTCTAATTAAGAACACATGCCGCAGAATATGGTTTCTAATTTATGAGATTAATAATTATTGCAACTAAACTTGGAACTGATTCAATAAGTTAATAAATTGAAAGTTATAAACAATTAAACATGCCTAGTATTTTTCCTATTTCGGAGTTATACCACCGTATTAGGATTAATCTATAAAATTCGTATCGTATTACGGCGGTATTTTATTTCTCATTTTTTGGGTAAAAATGAGTTCCAAGTATGAAACAAGCTATTTAAATAGTGGGTGTAATAGTAGGAATATGCTATAAATAACACATTAACAAACTCAAACGGCTTATTAATAGGAAAAACTTAGTTTATAAATATTAGTGTACTTAATATTGTTGTTCCGCGTTTGTATGGCAGCCCCTCTCACGTCGATTCCGTTACACAAACTGATTGATCTTGTTGTATTGTCTATGTGCTATACTTGCAAACGTCAGTTAAGTCATCAAGTAATAAATTTAGAATAAATACTTTACGTTTTGATGTACTTAAACTGAATAAAACAGATATAAAACTCGAAAATAGAAATACCACCGTAATAGGAACCGATTTTGACTACCGCCGTATTAGGACCTTTTTACCTTATTTCTTGTTACATAGTATAGAAATAGTGCCTCATTATGTGGCCGAATTAAAGCAATCTTAATCTAATTGCTACGGAAACGGATTTGTAGAAAAAAGAACCGCGTACGATTAGCCCGTCTTGTCTATTCAACTGTGAAGTTGAAACTGTTGGTTTTCATGCTTTAGTGCTCTACAAGGCATTGATCCTGAGAACTGACTGCATTGTTCCGATTAAAAATTAAGGCTATCAGGAATATGATTTATTCTTACAGTCTTCGAGATCATCATCATCATAACCTATAATGCCTCTCTTGGGTCTCCCCATTTACAAGGAGGCGAATTAGTATACAGTACTACGCTAACCAGTTGGGTGGGCACAGAGTTTTGTGTAAAGTTGTCCTTCACTTGTAGCTAGGCTGCCGCTTAGATTAGCTTCTGCCGACACCCTCAAGACGGGATCGAAAACAACACATTATCACTATCACTATCACTTCATCACTATCACTTCACTATCACTACATATTATAAAACAAAGTCGCTGTCGTCTGTCCGTCCCTATGTAAGCTTAAATCTTCAAAACCACGCAACGGATTTTGAAGCGGATTTTTTTAATAGATAGAGGAATTCAAGAGGACGTTTTATAGGTATATTACATTCATAATATTATAGAGAAACACTGATAAATTTAGAGGTTCATCATTACACCCGTGCGAAGCCGGGGCGGGTCGCTAGTATTCTATAAAATGAGCTTAGCTCCTCAGTAGATCCTGGTATGGAGCGTTTGGAAATCGAAGTTCACCCCTCAGTGATGTGGTTATCCTACTACTACTCAGCCCATAAAAGACCCACTGCTGAGTCAGGCCTCCTCCAATTACATGGAGGGCAATTAGCCTAATGTGCCACGCTGACCAGACGGTTTGGCACAGGGTTTGTGTCAGGTTTTCCTTCTCTTAGGAGAGGTGATCTTGCGTTCCATTAGTCGCCTCTTACCACACCCTCAGGATGGAATGGAGTGGTGACACTATGTATTCTTAATCCGTCACCACACGGGTAATCCCGTGGATGGTTATACACTTTGATAAATAAATGTGCCAACCAATTTCCTTCTTCGAAATTCAAGAATGTCCGGCCCGATGACTGACGAAAGAAGCTGCTTCACTATCACTACATATTATAAAACAAAGTCACTGTCGTCTGTCCGTCCCTATGTATGCTTAAATCTTTAAAACTACGCTACGGATACGGAAGCTGTTTTTTTTAATAGATAAAGTGATTCAAGAGGAAGGTTTATATGTAGAATACATGCAAAATATTGTAGAGAAACACTGATAAATTTACATGTTCATCATTGCACTCGTGCGAAGCCGGGGCGGGTCGCTAGTATAATATATAATAAAACACACAGACATAATACATACCATAAAATGCTAACCACACAGAGCTAATTTCAAACGTAATTGTGAAGTACAAATCAAAAAATTCCTTCGTACGAAGTGGGCGTGCCGCGGCTGCTAGTAAATTGGCCATGCACCATAGAGGTGTCAACGAACTTATTCCGGCCAATGATAGGGGCAAATTATAGTTGCCTTCTGACTGCTGACAAGATTAAGATTTCGATTTGAATTGTACTACATTATTCACCCGGCTTCGGTCAATAATATTGTTAAAGAGAGTACAACCTTTTTTTTTTACGTCGGAGATCCTCATGGTTACCGGGGTATGTGGGTCTCCGGGGCGCGTAGAGATGGTTAATTGCGCCCCGACCTACCCACTAAAACGACGGCGATCCTCGACTGCCCAAACCAGGGCCACGGGATTCACTCCCATTACGGGAGCATCCTCCGTGGCCCTGGAAAGAGTACGACCTGGAACATTCGCATAACGTCGGCGTTGACTTTAACGCGTTGCACAATATCACCTACCCACCCGATCCTGAGGGTGTCGTAGCCTTAAGAGAAGGAAAACTTGATACAAATCCTGTGCCAACCCGTCTTGCCAGCGTGGTACTAATTTCCCTCAGTGCATTTGGAGGAGTCACGACTGAGTAGTGGGTCATATATAGTCTGAATATGGGTGTAGTATACCGACATACAGACAAACAATTTCATTACGTAACCCAGCTTGAGTTGCGCCGCAATTATTAACAAGCTAAGTAAGTACTGATGACGGACTGTATGGGCCGGCGGCAAAAGGAGATTACTCGGAAGATGGGAATGAAATAGGCGTAAAGAAGAAGATTATTACCATTTTCTGGCTCCCGTTACACCGGTTTGCGTCACGGAGATTTTACGCACCCAATACTACCAACTGTAACTGGTATAGTTCAGGAAATATGAATTGAACGTTTGTGAAGATCGCAATGTAGATAAAAAGTCACTAATTTATATTTCCTGAACTATACCTACCTATTGAAGTCGGAGTGGCATCAACATTTACTGTGTGCATCCGTGTGTCGACGGATTTAGAATACATAGTGTCACCACCCCATTCCATCCTGAGGGTGTCGTTAGAGCTGACGAAAGGAAATGATAAGGCCGAAAAGCTAGCTGCAAGAGAAGGAAAACTTGATAGGAAACCCTGTGTTAACCCATCGGGCCAGCACAGTGGGCTAATTTCCCTCCATGTAGTTGGAGGACGCCTGACTCAGCAGTGGGTTATTTATGGGGTAAAGTAAGTAAGTACTGTCGGTAAATATTGAAAAAATGTTTTAACATAAAATGTTATAAACATTATTTTAAAAGAACTAAAATGCGATAAGAAATCAACAGACATTCCAAGATTTTTTACATTTTCTTTATAAAGGTAGTTGCTGTATTTTTGTTGTTCAGCGTGATCTCCTCGTCGATTCGCGTCGATTGACACCACCATCGATGTCCTCCAGATGTACGTGGAATCACCAGACCACCAAAACAGACAAAAAGGATTCTCCCCACTGTCAAAAAAGGCTGAATACCAGTGCCAGGTGTAGCTGACCCTGCCTATTTGTCATATGTGTAGTCTTTTACCTATATTTGTTTACGTGTTAAGTCAAATGAGTAAATGTTTTTGGGGTCCGAGTGCACATCTCCTATTCAGGGAGATATCTAGGAGACTTGTTGATGCTACGCGTGACCAGAGGACTGCCCTTTTTTTAGGTCAACGCATTGCTATCGCAATTCAGCGGGGCAATGCTGCCAGCCTTTTGGGAACGTTCCCCGGTGACAGCGATGTGGAGGAATTTTTACTAATAAATAAATAAATAAATATAAATATCCTTGGACATTTCACACAACGCCATCTCGTCCCAAGCTAAGCAACTTAATGCTTGTGTTATGGTAACGAGATGGATGATAAACTACATAAATACATTTTTTTTTTGTAAACACATACATATTATAGATAGAAATGACACCCAGACTCCGAGCCAGTGCCTCTGGTTTAGACAAAGACACTGGCCCGACCCCGGAATCGAACCCGGGACCCGTTGATCCAAAGGCGGCCCATCTGACCACTAGACCAACGAGGCAGTCTACAGTCTAAGATGGTACAAATGTTTTTTTTTCTATTGGTATAAAATAATGTTTAATTTGTTAAATTTTGCGAGTTTGTGCGTTCATAATAGTCCATGAGACGTTCCCATAAACGCAAAGCTATCAAATTTCATGGCCGATACTTTCCATTTATCGCAAAACTCAATTAATATAGAATTGGTTCGAGCAATTTGGTAAACGTTAGTCGTCCTACTCCGAATACCTATGCAATCCGTCTTATCTGTGTAAGTTAATCAATCTAAAGAAAGCTTTCACTTCACACCATTGTGGAAATATAATATTTTAATTTTGTCGCGTTGCGAGCGTTGCGAATGATGAATAATAACAGCTACAGTCAATTCATTCTTGGAATGGATTAAGAGTATTTTATTACAAACTAGCGACCCGCCCCGGCTTCGCACGGGTGCAATGACGAACATCTAAATTTGTTAGTGTTTCTCTACCTATTATAAATATAAACCTTCCTCTTGAATCACTCTATCTATTAAAAAAACCGCTTCAAAATCCGTTGCGTAGTTTTAAATATTTAAGCATACATAGGGACGGACAGACGACAGCGACTTTGTTTTATAAAATGTATTTATGAAATCAAAGTAACCTTGCTTGGTTCAATCGTGGACCCGGATTACTGTCTAGTGATAGGATTTAAGCTTTAATTCTATGTCAACCCATCAACCATCTAATGCTGATTATCGACATTTCAGCACTTAAATGACCTATTGCTTCCTCAAGTTGGGAGCTCAAGCGCTGCTTCAGATTAGCTTTTTTTTTCCTTAATTGCTAACTTCTCATGGCTGTAGAGTTTTTGTTATATCCTGTAATGTTGTGGTAGTGTGCATCATGTTAATGATGATCTCCGTCAACAACACGATCTACAAGTATGATGTAGCTTAGGAATTTGAAGATTACAAGTTGGTTCTAAAGTAGTATCAATTACATCAACCGCTTATGATGCTATTTCTTCAAGCCCGTCTCATATTTTAATAACCTTAATTTTCACACGCGTCCATTAGTGCCAGAGCTAGTGATACTTTTCTATCGGCTTTGGGGAATTCGCATTCAATAAAAATTATAGAAGGCCAATTTCCCTCCATGAATTTGGAGTAGGCCTGGCTCAGTAGTGGGTCAATAATGTGCTGAAATTAAGATAATGATGAAGAACTATAGATCTAGGCAATTTAAAAACAAAAACCTAGATTCTTGATTATATATTCAGAACAATTACTTGAAAGGCTGCAGTATATTAAATTATATAATATTGTGCTAGTTTCTCGATGTTTCTGTAGGTTACAAGAACGTTATATTTTTTTGGAATTAGGAGTTTTATTTCATTTCATTTAATTGTAATATATTTTTAATTGAGACAGCAAAGGTACCGTAATAATATGCGTATTACTGTTTGTGTTTTTGCATCAGCATAATATTTCAGAAACATTCCAATGCCTAATATGTGACGAATATAGTCAATGATTGATCAAAATAATCGGTCCGCCTGTCACAATTAAATGCCAAACAAAATAGCAGAATGAAGTGTAAAATGCTTTTTAAAGTTCTTGACAGCTCTCTGTCTATACGAAGAGCAGCGAGCGGGTCGCCGCCGCGCCGTTATAAAGTCGTAATCGCCCTCTAATTGCTAATTACGCAACGATCACATAGCTGTTTACGTAATTGTGTTCATGTGTGATAATGCCTGCCTGGGAGCCGAATAACTGTTATGGAAATATTCACAAAGGTCGTTGAGTCTTCCTGAGTTTCCTACCGCTACGTAGTATACATTCAAGAAGATGTAGAAACTTTTTGAATAGCTCCAACCATCTCTAGTTCCTATGACTAAACTCCGGTATGCGAGTTAAGCAACGTTCCATTAGATGGGAATGACCCACTGCTGAGTCGGGAGCCCAACTACGTGGACGGTAATTAGCCTACAGTGCCACGCTGGCCAGACGGGTTAGCAAAGGATTTTGTACCGAGTTTTCCTTATAATGCGGCTAGGTTTTCGGCCGTGTCATTTCCTCTGGCTCTTGCCCTTAGGATGAAATGGGGTAGCGACAATATACAGTCTAAATCCGTCACCACACGGAAAAGTTTAGATGGTAACATGCGACCTTATATGGTCCATGGGGAATTGTGGTAAGTGACAACAAGGCGGCTAAAGAGACGGACGACCTCATGATAAAAAAAATATGCAAATTGCGACGAAGATGAAAAAACCTCATGCTAGACCATTTAGCCAAAGATAAAATCGATAGTCCAACTTGATACCACCCCATTTCCATTCTGAGGGTGTCGTTAGAATTGTCTGAAACAAAATTCTGTGCCAGCCGTCTGCGACCCAAGCAGCAGACAGTGAGGCACAGTAGCGAAGTTGGTGCGCAGTAGGCCCACATTAGCAGTTTTCAATCATAATTTTTTTGAAGATGTGCATTTACTATGAAAGTTTTTATCATCCATGCCATTGTGCCAGATCAACGAGGCGTTACACGATTTATAGTTAATACTTCTTAATCTGCAAATCTTAAATATCTACCTTATATTGTTGAAAGGATACAGTTATATCCGTTGCCTGTCAGAGATCGCTGCGATGTTCTATATTGATACGGTGGAATTCGGAACACAATTAAGTTGTTTATTCGAGAATTGGGCTCATGCCGAGATTACAGATAATAAAATTTACTTTCATCCGTCATACGAGGTCCAGACGGGGTTATTTTGAAGGTTTCTTTAGTCGCTTCTTACGACAAAATATAATTGGTAAGTGATATCATCATGTCAATATCATTCCAGTAAAAAGACGTCCACTACTGGACATAGGCCTCCCCCAAGGATTTCCACAACGGCCGGTCCAGAGCTCATCCACCGTTCCACAGCGATCTTAAACAGGTCGTCGGTGCACCGGGTGGGAAGCTTTTTTCGGAACGCGGTCGCCACTCGAGGACTTTTCTGCCCCATCGGGCACCAGTCCTACGAGCTATGTGCCCTGCCCACTGCCACTTAAGTTTGGTAATTCTGTGGCCTATGTCAGTAACTCTGGTTCTCCTGCGTATCTATTCATTTCTGATTCGATCTCGCAAGGAAACTCCGAGCTTAGCCCTCTCCATTGCCTTTTGTGTGACTTTGAGCCTTTTGATGAATTGAAATTGTGAATTGATTATGGTCGTGGTGGTGAATGTAATTAACACGCTACATGGTGTTAAAATGTATTCTTATTTCATCAACATAATCTGAACTTAGGTACATCTTTATCTATACATCAAATAAATTAATTTGGAGTGTCTCTTTGTAATAATAAAATAACCACTTTTTACTAAATGCGTTAGAATAGAATAGAATAGAAAACACTTTATTGTACAACAAACACCTTTCTATCTGCCTGTCTGTCTGTTTGTCCCTGCTAATCTCTGGAACGGCTGGACCGATTTTGACGGGACTTTCACTGATAGGTAGCTGATGATAAGGAGTAACTTAGGCTACTTTTTTAGACTAGCTTCGCCCCGCGGCGTCCCCCGCGGTAGAACAATAACCGCGGGTAACGCACCCGTGCGAAGCCGGGACGGGCCGCTAGTAATACAATAAATTCCAAAAATATACCCATACATATAAATGCGGTGTAATACATAGATACATGTATACATAGTAATACATAATACTTTGTCAAACACGTTTATTACTATATTTCTTGAACCACGGAAATTCCCACCAGTTGTTCAGGTCTATTCTATTTAAACATAAGTTGTCGCGTCGTCGTTTAGAAATTACCCTTAGTCTACGCCTATTACACGTACCAACAAGATAATGACGAATAGCCATAAATTGCTTCCATATCCGCCGGCCAACCGCATGGTGTATTGATTGTGGTCAGTGCGTTTAAAGAAAAATGCCCTGGTATATCTGTTCACTAGGCTTAAACGTTTACTAACCGCACTTAAGTGTCATTTACATGAATACTTTGTTGAGGGGATGATGTCGAAGCAAAAAAAGTATCATGTAAAATAGTGTACCACATAACATTGTTCCCTGTGTTTACGGATATAGAGCACATATTGGCACTGCCCCTTTTCATCCTGAAAGACAAAAGGAAATAATGATAAGGCCAGAAACTTAGCCGCAAGATAAGGTTGATACGAAACCCTGTGCTAACCCGTCTGTCCAGCGTGGCCCGACTCAGCAGTGAGTCATTCTTGGCCTGAGTAGTACACAGTAGTTAGTAATAATCTACTAAACTAAACACTATGGGCTCCATCAGAAGGCTCAAAGTCACCCAAAGGGCAATGGAAAGGGCTATGCTCGGAGTTTCCCTGCGAACAGAAATGAGGAGATACGCAGGAAAACCAGGGTCACCGACATAGCCTACAGGATTGCCAAACTTAAGTGGCAGTGGGCAGGGCACATAGCGCGCAGGACCGACGCCCGATGGGGCAGAAAAGTCCTCGAATGGCGACCGCGTTCCGGAAGGCGCAGTACACGGTGAACCGACGACCTGGTTAAGGTCGCCGGAAAGCAGTGGATGCTGGCGGCCCAGGACCGGCCTTTGTGGAGATCCTTGGGGGAGGCCTATGTCCAGCAGTGGACGTCTTTTGGCTGAAATGATGGTGATGATGATGAAACTAAACATTTAATATCGCACGCGGAAAGATGATTGTACCTGGGAGTCCCACATGGCCCGCCTAGTCCTCAAAGACCGGGAATCCATGAGGATTTCCAACGCAGTTCTGCTATGCGTATATTCACCCATGATTACACATGACCTTGAATAATATCATAGAAGACTCGTAAGAAAAGTAGAGATATCCTTAGCAAAAGCTTTTGAACGCCCATGGAGAGAAATCAGCCTATTGTGCCGCGCAGGTTAAATGGACTAGCATAGATTTTTTTTTAATAAACGAGGTAGGCAACCTTTGGATCCCCTGATAGTAAGTGATCACCGCTTCCGATGTACAACTGTCAGACCAGATAATACGCGAAATCAGGTTATACTCGTTGACTTTACCCCTACGACGCCCTCAGGATGGAATGGGGTGGTGACACTATGTATTCTAAATTCGTCCCCACACGGATTACGATAAACTGTCTTCATGTAAATGGGGCTTTAGTGGGATCCTGTGACCTGTCTAACTAGTTTAAGGAGCCTTCTAATGATTTTTGTTTCCATTAGATGCTGTCCTTAGATACGTGCGCTTTTAAACAGGAATTGCAGCATTTCATATATTTTTATGACGAGACATCCATGGGAACTTATTGCTTGAACGCTTTGGTATGAAGAAAAAATACGCGCTAGGCATTCGGTTCGTGGAGGAACTTAGAATTTTATATTTATTATATTCACTAGTTAGCTTCTCTCGGCTTCATTCTCGCAGATATGTTAAGATATTCACTATATGTATAGCGGTAACAATACCGCATGTGACAAAAAAAATCGTTCATAATTAAAAATCAATTCTTTTTAATTTCAAAAAATGAGAGTTACAGAAAAGAGTAGTTACCATGTTTTTAAAATCGAAAAGCGGTTTCCTTCCAAAAGAGATTTTTTTAAATTTGCCACGTTGATTGCCATTGACATAGACGCGGATTTTAATCTTTTCGAATGGTTTTATATTAAACGTTCAAGTTCATGAATACTTGTACCCATTACAACACCTATAACAAATCTAGTTAAAATCCGTTTATCCGTTCAGGGGCTATGGTAATTTTTGGTTAAAACCTTGTTAATCTGTTGCAGGTGCGCCAATATGTGGCGTAGTATGCTACTGCTGTGCGCCCTGGCCAGTCATGCACAGCAGTTCAAGCCCAACCGCGTCACCAGCTTGTCCAGCACCTGCGACAAGGAGTCCATGACTGTACACCTGGAGATGGACCAGCCTTTCAAGGGATTGGTATTCAGCAAAGAGTTCTCGCGAGAATGCCGTGTGCAAGGTGAGATTCACAGCAATATTAAATATTGATTATTACATCTCTAGTTACTTCTAGGCACTACTCTCCTACTACTCTACTCACCATCAGTTACATGGAGGGTCATTACTGTGCCACGCTGGCTTGATGGGTTGGCACAAGGTTTCGTATCATGTTTTTCTTGCCTTGCGGCCACGTTATCGGCCATAAGACACCCTCAGGACAGCCTGATAGAATTTTATAGCAATTTATAGAATAGAATAGAATACATTTATTTCCTGAAATATGGTGTACAGAGTCTTAATGCTATAGGTCCCAAACTAGGCAAGTCTGTGTCTTGGTGACCTTAAAGGCTGATACATTTTATTCCAATTGTACACCGGCGCGATACCGCGATCAATTACATGAGCAATTACACATTAGTACAGTTGCACTTGATTAAATTTACAATAAAATACAAATTATGAAATGATATAGAACAGGATAAAATGAAATGCAATAAGCATTATAAGATTAATTATTGATTAAGATTAACTATTGACATTATGGGAATTATTAATTATATTTTATTTTTTAATTATATTTTTTACATGTCCTAAGCAAGTGCTACATGAATTTAGTCCACAATCAGAGCTTCTAACAGGTTTTAACGGCACCAAATATTTATCTCGCTACAACCTAAATCTGACCATGCGTCCTTACATGTATAAAAGATGTAAAAAAAATGTCGGTCTAGGCTTAATTTGGTTACTGTTAGGTAAGTGCAAATAAATTAAGGTATATCTTTTGTACAGGAGTCTAAAAACAACAAAACGCCTCATAGTAAATTACTTACTTCATACCAAATACTAAACCGATTTCGAAAAAACTTCTGCAAAAGCAACGACCCCAGCGTTGCTTTCGCATCGCGCATGTCATCAACCAATCGCATGGTTGACATACTCCACAAGATCTTAGGCGCAGGATAGATTTTGGCTCAAGATGTTTGTATGGGACTATAAAAACATTAAAAAAACAATATCATTTATTAAAAAGAAACAACAGTTGCATGTCCTGAAATACCTTTTCAGGAAAGCTGGATAGCAGAATCACCCTAAAACTGCCGTCGAATGCTTGCGGAGTAAGAACTTCAACTGCGAACACCACAGCGCAGGAGCCGGAAGATGATGAAGACTTATATTACACCGTGGGACTTGTCGTGCAGATGGACAAACACCTTCAGCAGTCCACTGACCAGGAGCTGCTTGTCAGGTAACCTGCCATTTCATCTTTATCTCAGTCAAAGAAACATCCACTACTAAGTTCCCTTCAACTAGCTTGGCCACAAAATTGCTATTTTTTGTTTCTAGTCAAGTTTTTGTGTCAAAATCACTATAGAACAATGAATACTTACAACAAGCAATACTCCGGACACTAGTATTGGTAGGTTACCGAAACTGTCAAAATCGACCATTGATTTCAATTGGGTTGATTCAACCAAGGTTGTCAATTTTGTCTCTGTTATAATAGCAGGTTTTGGAGGGTAATCAGCCTACCATGCCACGCCTAATATCTATTGTGTGTATCTACATGGTTTCACATTTTGTTCGGGCTAGGTTTACGTTGGCAATGACATCATCAGTATTCAATGGGGGCAGGGGTACTCTGTGTTTTCTAAATCCGTCAAAATCAAAATTCATTTAACCAAGTGGACCAAGTTCACATGAGCTCTTTTGACAGGTCTATAGAACATTTAACATTTACCACTTGTTTTATGGATAAGAGCCGACATGAAACTCTGTAGTTGCTTCATTTTACATTGCCATTTTTAGTCACAAAAGTAGGATTATGACAAATTTGTGAGAGCACACTCGCGCAATAGACGCAAAGGGGCGAACATCAGCACCAGCTGGTCAATGCTATTAAACTTTTAATGCCCGAGCCGACCGACCCCCAGCTAGGGCACCTGTTCACAAGCATGACACATCATGTGGCAGCCATTGCCCTCCTAAACCATATTGTAGGGAAGAGAACAACCTACCACGCCACGTGGCCACTGCCATGAGGCTTAAAGTGAGCAACGCAAGCCGTACTTCCAATAACTATAATATATCTTAGCCTTTTTCTCAGTGTAATTTTGGTCATCACCAATCTGTCCTGATTTTGAGCAATTGTGGTCTGCCCTCCGTGACATATTTAGTGGGACAACCGGTATTTATTTGGTTTGACCAGCCGTCAATTCTCAGGCTACTGACTACATGTAACGATCGCCATAGGTGGTAGAATGGCAGACGGGACCACTCGCCTTTCGTGCCCCCCGAAGCACAAAGGAGGTCAGATCTTAAACATTATAGACTAGCTTCCAGATAGTTTGCAATAACAAAAAAAAAACGCGTTAGGATGCTCTCACATACTGTCTAAAAACTGCCCCCACTCTTCAAAACTTTTCCATTAAACTTCCTAACTTAATGGGGTCGGCACCAGTCCAAACTGACTTGGGTAACTACTAGCAGTTGCATGCAGTTCCTCCCGGCTACCGCCCTCAATCCATCAAGTAAGCTTTCTGCTGTGTTTTCAAAATATCTTTTTTTGTTTTCAGATGTAAACTACAGCGGGAAGCGGTCCGTATAACCAGCTCTGCGTTAGAGTCTGTGATTAGCAACAAACTGCGGGAGATGGCAGGAAGGGATGCAAAGAAAACAAGGTACTTGTGCAGTTTTCTTAGTTAGTACCTTCTTCGTTCGGACCTTCAATTACAAGAGAGAAAATTGCCTACTGTGCCATGTTGACCAGAACGATAGGCACAGGGTTTCGTTTCAAGTTTTCTTTGTGTTTCTAGGTTTTCTGCCTTGCCTTCTCTTACGACACCTTCAGGATGAAGTAGGGTGGTTACACTATGTTTCTAAATCCGTACCTGAGTCAAATATCGCTCAGAACGCAGCAGGTTTCTAGTTTATTGCGTATATTAGCCAATAATATCTTTGGATACCGTAATCTGGCCTATTACCAAGTGGCTTTCGTAAAGAACGCTTTGATAGAATAGGAAAATAAATGGGCCTAGATTTTATAACTTCGTAAATTGATTTTTATTCGCCAGAACTGGGCGCAACCGGCAAGGATTCAATCCAGCCGAAGTGGAACAGCGAGAAATTTTAATGGAGGCTGCTAGGGCTTGGATGGAGCTTTCTCCAGCAGTATCAGCAACTGAGCCTGCAACTGTTGAAGTGGGCCAACCGACTAGGCTACTTATTCAATGCACTTTACCTGGTGAGTGTCTTCATCAAATAGACTGAGTGTAATGCCGCTAAACTTGCTAGATATCTCCAAATATTTGATTTACTACCAGCAAATACTGTTTATTAAAATATTGATTTGCCAGTAAAAATACTGGTACTAACCCAATTATGGTTAGGCCGGTGCTGATCCCAATAAAATTGGGAAACAATGACTGAGTTATATCAGCTTTGTGTGCGATTCAAACGATGCCTTTGGATCATGGGCTTCTGGTTTGATTGTCGGTCGGACAAGTACCTTTATGTAGGTGATCCAGTGACACTAGTCTGGGTCTGGTGTCAGCAAAATGGCGTCCTTTGCTAAATACAGGCATCGTCTCTAGACGGTTAGTTTCTTAGTGTTTGATTTTGTTTTGTTTAGCACCAAATGCGTGCTTAATCATTGCAGTAACTTAAATGCTCATATAATAACTTAAATGCTTATGGACATAACTTCTTAGGATTATGTGATTGTATCTGTCCAGAAATGAGTAAAGTCTTATCGTTCCATAGTAACGACACATAAATCCTTGCATTTTAGTTGGTGTTGGACTCCGAGTAACTAACTGCGTAGCCCACGATGGGCTAGGCGAAGCATCACAGAAACTCCTTGACGAAGCTGGCTGCCCTGTAGACGAAAGCATCTTCACCAAACCTACGCTTCACCAACATCAACACAAGAGCGAGATCGACTTCTCAGACTTAGAACCAGCTGACACCCAGAAGAATATCCACGAAAGCATGAACATCAAGCAATCTAAAGCTGATCCAGAGAATATGTTTAAAAATATAATGACGTACCAGCATGCTATAACAACCTTTGCAGCTTTCAAATTCCCTGATAGATCAAAACTGCATTTGTCGTGTGGCATCGAGCTGTGTAAAGGCATTTGCCCAACAGTCGACTGCAGGGCTTTGCAGAGGCCTCAACAGACCAGAGATGGGTTGGTAAGGAAGGCACGTCTGGATAAAGATGCTAGGGGTATTGTGATAGATCGGTTGGAGGTTTATAACAGTATTGAAGTGCATGCTCCGAATATTGAGCTGGAAGATGAGGCTTCAATTAGAGGTAAGTTTAAATAATTGTGTGAATGACCAAGATTTGACACACAATAAAATCCTTAAGAGTCATTGCTGAATCGAATCTCCGGTACTATAGACAGAACGAGAGATAAGTTAATAACTGTATAAAGAGGTTGCTTTTGTGTTATATAGAGTAGTATACCACTATTTAGTTATGTGAATCTGAAACATATCGAAGAACTATGTTGGTGATCTAATTATCATACCATCTTAACTATAACAGAAAAAAGGATTAGTTGGTTTAATGAGTACGAAGCCAGCCGTGTCACAATAAATTTCTTGCCACATTTTGAAAATTTTTGTTCATGTTAAAAATAATTCTCATATGTTCAAAGAATAAGGGAGGACAAAACATTTTTATGATTGAGCTTATTCTTCAATTAAATAAATCTTCATATTTTGCAGGTGCAAGAAGAATAGAATCCGAAGAAGACGCTTTCGCCCGAAGTTTCTCTCCTGGAGACAAAACTATTTGTCTGTCACCTGGCAAAATGGCTCTTGCATTTTGTATATTAGGGATCATATTTCTATGTGCGATTGCTGTAGCGTTCATATCCTTAATCCGAGCTAGAAGGCGTTTGAGGAGAGAACCTGTACATACGTCTCTCTCTTTCTACACGGGCAGTAAGAGCATGTTCTCTTCCAGTGAAAGTTCGAGTTCTGGCATAAGTGGGAGCAAACTGCTTTTGACTGATAGCCCATATATGGACCATCACTCTTCATCTAGCCGTAACTGGCCATACTCAAGAGCCTACTGAACGTCTTTGAATGAAAGAGCATTTGTTGGAACGCGATTCTCATTATCAATCTTTGAATCGAAGAAAAAGTAACGCTTATACAAAATGACCCTTTATTAAGGAATTGCACATTACGATCTCGAAACAGAATTGTTACGCAATAAATCTGGTAAATATTTACGTACCTAATATGCTCCGTTTTGACAAATAACCATGCAACCATCTTGATGGAAAAGACTATCAATTAATGGATACAATATACCGACTATGACTTTAAACTTTAAGGCTTCAAAACTAAAATATTGATGATCACCTTTTTTTTTAAAAAGAGAATATCAATCAGGATTGATTACAACTTATTTTTATTTATAATAGATTTGCGAATAGGAACTTAGTCATTTCATCTATCAAGATTTATGAAGCAAAAATATTTCATATTAAAATTATAGACATTGCTTCTGATTATTTTATGTAGGAAGCTATGTTAGGTAATCGTGATTGATGACTGTTCTTCAAGTAACTATAGCTTGATGCTCACTAAGCCCTAATTACACTTACTGTCCAATTAGTTGACAGATATAAGTCTTTTTTATTTCCTGGGGTGTGCTAATTGAGAGTTCAAGTTGAGGCGGTTTATTGCCTCAGCGTAAAACCAAATAATAGCAATCGCAGTGCTTTGTGTCAGTAAGATGTCGAAATTAAAATGCATTGACGTAAGTGCCGACAAAAGAAAATGACAAGGCCGAAAACCTAGTCGCAAAAGAAGGAAAACTTGAAATTTAACCACTGTGCCAACCCGTCTGGCCAGCGTGGAACAGCAGGCTAATTACCCTCTCCGTGATGGGAGGAGGCCCGACTCAGCAGTGGGTCATTTAAGGGCTAAGTAGTAGTAGTATTTAAAACTGAAGTTGAAGCGCTTGCAACTTTGGCAACCCTTCTCGGGCTGGAGCGCAAGTTGTTGCGGCGCTCGTCCTCTCCTCCATTAAAGATGTCCCTAGCCATCTGAGGCTATAAGCGTTGTGGTCGACAATAAAGGCCGCATTGAAATTAAACACTTTTTAACGGATTTATCGCGTGTATATTACTTTATTTAATTCCCGACCGCGACGTTTCGAATGCTTTGCAGCAGTCGTGGTCGCGGGAAGAAATTGATCAAATCTCAAACAAAATACTCATCTGCAAGACTTCTGGACACGATCGTGACATCGATTTCTGCGTGCACATGGAACGCTATCAATAAAACAAAATTATAGGCGGTAGATTTTAACTGTTTCTTTGTACTTTTGAAGACAACTGTTATCTCTCCCGCGACCACGACTGCTGCAAAGCATTCGAAACGTCGGAAATTAAATAATGTAATATACACGCGACAAATCCATTATAAAGTGTTTAGTTTCAATAATCGCGAAAACATAAGAAATCAATAAAGGCCGCCCCTAGAATAGAATAGGCAAAAACGCGCACATATTATTTTCTCGTGATTATTTTTCTATGTTGTAGTGTTGAAAATGGGGCATAAATTGATAATGCTTATTGAAACTTTGACAACTTGAGTTTAGTATATGTTATTCAGGAGGACAACACATGATGTGATATAAAACGAATGATAATCAGATGATGGGAACAAAAAAACAAAGTAAAGGTATAGTTTTAATATTGAATTATTAACGAACACACATGTAACACATGAGTTTTACAATAATTAAGGTGATCAATTTGATCAAAGACTGTTCTAGTAAGCACCTACATAATTTATTATATAATATTACACGCGAACGCTCGCCGGTGAGGGAGGTAGTATTGTAATGTAATGCTCAAAGTCGAATCTATAATGTTACATTACACGCGAACGCTCGTCGGTCAGGGAGGTAGTATTGTAATGTAATGCTCACAGTCGAACTGTAATGCTCAGTTCTCCTCCCTCACTGATGTAATGCTCGACTCTGTAACGTTACATTACATGCGAATGCTCCTGGTGAGGGAGCGCCCTTAAAAGGCCAATGTCACACGCATAAAAACGATGACGTTTATGTTTATTTTTATTTTTATTACAGTTCGTGGTAATTTGGTTTGGCGGGAAAATAAACTGAATTATGATTTTCATCCTTCTTGTGTTAATTGGCCTTAATTTCGTGCAAAACTATTTATGTCTAGATATTTAAAAATATATTTTTAATAAGACTCAAAACGACATTTGAGGCAATGCTTTTGAATAAACCTATGGTAATTAGCTAGATATTTCTTAATAATTAAATGATTTGTTTTTGTGTGTAACTCCATTACTTTAATTTTAAGGTGTGAATTTATGTCGCCAAATAAAGGCGATGAATTTAGCAGTATTTAAATTTCTTACAACAATGTGATGTTTTTTATTATAACTAATGAAGTCATGGCCAGTTTTTAAAATTTGTTTAATGGCTAAATGTTCGACGTGAAGTCCATGATGCCCTGTACCAAAAACCATAACTTATTTCATAATTAGATTGCAAATATTTCGAGAGACAAATTATTCTCATGGGAGGATATTTGTTTATAGGATACTAGTGACCCGCCCCGGCTTCGCACGGGTGCAATTATGCACGTATTATACATATAAACCTTCCTCTTGAATCAATCTTATCTATTAAAAAAAACCGCTTCAAAAAACCGCGTAGTTTTAAAGATTTAAGCATACATAGGGACGGACAGACGACAGCGACTTTGTTTTATAATATGTAGTGATTTAAATTCATTTGAATATTTGGCTGCAGTAGAGCCCTTCTGTTCGACCTGTTATTTTTGTTTAAATGAAATTACTTCCGTACATGTCAAAGGTCAAAATCGTATTCGCTGTTTGTATTCGTCCATCGAAACTTGGCTCATTTTGGGCGAGTACAAATATTAAAAATGAATTGCCCCCATCAATTATATATCAAACTAGCTTCACCCCGCGGCGTCACCCGCAGTACGACAATGACATCGCACCCGTGCGAAGGCGGGACGGGCCGCTAGTATATAATAATAATAATGATTCAGTTACGTAACGTTTGTATGGGAAAAAGAAAAAGGCTGCTTTTAGGGGCTTTCCGGCAATTATTCGAAGTTTCTCGCCGTAAAAACCATCCTTGAACTTCAACGAACATTACAAAAAAAGAATTGGCCAAATTGGTCCAGGCGTTGTTGAGTTATGCGCTTATCAACACATTTTGCGATTCATTTTTATATTATAGATTATTGGAGAAGAACTTAAAGCTGGCCAGTTGATGAAATTTATAAGTACTGTTAGACGAATTTTATAAGTACGTGCAATTATAATGTTGGATATGCTAAACCTGCTATTTTTCATCAGCATTCCCTCGAAACTTAGATTAAGATTAAATGTATTTTTTTTATTTTGACATTCATTACAAAGAATGTTTGTGTGATGCAAATTTATAAGTATTTTATACGTTTATACATTTTATTTGTATTAAACAATTTAAATATATTAAGCGTTGTTTTACTTTTTGAACGAACGTAATTTTATTGACATCAGGGCGATTCATTTTGAACTGGCTGAAATATGGGTGAGAGAGTCGAATGTATTTTAAAGAGCACTACGATGAAGCTACCACCCAGACCGAAAAATCCAAACTACTTTGGTGGGCCTCCGGCCCTCTCGCTCACCGAACTAAGCGCAGTGGCTAAAAGCAACTACTCAAAAGTCGGTCTTCTGCGAGAGTGTGGTACTGACCCGGTCGAGCCGGCCCATTCATGCTGCGAACAGCGTGGCATCCGTGCGAAGCCGGGGCTTTCCAATGACATATTTTGCACATTTTCTTAAGTATCTTTTCCTAAATAAATTTTGGAGTTTGGTTTGAACTTAAGAAGTTTTTTTACTCCCTGTTTAAGGTATTTAAACAATAAATAACAAATAACTATATTTTCAACACACTAATGGCTGATGCAATTTAGATTGTCACTGTTTTTATATGATTATGCGAATTTATACAACCTGTACATTTGAAAAGCAAAAATAAAAAGTTTATTATTAGGTACCTACGAATTAAAGTGATACACGAGTATAAAAACAAATCTGTGAATTGTGTCTGTGATATGTCTGTGTGTTATTATTAAAATTAAACACTTGAACAGATTTATAGCGCGGAAATGCTAACTACGTTATTTAATGTAAATACACGCAATTAATCAGTTTATGTGTAGGTTCTGTAGTGTATTTAAATGTTTATTAATCGTGAAAACCTAAGGCTTTATTCTATCCATACTACATTGAGGTTAGATAAAGGCAGATATATTGAGGCAGATATATAAATGCATCATACGGCCTGTCCTCCTATACGGCGGTGAATGTTGGCCGGCACTAAGCAGACACATCCAGGAGCTTCGCGTCACGGAGATGAAGATGCTAAGGTGGATGAGCGGCGTAACGCGATCCGATCGCATACGCAACTCATTCATCCGAGGTAGTCTTGGTGTCCGTGACGTGGGGGAAAAACTGCAAGAATGTCGTCTGCGATGGTATGGCCACATCATGCGCCGCCCTATGGAGTACGTTGGTCGGAGGTGCATGAATATGGCTGTCCTTGGGGCTAGGTCCCGCGGTCGCCCTCGCAAGCGCTGGCTGGACGTCGTCAAATCCGACATGAGAGCCAATGGCCTAACTGAAAAGGACGTTGAAGCTATCTTCAACGTCCTTTTCAGTTAAGCCACTTTACCCTATGGTAAGGTGGAGGAAGCTTAGTCGGAAGGGCCGGGACTAACGCCAGGCAGAAGAAAAAGACTGAGAAGAAAGACATTGAGGTTAAATAATTCTAACCTGGTTGAATCGAATATGACTGGAGACTGAAGAGGAGAGGTGGAATTATAAGAATTAATTAGGGCTAGTTTTATTTCATCATCTCGGTTTATGAATGGCCCACTGTTGAGTAAGACTCGCCATATTTATTTTTCAGGGGAATCTATCAGCTAGGTTACTGAAGAGAGCAATCGATATACCATCACAATCGTAGCTCATAATAAACTCATTGCTGAGTCAGTCCTCCTTCAATAGTGTTATTTCTGTTGCGCCTAGGTTTTCAGTCTTGGAATTTCCTTAGGACACACGCAGTATTGAATGGGGAGGTGATACCATTATTCTAAATCCGTCACCAGAGGGATATAATAAGGGTATTTAAACCCCTTAATAAATTTAAAAAAGAAGGATACTTCCTTTCAGTACCGGATTAACCACGTAGCAAGAGTAGCAATTGCTACGGGCCCCACGCGAAAGGGGGCCCCGCATATTTAAACCCAGTGCATCTCTGCCTGAGCGTAATTTTTTGAGTAAAACTTAATAACATGTGCTATGTATTAATTACCCACAAGATTGTAACGTAAAGATAGCAAATAAACATATTGAGTATTGAATTGTATTTTTACTACCTTATACTTAAGAACCCATAGCAGATCAAGGGCTCTTTGACAGAATTTGCTACGGGCCCCGCATTTGCTTAATGCGGCACTGCTTCCATTTTGTAAAGCCAGCAATATGCCCCGCCGCACATTCTCACACTCGCATTGTCTGTCACGCGCCGCGTGCGAGGCGCAGTACCAAACTCCGCATGTACGCGTGTGCGTCGACACGTGAGAGCAAATGCGGAGAATGGCACTATTTAAAACCTATGGTGCAGTACCAAGCCCCACATATGCTCTCACGTGTCGACGCACACGCGTCCATGCGTAGTTTGGTACTGCGACTCGCACGCGGCGCGTGACAGCCATTGCGAGTGTGAGCATGTGCGGCGGGAGTAAACGTTGGCCTAGCATTGCCGAGTGAACGCCAATACCAACTTATAGACAGTATATTTGCATTGTCTGGCCAACGCTGGTGTCGCTCGCCTAGTTGGTTCTGATACACTTGCCCAACGTGTAGGCAGTAGCACTTGCCTTGTATTAAATTGCCTACGCTCGCGTTGGCCTAAGCTCGGCCAACGTGTGTTGCTGGCAAATAAACCCATTGGCGCTATGGTGCGGCTGCGTGCCGGATCTCGACACCTGCATCGTCAAGAGACACATTTTAAAAAAGGAACGGTTTATTATATTTAATGGGAAATTCTCGGAAACAGAGTCTTATAGCGACCAGCATTCTGCATACTTTACACAATTTACCCGAAAAATCTGAACTATCAATATCAAGAAATATCGCCTACAATTGCAAGTCCTACACCGCGATAGCGAAGTTTACAGAGCAATTCGCACGGTTAAAAAATCCCCAACTACAGTTATCGGGGGATAGGCGCCGCGGCCTCCTGCCAGACGTACCGCCTCGTCTGGCTGGATGATTTTTATTGCGCCTAGTGTTTTTGCATAATTTATCTGGCTCACTTTTTTTGGTACTTGGTAATCAATTAGAGTCACTTTATAAATAAATATCCTTGGACATTTCACACAACGCCATCTCATCTTATTATTTATTTATTTATTACTTATTATATTATTTATTTATTTTCCACCGACAAAGAAAAGCAAAGACAGCCCCTCTGCCAGATGGAGCGACGATGCGTGAGAGAGTGCAGGCAGTAGCTGAATGTGTCAAGTTGAGGTCAGGCCGCCGTGGCATACATTAGGGGAGTTCCAGCAATGGACTTGAGGAGGCTGATTATGATGATGATGATTTTGAACGTTAACACATTTTCCGTCTCTCGCCGATTTTCCTTATTACACCACCAGGATGGAATGCGTGACAGATACAGTATTCTAAACCCGTCGCCATACAGACGCACCTTTGATCTATTCTTCAGTTAATGTATCTGCAATTAGCGATGTTAGGTGTAATCAAAGGTTATTTTGTAATCTCAGCAATAGGATATCTGCTAAACTGGGTGTCACTTGAATAATACCGCAGCGTAAATAGTTTAAATAAATTAATTTGTACGTTTGTATTTCAAAATTATTAAATTTTAGCCCGCTATGGTAATTATTTAGATATTTCATAATGTTATGGTGTCATTTTGTACATGACAGCTTTTAAAACGACTAACAGTTACAGTTAGAATGATTTTTGAAGTGTCCTAATTGAAGGTGTATCTATTACATTTCTGGAAAAATCTCCAGTCTTCCTGTATCTCATTGCCCGGACGGGTTGGCACAGGGCATTTCGTTTATGAAGGTGTCGTAGTACCCTCCGATAGTGGCTTGCCCGCTTAGTGGGCGACCCGTCAGGCCGCCACAGTAGACTGCGTTCTCGCGAACCTGTGTTTGTGGCTTCAAAAAGGAGACGTGTAAGGGCCACCCTCAAACGGTGGCAGGATTTTTTTTTATTAAAAACCTAAACTTCTGCTCTAGATACAACTTGTATCGCGAGGGCAGTTTACAAACATGAATTTCACGAACACAAATAACACTCAGACTCAGAGCACTAGTTTACCCAAAGACATTTGCTCGACCCCGGAATCGAACCTGGGACCTATGATCCAAAGGTGGCACATTATACCCCTAGACCAACAAGGTAGTCGATGCATCATGTATTGCTACAGCGGGACCAAAAGGGCATTTCGAATAATTTTTCCTTCCGTTGCAGCTAGATGTTCTGATTTGTCCTTTCGTTTAATCTTACATCATGCTCAATATGGAATAGTATTGTAAATAAGTCACTACATGGATAAATGGGGCTTCCTGCGTGGTATAGAAACCTTAGATAGATAGATAGATATTCTTTATTGTACACTAGCGACCCGCCCCGGCTTCGCACGGGTGCAATAATGAAAATCTAAATTTATCAATGTTTCTCTACAATAATATGCATGTATTATATATAAGAACCTTCCTCTTGAATCACTCTTGAATCACTCAGTTTTAAAGATTTAAGCATACATAGGGACGACAGTGACTTTGTTTTATATTACGTAGTGATAGTGATGATGTACACAAAAGAAACTTATACATGAACAACTTTATCACAACATTACAGTACAAATGGCGGTCTTATTGCTTTATGCAATTTCTTCCAGACAACCGTTGATTTTATATCTACCTATTTTTAATTTTAATTTAAGAAAATTATTAAATTGTCACTAGAGCCACAGGCAAAAGCTAGTGTCACATAAATATTATTCCATGTGTGCAAACTAGATATTTACCGGGGTGCTAAGACTAGCGTTTGTCATTAGTGTTAGATCCTGCAGCATATATACATGTTGAGCATTTTGCGACTAAATAGAGTGGTTTGAAATACGATCTGCATGCAAGTAAGTATCTTTTTATGGATTTTGTTCTAAGCATTTTTCAAAACATTAATAAAAATATGGGAGCCAATTGTAGTTCAAATATTTCCAAAATCTTTCATAAAAAATAAGTGACGCAAACGTTTTGTAGTTACTTCTTTTTCCAAAAAGACTAGTGGTCGTATACTTATTGTTATTGGCATAGTTATTACTAGCTGACCCGGCAAACATTGTTTTGCCACAGGGGCGTAGCTACCGCCGTATCTGCCGTATCAATTATACGGGACGTGCGTAAGCAAACATTATTAAAAACTTCCCAATTTTTTTATTATTTAAAAAATGACAAAAGTGATTTCTTGTTTCTCGCGTGGAGCGTGCGTTCCAAACTTGGCAACACCCTACATCGGTTATTTTGTTTTACACACATTTTTTTTTCTTTTGTGAGACATCTATAACCTTCTTGGGCCCAGCAAATATTTTTTTATACGGGGCCCCACCAAGGCACGCTGGGCCCCTGTTTTGCCAGTAACATAGGGGGGAACATAGGCGCATTTTGGAACATACATGGGGGTGATTCGAGTACCCCAAGAGGTGCTCTATCTCTGAACTCCTGCTAGACACTTTTTTGGGACATCCTGTATACAGTTCCTAGCATGCCTTGTCAGTTGTAATACGGCCGAGTTGATTCTCGCGAATGAATTCATCGCGCACGTCTGTTCAGATAACATAGTTTACAACCTGAACCGGTAGGTAGGTCTACGCTTCTTTATATTTTTATTTATCCTCGTTCATTAATTAAATATGGTTTGAAATGTAATTATCTGTAGCAATTATAGTTTATAATGTGTGTACTGTGTAAAAACTATGGTCTGTTCACAGTATCATACTTAGCGAATGTATGAACCAATTTTGATTTAGAGTTTTCTTTTAAAAAGATGAGATATACAAGAGTTCTTTGGCTACACTCAAAGAAACTTGCTCAGCGTTTAGAAGATTATAACCTTTTTAAAACTCGGCATAAAAGGCTGTTAACTTTTACATGTCAGTGTGTGCGTGACTCTGTGGGTGGACTCGTAGCTGCGAAACGAATCGCCCGATTATTATTAGATGTTGCTTATCAGCTATTTTCTAGATGCTTCGAGAGTTCCGTATTTATTAATATTGATTATTCGCAGTCATGATGAAGTTACCAGAGGATAGAATCTTGCAGTTTCGACCAGACACAGTCCTGGAAGTGAGAAAAGAGTTCAATATGGACAAGCCGGGCCGCATCGATGAAGCTATAGACATTTTGCAGGACTGGATACAAAAGCAGTCACATTATGTTAGAAAAGATTACAGTAAGTACCTACCGCGAATTTTGTCTTATTCTCTTCCTAAATTATCTCTATCATCATACTCTATATCGACATTCCGTAAGCGCACTGTTGAAACTGAATAAATAACTGAATAATATTGTGTTTGCATTTTGATGCTGAAAACAGTATTTTGTATAATTTATTTTTGTTCAACAGTAAAAGTATAATTTACTGAAAAACAGTATAATACTGTTTAAAACAGTATAGTTGGCAACCCTATTCGTATGTTTCATATGTGTTATTTATTAAAAAATAAGTTTATTATGTTTGGATGTGTACGAATTAGTGTTACTTAAGGTATCTTTTGTTAAGTAATATCATATATTTAGTTAATTTTTAATTTTTGTAAACTGGTTTTCCAACCGCTCGGCATTTAGAAGTCTGGTAGAAAACCAGCTCCAGGCACCCCGTCTGGCTTATGCTGAACCAGCGCCGTTTCAGCGCAATCTAGATTAGGGCCCCCGCGCATTTAGGCGGCCAGGCCGCATAATGCGCGGATTGGTTGCGGCGGCCAATACGCCGCGTATGTGACGCGATGTTTTTCGTTGGCCGCGCGACCAAAACTTGGCCGCGCGGCCTGGCCGCGTAATGCGCGCAGCTATATACATCGTAGAAGAATTAGTTGGCCGCAGCGACTTGGCCGCGCGGCCAACTAATTCCGCCGCTATGTTGGTGAACCAACCGGTGGTTCACCAACAATCGCTACAATTTGGTGCCGTGACCAGGATTCATGGTATCCAGATTGTATTATTCGATAACCTTTGAGATAGATTTATTTATATATTTTAGTATAAATATGTAGTGTACCAGAGTATACTGGTCACTCGTTACAATTTGGTGCCGTGACCAGGATTCATGGTATCCAGATTGTATTATCCGATAACCTTTGAGATAGATTTATTTATATATTTTAGTATAAATATGTAGTGTACCAGAGTATACTGGTCACTCGTTACAATTTGGTGCCGTGACCAGGATCCTGAATCCATATATCCAAACCGTAATCCAAAAGCTTAAGCACTAACACAAGCACTGCACTCGCGGAGCCCTATGAACGCTTATATTAACACTGAAATCTAGGTTCTAAACTAATTATAAGCACTACACCGACTAGCACACATCCGACAAGAGTTACGATCCGCGAATCAAATACTAGGCTAATTTACAGTACTGTCCTAAACCGAGTAGCCAGCCAGCACTCCAGGGTCCAGAGTTGCGGCTACAAAAGACCAGCGTAACGATCCGCGACGAAGAAAATTGTTAACTAACTCCTTGTTCCCCCCGACTCCTTTTATAAACACGCCCGTAAGTAGGTCCCCTCTCCGTCGAAAGTAGCTCCGCCCTTTTACGTTGATTCGGCCGGTTCGGTCTATTCCCTTAATTAATAATACAAAAGTATTGTTACACTTGTATTGCATTTTGAGCCTTGTAGATGTGTTAATAAGATTTATATTTGTGAATCTCAGTGTAGTGAATATAAATCAGTCGCATATTATAGTTAAAATGAACAAGTCGGTGCTTGCTTTAGCCTCAATTGTAGGATTCGTAAAATTTACCATAGCATTACTTAAATGTATAAAATAGATAGATAGGACGTAGGTTTAATTTAGAAAATTTTGACTTGATTTGTATATTTGTGAATCATGATGGGGTGGATCGAAATCTGGCCCATCACAATTCCCAAAATCAACCAGCTCTCTTTTTTTACCAGTTACTTGATTTTAACCCTAGTCTTGCGTGATGGAAAGCAACGATGGGACTAAGATGGAGCAGGTAATTCAAAGAAATGCCCTGTCGGGCACCGGCTCTCACATGCACACGACGAAACACAGTAAAACTGCGGCGCCGGTCTTAGATGTGAGGGTGATAGGTAGCCGGGCGGACCATTAGCACCAAGCGTGCTGGGTTTTGTTGACTTTTACAACACTATTTCCCAGCGTGCGGTGGGGAAGTGTGTAAAGTGAACAAAAGAGGGTAAATACTACACTTCCCCTGGGAACCCTGCGCGTGAAAAGACGCCAGAGTTCTACATACTAGCGGAAACATTTCAATTCAACCAGAAACCACGCTCTAGGTATAACCTGCTCTAGCTCTTGGTATAACAATGCTCTAGGTATAACTTTTATCGCTGGGGCAGTTTACAAACATGTAATTTTCGAACACAAATGATACCCAGACAAAAAGCAAGTGCCTCTGGTTTAGACAAAGACACTTGCAGCACAACGAGGCAGTCTTGCTATCGAGAACAATCTCGGTTACAGCAGACAATATAATTTATGTTGAATAAAACCGGCCTAAAGTAATATATAATGGTAGGAGTAGTATATAACATATACCAACCCGGGGATGAAATAATAAAAACATGTACACTCACCAAAATCTTTGCGCATAAAATGTGCCTGTTTTTGGATCCAAGTTTCTAATAACTCTAATGCTTCCTCAATTCTTCCCGGCTGATCTAAGTCATGTCGAACTTTTAACAGGGTATCAGGGTGAAATGACAGGAGTTTGACTACCGGCAGTTTTTCCATTTTCGGCTCTCCATACTACACAAATATCACGTCGTTCTGTCGCCGTAATGTAAAATGAATAACCCGGGGATGAAATAATAAAAACATGTACACTCACCAAAATCTTTGCGCTTAAAATGTGCCTGTTTTTCGATCCAAGTTTCTACGTTCGAACCCGTGTTTATAAGGTACAAAATAGCATAATAAAGATTTAATTTAATAAACCTCTTATGTATTGATAGGTTTGAAGTCGGTGTCAAGCCGAACTAAAGGTATACTCCGCAGCAAACTAAAGAAGAACCACGTAAATTCGATCATAAATACATACATGAATACGATACCAATAGAATTGAGACCCGACCCTGAAGCCCTGGAGTAAAAATAAGCGTTAAGAAGACTCATGCAGTATTAAAGACTTTTTAAATGTATTTATAGGTCGAGGATACCTTGAACGACTTATGGTAGTAAGTAAAGGTTCGGTAGAAAAAGCTAAACTGAGACTGGACAAATTGTGCACCGTCAAGACTATGATGCCAGATTATTTTAACGTTACAAATGTTTCTATCGAGATAGCGCCTCTCACGAAAAAACTGTAAGTTGGTTTAAATCACTATTTTTATTTAAACAGAGTTGATATGACAGAGGGGTTAAATTACACTACGTATACTTTATGTGATTAGTATGAATTCGAAACGGTACAAAAAAAAATACACGTGATTTTTCATGGGGGGTGGAGGGGTCTTAAACCTCACCAGGTATCACAAAGGGGGAGGGAGGGGTTAATAATATTAAAAAAACATCACGTGATTAATGGACAGCCCCTAAGGTTAATAAACGATGCGTTAGGCATAAACATCTGTTAAGAAAGATACATCATGTTCAAATGAGGCAAAAATTTTAAAAATCATTTCCGGCTAAACTATTGCTCCAATTTAATTGATTTTTGGTACAGAGCCTGGAAATGACACCTAGTATAGGCAGTTAAAAAAAATGCCCCTATGTCAGATCAACCCTGTACTTATACTACTAATGACCTAAACTTGATACAAACCCTGTACCAACCCGTCTTACCAGCGTGGCACTGTAGGCTAATTAATCTTCAAGGGTTTGTAGGATACCCGAATTGGAAGTAGGATGAAGTGATGATGATGATCATTTTGTAAGGTATTCCTTCCGTAGTGGGATATCTTCCGTCCGAGCGATTTTTATCCGCTATTTCTCACTCACAAGTTTTTATAGTTATCATTATTTGTAATTATATAAATGCAATAATTATTGTGTATGAGTGCTATAATTAAAGCGACCGCGCTATCGGATTTAATTGACATTGGCACCTAATGGTGACGGATTTAGAATACACAGTGTCACCAACCCATACTACCCGGAGAGTGTCGTAAGAGGCGACTAAGGGAATGGAAGAGGTAGATCACCTAGCCATAAAAGGTGGAAAACTTGATACAAACCCACGCTGGCAAGACGGGTTGGCCCTCTTGTCAGCGTACCACAGTAGGCTATTTCCCTCCTTGAAATTGGTGGAGGCCTGACTCAGTAGTGGGTCATGCATGGGATGAAACGAACTAAGGCACCGACTTTAAATGGTTGTTTATTTTTCGCTCTTTAATGCCTATTTTGAAGTGGGTTTATAGGTAATGTTTGTGGTAAAGTTTTTTTATATGACAAACAGACACGTTTTATGATTAAGCTAAATCCTTCTTAGATCCCTCTCTCTCTCTTCTTTCTTAAAATCATGCTTGGTGTGATTTTCAGCCATTTTGCTGCTCTGCCCAAACTCACCAACCTCCATGATCGAGTATTTTTATTCAAGCTACTTACGGACTTCGACTCGGACGACTTATATGGATATTACAGAATCGGTATCATGGTAAGCGCTGGCTCTTCTCTGTAGAGCAGCATTCCGAACCGGTGGTAGTTCCAATCTTTACCATTTATGAGAGTTTTGGGACATGTCTTTACATAACCAGATCGCGTTCTCATTATGAAGTATTCAAGTGACAATAATTAAAAAAGGAAGATACTGTAATTCCATGTGGTGACGGATTAATAATACATAGTGTCACCACCCCATTTGGAGGGTGTGGTAAGAGCTGACAGAAGGAAATGATAAGGCCGAAAACCTAGCCGCAAGAAAACACTCGACTCGTGGCACAGTAGGCTAATTACATCAATTACTCTCCATTTTAGAGAAGGCCGACTCAGCATGTATGGGCTCAGTATTACTGTAAGAAATCATCGCAGAAATTAGTGCTCATAGCGCTATCTATCGACAGTGAGATGTCAAATAATCCACTGTTGGGTTGAGATAAGGTGAATGTTCCAGGGAAGCCCGCGAAATTCAAATTTTCTTACGTTTTTTGCAATTTGCAGGTCAGTGCTAGGTTGTATGATGATGAACATTTGATTCGCGGCTGTAAGACGTATGTAATTAAAGAATTATAATCATCAAAATCATCAATACAACCCTCCAAGCTTACAAAGGTGCAAGAAAAACTT
This sequence comes from Clostera curtula, assembly GCA_905475355.2. Taxonomy (NCBI): domain Eukaryota; kingdom Metazoa; phylum Arthropoda; class Insecta; order Lepidoptera; family Notodontidae; genus Clostera; species Clostera curtula. The sequence continues at coordinate 12,472,122 of FR997808.1, read as the reverse complement.
TTTCAAGCTCAAAGTCATTCTTGCACCTTTATAATCAACATACAACATAGCACTGACCTGCAAATTGCAAAAAACGTAAGAAAATTTGAATTTCGCGGGCTACCCTGGAACATTCACCTTATGCCGAGGCTGACTGGATAGGCAGGCGCGCCACACGGTGGAGGAGTGTGCCGCCTGGGTGACCGAGAGGCGGGCCCTGGCGGCACAAGTCGGAGGAGACCTCTCGCTGTCAAGCCTAATCGGACGGATGCTCGACAGCGAGTAGGCAGGGGAGGCCGTGGCTACCTTCTGCGAGGACGTCATATCGCAGAAGGAGGCCGCGGAGCGGGTCAGGGAGGAGGACGTACTCGCTGACCCGCGCCGCAGGCCGGAGGCCGGGGAGGAGTCGGGGAACCCGCCACCGACGAAAGCCTCGATGCCTGAGGGCGTCCCAGTGTACCGGGACGCTCTCTCTGAAAGTCGCTTGCCCGCGTAGCGGGCACCTCGTCGGGGTGTCAACGTGGACTACGCTTGCGCGAACCGGTGGCGCCCCAAGCATGCCGTGTGAGGGTATACCGCTGGGGTTGTAGTGGGTATACGGGTTCTGTCCCGGGAGTCCCACATAATCACCGACTTCTCCCCCGGGCGGTGGTATGCATAAAGCATTTGCGCAGCGTCAACAAAAAAAAGGCTGACTGAATAGGCAATACGCGTCTTGCGATTAAATTTCGTGTGTACGGACCATACGCTACTCGATACTCGCGACTTGATACTAATGTAGTATACAACATTTTGTATCTAAGATTTGCGCAGCCTCGTGTACGAAGGGCTTAAGAGACATCTTATCTAATGCAAACGTGGATAATTGAATCCATGTCCCGCGAGGTATGTTCGTCTGCGTGGTATGTTACCATCTAGTTATAATGGGCTCCTGAAAATCTGAAAAGTAACCTAAGTTACTCCTTGTTACATCAGCTAGTGCCAGTGAAAGTCCCGTCAAAATCAGTCCAGCCATTTAGAGATTAGCTGAAACAAACAGTCAAAACTTGTAACAAAATGTTTTGCTATAATATGTAGCGTATAAACATCCAAATGCACTTAGTAAAAAACGGTTATATTACAAAATGTATTTATTTCTAGTTAAAGAAGATGTTGATAAATAAATTCGTGTAATTGTCTTACAACATTATAAAAATGTTCTGTTCAATAGATGGCGCTCTATGGAGGTTTTACAATTTGTTCTTTAAAAGGGGATTTATGTATTTAAAAAAATCCTAAGGAAGTATGACGGTCAGCTGCAAATAAATTCCAGTTTAATTGTTTTTCTTGCAGGTTGCTGAATACCTAAAACACACGGAGTACTGCAAACGTTTCGTAGTAGTAGGGGACTTTAGTCAAGTCAACGTACTGACGACGATGACTAGGATCAATCCAATTCTATTAGCTCAATACATTAATGTATTAACTGTAAGTTTATTACTTATCCATGTGGTGACGGATTTAAAATATATAGTGCCACCCCCCATTCCACACTGAGGGTGTCGTAAGACCCGACAAAAGATACTTGATACGAGGCACAGTAGGCCAATTACCCTCTAAATTAGCCGGTGGAAGAACGACTCAGCAGTGGGTTATACTATACATATATGGCCTAAGTAGTAGTAGTTATTACTTTATTCTGGAAGACTAGGCTATGCTCCAAGGTTCGCGGAGATAGCTGGTGGCCTGGCGTTGAGAAACCTTCACTACATCGATGCGGTGAAATTCCAGGAAGATCTGGTATTGCAAAAATGGCCGTGAGGTCCAAATTAACCGTTCTGGTCAAGCACTCAGGTAATACTATAGGGTTTAAAAATTCCAAAGGCGAACCTAGGTAACCAATCATCATCGTTAATATTACAGCCCATAAATGACCTCTTCCAAGTTTCTTGAGGGAAATAATTCTACTGTTAGCACAGTAGAATTATTGGCACAGGGTTTGTATCAAGATTTCCTCCTCTTGCAACTAGGTTACCTCTCACGGCACCCTCAGTGTGACAGTAGTTGGTGACATTCTACATCCACCAAATGGATGGGGTTACGAATGTGGATTGCCGATATAAGGTGACAGTGGGAACATAGGTCGCATGACAGATGGTCGGCATGTAGGATAGTCCTTGAATGTCGATTGTCGTGAACTGACGCTGGATTGGACTGGATTAAGCGATTGAGGTTTCATCCTATAAATACGGAATCCAGGTTGCCAAGCTTGTGGAATAATAATAACGATAGGGACCTGGTTCCGAAAAACATCGATACTCATACTCCAGAATTTCGATACCCATACTTCAAGAGATAAACACATTTTCTTTAACTGCTTTTAATGATCCCCACATCGGAGGGCTATAGGGGTTTTGTTACAAAAGGTGAAGCCACTATAAATATAACTGATTTTGTTGTAAGACAAAAATTGCTGCTCCCAATATCTGCTATCCCTATTCACCCTATCCCGGATCCACTAACAGGCTAGGAATGGGTTGGCGAGTCCATCATGACACAGACAAATACTTTTAGTATTGTATTTTAGGATGGATATGGATTACGATTGCAAGGAATATTCATAATGTCGAGTTCGAAAACTGTGGACACTTTTATCTCCTTTCTAAAACAAGGACTGCAGCAAAAAGTTAAGGATAAAATAGGCATTGTGAAAACGGCGCAGGATTTATATAAGCATGTGTCTAAAGAAATTTGGCCCTGTGATTATGGCGGTCAAGAGCGATCCTTGAAGGAGCTTACAGGTGAGTAATCATAATCATGTCAGGCCATTGGTAGGTGGGCTTCTCAATTGCATGAAGCCGACTGGAGAAGAGAGTACCCAGCAACGGTGTTCCTACGCGTAGAGGTCACCAATGTTCTACCTCGGGAAACGCAGAATGGTTTCATTCTTTAACAGACATGTTTTGTTTGTATGTACCATCACTTCACGGGGAAAGGCCAGACAAGAGCGGCACTCCCGGTCGTAGTGGGTGCGGGCTCCGGAGACTTCTCTGTCCTCAAAGTTGCCCTGCGAGGACTTAACCCCTGCGGCGTACCACAGTGTCAACGGGTTGGCCCTGAACCTAGTTGGTTGCTAAGCCGAGGATGGCATGGCATCCACACTGACTATCCAAAAATGAAAGATTTTTTTAAATCGGACCGGTTCCTTAGATTAGCGCGTTCAAACAAACAAACTCTGCAGCTTTATAATATTAGTATAGATTCATCCCACAATAGTAATTTGTAGATAGTTACATCGCGTTAAAAAATAAGCAGTGGAATCTATTTACCAAGCCAGGAACTGACTCTAAGTCCATGCAGAGAAAGACGGCGAGTAACAGAGCTATTCCCTCCCAAAGGCCAACCCCACGTCCGTGCAGAACATCTTAGGCACGTGGGAGGGGGACACTCAAAATGAAATAACTTATGAGTGGCTAACAGGGAAATGGCAAACCCATGATGATGGAGAGAAATAATATTGAAATGATACAAAGTGACTTGACATTGGCTAAACACAAACCGTGAGAGCCACAAGGAAGAAAAAAAAAAACAGAGCTATTGACATATTTTATTTCAATATTTCAAAATGGCCGCATGGCATTAATTTTTGTTATAATTAAAAATTTATTATTTTAATTTCTTTCATTTCAGACGAATGGCTAAACGTATTCGAGTCACCGGAAAACATGACGCGCTACATAGAAATGAACAAATTCAAAACAGACGAAAGTTACAGGCAAACGGATAAGTTTAATGAAACTTATATGGGGATGCCCGGTTCATTTAGATCATTAAGTGTAGATTAGATTTAAGTATTACCTGTCTATCATCATCATTTTCATCGTCGTCATAATTTCCTCCAAAAGAAATAGACTGCTGGACATATCTTCTTAGGATTTCGGGCCAACGTAACCCTGCCGTCTACTGTGTGGGGACCGAGCAGAATACAAAACTTCCCCACCGCACGCAGGGAAATAACGCGTGTTGTAAAAGTCAACAAAACCCAGCAGATTGGTAGTAGGATCTAATGGTCCGCCCGGCTAGCTACCACCCTTACATCTAAGTCTAAGCAGTTTTACTGTGTTTCATCGTGCGTATGTGGGAGTCGGTACCCAACAATGCCCTGTTGGATGATGATGGATGGTTCCTTGAATTGCCTGCTCCATCAGACCCTGGCGTTGCTTTCCGTCACGCAAGTCTAGGGTCAAAGGCATTCAAATCACTCTGACATAAAAAAAAAACTTTAACTTAAGTTTGGCAATCCTTTGGGCTTTAACGGTAAATTTAATAAAAAAAAAATAAAAAAAAAATATTTGCCAATATAGGAAATACGTCCCGTCAAAAATCGTAATTTAAATACGGTAAATTCAAAAAGACCTCGTCTCTAAATCGTCGTGGACGACGTGGAAAAGTACAATGATGCCATTAGCATAAAACGCACAAGCCAAAATTATTTTAGGAAAACTACTTACATGCGTTTGTGGCGCCCCAAGCGTGTCGTGTGAAAGGAATTCGATGGTTGTATAAAGCCCCGTAATGAGTCGGGCCCCTAAGTCATGGAGGCAAATAAGCCAAATAAGCCAATCAAGACCATTAAGTGTATCTTATCTTCCAGCTATACACGGTGATTTTTTTCCCATTGTTTTCCCGCGGCAGATCGATTTGCTATTAGTAGTACTATTGATTGATAGCGATAAATTAAAAAAATAAAAGGTTTTTTTTTTCAAATATCAAAAAAAATATTACATGAACTCGAAAGCGTGAGAAGCAATAGTAATTCACCAAACATAATATTAAATTAGGTATCTACATACGAGATACCAGCGCCGACCACAGTGAAAGTCTCCCCTCCCTCGCCACCCCCTATACCCGCTTTAACCGCGCCGCCTCAGTTAGTGGCGAATTGGCGACTGTCGTCGCGACTGTCGTCGTCGTTGTATTTTCGTGTAGTGGCGTTTGAGTGCAAAAATGAATCAGCACTACAAATATTCTAACTTAGAGTACGTCGCTATGGTGCAACTGTCCGCTCGGGCTGATTATGACTCCCACGCTGCCCAGCGGCTTTATGCGGAGCCGCAACACTTGGAGTCGCTCCGTCTTTGCGGGATTTTGAACCCCCAAGTCCCACAGGCCCGGACAATCGTAGCGGCAACACAGCGACTACTCGATCATGGACAGTTTGATACACCAGCGCATGCACAGGGCAGAGGTCGATTGGCCGTTTATTTGCCAGAGCTCGATGAACAAATTATCGAATTCTTCGAACGGGATCCTCGACGGAGTACGCGTATGGCTTCGGCTAGGTTTAACGTAACTTTTATGTAACGTGACTTTTATTTGTGGTCAGAGCTCAAGCAACTAGTGTATCGGGAAGAACACGAAACGCGCGACGCGTTGATAACTGCGATAGTGGACGCTTTTAATAATATCGTAAGAAGTGACAGAGACACTCTAGTGAAATTGAAAGACAATCAAATGAAACGTGGTCAATTGTGCATTCAACGAAATGGGTTGCACTTCGAACAATTACTTCGGTACCGGTGAGTGTAATTAATTACTTTGTAAATAGCAAAAAATCATAGTACGTAGGTTAGTTAATTAAAATCATTGTACATATGTTGATTCCAATTTTTTTAATACGCCCTAAATACTTCAATAATACAAATATTTTTTTGTATTGTATTAAACTTGTTAGTAGTTTCGTATTTAGTTAGTTGAAGGTAAAAAGTATTGGTACGCCGCTAATGAGTGAATTCAAGAATCGCATTCCGTACCGAAAGCTATGGCTCAGGGTTCCCGAAAGTACTGGGGAGTAAACAAAGGCTTTTGTTTCCCACGTTAGTTTCTTTTGTGTTGTTGTAACAATAGCGTCTGTTAAAATGCCGACACCTATTGTAGGTGTTTATTTTTATGATGTTTTTTTACATTTCACCGGCTGATTAGCGTGTGAAAGACTGTGTGGTAATGAAGTATTTATGACGGTCCTAAGCCCATTAAAGTATGAAGGAAAAATTGCAAAACTTTTAGGTAATTATGTTTTGTGTTTCGTTAACACAAGCCCTCGTGCTACAGCTTATGACTACAGAAGGTATTAAGTATCAGCTGATAGCGCAATGATCCGAGCGTCGCTTGCGCCGCGCCCGCCGCGCGCTGCCCTTACTATTGGTAGGACGTCGGTTTCGAGTTTTGTTTTTCACAATTGTAAATCCGACATTTATTATTAATTAAATTATTTTTTGTTATAAATCGTTTGTACTACCGGGAGGAAATCATTTCCCTGCGGGAAAACATCCATTTCAATTTCACGGTGTATATTATACTCTTCGGGATGGTGTGGTTTGGTGACATTGTGTATTTGACGACACGGTTGGCGCAGTGGTTGAGCGATCGACTGCTGCGCAGCATGTCGCGGGTTCGATTCCCGCGCGGAAGAAATATTTGTACGACCTACAAGTATTTAAGACCTACGGACAGACGACAGCTACTTTGTTTTATACTATGTAGTGATACGGTGGAATAAATGTTTATACTTCATACGCACATTTTATTTGTTCCATTTAGGTACACTTGCTTTTCCAATTTCAATGTAGTCGGTAGTAATCTAACCCGCTGTATATCCTTACTATTAGTTCTTACAGTTAGCGATTACCTCCCCCTCCTTTTACAGGTGGCGGATTTATAATACATAGTGTCACCACCCCATTTTATTCTGAGGGTGTCGTAAGAGAGGACAAAAAGGAAATGAGAAGGCAGAAAACCTAGACGCAAGAGAAGGAAAACTTGTAACAAAACCCTGGGCCAACCCGTCTGGCCAGCGTGGCACAGTAGGTAATTACCCTCCCTGTGATGGGAGGAGACCCGACTCAGCAGTGGGTTATTTACGGGCTGAGAAGTAATAGTAGATTACCTGGAATCGAACCCTGATCAACAGATCCCGGGTTCGATTCCAGGGCCGGGAAAGTAAGAGTCTGTGTAAACCAAAGGCACTTGCTTAGTCTGGGTGCTCGTAAATTTCATGCGTGTAAACTGTCGCTCCTATCCATATTACACCTAGAGCAGCTATTTCGTTTGTACTCGTTTAAGTAAAAAAAGCTTTCAGTTATCAGGCTGATTCCTTGTGATTCGTGTATCTATTTTAAACTAGTTTCGCTCAACAGATTACTCTTAACACGGTTACAGTATGTACCATCTAGCCTCGATAATTACACACGAAATTGTCGAATTTCATCACTGCGTAGAGAAAGGATTTCCATTGCAATTTCCGGTATGGATTCTATTTACTGAGTGGCCGTTACAATCATTGTGTGCACTGATGAGCTGGATAAATAAAACAAAATTATAGGTGATAGAACTGTTTCTTTGTACCTTTGAAGACGACTGTCATCTAGTCTCTCATGTGACCTTGACTGCTGCAAAGCATTCGAAACGTCGGGAATTAAATTAATGTAATAGACACGATATACATATATTATAATTTGGTAGTCTGGGTTTTAATTAGTATCCTTTTTGTAATATAACATAGCAACGACCTTCTTTTTGTTAAATTTAAGGTGTCTGTGGTTGAAATGACTGAGTATGGACTCAGGGTCACTCATGCCCACAGGGAGCGGCCAGACGAAGAGCGGGTTTGGCTTCGCGCAACCCTCCCTGGGCAGTCTCAAACTGCCAGGACACATGGCGAGGTGGCGGGGTGAGGAGGTTAGTTTTGGCTGAAATGATGATGATGGAATACCGATAATGTGGACTGGACCACATATGCCAATAAAATTGGGTAAAGGTAAGGTATACAACCATATACATATATTATTATATTATAGACAAAAACTTTTTTGCAGAATCTAGGGATGACAAAATGCTTAGCCAAAAATAAATATGGTTTTAAAGTGATAAGCGTATTTGAGACATTGCTTTTCACTGTAGTTAGTATAATTTGACTGCCTTGTTGGTCTAGGGGTTGGTTGCGCCGCCTTCGGATCACGGGGTCCCAGCTTCGATTCCGGGGCCGGGCAAGTGTCTTTGTGTAAACCAGAGGCACTTGCTCCGAGTCTGGGTGTCATTTGTGTTCGTGAATTTAATGTTTGTAAACTCCCCGCCCCCAAGATAGGGGGTATTGTCATATAAAAAGAAGATCACTGATTGGCGGACCAGAATCCCACACCACACACCTGCCGCCTTTCTGTCTAGGCGGTTCGTTTGAGTGGTCCAACCGCTTAACGCGGTTTCATCGCGGTCGCATATAAACTGGAAAGGCGACAAACCTCCGCGGTTCAACCGCTAGTACGTAAGGGGGTTTAGTCCAGCAGTGGACTTCTTGTGTGTGGATGATAATGCTGATAGGAATAACTGATTCAAATCAATCAAAGTCAAGTTTTCTATTTCAGAAAGAGGATATCTGGAACGTGTGGTGGTATTGCATAAGGGATCAGTGGAACGAGCGAAGAAAAAAATAGACAAGATATGTACCCTCAAAACTCTCACACCTCATTTATTTGATGTTACTGACGTCAAGACCGAAATGTTACCTGTCTTCAAGAAATTGTAACCAAAATTTAAAATAAAAAATTATTATAGTCAATATCAGGAGAACTATGCCATTCGTTTTTCTTAAAACATAAAACAATAATTGATGTTGTTTATGTTAATGTAATAATTAATAGTCCAGTTCAGACTAAGATGGACTGATAGAGACAAAGGAAACAGAAAGAGTCACTCTACATAGTTTGCCCAGTGTCGAGATACTCTTTTAAATTACGCGAAACCCGACTCAGCAATGACTCAGCATTAGTTAATTTCTGGGCTGAAGTGAGGTGCTATTTAGTCGCAATAATTTTTAATTATATTTTCAACCTCTAATATGTCACGGGTCACCTTCAAATTTTGTATCGTTAGTACTCCGTGTCGTTAGTTTCAAAAGGTTTAATTCGTTGTTTTTTAATCATCATTTTCAACATCATATCGGTCACTACTGAGCCGGGTCTCCTCCAAGTAAAAGGAGGGAAATAAGCCTACTGTGCCACGCTGGCACGATGGGATGCTCAAGGGTTTTTCAAGTTTTTCTTTCTTTTGCGGCTAGCTGATCAGCCTGAGGATGGTATGGGTTGGTGACATTTTGTATTCTAAATCCGTCACCACATGGACAAAGTATCGGCTTATATACATTAGTCGTCCAGGAACTACACCATTCTTATTACAATCTAGCCTAGGCAAATAAGTCATTTGTATCTGCTAAAAATAACTACGGATAACGTTGATCTGATGTTATACTTATTTTCAGTAATATTGCAACTATGCCTAAGCTGACTGAAAATCATGAAAGAGCTATAATAAGCGATATCTTGACGGATGATATTGATACTGACTCTGTTTATATGTGTGCCAAATTGTGCACAATGGTAAGTAAAATTCAAGCTCTTTTTGTAGTAGTATAGAATGGATTTGCGTCGTCATAGAAGCCACTCCGTAAAGGTGGATTACAAGAAAAGGTAATTTAATAAAGTAACGGCTGAGAAGATACCAGAGTTACCGACATAGCCCACTTATGCCAAACTTTGCCAAACTTATGTGGCGATCGCGTTCCGGAAAGCGCAGTGCTGGTAGGCCTCCCACACGGTGGACCGACAACCTCGTCTAGGTCCCCGGAAAGCTCATGGATGCGGGCGGCTGAGGACCGGCCTTCGTAGAAATCCTTGAGGTAGGCCTGTCCAGCAGTGGATGATGATGACATACTACAGATAGGCTCTTAAAGGTGCCGAGATGGAAGGTTAGATGGATGTGTGTGGTAACAAATTTAGATAGGATAACAAATGATTTATCGGAGTAAGTTTGAAAGTGGTACCAGTGAAAAGGAAACTAGGTTTAGCTTGGTTATGACATGTCAAACTCAAACTAAAAAGGTAAACTCTTAAATCGTCATATTTAAAATTACCAATATCATCTTTTGGCCCCCGTCCTACGCTAAGTGGTAGTCTCCATACACACCTATCGTCATATCTTCATTCACACCTTTTATACACACTTTCTGAATCACACAATTCGTCCATCACCTTTGATCTCCCATAATTAATATGCCCACATTCACCATCACCGGTTGTGATGAGGAGAGATAAAGTGCACAAAGTAAAGAGAGTAAGGATATGAAAGTGGATCGATGGAAGGCTAGCGTAAGACCAAAGAAAAGATGGATGGATTGCGCGTTATATCCGCTATATGGCGACATATACAAGAGAGTGGAAGTAGAGCACTTACTGTGCCGATCCCAGATGTTTTTGGGAAGTGTATATAAACAAACAATTTTGGGAAAATCTAAAATAGGTCGTATCATTGTGTGCAAGCGATGACATGTGTGTGAAAGGAGAGCAGCTGATAAGGGCGTACGGAAGGTTAAAACAAATTCTGCCGATCACACCAAGCGTGGGAAATTATGGATTAGGTACAGTTCAAACTCTACTTAGTTCCAAACCTCTTACTTTCTATTGAAGTGCATTATGCTTCATGCACCAAGATGCAATTGCTAGCGTAGCATTAGTCGCGTTGCGTTAGTTCGCGTTGGTAATATGATAATAGTACCAAAACTGTCAAACAAGACCAATGATTTTAAAAAAAGCAGCTACTGCCTTTCTTGTCGGCTCTTCTCTATAGAGCAGCATTCCGCATTTTATTGTGGCTGGTCTGATCTGATGAAGGGTTGGAGGGGTTGTAAGAATGCGGAATTGTGTATGAAAGGTGTGAATATAGATATGACGTCTGATTGTTGTGTATGGAGACTACCACCTATTGTGGTACAGTAAATATGACGATTTATAAGAGTTTTGTGATAAAACCCACGTAAATAAAGTACCTTTTGAGTTTGTCAAAATGGACAAGTTTCAAGCCCTGATTACATTTATTTTTCGTTCATTTCAGATGGGTGAGTATTTAAAGCGACACGAGTACAGCAAAGGGTTGATATCAATTGTAGACAGTCGCTCAGTCAACAACTTACTAGTACTGTTGGCCAAAGTCAACCCCATCGTGTTCTGCGACTTAGTAAAGATATTCACGGTAAGAACAACGGAAGACAAGCCCACCGAGTTTCTTCCGCCATGTATTCTCGCTTGGTACCGCGTTCCGACCTGGTAGTAGTGTCTTAAACTTGATGTATCCGTTAACGATTCTGAACGCAATAATTGGATTATACAGTAAAGCATTATTCTATTCTATTCTAACAGTAAAGTTATTCAGGTATTATAATAGTTTTTTTTATTTATTTAAAAAACGAAACCCCTGCACTATCTATAACCTGTATCGTGGGAGCAGTTTACAAACATGTAATTCACAAACACAAATGACACCCAGACTCAGAGCAAGTTGCCCGACCCCAGAATCGAACCCGGGACCCCGTGATCCAAAGGCGGCACATCCAACCCCTAGACCACCGAGGCAGTCAAATCACCATTTCGATGCGTGCTTTATTCAGAAAAGTCACATGGACCAGTTACTCAGCCCATATGACCCGCTGTGCCACGCTGGCCAGACGGGTTGGCACATGGTTTCATAACAAGTTATCCTTCTCTTGCAGCTAGGTTTTCGGCCTCGTCATTTCCTTCTGTCGACTCTTACGACAACCTCAGGATGTAATGGGATGGTGACACTGTGTATTCTAAACCAGTTACATGCAGGGTAATTAGACTGCTCACGCTGACCAGATGTGTTAGTCTAGATGGTTTTAAAAAAAATGGTTTCGTATCAAGTTAACTTTCTCTTGCGGCTAGGTTATGGGCCTTCTCATTTTCTTTCGTCCACACCTCCCAGGATAGAATAGGGTGGTGACGCTATGTATTCTAAATCCGTAAGAAGACGGATAATAACATTAGCTAAACTTTATTTTATTCTCAGGACATGTACGGTTTAAAGTTGGTAAAGGTTCTCTTTATATCGGAATCGACGGCGGCCCAACATTTTATGAACATGTTCAAACAGTTTCTGTCAGAAAAGATATCGGAGAGGATTATAATCGTCAAATCTCACACTGACCTAGCTAATCATCTCAGTGCCAACACAATACAAGTATTACCAATGGAATATGGTGGTCAGGACAAATCGACTAAAGATATAGCAAGTAAGAGGGGTTTTTTTCAGGTTGTGTTTTTTTTTGTATAGCTTATGTATATAAATTGTATCATGTAAAGACACTGTACTCTCTTCAGTAAAAGGCTTTGAAATTGAAATTGAAAAGCTTATGTCGCTGGAGCTGTTTACAAACATATAATTCACAAATACAAATGACACCCAGCCTTAGAAGAAGTGGCTCCGGGTACACAAATACACTTGCCCGATCATGGAAACGAACCAGAGACCCGGGATCCTAAGGGTCATCGCGGACCAACGGAGAGACGGCGAAGAGACTAATTCAGTAACAATTTAAATTCAACCTAAATGCTTCAGAATACATCTTTATTTAGACTAATCTCGCCGCGCGTCGCTGCGTCTTTCCATTATGTACAAGGCCAGAACGCAAGGGTATGAAACTAATCACGTATAGATTGGAAATAAGATTTTTAAGAAGTTCTTCCAATCCATACAATAACAGTACGCAACTACTAGCGTATACTTTGTAGAAGTATATAGAAGTATATCTTGTTCCATAACGTACAGCGCCAGTACACATAGGGACTAATCGTGTATGTTTCGGAATAAGCGCGTTAAAACCTAGATCACTATTTGTAATATAAATTTTGGCGATATTACATATAAAAGCCATTAATATTTTCAATAATTCTTTAAAACATGTCACTACAGACCAACAGCCCCAAAATTTTATTTTCAACAACTAAAAAAGGACTGTCCCGATTTTTTTTATGATAAAAGTTTTTATTCATCATATTTTACAAATTTTTTTTTTAAATAAACAAATTATAAAATATGTACATTTATTTAAAAAAAATATATACAAAATAGAAAAAATCCCACCCATGGCGGAGCCAAAGGCCCAAACCACCGGTGGTCAGGGATCCAGAGTGAGGAACCTCCTCACAATACGTGCCGTATCCAAAAGTACTGCCTTTTGGATCAGGCTCTTGACCCAGGAGCCTAGCGAGAGCTTCTGTAGGTGTTGGTCGAAGCTCTTCGCCATCAGTCCGTGCACTGATATAACTATCGGTACAATGATTGTCGAATCCATATTCCACATGGCACCAACCTCGTGAGATAAATCTAAGTACTTGCTGATCTTCTCATGTTCAGCCTTCACGAGGTTGACATCATGGGGAATAGTGATATCGATAAGCATTGCACGACGCACCGACCGATCTATTACCACAATGTCAGGCTTATTAGCCATGATAGTCCTATCAGTGACAATAGATCGGTCCCAGTAGAGCGTGACATGGTTATTACTCAGAACTGGTTCAGGTTTATATTGGTAATATGGTACTTCTGATTCCATAAAAGTTATTATTATGTATAGAATCCTGCCTATTTTATCCTACCTAATAAAGTTCAATTATAATTCCATATTTAACTGAATTAAAAATCTACTTAGACTCACTCTTGTCAAATGTATATGTAAGTAATTCAGTATAGTTAGGAACGAAGACGCGAGCATGCACGATACAAACTATACACGACGAGTACGCAAAATTCTTGTATGCATTGTAATAACAGTTTTTTAAAACAAAATTACAATATATACGCGAGCAGTTTCCTATGGCTGCGTTCTGGCGTTGTATAGAATGTAAAGACGCCGCGTCGCTCGCTGTCATTGTATTTAGTTGTGCCAAATACAGTTGTATTCTGAAGCGCTTTAGGTTGAAATTAAATTGTTACTGAAATAGCCTCTTCGCCGCCACTCCGCTGGTGGGCGCTGACCCAAGGCGACACCCATAGACGAACAAGGCAGTCTCATCATAGCCTATACCATCGTTATAAAGAGGAAAAAAATCTATTTTTAATGTATGTGAAAATGAAAATGACTTATTTGCGTTCAGTTTTACACTATACTAAAAGTAATAAATGTTAAAACAAAATGGGCACGACTTGTCTTGCTGATGTTATGTTCAGACCTCAAGCCTCCTCCAATTACGTGGAGGTAGATGAAAGAAAATCGCTAACAGTATCATAAGTGTGAAAACTAAATGTAAAGTTATTTTTATTTTCAAAATAATGAAAACACCAACATGTCCGATTCTTTTAGTCATTATTGTAAGGAAACTATTTTTTTTTGTATAAAAGGAATGTTTTTTGCCATTAATCAATAAACACGTTTCAGATGACTGGTTGGAAGAACTCAGCTTGCCGGAGAACGTGGCGTACTACAATGAAATGAAGCAGTTCAAGACGGAAGAGGCGTTCAGACAGACAGACGAGTTCAACGAAACCTACATGGGCATGCCGGGAACATTCAGAACTTTAAGCGTTGACTGACATTATCTTTTAATCTATATACCTATACAGGGTGTCCCAAAAATATTGTCGAACGGAAGTCCAAAGGTAGAGCATCCCTTGGGGTACCCGAATTACCCTCATGTATGTTCTGCAATTTTTCATAGTTTTTGTGTTATGATTTTTTTCCTGAATTTTAAATGTTTGGCTTTACACCAATATTTTCATAATTTTGGTCAAAGTTACGAAGCTGATTATTTTATGCTTATAAGTAGAATTCAAGATCATACAGATAGAGAGAGAGAGAGAGAGAAGTCTTCTACTTTAAAATAAAATGAAATTAAGTTTCTTTGGTAGAAAATTCAGAAAAAAATCATAACACTACAACTATGAAAACCCGCAGAACATACATGGGGGTGATTCGGATACCTCAAGGATTGCTCTATCTCTGGAGTTCCACTTGACACTATTTTTTGGGACAACCTGTATATAAATTAATGTTTGTCTGTGTGTAAACTATGCATTTGATCATGTGATGATCATCAGCACAGTGTTGTGCATAAACCCAGGAAGGTTTCTAAACAAAAAAATTAATAGTGTTATGTCTTTCCTTAAAATTTATCTTAGTAAGTGGGGCGTAGCAACGCGCGCAGGGTACCTACAGCTAGTTAACTGAATAAGGGGCTGTCCATTAATCACGTGATGTTGTTTTAACATTTTATTAACCCCTCCCACCCCTTTGTGATACGTGGTGAGGTTAAAGACTCAAAATCAAAATAAAAAACCAAAACTCATTTAATCAAGTTGGCTCATTAGAGCTCTTTTGACAGGTCAAACAAAAAATAAAATTTAAAATTTACCATTTAAAATTAATTATTTACCATCTACCACCGGTTCGGAATGCACCTCTACAGAGAAGAGCCGGCAAGAAACTCTGTAGTTGCTCTTTTTAGAACGCCATTTGGGTACAAGACTGGTTTTAAGACAGATTTGTGAGAGCAAACTCACGCAATAGTTCCAAAGGGCCAAACATCAGCCAGATATAGTTGACAATAGTAACCTTGTAATGCCCAAGCCAACCGACCCCCAGCAACGGCACCTGTTCACAAGCATGACGCATGCGGCAGCCATCGCCCTCCTCAACCATATTGACTACTACCCCACCCCCCAAAAAATCACGTGTGTTTTTAGTACCTACAAAGAATCTTAAACACGCCGCTTTTCGGTTCAGAAATGACGCGTTTGACGAAAAATTAAATACACGTGATATCTTACTATACCCCCTACCCCTTGGTGATATTTCGTGATTTTTGCCGAACCCTTCCTCCCCCTTTCGAACCTCACGTGATTAATGGACAGCCCCTAAGATATTCTATTGTACTACTACTACTCAGCCCATAGATGACCCGCTGCTGAGTCGGGCCTCTTCCAATTACATGGAGGGTAATTTACTGACAGATTTAGAATACATCGTTTCACCACCTAAGGGTGTTGCAAGAGCTGACAAAAAGAAGACAAACCCTGACGCAAGAGAAGGAAAACTTGAAACGAAATCTTGTGCCATCGGCTAATAACCCTCTTTATAATGGGAGGACGCCCGACTCAGTACTGGTCATTTGTATGCTGAGTGCTTGTTTTCCTGAAATGTTGCACACATTATCTATGTAAAAGTGTAGTATTATTATACTTAGGTTGGTAATATTGTTCCTTTCTTTATGGCCATGGGGTCTGGAAGAGATTACTTTTTAGTGATAAGGCCGCCACATCACCGGAGTGGGGCGTTAATAGCTGCGACACAGAGTAGCACTAATGTAGCTATTTATCGCACATAAATTAATGTATCCCTAGTTTTTAGTTCCGATAAATAAAGAATTTGAATTGTATCTTTTATATAATTTCTCCTGTAAGCCATGTGCATGCCGCAAATGTACAATAAAGTGTTATCTATCAATCTTTGTTACATCCTGTAAATTGAAAACCCGATGAAATAAACAAACATCAATCTTTTTTTCTTCTTCTTCCCGAAAGACACTGCTCTGCTTCCTTAAATTTAAGGCAAGTCATGGAATTCAGATGCCGTATCATGATCAACCAACCCCTAACCAATAAAAAAAATTAAGAAGAAAGCTAATTAAGCTGCAGATTAATTTGATTTTACGAGTACACACTCTCTATCTCTCTCACTTTGCGCCGTAATGCTCTGTAGGTATTAGAGATTGCTCGTGACTGGTTATGCATAACTTTTTCTCTTATGATCCTTCATCTGTTCCTATCTCTGGCTGTGTCGAGAGTTGTGCGGATCTGATCAATCTTGAGCTGCGTCCACGGGACCTTATCTGGTCTACTTTGCCGATCACGATGAGCCCCTCGAGATTGCCACCGACGTGGTTCTTGCAATGTGACCGAAGTATTCTAGGAAGACAGCGATAAGTACACTACCCAATATATACAATGGCGATCCAATAATGACTGTCTCGTTGGTCTAGGGGTTAGATGTGCCGCCTTTGGATCAACGGTTCCCGGGTTCGATTCCGGGGTCGGGCAAGTGTCTTTGTCTAAACCAGGGGCACTTGTTCTGAGTCTGGGTGTCATTTGTGTTCGTGAATTACATGTTTGTAAACTGTCCCCGCGATACGGATTTCGCTTCCTCATTGCGTGAACATGCTCCGCGACACTTATCCGCTCCCGAACTCCACAGAGAGGCACATGCGAGATATTGCACGCGCCTCTCTCAGGCGCCTGCTGTTGTGGCACCCGATGCATGCAGCGCTTAGTTGCGGCTACAGCCCTAGCCTTCGCGACTGAACGCCCCTCTATTACTATAGGCGGTGGCCTTGGCCTGCATATTTATATATTTGGACAATGTAACAGAAAATAATCAGAAAATAATAAAATATAAACATGTGGGTGCATGGGCTAGATTAAATTCCAAAAGGCAATTATAAAAGTTAAAGTCAATTAAAGTAAAAGCTTCCTAACAGTTTAGTTTTCATCAAATTTAGAAAGGTATTGACATAATATCATTGTAAAACATAATAAAAGTTATCTTACTATTAATATTATAAACGTGAAAGTTTGTAAGTATGGATGGATGGATGGATAGATGGATGGATGGATGGATGTTTGTTACTCTTTCACGTAAAAACTACTGAATGGATTTTAATGAAACTTTACAATAATATAGCTTATATATCAGAATAACACATAGGCTACAAGTTATAAAGATATTATGTGAATTACAACAATATAAACAAGTCGAATTAAAAATTTCTAATTGTCAAATTTTTGACCATATTAAACTATAGACAACATAACGTTTCGCTGTCAGTTGCGTTTTGTTAAAGTAGGTTTTATACGGACGGGATAAAAATCTCAGGTATCCTATGTCCAACTTTCTTTTTGTTTTAAATATATATAATGCGGAACAAAGTTCGCCGGGTCAGCTAGTAGTTAATAAAAGTAGCTAACAGGTCTGTTTCAGGATGTTGCGAATTCTAGTTTTAAATGCGGTAAGACTAGGGTTGAAAATGTCTAAATCCGCGTTATTCATAGACATCTCGTTATATAAACGACACATTCTTGTAAGAGGATTGTAATACGAAGTATTATTAACATAAGTTCGTAAGGAAAATGTACGATCAGGAACACGCATGTTACGCCTGGTGTTATATCTGGCCGCCCCTCCGCTGCAAGCTCTTGGTGGATCCGAACTATAGGCGGGTACGGCCTTCCCACCACCGCGCTATGTGTCGCCGGAGCTAAGACTCCAGAGGCAACACAGGCAACTCATATGACTCTTAGCGCAGTCCAGGGGTGTCCACTTATGAATAAAATTTGATACATAATCAAATTTGGTAAGCATATTTGTCTTGCTCTGCTGAATGTTGTGTACGTGTCCATCATTGCCTCCGTTCTTCCGAGAGCACGTAAAGCCGTCAGTCCCGGCTGCCATTCTACCATATACTATTACTACTACTACTCAGCCCCCACTGCTGAGTCGGGCCTCCTCTAAATAATAATAAATATCCTTGGACATTTCACACAACGCCATCTCGTCCCAAGCTAAGCAACTTAATGTTTGTGTTATGGTAACGAGATGGATTATAAACTACTTATATACATTTTTTTTTGTAAATATATACATATTATAGATAGAAATGACACCCAGACTCCGAGCCAGTGCCTCTGGTTTAGACAAAGACACTTGCCCGACCCCGGAATCGAACCCGGGACCCGTTGATCCAAAGGCGGCACATCTAACTACGAGACCAACGAGGCAGTCAAGGTTGAATACATGAAGGGTTACTGGGCTACGCTGGTCAGATGGGTTGGCACACTGTTTCGTATTAATTTTTCCTTCTCTAACGTCTAGTTTATCATTTACTTTTGCCGGCTCGTACTGTATGATGAAATGGGGTGGTGACAGTAAGTATTATAAATCCGTCACCACATGGAAGTTCTGACATCGATAGCAGTCGTTACACCTGGTCTAACCATATTAATTACTGGTCGATGTGTCGCGGAAGGCAGATGACAATCAATCCGTATAAATATTGGTAGTAAGTATAAACACTACGAGTAGTGGGTAAAGTGGTAGTATAAATACTGGTAATATAAATTCAAAAAAAATTTGAACACTTACAGCTTAATGAAGTATTGGTCGCTGACGCCCCTTAAGATGGAGTGGGTCGGTGCCATTATCTAACCTGAATCCGTTACCACAAGGACATTTAAGAATATTAAATTGAAAAGTATACATGTATACTATTGTGTGTATAGAGTTGTTTTATAGTTCATTGTTATGTGAACCTACTTAATTATTTAAAAAAAAATGTGATCATTTTTAAGTGGAGTATACTTTGGACTCCATCGGCGGCAGTAGGGCTATCACATATCAATGTTTTAGGCATCGCTAAAAATACTACTTTTAGGCAATTATGAACAAGAATTTAAGTGTAATGGGGAATATTTTTATATTCCCCATTCCATCCTGAGGGTGTCGTAAGGCCGATAACCTAGCCACAAGAGAAGGAAAACTTAATACGAAACCCGTCTAGCCAGCGTGGCACAGTAGGCTAATTCCCCTCCATGTAAAGGGAAGAGGCCCGACTCAGCAGTTGGTCATTTATGGGCTGAATAGTAGTGGTAATGGTAACGCGATATGATCTCCTTCGCCGTTGATTTCTTCAACTGGGAAAACCTCGCAAAATACCGTGACGTGTGGAGGAAAATCACTTGAAACGGCCTAGAAGTCACTATGTTGTCACGAAGACGCGCTCGCAGACACGATAGAGATGACAACCCAGTGCCTCCCACAAACCCAGAATGTTTGACATGCTATCGATGTGGTCGCTGCTGCAATACCCGTATTGGCCTATATAATCACCAAAAAAAGTGTGACAGCTCTTAACGCTGTTTAAATCATCTGAAAACATACAGAAAGGCCTACAATGAGTAGTGGTAGTAGTATAATAAAGAGTATTCTATTCTATATGAGAACAAATATCACATAATGCAGTGGTGCGCAGCATGTCGCGGGTTCGATTCCCGCACGGAAGAAATATTTGTACGACCTACAAGTATTTGTTCCGGGTCTGGGTGTTTTCTATCTTTAATGTGTATGTATTTAAAAAAAACTATATTAGTAGTTTATCATCCGTCTCGTTACCATAACACAAGCATTAAGTTGCTTAGCTTGGGACGAGATGGCGTTGTGTGAAATGTCCAAGGATATATATTATACTAGGTGTCCCGGCAAACGTTGTTTTGCCAAATAATTAACCATCCCCCACGCAACCCCCACCCCGCGCAACCCCTTTTTTTTTTTTTTTTTTTTTTTTTTTTGTTTTGGCGGGAAAAAATGCCTGACCGCACTTCCCGCGTCCGGGGTGACTACGGGGTAGTGTGGGGCCCTCACCCACTAAAATAACCCGCCGTGCGCCGACACCCGCCCTCACGCGCGGACCACGGGTACCGCGTACGTTGCTACCGTGGTCCGCAGGCGGCAGCCCCTTCAGGCACCCTCTCCCGTGCGACGTCCCGCGCACTTGGACGTCACACCTTCGCGGTAGGCTATACCGGCGGACGGTGGGCTATCCCCGACCCAACCGTCCGCAGCCTCGGCTAGGGCGGCATCAGGCGCATGTGAGCGCGCCCGCGCCGCGCCGCGCGCCGGCGGCGAATCGGGTCCGAAAGGGGTGAATCCTCCCGGGCCCTCTCCGCCGCCTCCTTCTGCGAAATGACGTCCTCGCAGAAGGCGGCGACCGCGGTCCAGGCCCTGTCTCTGCCGACCATCACTCGCGCAACGGCCGGCAGCGACAGGTCCATTCCAATGACTGCAGCGAGTTCTCGGCGCTGCTCAGCCCAGGCCGGGCATGACTCGAGCGTGTGCTGTGCCGAGTCCTCGCTGCAGTCGCAGTGGTGACAGCCCGGAGTCGGCTCCCTCCTTGCGACATCGTGGAGATATTTGCCGAAGCAACCGTGCCCCGACAACACCTGCACGAGTCGGAAGGCGAGGACTCCGTGCTGCCGCACCGCCCATTCTTCCAATATCGGCTGGAGCGCCCCCACGGTCCGCAGACCAGCCCGAGGCGTCTCCAGCCGAGCCTTCCACCGTGTGAAGGTGGTGCGGCGGGCGTCATCCCGCCACGCAGTGATCGCGCTCGGCGGGGGATTAGAGCCCCCCGCCCGCGCCGTCGACACCCGCCGATAAACGTCGGCGAGCACTTCCGCCTCCAAATCCCACGGGGGGGTTCCGGCCAACGCACACGCGGCCTCGACACCTACCGTGCGGTAACCGCGTATGGCTCTGACCGCCACGACCCTCTGCGGACGCCACAGACGGGTTCTATTATGGGCAGTCAGGGACTCCGCCCACACGGGGGCGCCGTAGAGCGCCATCGACCGGACCACCCCGGCGTAGAGTCGTCGGCACGCTAGACTCGGTCCGCCCAGATTCGGCATTAAACGACCGAGGGCGGACGCCGTGCCAACGAGCCTTGGCGCGAGTTGGCGAAAGTGCTCGTCGAAGCACCACCTTCCGTCGAGTACCAGGCCCAGATATTTCATGTGGGCCCGGATACCGACCACAGTACTCACAACCGATATCGAGGCGCCGGCGGGTGGGCCGCGTCGAGGCCCATGGAAGAGCAGGGCCTCAGACTTGTTAAGGGCCACCCGAAGCCCCAGCGCCTCGATCCTCCTGACCACCTCCGCGGTACCTGAGGTGGCCAGGGCTGCCGCCTCCCCGAAGGTCCCGCCCCGGGCTGTAACGAGAGTGTCGTCGGCGTAACAGATTACGCCCAGCCCAGGGGGAAGCCGGCCGCGGAGCACCCAGTCGTACCCGATGTCCCACAGGAGCGGTCCGAGAACAGAACCCTGTGGGACGCCGCACGACATGGGCCTCCTTACGACGTCCCCTTCCCGGTTTACGAAGAGGACGCACCCCGCGCAACCCCCGTGCAACCCTCTAGGTCTTATGGTTCCAGAGATATCGTGATGACTCAATCTATCTATCGCAAACGTTGTTTTGCCATGTAATTAAATAGGGGTTGATCGTAGACGGGTGAAAATTTGGGGTTGTTTGTATTTTTTATGCAGAATCTTAAAAAAATAAAAGCAAAAAATTCTCTAAAAAATAAACAATCCCTCCCCCCCCTAAAAATTAAGGGGGATGAAAAATAGATGTTGTCCTATTCTCATACCTACCCAATATGCTCACAAAATTTCATCAAAATCGGTCAAGCAGTTTCGGAGGAGTTTGGCATCTAAAACTGTGACACGAGAATTTTATATATTAGATAACTAAACTTAATTACAAAAACCGCATCGTAAATTGACAACCCTACGTCCCAGCAACTGGTTTAGTTTCAATTATGCGGCAAAGATACAATTCCTAAAATGTGTCCCCGATAAGTGTGCGTTAGGTTTATTCGTTTCACAAAGAGCCAACATGGTGGACCGGTCTGGAAAACAAATTATACAGTGCCATCCAGACACTCGGTTGGAAGTTCTGAAAGAATTTAACCTAGACACACCGGGAAGAATGGAAGACGCAATAGACTTGTTAAAAGATTGGATCCAGAAACAGACACATTTTATTCGAAAAGATTTTAGTGAGTACTTACTAGACTTCTTATACCCGATATTTTTTAAAGGTACCTAATGGTAAGCCTTACTTATACCTAAACAGTGTAGCTTGCCTTAGAAGACCCTGTATCAAAATATGTTGCGGGCCCAAAGAAATGTTAATTTATGATTTGATTAAGAACGATCTCGCCTTTTTTGTAAAAGATATTTGTAACATTGTTGTATTTGCTGATGATACATCCCTTATTTTTAAATTTGACCGGAAGAAGAATCGCACTCTTAAAAATATTACATTGGTTCACTATAAACAATTTATTGTTGAATGCAAGACAAAATTCATTATATTTACTACCTCTTACTTAAAAAGTATCGATACTAAATTGATATTAAATGATAAAAATTTGGACCTAGAAGAATTTACTAAGTTTTTGGGCATGTACTTTAGATTCCACGTTATAATGGAGGCCTCACATTCTTAAACTCGCTGATAAACTTAGCTCGGCAGCTAAAGCTATGAGACAGGTAAGGCAAGTCTCGCGGTATCCACGTCGTCGGTGAGCTGTCTACTTTGGTTATTTCCATAGACTCATGTCCAAACCATGCTGTGTGTTCCATTTACAATCTAGGATTCAAAGAATCTTTTTTTTTACAATTTTGACTGTAGCGTCGCAGTTTATCCTTGCTTATATCTTATTTGTGGAACAGAATATCAGTCAGTATAAGAACAACTGTCATTACGTCCACTATCCGTACAAGAAGCAGGCATAAACTAATGATACCTCACCACCGACTGCAAAAAGCCTCTGGCTCTTTTGTTTGTAGGCTTCGGTTCTCTTCTTTTGTAGATAAAAATCCTGACGCTGTTGTAGATCTACCTATCGTAGTTATTTTTTTTTAACAATCTTAATTAGTAATGGGTACCCACTACCGCATCAATAACTATGATGCCTATGAAGTGACAATGATGCCTGGAAGAAATCACTACACAGTCTAGGTTTTCGTTGGTCTTGGCACTGTCAAGGCCTATTTGTAATTCATTGGGTAAACGCGTAGCGTGTTTCTCTCATCTGGCGAACTTGCTCTCACTATGCTGTTTAGTGCTTTTTGTAAACAAGACCAATAATTTGAAAACAGCAACTAGAGTTTCTTGCTGGCTCTTCAATTTAGAGCAGCATTCCAAAACGGAGATAGTTTCAACATGAATGTGGGTGGAGGCAAGCATTGTGGGAGACCAAAAGAGATGGATGGACTGTAAGAATGAGGAATGTGTATGAAAGGTGTGAATGTAGTTATGACGACTGATATATGTCTACGCAGATTACCACCTAGCGTGGGACAGGTAAAATTATATTGGTAATTTTAAATACGAAGATAGTTATAAGAGTTTTGTGATAAAACCTACGTAGGTAAATAAAGTTCCGTTTGAGTTACATATGTATATTATAGTTACTCTTACCTACTAGGAGCTTATCTATGCGTGTCTCTGATTGTAACAATAGAGACGGGTTTTTTTTTAAATTAATTAACGTTACAGTTTTTGGGAAAATAAACAAAAAATAATAATTAAAACATATTACGTATAACATTAAGGTCAAGTGTTACGCATTGTTGAGCTACGTGTGACATTAAAATACTCAGACTTATACTTTACATTCAATATATGGTAATGAAACTGACAAAAGTAAAAATCTCAATAACAAATAAGTAGTTAAAGTTGGTACGCTCATTTAAATCCTATTGTTTTCTTAAAAACACTCTCAGATAAAGAAAAAACAGACAGAAACTCAGTTCACAGCGGCTAATTTATAAAATAACTAAAATATAATAATAATATATATAAAATATTATTATTATATTAATATATATAAAATATAATAAAATAACCACTTTTTACTAAATGCGTAAGTATGTTTAGACAGTACATAGACCAACATTTTTTTAATTTTTGTCTGGCTGTTTGTCTGTTGGTTCCGGCTAATCTCTGGAACGGCTGGACCGATTTTGACGGGACTTACACTGATAACTGATGACAACATTTAAAAATTGCGTTCTAGTTGGGACACCCTTTATTAGATAGTACTCACCTATTCAATAAATAGAACACGAATGCCACTGATCACACTATTCGTTTTGTACTGTTTCAGGTAGAGTATATCTCGAACATATATTAATAATCTCCAAGGGATCAGTAGAACGATCAAAGGAAAGGTTAGACAAAATGTGTACCCTCAGAACTGTGGCACCTCATTTCTTTGATGTCACCGATATCAAGAGCCAACTAGCGCCTCTTTTCAAGAAAATGTAAGCAACTAAGAGCTCATACACACGAACGGCATGTTGTCAACGGCACAGACAACTGCAGCCGTCGACGCGAGCCGCAGCAGCCGACTGCAGCCGTCCGGCTGCCGTTTACGGCAATCGCCGACGCGTCGGCGGCTGCAGTTGTCTGTGCCGTTGACAACATGCCGTTCGTGTATAAATTTTGTGTATATAAGTTTCATTAAAACGGTAATTTAAGAATGAATACCAACATTTACAACGAATAACATAAAGTATTACTTTTTTATTTAAACCGTTTGCACTTAAAGTGTAAAAAGGCGGACTTAATTCCATGGGTATTCTATCCCAGACAACCCTAAAGGTCGTGAGAGAGCCAGAAGGCTTTTATATTTTCAAATTAAAAATATACTTGTAAATAATGAAATGCGATGACAAATAAACTATTATATTTGGTCCTAAATATGAAGAAACTGCAATGGAATTTGTTTTCTGAAAATAACATGATAGTAAATCAACAGTAATATTTTTAAAATTTTCAGCATATTCACGGGTATGCCAAAGCTCACCGAAAATCATGAGAGAATTATAGTATATCAATTGATGACAGTGGAATTTGATACTACAGCTCTTTACATGTGCGCCAAGATGTTTACAGTGGTAAGATATTTTAAAAAACAATTTTCTAACATGACTATTGACACAAATTTATTTTTTTACCAATAAGACCAATAAGGTTGATTTTGAGTCCCCCCTCGACCATGTTGTGGTGAGGGGGCTTCCGTGCCTTGAGGATCCGTGTGCCATACCGGCTCAGGGTCACCCATGCCGGGCGGGCCCACGGGGAGAGGCTAGGCGAAGAGCGGCACACAGAGTCGTGGTGGGTTTTGGCTCTGCGGACTCCTCTGTCCTCAGAGTTGCCTCGGCAGCCTTAAACTGCCGCGACACACGGCGTGTTAATTGCAGTAGAGGGGCGGCCAGGTGTTGAGGCCAGGGCTCCTCCTATAGCTGTGGACGGGCGGCAAGGCAGGTGAGCCAAGGCTGCCGCCGCAACCACGTGGATCGGGCTCTACTTCATCAAGCGCCTGACGGGGGCACGTGTTGTGCCTCTCGATGGGTTGGGGATCGTCCACTCGCTCCCCATCAAAGCCTTCTTGTACCAGCCGGCCAAGGGGCCAACACGGTCGCGGAGCGTGGTCCCCACAGGGGAGTGAAACCCATGGCCCTGTTTCGGGCAGTTGAGGGACCCAGTTGGTTTTAGTGGGTAGGTTGGGGCGGAATTAGCTTGATGTTTTCTCTGTTAATTTCAGATAGGTGAATATTTAATCCGAAATGATATCAGCAAAGGATTCATAATAGTCGCAGACTATCGCCCATTAAAAAATTTATTGGCCTTATTGACGAAATTCGATGCAGCTGTGTTCTGCGATATAGTCAAAATATTTACAGTAAGTAAACACAGCGTTTTTTTAACAAGACCACAAACAAGATAGTAACCCACTTTTTTTTGTTTATTGGATTTATCTCAAATCCGAACAGTGGATTGGATATTATGAGGGCTGTACATTTTAGAAGGAGAATAGATGAAGGAATTATAATTATGTAGTTGCAAGACCTTTGCAACTATTGCGCGAGTTTGCTCTCACAAATCGGTCTTTAAACCAAAAATGGCGATCTAAAAAGAGCAACTACCGAGTTTCTTGCCGGCTCTTCTCTGTAGAGGTGCATTCCGAACCGGTGGTAGACGGTAAATTTTAAATTTTATTTTATTGCTCGACTTGTCCAAAGAGCTCTAATGAGCCAACTTGATTAAATGAGATTTGAATAAATAATCTATATCTTAAAGGCTGCCATTTCAACATCTCAGGCAATATAGAACCAGAAGTCAAACAGCAATTGCTAAAGGTTCGGTCGGTCTTGCCAGCGTGGCACAGTAGGCTAATTTACCCTCTATATAAGTGGAGGAGGACCGACTCAATAATGGGTCATCTATAGGCTGACAAGTAGTAGTTAATATACTAGGTACTAGTATTGTAATTGACTTTTTGAGGGAATAAGTTCGTTACTATGTAGTAAAATCTATAATATAAAAATGAATCGCAAAATGTGTTGGTAACCGCAAAACTCAACAACGCCTGGACCAATTTGGCCAATTCTTTTTTTGAAATGTTCGTTGTAGTTCAAGGATGGTTTTTACGGCGAGAAAAATTCGAATGATTGCCGGAAACCCCCTAAAAACAGCATTTTTCTTTTTCCCATACAAACGTTTTCTAACTAAAATGTAAAGATAATTTGAGCTTTATTGCTATTGTATAAAGTTCATATTAAATGACAACCACTCACTGTTGTCTAAGCAATGTAGGTGTGTTCCTAATGTCAAAGTGTCAATTTGCACTTTAAAGGTTCAAGCACATTAAGTCGGGCCGCAGCGCTGAGAAAAATGCGTACCTAGCACGGGCCGGGCCGGGCGGGGTCCCAGTGCATTGACGGATTTTGAGTTCTTCATCCATTTTTCTGCACGCCACAGGAACACGGAAATACCAAAATATGCCCACCCATCCGCTTGCTATATAGCACACTTTGACGGGGCGCAACGGGGCGGGACGGGCCGCACGGACGCAAATCGGCGTCGCAATAATGCGAGCCGCTGCGGCCCGACACAGTGTGCGATAATTCTTACAAATTGTATTGAAGCGATTTGAGCGGATTTTTGCGCTCCGCCCCGGCACGCTGCGGCCCGGCATAATGTGCTCGAACCTTAATACCGCTATCTTTTTGACATGACGAAGTCTGTCGGGTCCGCTAGTATGTAAAAGATTCGTTGTTCCAACAAGCTTGGATAGCGTAATTTTAGAACCTACCTACTTCAATGCATAGATGAATAATTAAATTCCAGGATATCTACGGCATGAGAATGAAAAACATATTCTTCTTATCAGATTCAAAAGTGGCTGAGTATTTTTTGAGTATATTCAAGCAGTTCCTTTCAAAGAAGATATCTGACAGACTCATAATACTGAAGTCTCATACCGACCTTCTTGACCATGTTAGTACCAACACCTTACAATTATTACCAGAGGATTATGGTGGTCAAGAGAAATCTCTTAAGGAGTTTACAAGTAAGTAGAAATGAAATAAATTACATTGGTAAATTGATGACATAATATATTTTTAGTCGCAAAGGGATGATCAACCAGCCAGATCAGGTGGTATGTCTGGCAGGGGGCCGCGGCGCCTAACCCCCGATAACTGCAGTCGGGGATTTCTTAACCATGCGAATTTCTCTGTAAATTTCGCTATCGCCGTGTAGGCCTTTTTGGTAATTCTCGCATTTGTACGCCATATTTCTTGATGTTGATCGTTCAGATTTTTCGGGTTAATTGTGTAAAGTATGTACCATGCTGGTCGCTACATGACTCTCCCCCAAGGCTGGAGGTCGGTTCTCTAGATTTGATGCAGTCGTGTGATGAACTTGAAAGGGGCAGGAGCGCTCGGAGTCTATGGTGAGTCGTGACTGAGCACCTCAACTGTGTAGTTGAGTTCACTGGGAGGTTGAGTGTCGTGCCGCAGAACAAGGTATCTATCACGGTTAGTCGGCTGCGTGTTGTCCTGTTAAGACTGACGTCTGGCTAGCAAAGCTTCTTTACCAGGTTGATGAGGCAGGAGGATGTTGCAGGCTTGTCAGAAATATTTCTTGATCTTCATAGTTCTTAATTTTTCGGGTAAATTATACCAGCATGCTACATACTTATGTAGCATGCTAGTCGCTACATCTTCAAAGAAACTAAGATTAACTAGTTATACAAGAAACTGCCGAACCAGTGTCAATTTCCATCCTAAGAAGTACACCACCAACAGAAATGTTCAAACTCACCAGCTTCTAGCTACTCAAACTAAGTTGATGCAGTCTTTTAAGCGTCCTGGCAATCTAACTCACATGAAACGAAAAATTCTTCACACTTTTAGATGTAGACCAATAGAGGAGACCAATAGACGCCGCATCTCGCTCAGCAGATTGCAAAGCGAAACCCCCAATTTCATAATTATTTATTTATATTATAGTTAATATATAATATGTATTCTGTTTAGGTATTTTTTTTTCTCATTTATTATTAGTATATATTCTATCTATTGAAGTTATATATACCTAGGTGAATCAAAAAATTCTTGGAATCAATATTAAAAAATGCAAAGATTTAAATAATAATATTTTATTTTTCTACATAATCTCCCTCCAATGCAATGCATTTAGAATAACGCGTTTCTAACTTCCTTATTCCTTGTGAAAAAAAATTATTTTCTTGACTCTCGAAAAAGTCCTCTACGGCAGCTATAACCGCGTCATTATCGTGAAATTTTGTTCCACGAATTTCCTCTTTTAATTTTGGAAATAAGTGAAAATCACTTGGGGCTAAGTCCGGAGAATATGGTGGGTGGTCAAGGAGATTGAAGCCAGCACAGCGGATTGCGTTGAGCGCAACTTCCGATCGATGGGCAGGAACGTTATCTTGAAGGAACAACACGCCCAACGACAGTTTTCCACGACGTTTTTCTTTAATCGCTTCACGCACTTTCGGGATTAAATTTGCATAATAGGGTCCAGTTATCGTCTGGCCTTTTGGCATGTAATCAATAAAAAGGATTCCTTCACTATCCCAGAACACAGAGGCCATAACTTTGCCAGCGGAAGGAGCAACTCGAAATTTCTTAATGGATGGAGAGGATGGTCGTTTCCAAGACATGCTTTGTCTTTTAGTTTCAGGATCAAAATGGTGGACCCACGTTTCATCCATGGTGACAAGACGACGGCAAAAATTATCCGAATCACGCTGGAACATTTCGAGATTACGCTTGGAAATTTCCAAACGTGCTTTTTGTTTTCGTCGGTTAACATTCGTGGCACCCATCTTGCAGACACTTTTTTGAACCCCAGTGAATCAATTAAAATGGATTGAACGCTACCAAAAGATATCTTTAGGATCTCAGCTATATGTTTTATAGTCATTCTTCTGTCTTCCAAAACCAGATTCTCAACCTTTTTGACATTTTCTTCTGTAACGGAGGTTGAAGGCCACCCAGAACGCGGGTCATCTTTACAGCTTGATCTACCTCTTTTAAATTCAGCCACCCAGTACGCAACCGTAGAATAGGGTACAGCATCACCCCCTAATGTCTGCTGAATGTCCAAAAAAATTTCCTTCGTAGACATTTTTTTCAAACTGAGATATTTTATCACCGCACGTAACTCACTTTTATCCATAATTTTGACTTTTTAGCAACTCGTTGCACAAAAAAATTTATTACATGCGAACGAACTGACAAAAACAAGTGACAGTCTGCATAAATATAGTGTGATAGACACTCTTTAATTTGAATATCGAACTTGATCCAAAAAGGTTTCATATATATGCACTTCTAAGAACTTTTTGATTCACCCTCGTATATATGTACTTATATATAATATTGTAATAAAGTTTACTTTATGTCAGCACAAGGTTAGCCCACTTCTCTCTACTGAATTTTCCATCCTAAGGTTGCCTGGAAGAGATTGCAGTTTGCAATAAGGCCGCCCATTGTACAAATACTCATATTTCTAGTTCATATTGTTGGAGTTAATTTTGTTTGTATATGCAATAAAGTATATAAATAAATAAATAAGCACCCAAAAAAAATCTTTTTAAAAATCTTTTTCAATTCATTACCATCTGGGCAATATTTATTTCACCGGTTGTTTGCCAACGCTCCCTGAAACGATACCTCGCAGTGGTAATCGCAAATCGAGGTTGCAAATGACGTTTCAAAGTATCCACATTTTCGCCGGTTTCCCAGGACAGGCTGCTTACAAGTGCGTAACATTGCTCAACCAACACAGTAATACCTAAGCGTAGGCAGCCACAAATCCTTCCCAACGCTGCGCCGCCGCGTTGTTCACTTTGAAGTACGAGTGCGTTTCTATAAACACTACACACATCTCGTCACCACTAATATATTATATCCCCCGATACACAGATACTATTTTGACAATAACGAACACAACAAAAATGTCTAATTTGGAACAGTAGACAGTCGTTCGGAATAGTATATTTCATTACAAGTTGTAATGACTGTTCCGCACGTGTACTGAACGACTATTTTTAATACAGTTGCGAAAAAATGAAGCAATATAATAAAAACACAATAAACTCAACTAACTAATCATTTATGACTTATAAACAAAAATGGCGCCAAACGTAGAATATAAGCAGAGATTTTTTGTTTCTTCACCCATTCTGTTGCTCAAAAAGTGGCGTATGCAGGGACGTATAGCGTTCGGGAAGTGGGCTATTACACACTCGTGTTTTTTTTTACCATTCCCGCACTAGTGCGTTCTCTTTCCCAACTGTCAAAATAATGTCTAATAAAAGGAAAAACCAACCATGAAGTTTTTACTAAAAAAAATATAGAAGTTTTTATGATTCATGTAAATACGTATATTTCTAAAAATAAACTACTAACTATTTTTTTTAAATATCAGATTTAATGATTTGATTGAATGAGACAGGTTAGGTTTCATTTCATTCCATCTCATGATATTTCATTTTCCTTTCATATCAATAAAAAAATTTGTTAGTTGAGTTTATTGTGTTTTTATTATTTCATTAAATTGCTTCATTTTTTCGCAACTGTATTAAAATAGTCGTTCAGTACACGTGCGGAATCGTCATTGCGACTTGTTCCGACTTTGTCGAAACTCTTTTCAATGACAGCCTTTCCGCACTTGTAATGAAATATAACTACTATTTATTTCTATAGATTTTCTAATGTGTTTTATTACACATTTCAGATGACTGGCTGGATGAATTGAGCACGCCAGAAAACAAGGCGTACTACAATGAAACGAAGCAGTTCAAGACAGACGAGGCGCACAGACAGACGGGCAAATTCAACGAAGCCTACATGGGAATGCCCGGCTCATTCAGAGCATTGAGTGTAGACTAAATTACTTTGTTTTGTAGTGAGAAAAAAAAGATTTTTGATATTATAATTAACCCGGCGTGAATGAGGTGAGGTGGGTATTTGGTACCTTTTGCCCATTTGGTACCTCGTATACAAAGTTCCACGGACTGATTAGTATCCGCGGACAGAGATTCCGACTCTTCTAAACAATCTTCAATACCCTCTTGCTCCGAATCACTTTCAACACTTCTGTGAGAATTCAATAAGCAGTTTTCTAACATTTCTCGAAGCCAAAGACGTCTTAAAAATCTAAAAATAAATCACAATACCCTATAAATAACAATAAATCATAAAATTACTGTCAACCCAAATATTTAACACTGACTACGAGGTGGGTGTAGTGTTCATACCATAGATAATAGTTCGTTTTAGTTACTTTAGTCAAGATCTATGGTTGGGTGTCTCACCCCTAGCGTTAGCGTGGACTCTATAAAAATAAAGGAATATGTTTCACCAAGTGTTTTAATGAATCGGATATAATCCAATAAATCCTGGAGCATCACATACTAAGACACCACGGACACAACAGTCGGGTTTAACATACCCCTGCAATGTTTGAGCTCGTGTATCTCCAGTCACCGCCGGCGAAACACTGAACTCTAATTAACTCTATGCATCTCGCATCTCGCTTCCCGCACCCTTATATTATTACCTCCAGCTACTACAAGGGCAGGGACTCGTATAGCAACAATAACATTAAATAATTTGCGTTTAAAAATTTCTCGGGTATGACATACCATACCCCACCTCACTCACGATAAGGTTAAATATAATTAATATTCGGTTTACATATTTAGCTTTAAACATTTTTGTTTTTTTGGATTTTGGTGCAGCAAACTTATGCTTTTGGTAAAAGACTCGAATAGCGATGTTATTGAAATTATACAAATTTTGCCTTGTTACAAATCATTTTGATCACATCGTTCCAGATATCCTGCCAAACTACTGAATTGTTTTGTTTGATGTTTGTCTGATTGATTTGATAAAATGTTTATGGGACCAATCTGAAATCAATAAATTATGAAATAAAAATGATTTCTTAGAATCGAATTCAAATAACATAAAAAACTTACAACCGAGTTGAGAACCTCCTTCTTTACTTTTTGATTAGTACTAAACATCGTCAAGTCTAAAGCTAAGTCGCTTTGGAAGACTAGAAAGACAAATGTATGGGATTTACGCTGTTGCTCAACAGCTTAGGTTGCTGGGCTCCTATACTGCTGTGTCACCACCCCGTCCTGAGGGTGGAAGTAAATGCCAAGGCGGAAAACTAGCCACAAGAGAAGGAACACTTGGAACGAAACCCTGTGCCAACCCGTCTGGCCAGCGTAGCAGAG
Source organism: Clostera curtula (assembly GCA_905475355.2). Lineage (NCBI taxonomy): Eukaryota > Metazoa > Arthropoda > Insecta > Lepidoptera > Notodontidae > Clostera > Clostera curtula. Next base: position 12,439,069 of record FR997808.1, on the reverse strand, counting down.
TAGGATTATTGCCCTCCTGTCTGTCTTAATGGGCTGAAATGATGATGATGATGACAGAGGCAATAATCGTCTTATCTAATCGAAATCCGCCTCTTATCTTACCTCTAAATTAGATTTAATCATATAATTTTCCTGCTACTTATGTAGTATCTAAGTAACTCTCAACGCTAACTGACGTTTCTAGATTCTTGATTTTTCCTAATCAATCGCTGAGTAATACTTAGTATAGTAGTTATACCTAGTATAACTGTGGTACCTAATATTTAGCTACTTCTTCATTACTTTAAACCGAGATTGATAGTGTTGTGTGCTATTATGGAAACGTTTCCCAATGAAACTATCCTCTTGTTCCATCCAAATACGGTCTCAGAAGTACGCAAGGAGATAGAAATGGATACGCCAGAAGTAGTAGAAGAATCTATAAAATTACTGGAGGAATGGATACAGAAACAAGCACATTTTGTGCGAAAGGATTTTAGTAAGTTGAATCAGTTTTTTTGACTAGCCTTTACTAGCGGCTACGGTCACAGTTTTTTTATATAAAAGAAACGAAACCCCTGCACTAGGTATAACCCCGCGCAGTTTACACACATGAAATTCACGAATACAAATGACACCCAGACTCAGAGCAAGTGCCTCTGGTTTACACAAAGACACTTGCCCGGCCCCGGAATCGAAGCCGGGACCCCGTGATCCGAAGGCGGCGCATCCAACCCCTAGACCAACAAAGCAGTCAAATTATACCAACTACAGAGAAAAGCAATGTCTCAAATACGCGTATAACTTTAAAACCATGGTTTTTTGGCTAAGCATTTTGTCATCCCTAGATTCTGCAAAAAAGTTTTTGTCTATAATAATATATGTATGTATATAGTTGTATACCTTACCTTTACCCAATTTTATTGGCATATGTGGTCCAGTCCATATTATCGGTATTCCATCATCATCATTTCAGCCAAAACTAACCAACTCCTCACCCCGCCACCTCGCCATGTGTCCTGGCAGTTTGAGACTGCCCAGGGAGGGTTGCGCGAAGCCAAACCCGCTCTTCGTCTGGCCGCTCCCTGTGGGTATGAGTGACCCTGAGTCCATACTCAGTCATTTCAACCACAGGGCACCTTAAATTTAACAAAAACAAGGTCGTTACTATGTTAAATTACAAAAAGGATTTTTTGGGGGTAGATATTAAAAAGTAAAACACATGTGCTCTGGTAATAATCACAAATTTATCTATAAATCTTAAATAATTAATTGAATAATTGACTTACACAAGTACAGATCTATAGCCAGCAGCATATACTGTGTGGACAACATAGTCCATATGTTCTAAGCAAAGTTATTTTTAACCACTTGCCGGCAAACTGTAACTGAGTGTTATCACAAACTTTACAACACTTGAACCTAACCACAGCAAGTAACACATTTGTGAACCATGGCCACCTTTGATGATGTTGCCAATATGCACCACAGCGCTGTGCTGTCCCTCAACCAGCGGATGTCTGAGTTTGAGGCACAAATTAAGACACTGACTCCGGGCACCGATGTGAATGCTCTTTATAAAGACTTCTCTTCCTTCAAGCAGCAAGTCTGGGGTGTATTCAGTGCCTTGCAACAGAAGATCCAAGAGGTAAGCAAGTGCATTGACAGCCTGGAAATGCACCATAGGAAGAAATTCCTTCTGCTTGGTGGTGTGAGTGAAGTGCCCAATGAGAAGATTCCTGAAGCTGTCACATCAGTGATCCAAAACAAGTTTGGACTCTCGGACTTCAAACCTTCCTCACTAACAGTCTGTCATCGGCTGGGCACCATCAACGAAAACCGCCCCAGACCAATCTTGCTGCGTTTTGCTGACCCCACAGTGCGGGCATTGCTCTGGAAGACTAAGACGAAGTTAAAAGGTACTCCTTTGGTGCTGTCTGAGTTCCTGACCAGGCAGCGCCAGACTGCATTTGGTATGGCCCGTAAACTTTTTGGTGTTAAGAATGCATGGACGTTGGATGGGAACATTTTTGTCAAGGCTCCTGATGGTAAGCGACACCGTGTTTTCGACCACGATCAGGTAGTGGCCCTGGGCGCCGAGCACGGCAAGTCAGTTGAAGCTTCCTCAAGTAATAGTACCCAAGCGCCCATCGTGAAAGGTAAACCAGCGGCTTCGCAGATGTCGACAAGACCGAAGAGGACTATCGTGAAGACCAAATGATAATTTGTCCTGCCGAGGTGATTTTGGTTGTCATTTGTGCAGGTAGACGTAATTCCTGGTTTTGTTTTCGTTGACTTTTTCACACACATCTGTTGACATTATATCACTAACTGTCAGGTGTCACAAACCCTGCATGACATTGACAGCCAACTTCACGTTCGGAAATACGTCTTGTTTTATTTTTTGTTTCTCCAGTCGGCCGGCAGGTTATATTGTTGAATTTATAATCAGTCTTTTCTTTTATTATTTTTGTAGTCGAAGTTGCTATATTCTATATTCATATTTATTATAATATTTTATAATTATTCTTATTTATTATTATTTTTGTTGTTATGTCTGACGAAGATTCTTTTTATTCGGCATGTGATGATTCTTTTGCAAGTACTGAAAATTCTTTTACTGCTAATAGTTTCCTAACATATGAGTTTCAACGTTTCCCACATCATCTTAGTGTTTGCCACGTGAACGCGCAAAGCATACCTCAGCATCATTCCGAGATGTTGGATTTGTTTAACAATGTATCAGTTCACGCTATTCTTGTGTCTGAGAGTTGGCTCAAACCCGAACTTCCTTCTACGTCTTTTAGTCTACCAGGCTTTATCCTTATTCGCAACGACCGCACAGGGAAAAGAGCCGGGGGTGTTGCTATCTACCTTCGGAGCAACATTCCCCACAAAATTTTATTTTCTTCGCCGTCCTCTTATAGTGGAAATCCTGAATACTTATTCCTTGAAATAAATGTCAAGGGGGTTAATGCCGTTCTCGGAGTCATCTATTGTCCACCCACTATCGACTATTTCTCCAACCTGGACACCCTCTTCGAGTCTGTTTCTACTGACTACAAACATCTCATAATTATGGGCGACTTCAACACGGACCTGGCAAGGAATACCCCTAGATCACGTCGGTTGGGATCAACCCTCGAGTCGGCTAGCTTGTTACCGCTCGCATTAAATCCCACTCATCATAACACGGAAGCTGATGACTCGTGGCTTGATCTTATTCTGGTGTCCTCTGTTGGCTTTGTTGACAACCATGGTCAGATGGCGGTCCCAGGTCTTTCTCGACACGACTTGGTTTATTTAAGTTATAAAATTAAGCCACCAAAACAGCGGCCTGCCGTTGTCCCTCTACGTTGCTTTGCAAAATTAGACAATGGGAAATTAACCTCAGACGCACTAAAATTGGACTGGACTAATCTACTACAGGCACCCACGATTGACGAGAAAGTGACTATCTTTAATGAAAACATATTAAAATTATATGATACACACGCCCCTCTAAGAGCTGTTCGATTAAAACGCCCGCCAGCACCTTGGATTACCTTGGGTGTACGAATGGCTATGCGGCGTAGGGACAGAGCGTTTCGTAGATTTAGGCGAGACCGCTGCGAGGAGCACTGGTGCATGTATAAATTAGCCCGAAATCGCTGTAACCAGATGGTAAGAGTTGCAAAACGCCGATATATCTATGAAAATGTTTCCGATTCTTCTACGGCCGATATATGGAAGTTTCTCAAAACTCTTGGAGTTTGCAAATCTCCCGTTAATATAATTCCCACTAATTTTACTTTGAACGACCTTAACGTTCATTTTGCCTCATCAACACCTCTGCCTCTGTCAGTAAAAGCAGAGACAATACATAAGATAACTTCCGGGCCAATATTGCCTCCCAATTCTTTTGCTTTTTCTCCTGTGAGTAATGACGAGGTCCTCAATGCGTTTAAATCCATTAAGTCAAAAGCTGTTGGTTGTGACGGCATTAGCAGGATAATGATATCCCTCATTCTGGATGCTATACTTCCTATATTTACTCATATAATCAATTTTTCTCTGCAGACTGGGGCGTTCCCTTTTTTCTGGCGTAAGGCTTTTATCATCCCACTTCCAAAAATCGCTAATCCCAGTCTTGTCAATCACTACAGGCCAATTTCTATCCTTCCATTTCAGTCCAAAGTTCTTGAATCAATAGCTTTCAAGCAAATTTCTGCATTTGTGCACAGCAATACGCTTCTCTCTCCTTATCAGTCCGGCTTTCGGCCAGGGCATAGTACTTGTACAGCTCTGCTAAAAATTATAGAAGACGTCAGGGCCGGCATGGAGGACTCCAAGTTGACAGTGCTGGTATTAATCGACTTCTCCAACGCTTTCAACGCTGTTGACCACGATGTCCTCCTTGCCCTTCTGTCACAAATTGGAATCTCGTCATATTCGCAAGATTGGTTTTCCTCATACCTTCGTGGTCGCCAGCAAGCGATACGTGTTGGCTTGACATTCTCGGATTGCTGCAGCTTAGCATCTGGTGTTCCACAAGGCGGTATACTCTCTCCAATTTTGTTTTCGCTATTTATAAACTCCATTACCAAATCACTCAAAGGCTCTTACCATCTGTACGCTGATGATCTGCAATTATACTGTCAAGCGGATATTAGTGGAATAAATGACTGCATAAATAAAATAAACGCGGATCTTACTGCCATCTCGGAGTGGTCTCAAAAATTCGGTATTAGTGTTAATGTTTCTAAATGTCACGCTATCCTTATCGGTAGTGTTTTCCAACTTCGTAACATAGACTCCAGTCAACTTCCACATATAGTGTTTAATAATGCACAAATTAATCTAACATCTCATGTTAAAGATCTGGGTCTATACATTGATGACAGTTTAAGTTGGAACAAATACGTATCTAATGTTAGTCAAAATGTCACGTCAATATTACGTTCTCTCTATAGATTTAAAAATTTCCTCCCATCCAAAATTAAATCCCTGCTTGTTCATGCCCTCGTTCTCCCCATTATTGATTATGCAGATGTTTGTAGCTCAGACCTATCACAAGAACTTCTAAACAAATTGGATCGACTTCTCAACAACTCTATACGTTTCATTTTTGGTCTGCGTAAGTATGATCATATTTCCTCTTTTCGTGCTCAGCTTAAATGGCTTCCTATCCGACAGAGACGATCTCTCAGATATCTCTGTATGCTTTATTCTGTCATGAACGATCCTTGTACTCCGGAATATCTCAAAAGTTATTTTCTAGTCTTGGGTGGCTCTCATTGCCTAAATCTTCGTTCTGCTGACAATTTACTCCTTGAGATTCCTTTGCATCGTACCAATTTCATTTCTAATTCTTTCGCTGTTACGGCGATCAAGCTCTGGAACGCGCTCCCTCTTGACATTAGAAAAGCTCAGACCAAACTTACATTTAAGCGCAAAGTTAAGCAACACTATTTTCTAACACTGCCTCAGACTTGATTAATCTTCGTCACGTTGAAATTGTATTTTTCATATATATTACGTATATTGTAAAAATTTATAGTATTATAGTATGTATTCATTAAATTTGTATGTATTTATATATATTTATGTGTGTGTATATACATATATATATGTCTGGTATTCCTTTTGTACCCCATATGCTCTTTCCTTTTAACCCGAAGGTTGACTGGCAGAGAATGCCGCATGGCATTAAGTCCGCCTTGTGTACCGAGTTTGTAGTACATAAAGAGTAAATAAATAAATAAATAAATAAATAATTAATACCCAGACTACCTACTCTATACACTTAAATTATAATATCTCGTATACAATATAAATTTTCATTAAGTGGTAAAATACAACTATTTAAATTTAAGCCGGTTTTAATCATTTATTGTTATCTCGGAAATGATCTGTTACTTAATAATATAATTCATGAAGGTTGCTGAGATTGGACTGAGATGAAACAGGAAACAACCCATTAAATTCTATTTGAGAAAAACAAATTTTTCATAGTGCCACCCCATTCCTTTCTGAGGGTGTCGTAAGAGCCGACAAAAGGAAATTACAAGGCCGAAAACCTAGCCGCAAGAGAAGGAAAACTTTATATGCTACCCTGGTACAGCTAGGCTCAAATCATGTTATTATATGGTGTTCTGCCTCGTTGGTCTATTAGTTTACATGTGCCGCCTTTGGATCAACGGGTCCCAGATTCGATTCAAGGGCAAGTCCCTTTGTCTAAACCAAACGCACTTGCTCTGAGTCTGGGAGTCATCTGTGTTCATGAATTACATATTTGTAAACAGCCCCCGCGATACAGTGGTTTCGATAAAAAAAACGTTTTTTTTTTACGTTGGGGATCCTCTTGGATACCCGGCCGTTGGGGACTGGCTGGGCTATGTGGGACTCCAGGGCGCGTAGAGATGGTGAATTGCGCCTTGACCTACCCACTAAAACCGACAGCGATCCTCGACTGCCCAAACCAGCGGGAGCATGCTCCATGACCCTGGGGGCCTTGGCCACTCTGATTATGAGGAGAGACTGTATTGCCCTCTCCCATTCCACCGCAGGGGGGCGCGCGCGGATCGCGGCGCGCCTTCCTTCCGGGGCCTGTTACCTAGTTTTACTAAATTAACTGCAAGATTATGTTTTATAACTTCGATTTCCTTTTGTAGGCAGACAATACCTGGAACGGACCCTTATTATATCAAAAGGTTCGATTGAACGAACCAAAGAGAAGTTAGACAAAAAGTGTACCCTACGAAGTCTAAAGCCAGATCTTTTTAATGTTACAGACATAAAAAAAGATTTCATAACGCTTAAGGAAAAATTGTAAGTTTTGCATATCGCTGCTTCAATACGAAATGCCGGGGCTCAAAAGACAATGTAGCAAAATACACGTGTTTTTAATTTGTTTACAGCTCTTTTGCGGTTTTACCGAAGCTTACAGCAAGTCATCACAGAGTTGTTATTTATCAAATTTTATCGTCCGACTTTAATACTGATGATCTCCGTACGTGTTTCAAGCTTGGATTTGTGGTATTGTTACTCTTTTTGACTAAAAACCGAACTCAAAAATAATTAAGTATCCCATTTGTTATATAAATAGATATATACTGCTATCTATGGTGACAAAGATTGCTTTTAGGAATGATCTAAATTCAGGATCCTATCTATAAAAGATGTTTTAAAAATATTCTGATATTTTCTTCAAATGTTGGTCCGTCACCATGATATTTATGTCAGATCACACAATGTCAAATGAGCATAACTCACACTCAAGACTCAAAAGGAACTTTATTTATGTAGGTTTTATCACAAAACTCTCATAAATCGTCATGTTACAAATTACTGCCTCGTTGGTCTAGTGGTTAGATGTGCCGCCTTTGGATCAACGGGTCCCGGGTTCGATTCCGGGGTCGGGCAAGTGTCTTTGTCTAAACCAGAGGCACTGGCTCGGAGTCTGGGTGTCATTTCTATCTATAATATGTATGTATTTACAAACAAAAAAGATGTATATAAGTAGTTTATCATCCATCTCGTTACCATAACACAAGCATTAAGTTGCTTAGCTTGGGACGAGATGGCGTTGTGTGATATGTCCAAGGATATTTATTATTATTTATTTATCTATAAAAGATGTTTTAAAAATATTCTGATATTTTCTTCAAATATTGGTCCGTCACCATGATATTCAGATCACACAATGTCAAATGAGCATAACTCACACTCAAGACTCAAAAGGAACTTTATTTATGTAGGTTTTATCACAAAACTCTCATAAATCGTCATGTTACAAATTACTGCCTCGTTGGTCTAGTGGTTAGATGTGCCGCCTTTGGATCAACGGATCCCGGGTTCGATTCCGGGGTCGGGCAAGTGTCTTTGTCTAAACCAGAGGCACTGGCTCGGAGTCTGGGTGTCATTTCTATCTATAATATGTATGTATTTACAAAAAAAAATACGTATATAAGTAGTTTATCATCCATCTCGTTACCATAACACAAGCATTAAGTTGCTTAGCTTGGGACGAGATGGCGTTGTGTGATATGTCCAAGGATATTTATTATTATTTATTTATCTATAAAAGATGTTTTAAAAATATTCTGATATTTTCTTCAAATATTGGTCCGTCACCATGATATTCAGATCACACAATGTCAAATGAGCATAACTCACACTCAAGACTCAAAAGGAACTTTATTTATGTAGGTTTTATCACAAAACTCTCATAAATCGTCATGTTACAAATTACTGCCTCGTTGGTCTAGTGGTTAGATGTGCCGCCTTTGGATCAACGGATCCCGGGTTCGATTCCGGGGTCGGGCAAGTGTCTTTGTCTAAACCAGAGGCACTGGCTCGGAGTCTGGGTGTCATTTCTATCTATAATATGTATGTATTTACAAAAAAAAATACGTATATAAGTAGTTTATCATCCATCTCGTTACCATAACACAAGCATTAAGTTGCTTAGCTTGGGACGAGATGGCGTTGTGTGCAATGTCCAAGGATATTTATACCAATCTCATCTTACGGCCCTTGTCCCACGCTAGGTGGTGGTCTCTACACACCTATCGCTCGTCATTTAAACATTCACACCTTTCATACACATCCTTATTCTCACAATCCACCTTTAGGCGCAAAGTGTTGGCGACGCCTATCCCCCGATAACTATAGTCGAGGATTTCCTAACCGTGCGAATTACTCTACAAACTTCGCTATAGCGGTAATTAATAATAATAATAATATCCTTGGACATTTCACACAACGCCATCTCGTCCCAAGTTAAGCAACTTAATGCTTGTGTTATGGTAACGAGATGGATGATAAACTACTTATATACATTTTTTTTTTTTGTAAATACATACATATTATATTATTCTCACACTATTAAATTGTGTTAGGTTTGTAGCATGCTGGTCGCTACACACAAATCGCTTTTGATCATCCACAAACCTTGCGCCCACCCACATACATACTGAAACTACCACCGGTTTGGAATTTAGTTCATGCTGCATAGAAAACCCAACACCTTGGGACTCAGTTTACTAGTACTTTCTAAGCTTGTAGAGTAATTAATTAAGCACGGTGGCTAGACGGCTTCACTTCGATGAAAAGTAAGTTGAATTATTCATGAAAAGGGATAACATTAGTTTTAACCCACTTCAAAACAGAACTGCTTCTTTCAGTAGGCTCTTTGCCCTTGCTTGGCGATGGTTATAGTGTTTTTATTACTACATAACTTGGTTTTTAATTAATCTTTCGTTTCCAGCTTGGCGAATATCTCAACAAGGTTGAGTATTGCAATGGATTCATATTAATTGCCGACCATCTTCCAATCAAGAACTTAATGAGTCTGTTGGGGAAAATTAACCCTTTTCTGTGGGGAGAGCTGACAAAATTAATTATAGTAAGTAAATTAGTCTTAGTGGTCAGTGAAGCTAATAAGCGAATTCTCAGTGTTTTATCTGTATGTTTACTTACTCATGAATCACGTACCCACATAATTACCTTCGTATCAAACAACTCACTATGACTTGAAGGAGTTAATTTCCAATCGATTTCACGTTCTACTTCTAATAAGCCCCTAAAATTTTAAAGCCTTATACGACTTACGTTAACTTAAATTAATTAGGCAAAAAACTTAAATTCAAATTTGTTTCAAAGATGTTACAAATTTAAACGAAAATCTTATTAGAAAACTTTCAAAGTTTTCACTCATACATTATTCGTTAACTGAGGAGAGTGAACTGAGTGATCTATGTTGCCGAGTTGATTGAGATAAACGAGTTAAAAGAGTGATATTAGGTATCCAAAAGAATTATCATTATCAGTTCAACTCAGTGCAGTGATTTGGTTTTAATGTAATTAAAATATTAACTTATATTTCCAGGATTTATATGGCTTGAGATTAAAGCATTTCCTATTCTTATCAGAATCGTCCGTAGTGGAGAAATTTGTAAATGTTTTCAAACAGTTTGTGCCTGCGAAAATTGCCTCTAGATTAGGGATATTGAAATCTTCTGCGGAACTCGGTCAGTTTGTAAGTAAAGACGTTTTGCCAGTGGACTATGGTGGTCAGGAGAAATCTATCAAAGAACTCAATGGTAAGCATTTTTATTAACGTTTAAAGTAATGTTTACCGTCCCAAGTTTAAAAGGTATTAGTTACTAAGAGTAACTCTTGTTCATCGTCTCAATCCTATAAAGACCCACTGTGGCGGGCCTCAATTTTATGGAGGTTAATTAACCCTACTGTGCCACGTTGACCTGGCGGGTTGACCTGACGGACCTAACCTGACGGGAACTCATATAATCAAGTTAGCTCATTAGAGTTATTTTGACAAGTCAAACAATTGAATAAAAATTAAAATAAACTACATAGTTATATATAATTTGGAAATTAGAAATTTTGATATGTCAAGTTTCTAATTAAATTGACATTCGACTGTAAAGTTAATTTAGATATATGTACGATATAGGTATACCCTGTACACGATAGCATGATCGATTTGACAGACTAGTGATGGGAAATGGAAAATATCTAGTAGTCCAAAATTAACGTTTTAAAATACTTGTAACTGTGACAAGTGGGCGTGGGTGTATGAATGTGAAATTCTTTATTGTACTAGACATATAAAACATTGGGTAGATAAGCGATGGTGGGTCAATATTCATAATAAATTCCTATTTAATATTACAGGGTTATTTTTGGACCTCCCGCCAAATTTAAATAGGTGGTTCAGACCATGAAAGTAAACAAAAAAGAAAAAGTGTTAAATTTCAATGTGCGAAACCCAACGAATTTTATTTCAAAACGAAAATGTTTTTTATTCGAATATTGTCTTATAAAGTGAAGAACAAGTGATACAGAATTTCACACATATTACACCCACACCATCTCGTCACAGTTACAAGTATTTTAAAACGTTATTTTTTGGACTAGTAGATATTATCCGTTTCCCATCACTGTTCGTCATTGCAAAGTAAAGGTATGATTCCGAACTACACTGCAGTGCTACCGCAGCAATGCTGTCGCGGCACTGCTGGTCCCCATACAATATTTTTAAAAGTTTATATGAGATTACATTCCGAGCCAGGCAGCAATGTACCGGTTGTATGGGAACCAGTTGTGCCGCAACAGCACTGCTGCAACAACACTGCTGCGGGCAGCGTAGTTCGGAATCATACCTTTATGTCGATCAGATAAATTGATATATGTCAAATCGATCAAGCTATCGTGAACAGGGTATAGCTATACCGATTTTAAATGGTTATTTTTCGCTTTGTTTTGATGTAGATTTAAATACATTTTTATTAACAAATATCTTCTTCTTCTCGATAGATACAAGTCATTCAAATCAGTCAGATATTGTATTACATAGAAAAATCAAATAGTCAAATACACGGTAGTGTGTAATGGTTTTTTTATTGGTTCCATTATTTATATAGGCATAATTAAATAATAATTAGAATTTAAAAAGTTTGCTGCACGTATTCTCTATAAATACAATAAGTGTGGGAAAAAGTTATACGCATCCGGCCAGTTGATTTTTTAATATTGTCTAATTCATACCCTAGCTAGAGCTATGGGATATAAAAACAGGTTGCATGTTTTACATGTATGTTTTTGATGATTTCTCTTATTATGACGCGTGGTCACTCTAATTTCGTGTAGGATTTCGAATGACAGTCGGGGCCGTAATACACAGATGAGGGCCAATGTATAATGATGAAATTTATTTATTTCAGAAGAATGGACCACTCTTTTAAGCTCCCCAGAAAACATGATGTACTACAATGAAATGAAGCAGTTCAAGACAGACGAGGCGTACAGACAGACGGACAAGTTCAATGAAGCCTACATGGGCATGCCGGGAACATTTAGGACTCTGAGTGTTGACTAATTAATTTTTTATTTTAATTGTATTGAAAATTAAAGCAAAATTAAATATTTTTTATTAAAGAAACTAGCTGACCCGGCAAACTTCGTACCGCCTCCGAATCAATAAATAAAAAACCTGAATGATAATTCCAGAATCTTCCAACTATATTAAAATATGTGCAAACCTAAACTGGAACAAATATAATGCGTGTTAAAAAACACGTTTTGTCATATTTTCTCACCTTTTAAACCTTCCCTGGACTTCCACGAATATTTCAAGACCAAAATTAGCCAAATCGGTCCAGCCGTTCTCGAGGTTTAGCGAGACTAACGAACTGCAATTCATTTTTATTTATATAGAAGATAGATATATAATATTATGCTTACTACTACGGGTAAGGATTCTGGAAGAGGTCTTGGCAAAGATTAAGACTACCTAATGTATGCTATAAGTAAATGTTAAGTTCTGTATCTGGTTGTTTTTTATGTTGGGAATTAAAGAGTTTATTAATACAAATAATTCTTCCAATCGTTGCATTTTATTTTCCAGAACTAATTGATATAATTAGTAACGCCGTGAGATTTTACTAACAATGTGAACAGATAAGATTGTGTTGGTTTTCCCGTAATAATAAATTAATAAAACGGAATGTCTCTTTCTAATGTAAATAAAAGAAACATTTATAATAAATCCTATAAACACAACCTTTATAATATTGAAGTCTATTAAGAAGTAAAGAATAAATAAAATAAATGAATAAATAAATATCCTTGGACATTTCACACAACGCCATCTCGTCCCAAGCTAAGCAACTTAATGCTTGTGTTATGGTAACGAGATGGATGATAAACTACTTATATACATTTTTTTTTGTAAAGTACAACATCACTAATCCGGCACTTCGATATATCGGCACGTCCAATAATCCGCACCCTCCGCCCAAGCCTCCCTCTTTAAATTCTTGGTTTGAAGGAATCGAAGAAACAGAGCAAATTATGACCGATGAAGAAATTTATGTGAAGCAGTACAAGAAGAAAGCTCTGTAGAAATATTGGAGCCTACTACAACTACTGTAAAAGTTAAACCAGATGATGCATTGATTTGTTTCAATACCTGCATAACATGGGCAGAAGAAAACGGCATATCTGGCAAAGATATTATATTTCTTCGCAACATGCGAGAAAAGGTTTTTAAGCAAGGACTACAAGTTGCACAAAAGCAGACCTCAATTCAGGATTATTTCAAAACTTAAAAAAATTAATACATTATATAAATTTATTCTCTCTATGAAATGCTTTATTTTATTTATTACCTATGACTTTTTCAGTATAATCCAGTAATCCGAACATTCCAATAATCCGGCATCCTCTGGTTTTTAATAGTGCCGGATTAGTGAGATTACACTTTATAGATAGAATATACTTAACTACTATGAAGTAGTAGTAGTAGCTGATAAATAATTTATTTTGTTTGTCCATTATTCGATAGCCAATTAACTGTCCCAATTAACAGTTAGCTCCACGATTCTAACAGATGGCGATATCTGTTGACTGGATTGAGTAAGTATTCAATTGACGGTACTATGTTGAAAGTAAAAACGTATCAAGCTACAATTTAATAGCCTAACCACCAAACCAACGCGTGGCCGGGTCTGCTAGTATACAAAAAATATACATTAAAAAAGTAAAAAAAACTTTACACACACGCATTTAAACTCTTATTGATTGTTAACTAGCGACCCGCCCCGGCTTCGCACGAGTGCTATGATGAACATCTAAATTTATCAGTGTTCCTCTACAATATTATCATAGCTGGGCCGTTAATCAAATAGTAAACTGCGTTAATCGTTAATCCGTTACAATAAAAGTTAGCTTCGCTAATCGTTAAAGCGTTACATTTCGGAAGAATTAACGCAAGTTAACGTTAATCCGTTAATATGTGTAAAATTTTATTTTTATATCGATGCATTAGTGAACATAAAAAAACCTGTTGGTTTCTTTGAGTTGGGTTCTGGAAGTTAACAGCTTAAGAACAAAACAATAGTAGATTATAATATTTTTACGGCGAGGGCGCTTTTTTGAATCCTGAACGTAACGAGGGATTCAAAGTACGTCGCCCGAGCCAATAAATATTTTGCGCCCGATATAATACTACTCCTATATACCCGATATGAGATAATAAAATGCGCCTTATATTTTATTGTAATATTGTTATTCAATATAATAATAGTATCAACTAAATTGAAATTAAATAGTATCTAATAATAAAACAACTAAAAACTTATATTTGAGACATTTTCGCAATTATGAAAATATATTGTCACAGTATTTAGTTTGATTTCTTTTTTATTCAGCCGGCGGCGCGACTATTTGCCGTTGTACATGCCAGTCAATATTCAAACAATATTTGCGTTCGATTTCTTTGGCGCTGAACACTTAGAATGTTCCAAATTCAAAAAGTGCGCGGCGAAGATAATTGCGGCGCACTCGTAACAAGGATTAAGCGCGAATTGACCGCGCGCGCGGCCTGGCCGCCTAATGCGCGGGGGCTCTAAAATCTCATTACTGCCCGCTAAAAAGTCTAGAAAAGAAAAGAGCTACTTTGCTCCCACATATACTTAGAGGAACAAAACGACACTTTTCGAATAGATGGGATGAAAAATGCTTTTATAATTCAAATGTGTAATTTAATCGTCGGGCATAAGGTACATATTCCCCTTCATGAACATGTCGAAGTTCTTGTCTGAAAGCGAGACTCGTTTTGGTGTTAAAATATCTGGAAAAAAGACGTTCAACTGCAGCTCTTGAGGGTACAGCAGTATTGTATTTAATGAATATATAATGCGTTTGCAGTTTAGTAATAAACTATTAACGATTAACGGACTTCTGCATATTATCGGAAGTTTGTCCGTTAACATTTTTGTAAGTTAACTTAAAAGTTAATCCGTTAATCAAAATGTTAACTTCGTTAATTAACGATTAACGGATTAACGAGTTAATGCCCAGCTATGCACTTCGTTAATTAACGATTAACGGATTAACGAGTTAATGCCCAGCTATGCATTGCATGTATTATACATATAAACTTTCCTCTTGAATCACTCTATGTATTAAAAAAAACGGCTTCAAAATCCGTTGCATAGTTTTAAAGATTTAAGCATACATAGGGACGGACAGACGACAGCGACTTTGTTTTATACTATGTAGTGATAGTGAAGTCAGCGGTCAAATTAAAAAAAAGAACTAGGTACTTATATTTGTAGAAGTATAATTTAAATTAATTATGGTCGTCATTCGACCGCTGGGCGACTTCTAGTATTATATTTACGCCCAAATGGTGAGTTAGGTAAATGTGTGACCTTTTACGTTTTTTGGTTAATTACCCATCGTGGGTATTTGTCTTTATACGACAAAGAAACAGCGTATAAACACTAAACTAATATGGAAAATGCCTGTCCGTCTGGTAATCATACCAAAAACAATTCAATTTGATTCAAGATGATTCAGATCAATTATTATGGTACGTGTTTCGTGTAACTTTGAAGACATATGGTATTACAGTTAATTAAAACCTTAAGAGGTATTCTCCAATGGCTCAGTGGACTTTTTTTACCAACAAGGCATTTAAATTTTCGTTTTAAGATTGCTACTTTTTTTTATCAGTGACTTGTATGCCCTTGACCCTAGGCTTGTGTGATGGAAAGCAACGCCAGGGTCTAAGATGGAGCAGGCAATTCAAGGAAATGCCCTGTCGGGCACGGGCTCTCACATACGCACGACGGAACACAGTAAAACTGCTTGGCGCCGGACTTAGATGTGAGGGTGGTAGCTAGCCGGGCGGACCATTCGATTGTTAATCCAGCTTTTGTTCACTCCTGGTAAACATTGCTTGGCAGAGCCTTATGCGTTATGCTTCGGCCCAAAATGTATGTATGTATGTTGTATTCTGAAGCGTTTTAGGTTGAAATTAAAGTGTTACCACTGAAAAAGCCTCTTCGCCGCCACTCCGCTGGTTGGCGCTGACCCTTACTGCAATAATTCTATCCAGTCAACAGATATCGCCATTGTTTGGAGCTTTAAACATATATTATGATTGTGATTGTCAAATGATGATGATATAGGTAAAAATACCTTTCAAGCCGCCCACGACCGCCTGTCCGGGGCGGCTCGAAAGAGCGCGTACCTAAATTAAAAAGAGGTCGAAAAGCACGAGAGAGGAGCCGCGCGCATTGGTTAGTTAATTAATAAACAATCTCATAAATATAATGACGTAAGTTCTTTTTTTACTAATTAAAGTGCGGAAAGTGCTCCGTTTGTATTTAAATTAAATTATTATTATTTATTTATATTTTTATTTTATGTATATTTTAGAACAATCAAATTTAATTTGCTCAGAAATAGTTTGACATTGAGCCTGTTCAGTTGCTAAAATGATTAAACTACCCAAAGACAAGATTTTGTTGTTTCGTCCAGACACTCTGTACGAAGTGCGTAAGGATGTTGGAATGGAGGAGCCTGGAAAAATGGACGATGCTATCAACTTGTTGGAAGACTGGATCAGGAAGCAAGAGCATTTTGAGCGAAAAGATTTCGGTACATTTTTCTTTTTTAAGACTATTCTCCAGAACCTGTAATATAATAAATAGCTTGTGTCGCGGATGTTCTTTACACACACTAACATGTATTAATTATTATAAACATCTATTCCATGTGGGGACGGATTTAGAATACATAGTTTCACCACCTCATTCCGTACTGAGGCTGTTGTAAGAGCCGACAAAAGGATTCTGCTTTCTCCTCTACTTTTTGCCGTTTTACCATACCATTTTTAATAAACTTATTTCTTCCTACCCCCTCTATGCAGATGATCTTCAAATATATTGCCATGTACAACCTAAAGCAATAAAGGCCGGGATTGACACCATGAACGAAGATCTTGTAAATATTTGTCACTGGAGTGAATCGTACGGTTGAGTCCGTGTCATTCCATGAAAAATTAAAAAATGTTTTTTTAAAAATCATTGTTTTATAATAATTTTACTTTGAATACAAACCGGTATTTTATGAAGATTGTTAAAATTGATTCTATTACGTTGATTGTCGATTTTGGTATAGAATTTGACATGGTTTTCAAGACAAATTTTCAGCCTATCGAGGTTGGTAATACAAGTATTCTAAATACGTCACAAGTACGTCATATTGTCGTCAGAGGAAATTCAGATTGTCAACGCGAGTTGCGCGTGCGCGTGCAGCAACTCGCGTTGACTTTTTCTTTCTTTCTTTCTTTATATGCTCATGGATATCCGTGGACTAGTCAGGTTGTGATGTGTGGGATAGCGCGGCCATTTAAAATGAAAGACGTCCCTTACCGGCTGCCTGAAACAGAACCACGGGTCTCACTCCCCAGTGCTCCGCGACCTTGATGAGTCTTGGCACGCCTGACGCTCCTTAACCCCACATGTGAGACCTGTGGAGCGTGCCTCTTTCAGGCGCCGTATGTGATAACGTCTCCGCAATCCACGGCAAGGCCTGGCCTATACTGTTGCGGGAGATAAGCTCAGCAACATATGCTGTGAGACGAGTAAGACAGCTCACCGTCGTGGATACCGCGAGACTTGTCAACTTTGGTTACTTCCATAGCGTCATGCCATATCGTATTTTGCTTTGGGGTAACGCCGCAAACATTGAAACTGTATTTGTATCACAAAAACGTATCCATTTACAATCAAGGAACAAAAGAATCTCTTAGAAAAAAACACAACGGGTTGCAGTGCCGGCAGAAGTGAAAACAAAAAACCGGCAACTAATAAAAAAAATTAAGAGATAAACCGCTAACTACACACACTAAGCCACCTCACACTCTTACTACCTACGGAAAAATCTGTGTGCACACAGATTTTTTGTTTTACCACATTCGAATTTATCTAGCGTACAGTGTAGAACGCTATCGCAATGTCTGGCTCTGCTTGATGTTGGAAGGATTGATGTTACCTCTTCTTTGCTTGGGAGGGAACATAAAGCCGTCGGGGCCGGCTGCCATTCTACCAACTATACCATTCACACGTAGTCAGTAGCGAGAAAAACTGACAGCTTATCTAACCAGACGATTCCCACTTATCTCACTATAATGCATTGCGTAGGAGAGAAGGCTCTGCATAAAAAAACGTTAGTTAGCCCAATCAGCCTGTTAAAACTAGTGTTACCGCAATGAAAAGTAAAAAAAAAGTATAAAAAAGTTAATTACATTTCACTTTTCAGAAAGAGGTTTTCTTGAGCGACTCGTAATCTGTGCCAAAGGGTCGACGGAAAGAGCAAAAAATAGATTGGACAAGATGTGTACACTTAAAACTGTTATGGAAGATTCATTTGACGTGACAGATATACGAAAAGATTTAGCTCTATCTTTGAGCAAAATGTGAGTAAAATATGAGTTTATAGGCGGGTTTGGCTATGAGAGGGTGGAAAAATCTGAAATATATGCATCAAGAAATATCGCCTACAAATGCGAAAATTACCAAAAAGTCCTACACTGCGATAGTGAATTTTCAAGAGTGTTTCACACAGTTAAGAATTCCCCGACTACAACTATTGGGGGATAGGTGCTGCGACCACTAGCCAGACATATCACCTCGTCTGGCTGTATGATCATCCCTTTGCGCCGTATTGCCCAATATACATGTAGCGCGTGATATTTATTTATATTTTATTTTAGATCCTTTTTATTTCTAAGTTAAAGTTTTAAAGGAGATGCGATGATTTTGTTTTTTAATAAAAGAAACCCGATGCTCATTGTATAAATCACTTTTAAATAATGTTTTTGACTATTCTTTTTACAGGACGTTTGCAGCTTTACCGAAGTCCACAGAAAATCATGAAAGGGTTTATATATACCAGTTGTTGACCTCAAATTTTAACACCGATGATCTATATGGAACTTTCAAATACTGTACTGTGGTAAGAGACTTTTACCGCGAAGAGATTTTGGCGGGCAGTTTATAGTTTTTTTTTTAGATGAACGAAATTTGATAATTTTGTTTTTACGTTACTATTTTATGAATGCAGAATTGTTAACATTAAGTGTTAAAATTAAACACCTTTTTAACGGATTTATCGCGTGAATTCTCCCGACTGTTTAATTTCAATGTGTAATAATCGCATAAGATGTAGTGACAAAAATTGAGAAAGGTATGCTGAGATGGTTTGGCCATGTCGAGAGAATGAATGAAGAACGATTGACGAAAAAAGTGTATAAGGCGAGTGTGAATGAAAGTGTTGGAAGGGGAAGACCTAGGCGGACGTTTCAAGACCAAATCAGGGACGTCTTGAAAAAAGGCCAGGTCAAGAGTACCCTAAACCGAAGAGCATGTATGAAGGGAATAATGAAAGTGGACGAAGCGAAACAAGTATGTATGGATCGTAGCAAGTGGAAAGAAGTGGTCTCTGCCTACCCTTAAGGCAAAGAGGCGTGATTATAAGTATGTATGTAATAATCGCGAATACCTAAGACATCACTAAGAGTTGACCTATAGGGTCTTTGTATAACCGGGACATTAAATCTCTCAAAAACAATACTTCAGCTACTACGAGTAAATGGTACAAATCTTGATCTATTCAGGATATGGGGACGGGTCAGAATATAAAACTTCCCCACCGCACGCTGGGAAATAACGCGTGTTGTAAAAGTCAACAAAACCCAGCACGCTTGGTGGTAGGATCGAACGGTCCGCCCGGCTGGCTACCACCCTCACATTTAAGTCCGACGCCAAGCAGTTTTACTGTGTTCCGTCGTGTGTTTGTGAGAGCCGGTGCCCGACAGGGCAATTCCTTGAATTGCCTGCTCCATCTTAGACCCTGGCGTAGCTTTCCATCACGCAAGCCTAGGGTCAAAGGCATTCAAATCACTGATAAAAAAAAACAAAAGTGATACTCACGCGTCACTGACTAAGAAAGGTGACTACTACTTATCAGTCCCTCAACTGAGTCGAACTTCCACCAACTACATGGAGGGTAATGCATGGGGTTGGCATAGTTTCCTTTCGGGGCCCCCCTCGACTGTGCTGCCACCTTGTCGTGGTGAGGGGGCTTGGGTGCCTCAATGATCCGTGGGGCCATACCGGCCAGGGCCTCCCATGCCGGGTGGGCCCACGGGGAGAGGTGAGACGAAGAGCGGCCCCCAGCGCCGCAGTGGACTGGGGTTCCAGGGACTCCTCTGTCCTCAGAGTTGCCCTGCGAGTCCTGGACCGCTGCGGTGCACCAACGCCCTTGGGTTGTCGCTAACCCGAGGGCCGACGGGCCTCCTTCTTCGAGGCCGTTATGTCGCAGAAGGGGGCTGCGGGGCGGGTCGCAAAGGAGGGAGCTCCGGCTGACCCGCGCCGCGGACGGAGGCACTGTTGGAGGGGGTCGTGACGATGCGAACCCCTTCTGCCCTCGCCTGAGAGGCCGGTGGTGGGTCGGGGGAACCGCCACCGATGAAAGCCTCGATGACTGAGGGCCTCCGCCAGTCGCTTGCCCGTTGCGGGCACCACGCCGGGGCGTCACAGTAGAATGCGCTTCATTCACTTTGCTTGCATCAAGTTTAAGTTTCAAGTAAACAAATATGCAAGAGTATTAAATATTTTTTTTATATGCTGCACATGTTTTGAAGATGTATAGGGGCACAATCGCAAACATATTCACATAGGTGATTTCTCCATTTTTTTTGCGGTATTTGCATATTTATTATTCGCTGTTGAGTCACGGTTCCCTCGCAAATACGTATTAAATTATAAAAGCAAGCACCAAATGATCTGCTATAATTGGATGACATTCAGTAGGCGATCGTACATCGAATATTCCGAAACCACATTCTACAATTTTACGGGCTCTAGACAATCTGTAATTAACCTGCCTTCTTATATTATTCAATTGTGTTCTGGGGTAAGGTGTCATTAAATTACTTTGTAATGGAAACGTTGCTCACATATAAAATAGTGCGAAAAAATTTGTCCTCATCCGGCCATCACGACAACATTTTGAATGCGTGTAAACAGAGTTGCTCGCCTTTTTTGCGCCGCAACGCAGCCTCGACTCTTGCAGTGTGCGATACGCCTTATTAAGAACGCAAGAGGCATGCAACCTGGCCGAAGGAGAAGGTAAAATTGATACAAACCATCTGCCAACACGTCTGGCTAGCATGATCACTCACAGAATTGAATGGGTTGTGTATTTTAAATCCGAAAAAATACAAACTTTATTATATTTATTTCAGATAGGCGAATACATGCATCGAATCGAATACAGCAAAAAGTTCATCCTGATTGCCGATCACTTGCAGAGTAAAAATTTTTTGAGTTTGGCTACTAAAATCAACCCAGCGCTGCTCAGTCACTTCCTGAAAATATTGACTGTAAGAACTGTTCTTTATAATTAGAAGTACGACTAGCTTCGAGCGTTCTACGTTACAAGAATACGGGGCAGTCTATGAATATTTGTCATTGCTGCAAACGGCACCTTAAAATATATTTACAGAAGGAGTTAGGACAGAGGCAGAAAAATAAAAGCAATAAAAATTTACAAGACAACAATAAAGAGAAAAACCAAAAGTGACATTTAATAAAATTTGGTTGCCATAGAACCCGCGCACGGAATCTGTAAAGGACTCGCGTGCGCGAACTCTACGGCGGTATATATATAAAACAAAGTCTGTCGAGTCTGTCTGTCCATTAAAATAATTAATTACACAAATTAATTTGAACTTAAAATATGTACATTTTGACACGCCACAAACTCATTCATCAGTCGCTGATGAATCGCTCGATGATTTTTGGCCAATGCTATAATCGTTAAGATGTCATCGCTGTCATTTCGTGACTGATTTCATGGCTGACGAATGTGGATCGAATGTGACTGTGAACCGAACGTTACATTATAATTATATCTACCCATTAAAATTTTACTTTCATGGATAGCGATTCCTATATAACTAAGGTAGTTTGAAATATGAGCCGCGGGCTGTCGTGAATATCGCCGTCACTTTAGAAGGCGATAGGAATGGTTAAACATCTAGGATGGTTTCGATTATACTATCGACTACAGTAATACCATAGACCGACGGGGCGGTCGGTAGCCAGTACATAATAATTAGTAATTGAAGGACTGTACTTATTTTTCATTACAAATAAAGATTGTTATTATTATTTATTGCAGGATGTTTACGGCTTAAGATTGAAATACGTCTTGCTATTAACAGAATCGCAAGCGGCAGAAAAGGTTGTAAATTTCTTTAAACAGTTCCTTTCTGCGAAAGTTTCTAAAAGGATAGTGACGTTGAGATCGGTTGCGGAACTGGAGCAGTATGTCAGTAAAGCTATTTTGCCAGTAGATTACGGTGGTCAAGAGAGATCCATAAAAGAACTACATGGTTAGATATCCCTTTTTTTATTTAAAAAATGTTAATAGCTTTATAGTCTAAACTTAGCTTTAACCGAGCCTTCACCAATTTATTGAAGCTACTGTGCCACGCTGAACAGCCGGGTAAGCGCCATTAAAAATCAAATTTTCCTTCTCCTATATTATGCCCGATTCACGCTTCAACGGGCCGTGCCCCGTACCGGCCCCGCGCGGGGAATTTTGTATAAAGTAGTCCCGGCCAGGGCACGGCCGAGCCACGTTCAAGCATGAATTACTTCATACAAAATGTATACCAATAATGTACGACCGTGTCGTACGGGGCCCGATGTGGCCCGTACGCGGCACGGCCCGTTGTGGCGTGAATCGGGCTTTAGTTTTTCAACAGCCACAGGCTGATTAGGCTGATAGGTTGGTGATTACTATAAAAATTCGTCACCACGGATAAATTAATCAAATAAAGCGCTTTAATTCCGAAAAGTAAAGAGTTCTTTTCATGGTAACATTATATTTTAGAAGAGTGGGTGGATGTTCTGAACTTGCCGGAGAACATGGCGAACTACAATAAAAGTAAAGAGTTCAAGACAAACGAGGCGCACAGACAGACAGACAAGTTCAATGACGCTTACATGGGCATGCCGGGCTCCTTTAGGACCCTGAGAGTCGATTGATTGCTTGGAGATAATTATAGGCCGTTTTTAACTAGGTGTACCTATAGTAATATTTAAAAAGGTAAACATTTGTATGGTTGTACCGAGTAAGCTAATAATAAATAAAAGATGTTATTTTATCAGCCGTTTTTATTCATCGCCGACCTTATCTTTTCCCAAGTTTGTAGGTTGATACCTACTAGTATAACCTAATTTGGGTAACTACCAGAGTTTAAACAGAGCTATTGCCATTTTGAATCCGGGATTCATCTAGCACCATAATTGCCAAAGTGGCCCCGGTAGACCTCCAGAGGTCCACGAGAAACATGATTGGGGTTAACATTAGTGTGATAAAAAATGGGGGTTCACAAGTAGGGGTTCATTCCATGTACATTTATTTGTTTTAGATAGTGACGAACTAAAATGTTGGCTTGCCTTCACCCATGAATGTAGGCAGATAATATTTTATGAAGCTCGGCGACTGTTACGTTTAAAACGTTGCATAGGCATCAGTACAACGTATCGCCATTCGCCAAATTTCCTTAAAAGTGTCTTCACATTTTTTTGTCGAGTTTTGGGAATATGGTAGAAATGTAGCTGCCAGCTAAATTTTAAAAGGATCCCAAAATCTCAGTCCACTAAAACAAGCTTTTGATTTTTTCACAATATATAATTATAACTGAGTTTACTGCCATCTATTGGTGGTTAGGAAAAAAATTGCCATAGACAAACTCATTCTCTTTGGTATTTAAGGCGTACCAAACGTCACTTGACAAACTAGTAGATGATGTCATATTATGAACAAAGATTATAATATGATCAGATAAGCCAACGCGAAACGATGACGCCATACGCATATATATGGTTTTTTACCTTTTAACATATGAGATAAAATAACATTGACGCTCATTTCCTTATGATCCACCAATATTACCTTAATCATCATAATTATGTGATTATGACAGGAAAACCAATTTTTATTTGATTTCCTTTGGTTGTATTAAATTGAGGTTATCAATTTTATATGAGGAAAATCATACTAAACACCCATATCTTGTCTTTCCAATGGTCGTTGGAAATAAAAGTGATAGATATAAAATTTAAGCATTTGCAAACGTAGCCTTGCTATGCTAATATGAAATGGTTTTGTGCACTGCCTTCTTCTGGAGTCCGGATAGACTATTTAAAGGGATTTTAATTTCTCTAAATGTATTCATTATAAAAAAATCGAATCGTTAATTGATTTGTGAAATATAATTTTAACAGATCTATCCGTATAAAAATTTAAGATTATATTATAAATCAAATCTTACCTATAGTTATAATAATCTAGCCAACTTGCTTAGTTATGACGCATCTTTTTTTATAATTGGTCTATGAGATAAGCGCCACACTCCTGAAGGTGGATTGGATGAAAACTTTCGTGTTGCGGTCGGCCTTTCGCTTCATCTTCGATGCCGTGTTCGTACTCGTAGTCACTAGTGCTAATTTATCGAAATATACATGACTAACAATTATTTACAAGGGTCATAACACAAGTGTTATGTTAATAATTCTGAAAGTTGCTTGGAAAACAATTTACGAAGTGTTTGTGACGTGCGTTTGATTTGGGTACTACTAGTGGCGGCGATCAGCGTACATCCCAGTGGTATTAGTGTGTGACTGACAATATATGTGTATCACCGTGCTAAAAGGACATTTCTGGACCTATAAAACAAGGTATGTATCCTTTAAAAACTGTACATAGCATTGTAACTTCCACTTTGCTTCTTATAGCAAGAGCAGATTATTTGATTTTCGTTATTTTTTAATCTGGCGTCTGTTCGCATTTCGAACATTGTACTCATAGCTTTGAACAGGGTTTCATATCGATATCTAAAATTATACTGCGGTGTTTGTAAGTTTCTTACCACTGGATAAATCGTTGTAATTGGTTCGTAAACCATGTCCAATTTCGTTTGGATTACGTCTTACAAGTTGCCCCGCCCGTCTGCGGTCAATTGCTTGTAGCAACTGTAAAGTGTAAATGTTACGTTTTTAATTTTGAACAGATATGCTGTACCTTATTTAGTTAGAGTAATAAAGATCTCCACTGCTATCTTGTTATCATCACGAGCATTGTAATGACCCACTGACAGGAAAATCTTAATTTAACTACTGTTTTTTTTTCTAATGTAAAGTTATACTGACATACATTATTCTGATGTACAAATATACTGGTTTTGATTAGAATATATAATGTCACCAACCCACACTATTCTAGGGGTGTTGTAAGAGCCACACAAGAAAGGAATGCTTTACCAACATGTCTAGCTCAATTAACTTATTCCCCTCCATGAATTTGGAGGAGACCCAACTGCATAGTGGGTCATTTATGGGCTGAAATGACGATGATTCACCAAAGTGATGATTGTTACTTGGATTTATGTATTCAATTTGTTGCAACTTGTTATCTATCATCAAGCAATTATCTTGACCTAATATGCCTTATCATTACAGTACTACAGCACTGTGACAGTGTTTGAACTACTATGTCCAAACCCATAAAATCTTACTACTGAATTGTTTATTGGTAAAATTACTTGGATATCTTAAAGAATCATGTTAAGAAATTTCACTCTATACATATTATAATGTTCAAGCAAGTGTTCCTGCACATTCTTGGTATTATTAAAAGTATTTAGATAGGATACATTAATTTAATAAAAAAAAATACTTTGAACTTGGCTACTTAGTCTTATGGCCACTGTCTCCAGCCTATCAGTAAAGCTGCAGCTGCCGGATTATGTACTATTTTAGTTTTTAACTTTGATTTAGCTAGGAGGAAATAAAGCTGTAATAATTACAGTGTATGAATGATAAGCTAATAATAAGTTTTGACTAAATTATATTTATCAGACAGTTGAAATTGATAAATAAATATCAAACAATCACCCTCACACTTGGTTTTGGATAATGACACATTTATGTACTCTGGATGTTTTTTGGCATTACAGGATCAATCAAAAAAGGTTCTGATTACACCTGACTGCATCCAGTCTGAGCTGGCAAAACTGAACTAAAACAAAAAAAACTGACATAAAATGTAGACCATTTTCTAGTAGGTTCATGTTTTTGTCATGCAGTATATAACTATAACACTAATATTTTTTTATATGGCACTCAAAATGACGCAGAGACAAGGTGGCGAAGTAAAAAAACAAATAACATATCAAATACTAAAAAATCACCAATCTTTAAAAGCCCCATAACACTGTCCAGATAACTTGTTTATGTCATGCCTAATTATTATGCTATAAGCAGAATATTAAAAATACATCAGAAACTGGATCATAGTTCACTTGGTTGATAGATTACAATGCAATGGATATTTGTGAGATTTTTATAGGTGTTGGCCTTTGACTGATTGACTGGATATGTGTACAACTAGGAGTTGGTAGCAGGTGATGTTGATGTTATTTTACAAACATGTTATTCATGAGCACAAATGACACCCAGCCTCTGGTTTAGACAAAGACACTTGCCCAACCCCAGAATCGAACCCGGGACCTGTTAATGACTCTTTAAATCTAATCTCTTTATGTAGCAAGATTCCATTTCAATGTATAATATTTTGTTTGAAATATTCTTCTGTATCCACATTCAGAAGTTACAAAATTGAATTATTGTAATATAGTTCCTCTTTGTTGAGTATTCATAACTAGGTGACTAAAATTATACATATATGTCTCCAATCTTGACACATGGTGATTTTTATCCGAAATAGTTCATTCAAAATAAATAATAATGCAAAATATACAATTAACTAAACCAGAATTCGATAATGCTCGTAATCAACCCATCCGTCCACTGTCTATCTGAGACTAGATGTTTTTATTTATACTTTTATAAGGCTTTTACTTTTTTAAGGCTACATAACTCAATAAGTTTGCTGATTCGGATTACAATGACTAAACGATTTATTACGTGTCTGAGATTGTTTTTGCGTCGGAGCACGTTATATGTCGCCCTTTAACTGGCTATATCATTATACTTGATACATTGCTTACGAAAATAAAATTCATGAAGCCTTTCTAGGACAGTCACATTTTGACGGAAGCATGTATTGTAGGTTTCTACAATATCTGTTTTATCTAAACTGTTACTTCTGGTACTGGTACTTCGTCAGCTATTGGATTGCTAACAACCTCTCCATTAATAGGTTAGTGGTCACGAAAACATTGTGCAAAAGAGAAAAAATACCACTACTCCGAATTTTTATCATTAAATCAGTATTACATATTCACAGAATTAGGATGGCAAGTAGATTTACAAGGACGTTCTGTCTGCCTTCCTAAGGTGATTAGGAGGGTGGAACTGTTTCTAACTTTGAATATTAGTTCTTGCAATTTAACAATCGAATGGTAAAACATTTTTCAAGACATGGATTTTTATGAAGCCTTTGACAGGGTTGATCGTGCCATGCGAATTTTTAATAACGTATCCCAAAAGAATAGTTAGTTGATTTCCTCTTTATAGAGGGTGTGAAACAGTAGGGTGGCAAGCGAGCGGGGAGGGGTGTGCGTGCACTAGGGATATGCGGCCCGCCGGCGCCAGGAGTCCGATCGATATACCGGTCGGTCGAGGCTCACTCTAGTTCGGCGAGTTAAAGTCGCGACGCGCTTGTGTGCTGTGCTGTTTCCCTACGTTTCGGTCTCGGATTATTGTACCCTAGTCTTTGAGGACCACAGTGTAGTGAATTATTTTTGAATGGATTATGTGGAGATGAGATAGTCTACAGTATCTGCTGGTATGTATGGATTTTACTAAAATGAGGTCAACGTTGGGGTTACAGGTTTCCGGTGTTTTGTGTCTGTGTTACTTGTTTGAGGATCAATAGTAGGGTTTGACGGATGATGTCACCGATTTTTTTTCTTTAACCTGTCTTGAATAGCTCGTGGTCATTTATGAATTGGCATAATTATGAAAGCTAAATGTGTACATTATTGTGGAAAGCTGGTTTCGAATTAGTCTTTTCGATTATCCTCTGAAGTATCCATACAACTGTACTACTAATTACAATTCATATTTAATAATCAACTTATAAAACTGGAAGTACGAGGTACCATATATTTTGACTTAAAACTCAGACCACAGGGTTTCTTTTATGCTCATGCATTCCAAACTCCTTGGCCTCGATTTCAAACATCAACACGTAAAACAACTAGCTCTTTATGGTCATACATATCTCCCCACCGTGTCCTTCAATTAGTTGCTCGACCCCTTGACCTCTTGGGTAATACATATTTAAGCAGACAGTTGTTCCAGACGCGCAAGCGGTTTCCGAAATTTTGTCGTTATTTGCAGATCTTTTGCTCCGCCCCCTGTGTGATCGAGGTCAGTCTCGCAAACTCACTGATCAACTGTCTGACACATGGATAATGTTAAACTTATGAGTAGATAACATTCTATGGCAGTCGGTTACGCATTCTCATTAATTGCTTATAATTCTGAACATAATGCTTAATTGCCTGGTTCGAAAGTCTTATTGCAATGGGCTGGCTATTTCAATTAGACTGCAGGTACTAAAATTTCAAAGTTGTTATGAGATGAGTTATGCACACGTTCCAGGCGAGAACCAGACACATTAGCCACTTGTATCCGAATGTTACATGGTATGATATCATACTTGACAACATTAATTTACTGTGTCTGCTATGATGTCATTCCTTATCTACATAGTTTTTCTCCAGCTTCGACGAGTTAAGTAATTGTCTTTAAAAATTTACAACCACAGTGACTCAACACCAAAGGCATGCAAGAAGTGACAGTGGTACTTTTGCAATTAAAAAACTTTTATCACACCTCATATTGAGTGTCCATTTGTACAATCAGCGTAGTCTCAGAAATTATCGTCACTGTTTATTGATGTAGTCCAAACGTGGGTGGAGGGCATCTAAATTTGCACGATGATCGCTCAAGTCTCGACCGGAAAATGAATTCTACATTAAGCACTTGAAAAGTGAATCTTTTTACGTACTCTGATTAACACAAGTGATGATAAGTCTGCTTACGTCATTATTTATCTTTACTTATCCGCATAATATTTCATTACGAGATATGAAGACATATTTTCACCGACGTCCTTTTTCAATTTCTTCTTTGCGCTAGTACGCAATTGGTTGGAGACGATTGTTTTTATTTGAAGTTCGGTGTCCCATAAACTGAAATAATTAGTTAGAACATTTGTTCAGTTATCTCGTTCTTTTGGTTGTGAGCGTGGCCTCTTAATTGACCCGTTGTAATTGCATCGTTAAGACCACTCATTGACATTATTCGGGGCTTGTACTTCGGTTCTTATCAATCTAGATAGACGCATTAGACACGAATAAACCTTTACTAGACAAGAAACCTGGCTTAATACTAAATATATTGCTTATTTACAGGTATGTTACTTCTGTGCCCCAGGTTGAGATTTTGTTCAGCCACGTTTGGACTTGTTACCGTGAATCATTAGCAGTGATCGGAATAGGCAGACTATATTGAAATAAACTTCGAGTAACAAAAAGCCATAACTAATTTTAATATATTTAGGATCATTTCTAGTTCGAAGTTTATTTGTGCAAAAGGAGTTGAATGTAAAACTTGGTTGTAGTAATGTTCTTAAAAAATATTGGGTAGAAGTATCCGAATATCGGTAAGGCGGAGATATGACATTAGAAAAATGTTTACTCACTTTATAGTTTATTTTTAAGTGGGTTATCGGTAAAGTTTACTCTATCTATCCATCTAACATAGTTTGATTTAAACGCGTTTACCGCAGTCAGATATTCTTTATATCCAAAGGAGAAGAAATCAACGTTGGGACCATTTTCCGAGCCAACACAAAGCTCGGTTTCTCTGGAATCCAACTGTACTTTTTATAGAAACCTAAAAATAGAGTTATGGCCAGTACGCACGAAACCGTGCCGTGAACTACTGGACAAGGTATACCGCCGTGAACTCGAAAACTTCGGAAGCCACCGAAGCCATCTGTGTTTATAACCTAGACTTGATGATAGACGACACGACATAGTTTGTGTTGAAAAAATGTAAACTTCATCAGAAAACTTTGTGTCTAACCTAGTAATAATTACTTTCTCGAAAATAAAATGAGACGGGAAGCAGTAGATCTCCAATGCTCAAAATATTCATCGATTAAATTTCGCCAAGAATTCCGGAAACGAAATTACGTTTACACACGGTGTCTTCTAAAATTGGCACGGTGAAACTTCCAGTTTTTGTCTGGCTGCTGGTTTATATTTTGTATTTGTAATTTGATTGCGTCTTAAACTTTGCTACTACTAACTCATTACCTCGAATAGTTCTTCGGAACCCTTTCACGGTCGGCCAGTGAAGGCGTTAATTGTGATAACAAGGGGCTTGCAGCTTTCTACACAAACAGTGCACTATTGTGACTCACTGGTTTGTTTATTTTATTCGACACGCTTCTTATTTTATATTCTTCACGAGTGAAATGATTGTTGTTATAGCAATTACCGTTTGTTTTACATCAACAACTATAACTCTGGCTGTAAGTATATGTAACAGGGAAAGTGTTATTTAGATAAAAGATAGTTGTTAATAGAGATATTTTTATTTAATAACGAGTTTTCTAATTGGTACTTGTTCGTCAAGTTTTAGTTAATGAACCTAGTGTGTCATATCCGCGAAGACGTTGAAAGCAGTTGGGAGTCGTGTTTAATATTCCGGCGATGGAGTCCTGAGTCCCGCTGTGCAGGGGTCGTCGACCTCGAATCCAGTCCATGTCTTGCATTCGCCGGCTCACGTAACAACCGCTTTCTGAGCAAATGTACACAACAGTTGATAGATACTCACGCATATGTTGCCCGTACACTAGAATATTTTGTTTAATACCTCGCTGGAGTTGTAAAGTTGAGTGGGAGATATATTTTCTTACGATCAGCCTAGTAGTCGTCTAGAAGTACATACGAGGGTGAATCAAAAAGTTCTTAGAAGTGCATATATATGAAACCTTTTTGGATCAAGTTCGATATTCAAATTAAAGAGTGTCTATCACACTATATTTATGCAGACTGTCACTTGTTTTTGTCAGTTCGTTCGCATGTAATATTTTTTTTTGTGCAACGAGTTGCTAAAAAGTCAAAATTATGGATAAAAGTGAGTTACGTGCGGTGATAAAATATCTCAGTTTGAAAAAAATTTCTACGAAGGAAATTTTTTTGGACATTCAGCAGACATTAGGGGGTGATGCTGTACCCTATTCTACGGTTGCGTACTGGGTGGCTGAATTTAAAAGAGGTAGATCAAGCTGTAAAGATGACCCGCGTTCTGGGCGGCCTTCAACCTCCGTTACAGAAGAAAATGTCAAAAAGGTTGAGAATCTGGTTTTGGAAGACAGAAGAATGACTATAAAACATATAGCTGAGATCCTAAAGATATCTTTTGGTAGCGTTCAATCCATTTTAATTGATTCACTGGGGTTCAAAAAAGTGTCTGCAAGATGGGTGCCACGAATGTTAACCGACGAAAACAAAAAGCGACGTTTGGAAATTTCCAAGCGTAATCTCGAAATGTTCCAGCGTGATTCGGATAATTTTTGCCGTCGTGTTGTCACCATGGATGAAACGTGGGTCCACCATTTTGATCCTGAAACTAAAAGACAAAGCATGTCTTGGAAACGACCATCCTCTCCATCCATTAAGAAATTTCGAGTTGCTCCTTCCGCTGGCAAAGTTATGGCCTCTGTGTTCTGGGATAGTGAAGGAATCCTTTTTATTGATTACATGCCAAAAGGCCAGACGATAACTGGACCCTATTATGCAAATTTAATCCCGAAAGTGCGTGAAGCGATTAAAGAAAAACGTCGTGGAAAACTGTCGTTGGGCGTGTTGTTCCTTCAAGATAACGCTCCTGCCCATCGATCGGAAGTTGCGCTCAACGCAATCCGCTGTGCTGGCTTCCATCTCCTTGACCACCCACCATATTCTCCGGACTTAGCCCCAAGTGATTTTCACTTATTTCCAAAATTAAAAGAGGAAATTCGTGGAACAAAATTTCACGATAATGACGCGGTTATAGCTGCCGTAGAGGACTTTTTCGAGAGTCAAGAAAATAATTTTTTTTCACAAGGAATAAGGAAGTTAGAAACGCGTTATTCTAAATGCATTGCATTGGAGGGAGATTATGTAGAAAAATAAAATATTATTATTTAAATCTTTGCATTTTTTAATATTGATTCCAAGAATTTTTTGATTCACCCTCGTATATTGGAGTTTGTTTGTTCAATTTCAATTTCGAATCATCCACTCTTTAATATCTTTGTATGTGCGAAAGTTTCTGAATCATACAGTTCCATGTTTAGAATATGAAAATCGGAAATTTCCTCTTTGATTGACGTTATTATAATCTTATTAGGATATGCACCTGTCCTATTGGCATTCTTTAATCTGCTCTGTACCGTTTTCCGTATTTTTTCCGTTTATACACTGCACGATACCAGGTCACAATTTGCCGGTTGTTGAGCACCGATTTCCTACAATCATGTTGGATTGTTCACGAGATCCTTGAATCGCTATTATTTTGTTATGAATGGACTGTGATGTCATACATTGGAGACAACAGCTGATCCATTTATGTCAGCACAAATTCAATTTAGGGGAAGCTAGGGCTCTTGCCAAAAGTATGATTGTTTGTAAGTATTTAATGTACAATGCCGTATTAAGGGTTTCTTATTCGTAATCGTTACTTACTAGAATAATGCAGTAGTAACGTTTGTAAATTGGAAACTGTCAGTTTTCGAAGAGTGACCATCACAAGTTAGTTAGTCGTCTAAAATACACAAACGCAAAGTTTTCGGACGCTAAGTGCTAATCATTGTTTTTTTAATTGAAGTAGACAATGGGATTTATACAAGTATCCAACTTATTTCTCAGAACAAAGCGATGAGAGAGCTTGACCTACATAGATTTTAATCACTGCATTCGCATGCTCCTTTCTCTCTTCTGACTTTTGATAGTAATATTATTTAAAAAGAAATCGTATAAAATTGACTACTAGAACTCTAAATGCTCTAATATTCTTGTCAACTCGATTTCAACGAAGAATATTGTTCGTAAGAATTGTAAGTAAGAATCCAGTTCGTATGAAAAAAAGGAAAAGTAAACTACTTCGGGCAGAAAATTGTACACTACAAAGAAAGAACAGATGACAAGAAATTTGACGCTATTTCTATAGTTTAAAAAACGTAATTATAATAGAGTATTTTTTTTTCAACTTTGCACTTAGTACTTTAATATCTTGTGTAAAACAAGCGTCGATTAGGCGTTTCTGTACTGGCACTCCACTCCACATGGCGAATCACGTTTTTGTGCTACCATTACAGATTGAGTATCATATTTCCCAATGTAGCAGGCGGTATATTGGCCATGGAAAGTATGGTGATGTGCACAAAGAATCTCTTTGTACAGTCATGGCTTGTGAATAATTCATAGTGCGTTATTAGCACGAATCGTCTACCGTACAATGGTTACCCATTTTCTTTACTGAGAATAAGTAAGGCAGCTGTGACTGCCATTGTTTTTGTAATTATGCAACGCTTGCAACTTGAGTATTTAATGTATGTAATGAAATTGCCAGTTTTATCAGGATTTCCTAACCCTCAAAACACATTTTTAGTATTCAAAGTCCTCTCATTTGTGACCAGTTTTTTTATTGCTTCAGATAATTTATCTACACGGTGTAAGTAATATAATTTTATTACTTACCGGAATGTAAGATTTACATGTCGAAAAAAAATTACCAGTTGCTTTTCAAAATCATGTTTCTATTACTGGAAAATGACAGGTGCAATTGCAAGCGGTTGGTGCGATTGCCAAAATAAAATAAAATTTAAATAAACCCCCGACACAATAACCTTTAAAAAGTAAAAATTAAAAATAAATACTTCGCGTTGGGGGACCACTCCCACTTATTTATTACCTGACCCCTGGTCCCCCAACGCGAAGTATTTATTTTTATTTTTTACTTTTTAAAGGTTATTGTGTCGGGGGTTTATTTAAATTTTTAATTTAATTTTTATTTTATACTTTTTATAGGTACATACTTATTATAATGTAGATTTTGTTAAATTGCACGTGATGCGCTTTCATTTGAGACCCCACTCGATTATATTTGCAGACATTCGGTTATTCTTCCCCCCTTTCACCACTCATAACTTTTAAACGGCTCACCCGATTTTCATCAAACATGTCTAAGAACACTCGCCCGTAACTCACCTTTCATACAAAAAAAAACTTTATTGAAATCGCTTCATCCGTTCGCGAGCTACGGTGCCACAGACAGACAGACAGACCGACAGACAGACAGACAGACACGTGAAACTTATAACACCCCTCTCTTTGCGTCGGGGGTTAATAACCAAAAGTTTGAGATTAGAAGATCATCGTTTTTGTTATTTAGCGAACTGATGAATCGCATCATAGTTTTGATTTTAAACATAAAAATTCGTCAAGTTTTGATCATCTGAAACAAATGATAAAAAGTGACGATAAATGTTTCAAGTATCAATATTTAAAATATGCCCATAGACCTTAAAGCTTCATATCACAATCACTACATAGTATAAAAAAAAGTCGGTGTCGTCTGTCCGTCCCTATGTATGCTTAAATCTTTAAAACTAGGTACTTGATTTTGAAGCGGTTTTTTTATTAGATAGTGATTCAAGAGGAAGGTTTATATGTATAAAACATGCATAATTGCACCCGTGCGAAGCTGGGTGGGTCGCTAGTTTTTTATTAATACTCAGATTGTATTATTAAAATATTTTCTTTTCATTACATTTTTAACCCCCGACGCAAAAAGATGGGTGTTATAAGTTTCACGTGTCTGTCTGTCTGTCTGTCTGGCACCGTAGCTCGCGAAAGGATGAAGCGATTTCAATAAAGTTTTTTTGTATGAAAGGTGAGTTACGGGCGAGTGTTCTTAGACATGTTTGATGAAAATCGGGTGAGCCGTTTAAAAGTTATGAGGGGTGAAAGTGGGGAAGAATAACCGAATGTCTGCAAATATAATCGAGTGGGGTCTCAAATGAAAGCGCATCACGTGCAATTTAACAAAATCTACATTATAATAAGTATGTACCTATAAAAAGTATAAAATAAAAATTAAATTAAAAATTTAAATAAACCCCCGACACAATAACCTTTAAAAAGTAAAAAATAAAAATAAATACTTCGCGTTGGGGGACCAGGGGTCAGGTAATAAATAAGTGGGAGTGGTCCCCCAACGCGAAGTATTTATTTTTAATTTTTACTTTTTAAAGGTTATTGTGTCGGGGGTTTATTTAAATTTTTAATTTGATTTTTATATGACAATCTATTAGTCAGACACTTCGTTCAGCAAGTCTGTTATTTTATCGATAAATCGATGTAACCCTACACTCTGGTTATTGCTTGGGCCCGACTCGCGTAGCGTTTATTGTTCAATTAATATTGATTGGTCAACAATCGGATTGGATTTCTCTTTTATATCATAAGCTAGTAGGAAACTTTCGTCGTTACACAATTATATTTTGTATCAGGCATCTCTTGGTTTAAGTGCACGTTTGTGCTCAGGGCGAAAAAAATGTGTTTAACCTAGATTCTCGAGAGCTCCCGGATCACGTTCGTCTTTAGCACATCTGAGACCCTCATCAAAGAAATTGATTACATGTTTTCCTATATTCGTAATATTATCTATGTGTATATAATCTGAGATATAAAATTACTTTCTATGTGGAGTTTAAGCGTTCATATTAAACAATTTAACAATTCATATTTCCTGAACTATACTAGTATCGTACAATGAAACAGCAATTAGGAGCTTCTTCGCTTATCGTCACATTTATATCTTGGTCTTATAATAGCATCGTTAATAACCAGTATAAGGCTCTGGCCGCAAGTTGGGTCGTCACTTTATAATTTTTATAGTCGTCGCGAGTTGACCTAAATAGTCAATAGCGTCATCGCTCCACTGAGGCTCACTCCGTACATGTGGGTGTGGTAACTGCATTGATACGACCCTGCATATGAAAAGCAAGATTAATTATGGTCTCAAGTCAAGAATTTATTTGCTTCCAATTTCCTGTAGGTCTGATTTCCTGGTTTAAATCTTTCAATGGTTACAATAGATTTTAACACAAAGAGTTTGGGGATTTAAAAAAAAATTAGTTTATTATTCAAGTTAAATAAATGAGATTTTAAATCTAATATTCGTAAGATGTAAGAAATTGGAGATGAAATTGTCTTTATTTACATGGTTTTTCTACAGTTTCTTGATCCCGAACAAAATTTGCGTAGTTCTTCAATGACTAAGCTGGTCTACTTTAACGGCCAACACTTCATGTGAGTTTACTATGTAACGCGTGAATTATAGAGATTTAAACCTTGCATCGGCATTCAAAGAATTGGTTACAATGATCTTTTCACCGAGTTTCTACATGTGCTCTACAGACATCGCGTGATCCGTTGTAAGTGCATGTGCTGCTATAAAACCAGTCGGACGCAAACAACAGGGCCGGCCTTCGCCGCAGTTGCCGACGCCCGGTGACGTCAGCCCGCTTATGTCATGCCAGTACAAGCCATGACTGTATGCCGTACTGCCAAATAGACCTGCAAAACTTAGCACTTTTCAATGCTATGATAACATCGAACGAGATTTGGTTTTGAAACCTTGTGCAATTAGGAAACGATACAAGACAACAGAACGCAAGAATTGATAGCGTCAAGTTTCCCACTAAAAAATCTGAAATCGTGTGCTATTTATTCCATCGATTTCTTTTTGAAGAATTTGGCACGACTCGAGAATATTTTTCGATCCGATCGTGCGGGAGAATTTGGTCATGCTGCAGTATGAACAGTTATAAAAGATAATCGTAAAACAATTCTGGGCAAGTCACGTAGATAGTCCAGTTTCTAATTGTTTTAAAGATTTCCTTTCTAACCTTTTACTTATTAAAGATAGCGACTGAGCAGAGTAATGTGTAAAAGTTCTTATTTAATAAATCTTATACATATTATTGTACTTCACTACCCTTTCTTAACTTCTTCCTAATAATGTTCATCTCAAGGTTGTCTGTAAGAAATCGCATTTATTGATAATACCGCCCCTTGTACAAATTGTTGTATAAATTGTATTCTGTTTTTATTTCTTTTGTATAATAAAGAGTTTTTCTATGTATCTATCTAGTTCTGATACTTCTCCGCCATAAATCATGTTGTAAAGCTCATTAAACTAATTTCACCAACACCTCATTGCCAAAAAGTTATCAGTCGTGCAAAATGACTGAATGGTAAACGTCTCGGATATTAGTACAGTTTTTTAGGTATGGATATGGTTGTCTGACGGTAGTGCGTTTATTTAGAACAATAGGTACTCAATGAGCGTTATCGGTGAAGCAGCTTACGCGATAAATATGTGTGCTGTATCAAATAGTTACTGGCGTGCATCGATAGAGTTACAATCAGTTTGATGACTTGACCAGCATACTTATGTCCTAGCGACCTCCATATCCGTTGGTATCTGCAGCATTAATTACTGCACTTTCTTGACTATTTGAGCATGTATTTTTAACTAAAGAAAGAGGCGATTTCCCTGAAATTCAATAAAACCGAATCACCAAATGCGCTACTTAACAGTAGAAAGCTAGATGCCACATCTATCTAAATCTTTATTTACTTTCTTGGGCATTCTATAAAAAAGATTTCATGTTTTTCATTCAATGATGATTCAAATTAGGGGCAAAGTCTACTGAAATCCCCTTAACAAATAGCTGACAACAACTGAATTGAATTGTATGGTGGTATGAAAAAGAATTGACTACTTGCCAAGATCGTACGTTCGTACCTGACCTTTTGCTCTCGTCTAAAGATTTGATGTGACCAAAAAGCCGCTTACGGGTACTAGGTAATTTATAATTACTGTCAACTTGAGTAAAATATCTCCAAAATTATATACTTTTGTTTCTTCGTTTACGGTTGTAGTTGATGTCAAGGTAACATTAAATAACCCTGGAAATATTGCCGTGTTAATCTCTCTAAGATAATTGATTTTATTTTTGCCGATTTCTTTATTTTTACTTACAGAAAGTAGTTGTTTTACATAAGTTTTTACCCCAGGTTTGAGTGAAGAGTCTTGTGAACATATTTGTTGAATCTACATCAAATACCAGTGAAATTAGATTCGTGGTTGGCAACAAATGAGCCGCATCCTACTCTACAGAGTTCAGTGCCAACACCTACACAATAATTTCATTGACTGTGGCCTGATGGTGCAACCACCGCAATGTTTCTGAAGACAATTTTATTTTGATACATGACCAAGTCTTACTGTGGGAGATTATGGAGAATGATTATCATCTTCCGCCACTTCTCTACACCCACACATTTTAGGTACAAGTTCCTTAATTTCATTATTGAGTTCATTCTGTGACGCTGAATAAGTCATCTTGACTTATTGTGAAATGAGGTCATCAATGATTTGATGGATGACATCATTTAGATTTTTCGGGACGGACACCATTTCACTTAGTATTAGAAACTAAGCTGTTTCGTGTACAGAATATTTAAAGTACATCTCTGTGTTTATGTTTCGAACAATGTGCTTATTGCCACAGTGTTGACCGACCCCTCACTTGGGAGCAGATACATCCCGTTAAAGTATTGCGTTAAAATTAACTTTATTATCCAAGCGATTTTCGAACAATTATCACGCTGTTCACTTATCACTGTCATCGCCTGAAGTTGCACGATTGAAAGCGCTCATTATCTTGGATATAAAACGGATGACCGGAACATAAAACTCTGAAATCATTGGCCTCATTTCATCTAATACTCGAAGATCTAATACACGCGAAGAACTAAAAATAAACATCGATTCACGCATACTGTAGTTAGTGATACGTGCTTTCCAATGTCCGGTCACTGACGTTTGGGCGATTTGCCATGCCACCCTTGTAAGGGTGGCGCTCCCGGGTGGTTTAGTAAAGCATGATGGATGGTCTACATATTTTATCTACCACCTAATTTAGTTCAATCGATCTTCTAGTCTATTGCTATTGGGTGAATTGGGTCCATTGGGACTAATGTAATAGAAAACCTAGGCTTGAATCTACTACTGAGTCGGACCTCGATTAAATTCACGGGGAGAAAATAACTTTCTTTGTTATTGTCACATTTGTCATTTGACTCATAGTAAAATAAATAAAATATTACACGTGTCTACGATGACTAGATACGAATTACTATTTGGAGATAATTTCTGTGTTCGGTCAGGAAACATGGCGGTAAAACTGTGATCAGCACAAAAACATTATCTTTGCATAAATATCTCGTAGCTCTACATACAGTTGTAATGCATTCGAAATAGTACCAGAGTACTATACCAAACAATAGTAATTACGAATTTCTCCATTGGAAACTATGCAGGTGCTATTTGGACCGGATATCCCTTTGTTTCTGCCGTAGCGTCATGTTTCGTGTCAGTGATGGTTTTGTTTATTATGGTAACGGTTGGTTGTGGTTTTCTACGAAGGGAAAACGTTTACACATGAGGGAGCATTTTGATTACTACACCTAATTACCCACGTGTTATTGGGTGCTTCGTTGAGCATACTTTTAAAATTGGTTTTTATAAATAAAACACCTCTAGTGAAAGCTGTTTCCTCACTCACTTCATATGTTCGTTTTTTATGCGATATAAATAGCGAATAACTACATACATGTGCATTTTAGTAAAGTAAAGCAGATACTTGACATCCAATATTTATAGTAACTTCTCAGGAAAGAAATAGCTTAGAATTTTGAAACAGCGATTTAATTCTTTTACTTCTGGTAATTGCGTGTTTCGTTTGTTTTCTACGAACTTGAAATAAGTTGTGGGCCAATATATGGTATATTTTGGATCTGTCCAATAATCTTCCAGAAAACGTGCTAAAATATGGTCGCCAAGTTGTCGCAGCTCAGGCGAGTCTACTCCGGGTGCGGCATTGTATTTGGGTTAATGGATTCGTCCGCACGATGCCACGAGCATGTGAAGTGCCTGTTAGTCTCCGTCCGCTGTTGCCCGTTCCAGCCCTAGCCTAGCCCACCTGTAGTAGTATGATAATATCGGCATATACGTATTTCGAGGACGCACTTCGAATTTTAAATTATAAACCTGAACTAAATACCTAGGAGTAATCGGCGATATGAAGTGGTCTCTTTAAACATTATTGTTGCATTAAACTTGGGATGTGATCTTAAGCCTAACATGAATAATAAGTTTGGCACCTAATTTGAAAGTCGATTTGATTAGGAATCATGAATCAAATCATCATTTCTGATCATTCGTATTGTTGAGAACATAGCTGTATTTAGATTGGCCGACATGCTCTCATTGGGTTATGAAGAATAGTGCCAGTGTTTCATCAATATATTTGCAGTTGTGATTTGCTCTAAACGTCGCATCGTCAAGTAGTATCGCTGTTTATTAAAACTATTAAGAGGTCGTTGCTGGCGTGTGTATGTTTTGCGCTTATATGAAAATGGTTAATACTTAAACGTACTTATAGGACTACCAAGGCATGTAATTCGTATTCAAAAATGTCAAAC
The DNA here is from genome assembly GCA_905475355.2 of Clostera curtula. Classification (NCBI taxonomy): domain Eukaryota; kingdom Metazoa; phylum Arthropoda; class Insecta; order Lepidoptera; family Notodontidae; genus Clostera; species Clostera curtula. Next base: position 12,398,565 of record FR997808.1, on the reverse strand, counting down.
GAAGTCTAGTGTAATAAAGTAAAGTGAACGAATCAAAGGTAGGGAGAAGTATAGACCATACATAGGTACATAAACTAGAGCCAGATTGAATTGACGGAAATTTTACTTTAAACTTTAAAGGAAGACAGTTCTCACCACGTATCCTATGTTGGTTTATGGAAAATTTGTTGCTTAAGCGTACACCTTCCTGGGGAACTTTCCGTACAATTCTCCAATTATGGTTGTTCGTAGAGCCCACATAGCTGTTCATGTTGGATATCTAATCATCAATCATTACCAACATCCAGTTTTTCTAATCTTCCCATAGCTTATGGCATTGTTCTAAAAGATTTATTTCATCTATGTGGAGGTCTTTAGCATGCTATCCTAATATGGCACAGGAATTAGGATATCCGCCGCCCGGTTTAGCCTCTCGCGACTACGTTCATAACAGCAGTCCCCTCGCTGTTCATATGGCGTGACGACTAGTCGTTTACGAGACACGATAATCGTCAGGGGAAGTATGGTGACTTGTGTCGCCGTCTGTATCCTTCGTTGGAACCCAGACGGTTCAAGATAGAGATTGTTTTATACATATTTCCATGACTTTTGCGAATATGTTACAAGGAATAACAGGTTATTTTGCTGAGTATGTAACCCAGTATGTGGATTAGAACAGTAATATCTTTTTAAATTTATTGCAGGTCATGTTGATAGGTTAGGCTATATACTATGTACTATGATTGAAAATCTAGTTCTGCGGTGTTCTTAATTAAATATAGTTGAAAGCTAATTTACTTGTATCAAAGCAATACTGATCTGAAAAATATTTGTTTGGAAAAAAATTTTTTTTTACGATCCTATGAGACCCAGACAAAATAATGCTGAATATTTTAAGTATAATGTTTATCTTTTACAGCATATTCATGTTTAAATGTTATTCGTGTGCTTTAAGGGGAATGTTCCAGGGTAGCCCGCGAAATTCAAATTTTCTTACGTTTTTTGCAATTTGCAGGTCAGTGCTAGGTTGTATGTTGATTAAAATATTATTCGCGGCTGTCAGACGTATGTAGTTATAGATTTATAATCATCAAAATCATCAATACAACCCTCCAAGCTCATAAAGGTGCAAGAATGACTGAGCTTGAAAAAGTTTTTCTTGCACCTTTATGAGCTTGGAGGGTTGTATTGATGATTTTACTACCTACTACCCTGGAACATTCACCTTAAGGCATTTGTAATAGTTTCAACCTGCATTCCATTTGGGTCAACAAATTAAAGACTGCAATTAGTTAATGGGTTGTTACAATTTCAACATGACCATTATTGTAATCAGTACGCTCATCGACATTCATATTTTTACTTTGCTCGGCGTTTATATTGGTCACAAACTTGCCCTATATCGTCTAATCTGAAGTTTGAATAAATTGTGTTTTATCAGTTTAGTGGTACACGAATTTGACCTTTATTATTGAGTCACAAGATTCGGTACTGAAGATTCGGCAGTTACACCAGTTCAAGGGTAGAAGCGACGCCCCAAATTACATTTAGTTTTGTGGTTTAGAGATGTTATAAGTTATAACTGTTACGTAAGTTACGAAATTGATGTTTATTATAAATGAAGCAAATATGCTTTTTAAATGTATAATTAAGATACCATGCTTTCTTGTCAGTTTAAAATTCGAAGTGATGCAGTCTTGGAGGAATCGGCGCAGGAGTACCGAAAATTATTCCACCTAATTTTTTTTTAACAATTGCAAGGAATTTGTATATTGAAATACAAATAAAAAGGTCCTTTCACGATAAAGTTAATATTTTTAAAGAGATTTTTAAAGGCTCGATAAATTTGGTTATTTTTTTTAAATATAATATTATTTTATAAAAAACAAATAATATTTTTTTTATTGTTTATACAAAAGTAAATAATATTCGTACCAGCGATTAAAAAAAAATCATTGTTTATTACCTGTTTTTTTATTTTAGTTTCGCGCGCTCTCAAATATTTTTTACAGAACGTTACATTTACTGATAATCAAGCATTAATTATTTCTGGAGGCTTTGATAATGTTTCTAAATGTTTTAGTATTGTCCGTGTGGTGACGGATTTAGAATACTTAGTGGCACCACCCCATTCCATCCTGAGGGTGTCGTAAGAGCCGAAAAAATGAAATTACAAGGCAGATCACGTGCGCCGATTCTGTGTGTGAAACACTAATGTGTGTGAAATAGACGCCCGAAAATTGTTTTGTGTGCCAATAGTTGTGTAAGACTAAATTTCCATAGTCAAACTGCAATACCGACCCATGGTGTTTCGACGCCATGTTGAAACGTCAAAGTCAATGACCGCTCAGCCTTGTCTATTGAATACACTTGTTTTGAACTTTGGTTGATTCGTGTTCGCTTTCGACTTCTTAATAAAAGCCTTGAGAGCCAATTTCTTTTTTATTGTTTTAAAAATAAGAGTTAGATTGACTCAAGCCTGCTTCTTAATGTCACTCTGCCGAATTAGGAAATTGTATTGATTCATCATACAATTTCTTTAGGAATGAAGGTCCTTAATAGTGTAACTGCTTATATTTAATCAAAGATGACACGTTTTAGCTACATTTACAGCCATTTCATGACTATCTTAAACTTGAGAAGTTTATTTCAAACCGTTCCATATTGTACTATTTACAAATGTTTTTAACTGTAAGTTTATCTTGATTGTGACGTTTATATCGCGGCTAAGTCAACATGTTTGCTAGTTTGCGAAAAGTTGAGTCGTTTTTTTTACATAATTAAAGAGCAAATTTTATTTTTTAAACTCAAACTCTTTTATTATAGGTTAACAAAGATGGTGCTTGATTAATATTAATAAATATATCACTATGTCCTTCTAGTAAAGCGTACAAATATTAGGTTTAAGTTAAGTCTAATCTACATAAAACATTATTCTTAAATTATAATTATTTAACACTATTCTACTATAACATCTAAATTATCGAATGTTTTCGTCTAAATATTCTGACATAGTAAGCCTTATCTAAAAAAAATACTTGAATTTTTTTCTTAATATCTAGTAAATCTAATGTCTTCAACATTTTTATAGGTAGTTAGTATACACTGCCAACAAAATACTGTCTGCAAATAAAATTGTATAGATTTACATACAGTATTTTATTAGTCAGCTCGTTTTACACATATTTTATCCTCCTCCAAGTGCTAGTAATAATCACACAGCAAATCACAATCGTAAAAGGCGACTAAAGGAACGCATGAGGTGGCTAGATCACCTAGCCACAAGAGATGGAATACTTGATGCACACCCTGTTTCATGCTAATTTCCCTCTATGAATTTGGAAGGAGCGCGCTTGGTGGAGGTTGAAAATAGGTTTCTGGATCTAATTTTATGATGTTTGTACCATCATAAAATTACTTAAGCTTCTAAGGAATGGCATCGTTTTTATGACATTTTCTCGTTTTGGGACGATGTCTGCCTTCTTCGCCGATCGCACTGGCATCAGGATAGAAATAGCCTGGTGACGTTACCTGCCCCTAATCTGGCATGACATGAAAAACACCATAGAAAGAATATCAGGGTCGGTTACCGATGTAACTTGATTTGGTTAACAACCAACATTAACATGGAACGACTAAAAGAGTTACGAACGTCTCTTCTCTTTTCGTCGTTCCGTGTTAATAGAAGGTAAGCAAATCTCTCCTATACATAGATATAAGTATGTTAAGAATGTCTTGAGAATAATTATGAATAGCATGTTAATTATGCAAATAGGACGGTTCGTGACGGATTTGCTACGTGATGGAAAGTGAGACACGCCAGGGGTGTTATGTCGTTTCAGCCCATAAATTACCCCGTTATGGATTCCCCGTCTAAATTCATGGAGGGAATTTAGCCTACTGTGCCACACTGGCAACACAGGATGGCACCGGGTTTGTATCAAGTTTTCCTTCTCCTGCAGTTAGGGGATCTGCCTCTTGCGTTCCTTTACCCGCCACTTACGACACCCTCAGGATGGTATGAATTGGTGACCTGGTGTATTCTAAAGCCACACGTACATTTTGTAATATGTAGTTTATTCTTAAAGATACAATTTCTGGGAATTTAAAGGTATTGTGAGTTAGTTATCACAGGTTACATTGTTGTGTATTTAATATTGAACGTTTTATAAGTAATGGAGTATGTTGATTCATCATCATCATCAATTCAGCCAAAAGACGTCCACTGCTGGACATGGCCTCCCCAAAGGATTTCCACAAAGGCCGGTCCTGGGCCGCCCGCATCCATCGTTTTCCGGCGACCTTAACCAGGTCATCGGTCCACCGTGTGGGAGGCCTACCAGCACTGCGCTTTCCGGAACGCGGTCGCCACTCGAGGACTTTTCTGCCCCATCGGGCGTCGGTCCTGCGCGCTATGTGCCCTGCCCACTGCCACTTAAGTTTGGCAATCCTGTGGGCTATGTCGATTACTAATAGATTTGGATTTGACGTACTTATTTGTATATACTAAACATACTTTTGATTAAGTCTGCGTAATTTACTTAATCATTAAGTGCTGCTTGAGGATATTTCTGATTTCACATGAGATACTATGGCATTGTTTATTCTTGGTTTATACTTACTTCATTGCAAAAGACCTTGTAGGTTTCGTTAAATAATACGTCTGTGGTTGCTTGCTAGCAAAAAATTACGCAGTGATTATTTTCATTGTATTATGGTTGCACAGAATCATATTTTTTCTTGATGTCATACTAAATCATAAAATTTCGCGATGTTCCATTGCCCATTGTCGTCATATGACCCTCGTCGCTACCGAACCTGAGGTTTGTGTACCATAGACACCCTATTTAACTACCAAGACCACCAAGCCCTCAAAAATAGACTAAGGTTGAAGAAGTGACTACCAACAAAGAGCCATATTGTGGTGGTCTACGTCGAGAGACCTTCGTTAACGAATTTAGCCATAATGCGTGAAGGTCATCGTTGACCTTAATAATATTCTCATTTTGTTACCAGACAACGCGGTCTCAATACTAGTAGGTTTACGATCAATTTTGTTATAGCTGGATCAGTTGCTATTTTATGACTCACCCTTATTACTTTTATAGCCAGTTTCTATTTCACGCCACATTTCGGTCCATTTCAATCAGCGCCTACCAAATGTGGTGGAACGTTATGGCTAGATCAGATTTCTGTTGTAGTAGCAGTTCAAGATTTGAAAATCAAATGTTCTTTAGTAATAGTTCCTAAATCTTGAATTACATACGTCTGTTTTGAAACCTTTGTCAGTTAACCGATATCATTACTTTGCTGTGTATTACAAGTAATAATGCGAAAAAGAATAATAAAAACCACTCGAAAATGTCAATTCATAAATACGAAACGGAATTGTTGTGACTCCTTGCCAGAAATGGAAAAATGAGTCACGCGTTACGCAACCTCTGCCTCATTCTCAGCGGTTCGTTGAAGATCCTTTGATTTTAAAGTTCTCATGTATCTGTCTACATGCAATGTGTTGACGACTTACCTGTATTATTAAAGAATTTAAACTACTGAAGGCTTTAAGTCACGATCTCCGTGCAATAGTATCTTTCTGGAAGAGATTTGGTTTCTGTTTGAGCTACGTTCTGTAAATTATATACGTCTCCGATATTATTGGTATTACTAAAGTAAATGGGAGCATCAAGCTGTCTCTAGGTGTGGTTATTAGTCTTGAAACGGCTATCTAATCTTATCATTGGTCGACGCCATGATGTAATTTGAAATAACAAACATATTTTAACACTTGGAGTGCGTTTTTGCTTTTACCTTTTTATATTAATTAAACTAAAGGTTTTCTTAGTGCATAATAAATAACATATTGGTAAAAGCGGCTAGTATTATTGATGGTAACTTATATTATAATGTCAATACAATTCGTCCCCTTTTTAAATTGATTTAAAGTTTTTTTTTATTTCTTCACTCCAAATATTTCGTTTACAAAAGTATTTACATTGTCATAATGTAGTGCTAAAGGAGTTGGCTGTTAAAATAATTATGAACCATTAGTAATAATGACCTTTGGACTTAATTCTAAATTTTGCGAAAGCTTTGATTAAGCACGTTATTTACCTATGCCTCTCTTTCTTTCCAGATAGTTGAGCGTGGCGTGGTGAGGTAACCGTTGGTCGCGATGACGACCGACATATCGGTGTCCCGCTGGGACCCGTCCATTGGCCACGGGCAAGAAATCATCGACGATTTCGAGTACGATGGCGGCAATTCGTCGTCGAGGCTATTCGAACGATCGCGCATAAAAGCGTTAGCAGGTAATATGATCTCCTTTATCTCAATTTCATTGGGGCAGCACCACTATCAGTATTCATTTGGATAGGTCAACTTTCAGTAGAATTACGTGGTGCCTGCCATTGATGTACAAATTAAAGTCGACACGATTTTACGTTATGAAGCTTTGTCTGATTGTTCTGTAACGCTTTTATTAGTTCCACGTCCTTTGTAAGTGATTTTGGCATGTTATTGTTTCCTCGATGATGATTTACTTACTTTAAACAAAATAAAATTAAAATCCGTAGTAGTGTTTGTTTGTTTGGTTGAAATACAGAGTTTGGTTGTTTACGAAATTGGCTGAATTGTACAACTTTATTCTAAAATGAGGCAGAAAAGTCCTCGAGTGGCGACCGCGTTCCGGAAGGCGCAGTGCTGGTAGGCCTCCCACACGGTGGACCGACGACCTGGTTAAGGTCGCCGGAAAGCAGTGGATGCGGGCGGCCCAGGACCGGCCTTTGTGGAGATCCTTGGGGGAGGCCTATGTCCAGCAGTGGACGTCTTTTGGCTGAAATGATGATGATGATGATGATGATTCTATAAATAAAATAGATACTAGTGATATGATGGGCTGATATGTATAGAGAGAACCGTGACACTTTTGAATGGTATGGCCGATTTATCTTTAATTTAATAGAGATAAAACTTAAGTAGCAGTGGGCAGGGCACATAGCTCGCAGGTCCGACGCACGATGGGGCTGAAAAGTCCTCGAGTGGCGACCGCGCCTCCCACACGGTGGACCGACGACCGGCCTTTGTGTAGATGCTTGGGGGAGGCCTATGTGTGAGCAATGACGCATTGGAGACCTTTATTCGCGGATTTGTTTTTTGATTGGCCCTGTCAAGGTCTATCCGTCATTCATTGCGTAAACGTGTAGCGTGTTTCTCTCATCTTGCGAACTTGCTCTCACTATGGTGTTTAGTGTTTTTTGTAAACAAGACCAATAATTTAAAAAAAAGCAACTACTGTGTTTCTTGCCGGCTCTTATCTGTAGAGCAGCCTTCCGAAACGGTGTTGCAAAGCATGAATGTGAGTGAAAGCAGGGATTGTGAGCGATCAGGGGAGATGGAGGGATTGTAGGAGTGAGGAGTTGTGTGTGAAAGGTGTGAATGTAGGTATGACGACTGATAGGTGTGTGTGGAGACACTACCTAGTGTGGGACAGGGCCCGTAAGATGATAATGGTGTTATATGACGATTTATAAGAGTTTTGTGATGAAACCTACGTAAATAAAGTTCCTTTTGAGTTTGAGCAGTGCACGTCTTTTGGCTGAAGTAATGATGATGATGATGAAATCTTAAAATCTGACACTAAGTCGAATCTAGCTAAACATGAAACTAATCGATTGTCCTAGCAAATAATTAGACTGTAATCTGAGTCAACGAACCGATCGAGCGCTTAAATATTCTTGGAAAAATTTGCGCCTGGCTGCTGCGAAGTTTTAGTGGTCTTATTTTGTAAATTGAACCATTATATCAGATCAAAGTCATAAAAAATCGCGTTCGGACCAGGGGTCAGGTAATAAATAAGTAGGAGCGGTCCCCCAATGCAATGTTTTTTTTTATTTTTTACTTTTATTGGGAAATAGGTCAATGTGTCGGGTTTTTTTTAATTTTTATTGTAGTCTTTTAACATGTATGTTTAACAACCATTAAACATGATACTAAAATAAACCAATTACTAGAGCATTAGACTATAGATAGATTAGTTAATCGTAGAATTGTTGACAGAGAGCTTGCTCAAATAGTTTATTGTACTCTTAGTATTCGTAATCGTGGGTTAACAACCATTTGTCGTATAACTGCTGACTACTTTTTGAAATAATTTTCGTTAACGGTCTTTAAATGTATAATTTCTTTATTTCTTTTAAGATTATGTTATTAGCTTGGCTCGTGACATTTAGGATTGATGATGACAACCACATCTTTACTTATTTATACAAACTGTCGTTCTCCATTTTGCTCCTGGCCTAGTCATTTTTGGCTATGAAATGGTATTAATCTTCCAATATCGCTTGCAAAACCAGGTGCTTCAATGGATAGCGCTGCTTTCGCATTTACAATTGTTACAGCGATTTTTCAACATACTTAGACGTATATTCATCTGAAGCTTTCGTTCTATTTCTTTTTTCATTATTACAGCGTTCCTGACCTTGGCTCCGTTATTTATAATATTTAAATCCTATAGTACTATTGATTGTGCTTCCTAATGACACCGTGGACCATATCGTACACGTTTTGACCGCAGCACCTATTTTTCCTTATTTGTTTGAGGGGTATTAAACTATGGTGCAAATATACTTTGAGATAGCAGATCCTTGTTTCTTATTTGCTTCTGGTTAATATGCTTCACGAAATGACTAAAGTTTACCTCTGAACTATCTCTGTAACTATTCGATATATCACTTATCAGTGAAGCGATGGCAACGTTATCTCCAACCGATTTTTCTCGCTTGCTCAATCACAATTTACTAGTGCACGTTTTTCTTAGCATTGTGCCACAAACATCTAAAGCATTCTCCAAATAAGTAGTGCTAGATAGAAAATCTGATTGTTGAAATCAAACGTATGTGTTAATACACTAAGACCTGTCCCACAGTTGTCGACATCTGGCTGGCTAGTATCGAATATCCTTGTCCACTGGGCAGTTGAATTTTGTCGCTCTATTTCTTCTCGTCTTTCGCCTGCTCAATCCAATCGGTCAGTCGCCGCTCTGTGCTGGCGACATGACATCCACTGAAGGGTACGAGCTGATCAAAAATGGTGTCGATATCGAAGTTCCCGGACTCGATGTGTATTACGACAAGGTGGTTATAGAACTCAGAGGTTCGTAGTGATACCATAGTGATATTTTCAAAAATGTGTTGTGAACGTGATGAAGTTATCGGTGTTATACATTTTGTGAGTTGAATGTTTGAGTTCGCTTTTGACCGTCATTATGGAGATTTCCGTGATATTGAAAAATATCACTGCACGGTTGTTTATTCTGCAGTAATGTATGTAATTTATACTGATAGCGTTTTCCTCAATTTTACGTTGTATAAACTGTTGGTGAACTAATCGGTGGACTGGTGAACAATCGATTGGCTATCAATTTTTGTTAAGTAAATTATTTAATGATTTGTTTTTGTTTTCTTGTTGACTATTGGATGAATGCTTTGTAACACGCTGTGCAATCTAGGACTCTGCTTTCCGCTCGGAAGCGTGCGAATAGCAATTCGATCCACATCTCGAATTACACATATTATTTTCTGAAACTAACACCTTGGTGGATTATTGTCTTGACGGAGTTATTACGATGGCGTTGGTGGCTTCGGACGGTGGCGAGGCGCCTCCACTGCCGAAGACGTCGCCAGCAAAGCCAGCTCTCTGGTCACCCTGGCGTGGCCGACCCCACTGGCGGTTAATGTGTTAACATTCCTTACATTATTTTATTAATTCTTGTTGCTATTCTTCTTATGAGTGTATATTATGTGCACTGTTTCTATGGAGTTTCAGGTTTAATAAGATTCTAATCATTCAACTTAATCTAAATGTTTAGATTATGTCATTATTTAATGTGGGTGTACCACAAGGAACCATTCTCGGACACTTATATTTTTTTGTAAATAACGTTCTTATTACTTTTCCAAGATGATGTGTTTAATCAAAACCTATTCTGTTGACAGACGAACGAGAAAGCGTACAGAAGAAAACGTTTCAAAAATGGGTGAACTCGCATTTAGTTCGCGTCGGTTGCCGTATCGGCGACCTGTACGTCGACATGAGGGATGGAAAAATGCTTATCAAACTCCTGGAAGTACTGTCTGGAGAACGACTGGTAAGTTCCCTGTCTTGAAAGTTTTACGTCCTAACGGAATCATTTGACACACCACCGTTGCCAACAAACTGCCGCATTAGCACGTAACTATTGATCACATTATATAGCACCCGCATCGCCGCAGCTTTGTTGTTCTCGCGTCATCATCGTTATCATCGTCAATTTACCAATATTTTGTGAACAAATAAAATACTTTTTGTTGTTTTTGGCAAGATATCCATCACATGCTACTGACAATAATCACCCACGATTAACCGTTTTGCCATTCTTAGCAATGTTGTCGCTACTTGACTTTTGATCTTTAATTTGATGACAGTCATAACAATCCAAAAATGTTCACAGTCATTTAGTTACGTCAGTTGAACTACACTCGAGAGCAATGAATCCGGGTCACTTAAAGAATTGTAAAAATCTCGGAAACTAAAAATGCTAGGTTAATGCAATAAATCGTATTTAATAGACAATGTAATACTCCTTAAATGAAGGTATTAAAACTTCTTAGTTATTGTAAAGTTATATCATAAAAAAATCAAACTTGAAAAAGGGCCACTTTCGAAGATGGAACTACGAAATTACAGCATTTGGTTTTGCTTTTGTTTGTAATCTGTCATTTATGTGGGTACATAAACCATGTTGATAGTGCTCTATATTCATTATTCAAGCTGAAATTATGTCGCTTACGCCTGAAGAATGCACCAGAATACTTAGAATGCTGGAAACCGGCCGGAGTCAGCGCGATACAGCCAGGACTGTCGGTGTGTCGCTGTGTCGCTGTCAACAGTACAAAGAGTTCTCCGACGTTACAAAGAAACTGGTTCTAACCTAAGCAGACCAGGAACGGGCAGAACCAGGTGTACCACAGCACGAGAAGACCGATACTTGGTGAACACCATGCTTCGAAATCGCTTTCTCACAGGAACTGAACTCACAAATCAGTTTCGACGCCTCGGAGGAAGTAACCCAAGTGCATGGACAGTAAGACGTCGGCTTGCTGAATCTAACTTAAAACCCTTTAGACCTGCAAACGGCCCTAAACTGGAGCGTGGGCATCGTATTTCAAGACTAAGATATGCCCAGAGCCACGTAAATTGGAGTATTGAAGATTGGTCAAAAGTTATGTTCTCCGACGAATCAAAATTTATGCTCTACAAGCACGATGGAAGACACAGAGTGTATCGAAGACCAGGGGAAAGATTCAAGCAAGCATGCATCGAAGAAAAAGTAGCCTACGGTGGTGGGTCTGTACTTGTGTGGGCCGGAATTTCTTCTGAAAGTCGCACAGAGCTGGTGATCATAGAAAACGGCTCTTTAACTAGCGTAAGATATGTGGAAGAAATCCTCAATGATCACGTTGGTCCATTTATGGTCAATTTAGGTGAGGATGCTATATTTATGCATGACAATGCCCGACCTCATACAGGTAGGATTGTGAATGACTACCTTCAAGAGATGAACATTACTCGTATGGAGTGGCCAGCGCGCAGCCCGGATATCAACCCGATCGAGCATGCTTGGGACGAGCTAGGCAGATGCGTAAAACAACGAAACCCTCCCCCAATCACGCTTCGTGAGCTCAAAATTGCTGTCACAGAGGAATGGGTGAATATTCCCCAAAATCGTATAAGGAACTTGGTGTACAGCATGCCAAACCGCGTAAACGCAGTAATGGAAGCACGAGGAGACAATACGAAGTATTAAAATTCAAGAAAATCGTAATAAAGTTCAAAAATTTCATGTTTCCTATTTTTGTTTTAAGGAGAGATCAGCAGTTTTTTTCTTTATGTAATTTTGTGTTAATAAAATGTATGGTGACTCATATTTTTTTTACTTTCATTTAAGGAGTATTACATTGTCTATTAAATACAATTTATTGCATTAACCTATCATTTTTAGTTTCCGAGATTTTTAACATTCTTTAAGTGACCCGGATTCATTGCTCTCGAGTGTAGTTCTGCTGTGCCTTCTTGACTTAGCCAAGACATAAAAACCAAACAATGAACCCATTCTACCCGTAAAACCGGACCTTCGCTTCAGTTCGATCAGACCACAGACGCCGTGTTTGGTATATACATACTTACATTATTATGCCGTAGTCTGTGGAACGCTCAATTTATTTTTTGTGTGCCGTTCGAAAGCGGGATTCCGAGATGATGGGATTTAAGCGTGAATGTTAGGTTAAAAGTAATTTAAATGCATATCTTCCTAGCTATTTGTTTTCTATAACGCATTCTACTCGTATTCCGAGTCGCTGCCAAGAAGACATTGCGAAACACAATCGATTTTCAGGTTCAGCAATGTCTGGCTCTGCTGGATATTGGATGGGATATCCATCACTTATAAGCTTGTAGAACACCAGAAAATTTATGGACGCCAAATTAGAATGCCTGTAGGATAATCACTATAGCTTAATGGCTCATCGGCATACACGTTCTGCGTTTTCTGCCTCATACTTCAGAATATAAAAATATTGTACACCAACGAAAGGAAATTTACAAGGCGGTGATGATGTAAAAACGTAAATACTTAATTCCGTCGCACGCACATCCTTCATTAAATTAATTATAAGCTACTAGTGCTTATGCCTACTTAGTGATCTAATTTGTCTGATACAACTAATGTGGCAATCCAAAGCTGTAATGATGTAACATTTCCCCTGTTTCCCCTACGCTTCAAGTATGTATTATTAATGTGTAGTCAAATCTACCTTAGAGCCGTTCTAGACAACTACTGTGCTATTAGTACTATTCGCCTCATATATTACCCACTACTGAGTAAGGCCTCTAGTTACGTGCAGGGTAATTAACCTACAAAACCCTATGCCAACCCGTCTGGCCATCGTGGCACTGTAGGTTAATTATCCTTCATGTAACTGAAGGAAGCCCGACTCAGTCAGGTCAGAGCTTTATTATGAGCTGAATAATAATAATGGTATTGCATAGGCGTGTGATCATCATCATCATCAGCCCACATTGGTCTACTGCTGGACATAGGCCTTCCCTAAAGAGCGCCACAGCGCCCTGTCTTCTGCTTGACGCATCCAGCTGCTGCCCGCAACCTTTCGCAGATCGTCGCTCCATCTAGCAGAGGACCGTCTCACACTAAGTTGATACAGACATGTAATATGTAAAACCATGTGTCGATGAAAAAAGTTGGGGGAAAAAATATTAATTATGTTGTATTCAACCTATTCTCCTTGCCCATATATCTTTGATGTAGAATAAGAAGACTATTGTCTATTTTTCTATCTATGTGTGTGTAGTCATAAAAATCTGATACTGATCGTTATACCCACAGCCTCGACCAACGAAAGGCAAGATGCGTATCCACTGCTTAGAGAATGTGGACAAGGCGCTGCAGTTTCTGCGCGACCAGCGCGTGCACCTCGAGAACATGGGATCCCACGATATCGTCGATGGGAACCCCAGGCTGAACCTCGGTCTCATCTGGACAATCATCCTGAGATTCCAGGTAAAACTATTTTGCTTATACATATAACCAACTTTGGGTGGACATATTTTTTATAATTTTTGCTTGCTATTAATATAGCCTTTATCCTAATCAGTGATAATGTAGCATTCAAATGGTGAAAGAATTAAAATCGGTCCAGTAGTTTTTGAGCCAATTCGTTACAGACATAACATACAAATCTTTCCTCTTTATTTATAATATTAGTATAGTTATGGAACCTTTTAAATCCAGCGCCAACTTAAACTGCCGACGTTAATTACGATACAGGTTTACTATATAATATTGTATTTATTATTCTTTATATAATGTATATATTCCTGTATCGTACAACCTACATTACATACTTAGATAAAATAATAATAGTGTTGACGTCGACGTCGCGACGTCTAGAAAACGCTTTGACCGCCAGTTCAAAATTTTCTATTTATTTATACAAAGTTTGCCTGGTATAGATATCGCGGTATGCGATAAGGCTATAAACAATTGATCCCAGTATCACCTAGCTGACAGATCTGATTCTATTGTAATTGTAAGACTGTGTTCGAAATTCGAATTAAAAATAAAATCTAAAGATCGAAGATATAGGTCAATTTTACACCTGAATCAATTATGAAACTAGTATTACGCTGTGATGTAACGTTAAATATAATGCATAGTTTAAATAGTAGTTGAACCCGCAACCGCGTCCGATAATAGATTTTGTTTACCTGCTGGAAATTTTACAATAGGCTATTTGTATAGCTGAGTTATTCCATCGAAGTCGGTTGGTAATTTCATGTGTTTATAGTTGAAATAAATTATAGGTACTTGAGCTAAAATGTGTTCCATAATTTTGCTGAAATTATATGAAGGAAAAAATTATATGTTACCGATGCAAATTTTGTAGAACCCACTTGAATAATGGATTTATCAGAAAATTTAATGTTTGTTGCATAGATGTTACGATACAGTATTTGAACTAATTAATATGTTATCAATTCTGCCAACTACTATTGAAGAACTCACTTGAATATTCAGATTATACTGTTGGATATAGACTTTCCTTGATCCCCCAAACGGGGCATGTTCCCTAATTGCTAAGCCTGGAGCGGGCAATCAAGGAACTCTGTTTTAGGGGTTTATGTCGGAGCGCTAATTTTCATCTCCCCGCGCTGCGTTGTCTCACATACCCCGACTAGTCGCCAATGGGTATCCATGAGGATTTCAAACAACGAAAGGCCTCCTCTGACGTGCGACATAGCCAGTCCGTAGCGTCATCCTTAATGTCTTTCAAACCTGTTTCTCTCAGATCCAAGATATTACCATCGAAGAGACCGACAACAAGGAGACGAAATCCGCCAAGGACGCCCTACTCCTCTGGTGTCAGATGAAGACGGCTGGCTACAACAATGTCAACGTGCGGAACTTCACGACCTCCTGGCGTGACGGGTTGGCCTTCAACGCCATCATACATAAGCACAGGCCAGACCTGATACAATTCGAGAAACTGCACAGGAGCAACCCTATTCACAACTTGAATAATGCGTTCAACGTTGCTGAAGATAAACTGGGTCTTACGAAGCTTTTGGACGCTGAAGGTACGGTGAATCGACTCTTACCAACTATCTTACTACTACGACTTTGCCCATATATGACCCACTACGGAGTCGGGCCTCTTCCAATTACATAGAGGGCAATTAGACTGCTGTGCCACGGTGGCCAGACGGGTTGGCACAGGATTTCCTATTAAGTTTTCGTTTTCTTACGGTTAGGTTATCAGGCTTGTCCTTTCCTTTTGTCGGCTCTTGCGACACCCTGAGGATGGAATGGGGTTGTGGCACTGTGTATTCTAAATCCGTCACAACATGAACACCAATAACATAGCTGATGTCTAAGGTTTTTGCGATTATTAGACATTGATATTAAACATTTTAATGGATTTATCACTTTAGAAATAATTTAATAAATTGATAAATCCGTTAAAGAGTATTCAATTTCGACATCATAGCTCCTAAACGAAAAACCTGGTGTTTGATTAGTCTTTTTTTTTAAAACGAAGTCCCTCCTCTTGTATAACAAGAGGACGGTCTGCATCGCGGGGGCAGTTTACAAAAAATGAAATTCACGAACACAAATGACACCCAGACTCTGCGCAGGTGCCTCTGGTTTACACAAATACACTTCCCCGACCCCGGAAACAAACCGGGGACCCGTTGATCTAAAGCCCCTAGGCCAACAAGGCAGTCAGTATTTTTATTGTTTGAAAGGTGGTGAGGTATTGTAATGCTCACACCTTAGATGGCAATTTGTTTTTTTTTTTTAATTGATGGCTCCTAATGTGAAATATGGCAGCGTACTAATAACGAAGCCAAGTGCCATCATAACTTGGGGTGCAGTGTGGGTCTGGCAGTTCCAATTTGAGCGGTGGTTATGGCTTACCGCTTGGTGTAGCAAATCTAACTTGAGCCCTTCTCGCTTCCAGACATCGCAGTCGACCACCCCGACGAGAAGTCCATCATCACGTATGTGGTGACGTACTACCATTACTTCAGCAAGATGAAGCAGGAGACAGTGCAGGGCAAGCGTATCGGCAAGGTGGTCGGCATCGCGATGGAGAACGACAAGATGGTGCAAGAGTACGAGTCACTCACCAGGTGAGATCTTCCAACTGTTTTCGTTCTCGCCTTTTCCCCAATTACATTAGCATATTTGTGAAGTGAACGGAAAACGATGGATGCGGGCCTCCCAGGACTGGCCTTTGTGGAGTTCCTTAGGGGAGGCCTATGCCCAGCAGTGGACGTCTTGTAGCTGAAATGACGATGATTAGTTAAGTAGGAAGAAGCCCCGCTGCTGTGTCGGACCTCCTCCAATTAAATGGAGGGAAATTAGCCAACTGTGCCACGCTGCCCAGACGGATTGACTCGGCACTCAATATGTCAAGTTGTTCTTCTCATGTGGCTAGGTGCTCTACCTTTTCGTTTCCTTTAGGCGGCTCCTACTACAGCGTCAGTATAGTGTGG
Organism: Clostera curtula; assembly: GCA_905475355.2. NCBI lineage: Eukaryota > Metazoa > Arthropoda > Insecta > Lepidoptera > Notodontidae > Clostera > Clostera curtula. The sequence continues at coordinate 12,381,975 of FR997808.1, read as the reverse complement.
GTTGCTATATTTACACCGCACGGACAGAAACTCGGTACCACCACTACTATTACTACTCAGCCCATAAATGACCCACTGCTGAGTCAGGCCTCTTCCCACCACAGGGAGGGTAATTAGCCTACTGTGCCACGCTGGCTAGACCGGTTGCCAACACGGTACGATAAATTCAACACTCAACCTAGAAGTCTGTCATTTACCAGAGATGTAGTAGAACGAATACCCACATTTGATACTGATTCTAATATAAGTTTCTTATGGACTGCCTCGTTGGTCTAGTGGTTAGATGTGCCGCCTTTGGATCAACGGGTCCCGGGTTCGATTCCGGGGTCGGGCAAGTGTCTTTGTCTAAACCAGAGGCACTGGCTCGGAGTCTGGGTGTCATTTCTATCTATAATACGAAAGTATTTACAAAAAAAAAAATGTACTTAAGTAGTTTATCATCCTTCTCGTTACCATAACACAAGCATTAAGTTGCTTAGCTTGGGACGAGATGGCGTTGTGTGAGATGTCCAAGGATATAACACCTACCTGAGTTATGTATTTATTCGATAAATGAACAATGTATGTTCTTTTAGAATAAATAAAGAATCTTTAAACCGATATTTATATTTGTTACAGTGACCTATTGCAATGGATCGAACGCACCATCGAAGCTTTAGGTGACAGGACCTTCGCCAACTCACTGGAGGGTGTTCGTCAGCAACTCATCCAGTTTGCCAACTACCGCACCGTTGAGAAGCCTCCCAAGTAAGTGATGATATTCGTACAAGGCGTGTATAAAATCAACTTTGTTCTTTAGAAACAAAACCCTGCATTTACAAGCATGTAATACACGAATACAAATGACAACTCACCGAGAGAGATCGAGACGAGACTATCCAGAAGACCAAAATCACCGATATCGCTCAGAGAATTGACATAAACTAAAAGGGCAGTGGGATGGTCATATCTGTAGAAGAACCTACAGATACTTAGTTACGATCTACGAATGATTGCCGCCAGCAGCTGGATCCGTCAAGATGAAGATAGGCTGCTATGGCGCTCTTTAGGGGAGACATATGTCTCTCTTTCTTCGGATGGTTATCTGGAAATCCCTATGATTTGTTACAACATGTATTAGTGTAAATTATACAGCATAGTAACATATAAAACAAGATATTTAAATGTAGCATTGAGACAAATAGTAATAAATTTAGAACACAGTTATTAAAACAACACAGTGTTGCATGCAACAATCATGTTCACATTATTGGTCACGGCCATATGTATGTGACTTATGTAAAGGTGGCAAATTAATTTACTCATGTTGTGTAACTATAAATAGAAAAAAAGAGGACATTATACAGAGTGTAAAAAATACTATGGCTATACGAAGGGACTAGGTGTATAGACTACTGAAAGGAGCAGTTCTGGTAAATTGATTTCTATTTTGAAGTATGAGGGAAAAGTAATAGTTCCAACTTTTAATGACTTACCATTTAATGACTTTCTTGGGATTTATCTGCTAAATAAGGAACATTTTTGAGGAGTTTAACATGCACAGAAGATTTTCATATTGTTTTTATTACCAATCCTGTAGTTATATATTTTGTCACATCCTGTGTATATTGTTGGTGTGTTAAAAACCCATCTTAAACTAGCATTTGCTTAGACATATAAATCAGTTATAGGCACCATGGATTTTTTTTCCAGCTAGGCATTATTACAGTTACACTTCCCACAGAATTGTGTGGCGAAACTGTCTACAATATTGACAGCTTCTTGATCTAGGCGTTGCAAACATCGCCTTTGTATCACTGGCCCCGGGTACGATTTCCACGCTCAAGGAAGTTGTCCTTGTGCAAAGCAAAAATATTTGCTTTTGTGATAATGATAAATGATTGTAAAGATAACCATCGAAACCCTCAATATTAAAGATGGAATAAACATCTCGTTGGTCTAGTGGTCAGATGTGCCGCCTTTGGATCAACGGGTCCCGGGTTCGATTCCGGGGTCGGGCCAGTGTCTTTGTCTAAACCAGAGGCACTGGCTCGGAGTCTCGGTGTCATTTCTATCTATAATATCTATGTATTTACAAAAAAAAATGTATATAAGTAGTTTATCATCCATCTCGTTACCATAACACAAGCATTAAGTTGCTTAACTTGGGACGAGATGGCGTTGTGTGAAATGTCCAAGGATATTTATTTATTTATTTACAGTAAATTTAACATTTACAGTCCGCGCCAATCTTTATGGCCGGTGTGAATGTAGCCGCATTACGCTGCGTACAACACAAAAACAGGTATCAGCGCCCGCGCGCGCCGCTTTTCAGTCGCAAGCGCCCTAGCCACCCGCATGTTAGTGTGAGCTACGTTCGTATTAGTTATGAAATTTACGATGCGCAAGTTCGTACCCACGGCTACATTCAGACCGGCCATAAAGATTGGCGCGGACTGTAATTGGGGCTGAATTGTAAGTTTATAATGTTATATTTTCCACAGGTTCATGGAAAAGGGCAACTTGGAAGTGTTGCTGTTCACATTGCAGTCCCGTATGCGCGCTGCGAACCAGAAGCCGTACACGCCCCGCGAGGGACGCATGATACACGACATCAACCGTGCCTGGGAGCGCCTGGAGAAGGCGGAGCACGAGAGGGAGCTCGCCCTGAGGGAAGAACTTATCCGGCAGGAGAAACTTGAACAGCTTGCCACCAGGTATAGTGGCACCGTGGTAGGCATGTCAACAACCGTGTGATTTTCACCTCCCTTCTCCCGTCACCGCCAGAGACCCAAAAATCATATCTTTTGGCTCAAGATGTTTGTAAAGTACTATTATACGCCAAGGATTATTCGTATTCTAAGCAGGAAAAGAAGACAACTTATTCTTATATTAAATTATAGATATTTTTTCACCAGATGATACAGAGTAAAAGTTACCTGACAATTGTACAGTAGGTGCATACTTTTAAAGAGTCTTGCCATTGTTGTTGCGTGGTTTGGGGTGGCAGGGTGGCAGTCTAACACCATAGGTTAGAGTGGGTTAGTGAGAGAATAGTTATTTATTTCAATTTCAGATACTAGATACCGAAAATTTATATTACATCATGTATAAATATTGGGTTAAATTTGCATATAGACGATAAAATGGTGCAGATAAATATTCTTTTAGTTATTTAGTCTGTAGACTTAAGTTTGCGTAATAGAAGTAGATGACGTGAAATAGACCAAGCAATCAACTGGCTCAACTGTTTTGTTGAATGATTTCAATGCATAATAATACCAAACGCTGAACCATTTTAAGAATCCCTATTACAAATGATTAACTTTGTTTTTAGTATTAGAGTAACGAAGGGTTCAATTGTAGGTTCAATCGTAAAGCTCAGATGCGTGAGACATGGCTCTCGGAGAACCAGCGCCTGGTCAGCCAGGACAACTTCGGTTTCGACCTAGCGGCCGTCGAGGCAGCCGCCAAGAAGCACGAGGCCATTGAGACTGATATCTGCGCTTACGAAGAGAGAGTACAGGCCGTTGCGGCTGTCTGCTCCGAGTTGCAAGCTGAGAGGTGAGTAGTGTTTACCATTCAGCCCATGAAGGAGCCACTGTTGAGTCGGGTCTCCTCCAATTACATGGAGGGAAGTTAGTCTACTGTGCCACACACGGGTTGACTCCGAGTTTCCGAACAAGTTTTCCTTCTCTTGCGGTTAAGTTATCGGCCTTGTCATTTCCTTCTTACGACACCCTGAGGATGGAATGGGGTGGTGACACCATATATTCTAATATCCGTCACCACACGGACTAGTAGTACTGTTTATTTGTAGTTTAATATGAGTTTGAGTAGCAAGCCGTTGTCTAAAACAGTGCGCTGAAATATAAAACTCTTGCGCAGGTACCATGACATGGAGCGAGTGTACGCGCGACGTGACAATGTGCTTCGCTTGTGGGCGTACCTTCTGGAACTGCTGCGAGCGCGCCGCGCCCGACTCGAGCTGTCCCTACAGCTGCAGCAGAACTTCCAGGTCACTGTCAAACCTCGCACTTTTTACCGAATTACGATTCTCAATGCAATTGTTTTTTTTAACATACTGTAGCGACCAGCATGCTTTAGCCAACTTTAGGCGCAAAGGGATGATCATCCAGCCAGACGTGGTGGTATGCGGGGTCGTGTGGCGGGTCTTTCTCTTCCCTGCAATATGGTTGAGGAGGGCGATGCCACCATCGGTTGGGTCAGGCATTAAAACTACTACTACTACTCAGCCCATAAATGACTGCCACTGCTGTGTAGGGCCTCCCCTCACTACGCGGAGGGTTATTATCCTACTACGCCAAGCTGGCCAGACGGGTTGGCATTGGGTTTCATATCAAGTTTTCCTTCTCTTGTGGCTAGGTTAACGGCCTTGTCATTTCATATTGCCGTCTCTTACGAAACCCTCAGGATGGAATGAGGTGGTGCCGCTATGTATTCTTAATTCGTCACTACACGGATTCTATGTTTCAATTTACCTTCAGCCATTCACTTTCATCTTGTCTTTGGTTTTACCATAACCGTACACATGATAGAATATAAATGTTTGTTGTACAGGAAATGCTTTACATCTTGGACTCCATGGAAGAGATTAAGCTGCGTCTGCTGACCGATGACTACGGTAAACACTTGATGGGCGTCGAAGATCTGCTGCAGAAGCATGCCCTGGTTGAGGCCGACATCAACGTTCTTGGCGAGCGTGTCAAGGTAAGGGAAAACCGATTTTATTTATATAGGATTGTATAAGAATCCGCAACGAAAGGAATCGATAGTACTACTGACAAATATCAACTTGAGAACTAAGCTTCAGGAATAATAATAACGATATCTAGTTGGTTGATCTTCATTGCAACTCATGTTTTGTAGTAAGAATATGGTTCAGATATATGCAATCTGGTGTCCTTGTGGTCAGTATTTTTGCAGATACACTAGTAAAGAAATTATTTCTTCACGGTTCTGATCGTTTTATTCTATTTAATTTCCAACGTTTCAGACACTTTGCAGTGTCCGTGGTCGCGAGACGACGAACTAAATATTCTCTGATCTATAATATTATTATGTAGACTTTAGAATGAGATCCTGCTTATGTAATCAACACTAACACAAATGTTTGTGATATAAAAAAGGGTGTGTCTCTAAATGTAGAGTTCAACTTCTAGACTGATAATAATAATAGAGAAACATTATCTCTAATAATAGAGCGGTGGTAGTTTCAGCATGAATTTGGGTGGATGCAAGGTTTGTGGGAGATCTAAAGAGACAGATGGATTGTAAGAATGGGGAATTGTGTATGAAATTACTGATAGGCGTGTATGGAGACTACCACCTAGAGTGGGACGGTGCTCGTAAGATGTTATTGATAATTTTAAATATGACGATTTATTATAAGAGCTTTGTGATAAATCCTAATTAAATACATTTCCTTTTGAGTTTGAGTTTAATAAGTAAAATTGCCTTGCCTCATTTAAACCGAGACAATATTATTCTTTATTCATTGTAAAAATTAGGATCCTACTGAACACTAACACAAAAACCACTTGTCCTAACTGAACCGAGGATCCGTGATCCTAAGGCGGCCCTTCCGACCGCCGATCAGTCAAACATATATACAGTTCCAGTGAGTATATCACTAATTATCCCTCAGGTCGTGGTAGGACAGTCGCAGCGCTTCTTGGAGCAAGAGGAGGGCGGCTACAGGCCTTGCGACCCCGCCATCACAGTGGAGCGTATACAACAGCTCGAAAACGCCTACGCCGAGCTGGTTCATCTCGCCGTTGAGCGCAGGTTAATATTGTTTTATCTTCTTTCTTCTTCTCTTATATAGAAAAATGTTCGTCTGTATGTCTTTTAGATAATCGTAAACTATGCATTTGATCATGTGATGATCTTCATGAAATCTGTTGTGCATGAGCAGAGTAAGGTTTCTGAACAAAAAAATCCTCCAAAATATTTTAGTTAGTGGCGTAGCAGCGCGCCCTGTGTTAGCCTGGGCTAGTTAATGTTTGGATGTTTGTTACTAGTAAGTCAACCTATCTTGCCAGTGTGACAGTTCCCTCCATGACTTTGTAGGTAGCCTGACCCAATAGTGGGATGATGATGAAATGATAAAAATGGGGGCATGGTTTGGGTCGAAATTTGGTAGACATTATAGTTTAAAAAGGAAGATTTAAATGGATTGTAACAGGAATGCTTTAGAAACGAGTTACCAGGTTCCAAGTCAAATTTTGTTATTATAATTAATTATTTTAAATTATCATTCAATATTTTAGACAAATAATAGGTAATTGCTTTATATGACTGAGCTGTTGACTGAGCTGTTGACTACTTAAGTTTGTGTTGTTACGCAGAAAGCGTCTTGAAGACAGCCGCAAGCTGTGGCAGTTCTACTGGGACATGGCTGATGAGGAGAACTGGATCAAGGAAAAGGAGCAAATCGTGTCAGTGGATGACATTGGGCATGACCTGACTACAGGTATCGATTCGAAACACGTTTATCGATTGTTATATTGTAACCCTTTCAAAGTTCTATTTATTTTAATGAATTTTGATTTGAATCTTTATTATGCTTAATTTTTTCACAATTGTTAGTAATGTGGCATTCTCGTCAAAGCATTTTTTTCATTAGCTAGTTATTACGACTAATCAATGACCTGTTGAATTAAATATTTTGTTTCATTACTCAGTGTACCTCCTGATTTCAAAGCACAAGGCTTTGGAAGACGATGTGCAAGCTCACGAACCTCAGCTAATGAGCGTAGCTGCTGTTGGGGATGAACTTATCTCCCAGGGACACTTTGGTGCCGACAGAATCCAGGTAGATATTTTATTACATTATTAGTACTGACCGAAACCCAGAGACTTGGCCTAGGTTCTTTAATTTAAAATGCTACTACTAAACGCTTCTAATAAATGAATTATTAGTGTCGATGCTACTCATATTAGAAGGGAAGGGGGAGGGGATGACACTTCCACACTGTCCAATCACAATGTCACAATGTTTCATATCAAGTAAATGTCCCAATTTGAGTATTATAATATATATCCTATAAAATAAGCTGCAGAGCAATGGTAAGCAATCCCCCACTACAGTTATTGGAGGTTAGGCGCCGCGGTCCCCTGTCAGACATACCATCTCCTCCTACTGGATGATCATCCCTTTGCGCCTAAACTACCATGTAAAGTAGCTCTCAGCTGGTCTAACCATAAAATACTGGTGGTCCCACTAGATGGTCTGCGGAGGGCATATGGCAGTCAGTCTGTGTAAATATTTTTTTTTTAAGTACTGGCTACCCGAATCAGATTATACCGGTACCGACACTATGCTATTGGGTAAAAAAGAGGGGGTTTATAATATATTGCATAATATGTAATTTAATTGAGTGTGATGTGGCTTATAGTCTATTTGTTATTCTAAAGGATCGTCTCCGCGATATTCTGTCTCAATGGAATCATCTTCTGGACATGGTGTCTCTCCGCAAGAACCGTTTGGACGCGGCCGTCCGTTACCACCAGTTGTTTGCCGATGCGGATGACATTGACAACTGGATGTTGGACACGCTCAGGTAAGTGCATGTTGAAGTAACCTGTGGCGCTCCAAGTGTGTCGTGTGGGGGTATACCGCTGGGGTTTTAGTGCGTGGACGAGTAGTTTCCCGAGTCCTACATAATCGCCTGCCCCACCCCCGAAGGGCGGAGGATATGTTGAAGTATGTTTAACAGAAATTATTTGTTAAAATTGGACAGTAAATTGTGTTTTCTAGGCAATGTGGAGTGTATTATATTTATAACTAGTGGCCCGCCCCGGCTTCACCCGTGCAAAGCGGGGTGGGTTATACATATAAACCTTCCTCTTGAATCACTCTATCTATTAAAAACAACCGTATCAAAATCCGTTGCGTAGTTTTAAAGATTTAAGCATACATAGGGACGGACAGACGACAACGACTTTGTTTTATACTATGTAATGAAGACGACATATTTGTGAACATTCTTATGTAGTTGTCAAGTGAATATTTTGAGGTCTATATTTATTTATTGTGTGCTGTGGAATGTTGTAACAATTGAGTTCATTTTTATTTATGGTAAATAGAAAAGCAATATCACATTGAGTATATCCACCATCCGGTACTAAACTAAAATGATTAAAGTAGCTTATTATTATAGTATTTATGACATTCCATTACTTTTGAAATGTAGACAGGAGTGAAATAATAATAATTATAGTAAGTATTAGCAATTTTCCATTGCTAGCATGTCGCGGGTTCGATCCCCGCACGGTAGAAATATTTGTACGACCTACAAGTATTTGTTCCGGGTCTGGGTGTTTTCTATCTATAATATGTATGTATTTACAAAAAAAAATGTATATAAGTAGTTTATCATCCACATCATTACCATAACACAAGCATTAAGTTGCTTAGCTTGGGACGAGATGGCGTTGTGTGAAATGTCCAAGGATATTTATATTTATTTGTATTATATTTATTTACTCTGTTCTACTATTAATGCTACCACCTGCCCATAGATAGTCAGTGCCAAACGGCTTGGCACAGGGTTTTGTATCAAGAGTGTTCCTTCTCTTGTGGCTAGGCTTTCGGCCTTGTCATGTCTTTTTATCGGCTCTTACCTTGAGGATGGAGTGAGGTGTTCTAAATCCGTCACCACTCACAACTCTCAAAACATTTACTAACTGGATATTTTGTATGTTCAGGTTGGTGTCTTCAGAAGACACGGGCGTCGACGAAGCTCAGGTACAGAGCTTGTTGAAGAAACACAAGGACGTCACCGATGAGCTCAAGAACTATGCCAACGTCATTCAACAGCTAAAGCAGCAGGTGAGACTGAATGCTAACGGGGGGTGCGACTTAGGATTTAGTACGTGTGATGAATTTTTTTTAACAGGCTCCAATAGTGACTTTCGAAGTATTGAGGATAGCATAGATGGCTCAAAAGGCATTTTAGCAGAGAAATAGCGAATCTTATATGTGAGCGAAGCTTGCTCTCTCGCCACGCCTATAATGTGTTTTCATGCGTTTCTTTGTTCATCAGTCTTCTGAACAGGTGGCAAATGTAGATTGTAGAACTATCAAATGTGCTTGATTTATGTTCAAATGCTGTTATTTATGTGTAACAGAGTTTTTACGACATCATTAAAAAAATAGCATTATAGAAACTGTATATGATACTGCCTCGATTTGAGTAAAGGATTTATACTAACAATTTGACGACACGGTTGGCGCAGTGGTTCAGCGATCGACTGCTGCGCAGCATGCCATGGGTTCGATTCCCGCACGGAAGAAATATTTGTACGACCTACAAGTGTTTCTTCCGGGTCTGGGTGTCTTCTATCTATAATATGTATGTATTTACAAAAAAAACAATGTATATAAGTAGTTTATCATCTATCTTGTTACCATAATACAAGCATTAAGTTGCTTAGCTTGGGACGAGATGGCGTTGTGTGAAATGTCCAAGCATATTTATATTTATTTAATTGATTTTATATAGAGCCACCTGCATAAGGTCGAAAGTTGTGGGGAAGGCTGGCTTTAGCAGTGGTCAGACGGCTTACAGATAAATAGGGCTACCCAACAGTTCTATAGACGCAGAACAAAGTACCTAAGGGGTCGGTTTGATAGACTGCATAACGACTTGTGGGCTTACAGAGTTCTTTAATATTGAACGCCATTCCTATTGAACTCGGTGAGCTTGCCTTCAAAATAGGCAAGCTCACCGAGTTTCTTACGCCAGGTCTTCTCGGTTGGTGCCGCGTTCCGACCTGGTAGTAGTGTTATAAATTTGATGTATCCGTTGACGATTATGAACGCCATAATTGGTTTACACAATGAAGCATTTTTCTATTCTATTATATTCTCACTCCGAAATACGAATTTATAGTTTGCTCTCGACTATAGTCACGTACTATATAAGCTGGTATATTACTGCATAGCTGACAGAACTCGTTTTTTCTTTCATACTGGTTCTTTTTTCAAACAGGCTCAAGAACTGAGCCCGTCAGACGCGAACAGCGCCGAAGTCCGCGATCGCCTAGCCGCCATCGACGCGCGTCACGGCGAACTGGCTGAGTTGGCCCGCCTCCGCAAACAGAGGCTCTTGGACGCTCTCTCGCTGTTCAAGCTGCTCGGAGAAGCCGACGCGGCTGACCAATGGATCGCCGAGAAGGACCGCATGTTGGACACCATGCTACCACCTAAGGATATCGACGATGTTGAGATCATGAAGCATAGGTATGTAACTATAAAATGATGGCAATTTTTTTGTGTATCATGTATCGCGGGGCAGTTTACTAAACATGTAGTTCACGAACACACAAATGATGCCCAGACTCAGAGCAAATGTCTCTGGTTCAGACAAAGACACTTGCCCAACCCCGGAATCGAACCCGGGACCCGTTGATCCAGAGGTGGCACATCTAACCGCTAGACCAACGAGGCAGTCTATATATTCACTAGGTCTCGACTACATTCGTATTCTACGTGTCTTGTAGGCGAATAGTCTTTAAAAATTGAGTTTATTCGTTCAGATACGACGGTTTCGACAAGGAGATGAACGCGAATGCGTCCCGTGTGGCCGTTGTCAACCAGCTGGCACGCCAGCTTATCCACGTGGAACATCCCCAAGCCGCGCGAATACAGGAGCGGCAAGCGGCGCTCAACCAGGCCTGGAGCGGACTGCGAGAAAAGGTACCATTCATGTTTATACCAGTCTTCAGGTGGCAAAGCAATAATTGTGGAAGATATTCATCCATATTCAAGTGTGTTCCGTGCGATCACGGATTTAGAATATATATATAGTGTCACCACCCCATTCCAACCGGTGGGTGTCGTAAGAGCCGACAAAGGGAAAAGACAAGGCCAACAACCTATCCGCAAGAGAAGGAACACTTGATAAGAAAATCCTGTGCCAACCCGTCTGGCCAGCGTGGCGCAGTAGGCTAATTACCCTCCCTGTGATGGGAGGAGGCCCGATTCAGCAGTGGGTCATTTAGGGGCTGAGTTGTAGTAGTATTCCAGTGTTTACTACCGCAAAGATGATACATTTTTTTTAAATTTTACTGTTATGTGTGTAGGCTGAAGCCAAGAAGGACGACCTCAAACAGGCGCAAGGTGTACAGACGTTCCACATCGAGTGCCGCGAGACAGTTTCTTGGATCGAAGACAAGAAGAGGATCTTACAGCAGACCGACGATTTGGAGATGGATCTCAACGGTTAATACATTTTTCTATTATGTATAGTAGTTTCCCGATTTCATTGAGTTCCGCTACCAGTCTAAGCGATTGTCATCTGTTTTCCAAGACCAATCTAGTGGTACTACCGGTAATCATTCGCCTGCGGTTTTTGTAGACTTACATATATGTTAAAGTCGGTATTGAAGGTGTCTTTCCCTCGGAATAATATAAGGATACCGTAGCTTTCGCCTTAGCGTTTCTTTGACCATTGACATGTTCCATAGACTTTGTGTCTCAATATGGTTCCTTTCTGGTACTAATTACCGTTTATACTTGGCGACTCCTACGGTTGTGTTGTAGTTGCCGATCTATGAAACTTAGGGCCTACGCAGACCGGGACGGCATGGCAAGGGATTTTATTTTTTGCTAATGGACATTCAAACTTATCGATAAAGAAATACGACATAAATTGCTGTCCCGGTGTGCGTAGGCCATTATCCTTTATAATGCAGATGTAGTTAATATATATCAACACAATGTAAGAGGTGTATTTAAGGGAACACAAGAGACAGACCACCTAGCTGCAATAAAAAGAAACTTGATAAAAATCCAGCGTGACATATTGGACCAATTTCCCTCCATGAATTTGGAAGAGGTCCGACTCAGAAGTGGGTCATTTATGGGCTGAAAGGACGACTAAAACCATGCCTGCTACCACAGTGTAAGTTTTGTTTACAGGCGTAATGACCCTTCAGCGTCGCCTGTCGGGTATGGAGCGTGACTTGGCCGCCATCCAGGCACGCATCTCTTCTCTGGAGAGCGAGGCCAGTGCTATCGAAGATACGCATCCCGAAGAAGCTCAGCTTATCCGGGAACGCGTTCACCTCATCACCGATAACTGGGAACAACTTACCCATATGGTGAGTAAATTTGAATCTTACAGCTTTTGGAAATAGGTTCAAGGTCTCATAAAGGCTGTTGAAGAGGGCTGTGCCTGCTTGTTTGTAATATTGATTTAGAAATGGGGAGAAGTCTGTTTAATATTCTGTTAAATACTGATACTGGATAATATAAAATACAAACTGTATCTTATTTTTTCAAAATCAAAACAATCGATTCTTGACTAGGTATAATGATTTTCCAAGGATCAACGATGAGCTTTTATTTTTGACCAAAATCAGACAAACTTTTGAGTGTTATTTTTAAACTTTCGCGATTTGAATAAATAATTAAAAACATCCAACGGGACGTGGTCGCGAGCTGACTGCAGACCGCAAGTTTTTTCGGTGGGAACTGAGAGTACTTTGGTCTCCTACCCTCACTTTGTTTTGCACACACGTAGGGTTGTCACTACGGCACACAACACTAACAGTCAGCTCGCGACCACGGCCATTGTAAGATGGTTGAAACGTCGAGCAAAAACAGGTATTAATTCTGTGCGCGATAAGTCCCGTTGGATATTTTTAATTATAAACTTTTGAGTGTTTATCAGAAAAAACTCACCTTGCATAGGCGCAATATGGCCAAATGACTCAAGTGATAGTGCACAGCACGCAGGATGGATGGCCGATACAGCTTAATTACAGCAGAGAGTGTTTGAATCATTAGTCCACTGCTGGACATAGGCCTCCCCCATGCTATAATAGTATAGTAGTTAACAAGCTTCTTGAGCCAGAATCTATCCAGCACAATAGACGCTTTTTTTTAATCTGTCCTGCGGTGATTGGCGTAGAAAGGGAGCGTAAGCCACGCGATTGGTTGATGACATACGCGAACTTTCCCCCACCACGGCGTATTTCGTTTGAGATGTTGTAAGCTACTATACTAGCACTGCCGTTATAGTAGTCACCTTCTCAAATATTTGATAATATATAACTAGTTTAACATGTTACTACAGAAGTTCAACACCATTTGGGTTTCCTTAACAGCTCAAGGAACGCGATGCGAAGTTGGAGGAAGCGGGCGACCTGCATCGATTCCTGCGCTCTGTCGACCACTTCCAGGCGTGGCTCACCAAGACTCAGACCGATGTGGCTTCGGAAGGTGAAGTGTCTTGCGTTTTCCTTTCTACCTTATTCCAGACTTGGGCCTGTCATATAGAGCTAGGCCTAGCTGGCAGTAGGCAAATTTTCCTCCATTAAGTTGGAGGAGGTCTGATTGAGTGGTGAGTCATTTACGTGTGGAAACTATAATGGAATATATATGATATACGTATTTATTTGTCTATACTTCTGCGTAACCGATGCCCAACGGTGGACTTAATGCCGTCGCTTAGGCACTTCCTGCTTCTACCTTGAAAGGTGCAGAGACAATGTGTTGTAGGTGAACTCAATAATGGTAACAATGTGTAATTAGCCAATTATATTGTATTACAACTACACTTTTCGTTTTGAAACTTTAATTGAATATTGAAATTAAACACTTAGTAACGGATTTATCGCGTGTATATTACATTATTGAATTCCCGACGTTACGAATGCTTTGCAACAGTCGTGGTCGCGGGAGAGACTAGTTGTCTTCAAAAGTACAAATGAAAACAGTTAAAATATTAATCCGTTAAAAAGTGTTTTATTTCAATGTGTAATAATCGGGAAAACCAAAGAAATCCTTATAATTGAATATGTTTAGACACACCCTCAAGTCTGTCGGAAGCGGAGAAGTTGCTGTCTCAGCACCAGACCATCAAGGAGGAGATCGACAACTACAAAGACGAGTTTGCCAAGATGATGGAGTATGGCGAGAAGATCACTGCCGTGAGTATTCTCTCTTTATTATTCAATTCCCGATCCTTAGGGCCCTTCCGATGTTGTTTAATTCCGACATACTCGATGGACGAACGCAAAGGCATGAAACAGAAGTGTGGTGGTGCTGTTCTTCAAGAAGGGACATAACATTGAAGAACTACAGACCCATTTCTAAGCCATGTCTACAAGTCGATGATACCTAGCCTTCCGAACAAGTCGGTTTCCGATAAGGGTTCAGTATCGTAGACCACATTTTAACTCTACGGCAGGTGGAAACACTGTCGGGACTCACGAGGCAGGCGGCGCGGTAACTGCACCGCGTGGATGTTTAGTGGGTATGGTCACGCTGTTCATACCACTGACTAGCGAAACAGAGTCCCTCGCTCGCCAGGCCGGTGTGAATAGAGCACAAAAGCTTTCAAACCCCGCTAAAAAAAGTGAAGACCGGTGCCCCTTTTGTCTAGCATTCGTAGACTACGAGAAGCCTTCGCTTCGACACACTATCCAGATAGGTAAATCCAAGTTCGAGAAAGAGGTCGTCGGGCCCAACTCGGCTGGGCAGCGGTCGGGAGTATTTGAAGACAAAAGTTTTTGATCCAAGTGTGTTGCAAGTGATGACATTGTACAGAGACGTGGTCGCTCACTATGGGATCCATCAAAAGGCTCAAAGTCACCCAGAGGGCAATGGAGAGGGCTATGCTCGGAGTTTCTCTGCGAGATTGACTCAGAAATGGGGAGATACGCAGGAGACCCAGAGGTACAGCCCACAGGATTGCCAGACTTTAGTGACAGGGCAAATAGCTCATAGAACTGACGGCCCATGGGACAAAAATATCTCGAAAAGCGCAGAGCTGGACCGGCCTTCGCGGAAGTCCATGGGGACGTTTTTTGGCTAAAATGATGACCATTGTGATGACGAGCAATAGTCACTAGACTCGGACTAGAAACAAAGTTCGGTTTTTGTACTGTCCAGGAGAACAATAATAATAACGAAAACAAATAAGTCGATTTTCTATTTCCGTAGGCTCTGTATCTATAGTTCCACGACATTGTAATTGATAGTTCCTTGTGGTTGATATACTGTTCATAGATCTGACTCAACGGCTTAAGGATACTTGTGCATAACATAGTCATATATTTTTTATTGTAATTAACTTCACCTTCTGGTAAGCACTAAACTTCGTACAATTTAGGTTTGAATATTAGTTTCAAAAGTAATATACATTTCTATGCATTCAGTCAGTTTTAACTACCAGTTGCAATAATTTATTTATTACTTTTTTGTACATACGAGGGTGAATCAAAAAATTCTTGGAATCAATATTAAAAAATGCAAAGATTTAAATAATAATATTTTATTTTTCTACATAATCTCCCTCCAATGCAATGCATTTAGAATAACGCGTTTCTAACTTCCTTAATCCTTGTGAAAAAAAATTATTTTCTTGACTCTCGAAAAAGTCCTCTACGGCAGCTATAACCGCGTCATTATCGTGAAATTTTGTTCCACGAATTTCCTCTTTTAATTTTGGAAATAAGTGAAAATCACTTGGGGCTAAGTCCGGAGAATATGGTGGGTGGTCAAGGAGATTGAAGCCAGCACAGCGGATTGCGTTGAGCGCAACTTCCGATCGATGGGCAGGAGCGTTATCTTGAAGGAACAACACGCCCAACGACAGTTTTCCACGACGTTTTTCTTTAATCGCTTCACGCACTTTCGGGATTAAATTTGCATAATAGGGTCCAGTTATCGTCTGGCCTTTTGGCATGTAATCAATAAAAAGGATTCCTTCACTATCCCAGAACACAGAGGCCATAACTTTGCCAGCGGAAGGAGCAACTCGAAATTTCTTAATGGATGGAGAGGATGGTCGTTTCCAAGACATGCTTTGTCTTTTAGTTTCAGGATCAAAATGGTGGACCCACGTTTCATCCATGGTGACAAGACGACGGCAAAAATTATCCGAATCACGCTGGAACATTTCGAGATTACGCTTGGAAATTTCCAAACGTCGCTTTTTGTTTTCGTCGGTTAACATTCGTGGCACCCATCTTGCAGACACTTTTTTGAACCCCAGTGAATCAATTAAAATGGATTGAACGCTACCAAAAGATATCTTTAGGATCTCAGCTATATGTTTTATAGTCATTCTTCTGTCTTCCAAAACCAGATTCTCAACCCTTTTGACATTTTCTTCTGTAACGGAGGTTGAAGGCCGCCCAGAACGCGGGTCATCTTTACAGCTTGATCTACCTCTTTTAAATTCAGCCACCCAGTACGCAACCGTAGAATAGGGTACAGCATCACCACCTAATGTCTGCTGAATGTCCAAAAAAATTTCCTTCGTAGACATTTTTTTCAAACTGAGATATTTTATCACCGCACGTAACTCACTTTTATCCATAATTTTGACTTTTTAGCAACTCGTTGCACAAAAAAATTTATTACATGCGAACGAACTGACAAAAACAAGTGACAGTCTGCATAAATATAGTGTGATAGACACTCTTTAATTTGAATATCGAACTTGATCCAAAAAGGTTACATATATATGCACTTCTAAGAACTTTTTGATTCACCCTCGTATAAAAATATAAAACATAGTTATATTATAATTCTTCATATCATACAGCTAATAAACTGTCAATATACCCATAGAATAAATATATGGGTTTCTACAGTTACAAACGCTGTTAAAGAACTGAAGCATTGCTCATAGTCCGATTTTTGTGTCTCACTAGCGGTGATTGGCGAAGAATCGACGCGTAATCGCATGACATGACGCCACGCAGCATTATAGTCGGTTATAGCTATTTTTTTATTTGTTTCGATCAGGAGCCGTCGACACAAGACGATCCGCAATACATGTTCCTCCGCGAGCGCTTGAAGGCCCTTCGCGAGGGCTGGGCCGAGTTGCAGCAGATGTGGGAGAACAGGCAGCAGCTGCTCACTCAGAGCCTCGAGTTGCAGCTGCTGCACCGCGACGCCCGCCAGGCTGAGGTGCTGCTCTCGCACCAGGAGCACAGGTGGGTGTACAATAATAATTACCCAATGGGGAATTTCAAGGCAGTTATGTGCTCACTTTTAGAGATGAAGAAAGCCGGAGTTAGTTTTATAGCAACGGATCATCTACGGTCAACTTTAGTTGTAATTTTTTTGTGAAACTTAATTGTTTACTGTTATTTAGACCCTGAAAACTTGGATAAATATCCATGTCTTAGTTGATGCCTCGAGTGATTGACAAAATAATATCAAATCAATTTATTCAAGTTGGCTCATCTGAGCTCTTTTGACACGTCAATTTACATTTACAATTTTCCACTGGTTTGGAAGGCTGCTCTACTGAAAAGAGACGGCGAGAAACTCTGTACTTGCTTTTTTTATATCGCAATTTTTGTATACAAAGACTGAAAATACAGATATGTTGCAGGCTAGCCAAAACTGAACCACCGACCAATCTCGAGCAAGCCGAAAACGCGATCAAAGAACACGAGGCCTTCCTCACTACCATGGAAGCCAACGACGACAAGATCAACTCAGTCGTACAATTCGCCAACCGTCTCGTCGAAGAACGCCACTTCGACGCCGACAAGATCCAACGCAAAGCCGAGAACATCGAAGGTAGACGAAATGCAAACAGGGAGAAGGCCCTCCAGCAAATGGAGAAACTGCAAGACCAATTGCAACTGCACCAGTTCTTGCAGGACTGCGACGAGCTTGGCGAATGGGTGCAAGAGAAGAAGGGCACCGCTCAGGACGACACGTACCGCTCAGCGAAGACGATACACTCGAAATGGACACGCCATCAGGCTTTCGAAGCCGAGATCGCGGCCAACAAGGAGCGACTGTTCGCGGTACAAAACGCCGCTGAGGAGCTCATGAAACAGAAGCCGGAGTTCGTTGAAGTCATCTCGCCGAAGATGACGGAGCTGCAAGACCAGTTTGAGAATTTGCAGACTACAACCAAGGACAAGGGAGAGAGGCTGTTTGACGCTAACCGCGAGGTGTTGCTGCACCAGACTTGCGATGACATCGATTCCTGGATGAACGAGCTCGAGAAGCAGATTGAGAACACCGATACGGGCACTGATCTCGCGTCGGTGAACATTCTCATGCAGAAGCAGCAGATGATCGAAACCCAGATGGCGGTTAAGGCGAAGCAGGTGACGGAATTGGAGACCCAAGCTGAGTATCTCCAGAAGACTGTGCCTGACAAGATGGGAGAGATCAAAGAGAAGAAGAAGTCTGTGGAACAAAGGTAAGTCAAATCTATTAGAAAATTAACTGTCGTCCGCTGTTTTCGTGTGCATTGAGTTTATATCGGGTTGGTTCCTTTGTTTGAAAATAGATGTCGCTGCTTTACTTTTTAACGTGATGTCACTATTTACAATTTTCTGCATAAGGAGGAATTAAGAAGAAGTACAGTCCGCGCCAATCTTTATGGCCGCTCTGAATGTAGCCGTGGGTAAGAACTTGCGCATCGTAAATCTTTTAACCGATACGAACACTAACGCGCCGCTTCGCTTGCGGGTGGGAAACGGCGCGCGCGGGGGTGCCCTACCTCCTGATTTTGTGTTCTGAGTCTTAAATAAATATTCTGTTCAGGTTCGAACAACTGAAGGCACCTTTACTGGACCGCCAACGCCAACTGGCGAAGAAGAAGGAAGCGTTCCAGTTCCGACGCGACATCGAGGATGAGAAGCTGTGGATTCACGAGAAGATGCCTCTGGCCACCAGCACCGACTACGGCAACTCTCTCTTCAACGTGCAAATGCTTCAGAAGAAGACGCAGTCGCTGAAGACAGAGACTGACAACCACGAGCCGAGGATCCTGACTGTCCTTTCCAACGGGCAGAAGTTGATCGATGAGGGCCACGAGGCATCGCCAGAGTTCAAGCAGCTGATTGAAGAGCTCACCGCGAGGTGGCGGGAACTGAACGGTAAGATAGATAGTAACTATTTATTGTACAACAATAGTTACACAACATCCGTGTGGTGACAGATTTAGAATACACAATGTCACCAACCCAAATCATCCTGTGGGTGTCACGCAAATTTTCCTCCATGAACTTGGAGGAGGCCCGACCCAGTAGTGGGTCATTTATGGGCTGATAATGATGAACAACTTGCGACAGTATACATTTTTTTGTCACTTGTAAAATAGGCGGCCTTATCGCTAAAGAGCAATCTCTTCCAGGCAAATCGGGCAAGATGTCATTTTTGATATTCAAGTCTAAAGGGTGTTGTAAGAGCTGACAAAAGGAGATGACATGGCTGATAACCTAGCTACCCTGTGTCAACCCGTTTGGCCAGCGTGGCACAGTAGGCTAATTACCCTCCATATAACTGGTGGAAGTCCGACTCAGGCGTGGTTCTTCTATGAGTCATCAATAGCTATCTCATTCTATTTCATTTATACCCAGATGCCATCGAAGAACGCAAGAGCAAGTTGTCCCAATGGGAGAAAGCTCACCAATACCTATTCGACGCCAACGAAGCGGAGGCATGGATGAGCGAACAGGAATTGTACATGATGGTGGAAGATCGTGGCAAGGATGAGATCTCCGCACAGAACCTGATGAAGAAACACGAGATTCTGGAGCAAGCGGTGGACGATTACGCGCACACCATCAGGCAGCTTGGAGAGACCGTTAGGCACCTTACGGCCGATGAACATCCGCTCAGGTAATGCTCGGTTATAAGTATGTATAATTACAGCACAGTAGGCAAATTATCTTCCATGTAATTGGAGGATGCCCGACTCAGCAGTGGGTCATTTCTGGGCTGAATAGTTTACTTTTTAGCCGACTTGGCGCGGGCCGCTAGCCCGCCTATGGTTATTGTGTCATTTGTGCTCGTGAATTACATGTTTGTAAACTGCCCCCGTAACACAGGTTATACCTTGTGCAGGGGTTTAGTTTAAAAAAAAAAATATATATATATATATATAATTGTTATAATGGTAGAACGCTTCATTTTACATCATGGATGAAGCCTGTCAAAGTCTTATTTTTATTGCTCTGTTTATATTTAGTCTAGACACTTGTCTTGTTGGTGAGAAACTTCTCGAAAATAAATATTAATAAATCGGTTAAAACTCTTGTTACCTTCTTCTTATAAATAACTAGCGACCCGGTCCGTCTTCGCACGGGTGGCATTATGCCTGTATTATACATATAAAACTTCCTCTTGAATTACTCTTATCGAATAAAAAAACCACTGCAAAATCCGTTGTGTAGTTTTAAAGATATAAGCATACATAGGGACGGACAGACGACAGCGACTTTGTTCTATACTATGTAGTGATAGTGATAATGATTGTTTGTCTTATTTAAAATCGTAACTATGCATTTGATCATGTGACGATCTTCAGGCATGAGCCCACGAAAGTTTCTGAACAAAAAACATTGAATATTTGTGTAATTTCTTTCCATCAAATTTATTTTAGTTAGTGGCGTAGCAACGCGCGCTGGGTACAGCTAGTTTAGTACCGTAATTCTTACTTAACTCCAGTCTCCTTTCCCACAGCGAACAAATCTCGGTCAAGCAATCGCAGGTGGACAAACTGTACGCCGGCTTGAAGGACTTAGCCGGGGAGCGACGTGCGAAGCTGGATGAGGCGCTTCGCCTGTTCCAACTGTCCCGCGAGGTCGATGACCTCGAGCAATGGATCACGGAACGCGAGCTGGTCGCTAGCTCGCAGGAGCTGGGCCAAGACTACGACCATGTCACGGTAAGACTTTCATCCCAGTAGTCGTGTCTGTAAATCATTCGCATTATTCTCTCGACATTTGTTTGTCCTTGAGTCTGCAGTCGGTCGGCCCCGTTTATTAAAATTTACCCAATTTAGTGTAAACTATAATATCTAATCGTAACTTTGAAATGGACTTTAAAGTTTAAGCTTTAAAGTCAATTATCCCGAAATGAGGTTTGTGTGGTCTGGAAAATATTTGCTTAAATCGGTCCAAATTATGATAGGCAATAAAAGAGGGTTGATAAAATCTTCACATGTCTATGGCGGAGAACGGGTTACGATGAGACTTTTATTTGAAAACAGCTATTTCAATTGATAGTTCTTAGACATGTTTTCTAAAAGTCAGTATCAGACGGACTGACTTTGATGATATTCAAAATTGTTATTTTATGTAAAATAAAAAAAATCTTCGCAGCTACTGTGGGAGCGCTTCAAGGAGTTCGCGCGTGAAACCCAATCGGTGGGCTCAGAGCGAGTGGCTACCGCCGAGCGCATCGCCGACCAGATGATTGCCATGGGACATTCCGACAACGCGACCATTGCGCAGTGGAAGGAGGGACTCAAGGAGACCTGGCAAGACTTGCTGGAGCTCATCGAAACCAGGACACAGGTGCATTATTTACTACTACTACTCAACCCATCACATGGAGGAAAACCAGATGGGTTGGCACAGGGTTTATATCAAGATTTCCTACTCTTGCGGCTAAGGTTTTCGGCCTTGTCATATCCTTTTGCCAGCTTGTACGATACCCTCAGGATGGAATGGGATGGTGAGAAATCCATTACCACACGGATATTTGCGTCCAATCGCCAAAATTCGTTCGGACCTTACATCTATCACTCTAAAACTAAACTGCTCCTAAATATGATTTTTTAAATATTATGCTTTGTTTCACCAAAAAACATAGGATATGTTTAAAAACCACAATATTGCAAATGTAGAAGATAAGAGTGATCCATCAAATCAATGGAAGGAAAAGTGTTACCGAGTAACATAATGTTAATGTACAAAACTTGCCCACAGATGTTGGCTGCGTCCCGAGAACTGCACAAGTACTTCCACGACTGCAAAGACACGCTGCAACGCGTGAACGAGAAGGCGCGAGGCGTCAGCGAGGAGTTGGGCCGCGACGCCATCAGCGTCGGCACCCTGCAGAGGAAGCACCACAACTTCATGCAAGACCTCAGCACCCTGCACCAACAGGTGACCTTTAAGACCCGTTTTTGTATACATACACATTATTATCAAAAATAGCGTTTATATTTTATAGATCTTCTACGGTACCTACATAATAAATTTCATTCTATTTGACAACACTCAACTGTGTGAGAACGATTTGACGTCGAAAATCAGGCGGAAGATCGGTAAATGTAATTGTAGTTATTTAAATTACGCATGTGATCACCGTTTGAAATGCTACCCAAAAGTGATTTACGCAAAACAGATTTTAAATTAGATTTCTTTTTTTTACATTAACGAAACCTCTACACTAGGTATAACCTGTATCGTGGGGAGCAATTTTCAAACATGAAATTCACGAATATAAATGACACCCAGACTCAGAGCAAGTGCCTCTGGCTTACACAAAGACACTTGTCCGGCCCAAAGGCGGCACAACCAACCCAAGGCAGTCAATTAAGAAAAATATATTTAAACCAAAATTGTTAAGAATACTATTGGTAAAGTGTAGGCTATATACCACTCACGATGAGGTGTGTTAAATTAAAATTCTCATATTTGTATCAGGTGGAGGCAATAAGCTCAGAATGCGTGCGCCTGGGAGCCATGTACGCCGGCGACAAAGCGGCCGAGATCACGCGCCGCGAAGCCGAAGTGCGCGACGCCTGGGCGGCACTCACCGCCGCTTGCCAAGCCCGCAAGGCCAAACTGGAAGACGCAGACCACCTGTACAGGTTCCTGAACCAAGTGCGCAACCTGACGTTGTGGATGGATGACGTTGTGCGCCAAATGAACACTGGCGAGAAGCCACGGTGAGTTTTATCACGCCAAGCTCGGCGCTGAAGATTTGTACTTAGCCCCAATGTTATTTTACATGCTAGCATGTAACACTAGTATAGTAGCTTAAAGCAAAAGCGTTCGCCTGCCAAAAGCACCAAAAAATCGGTTAATACTCAGGATATATTTTATTCAAGACTTGCTTTTGGGCGCGGCTTCGCTCGCGTGGACTTCGAACCCGTGCTTATCTCTATGCATTTTTTTTTATGAATATAAAAGTGGTTATTGTGACTAAACTATGATAGTTAGATATGTGCTCTCGCTCGGACTTTTTTGTAGATTTTAATAAGATCTACAAACTCGTAGTACTTCATTTTGTTCTATTGTCAATCGTTTTTGCAGCGCACGCATAAATAGGTTTTCGATTTTACACCTTGGGTTACAAAATCGCAATTTTCATACGGATCCCTAATTCTTTTCAAAATAAAATATAGCCTATAACCTTCCTCGATAAATGGACTATCTAACACTGAAAGAATTTTTGAAATCGGACCAGTAGTTCCTGAGATTAGCGCGTTCAAACAAACAAACAAACTGCAGCTTTATATATTAAGTATAGATATTTTGAAGACATTTTGTAAAGTATGTTTTAATATAAGGAATCGTGTAGTTTGAATCTAAGCCGTAATTACGCAATGTTTCATCGAGAAATATATTCAAGGATAGGTTTCACGCCCGGTTTCGCCTATGTTATCGTTATTATGTGTACTTGACATTTGTTTACATCCACAGCGACGTAAGTGGTGTCGAACTGTTAATGAACAACCACCAATCGCTGAAGGCCGAGATCGACACGCGCGAAGACAACTTTTCGGCTTGCATATCCCTCGGAAAAGAACTGTTGGCTCGTCAGCATTATGCGTCCGCTGACATCAAGGAGAAACTACTACAGCTGACGAATCAACGTAACGCATTGTTGCGGCGGTGGGAGGAGCGCTGGGAGAACTTGCAACTCAGTAAGTGTATTAAATGACGTCACTTTTGGGTGCTGTCGTGTCCCTGCGAAAGAGTAGGGATGCTCCTGCATCAAAGGACTCATGACGTTAGCAGTGGAAGGAATTCACTTCTCTCTGCTGCGCCGTCGTGGATCCACTCCTTGTAAGGTCGTTGCGCGAGTGACACCTCTAGTTTTGCAAAAGCCTCATAAGCATCTCTTATGTTCTTGTACAGAGAATCTGTTTATTTATTCTTTTTGTACCCAATTATATCTATACTCAGTTCACGTTAGCGAGCTAGTATTTTGTACACTTTTGTATACAAATGAAAAGAACAAAATCTATAACATGTCCACTCCGCACAAGAGACAGATGTTGACCGAAGTTTGGCCGCCATGTAGACTCATCCGGTGCGCATGAGTCGCCCTTTTACGTGCTCTCTATAATTTTTGGTATTAGCTCGCTAACGGGACCCCAATATAGTATAGTAGCCGGAAAATATCTTGTGCCAAAAGTGCTCTAGTGGGGGAAAGTTCAAACAATCGCTTGGGTCTCGTCTCCCCTGCACAGCCAAGGTCATTGTTCAAATTACAGACATTTAAAATGTCATCAACGAAGGCGAGTCTTAATCGTGTAATAGTTTTCTAATAGCCAACCAGAGTGATTTTAATTTAGGTAGCTTGAATAGAGTATCTAGACTCAATATTCGTATTGTAATTTCTATTCCTCCACAATATAATGGGACAAACCCTCCATTATTAACTCGAAAAAGTGATAGAAATATTCCACTGTATGTTAAATATATGATACTCAGATCGAGAAGCATGTCTGGATTATCCATCCTTCATTTGCAATCATGATAGCGTGATAAAAAAACAAAAAGTATATACCAGGACAGATACTGCAATGCTGAATTTTTTTACAGTCTTGGAAGTGTACCAATTCGCCCGCGATGCGGCTGTGGCCGAAGCGTGGCTGATAGCCCAAGAGCCGTACCTCATGTCGCAAGAGCTGGGTCACACCATCGACGAAGTGGAAAGCCTCATAAAGAAACACGAGGCGTTCGAAAAGTCCGCAGCCGCACAGGAAGATAGATTCAGCGCGCTACAGAGGCTCACAACCGTATGTATTTTCAAGTGGCGGCCGGGTCTGCGGTTTTTTTGGTGTCTGTATTTTTACCTAATTGGTTGTTTATGGAATGTTTTCTTTTTTCATCAACATCTAAACTTACTAGTTTAAATAAAGACAAATACGAATTAGATGAAGCGATTAGAATTTAATAGTTTCGGGTACAAAATTATCACCACTATCTATTGTTGGTTTCAATTTTTTGTTGTGTTTGCTTATTTTCCTCCTGCTATGTGGAGTAACAGTTAATTAAAGTAGATTTAAAAAAAAATATAGGTACTGCTAGTTGTGTTTTATAAATAGCTCTACTTTTTGTTTAGATATTGTGATCTCTAGTTTTAGTTGTATATATGCATTTGCACTTGCATGTGGTAGAAAATAAATAGTAGAATAGACTTTCAAAAAAGTTTTTTTATCATCTGTCACATTTTCTCATCTTGTTTTCTACAAAGGTTTGTTGATTATTGCACTTAAAGTATGAGTGATATAAAATAGAATTTTCATCACCATATGTCGTCAAATTTTCTAACATATCGTGTAATTTAGAAATGTGACACTTTTTATAAAACTTTTACTCAACGTTGCGCATTATTATAGCAGCATTACAATTTCGCTCCACAAATATCATTTTTTCTAATTTATATTTTCTTATTCACAATAGCTTGAACTACGTGAGGCCTCACTTTGGCCTTGTGCACAGCCTTGGGATATGTATGACGAGTCTCACTTCACCTACAATCCCCCTCCCATTTCCCACGCGACCCGATCCCCTTCACTAACCATTAACATCAACCAACAACCCGTTGGACAAGTAGTCGAAGAAATAATTACGCACAGCAAAAAGTTCTGTCTGCCAGAAAAAGTCCAAGCCAGAATTCTAAATATAAACTACGCGAAGAATCAAAAGAAAAACGATTCTTATCTCTGGTCTGTAGTTAATGGCAACAGCTTATCGACTATTTCGGAGACGAGCTCGCCGCCTTGCTCGCCTCTGAAATCACCTTACTCCCCTGATATATACAGTTCAGTTTTCTTTGAATTCCCCGAGGAGGCCGAGAAGGCGAACGATTACTTAGCGTCCGTAGACTTGATCTTATGGGAGAGGTTGTCATACCAAAACATCTACCCCAACGTTTCTTTGCTAAAACATAAGAGAAGTAGTTCTTCGAAATCGAACAGTTTTAAACGGCTTGTGAGGAAATTAACCAAAAAGGCGAAAGTTGAATCCAATGTTAAAGGCGAAGTCGCTGTTTTATCTCTGCCCGGTCTTACAAGCAGTTCCAAAGCAATTAACGACCTCGGTAAAGAAGTTAAGAGTATTCCGTTGAGTTCTTCCCTGCTCCTCCTCTGTCAAACCCGAAATCTCCTCTTCCCCGAAGGTGCATGGTATTATAACTACTTGGATAGTGTAAGTGTGGTGTTTGGTGTATTGCATGCGCTTTGCTTGTGTGTGTGTTTGGAGGGTACTATACATCGTAATGTAAATGAGGTTTAAATTCAGCAAAGGACCTTGAAACTTCTAATGTTGAGAGCAGCATGTCTTCTAAGTCGGCATGATTAATATAAATTTTTACTTCGAAAAATTTCACAATATATTTCGCTCGTATGACAGAGATAGAAAATAATGGACAGCCCTTAATGCCCACTTTGTTTAATATAGGTTGTAACATAAACAACGATACTACGTACCGAAAGGAGTAGTGTTGTTGTTTAAATGTGTGTTTCAGCCCATGAGTAACCCACTACTGAGTCGGGCCTCCTCCAAATTCATGTTTAAATGTATTAATTATTATTTTCAAGTATGCGGGAGAAACAGACATTTGTGTAATTCAACTTTTACGACAAAATTTGTGATTCATGGTAACTGAGCCATATCTAGCTACAGTCAATATTATCCTACAAGCTCCGTAATCTTACTCCTTACTTGTCTCATTATAGAAGATTCGTCAACCAAAACTTGCAAAAAGAAATTCATACATAAACATTGCTTGTATTTTCCTCAAATTTTGCATAAAGTATATCAGTTGTTCTATCGATCCTTTCAATATGGCTGTAACGTTTTTGTTACACTACACATAAAGGTTGCTAAATTAGTCCTGGTTGTCCCACTAGCCACATCTGGTTATGGTTGACAACCAACCCCAGTTTCATTTCCTTTGCATTTTTGCTCTCACAAATGGCGATCTAAAAAGAGCAATTGTAGAGTTTCTGACCGGCTCTTCTCTGTAGAGCTGCATTCTGAACCTCGTAAATTATCAATATTCAATTATATAGGGTAATTTTTAAGTTTTATTTTATTGTTTGACTTGTCAAACGAGCCTTTGGATCAACGGGTCCCGGGTTCGATTCCGGGGTCGGGCAAGTGTCTTTGTCTAAACCAGAGGCACTGGCTCGGAGTCTGGCTGTCATTTCTATCTATAATATGTATGTATTTAAAAAAAATATAAGTAGTTTATCATCCATCTCGTTACCATAACACAAGCATTAAGTTGCTTAGCTTGGGACGAGATGGCGTTGTGTGAAATGTCCAAGGATATTTATTTATTATTTATTAACTTCATTATATGAGTATTTATTTGGATTTACATTGACTGCAAATAGGGAAAAGATATACATGGGCCTTGTATCCATATATCTTGTAATAATTAATTCTTAGAGCTAATAGGTATCAATAAGTATCCCAAAGGGCCAATTTCTTTTGTATACAAAATTCTCTATGCATCTTGGCATGGCTTATTTACTAAAGCAACGACAGCACTTAACCGTAACCGAAATTACTTACAAAAATGAAACACGCACAATGTTTCATTTCCTTCTCTTTCTTACAGTTCGAAGTTAAAGAAAGAAAGAGACGACAAGAGGCGGCCGAAGCAGCTGAAAGAGAGAAGCGTGAACGCGAAGCTGCAGAAGCGGCAGCTGCTGCGGCGGCCGCACAAGACGCAGTTGACCGCGCGCAAACGCCCGACCAACCGCAACCGCAGGGTGAGAATACAACCTTCGATGATGATAAAAAGTTTATAGTCCATTCTTTTGTACAGATCTTCACATGTTATATTATGAATGAAAGGTACTTGTAGTCAATTGTACGAGGAGTAAATTGTGCAATCATGAGATAAAACAATTTTAAACCAAGCTATCGTGCCGTGGATTTAAACCACGTGCTACTACAATTTTTATATATAAATAAATATGGTAAATATCAAGAAAATAACGGAAATTGAATAAAAAAGATGTTACAAACGTTGTGCAATATTTGGTACTATTCGTACAACCAACGTATCATCCACCACCCCATTTCATCCTGAGGGTATCGTAAGACACGACAAAAGGAAATAACAAGGTCGGATAACCTACCCTCAACAGAAGGAAAAATTTGATACGAAACGCTGTGCCAACCCATCAGGCCTGCGTGACATAGTAGGCTAATTTCCGTCCATGAATGGGACCGAAAGGACGAAACAACATACTATCAACCTACTATATTACTATCTATACCCTACAGTCATTCAGAATTATATGTAGAATCTGAGAATAACTTCCTTCGTAATATTGGTATGAACACGGACCGGTATTTATTTATAGCACAGTCAAGTTCAGTAAATTGTTTATGAAACCGTCTGTATTGTCGGCTCCGTAACCTACATTATATTTCTAGCAATTAACACATTGACTGTAATGTTTATCCACATTTAGTAGCCAAGCAAATGTACAAAAGTATGGACATTACTTAACGTTGTTGACCTTTTTACAGGATAATAAAAATTACTTACACTAATTTAGCGAAATAGTTTACTATTTTGGTAGGTTGTAAGTTTTTTTTATCGATTATTATAAGTAGCAATAAATTTTGTGGCGAAATTAAAATTTCCTTATTTACGCATAAGGTTTGAAGTAAATTAATTACTAAGTTATTATATTCAATCAAAAACACAGAACAATATTTGACTTCTATTAACATCACTCTGAACCAAGGATTGCAATAAAGCACGCATGTATCGTCTTCTAGCACAAAAGAGCAGACTTTCGACATGAATCGTGAAACTTCCACTAACTTTCACCACTCTCGGTGAATGCTTGCATATTCCAATAACACTTGTTATTGATTAAGGACCAACTGCCAATGAAAAATATGATTTAACTCCAAGAGGCAAAGCACAATTCGCACTGCGATACAGCCAAATAAGGCTGACGGCAACGCTTGCCGCTTTATTTGTGAATTTTCTTATCATGCCCACGTCTTTCTCGGTACCTTCGACTAACAAAATCGATCAGGTTTGTTAAAATACTTAAACTTGGTTCACAAAACATATTCGCTTTTGTTGGTCGATCGAGTATCGTTTGATTTGACAAAGGGTCGTAACTTACCGATGTGTTGTTCACACATGCACACGCGTAGTCGTAAGGAGAACATCCACTAAAGCGGCTGAGAAGGCCCAAGAGCGTCCGCATTCCCAGCCAGGTAACGAGCGCTTGTTTAAAATCTACCGTTGTAAAGATATCCACAATATGTTGGCATGAGCTTCGGTAGTTTAAAATGGTATCTGTCGGGTTACACTGCGCTCAGACAAATCAAACACGGGCCTAGAATAACTGTGATTAATTTCTATTAGAGCTTGAGGCTTTGTCGTAAGAAACATTGTTTTGTATATATAGAGTAGGTGATTTTTTCGTAGGATTTAATTTACGTCAGTACCGTAGTTGGGGGTTCTAGCACAATCTTTCTTTTATTGCACATTTTCTACGTTTTTCACGATACACTGTTTAAAGGTGATGGTTTATTTCTTTCATGATTCACAATAATCACAAAAGTATCAACTACGTACTCACAGATGTCGGAACTTAAATATGTTACGAGTATGACCATTTTAAGATCCGATATTACGTCACGATTCCTCATTTCATCAACTATTACTGTTTTAAATTGTTTATTTATACTGTGTCCGTCATTAAGCTATTCTACTCACGGTGGTGGTTTGATTCTCTGTCTTCATGTCTGTCCACTGTCTAATGTTATTTTTATAATGTATTATTCATTTTATTCTTACTGGTGTTGTGCCTCGAAATCAATGGTTCCTCATTTAAACATATCATTTAACAAACTCAATATATCTAGCCCATTTGGTGGTTTGCTTCTTGTAATATTTTGAAGAAATACAGTTAGTCAAAGAAGATTTCAAAGCACAATACGCGAACTCAATACCTTTATCAAGAAACAAGATTTATTCAATATTTATGTGCTAATTCTTACCACATTCGAAGTGCTCCTTCTCTTTGTACATACGACGCTTCACAACAAAGGTAGGTATTTCACTCAGTGTCTACTCGCTTTATTACCTGTATTGCTTATTATATTTATTTGCACTTGCTTTTACTTAATATTTATAACATCTTCTAGTCATCCTGATCTGTGATATTTAAGATTACTCCCATTCAAATTGCTCGTTTATAATTTATTGGGGTCCTAACGTGCTTTCATTAGTGTATAAAAGAAACATTATGGGAACAATGTACCTACGGTATAAGTAGGCAGGATTACCTTAGTCGGAATGATAACTCGGTTCTCTTCCAACACAACTTACAAACTTGATGACTGATCTGATTCTATGGTATTTGTAGCATGTATATTTGTTTTAACGTATATAAGATTGCGTATGCTATTTTTAGTGCACTTGAAAATGACTCCATTTTTTGAATTTAGTTTTCATGAATATGCGGTATTAATAAATAAACATTAGTCATACTCTTCCACTCGACGGTTATGGTGTAGGCCATAACCTTCTTCAGGCGGTTCCATTTATGTATCTCCATCTTCAGCTATGTTCAGTCCAATTGTTCTCTTCATTTTTCTTAATAGCATCTTTCCATTTAATATGGGGCTTTCCCCTCGGGAATTTTCAACCCAGGGCCTCAAATAAAAAACGAATTCACTCTATAACTTCTAAACGTTTGGTGTATGTCATATCTGTTATATTAAAAAACGAACCTAAGCATACGCAATCTCCAGCATGGTACGTAACCTTAGCATGTGCGTCCCGCACGTAGCGCGTAGTAACTAGCACGTAGTTTGTGACGCATGCAGAGGCGAGTAGCGTCGCGGACCCCTCCCTGGGCACCCCTGCCCTCGCATCCAGTCCCACCGCCGCCGTGGACCTCCCTAGACCGTCCACCTCCAAACAAACGCCGGTCAAACCTGCACGCCTCTCCAGTAAGTATCACGTAGAACGTAGTTAGTGGGTGTAGCCGTGGAGTGTCATGCTTCAAAATGTTATGAATTGGTTCTTCGTCATTTAAAGTAGTTTTTTTTATTTAACGGTAGCCGTAGTTTTGTTTTTATTAATGTAGCATCATACTGTGGATTCTTCATCCAACTGAGGGATTCATTAGAATCAGTTAACTAAAAGAAATACAGAATTTATATTATGATACCTACTTTTTGTTCAGATCTAACGATTTCAGAGGTAAAAGGTGAAAACATTGTAAAGCCAAAAATGACAATTTATGTATCTCAGTGAAATTAAAATTTGAAACATGACTGATTTAGAACATCACTATGAAGGTTTAGATTTAGCAATTCATTAACAAGTGTACGTATGTCTGTCTAATGCATGAGAATCCTTAACATCTGTGTTTTTGTTATTCATACCTACATGTTTTGTCTAGTACATTATGAAACTAGCATGAAAATGCTTTTGTTTTATTTGCTGCGACGCCATTTTGTGTTTGCTTTGAAATTATTTCGTTTTTGTTTTCTCTCTCTATCTCCTTTTCAAATATCCCTGCTATTAACATTTGAAATGTTACCCTACATTAAAACAAAATCACTCATATTCCCATGTCCTCGTAAACAACTTTCTCGTTTCCATCTCCCGCTATCCTTCCCATTGCCAATCATATAGCGCCCGGTACGAGTTCGACGCCAGCAACTCCATCGAGTTCCGGTAAGGTGAAGTCGAGGTCAAGGAGCAAGTCGCCCTTCAGAAGCTTCCGTTGGCGTACTGCGAAGAAGCTCCTCACTGGAACACATCATAGCGACGATGAAGGTATTTGTGGTAGCAGACGGCTACGATGGAGATTCAATTAATAGTATCAACTGTGTACAAAAAAATATATGCTTAAGAGTCGTAATGACTGCTAAAACAATTGGAGCGACACCTGTCGTTTGTTATAGAGACTTTTTCAACGATATCAGAAGTGGGATATAACATAGAAATCTGTTTACCTAAGTAAACAGATTTCTATTACTTTTGTAGTACTTTTCTAAATTCTATGCAAATACAATATATAAATAGCTTATCTGTTCATAAACAATGACCATTTAATGGAAGGTTTCGAATTTGTTTATATTATTACAAAATTATACAATGTGCATATTAATTTTATTCAGCAGTCTCATTTTTATTGAATCTACCCAGTAGGTAAAATCAAATCTCCATTTCTAGCCGTATTTTTGCGTTATTTGTTTTGTGACGTTGCGACTGATCGCTTTGTGTGTGCTGCCATGTTTGTGACGCGCATGTTAATTTTTTATCCTTTTGTTTCGTCTAATGTTATCAAATAAATGCAAACCTTTTATGCGTGGCTTTTCATTCCGACGACGATTTAGATATTAGGGGCAGACATGACACAGGCTGTATCAAACATTATTATAATTAGAAGTATAGATTTATATTTACTGTGTGTAACGTAAAGTGATATAATACTGGGACTATTCTTTTTTTTTTAAGTAAAATGGTAAGAAATAAAATAGTTTCATAATATTACGCACACTTTTTGTTGCACCTAATGTTATTGTAAGAATCTGATCGTCTGAGTGTTGACGGTGTGGATGGGGGCATTTTACGAATTCGAGACGAAGTCACATTGTTTTTAAAGAGTTTTCTTTTATTTTAGTGAGTAAATTTTGCTTGTCTTTTCGTTATTCTTAAATAAATCTGTGTAAAAATATGTTATATAAATTATGTCCAATTATATCCAATGTGATTACAAGTCTGGTTAAAAAATGGCCCATGACACAATCGGCAACCCTCAGTTTTCCAGGACAGTATTTTGGATTGTGATATTATATGCACAGAGGGTGGTAGTCCCGCGAGTGAAGACGAAGGAGTGGAGGGTACCCTGGTGCGCAAACATGAGTGGGAGTCGGCTGCCAAGAGGGCTTCCAACAGGTACTTCAACAATACAAATCTAATAATAGACTTAAAATTATATATTATTGGGACGGCATGGCAAGGAATTTAATTTTTTGCTAATGGACATTCAAATGTATCTATAAAGAAATACGACATAAATTGATATGCTTTAAAATAATGCCGTGGCATTGAAAGGGATTTCATTAGCTTTTTTAAAAAATAGCAATTTATGTCGTATTTCTATATGGATACGTTTGAATGTCCATTAGCAACCATAAAATCAAATCAAAATCAAAACTCATTTAATCAAGTTGGCTCATTAGAGCTCTTTTGACAGGTCAAACAAAAAATAAAATTTAAAATTTACCATTTAAAATTAATTATTTACCATCTACCACCGGTTCGGAATGCACCTCTACAGAGAAGAGCCGGCAAGAAACTCTGTAGTTGCTCTTTTTAGATCGCCATTTGGGTACAAGACTGGTTTTAAGACAGATTTGTGAGAGCAAACTCACGCAATAGTTCCAAAGGGCCAAACATCAGCCAGATATAGTTGACAATAGTAACCTTGTAATGCCCAAGCCAACCGACCCCCAGCAACGGCACCTGTTCACAAGCATGACGCATGCGGCAGCCATCGCCCTCCTCAACCATATTGCAGGGAAGAGAACGACCCGCCGCACGACGCCACCACTGCCATGAGTCTTTAAGTGAGCATGATGACTCGAGCACCAAGGAATTGAACATTTCAAAAGTTATACTAATAACGTGTTAGGATGCTCTCACATACTGTGTATAAATATCACATAACAAGAACACTATTTCTAATTACTTTGTCATTATTCTAAAAGTATTTAAATAAGAGCATCGGACTAGCAACAACACCGATCAGTTATTCCCAAGCATTTTTGTCTAAGATATAGTCGTTAACTTTATAGTACCCCTTAAAGATTAGCCGACTTTTAATGTGACACTTAAAGTGTTCTAAAGGCAAGTCTTGAATGCCTTTAGGTATTTTATTAAATAATCGAATACCAAGACCTGCAAAAGTTTTGTGAACTTTTTGCAGCCTGTAATAAGGGACTATTATGTGATGTCTATTCCTAGTGGACATTTTATTTTTATTGATATCGCCACTCTTTTCGTAATCGCAGATATTTTTACGAATGTACATTATATTTGTAAATATGTACTGCGATGCGACTGTAAGAATCCCAGTATCCTTAAAAAGTTCTCTTAGTGATTCTCTAGAATTAAGATTATAAATTGCACGCACCGCTCGCTTTTGTAAAACAAAAATGGTTTCAATATCGGCAGCATTTCCCCACAATAAGATACCATAAGACATAATGCTATGAAAATAACTGAAATATATTAATCTAGCTGTGTCTACATTAGTAAGTTTTCTAACTTGTCTCACAGCATAAGCCGCAGAGCTCAGTTTAGCTGCGAGACACGTTATATGTGCCCCCCATTGAAGTTTAGGGTCTAAAGTAATGCCTAAGAATTTTGTTGATTCTACAATATCTACGCATCTATTGTCAATCATTAAATGGGTGTTACTAATTCGTACATTGGGCGTGACAAACTTAATACATTTCGTTTTTTGAGCATTTAATGCAAGGTTATTCGTCTCAAACCAGTGGCATACTTGAGAGAGGGCGCTGTTTACATCGTCATATGAACTTTTGTCTCTGTCAACCTTAAATATTAACGAAGTGTCATCTGCAAACAACACAGTATTACAAATATTTTCCACAAAAAGGGGGAGGTCATTAATATATATTAAAAACAAAAATGGGCCTAGAATAGAACCCTGCGGCACGCCCATTAACACAGGTGAACCGGTCGACTGAACACCATTTACACTTACAAACTGAATCCTGTCATTTAGATATGAGGCCATTAATTTCAGGGCATGATCGGAAATGCCATAATGACGAAGCTTTCTCAACAGTGTATCGTGATGAACGCAATCAAAAGCTTTTGACAGATCGCAGAATACACCTATGGCATTTTGACCATTTTCCCAGGCACTGTAAATATGCCTCAATAGAGCGGCCCCTGCATCAGATGTAGACCGACCTTCAGTGAAACCGAACTGATTCTTGTGGAGTAAATTATTTGAATTGAAATGGTGAAGCAACTGTTTAAGTATCAGCTTTTCGAATATTTTACTTAATGCTGGTAGTATAGAAATTGGTCTATAATTCCCCGGTTCTTTTTTATCTCCAGCTTTAAATAAAGGAATAATTTTGCTGTGCTTCAATAAATTTGGAAAAACACCCATATTCACACATTGATTAAAAATTTTAGCAAGGTGTGGAGCTATATCAGGCAATATTACCTTAAGTATGTAGACGGAAATTCCCCACAGGTCTTCGGTTTTTTTCAGGTTCAATGTATTAAATGTGACGATTATGTCATCAGGGGTCACGTGTTTAAATATGAAATTCAAAGAGCACTCGCTCACCGATTTTTTTAAAATAGCCTCAGCATCCGATGACGAAGATTTCATAGATTTAGATAATTCTAATGGTATGCTAGCAAAAAACTCATTGAATGTTTGAGCTACATGAAAATCATTGCTTATAGTTTTTCGGTTCAAATTTAACTCTAATGTATGATCTCGCGGTGCCGTCCTCCCGGTTTCGGTTTTGATAATATTCCAAGTAGTTTTAATTTTGTCTGTGGAGTTTTTTATCTTATTACTGATATGAAGTGACTTGGCTGAATGGCATACCATTTTAAAAGTTTTTGAATAATTTTTAACGTACTGTTGAAACGCGGGATTGTGATTATACTGTTTCATATCGTACAGATCATATAATTTGCTTCTACTAATATATATCCCACGCGTGGCCCATTCACTAAACATTAATTTCGGTCTAAACGCAAAGGATTTCTTTTTAAATATATTTTCAAACTCAGTTTGTATAATTTCGAAAAGAGATCTATACCAAATATCCGGGTCACCCTGTCCATAGGACATGCCACAGAGTTTCGAACTAACACATGCGCTAAACAAATCAATTCGACCACTAGTAACTGGTCTAGCAATGATGTTCACTAATTTATTTGCTTCCAAATCTGGAAGCACCAATAATTGGCCACAATGATCAGATGGGAGGTCATTGAGAATAGCTTTATGTATGCAGTCACACGTACAAAAAAAATTGTCTAGGCATGTCGAAGTGTTTACGGTAATTCTAGTTGGTTCATTAAATTGATGTGTAAACCCATATGATTTAAATAAGCTAACGAGCTTACAAGTATTCGGAGAGTCAGTCAGTAAATCTACATTAAAATCACCACACACTATAGCTTGTTTATTATTCTTGCTTGTAATTGATTTTAAGACTTCCTCCATAACCATTTCAAAATCATTGTATATCCCTGACGGGGGGCGGTACACACACACAACGATATAGCGCTCTAATTCTACACAAGATAACTCAACTACGCGCTCAATAGACAAACTAACAATGTCTTTGCGTTCCTTAGATTTAATATTGTTTGATACCAATATTAAAGAACCACCACGTATGGCAGTCCGTCTCGAAAAGGCACTAATTATTTTATAATTGGTGTTGTTGCATCCAAGCTCATTATCTTTTAGCCAGTGTTCAGTAATACAAAAAATATGAACGCGATGGTATTCTAAAAAAAGTTCAATTTCTAATTGTTTGCCAGACATGCCTTGAATGTTTTGATGAACAAAACGTAAGCGAGAAGGCAAGTCTGTTGTCTTCTCTAACAGTTTAAACTGTTAGCTGGGCATATAAATCCCTTGCCATGCCGTCCCGGTCTGCGTAGGCTCTTAGGCCTCAGTAGTGGGTCACTCATGTACTGAAACGACGATAGAAGTAGGTCATAGCGGACAGTGTGAAATGCAACGAAGCAAGTTAAGTGCTGGATGGGCGACGATTATGCCTCTCTTCGTCTATAAACTCATCGTTCATCTTCTTTTCCCCTTCAGATCATGGGACAAGGTGTACGTAGTGGCTAAGGACGGTCGCATGGCGTTCTACAAGGACCAGAAGACGTACAAGGCGTCACCCGACGCGTACTGGCGCGGCGAGGCGCCGCTCGACCTCAACGGTGCGGTCGTTGAGGTCGCCGCCAACTACACAAAGAAGAAGCACGTATTCAGAATCAGGTCAGTACTGGTGATATTTCTTCAATTAGCGGATTAAAAACATGTAGAACCAAACCGCAGTGGTGGGGAAAAGTTCGCGCTCGTACGGCGTACCTTCTCCATCGATTATTATAGGCCAAAAGGACCGAAGTCTACTATTACGCAGGACTTTTCAACGGGTTTATCTCGTGTTTATTATATTATTTAACTAGCGACCCGCCCCGGCTTC
This sequence comes from Clostera curtula, assembly GCA_905475355.2. Classification (NCBI taxonomy): domain Eukaryota; kingdom Metazoa; phylum Arthropoda; class Insecta; order Lepidoptera; family Notodontidae; genus Clostera; species Clostera curtula. The sequence goes on along the minus strand of FR997808.1, from coordinate 12,344,709 downwards.
GCACCGGTGCAATATATGTACTTAAAAATGTACTTAAATACTTAAAAACCTTCCTCATAAATCACTCTATCTATTAAAAAAAAAATGCTTCAAAATCCGTTGCGTAGTTTTAAAGATTTAAACATACATAGGGACGGACAGACGACAGCGACTTTGTTTTATAATATGTAGTGATGGCCGACGTTTAGAATGCTTCGCAGCAGTCGTGGTCACGGGGGAGACTAAGAGGACAGTTGTCTTTAGAACTACAAATAAAACGGCTAAATCTACCGCCTATATGACACCTACCACGAAGGCCACTGCATGTCTGTACTACACCGATGTCCGCTTCAACAGGCTGAGCAGCGGCGCGGAGTTCCTGCTGCAGGCGCACGACGACGGCGAGATGTCGTGGTGGCTGGAGGGGCTGCGCGCGCGCACCGCCGCGCCCGCGCCTCGCTCGCACACGCTGCCGGCCCCCGCCAACAACGAGCCCAAGCGCCGCTCCTTCTTCACGCTCAAGAAGAAGTATGTATCGATACGGACTGGCTGATTTCTTGTGTACTGAACACCCTCCGGATTTAGAACACATGGGTCTCTACCCCATTTCACCCTGAGGGTGTCGTAAGAGGCGACGAAAGGAAAATGACAAGCCCATAAACCTGGCCGCAAGAGAAGGAAAACTCGATACGAATCCCTATATATAAATATAATAATAAATAAATATCCTTGGACATTTCACACAACGCCATCTCGTCCCAAGCTAAGCAACTTAATGCTTGTGTTATGGTAACGAGATGGATGATAAACTACATATATACATTTTTTTTTGTAAATACATACATATTATAGATAGAAATGACACCCAGACTCCGAGCCAGTGCCTCTGGTTTAGACAAAGACACTTGCCCGACCCCGGAATCGAACCCGGGACCCGTTGATCCAAAGGTGGCACATCTAACCACTATATATATCGTGCCACAATAGGCTAATAACTAGAGGTCGGAGTAGGTAGATTGATTTAAGGTCGTTGACGTCAAACGTAGAGGATAATATGGATATGCCTCCAAAATACCGGAACGAAATCCCGCACATTATGGATAAAATGGCATGTCCATATTATAATATCTTGACGCAAGTATATTAAATCAATCTACCTACTCCGACCTCTGCTAATAACCCTCCATATAATGGAAGGAGGCCCGACTCGGCAGTGGGTCGTTTATGGGCTGAGTAGTAGTACTAGCAGTAGAACACCTTTGTTTTGGTTTCGCTGGGGAAATGCTTGATGCATGCCGCCGCTTCTTCAGCGGGGTGTGTTTTGTGGGTCTCTGGAACACAACACGAGATTGGTTGGTGACGTGCGCAAACCGTAGTGTTTGCGCATGTCACCAACCAATCTCGTTATAATAGCGCTAATTACAGCCAGTGTGACACAAAAATCGAGTATTGTCCATTGCTCTAATTTTTGGAATAGAATGTACATATATTGGCAATGTTTTTAGGCCTGACGTTTGCACTATACGTTGTGCCCCCACTCCAACGTCGCGGATAACAGCTAGTACTTTGAATAATACGTGATTAACTGACGTGTGTGTGTTTCCAGTTAATGATGGAGCGTTTCCATTGGCGCGGCACCCTCGCCCCGCGTTCAGTACCCATCGTACGCCGTGCACGCGCCGACGCGACGGGCGCCGCCACGCGACGCTTGCAGCCGTAAGCTTTGCTTCACACGAAACGTACGACGAGACCTGAGCGTTGTCTATGGCCGATACGTCCCCGATCATCATCATCAGCCTATCAGCTGACGTAATTGGAATATTAAAAAGAAATTGACGTAAGGCTCATAGCCTTAGCATTTAAGTGACATGATAATTTTGATTCAAGGTTACACCATATTTTTGTTAGCTAAACAAAAATGGCATGTAAAATCTTGAAACTGACCATAGACACTGTAAACACGAGAAATTGATTAAACATTTGGAGACATTCTACATTATTAAGTAAGGCTTTATTTAAGGAAATGCTGACTATCGCGGACATATCAGACTTAAACACCGCTCGGTCGAAATTATAATTAACTATTATTAATATTATTCTCTTTTTGTTGCGACTCGAGACTGCTCGGTATCTGAGTGTTTGTTTAGAAACTGTATTTATTGTTCGAAGATATTATAGATTTTATCCAGTATGCATGAATCCCACCATCGGAAGTGTAATTGTTGGTATGAGTCGAGAAGATGAAATGAAAAAAAAAATTAAGAAACAAAAATACATATTATTATTAAAATGCGACGCTATTTATACATACACGATTCTTAGTGTTTAAATTTCAGATTGAGAATTATTATATAATATATATTTTAATTAATTAATTATTTATATATATATATATATGATACGGATGGAAATTCAGTTGAACTAGAAATGTATGTCGTTTAAAATTCAAATTTGACATTACTTAGTGTATGACAAGTGTAGTCGTTACGCATTTGGTGACTAAATGTAGCTAGACGAAATAATCGCATTTATCCTCAATAGACGAACACCCGACGGGTTGATGTTTAATGGTAGCTTACCGACAGCAGTTTTGGGATATAACGTAAGCGGCCATGAATATATTAGGATTAATTTCCATTAAAAAGGTGGCGAAAGACTTGTAACATTTAGTTGTAGTGGCCCGATTATTTGGTGTATCGGCACGAGCAGAATATTCTCGAATGATGCGTTACAAGTAAAAGCTACAAGTTAGTCGCCAGCTTAATGTGTCTTCTTGCGAATGGCATGGCGCTCCTGTTCAATGGGTTTTACCGCATTTAAATTAATCAAATTTCTTCTTAAAATAGTACTAGGGATAGAAAGTTCGGTACGTTTAAACATTGAACAGGGGCGGGGTGTTTGTTTGGGCGATAGATAACATACTCTTTGGCCAGTGTGACGTCACAAAATAAAACCTAGAATTTTAAAAGATTCGAAAGAGAAGTTATTCAAACAAAGAAAATATAACAATCGTATGCCACAGACACGTCAAACATATTACACCGCTCTTTCGTTGGGCGTTAAAATAAGGAATTATGACAGTATGGTGCTTGCATGCAGTCTAAAGAGTTTAAAGACAGTCTAAAGACTATGGGTAACTTAATTGGAACGAAGAGTATGGTCGGTTCCAAGCACGCCTGTCGCCTGTCCAAGTTTTGTAAGTATGCTTGATCGCCTCATAAGTGCTTCTACCGTTTTTACATATAATTACTTGATTATCATTTGAACTGCCAACGTTTCACAAAGTTTTATTTTATCTATTTAATAATTATAATACGTATGACTTGTCACTTTTATAATATTACGTACACACATTTTTAGTTCTATCATGTCTTATGATTATTGTGAGTGGCGAGCGGTGGTTTTATTGTGGAAGACGCCATTTTGGAAAAAGGTTCTACCTGCGTCGTTCCCATCGCTTCGCTATATGTAAACCTATGTTTAAATACCTATTTTATTTTTTAATTTTACTTTTTGATGAGAATATAATAAATAATGTTTTCAAATAGCCTTTTGTTTTATTATTATCATCATCGTGCAGACAACGAAATGACAAGGCCGAAAGAGAAGGAAAATTTGATTCGGCACATCTGGCCAGCGTGTCACAGTAGGATCATTACCCTCCCCGAGAAAATATGGAAATGCTCGGAATTAAATAAAAACAAAAATGTTGCTTTTCCTTTGACGTGACGCTTGACGATTCCTTTTGTTTGTTTTATGTTTATATTATACAAAAGTTTAGGTATTTCATTTATCGATTGAGGCAATACGAAGTCTGCCGGCTCAGCTAGTCTTCTTCTTGATCATAAATATAAAAATGAATTGCTGTTCGTTAGTCTCGCTAAAACTCGAGAACGGCTGGAGCGATTTGGCTAATTTTGGTTTTGTAATATTCGTGTGAGTATAGGGAAGGTTTAAATGGTGAGAAAATATGAAAACATATCATTCAGGTTTTTTATTTATTGATTCTGAGGCGGTACGAAGTTTGCCGGGTCAGCTAGTTTACAATATAATAATGTGGCGACTATAAATTTAGTTGTAAGCTATCCTATCTTTCGAGTTGGATCAAACTGCACACGTTGTGTAAATTTCGTAACAATCGGTTGCGTACTTTATCCAGAGTCCATCGCGGATAAACGACGTGACACGTAATTTATATACATTATGAAGTATATATTTCAATATTTTAAAGCTATAATACGATTTTATTATAAATTGGTCTGGTTTGGATTAAATAAATGTTTCCTTTGTAGATATTATCGAATCACTAGTTCCGGTAACTATTATTTCAACTAGTTTCATGACGCATTTTATCGGTAAATGCTCTGTCGTCAGAATGGTTATTGTAGATATGAAATAGATAAATCCGAATTGATAATATGTAGACATTATCATGTAGGTAGGTCAAATTAGAACAATTTTGTAATCACTATGATTATTTTACGATTTGCTTTGTTGATTTTCATGTTATCCGAGAGATGACGGTTTTAAAATACATATTGTCACCACCCTATTCCAAACTTGGGATGTCGTTAGAGCCAATTAAAAAGAAATTACAGGGCGGAAAAGAAGGAAACCTTGAAACGAAACACTGTGCCAACCCGTCTGGCCAGTGTGGGACAGTTCTAGTTTCGAGTCACGCCTTCTCAAATTTCATGGAGGAAAATTCGACCAAACAGGGTTTGTATTAAGTTTTCTTCTCTAGTGGCTAGATGTTCTGCATCTTGGGTTCCTTAAGTCGCCTCTTATAACACCCTCAGGATGGTATGGGTTAGCGACATTGTGGTCCCTTTAGAGACGAGCCTGATACATTAGGCTATATAATTTCCCTCCTGAAAGAGGAGGCCACATTCAGTTGCTGTCCTCAGAGTTTTGCTTATCGTTGCTCAATTAAGCAGAGGAGCGTCTGACACTAAGCTTGCCAAATCGCGGTCTCCACTCAAGAACCCATATTCTACAGATATGACGAGCCTACTAGAGTGACTTCAATTTGCTGTCGTTATGGAAAACACCAAGCCTTAAAGACAAGATAAATTATCAATTAATTACTAACATCGCATTCGCGCTATAGCTGCTATGGTGTTATTTACGTAATCACTACATATTATAAAATAAAGTCGCTGTCGGCTGTCCGTCCCTATGTATGCTTATATCTTTAAAACTACGCAACGGATTTTGAAGCGGTTTTCTATAATAGATAGAGTGATTTAAGAGAAAGGTTTATATGTATAATACATACATAATATTGTAGATAAACACTGATAAATTTTGATGATCATCATTGCAACCGTGCAAAGCCGGGGCGGGTCGCTAGTTATAAATAAATAGTACATCGACACTATTAGTTCAAATCATTCCACCCTGACAATTCTTATAATAACTCGTGTGCCAGAGACCATAATATATTGTGAGTAATTTCGCCAAACCCATTCCACCTTGAGGGTGCTAGTAGTGACCAAAATCAACTGCAGCAACTGCCTTGTTGGGCTAAGCGTTGGATGTCCTGCCTTTAGATCATTGGTGCCCGTCTCGATTGCGGGATCGCGCAAGTGTCTTTGTGTAAGTCAGAGACATTGCTCTGAGTCTGATGATAGTCATTTGTTTCTTGAACTACATGTTTATAAACAACCCACGCGATACAGGTTAAGTATATCTAATTTTGGAGCCTGGAAGCCTTTTTAGGTTTTTAAATAGCACGTCTTGATTCGAAGAGTATTTCTAACTGACCTAATCTTAGCTTAGGTACATTATACTCCCTTCGCTGCTTATCGCCTAGACTAAACACTTCTCGGAATAACACACGAAAGCAGTGCGTTACTTGGAAGCTCTACAAAGGAGCTACACATTAGTGATTTAAGGTTGGGTCACACTGCATAACTATCATAGAGTTCAGTTTATTTTTTAATAATTGAAGTCATCTGATGAAGTTGTTGCAGACGTGAAAGTCGAGACTAGCACGGTTCCGAAGTACGCTAGTGATAACATTTTCCCATACCTACTTTTATCGATACTGAACACGTCACTTCAGAAACATTTATCTATACCCTATCTTAGGCGAGATCAGATATCGACCACATCTTAAGCATTTACACAACATTTTCTCACATTCTATAAGTAACTACAATTGGTTTCAGGCAAAATGTTAAGTAACTTGTCGTGTTTTGTTATACTTGTTTGCTTGAGTGGATTTTGTGGGGGTGAAGAATGTTGTTCACCAAATGCTCGGATAGCTGATGGAGAGATTTCCGAACGTAACAGTCGACCTTTTCAGGTAAGCGCTATTCTGTCCGTGTGGTGACGGATTTAGAAATACATAGCGTCACCACCCCATTCCATACTGAGGGTGTCGTAAGAGCCGACAAATGGAAATGACAAGGCCGAAAACCTAGCCGCAAGAGAAGTAAAACTTGAAACGAAACCCTGTGCCAACCTGTCTGGCACAGTAGGCTACTTACCTTCCCAGTGAAGGGAGGAGGCCCGTCTCAGCAGTGGGTCATTTAAGGGCTGAGTAGTAATAGTTACTCTAGTTCTAAGCAACGCGGAGTAATTTTTTCAATATATTTCTAGTTATAGGTACCAGCAATAAACTCGTATTAAGAATTCATAGTTTCCACCCGTTTTAGTTTTAATCATAAGTCATTATGCCGCAACAAATTTTAGAATATGACAGTAATATTTTATAATGCGCTTTTGTGTGACATATAAGGCTTATTTTCACTATTTATAATATTTATATTTTACTGTATCGCGGGGGCAGTTTACAAACGTGTAATTCACGAACACATTTGACACCCAGTCTCGGAGCAAGTGCCTCTGGTTTACACAAAGACACTTGCCCGACCCTGGAATCGAACCGAGGACCCGTTGATCCAAAGGCGGCATATCCGACCCCTAGCCCAACAAGGCAATCACCAATAATAATTCAAAATGTAAACGACAATTTCATGAGTAGGTTGCACTGTACTCCCGTGTGGGTACTACTGGTGGGCCAGGCTTCTGCGGAGGCTCGCTGATCCATCCTGAATGGGTGCTTACGGCAGCACATTGCTGTTTCCATCAAGAACAAGAGGTCAACCATGTACAGGTAAGCGGACCTGGACACGATTGACCTATTTTTTATTTAAGTCGGAGACCTTATTTAGAATACACAATGTCACCAAACCACACTGTCCTGAGGGTGTCGTCGACCGGATTTAGAATACACAATGTCACCAACCCACACTACCCTGAGGGTGTCGTAAGAGGCGACTAAAGGAGTGCAAGAGGCAGATCACTTAGTCGTTTGTGAAGGACAACTTGATAGAAACCCTGTGCCAACCCGTCTTGCCAGCGTGGCACAGTAGGCTAATTTCCTCCCATGGAGGCGGCCCGACTCAGTAGTGGGTCGTTTATGGGCTGAAACGACGACGATATACGGCTATCCGGTTAGTTTCACGAACAGCCGTATTCTAGTTGAGTGGGCATCGGTGTGGAGAAGTCGTCCGGCCTACCCATTAAAATCCCCATAAGATCCGACTCTAAAATTTTAACCTCAATGAATGATGATGTCTTAGGTTTTCACGATGTTTGCACATTGCAGGAAATGATTTCTTGACGGTTCTGATCGTGTTATTTTATTTAAATCCCAACGTTTCAGACATACAACTCAATTTCCTTTGAAAAAGACAGCAGACATACGAGATATCCATATGTCCAGTTTGTCTTTCTCCCCACCGATGCGACACCAAAATGCAAAATTAAAGTCAAAATTAAAAATGTAAAAAAGTTACGACTGTAATGTATAGGTCAACATGATGACGTATGTGCTGACCGAGTGGTCATGAGTGGTGACGGGCTTAGATAAGGTGACCACCTTTTTTACGACGGAAAAGAGCACAGTACTCAAAAAAAAGGTCGGCTGATACGGCCCCTCCACTGTCACAGGATTAAAAAAATAGTGGACCTCCAAAAAAAAGAAAAGGTCATCCGGCCTTTAGGGCAGCCAATAATGCGCGCGTGACATTACAGCACTGTGAACCTGTCAAAAGAGTACTTTCAATACAAATGAGTACTTTCAGAGTATAGGATTTTTACAGAGTACGGTTTGCGAAAAAAGAGTACAAAACTCTGTAAATGAGTATGGGTGGTCACCTTAGCTTAGAATACACAGTGTCACCACCCCATTCCATGCTGAGGGTGTCGTTAGTGCCGACAAAAGGAAATTACAAGGCTGATAACCTGACCGCAAGAGAGGGAATGTTTGATACGAAACCCTGTGCCAACCCGTCTGTCCAGCGTGGCACAGTAGGCTAATTACCCTCCATCTAACAGGAGGAGGCCAGAATCAGCAGTGGCTGAGTAGTAGCTGATGATGGTGTATCAATATTGAATTCGACAGGCAGTTCTTGGCGCGCACTCATTGTACGACAGATACGAGAACGGTCGTCGGATCGTCAATGTCGGAGAGATCGTGGTGCACCCAGACTTCGAACCTGACACCTTCGCCAACGACCTGGCTCTCATGAGGCTATCCAACGCTGTGCAGTTAACAGGTTTGTATATTTATTTACCATTTGAAACTGCCTTCTTGGTCTAGGGAGTTGATGCGCCGCCTTTGGATCACCCGGGTTCGATTCCGGGGCCGGGCAAGTATCTTTGTGTATTCCAGAGGCACTTGCTCTGAGTCTGGCTGGGTGTCATTTGTATTCGTGAATTGCATGTTTGTAAACTGCTCTGCGATACATGTTATACCTAGTGCAGGGGGAAAAATAGATGCTTTGGTGATTCCTGTCATAAATTAACGTCGGTGTCAATTTAAGTTGGCAAGTAATACCCAGTATATTTTATTTCAGTGATAATATCCTTGGAATATCCTTGGACATTTAACACAACGCTTGTGTTATGGTAACGAGATGGAGGATAAACTACATAAATATTTTTTTTTTGTAAATACATATAGATAGAAAACATCCAGACCCGGAACAAATACTTGTAGGTCGTACAAATATTTCTTCCGTGCGGGAATCGAACTCGCGACTTGCTGCGCAGCAGTCGATCGCTCAAACCCTTTTTTTTTGTGCCCGGGTTAAAATCCTTTGTGGACTTCCCGCCAGCCTGGGGATGGCCGACGGGGGAGTGTGAGACTCTCCCCCCCCCATGAGGGGACTCACTAAAAATCCCCGGGGTGCTCCTTGCTCTTGACCTTTGTTTGTGGCGGCGTGGGTACGTTGCTATAGAGCACTTCCTTGCCACCACAGACTGGAGGTTTCGACCCCCTTCGTACTCTTGCTCCAAGGGAGCGTGTCTCTTTTGGGCGATATTTCTCGCTCCGTTGACATCCTGCCAGGAGCACTCGGCAGGATGTCATTCTCTCGGGGTCTCGTTCTCCTGTGGGCGGAGGACTTCCCCAAGTCCCCCGCCCGGAGACCTGTATCAGGTCGCTCAACCACTGCGCCAACCAACGCCAACAACAGACGAAGAACGTTTCTGTGTGTCAAACTTTTTTATTTATTATCGCCGCCCCTATCAAAACATTTTCTTTAAAAATTCAAAATTCTGTGTATCAAACCGTATATCATACCGAGACGTTGACACATGACACAAGTTACCAAAACTCCAAATCGACAATCAATAGACCTTTCTTTGTGCCGTTAGTGAACGAAACTGTAGTTCATTAATGGTTGATAGAAAGATTTCCGTGTTATCGTTGAATTGATCGTTCAGTGTGATGACGGATTTAGAATACATTGTGTCGCCACCCCATTTCATCCTGAGGGTGTCGTAATAGCCGACTAAAGGAAATGACATATTCGAGCAGCCGCAAGAGAAGGAAAACTTGATACAAACCCTAATAGGCGAATTACTCTCCATGAACTAGAACCCCAACTCAGCAGAGGGTAATAGACAGATAGATAATTATAGATATACTAGCTGTCCCGGCAAACGTTGTTTTGCCAAATAATTAAACCCCCCGCGCAGACACCCCCGCGCAACCCACTTTCAAGACTCTATGTCTTATGGTTCCAGATCTATACAAACGTTGTTTTGCCATGTAATTAAATAGGGGTTGATCGTAGAGGGGTGAAAATTTAGGGTTGTTTGTAATTATTTATGCTGATTCTTAAAAAAATAAAAGCAAAAAATTTTTTTCGACCCCCCTTAAAATTTAGGGGGATGAAAAATAGATATTGTCCTATTCTCATACCTACCCAATATGCTCACAAAATTTCATCAAAATCAGTCAAGCCGTTTCGGAGGAGTTTGGCATCTAAAACTGTGACACGAGAATTTTATATATTAGATTAACTTTGCTCACACCTTTCATACGCATGTTCTCGTTCGCACAATCCATCCATCTCATTTTGTTATCTTACGTCCATCCACGTTCATAGATTACCCTCCTTGGCCTACATTGTCACGTGGCTTTCGTCCCTACTCATATCTCCATGTGAAGTTCCCTAAGCCGCCTCTCAAGGCCAACAACAAATATTTTTACTTTTTAGCTAACTTCCTAAATGTATTTTGTTTTGCAAATTATCTTAATCCAATAAGTTACTATGCACGCGACGAAAATACATGCATCAATCATTATTAAAATTGCATGTGATCATTGCTCGTATAAAAATACAACGCGATAATATGGATAGATTATTAATTTATATATTTTACATTTTGTAGAATTTACATTGTTATTTAATTAAGCGATCAAAGTACTTAGGTATTACAAAATCACCATGATAATTAGATCGATTGAAAGATTAATAATCTAAACGAAAGGTAGAAATTATATATAATTACTTTTTTGTTAATGGTGAGTATCTTCACGAATCTTCATGCCAGTTGACACTGGCTGACATAGAATTATTACTTATCTATTAATAACAGTCTCACAGCTCTGAAAACGCAACTACAGAGTTTCTTACTGGCTCTTCTCTATGGAGCACCATTTCGAACCGGTGTGGCAGCTGCAACGTAGCAACACACAGGCCGGAGCGGAGGTGTACCGAGGGCGTGTCATACTAATTATAATTAAACTTGAACTTGAAGTAAGTAGTTCATACTAATAAGAATAATACAAAGAAACCGCCTCCGCTACGCTTCCGCCTCTGGTATCTGTGTTTTCGCGTTGAGTCGTGAAGTTTTGAGTTTTGTGAAAATAAATTTTTGAGTTTGTCAAAAATTTTTAGACACAATTGCCACCGTGAGACTTCCGTACCTCAACATATCGAATAACAATTTCGCTGGTTTAGCGGGTACTGTATCTGGATGGGGCATTGCAGCAAGAGGTAAGGTCCTAGACGCGATTTTCTATTGAAATGCTCATCCGAGACGACGCGACAGCTAGACATAATCTGCTAAATTTAAAAGTCATTGCCAAGTACGTGTGTCAAAGTGGTGGCTTACATCCCGAATCGACACTAGTTAAAGTATTAGTAGGTTTCCAAAACTATCAAAATCGGCAATCAATAGCATGTTGATTTTGTCTATGGAATTATCAAGTTATGCTCACCACGGAAATAACCAGTTGCCAATTACTTAACTCCATCATTAAAAACCTATTTTGTTTTGTTTTTGTAATAGTGCACTGTTTGAATTCATGAACCAATTGATTTTATTGTATCATATCGGTTACTTCCCTATAATATGATTGAGGAGATTGATGGCTCTCACATGCTTTAAACTTGTGAACAGGGCGTTATAGTCATTTTTTTTTATTGTTTTAATATTCACGTTTCAGTTTACGCCTTCCGGATTCAATAGAACAGTTTGTTATATGAAATTTGTTGGGAAAATAAATATTACATTATTAAATAGGGCCAAAGTAATAAAAAAGGAATGACATGCCCTCTGAGTTTCTTGCCAGTTCTTCTCAGCAGTGGTCACGTTCCGAACTGGTGGTAAACTAAAATGCTTTGTACAATTTTTATTAATATGTTGACAACTTTTATGTGTCCGTTGTGTCCTGTCCAATAAATTATTTGACTTTGACATATCCGTAGGAGTGACGTTCGTCTCGCCCACACTGCGGCAAAAGTTGATGACTGTGATCACAGACTCTTTGTGCAATGTGTCATATTTCAACCAACTGTCGCAGAACACGATTTGTGGTTTCTACGGGACTGCCGGAACTTGTAAGGTAAAAAGAACTAGCATACATTCTAGTCCAGGAGGCATCGGTGCACGAGTACCGAAAACTATTCCACCTAAATTTGTATAGGGAATAGTTTTCGGTACTCCTGCGCCGATTCCTCCTGGACTATTCCTACTTTCTATACATTTGCAGATACAATTGCAGGAAATTACTTTTCGATTTTCCTCGTATGTACTTATACTATTCATCCCATAGATGATCCACTGCATCCCTGGCCAGACGGGCTGGCATCAAGTTTTTCTTCTCTTGCGGCTAGGTTATCGGCCTTATCATTACCTTTTGTCGGCTCTTGCGACACCCTCAGGACGGAATGTGCTGGTGACACTATGTACGCTATATCCGTGTTACACATTTATTTGTAACAACTCCCTGACCACAGACTTACATATACAAAAATACTTACGTATATTTTTATTGGAATAGGGTTTCATAATCAGTTGGTTTTTATGTGTCACGCGTATTACCGGGCAGCAGAAATTAGTTCATCATCATCATCATCATTTCAGCCAAAAGACGTCCACTGCTGGACATAGGCCTCCCCCAAAGATTTCCACAAAGGCCGGTCCTGGGCCGCCCGCATCCATCGTTTTCCGGCGACCTTAATCAGATCATCGGTCCACTGTGTGGGAGGCCTACCAGCACTCCGAAATTAGTTACTTAAACAAAAATATAGGTATTTAATTAAAAATGTGTTATTACAGTTTAGAACGACTGGTTTGCGAAAATGGACGTTACGGCCGTGTGTCATTTGTTTCCATAATTTCATAATGATGTCAAATGGTAGTTACAGTAGAAATATTTTTTATTTCGTTCTGACCATACAGCACTTTGGCTAAAACAGCATTACATCTTTATTTATTTTTAATGATAATAAATAATAATAAATAAATAAAAGAGAATTCATGTTATTTTTAATTTATGACTGTTTGAGCTGATATGCGTTATACTTTATTTGCAGGGTGATAATGGAAGCCCAATGACGATATTCTACAACACGACAGAAGAACATATTTTGGTACGCAACCTTATTTCTTCCTTCAAAATCTGACATATTGATTTATTGCTCTATCCTGACATAATAACCACTGTACTAAGAAAAGAAGCCGTGTCGTTTAGGGCCTCCGCGCATTATGCGGCCAGGCCGCGCGGCCAAGTCGCTGCGGCCAACTAATTCTTCTACGATGTATACAGCTGCGCGCATTACGCGGCCAACGAAAAACATCGCGTCACATACGCGGCCTATTGGCCGCCGCGACCAATCCACGCATTATGCGGCCGCCTAAATGCGCGGGGGCCCTTAGAGACTCATAAATGACCGACTGCTCAAAAACAAAATGTTTTTTATTTCGAATAAATTCTTATGTAATCTTTCAAATAGTCAAAAAATAAAATAAAACATAGGTACATACATAGCACTTTGCAGTGTCCGTGTTCGCAGGACTACTGTCGCGACCATGGACAATGCAAAGTGTCTGAAACGTTGTTGAAAGAACATGATCAGAACCATCAAGAAATTATTTCCTGCAATGTGCAAAGATCGTGAAAAACTAAGACATCATTATACACACATAAATTAAAATTAAACAAAATTAATCATTTAGTCTTTACCAGCAGTTCGTTATGCCATTGCACAGAGAAGAGCTGCAAGAAACCCCATGGTTGCTCTTTTAAATAAAAGGATTACTGATGATGGTGATACTAATAAGTTTGACAGATTAGTGAAAGAGTGCTAGAGTACTGTGGCACGCTAGCAAGAAGGGTTAGTACATCGCCCCCCACCCAATGGAGATCAGGTCCCGAGGAGACGCCGTCCACGCACACGGCGAAATATAGGAGATCCCGGGGCGGGGTACGGGGATGTCTCGCCCCACACGGGATCTGAGGGGAAGCGACGTCCTGCCGGGTGCTCACAGCAGGACGTCGAGTGCTCGTAAGGAGCCTGAGGAGAGGAGGAGGGCCTCCTCGTCTGCGGCGGCGTGGTTCTGCATCAGATCCCACAATGCCGCAACAGGACGCGAGTTGGAGCACCCCGGGGAGGTTTAGTGGGTAGGCCCCCATTATGGGGGAGAGTCCCACACTCTCCTCGCTGGCCATCCCCGTGGCCGGCGAGGAAGTCCATTAAGAATTTTACCCCGGGCGAAAAATAAAAAAAAAGGGTATGTATCGAGCTTTCCTTCTTTTGCGGCTTTTATAGAAACAAAATTGACTGTCTTGTTAATTTAGGGGTTGGATCACGGGGTCCCGGTCCCTAAACCAGAGGCACTTGCCTGGGTGTCATTTGTATTCGTGAATTTCATCTTTGTAAACTGCACCCGCGACTCAGATTATTGAGGGGTTTCGTTTAAAATAAACAATATCAAAAAAACCATTTTCCCTATTTCAATACGGGTTCCTACAGGTCTTACCCGGTTTGGCTACTTACCGGTTACCCGGAGCAATGACCCTTTGACCTCCGAAGCTCTATACAATGGAACAATCGGGAATCATCAGGTTAGATCAAGTTTTCACCCTACCGATTTCGTGTATCCAATGCTATAGTTAGTATTTCTCTTCTTTAAAAACTACGGAACCCCTGCGCTAGATATAACAAAACAAATGACACCCAGACACGAAGCAAGTGCCTCTAGTTTACAAAAAGACACTTGCCCGAGCCTGTCTTCGAACGGGGCATCCAAAGACAGCCATAATATGTTCGAATGACAGGTGTTACATGCCTTCCGATGCACGTCATCAGATGCTAGAAGTAGCTCTTTATACTCTATTCTTTCATTTACCAGGTTGGAGTAGCATCCTTCGTCAGTGCCGACGGATGTAATGACGATATGCCGTCAGTCTTCACTAGAGTCCAAAGATACCTCGACTGGATCAGTCAAGTGACGGGATTACAGCTCATGTAATTATAGACAATAGGACACAATATTGTATAAGGCTTGCTATATTTCATTAAAGTTTTTAAACTTGAGAAGCTTTTTAAATTACCTACACACTTCTGTCCGCGGGTAGTGCAGTCGATCTCGAAACGTTACATTTATTGAGTAAACTAAAAAAATTGTATCAAGCAAATTATGAATTTTAGATTTTTTTGTATGAAATTGAAAATAAATTTTAATACGAATTCGGATTACGTCATCAGATTCGGCGCAGTTGGACCAATGCGCTCGACGCAATATCCATCATGTACATCTACTACTACTCATTCCATAGATCACCCACTGCTGAGTCGGGCCTCCTCTCATCACCGGGAGGGAAAATAGCCTACTGTACCACGCTGGCCAGACAGGGTAGGCACAGGGTTTCGTTTCAAGTTTTCCTTCTATTACGGTTAAGTTATCGGCCCTATCATTTCCATTTGTCGGCTCTGACGACACACTCAGGATAGAATGGGGTGGTGACACTATGTATTCTAAATCCGTCACCACACGGATGTAGACACTATGTAGACTAATGTAGAGATATTCACACAAAAACACCCCCTCGCTATCTGTAGATTTGCTGTAAACTTCATTAAAATCTGTAGAGGTGCCTCGGAGCTCACAGAGAATACTCATCGACTTTTTTATGATATCGACACGATTAATAATAATCGGTCGCACGTTTTGTGATTAGATTACGATTATACAGGGTGTAACAAAAACCCTATAACCTTAATTAAAGGATCCACTGCCTCGTTGGATGTGCCGCCTTCGGATCAACGGGTCCCGGGTTCGATTCTGAGGTCGGGTAGCATCGTTTGTAAATTGTTTATTTATTTACGAATTTTATCATTTGAAACTGCCTCGTTGGTCTAGTGGTTGGATGTGCCGCCTTTGGATCAACGGGTCCCAGGTTCGATTCCGGGGCCGTGCAAGTATCTTTGTGTATTCCAGAGGCACTTGCTCTGAGACTGCCTCTTTGGTCTAGTGGTTGGATGTGCCGCCTTCGGATCAACGGCTACCGGGTTGATTCCGAGGTCGGGCATGTGTGTTTGTGTAAACCAGAGCCACTTGCTATGAGTCTGGGTGTAATATCTGTTCGAGAATGAGTATTTGTGTAATAAGGAAATACTCCTTCAAATTTATTTTAGTTAGTGGCGTTGCAACTCGTGTAGGATACAGCTAGTGAATATCTCACTCATACTTCAAGATAGAAAAATATTATAAACATAGAACTGCTTCTCTTGATTAGTTCTATGGCCTTAACTTCGGGCGGCTATAGAGTTTTTGTTGCGCCCTGTACACGCTTTTTCTTTCGCACTGATTTAAGCAATGATAACACGCCAATCAGCTTAACGTATCAAACCATACGTATTATATCCATAATGAGATAGATACGGCAAATCTATTAACTTAAATAAGACGCAATAAGTTATTTAGAACATATAGCGACACCACCCTGTTCTGTCCTGAGAGTGTTGTAAGAGCCAAGGGCGGATCCAGGGGGGGGGTCATGGGGGTCATGACCCCCCCCTGAGCTGGTTCCAGGACTTAGGTGGACCACTAATTGAACATAATGATTTTATTTATATATTTTATCACCATACAGATTTTATGTAAAACAATACCTTATTAAGGAACAAAAGAAACAAGGACTAATTATTACAAATATATCTATAATCTAAGCTAACAAAGATGCTGCCACCACATATTTAATTTTTATTTTTAAGTAATTATAATTGCATGCAGTCGGGATTTCATTATTTATATAAATTGTCGATCGTAATATATTAATTTATTAGATATTATTGGTATTTTAATACAAATGTAATCATTATGTTTAATGTTTTTAAGTATTGTCGGTTTTTTATTTATTGTACCTAATCATTTTTTTTTTAGAATGAATTTGTTGTATTTTTTTTGTAGTCTATTTAATTATATAACTACTACACGTCACACTAACTATTCGAAGCAAAAGCATAGACCCCATACTTAGATTTACGTTAGACCTCAAGTGCTTGCAGCTTGGTATCCGTATGCCACTACTGGGATTCAGCAGAATATTAGCGTCAGGTACTGCACTTGACATATGCTGAGCTGGATACCCTTTCGGTGCAGTTTCGAGACACATAGCTAATTCAGAAAATTTATTCTTTTTTGGTTTTATTTATTTTTTTATTATTTGGTTGTATACATGGACGTATAAAAAAAGGCGGACGGAACTCTCGCTCGACAAAAGTGAGACGCCAATATGGCGGCCGCTCTTTAAGTGTGAGTTAATTTTGGGGTGGCCAAGTTACACAAAAATTTGCCATTAAAACACGGACAACGTAAAAAAAAAATATCATCATCATCATCATTTCAGCCGAAAGACGTCCACTGCTGGACATAGGCCTCCCCCAAGGATTTCCACAAAGGCCGGTCCTGGGCCGCCCGCATCCACTGCTTTCCGGCGACCTTAACCAGGTCATCGGTCCACCGTGTGGGAGGCCTACCAGCACTGCGCCTTCCGGAACGCGGTCGCCACTCGAGGACTTTTCTGCCCCATCGGGCGTCGGTCCTGCGAGCTATGTGCCCTGCCCACTGCCACTTAAGTTTGGCAATCCGGTGGGCTATGTCGGTGACCCTGGTTTTCCTGCGTATCTCCTCATTTCTGATTCGATCTCGCAGGGAAACTCCGAGCATAGCCCTCTCCATTGCCCTTTGGGTGACTTTGAGCCTTCTGATGGAGCCCATAGTGAGCGACCACGTCTCTGTTCCATATGTCATCACTGGCAACACACATTGGTTGAAGACTTTTGTCTTCAGACACTGCGGTATTGTGGACGAGAAGATCTTTCGCAGCTTCCCGAACGCTGCCCAGCCGAGTTGGATCCGACGATTGACCTCTTTCTCGAAGTTGGACTTACCTAACTGGACAGTGTGTCCCAGGTAAATGTAATGGTCAACAACTTCGAGGGTAGAACCTCCGATGTTAACAGGAGTGGCTTGAACATGGACATTAGACATGATCTTCGTCTTCTCCATGTTCATCTTAAGGCCGACTCGTTCGGAGGCTCCACAGAGGCCATCGAGCATCGTAGTGAGGCCCTCCATGGTCTCAGCCATTACGACTATGTCGTCAGCGAATCGAAGGTGAGTGATGTACTCGCCGTTCACGTTAATGCCCAGCCCTTTCCAGTCCAGAACCTTGAAAACATCTTTCAGTGCAGCGGAGAACAGTTTCGGAGAGATAACGTCTCCCTGTCTAACACCTCGCTGCAACTGCATCGGTTTCGAGGTCTGGTCCTGGAGTCGGACTGACATGGTGGCGTTTTCATACAAGCACTTCAACACTTCGATGTACCGATAGTCGACTTGGCACCTCTGGAGAGCCTGCAATACTACCCACGTCTCGATCGAATCGAAGGCTTTCTCGTAGTCCACGAACGCCAGACAAAGGGGCAGGTTATACTCCTCGGTCTTCTGTATAACCTGCCGTAGCGTTAAAATATGGTCTACGGTACTGAAGCCTTTTCGGAAACCGGCTTGTTCGGGAGGCTGGGAATCGTCAAAAAAAAATGTATTGTTCGAAATTGTAATGTTTAAGTCAAAGTCAAATAATTTATTTTGTATAGGACACAATGGACACTTACAAATTGTCAACATATTAAAAAAATGTATAGAATGCATATATTGTAGTTTACCACCAGTTCGGAACGCGACCACTGCTGAAAAGAACTGGCAAGAAAATCAGAGGGCTCGTCATTCTTTTTTTAATAATTTGCGGTCCTATTTAATTTAATATCCCAAATGCTGAGTAATTTTTTTATAATAATGTCTTTTGTGTAATAATCTCTTTTTTTATTTATAGTCGGTAGCTAGTTGTTTGCCCAGGGTGTTAGAAAAAGTTCGCGCAAGACGACCAAAAAGCCGCGTTCTCCTACATCATGACAACGCTTCTTCACCACGGCCAACAAAACAAAGTCATTTTAGCTTCCGGAAAAGTACAACTCGTCACCCATCCTGCGCATAGCCTCGATCTAGCACCCTTTGATTTCTGTATTTTCCCCAAAATCAAACATTTCATGAGAGGTTTCACTTTTACCAACTCCGAAGAGGCAGTGATAGCGTTCAATCATCACGTAGAAAACATTCATTCAGATCTGTGGTCCTCCTGTTTAATTAAAAAAACGGTTCAATCGCATGAAAAAATGTTTGAAATGTAGTCTTTTGAAAAGCAATAAACACAATATTGTAGTTATAACATTTTTTTTTAAGTTACGCAAAACTTATTGTGTGACCTACGTATGTATTTTGTCTGTTTCTATTTTGTTTGTTGGAAACCCTTGTCGTACCACCTCTTCAATTTTGCGGAGTTTTGCGTCATGTCATGTCGAGGGGTGATATACCTCTAGCTGTTATGACAAAATCATTAACCACGGTTACGGAATTTAAATAGGCTGCCTCATTCAGTGCGTGATAGTGGTTCTCTGGGTGTCTTCAAGAGGGCAATATGTACGTGGATATGTACAAGTTATTATGTGTGGAGTTTTTCAAGTGTACAATAAAGAATAAATATTTTTAAGTACAGTACTTACGTACATTAATAAATAAATAAATATCCTTGGACATTTCACACAACGCCATCTCGTCCCAAGCTCAGCAACTTAATGCTTGTGTTATGGTAACGAGATGGATGATAAACTACTTATATACATTTTTTTTTATAAATACATACATATTATATATAGAAATGACACCCAGACTCCGAGCAAGTGCCTCTGGTTTAGACAAAGACAATTGCCCGACCCCGGAATCGAACCGTACTTTACTTGTATCTATTGTTATCAAAATTAAATTATAAGTTCTTGACTTGACCACGACTATGTGACCCCCTCCTGGCGCCAAAGCTGGATCCGCCCTTGGTAAGAGCCTAATAAAGGACAAGGCAAAAAAGTTAGCCACAAGAAGGAGCTTGTATGACCCTGTACCTATAATTTGCAAGCAGCCAGCGCAGCTATTTAGGTCAGGTCAGACTCTGGGTCAGTCAGTCATTTAGGTCAGTCAGTTTTTATGGGATGAGCTGGTGGTATACTATATTACTTTGCATCGTGTAATTCTTATCAATGTGTTGACCATTAGGTAAGTGTCCGTTGTGTCATAAACAATATGAATGATTTGACTTTGACTTAGTCCAACACCACATTTGCCGAGTCATGGTCAGGGATCCAAAAATAGTAGTTTTATCCCCAAATTTTGGTAATAAAATAAGAGTGAGAGTTTTTAGAAGCATAAGATTTTAGGAGTTGTTCGACAATTTTGAATTGAGTTACATTTACTTAATAACAACATGTATTTACGATGTCTTTAAATAAATGTATGATTAAAAATATGGAAAATAGTACCGTTTGGTTATAATGTTTTGGAAGGAAATGTTATCGACCGCTGGTTATACGGCTGCGGTCTTTACTCTAGAACTAATCTCTCTGGAAGGTCGTTGATTTATCACAAATATCGATGGCAATCTATTATACACGGTTCAGGCTGCATTAAAACTAAATGAGATTATACATTTTATTACTATCTTGGCCAGGGTGCAACTTTATAGACTTATTATGTATCACATAATTATTAGAGATGTGGTTTGAACCGTATTTCGGTTATTTTTCAACAGTAAATTTTAATTATGTATGAAAATGAAGATGGGTTTTTGAAACTTGGTACACATGGTCTTGGAGGTATGAGAAATAAATATCCTTGGACATTTCACAGAACGCCATCTCGTCCCAAGCTATGCAACTTAATGCTTGTGTTATGGTAACGAGATGGATGATAAACTACTTACTTATATAATGTTTTTTTTGTAAGTACATACGTATTAGTTAAAGATAGAAAACACCCAGACCCGGAACAAATACTTGTAGGTCGTACAAATATTTCTTCCGTGCGGGAATCGAACATAGTTTAATGATTTCTTAGGTTTTCGCGATTATTACACATGGAAATTAAACGTTTTTTGACGGATTTATCGTCGATTTTTAATATATTATGTTGAATAATGCAATTTTTAAGCGATAAATCCGTTAAAAAGTTATTAATCTTAACTTAAGATACTTTTTATATAAAACTAATAGATTTATTTATTGACCTTGTTGGTGAAATTTCGTAAAATCCATCATTCTTAGCTGACCTCTACTCGGTGCGGTGAAAAGGATATTCCTACCAAATTTCAAGTCTCTAGGTCTTATGGTCCCAGATATCTAGATGAGTGACTATTTAAGTGGAAATCTCCTGTGTGTATAGATAGATACGATCTTTTTTTATTCGAATGGTAATGGTTCCAGATTGGTCCCATATAAATCGCAATTTGGTATAAAACCTGAAATAAGTGAACAGCATAGTGCGACGGTAAAATTGGTGTCTAACAGAATTTTCGATGTTGAATATCAATTTTTTTTATAATACGAATCCCCCTTTTTATTGTGGGGGAAACCTTTTATAGGTCCCAAGCCGGAGGACAGAGATGGGTTATGTGGGAGTCCCGGTCGCGATGAGATGGTGATTGCGTCCGGTTTACCCAGTAAACCTCCCACTATTTGTCTGCGCGGGCCATCTGTCGTTTAGGAAACTTCGTAAACGATCGATTCGACAGTGAACATACAAAACACCTGCACACGGGATAATTATAACCTGTATCGCGGGGCAGTTTACAAACATGTAATTCACGGCAAATGACACCCAGACTCAAAGCAAGTGCCTCTGGTTGAGACACTTGCCCTACCCTGGAATTGAACCTTGTTGTTGATCTAAAGGCGGTATCCAACCCCTAGACTAGACCATGTATTTATGTATGACAGATATGCTTTTGTAAGCAGGTTTGTTTCCAGTGCCGAATGTTCGGCGTTTAAGCTAAATTTCGGCCGAATGCCGAAGCTCGGTAGCTGTTGCGGTTACACCGAATAATCGATTATATTTAATTTAAAAAGTACATTATAACTGAACGTGCAGTAATTGATCTTCTAAATATATAGATACATTTAATAGCTCATGTATGGTAACTAGACTGGCAACGAACTTAAGTAATTAAAAAATAAAACTATTCATTGCGTATTTATTATCTTTTCATTTCTCATACAATCATTTATGTATTCATTTGTACATAACATAACACATGTACATAATAATTTTCTCTATTAGAAAAGTTAAGAATTTTTCTATGCATTTGAATTGTTTTCATAATTAAACCTGTACTTAACGTAATACTATATTGACTAAATAAACTTGTCTAAACCTCTAAACATGCAGTGCGTTACCCATATACCGCGCAGAGCGACTGTGGGCGCGCGGGCGGTGGGTGCATTAGAATTTTGTCGCTAAAATCCGATCGAATTCTTTTATCCAATATTCAGTCAGGGGATGGCGTATACTGCCGAATATACTATTCGTTGCAAGCCTAATGGTGGCGCCTTTAGAATACACAATGTCAACAAACCATTAAGAGGAGAATAAAGGAACGCAAGAAGCAGATCACTTAACTGCAAGAGAAGGAAAACTTTATACAAACCCTGTGCTAACCCGCCTTACCGGCGTCGCACAGTAGTCCTTCCATGAATTTGGTGGAGGCCTGACTCAGTAGTGGGTCATTTATGGGTTGAAGGATTCAGGAAAAATATGTAGTGCCAAATAAAAAACAATCTGCAGCAAAAAGTGTAATTGTGAGGGAAAGTTAATAACCTTCGCGAATTAGCCCCCAGCACGGCATTTTATGCTCAAGATGTTTTCCGGCCAGTATACTTAACGTCGACACAGGTTATACCGAATGCGGGGGTCTCGTTGTTTAAAAATAATATTCGAAATTAGCACACAGAATTCAAGCACTATTTATTTGCATCGGTAATATTTATAAATAGGTCAATGTGCTTATAATATTCCACGCTGGGATATTAAACAAGCACGTGTAAGTTCAGTGGTATGTAATATTTAAATTATTTCTCGACAATCCTTGATGCAGCGGTGAAATAATAACACCTGCAATGTTGGCCAATAAAACAGCGGCATAAAGAAATTGCGCCAAAAAAAACCCGCCAACATTGTTTATAGAGTTTGCCCTAAAACTGATAAAAAAGTCTATAAGAGCTGCCTCTATCGAATCGACGCTATGCATAAAAGGTGTATTATATTATTGGCACATTTGGTAGGGTTCGTTACTTTGGTAAAAGTGCAAACGCGGTATCACAGCTCAGTTGGAATCCCTCTGGCCGAAGAGTTGAAGGGGTTAGGAGAGCTTAAAACCCTGGAAAATGATGAACTCAGTAAGACTGTTGGAGGGCACCTTAGCAATATCAAGAATTATCCATATTTAGTGAGTATTTTTTTTTATATTGAAGTATGTGGAAATAATCGTTATGAACTAGAATTTTACATAAGAACAGCAGTGCCAGTGAAAACCAACCCACTAGCAGTTGTTGTTGTTGTTGTTAGAAAGTAGGTACCTTTTACACTATGCTATAGCAGGTCTGATTAGTGCTGGCATATATAGAAATATTTCACCTCAAACTCAAAAGTAACTATATTTGTATAGGAATACATTGCAAAGCTCTTTCAACTGGCCAGAACTCATGACCAAAACATACAGGCACCAGAAACGTCCGCGCGCTATTTTACACCAATTAGAACTTAAAAAACGATCCCTGCACATAAAGGTACTTAAGTAATCAAGTGATAATACGGTGCAACTACAGAGTTTCTTGCCGGCTCTTCTCCGTAGCACTCCTAACCGGCAACTTCAACGCGGACGCACAGTGAAATAGGTTTGTTTTTGCTGTCATTCTAGATTTAAAATATGTACCTATGTACCTAATCAACTTAGATTAAAATCAAAATCAAATTTTATCACAATATTTGACCCAAAAGCAACATTGTGTTGTCATTATTCCCAAAACGTTTATACCTTTTTCATTAAGAACTATTCCAGGCCGGTCTACTCATTAGCCTTTTGGAAGTGAGTGGGGTGTCAGTTTGCGGGGCGACCCTAATATCGAGCAGCCGTCTGGTAACTGCAGCCCACTGCTGGTATGACGGCCACCATCACGCATATGAGTACGTGGTGGTATTGGACACTGACTCCCTCTTTGCTGGTGGACTCCGCATCAAAACCAACAAAGTGGTCTCGCATCCTCATTGGAACCCTGCACATTTGACCAACGACATCGCTATAGTTTACTTGCCGTATAAAGTCCAAATTACAGGTAAGTTTTCAATACCGGTACTTTACACAGCAAAATAGATTACCCCGAAATTTTAACGATCCACTGTCAATAAAATTAGTAAAAACCCAAGATTGACTTTGGATCTTCTCGTTGGCATATTTCGGAATGGAATAGTTATTCTAGGATGATGATTTAGGGTACCAGTTCAAAGTAAAGCCCGTCATCCACGGAGATAGAATAGAGCTAGACACCTTGAAGACTAATCTAATCTATACTCTAATTTCTACGTAGGTACGTAGAGATCAATAGACCGCCCTACTGCATATATTTTTTGGCCTTATGTAGGGTAGCTCTAACATAGTGACATTTTGGCCTGCGTACTTCACTACTCGTAGACTAGATATTCTTATATAAACAGTAAACGTCAGTTGACTACGTCTAATTAAAAAGCGACTATAGCTAGACAGCGTACCTGCGTCCACGACGCGTCTTTCCATTATGTATAAGGCCAGAACGCAAGGGTATGAAACTAATCACGTATAGATTGGAAATAAGATTTTTAAGAAGTTCTTCCAATCCATACAATAACAGTACCCAACTACTCGCGTATACTTTGTAGTAACATAGAAGTATATCCATAACGTACAGCGCCAGTACACATAGGGACTAATCGTGTATGTTTCGGAATAAGCGCGTTAAAACCTAGATCACTATTTGTAATATAGATTTTGGCGATATTACATATAAAAGCCATTCATATTTTCAATAATTCTTTAAAACATGTCACTACAGACCAACAGCCCCAAAATTTTATTTTCAACAACTTTAAAAAAGGACTGTCTCGATTTTTTTTATGATAAAAGTTATTATTATGTATATGATCCTGCCTATTTTATCCTACCTAATAAAGTTCAATTATAATTCCATATTTAACTGAATTAAAAATCTACTTAGACTTATATCACTCTTGTGAAATGTATATGTAAGTAATTCAGTATAGTTAGGAACGAAGACGCGAGCATGCACGATACAAACTATACACGACGAGTACGCAAAATTCTTGTATGCATTGTAATAACCGTTTTTTAAAACAAAATTACAATATACACGCGAGCAGTTTCCTATGGCTGCGTTCTGGCGTTGTATAGAATGTAAAGACGCGTCCACGACGCCTTCCGAGAGTAGCCGAGCCTGTCTACGTAGACTGTAGTGACACGTTAGCTACGGTAGTCTCGCTAATGCGTACACTTCGTAGTTTGCGCTATGAGAGTCGCTCTCCGTAATTTTAATCCATCGTGGACGAGGTGCTTAACCCAAAGTGCAATAGAGAGGGAGATGCTCGGAGTTGCTCTGCGAGATCGACTCAGCAATGATGAGATTCGTTGACAAAATGATATGAAAGAAATGGTTTCCAGACATAACATTGTCAAGCTTAAGCGGCAGAGCACATAGCTTGCAGGACGGACGGCCGATGGGGCAGAAAGATTTATCTAAAATTTAGATTTATTCAAAAACACAAAACCTTAAGGACATCCCGTAGAACATTTTTTTGCTGCTGATGACCCCATCTAACCGCTTTTGCGTTTGATCCACGACTTTTTGACCACCCTGTATATGATGACTCTAAATGTTATTAATTTTCGTAAAATATCCTATGAGCACCCGCAGTATCAAATCCTTGTACCTCTTAAACAATAATTAACTACCTATATGTTGTCTCATTTTTCAGACACTCTCAGGCCAGTAGCCTTGCCTAGCGGTAGGGATTTAAAAGATTCTTACGTTGGACAGTGGGCAACGGCCGTGGGATATGGAAAAATCAGCGACGGTTAGTTTAAAAATAATAGAATACAGTAAACTTAGTGTAAAACCCATTCTCGTCTATACAAACAAAATTGGAGTGTCTGTTGTTATATTACAATAACCGCGTTTTACTAAGAGCATTTGGATGTATACACAGTACATCAAAAACAACATAATTTTTAATTGTTTGTCTGTCTGTTTGTTTCGGCTAATCTCTGAAATGGCTGGACCGAAATTTACGCGACTTTCACTAGCAGATCGCTGATGTACCCCCCCTCGCTTTTCAAGAGCCCATAGTTAAGCAGTTTTGGAGGAGGCCCGGCTCAGTAGTGGGTCATTGACTGCCACGTTGGTCTAGTGGTTAGATGTGCCGCCTTTGGATCAACGGGTCCCGGGTTCGATTCCCGGGTCGGGCAAGTGTCTTTGTCTAAACCAGAGGCACTGGCTCGGAGTCTGGGTGTCGTTTCTATCTATAATATGTATGTATTTACAAAAAAAAATGTATATAAGTAGTTTATCATCCATCTCGTTACCATAACACAAGCATTAAGTTGCTTAGCTTGGGACGAGATGGCGTTGTGTGAAATGTCCAAGGATATTTATTATTTATTTATTATTCATGGGCCGTAAGGACGAGTAGTAGTAGTATTAATCTATTGTTTCGTTTTATTCATCTGCAGAAGAGACCACGGTATTTGGATACGCCAACGAAGTGAATTTGCAGATTGTACCACTCATGTATTGTGTGAGGTCGTTTGGGCATGTAT
The DNA here is from genome assembly GCA_905475355.2 of Clostera curtula. Taxonomy (NCBI): domain Eukaryota; kingdom Metazoa; phylum Arthropoda; class Insecta; order Lepidoptera; family Notodontidae; genus Clostera; species Clostera curtula. Next base: position 12,317,888 of record FR997808.1, on the reverse strand, counting down.
TTGTGACTCCAAACATTATCTGTGCTGCCCATAACACCGACGGCCCTTGCAAAGGAGATTCTGGAGGACCACTACTGAAGATTAACAATGGGAAACATATTCTGGTAATAAATCTATAACTATTATCATTTACACGAAACAAGAATAATATTGCTGTCCATTGTACTCGTCTCCGCAGAATAAGTAACTCATTTATGGGTCAATGTATTCACTTTTATGTTAATAGACAAATAGGACCGCAATGAAAAAAAAATGACAAGCCCTCTGAGTTTCTTGCCAGTTCTTCTCAGCAGTGGTCGCGTTCCGAACTGGTGGTAGACGGTCGAATTTTTTTATTGTATAATGTGACAATGTGTTGACTATTTGTAAGTGTCCATCGTGACCCACACAAAATAAATGATTTGAATTTGAATTTGAATCAGATCCAGTTCACCAACTCAGTCAACATATGTCCACTGCTGGACGTAGGCCTCGCCCAAGGTTTCATCGCATCCATCGTTTCCCGGTGACCTTACCCAGGACATCGGTCCATTGTGTGGGAGGTCTTTTCTACGTCTGAGATCGTCATGGGTTCCCGGCCGTTGGGACTAGCCGATAGGAGAGCATGCTCAGGGACCCTGGGGACCTCGGCCCGCCTCGTTTAGTGGAGCCCCAAGCTCCAAGGCGGGCCCCTCTGATTCCGCGGGGGGTAGCTATAGTAGTCTCCCCCCAATTGTGTGGGAGGCCTACCAGCACTGCGCTTTCCTGCGTAAACCCATTACCGTTACTGATTCCTTTTTTATAATTCAAATAACTTTTTTAATTCTTTTTTAATAACTTTTTAGTTTCTTGCAGATTGGCTTGAGTTCATTCTCCGCTGAGGAAGGTTGTGAAATTGGATTTCCTTCAGGGTTTACCCGCATCGCCAGTTTCATGGATTTCATTACGCAAAACATGTTATAATAATGTTTATGGCTGAACATTTTAAATATAAAGAATACACGATAAAATTTTACTCGATCTCTTTAATTAAATTTAGTACTTAAAATTTAGTAGGTAACTAAAAACAGTAATTCAAATTAAGTAATTAAAATGTAGTAATTAAAATTAAGTAATTAAATCAAAGTCCCGCCATCGAGGGTCGCGGCCCTTCCCCGCCCCGTTCGCTGTTTGGCGAAACTTCAGAGTTTATTTCATCCCCCCTTCTATTACTTTAGTTATTATTCTGGCATGGAGGATGGTGGCATTTCGAATAGAATAGAATATATTTATTTCCTGAAATATGGTGTACAGAGTCTTAATACTATAGGTCCCAGTCCCAAACCACAGAGTATATCTACTCCTGTGCACAGGCTTGCCAAACTAGGCAAGCCCGTGTCTTGGTGACCTGAAATATGGCTGATAAATTTTATTCAAATTGTATAACGGCGCGATACCGCGATCAATTGCATGAGAAATTACACAGTAGTACAATTGCACTTGACGAAATTTACAATAAAATACAACATTATTAAATGATATAGAACAGAATAATATAAAAAGAGCATTATAAGACTATTCATTGATTACATAAAAATTAATTTACGATGTTATAAATTATTATAAGAATGTCTGTTAAAAGTATTTAACACAGCCACCCAAGCATCGAGAAAAGTGTGATCCACATAATTTAATGAGTGTATTGAGTGTAAATTTAGAAATTTACTTAGAGTCGCACTTTAGGCTAATGTCCCTCCATGAATTTGGAGGAGGCCTGACTCAATAGTGGAAAGAGAAGGAAGACGTAAGCGCATGCGTATCTTCAGCTGTTATGTAAAAACTTTCTGTAAAAACCTTTATTTTGTTAACTGTTATTTTTCCTAGTTGTAAGATTGTACAGCTTACTGTTAGATATTGCCTAAGGTATTCTTGTTCCGATTTGTAACAAATTTTTATCGTTCGTATCTTGTTATGCTTAAACAGGGAAAATCTAAAAAAATACACAATGCAGTTAATGGTAAATACTTACACTTCTCTCGATAGAAAAAGTATTGGAATATTACAATTACTCATTGATTACTTAGTAAATAGATTATGTCTCTTTTAAGTAATGAAACAAAATCAGTCAAATGTATATAGTTACGAGTAACGTTATCACATTGTTTATGTATTTGTAAAAACGATACAAATGTACTTACCTAAAACTTCTAAATAATATTAAGATTAGTCTGATTATGGATTAATTAATGGATAAGTTAAAGATAAGGATAAGGGACCGTATAAATTTGTGAACAACTCTATTGAACTTATAGTTAGTCGGCTTATAAAAAATATGCGTGTATTATTCATAATAGGGTTGGCTTTGGTGGCCACCACGTCTGCTTTAGTGGATGTAAGAGGTGATTATCATGAGACAATAGGAATACCAACAGCTGAGAAGATAAGGATTTCTGAAGAAAAGGAAATAGCTCGTCTTAGTTTGGAGGGGCAGAGAATTGTAGGTGGAGCTATCGCACCAGTGAATGCACACCCTTACTTTGTAAGTATCATGTACGGGGTTTTACTAAATATAATTTTACTGCATGCTAGTAATCATGGTGTGTGATTTGTATTTGCCACAAAACAGGCATGTACTCATAACATTATAATATACTTGCTTATGCGTGCATCTAATAAATATCTAATGCTAATAAAGCTAAAAAAATTGTTTTCGTTGATTGAGATGGAAAACATATATCTCGTATGCTCCAAAATAGGGTTAAAAAACAGAAGAGAACATTTCTAGAATTGGACCTAAAACGTCACCTTGCGTGTTTCAGGCAGGCTTATTGATTAGTCTCGTCAACGTCGCTGGAAACTCTGTGTGTGGATCTTCCCTCATTACCGCCAACCGCCTGGTCACGGCAGCTCACTGTTGGAGAGACACAAACCTACAAGCTTGGCAATTCCTTGTCATTCTCGGCTCCAACTACCTCTTCAGTGGTGGCACTAGGATCGCTACCAGCCAAGTAATAGTGCATCCCCAATGGACTCCTTCCAACTTGAATAATGATATTGCTATGATCTATTTGCCGACTAGTGTATTCTTCACATGTAAGTAATCGATTTTATTGTATATACAACTACTTAGATTTTTTGCAATCAGTCATTACTAGATTAGATACGGCAAAGCAAAGTCGTAAGTGTGTAGCATATCAGACCTTCAGTAGCACTATCTTTTCTAACATATAAATTAACATTCGGGGCAATCAGTGCGAGGATACAATTGTTTTTATCGTTTATGTCTAAAACAATTGCATGTTGTCCTTATAGTTAAATTTGAGTCAATATTTGGGCTCTGTTAAGGCTGAAAGTCACCCAAAGGCCAATGTCGAGGGTTATGCTCGGTGTTTTCCTGGGAGATCGAACCAGAAATGAGACGATACCGAAGAAAGACAGAGTTACCGACATAGCTCACAGGATTGCCGAACTTAAGGCAGGAGTGTCAGCCGATGGGATAGAAAAGTCTATGAGAGGCTACCGCGTACCGTAAAGCGCAGTGCTGATAGACTTCCCAGACAGTGGACATAGGACTTGGTTATCTAATACTTGGAGGACGCCCAGGAGTGGATGTATTTTGGCTGCAATGACAACGCAGAACATTGACACTTGTACTGGGTAATACTAAAAACGTTCTGCAAACCCACAATTCTATAATTTACCATATTCAGCAGCTATATATAGTCACGCTATTAGTCATTGGCGCTTACTGCTGAACTTGTATCAGCAGCAAGCGCCAGTGACTAATAGATACATAACCTACATATGTACAGTACGTACATTTTTTTATTAGAGCGAAACTGGGTCCTGTATTTCAATAAAGTTCAATTGTTTCCAGCGACCATTCAACCCATTAGTTTGCCTAGCAACTGGGACTTATGGGATACATTTGTGGGTCAATGGACAGTTGCTGCCGGGTTCGGAAGAACGAGTGACGGTAATTATTGGTTTTCTATTTGACTATAAACAGAATGTTACAATAACCCTATGGCTATTCGAAGGGTATTTCTTTTCATGTTGAAGTATGTGAAAGAATTTACGTACAAGCTTAGTCCACCACCATTAAGATTATCTTTGTGGTCTTTATGCTTCTTCTTACCAACATTTCAGGAAAATATGCTTTGTTATTAGTGAAATTATGTACATATTACCTGAATCTGGCCCTTTCGTTGTGTGTAGGCTTGCATAAATATACACACAACGAAATAAACAGGCCAACGTGTCGTCCCAGGTTTAGTGTTATTTTAATCCTTATGATTCATCTAAAGCCACCCCGTTTGGACATCTTTACACAATTAGTTCGGTTATCTCATGTTCTTATGATGTCTAATTTTTGTGTGTTACCTTTTCAGCACAAGCCGGTGCTTCAACTATTATCAGCCACGTTAATCTGCAAGTGATCACAGTGGCTCAATGCCAGGCCGTGTTCGGCAGCTCATACGTCCAGCAGTCAACTCTGTGTACCAACGGTGCCGGTGGTGTGGGCATTTGTGGCGGTGACTCTGGTGGACCACTCGTGTTGAATCGCAACGGAGTGCCAACTTTGGTAGGTCTTCTTTAAAGTTTTCTGTTGCGTTGTAACAGAATTAGAGTACAAAGGTCCGTCAATGCAGGATGCATCATGAAAGAAAGTGAAAGATTATAGGCTAGTCAAAGTTCGATTTTCGTGGTAGCTTATCGATACCTAAGGAAATCTTTGGGTTTGATTATCTTTGGGGTTTAGTAGTCGAGATGATGAATGTTTGAAGTGGAGGACACCCGACTCGAATAAATAAATGGATTTCTTAGCATATATCTTCATTAACTTAAATATTATTTTGTCGTTTAGTAACAGATTAATAAACTAAATCCACAAGCATTGCGTCTGAATCAGGAATATGGAGTTGACAAGTTTGTCTGTAAATCAAAGATAGTTTGGTTAGGTTGGCTGGTTAGGCTTTCTTTTGTCCCATGCTTGTAGCCTCTGCTAAACAAGAATATGTAACGTGCAGAAATATTCATTCAAAGAATAGGCGTTTATTCATGAAACATTTTGTTCTTTTCAGGTCGGAATAAGTTCATTCGTAGCCAACAACGCTTGCCAATCAGGCTTCCCCTCTGCTTTTGCCCGAGTCACCAGCTTCAACAGTTTCATCCAGCAGCACATTTAAATAAAATAACACAACACATCTTTGAAATATATTTGTTTACTACATCAACTTGTTTTTTTTGTAAATGTTGGACCAATCTTGTTGTGAAATTTATTAGAGTATAAAAAGACATCCCTACTTTTTTGGCTTAATGCGCTTATCTCAGGAACTACTGATTGGGTCTAATTTAAAAATATGATTTGCATTGAATAGCCTGTATAAAGAGCTGACTGTTTACAAATGTATAATTCTGCGATAAACTTCCACTTTGAGAATGAACATTGGTTAAAATAGCCTTGATTAACGTCACGTCTACCTCCCCCCCCCCCGGCCTCCTTCAGCGGCGCGGGTCAGCCGCAGCTCCCTCCTTTGCGGCTCACCCCGCCGACAGCCGACATAACAGCCTCGCAGCAGGAAACCACGCCAGCCCGAGGACACTAGTGCACCGCAGCAGTTTAGGGCTCACAGGGCAACTGGGAGGAGCCGAGCGCTGCCCTTCGCCTGGCCTCTCCCCGTAGGCCCGCCCAGCATGGGTGACCCTGAGCCCCAACGGATCACGAAGGCACAAAAACCCCCTCACCACGGCACAGTCGAGGGGAGATACGGATTACACCTAGAGCAGGGGTTTCGTTTAAAAATAAAACAAAACCTAGTTTGTAGCGTGAAATTTGGTAGCACGTCTAACCAAATAATGACGATAGACGGTGATTGCTCCTCATAAATACTAGTGGTTAGCCAAATCAGGTTAGACCGGTGCCTGAGTTCTGGTGTTTGGGCGATTTTTCTCGCTTAGATCCACCGCGAGCGAAGCAGGCAGAGATCTCCCTCTAGGACCTGCACGCACCTGCGGATTTCGTTGGTTCCCGCAGCGTTATGGGTTCACACCTGCGCGTTGGTACGGTACACATGGAGCGTTTAGTTGGAAGGCGTCCGTGCTGTTAAGACGGCACCTCGAAGTCCGCACATGACCCGACCACGTCACGAAACTTTTTAATCGTCTCGACAGTCTATCTTGTGTGTGTGTGTGTTTTTCGACCCTAGATTGAGTCGCCGGTGGGTGATTGTAACTATTAATTCTAAATCCGACATCTCACGCCACTACCTTTCAGCCCATTACAGACCTAATGTTTGAATCGCATAGGTGCACTGTAGACATGTTAAGTAACTGATTAGCCTGACTTTTGGCTCATCTACAGGCTGTTACAAAATGTGCATGAAAATACATAACAGATGGATAGTACTATCCATTGATTAAGTGCAGAATTTACAAAAACCTTTAGTGACCAAATAACGAAATGGGTCTTGCTTCGAATACAAACAAAAGAAACATTTAACGTTTATGTGCTCATGGTATAAGACGACGAAAATAACAGACGTGATTCAAGAACCAACTCAAAGACTAATTTAGTTTTTTTTAATTAAGTACAAAACATTTAACTACAATCTTACTTATGATCAGCTGACACAAAGCTACACTTGGAAGGTCACTAAGGCTCAGTCTGAGGAAGCATGGCATCGAAAGCTATAATTTCTGGCGTTAAAAAGCACCAACTGCCACGTATATGCTTGAGAGCTACTCTGCTGGAGTTATTTGTGTGGTGACGGATTTAGATTACATAGTATCACCACCCCATCCCACCCTGAGGATGTCCTAAGAGCCGAAGAAAAGAGATGGCCGATAACCTAGCCATAAAAGGTGAAATTGATAGGAAACCCTGTGCCAGTCCGCCAGCGTTGCACAATAGGCTAATTACCCTCCGTGTAACTGGAGGAGACCCCACTCAGCAGTGGGTCAGTAATAGGCTTAGTAAAGTATGACCGTTACCGCTGTACCGCGCCCTAGGTATGTGCGCCGATGTACTGACACACCGGCCGCGCCGATGTGTCAAGCGGCCGCCAACGCTTACGGGGCAGTGCTCTTCTTACCCGTCCCCCGCCTCGCCGCACATGACTAGGACGCGGTACAGCGGTAACGGTCATACTATAGTAATAGTAGCACCCTACTGGTAAAAGAAATCATATGAACCGTATAATGAAAATTCTTGAAAGAAACCAAGTAACTTAGTCATGGTCAAATGATCCAGCTGTATATTTTCAATTATATCAGGTAAGTAAGAGATAGGACCTGATAAGAGACTATATAAATTAATGAAATCTTGCGTCATTATTATTATTACATCAAGTCTGTATCAAGATGCGTGTTTTATTTTTAATTAGTTTGGCGCTGGCCAGCACCTCTGCTTCAGTGAACGTAAGGCGTGATTACCATGAAACGATTGGAATTCCTACAGCGGAGAGGATTAGGATTGCTGAGGAGAAGGATTTAGCACGTCGTAGTGATGAGGAGCAAAGGGTTGTTGGTGGAGTTATTGCACCAGTCAATGCACACCCATACTTTGTAAGTACTCTTGTCTAGGTGCAATTATAGAATTTATTCTTAGATCATTACAATATTTTTAACAAATTATAGCGGAGAATTATTTTTTTTTAGTATTTTTTTTTAACAAGAAACGAATCTATATCATTAATAGCGGTATCGCTGGGGCGGTTTACGAACACAAATGACACCCAGACCTGTGTTCTCTGTGCTCTTGTTTACGCAGTGGTTGTTTTCACTGGCTAGTGTCTAGCCTGACCCCGGAATCGAACCGTGGACTAATAAAAGCAACGCCAGGGCCAAAAGCCCTGGCGTTGCTTTCCAACTTTCCGTACTTTCTAGGCTGGCTTGTTGATCAGTCTCGTTAACGTCGCTGGAAACTCCGTATGTGGTTCGTCCATCATCACCGCCAACCGCTTAGTCACCGCTGCTCACTGCTGGAGAGACGTCAACCTGCAAGCCTGGCAGTTCGTGGCTATCCTTGGCTCCAATTACCTGTTCAGCGGTGGCACCAGAATCGCTACCAGCCAAGTAATTGAACATCCCCAGTGGACCCCAAGCAATTTGAACAATGATGTTGCTATGATCTACTTGCCTACCAATATTTTCTTTACCAGTAAGTACTTTGTTTTTATTACGCAGTAAAAACAAAGAAATCTAACATCACAAAATTGCAGGTGTTGTTACCAAAAGACATTTCTCCCAGATTGGTTAAACAATGTGTAACTATGTTGTGGTTGTTTTTTTAATTGTATAAAAATATATGTGGTGTCACCACCTCATTCCACCCAAATTTTTTTAGTGACGTTGGGTAAATGGTTTCCACATGCCCGTCCCCCCCTTCGGGTTTGAGGTCGGGACTCCGGAAACTGTTCCTCTACTTACTAAAATCCCCAGCGATATACCCTCACACGACAAGCTTGCACCATGAGGGTGTCAAAAAAAATAAACGATATGAAAAGGCCGATCACCATTAGCAAGAGAAGGAAAACTTGACACGAAACCCATCTGGCCAGCGTGGCATACTAACCCTCCATGTAACCGGAGGAGGCCCGACTCAACAGTGGGTCCTCTAAGGGCCTGAGAAGTAGTAGTGATGGAAGGAAAACTTGATACCATAAGCGTTTCGGGGGCACAGTAGTCTAATTACCATCCATGTAATTTGAGTCGTTTTTGTCGTTTCAGCCCATAAATGACCCACTACTGAGTCGGGCCTCCTCCAAATTCATGGAGGGAAGTTAGCCTACTGTGCCACGCTGGCAAGACGGGTTGGCACAGGGGTTGTATCAAGTTTTCCTTCTCTTTCGGCGAGATGATCTGCCTGTTGCGTTCTTTTAGTCGCCTCTTACGACACCCTCAAGACGGTATGGGTTGGTGACACTATTCTAAATCGGTCACCACACGGACAGTTTGAGTTAATTTCAGTAGTAGTAGTATATCCTGTAGCGACTAGCATGCTACATACTTTACACAATTTACCCGAAAAATCTGAAATAATTACGTCAAGAAAATATCACCTGCTAATACAAGAATTACGAAAAAGTCCCACACCGCGGTAGTGAAGTTTATAAAGAAATTCGCATGGTTAAGTAATCCCCGACTACAGTTATCGGGGGATAGGCGCTGCGACCGCTAGCCAGGCATCTGGCAGTCTGGCTGGCTGATCATCCCTTTGCGCCTAAAATTAAAAAAGGCTACAAGGCTCAAGACTTTTGTCTGACTTTCAATTATGATATAATCTAATAATGAAACCATTTAAATACGTCAATGCGTACTCGGCAAAAAAAATATATAACTATCTGTTTATCCTTATCGATGTCATGATTTATTTATGATAAAAATTGCAATGATTGTGTGCAAAAACGATAATGGTTGTGGATTATCTAAGAGTTCTTTGGCAAATGAATGCCAAAGAAACTAATCAGTCCATAAATTACCCACTGCTGTGTCGGGCCCCTCCCATTACAGGGAGGGTAATAAACCTAATGTGGCGTGTCAACATGTACATATTTTATGTCTTAATTATTTTCAGTATTTTATTATTTTAATGGACAGACAGACTTAACAGACACGTTTTATATATATACCGCCGTAGAGTTCGCGCACGCGAGTCCTTTACAGATTCCGTGCGCGGGTTCTATGGCAACCAAATTTTATTGACTGTCACTTTTGGTTTTTCTCTTGACTGTTGTCTTGTACATTTTTAATGCTCTTATTTTTTCTGCCTCTGTCCTAACACCTTCTGATGTAAATATATAATATTGTAAATACTACACGGAGTCGAATTTATTTGGAGTCAGATTCCTCTTTGACAACACACATTACACTAATATACCACGCCACAGATATAATAATACTACAGTAGACACGCTGACCAGACGCGTTGGCACAGGGGTTCGTTTCAAGTTTTCCTATCTTTTGTGGCTAGGTTTTCGGCCGTATCCTTTTGACGGCTCTTGCGACACTCTTGCTCAGGATGAAATGGGGTTGCTTCTTTTGCACACATCTTGTCTCGCCACCATTTTTGTATACGCTTTCTATTAGCTTCAGATGTATGTAATACGCTTCAGATGTATGTAACGGAATCTTTGAACTTGATTTTGACCCAGTTAAAAACGTCAATTTTCAGCCACAATTCAACCGATCGATCTGCCCAGCAGTTGGGATTTGTTTGACAGCTTCGTTGGGCAGTGGGCAGTTGCTGCCGGCTTTGGGAGAACTAGTGACGGTTAGTACTGGCCGTAAAGGCTATTTTGATGTCGGCTCGGTAGTAAGTTCTTGGTTCTTAAGTAATTATATTTATCAACTAGCTGCGCCCCGCGGTCTCACCCGCGCTTACTTATTGTCCTACGGCGGGTGACGCCGCGAGGCAAAGCTTGTATAAAAAAGTAGCCTATGTTACTCCTTATAAAATTAGCTACCTATCAGTGAAAGTCTAGGTACATTGGTCTAGCTGTTCCAGAGATTAGCCGGAAAAAACAGACAGACAGACAGACGGACAGACAGACAAAAATTAAGAAAAAAGTTATTTCGGTCTATGTACTGTGTATACATACTTACGGATTGAGTAAAAAGTGGTTATTTTATTATTACCAAAAAGACACTCCAATTTTATTTATTTGTATAGATTGTGACCGTTTGCAAGTACCTACCTACCTATGTAAAATATTATTTTCTTCTTAGATTAGGTATGCATTATTCATCATCATCATCATCATCATCAGCCCACATTAGTCAACTGCTGGACATAGGCCTCCCCTAAAGAGCGCCACATAAACGCTAGTATTTTTAAAATTAACGATTAAAAACTAAAGTAGTAATTGGGATATATGGGCTGGGAAGAAGTCTAGAAATTGTAACATTTAAATATCGTTTTAGCTCAAGCTGGTGCCTCAACGATCATCAGCCACGTGAGTCTGCAAGTGATCACAGTAGCTCAGTGCCAGGCTGTGTTCGGCAGCTCATACGTCCAGCAGTCAACTCTGTGTACCAACGGCGCTGGTGGTGTGGGCATTTGCGGTGGGGACTCTGGTGGACCACTTGTGCTGACTCGTAATGGAAGACCAACTTTGGTAACTTGAAAAAAACTACCACACTTTGATTTAAAATTCATAAGGCACCAAGCCAAAGCGTCCTGAGGGCGACGTAAAAGGCGACTAAACGAACGCCACAGGCAGGTCACCTAGCTGCAAGAGAAGGAAAACTTGATACAAACCCTGTGCCCGCCCGTCTTGCCATCGTAGCACAGTAGGCTCAAAATCACTGTCGTGATTACTACAGTCCTCGCCAATCTTTATGGCCGCTCTGAATGTAGCCGTGGGTACGAACTTGCGCATCGTAGATTTCATAACCAATACGAACGTACCTCACTCATACTAACACGCCATGTGACGAGTACGCTTGAGGCTGAAAACGGCGCGCGCGGGTGTGGCCTGCCTCCCAGCCCCGCGTACGTCCCGCTGATACCTGATTTTGTGTTGTGCGCAGCGTAATGCGGTACATTCAGAGCGGCCATATAGATTGCCGGGGACTGTAATTAATGATTAAGTTTGTTACGACGTATTAATTAATTGCGAAGCGGTTGATATAGACTATTATAATAATATATGTATGTCTTGGTTAAAATAAGATAAGACTCATTTTGTGTACACATCTTTGAATACCTACTATTTCGCGTTTAATTTATGACACTCAATTTCAGATACCTAATATCAATCGTATTTCTTTACGTTATTAACTTTAATTAGGTCTATGTGGTATGTCAAATTATAAGATTCGTCCTTTTATCTATTGGTAGGAGTGACGATGATATTTTGTATCTTTCAGATTGGTATAAGTTCTTTTGTCGCTGGAAATGGCTGTCAACTTGGTTTCCCTTCAGCTTTCGCCCGAGTCACCAGCTTCAGCAGTTTCATTCAACAGCACCTCTAAAATACGTTGTATGAAATTAAATGCTCACCTTAATATAATAATAGTTTGTATAACATTAAAACTGGATTCTCAATTAAACTTATGCCTTATCAATACTTACACGGCACGTGTTTTAAATTTTTACCCTTGAATGTTCGCAAACAAAACGGGCGTTTTGATCCGACTAGCACCGCCTCACTAGAAATATGGAAGAAACCTATTCCGAGATACGCTCTTTTAATCAATTAACGATTATTTATGTTCTATTTCTTATGGATTTGGAATGCATAGTGTCACTATCCTATTCCATCCTGAGGTCGTATGAGCCGACAATGGGATATTTAATACTAGTGGCCCGCCCCGGCTTCGCCCGTGCAAAGCGGGGGTGGGTTATACATATAAACCTTCCCCTTGAATCACTCTATCTATCAAAAAAACCGCTTCAAAATCCGTTGCGTAGTTTTAAAGATTTATGCATACATAGGGACGGACAGAAGAATGCGACTTTGTTTTATACTATGTAGTGATGATATGGCCGAAATCCTAGCCACAAAAGAAGGAAATCTTGATACGAAAGCCTGGCCAAACCGTTTGGCTAGCGTGGTATAGTACGCAAATCCCCTTCATGTAATAGGATGACGCCCGAGTCGCCCGACTCCGCAGTGGGTCATGAATGTATGGGCCGAGTATAGTATTTATGTTGGCATTTAATATCTTAAGCACATAAAGAACATATAATCTTTGCAAGAGACGACGGCAAGTATATGGTATATAAATAAATATCCTTGGACATTTCACGCAACGCCATCTCGTCCCAAGCTAAGCAACTTAATTCTTGTGTTATGGTAACGAGATGGATGATAAACTACTTATATAGTTTTTTTTTTGTAAATACATACATATTATAGATAGAAAACACCCAGACCCGGAACAAATACTTGTAGGTCGTACAAATATTTCTTCCGTGCGGGGATCGATCCCGCGATATGCTGCACAGCAGTCGATCGCTCAACCACTGCACCACTCGTGTCGTCAAATATGTATGAGTTTGATTCCATGGAAGATAGCCCGGGTGCTGGTATGGGATGCAACCTGTTCAGATACGCTGGTCCCTTCCCATTTACATTGAACTAACAACAGAACTAGCGCGGCTGAAAAAGCTAAAGCTAGGCTCCGAATATGATATTTTCCCATTCGGTGTCAAGACCGGTGTCCATGGGGGTCCTAGCGCTATAAATAAGCCTTTTTAAGGAAATAGCAGAAAGGTTAGTCGACATCACAGGAGACCGAAGAGCTGGTAACTACCTCGGACAAAGAATCAGTCTGGCGATTCAAAGGGGGAGCGCTGCCGGTATCTTCGGAACCTTGCCTAAAGGGACTCCTTTAAATAATATATTTTAGTAGACATTTAAGGTTGTTTAGTCTCAGGTTCATTAGTATTTTTAAGTATTTGAATGTTTTAGACACCTAATTCCAATTTCTGTACGTTAAGCCATTTTAAATACTAAAATAGAATGCCTGGCTTATTATTCTTCAACAAATACTAAATAATTAGCTATCTATGTATATCATGATAGACTGGTAAGATAACTAGCTATTATTTAATTAGCTAGACTGCTAATAACTTAACCCGATTATCTGCGAAAGTTAATTGCATTATAATAATAGGTACTTTAGGGTATCTACCTACAGAATTAAGATAAGCAGTTTTCCTGGGATTGCCAGTGATTGGTTTTATGCGCTTATATTCAAATTGTAATAAGATTGTGATAAAATAATTTGGAATATATAATACCACCGCCCAATTCCATCTTGAGGGTTTCGTGAGAGCCGACTGAAGGAAATTACACAGCATAAAACCTAGCCGCAAGACATGGCAACCCGTCTGGCCAGCGTGGTACAGTGACTTACTATCCTCCACATAATTGGAGGAGGCCCGACTCAGCTGTGGGTCTATGAGCCAAGAAGTATAAGTATATAAGTCCTCACTAATCTTTATGGCCGCTCTGAATGTAGCCGTGGGTACGAACGAACTTGCGCGCCATACATTTCATAAACAATAAGAACGTAACTCACACTAACACGCGGGTGACAAGGACGCTTAGCCCCGCCGCACATGCTCATACTCGCATTGGCTGTCACGAGCCGCGTGCGAGTGGCATTATTAAAACCTATGGCGCAGTACCAAGCTCCGCATTTGCTCTCACGTGTCGACGCACAAGCGTACATGCGGTTTGGGACTGCGCCTCGCACGCGGCGCGTGACAGCCAATGCGAGTGTGAGCATGTTGACACGTTAGAACAAATGCGGAGCTTGGTACTGCGCCATAGGTTTTAGGTACTGCCACTCGCACGCGGCTCGTGACAGCCAATGCGAGTCTGAGCATGTGCGGCGGGGCTTATGGGTGAAAAACGGCGCGCGCGGGCGTACCCTGCCTCCCCACTCCGCGTACGTCCCGCTGATACCTGATTTTGTGTTGTGCGCAGAGTAACATTCAGAGCGGCCATAAAGATTGGCGAGGACTGTAGACTAGTTATCGTCGGTAACAATAAATCTATAGCGCGTCATTCTTAGCACTTGCTTAGAATAATATGACGGATGGTTTAAACAAATGCTATATTTGGCGCGTGGCCTGATTCAAAACAATGCCATTTGTTGTTTTTTTGTTATTTTTATAGTTACCGTAAGATCCTTGCAGGTTTTCTCTGCTTACATTACGTAAGTTGATGTGAATTGTAGTGTTATGAGAGTGGTGACGGATTCAGTATGCGTTGTGTCACCACACCACTATCGAGGGTGTCGTAAGGGAGGGTCGACAATAGGAAATAACAAGGCCGACAATCTAACCACAGGAAAACCTTATACGAAACCCGTCTGGCCAACTTGACACAATAGACTTATTACCCTCCATGTAATTGGAGGAGGCCAGACTCAACAGTGGGTCACATATAGGCTAAGTAGTAGTAGTATCATTGACTACTTATTATAGTCTTTACTAAGTACTTTACTTATTACAGTACACTTGCTTACCTATAGCTACAACAAAGTGACTATACTAAACTACGGCAGTTGAAATAGCAAGCGTGCCAACAGCACGGCACTATATATAAATAAGGTCCAATAAAATAAAGCCTTACTATTTATCATTCAAGCTCCTTTATTTTGACCAGGTACTCCACGCGTTTACAGACCATCAATAGCACTGCTAATATACAATTTGTAAGCCAGCAATCTGCCCACCAAAAAGGGAACACAAATGTTCACAAAACTCCGAACAAATCTTTTTTTCAGATCTCATACATTCTTCACTCGTAAGTCCATTTAAGCCTACATTTACAGAGTCTTCATATAATTTAGCCCACATTAGCAAAGTAAAGTGGATTGCCAGGCTACAAAATAACATTTATGCACTTTGCAATCCCAGTTTTCATTTTCTTTTTTAATGGTACTTATAGTTTTTATGTTGCTGGCAACATGACATAAAGGTTATGTCACATTATTATTTTTTAGTTGTATTTTTAGCGGCATACATCTCCTTTTCCTCTATCGTACCTTGTACCTATCAACACATTTTATGCACAACAATGGTGATTCTAGTTATAATTTAAATGTGCGACACAAGCCTCCAGTTTATATTAATTTTGCGAACTTATTACAATAAAATGTATTTTAAAATCACAACAAGGTTTTATTTAAGATAATCATCCAATCTGTTATCATTTATAAAACTTATTATTGTAGCTTCCATTTACAAAACCAGCAGCGTCTTACTTCGTAACTTTGTTACCGAAAAATAGGCTTTAAAGCAATGTAAGTACAGTCAATTTTATAGTCGGACAATGCGATAGGTCGCACGGACCGTGATTTGCTCATTTGGCAGTTGACGTTTACAGTTACAAATGTAAAATAAACTATGTATCATACAGTTTAAAGTCCATTTTCGGGTAACCGTGTAAGGTGAGGCGGGGCTGATCCGTAAATGGTTGCGATCATTATTCCTTGTCATATTTTAAAGTATTAACAATTTTTATAGCTACGACACATTGAGACTAGAAAGTAAAACTTAAAACTAACATTATTATTGGAATTAAAGTTTAATTTATACATAGATAGTGTAACTGGTTTATCTCGGGCTATAACAAATTTTAAATGTAAAATAATATTACATCCATTCTTTTATTTCGAGCAGAGAAGTAATTAGATAAAATTAGTTAAGCTACTTTATCTAAAAGCGAATTTTAATCGTTATTTATATACAGTCTACAGTCTACACTACCTAACCATTTTTTTTTTATTTTAGAAGACAATTCCATTTTTAGTAATCTTTTTAAAATATTTACATTGGAAACCACGTTTTTGACAGTTGATAGCGCCTCATTGATAAATTTAAAAATAAATACAGCATACCGTGAGTTAAAATAACAAATAATTACGTTAACCTTAAAAGAAAACATTAATTAAACTACCTTAATGATATCACAGTTCATTTATGCAAATAAAGACGACAGAGTAAAATATTACAATAATAATATAATGTGTATATAATATAATAATATGAGAATTAACGAACAAATTGTTATGGCAATAGCTTGATAAACATTTCAACATAATCAACGAAAAATTGACGGTGCATATAAACAGAACTGTGTTTTGCCATGTGAAATAATGAGTCTTTTAAAATATAACAATTATCTTATACTTAAGAATATTAAAGTTTTTTTTTATTCATGCATGTCCGAGATAGATTATTTATTGACTTAATTTAAATTTTAATAATTTACTTTAAGTTAATGGTGCAATTTATTTTTGATACGTCATGCAAAGACGCGTACAACATTTAATATATTTATAAACTTTAATCAGACACTAAAATGCTTTAAAGCATCAACAAAATTGTTTACTATTAAAAAACAACTGCATACACACTTTTCTTTAATCTCAATATTAAATATACATTGAAACTTACAGTGCGTCCCCGTAGAGCGAGAATTAAGTAAATCTTCATAATTATGTAATTAATTTTCAACCTAAGATATCAGCACCTAAAGTTGAAAATGGCCAAACAATTTTTTAAGACTTAGTTACTTCTTCCTCTACAGAGACGTCAGCATAACGCTTAATTTTCAAAAGGTTTTATTATGGCAAAGACTGCGAACCGTACCTATTGATTTTATAATTTGCTGTGGGAATAGAAGTCTACAGTGCTTAGATAATTTACTCGATAAAAAAGAACGATACCTGTGGCAAAGATAAACGATTTAAACTTTATTAAAAAAAAAAATTCTAGCAAGTCGAAATCGTTGATCAATTCCACAGATAAAGTTCTTTTTGATCGAGTCAGGTCATTTGTTCCTGGATCTTATGATTTGTCCAAATGGAACCTTATTGATATGAATTTATATAGACATTACGATTGTTTTTGTTTTGTCAATAACAGCTGACACTGATACAGCTCATTCTGTAAAATAGCAGGCCTCAGAACGCTTGTATTCTATTTCCACAACAGCGATACACAAACTGTACACTAAAGGTCATGTTTAAATAAATATATTTGTTGCTTTAAAATTGTAGAAATAAATCAACTGTTTAAGATTAAAGTAGTGATGTGTTGCCGCGCAACAAGTTTTGCAATACAATGTGTGGACGTTGAAATGTTGAATGTTTTCAAGTGAAATTGGCTAGGGTATGCACACATCTATGTTGGACACAGGACCTTCAGAATGTAATCCGTTAAAAGCGTCGGCACTGTGGGGCTGTCTTCATTTATCGCCTTCAAAACTGCAAAAATAATTATACACTTTATTTACAACAAACTCTCAATTTCATTGGGAAAACTAAAAATCTATTTGTATTTTTTTACATCACTACATAGTATAAAACAAAGACGCTGTCGTCTGTCCGTCCCTATGTATGCTTAAATCTTTAAAACTACGCAACGGATTTTAAAGCGGTTTTTTTCAATAGATAGAGTGATTCAAGAGGGAGGTTTATAATGTATATTACATACATAATTGCACCCGTGCGAAGCCGGGGCGGGCCGCTAGTAAACTATATTTTCAATTATTTATACTCTCAATTGCGCACAATTATATTATAGGCATGGGGTGCCAACCTAATGTAAACTTATTTTTTTGTCACGGATTCTAATAATAAAGTTGTCAAAATAATAAAAATTTCGCCTTACGATTTTTTGTTGATTACTTGTTTGAAGTTTTCTGCCAAACTACAAAACCGATGTCGATAAAATGTATAAGGAACAAATAACAATCGACACAAAATAATATCCGAATCAGTTTACAAATGACGCAGTTATGCGGTAACCTTATCGAAGTCGGTTTTTTTTCCAAATGTCATGACCCCAGAATCGCCGACGGAAGTCATATAGAAGCTCCCCCTAAAACTTACTTTTAATAAGCACTTGGAGTGACTGGTTGTCTGGTGGGCCATTGTCTAGGTGGAAAGGTATCACTGTAGTCAGGTACTGGAACAGAAAAAAAAAATTCAATTAGTGTGCGTGTGGTGACGGATTTAGAATAGTGTCACCATCCCATTACTTCCTAAAAGGTGTCGTAGGAGTTGGTAAAAGGAATGACAACGCCGAAAACCTAGCCGCAAGAGTGCGAAAATTTGATACGCCCTTTTTCCCCGCACGGAAGAAATATTTGTACGACCTACAAGTCCTCGTTGGTCTAGTGGTTAGATGTCCCGCCTTTGGATCAACGGGTCCCGGGTTCGATTCCGGGGTCGGGCAACTGTCTTTGTCTAAAGGATGACTCACGCTAGACCGTGTCGGGTCCGAGCCGAGTGTCGGCCGTAGCACGGTCACCGAGCCGGTTCCGTGTCTGAAATTACTAAGACGGGCCTCGACCGGGCAATCATCGGCTTAAACCAGAGGCACTGGCTCGGAGTCTGGGTGTCATTTCTATCTATAATATGTATGTATTTACAACAAAAAAAAAATGTATATAAGTAGTTTATCATCCATCTCGTTACCATAACACAAGCATTAAGCTTGGGACGAGATGGCGTTGTGTGAAATGTCCAAGGATATTTATTTGTTCCGGGTCTGGGTGTTTTCTATGTATAATATGTATGTATTTACAAAAAAAAATGTATTTAAGTAGTTTATCATCCATCTCATTACCATAACACAAGCATTAAGTTGCTTAGCTTGGGACGAGATGGCGTTGTGTGAAATGTCCAATGATATTTATTTATTTATTATACTGCCGCCCCTAGGAGGTTGGCGATTATATGGGACTCCGGAAGCTGCTTGTATACCCACCCACTAAAACACCAGCGGCGTACCCTCACGCGACGATTGGCGCAATTCGCCTGGCCAGCGTGGCACAGTACACTGACTACCCTCAATGGGAGGAGGCCAGACTCAGCAGTGGGTCGTTTAAGGGCCGAGTAGTAGTATTAGTAGTAACAGCCATACTAAGCTATCATTGTCATATTGTCTCCAATGCAATTTTAAGTTTAATAGCCAGCTGAACCGATTTCGATTGAATGTCTATGGGACCAAGCAAATAAAAATATCCAATGTGTTTATAGGGTCACCGACATAGCCCACCGGATTGCCAAACTTAAGTGGCAGTGGGCAGGGCACATAGCTCGCAGGACCGACGCCCGATGGGGCAAAAAAGTCCTCGAGTGGCGAACGCGTTCCGGAAGGCGCAGTGCTGGTAGGCCTCCCACACGGTGGACCGACGACCTGGTTAAGGTCGCCGGAAAGCAGTGGATGCGGGCGGCCCAGGACCGGCCTTTGTGGAGATCCTTGGGTGAGGCCTATGTCCAGCAGTGGACGTCTTTTGGCTGAAATGATGATGATGATGATGAATGTGTTTATAAATTACGGAAGTACGGACGTATGCTTTAATATACATCCAAAAAAACAACATACTGAATTGAGATCCTATTTTTAGCCCCCGACGCACAAAGAGGGGTGTTATAAGTTTGACGTGTCTGTCTGTCTGTTGCTCCGTAGATGATAATGATGATGATGTTCTTAGACATGTTTGATGAAAATCGGTTGAGTGTGTCGTTTAAAAGTTATGGGGGGTGAAAGTGGGGAAGAATAACCGAAAGTCTGCAAAAATAATCGAATGGGGTCTCAACTGAAAGTGCATCACGTGCACATTACAAAATAATATGTTCCATGAAAATCAGTTGAGCCCTGAAAAAACTCTGGGTGTAAAAGCCCCCCTTTTTGGGGGAATGCCCAATATATGCAAATAAATGTGGTGGGGAGAAAATGAGGATGCGACAAGAATCTATGTTTTGATAAGCCTGTACCTATAACAAGGAGAAAAAAAAAAAAAAATTAAAAAATGTTCCTCCAACGCGATGTATTTTTTTTATTTGTTACTTTTTAAAAGGAACTTAGGTCATTGTGTCGGGGGTGTATTTAAATTTTTAATATTTTTTTTATGACGTTTAAAAAGCGCTATAAACAACAGCGTCTGCGACATCACTAGTAAATTTACCTTAGGCTCCGAATGTCCATTATTCAAATTGGGAGACCGCGGTGCATTTGGCCGCTTCTTCTTCTCAATATGGTACTGCCGTCTTTTATTCTGGACAGCCAACAGGAGCGAGATGAAAGTATTCTTCATCTCTTTCTCGTATTCCAGCTCGTCGCGCAGCGCCAATTCTGCTATGAGGGTCTCTGAGAACTCACGGATTAGCACTTCGAGTTCCATAAATACTTCGTTCAGTTGTGTCAGGGAGAACGTGCGCAGTTCTGAAAAAGAAATTATTCTAATTATTATATACGTCCGTGTGGTTAAAAGATTTCGAATAAATCTCAGCATAATCAGTGTACACAATTAAAAAAAACCAAACGAAATGATAACCTTTTTGCAGTCAGTTGTAGAGGCTCCAAACCGGCTAATTCATTTGAGTCAAAATCAACTAATAGTTTAAAGCGTCACTTCAAAGGCCCGGGTCGGAACTTGAGGGCTCCATTAAGGCTCCCAACGCTACATAGCATGTTCCCCCATTGGGCAGCGCAAACTGTTGCACTGAAGCGGGTAATGGTTATCGATTCGCCTTAGTTTTAGATTTACGACGCTTTAGATTTTAGTGTGTATGTCGGGGCGCTGATTTCCAACTTTCCCCGCCCCGAAGTCCCACGTCCATAACGGCTGCATAGCCATGAGGATTACAAACGTTAAAAAAATTATGTCAGTTCGGGGCAGGTTTTTGACACAGGCACTTAGCAAGAACTTTTGAATTTAGTAGCTTAATGCGAGTTAGGTATGCACTTCAATATAAAATACCAGGTTGAACTGAAACTAGAAGGTCTTGGCTGCAATATAAGGAAAATACATGAAAGGCGGCACCAGAATACGAGGCTTTAGTATTTTTTTACGCCCGTCTTGAGTTTGACTTGTGTATCTGTACGTGGTATTATAGCTTTTTTAAATAGAGAAAGTTTTTTATGAAGACTATTCAGAGGTGTGTTCGTTACAATGAAATATTGTTAACATACTTTAATAGACATACTCCGTGTGGTGACGGATTTAGAATACATAATGTCACCAACCCAAGATCATTCTATGGGTGTCGTAAAAGGCAACTAAAGGAACGCAAGAAGCAGATCACCTAGCCGGAAGAGAAGGAAAACTTGATACAAACCATGTGGCAATCAGTCTTGCCAGCGTGACCCAGTAGGCTAATTTCCCTCCATGAATTTGGAGGAGGTATGCGTTTCCGGCGACCTGATTAAGGTCGCCGGAAAACGATGGATGCGGGGGGCCCAGGACCGGCCTTTGTGGAAATCTTTGGGGGAGGCCTATGTCCAACAGTGGACGTCTTTTGGCTGAAATGATGATGATGAGCTTAGACTTTTCGTATATTATGGGAAGAAATTACCTCTACTTTTATTTCAAAAACAAAATTCTTCGCTATCACTACATAGTATAAAACAAAGTCGCTGTCGTCTGTCCGTCCCTATGTATGCTTAAATCTTTAAAACTACGCAACGGATTTTGAAGCGGGTTTTTTTATTAGATAGAGTGATTGAAGAGGATGGTTTATAAGTATAATACATGCTAATTGCCCCCGTGCAAAGCCGGGGCGGGTCGCTAGTTAAATATAAGTAGGTTTCTTTTCCATAAACCTAAATATAATTTAAAACGCAATATTTTGATTTTCACGCCAATATGGTCACGTCGTGATCCGACTGAATTAATCGCAGGCGCAAGGTGAATGCCCTGTGTGCAAAGAATCGACTGCGCTTGCGACGCTGACGTTTACGATACCCGATAACGGAATAGAGATGGGTCAATCCTGTTAATAGGCGGATCTAAATCCGGTTTTGGATATGAATTTAAACTACAATATTTTCATGTAAATAAATAACGATATGCCTCCTTTTTGAAAGCGAAAAGTCTGTCATTGGTTAGATTGCTGTTGAGGAACATTATATACCTATATGTATGTATACGGATCGGAGCAGTAAAATATCAGATAGAGTAATAATAACACATTGAGTGAAGAGCACGCGTTTGAAAGCCACGCGGTTGCAGCCAGTTACATAACATCCTAATTAAAACTTGAAGAAAAGACACTACACCAATTATCCTTTTTTTTAGAAACTTTGCTGGCATGCACAGGACTTTGCTGAAGATCATCACATAATCAAATGCATAGTTTACGATTCGACAAAAATTCATTTGTGTTTAATTTTAATGTGTAATAATCGCGGAAACCTAAGAAATCATTATTTTATTTTGTTTTTAGTACCTACATAATATGTGTTTAATGTAGCAATAGATAGTATATCGTTTAAATGAGTTTCTTATTTAAATACTTTTTATGACCATGTT
Source organism: Clostera curtula (assembly GCA_905475355.2). Classification (NCBI taxonomy): domain Eukaryota; kingdom Metazoa; phylum Arthropoda; class Insecta; order Lepidoptera; family Notodontidae; genus Clostera; species Clostera curtula. Next base: position 12,295,140 of record FR997808.1, on the reverse strand, counting down.
TTAATATGATTTGTTTAAATATAATAGTATTACGTCATAATTATTCTTTAAACTTGGAGTACTGGCTATTTTAGTCCGCCTAATTAGCTCGGTGTCAAAGTTGAAGGATCTTTAGGCATGTTTGTGTGTTATGATGTGTATGTGGAACCGTGTGACTAACAGTGGGCGGTATTTGCTGTGAAATAATGAAGCATTATTTGCCACGACCTTGACGCGCGGATCAATTGACTAATTACACTAATAGGTTTGTGGTGATAGCTCACTTCCCTAACACAAAAAGTTCAATAGAAAAGACTATTGTGCATGTGTAATAAATTGTAGGATTATCTCTAATAATATCTTATCCAAACATACCCGTAGAATACTTTTTTAAAGGTAATTGAATTATTGTAACGCGTGTATTTAGTTTAATGTTTTTAAAGAATCTACTCAGTACTAGTATATTTTTATATGTATACCAACAAAGCGTAGAATACCTACAAAGTTTGTATATAATACATTTCTGATGTTTTAGTTTTCGTCTACAGCTGGTGACTTCAAAGATTTTCCAAAATAGCTGGAGAACACGATTTTGATTCCAAGACGTTTGTTGGACGAAGAACCATAGATGACTCACAGTTGAGTCCGGTCTCCAGTTACATGGAGGGTAATTGGGCTACTGTGCCACGCAGGTTGGCACAGGGTTTCATATTAAGTTTTACTTCTGTTGTAACGTCACAATTTGTAAGTATAATCTATTTAGTAGTAGATGCATAGTTCCGGATTGGTGGAGTATAGACACTGTCAGGACCCACGAAGAAGACAGCGGACGGGACAGGGGGATATTTAGTCGATACGGTGACGCCGTTCATATTATTGAATGGCCAGTCCCCAGGTCAATGAAAATAATAAATTAAAGTCTGTTTATTATTAAGTATTGTTGGGTTAAAAATGCGATTAAATTAGATCACACTGAAAATTTTCGGATTGAAGATAGCGAGGTAGTATTTGAAGACGAAGTATTGGATAACTTGGAAGAAAAATAACTTAGACGTTAAGACCTTAGTGTAGCAGCCGATTGGCAAAGAAAACACCAGTGATTTTAAGGGCCTCCGCGCATTATGCGGCCAGGCCGCGCGGCCAAGTCGCTGCGGCCAACTAATTCTTCTACGATGTATATAGCTGCGCGTATTACGCGGCCAACGAAAAACAAACGAAAACGAAAAACATCGCGTCACATACGCGGCCTATTGGCCGCCGCGACCAATCCGCGCATTATGCGCCTAAATGGCCTGGCCGCCTAAATGCGCGGGGGCCCTAATATCCATTAAAGGAGTTCACTTTGAAGTTCAGTGGTTTAGGCCTAGGTAGAAAAACAAATGTATAATTCCATACAATACAAGACCTGGAAATGTCAATCCCAAAAATTTGCCTTTTTTTCTACCAAGCCGGCATTTCGGAAACCACTTGGCTAGGCACTATGATGATCCCACGCCGGCGTGGGGCAATGCACCGGGGGGATTTTTAATGGGTCCATACCCATTAAAAATCCCATATCCCAAGGTGGGGATATAGACACCCTACTCTGGCCTTCCCCAGGCCGGTGTGAATAGTCAACAAAGGAAATTACCCCAGCAAAAAAATAAGGCTCTATGTTGACGACAAAACATGTAAACTTACTGTCTTCGTTTAGTGGCGAGCTAAGCACTTCTTTGCCCTTCTCTAAAGCGTCGTTGTATTCCAGCAGATCTCCTTCCGACGAGGGCGTGTCTTGCATCATGTCATCAATTTCTTGGATCACCTGAAAATAAAACAAAAACTCGATGCACTTATTTATTTATATACATATAACAGCTGACAACAACAACGAGCAAACGTTATTTTTTATTTTGCCATATAAATTTTTCTATTTAAAAATAGAGGTTGATTGTAGAGGGGTTTTTTTTGGGTTAAGGTTAAGGGGGACTTAACATTTAAGGGAATGAAAATTGACTGCCTCGTTGGTCTAGTGGTTAGAGGTGCCACCTTTGGATCAACGAGTCCCGGGTTCGATTCCGGTGTCGGGCAAGTGTCTTTGTCTAAACCAGAGGCACTGGCTCGGAGTCTGGGTGTCATTTCTATCTATAATATGTATGTATTTACAAAAAAAAATATGTATATAAGTAGTTTATCATCCATCTCGTTACCATAACACAAGCATTAAGTTGCTTAGCTTGGGACGAGATGGCGTTGTGTGAAATGTCCAAGGATATTTATTTATTTTATTTATTAGATATTGAAAACACAGTGTCACCAACCAATTCCATCCCGAGGGTGTCAAAAGAGCCGATTATATATATACAGTGCAACCTTAATATAACGTACCTCAATGTAACGACTTCCTCGATTTAACAAATTCTTCGTAATCCCCTTGAATTGTCCATAAGAGTCAATATAAAATATACCTTTACATTGCGAACATTCTTTGCGTACAACCTCTTTATAACGAATTATCAACTATCAAGAAAAAGTATTCATACCTCTAATTAACGAATTTTGCCAACCCAAAACCTTTATATAAAGTTTCCACCAATAATATAACTCTTAATCTTATAATGTGATTCATGTCTCGACATGTTTCGACACGCTTTTGTTTGTACAGTAATCATTGTTGTTTTGATGGAAAGTAATGTAAACACCTCTGCTCGTCACTATTGTTAAAGATTTAAGTTAAAATGGCTCACAAACGTAGGTTAACCCACACCACACCAACAGAAACGTAAAACTATTCTTTTACCTCTTTATAACGAATTTTAGACCAATCTAACCTCAACATAACAAACCTCAGTTCAACGAATTACTTGATATTACGAATATTTTCTTGTTCCCCTCCGATTTGTTATATCGAGGTTGCACTGTACATATATATTAAAAGGCCGATAACCTAGCCACAAGAGGACAACTTGATACGAATCCATGTGCCAACCCTCTTGGCCAATATGGTGCAGTAGGCAAATTACCAACAAGGCAGTCAGTTCTATAACGAAGTAAAACTTCCTTTGTTCAGATATCAAAGCAAGCTCTTTTTTTAACCCCCGACGCAAAAAGAGGGGTGTTATAAGTTTGACGTGTCTGTCTATCTGTAGCATCGTAGCTCGCGAACGGATGAAGCGATTTCAATATAGTTTTTTTTCTATGAAAGGTGAGTTACGGGCGAGTGTTCTTAGACATGTTTGATGAAAATCGGGTGAGCAGTTTAAAAGTTATGAAGGGTGAAAGTGGGGAAGAAAAACCGAATGTCTGCAAATATAATCGAGTGGGGTCTCAAATGAAAGCGCATCACGTGCAATTTAACAAAATCTATATTATAATAAGTGTGTACCTATAAAAACTATAAAATAAAAATTAAATTAAAAATTTAAATAAACCCCCGACACAATAACCACCACTCCCACTTATTTATTACCTGACCCCTGGGCCCCCAACGCGAAGTATTTATTTTTGTTTTTTACTTTTTAAAGGTTATTGTGTCGGGGGTTTATTTAAATTTTTAATTTAATTTTTATCTTTATAATAGAAAACAGTACCTCATCAGCCGTCTTGACGGGACACTCATGGTCCTGATGCAAGCCACCCAGTATGAGGGCGTGCATATCCAGATCTGATGCCACAGCTTCGTCTTCAGAACTGTGGATCTCATCGTCCGGTGTCATTGAACCCTGCGAATAATGACGTTCCTTTAGGAATAAAATTATTTAAATAATAACGTTTTAAAGTACCGCTTAAACGTAACATTATACTGTATTGGGGGGTTGGCCAGCATGCTGTTCGATGTTTCTTGTTCTCCGTGTGGTTTTGCAAAGGTGCGTATTTGTCACATTCGTCACAATTTTAAGAAAAGAAAGCTGCTCTTTTTTCTGAAATTTTCGATCCTTCCTATAAAGCTATAGAGTTGTTGTTTTTACATCTTGTATGTACGTATGTAGTAGTGTTGGGTGAAATCGGAGCTGTGGGAAAATGCCAGCTGCGTCGGCAAAAGGTAATATTCCGTTTCATGTCATTTGCTTTGCCTGCAACATAGCTCTACGAATTGAATACAGAAAATAAATTACTAGAATGCATGTGCATTATAAGACTCACAGCTATGTCGGGCCTCCTCCAATTACATGGGTGGAACTTTGCTTACTGTACAGCTTGGCGCAAGGTTTCGTATCAAATTTTCCTTCTCTTAGGGCTAGGCTCCTTTAGGGTTTTACGACACCCTCATTCCAAATGGGGTGGCGACACACGGATTTAAATGTTGTCATAAATAGCACTTAACGTCGCAAAAAGTGGAACAGGTACAATTTTAACTGAGGACGCAATACATTTTAATGAGACTACAAAATGATTTGGCTTCCCACGCCACAATGAGAACCAACAGAGGTCATAAGACATCTTTTTGCCATCATAGCTGTATTAAGTTACATAACGGGTAAGACTTAGAAGTCATTGTGGCTTTAAAATGCTTTCCAGTTACATTTATGGATTTTTGGAATAATGAATGTTTTACGAGAATTCTATATTAAATTATGTAGAATAAACTATAATTATGAAAGAAAACTGAACTGAAACATTTGTGAAAAATGTCGTACAAAAATTCGCCGCACTAAAATACCGAATAGGAATAGCAAACACGAATAGCCATGTGTAGTGCCAGCTTAACAGAAATCGAATGTCAGTGTTCCATTAGCGAATTTCAAAGTTTCTTTTTAATTATGCTTCTACAACCATAAATATTGTAAATATCTTACCTTCATGTCGTTAAGGTTCAATGTCGGGATGTGCATTTTTCTGGAAAAGGACTTGGTCCAGTCAATCGGCAGTATGTTTCCGAAGTTGCCTGTGATAGTCCACCACATTCTGAAACAAAAAAAAACGATAGAGTTTTAGAAAAAGTTATCAAGGCTTGGGTTTTCGGGTAAGCCTGCCTTTTTTGTTTTTGTTACCTTATAGCGATAGGTTGATGTTATAAATATTATCCCAAAAATTAAGACACAAAGACTGAACGTATATTTCACTAGTGATGTCTTAGGTTTCCATTTTTGACCATTGCAGGAAATTATTTCTTGACGGTTAACTATTACTATACACATACAAACATACATATAATCACGCCTCTTTCCCGGAGGGGTAGGCAGAGACCACGTCTTTCCACTTGCTACTACGATCCTTACATACTTGTTTCGCTTCGTCCACTTCCATTATTCCCTTCATACATGCCCTTCGGTTTAGGGTACTCTTGACCTGGCCTTTTTTCAAGACGCCCCTGATTTGGTCTTGAAACTAAACGTCCATAAGTCTTTCTTAACTTAGGGACTTTACCAACCAGATGATGTAAATTGTAGATACATATGATTGGTATATGAATATCATTTGAATGAGAAATCTTAGAGATATTACTTAAAGTTTTATTTATTTAATCGCTTAAATCCGAAATTTATCCACTACGTATTAAGATTTGTATCCGATCCCGATTAAGCCAACACTATAAGTCGGTAAGTCACCGCAGGAATCTACAATGCAAGATAGTGACCATAAATACGTCTGGTTCGATTACATCAGTTTCCAAGCCCTGATTTAAAAGATATTATCTAAAGCCATAATGATTTATGAAATGAATCCTCTACTCTTAAGGCGGTAGATGATAGAAACGGGTTTGGCGGTCGAGATAATAATACAGCAAGATTAGTTACGCTTATAAACTGTTTATGATTACGAGTATCTCGTGCTACAATTAGATGATAAATTTTGGTTAGTGCATGTGGTGTTGCCTCACTAAATATTTTGTGATCGAGGTTTAAGAGGAGAAATACAAACATTTTTTGCATTATCTTTCACATTAAGTCTTAAGAAGATAATTTTATGTTGAGAGTAAACACAACATTTTTGTACTTGTGTGTATCTAAATGTATAGTTAAATTAATAATAATTTTAAAGTTTTTAGTAATATTCAATAAATAATTGCTATTTACAGTTATACTGCTACCGAATTGTAGAGCTCTGTTTCCTTACAAGCATAGCAATGCAAGATACAATTTAGAATTGGCTGCAATAGCCTATTAAAATCTGTTACCGTATAAATGCACAAATCAGTCAATGAGTACAATAACTGACGGTACCACAGATGTACGCTACGGAGTTCCCGGCATCCTCACTTCCCAATAGAGGGAAGTGCTCAATTGCGTCAGTCTCAACTCAATTATTCGCGCGCAAGGTCGATGGAATGAGGCACCGGGGTTTATCACGCACATGGTATTTACACTGGTTTTATGGACCAACTTCTTAAGATATGTGGGCTCTAAATAGATCTCAATGAGGTTGAAAGCTAAATTAAGCTGGAAGTACTAATTGTATTAAACTTCACTTTAATCTAATGCCAAATAAGAGCTCTGGAATGACTGCATTGCACCATTGGTTCCAGTCGTATCCTATAGAGCTTGAACCATATGAAGTAAATCTTGAATTAACTAGAAGATGTGTAGTAGAAACTTCCTCAAAAGTTCGGGTTTAAAAAAATAATCTACTGCCCACGAATTGCAGTAGGTAATCAGTTAACATTCTTCAAGTCAAGAATAAGAAGATCTGAATCAAAGATGGCTGTTCCATTCTCTTTGATCACTAAGAATGGAACAAATAGAAAAAAGCTGATTGAACATTTTGGGACTATAAAGAAACGGATTAGTGATAGATAGCGCGTAAAATACGTCTAAGACAAGCAACAGACTGTGGAAAAGAATTTTAATGTTGAATGGTTAAATCTTCGAATTTTCTCCAACGACTACTTACAGATGTATTTAAATGCTGTTGAATATTGTTGATGTTGTTGATGTTGATACATAGTTAAAAAAAAATCTAATGTTTATAAATTTATGGATCAGGATCTATGCTGTTCTGAATTTAGCTTGAGCGTAATACAGATCATGAAAGTCATGGGCCGAGTGAAGTAAAGTCTTATATCGCCACTCTATGTGTACCATGAGATAGATATCTATATCTAGGGAATCTCGTAAAAGATTCTGGAAGAGCGATATAGTAGACCTGCCGAAGTGAGTCAGCCGGAGGCACAAATTGGCGCTAATTCGAGATCACGCAGCACTCCACTGCTCAATTGAGGAATGTGTCACTTTATATTACGTGTACGTCTGCATCCAAGACATGGTAAACAGCTTAGCGTATGTTGTTTCTTTTACTGTTTGTAAGAATAGCCAACAGAAAGTAAATCCACTTCTATTAATTAAAATGAAATCGAAAGGGTATTTTATTTTACTACTAATGAAAGGCACCCTACAAGAAATGATGGCTTCACGGATATGATCGTTTTATTTTATTTTATTCCCAACGTTTCAGACACTTTGCAGTGTCCGTGGTCGCGGGACGACTGGGAATAAAATAAAATAAAACGATCATATCCGTGAAGCCATCATTTCCTGCAATGTGTAAAGATCGTGAAAACCTAAGACATCATTAGGCACCCTACAATCTAAGAATGGTGCGCTTAAATTCAGTCTAATGAATGACGTATTTCTGTCGTCTAGTGAAACCATATGCTCGTCCTTAATCTTAATTGCCCTAGTTCACCCTAGGAGTCTAGTTGTCTAATTTTAGTCCTAACTAATTGCATTGCGCTTCTCAATTGAAAGTACCGAGTATTCATGTTGATGTTCCTCAATGAAGTGCATCAGCAAATTAAATGTGATTAAATCAAGAGAAAGTCTAAGAGGTAACTAGGAAATCTCTCTTTCGATTAATTTCTAGGATTATTTAGGTTACTGTAATTTATAGCTTGTATTCTTAACTAATTTCAGAAATAAAATGCTCATCGGAAGATCGGTCCTGAATTTTTTTAACAAGTTTATTCCTTCAGTCCTCTTGTAGGCAAATGTTAAACGCAGCATAAAAAAAATCACTAATTCACTAAGAAGCAATGAGATGTACTGGAGTTACATTTAGGCCAGTGCTCTGTATATTTACGTCGTTATACCTCCTGCCTAATATAGAGTAATATTGTAGGACCATCTTTGGCAAAGTGTACTATTGTTTTAGTAAATCTAATCTCACAGCGACATATATAGTTATCTAACCTAGAATAACATGTGTCGCGTATTGTAGTATGTGACAAGACTTTATAAAGCTATCTCCATTATTGGGTATGTTCCATATTGTTAAGGATTATGTCACTAGAGCCGATTTAGTTTGTGCATTTTACGGTTTTTAAAGTACATTGTTGTGATAGTTAGCGCCTATCCAAACTATTCTTTCAGTCTTTATTTTAAGCAATTTATTTATTTTAGCTGCTTACATTGTTGGAAATGGTTAGGAATGGACTTTGAACGCTGCTTCCTACTATCCAATTATGGGGCTTGAACCGAATACGAACTTCAAACTGAAATTCAACACAAATAATTGAAAATACTTATTACGTAATTTTAATCTACATAAAAAAATACCGTTTTTTTAATGTTTGTGACATAACGGTTTCATTAATAAAAACACTTTTTTTATTTGATCGATATTGGTTCCAGATAAGTCCCATAGAAATCGCAATGAGTTCCGAATTTTGGTATAAAACTTGAAATAAGTGAAGAACATAGATTTGAATGAGGACGATTTTTGGCAAATTATATAGGTTTAGATTACTTTCATACCGAACAAATATTTGAAGCTAAACAGAAAACAATAAATCAATGAAGAAAATTTACCTAGTAACATAGAACTTACATAAATTGTATCCTTCCTGCGATGGGAGGAGACCTGACTTAGTAGTGGGTCATTTATGGGCTGAGTATTAAGTATATAACTTACGGTAAATCACGCCAACTGTTGCATGATGTCAACCACATTGAGTTTGGGACAAGGGGAGATAGATAAAATGCGTTGCGTTAAGTAAAGCACAAAAAGATCATTTTAACATAAGTGCGCCGGCAAACATTACGTCACAGGCCACATGGCCATCTGTTCTGATAGAGATGGCACTGGAGACTCATTTCGCATGTTCAGTATATTATTATCACGAGCTGTGTGGCAGCGCGTTGTCATAAATAACTTTGCAATGACTTTTACAGTTATCTGAATCAGCACTACAAATTAAGTCAACCAAATGACATTGCGGACGTCGTGGCGTCTAGGCAACAGAGAAACTTGTTGTCACCAGTTATTGATGATTAAGTCGAGGCTTTCCAACGGCAGTGCCGCAATGGCTGGACCCGCATAATACTAGCATACTTACCAATTTTTCTACATATTAGGAAAAAAAATATTTAAAAGAAAAAATGTTTTTGTCATAGTAATCAAGTAATCAATGTTTTGAAGTGGTCCTCAGCCGATTACTTTTTCTATCGATTGTGTTCATATTTCTAGATACGTTCATCGATTGACGTTAACTTCAACTTTATTTTATACTAGCTGAGTCCCGCGATGTTACCTGCGGATATTGACGTACCGCGGGGTCTATCAATCAAAATGTTTTTTATTCGAATCTTGCGAATGCTTTCAAATAGTCAAAGATATTAAGAGAAATTATAAAAATAAAAATAATAAAATTAATAATTTAGTTTTTACCACCGGTTCGGAATGCCATTCCATAGAGAAGAGCCGGCAGAAACTCCATGGTTGCTCTTTTAAATAAAAGGGTTACAATTATGGTGGTACATACAAGTCTGACAGATTAGTGAAAGCAATAACACGCATAAACATGTAGCAGTCAAAAATATTTTTTGAGATGCTACATTGCTATTCACCGACATAGCTCAGAGAATTACCAGACTGAAGTGGCAGTGGGCTGGTCATATCTGTAGAAGAACCGACAACCGCTGGGGTAGACGAGTTCTTGAGTGGAGACCGCGAATCGGCAAGCGTAGCGTGGGACGGCCCTCTGCTAGATGGAGCGACGATCTGCGAAAGGTTACGGGCAGCAACTGGATGCGTCAAGCTGAAGACAGGGCGCTATGGCGCTGTTTAGGGGAGGCCTATGTCCAGCAGTGGACTAGTGTGGGCTGATGATGATGATGATAGTAAAAAATTAGAATATAAAAATCAGTGAAATTACTCAAATTACATAGTGCGTGCTGAAAAAAGTAGCCGTAAATTATTCCTTAAATCATCAGCTACGTATCAGTGATAGTGAAAGACACCCTCAACTGAAGAATTTATACTTATGAAGAGAAAGACATGAAAGATGCTATTGGTTACAAATCGGAGCAAGAGCGCCTAAAGAATGGAGTAAGTGGAATTGTCATGGCCGGATACACAGTCCAGGTGGTCCAGTGACAGATTCGGGATCATCGCCAGCCCATGACCCACAGCTAAGTAAATTTGCTGCATTGGCGTGGTGAAGTAAAGGCTATGTAGGTTGTGACAAAGGCTATACATTGAGTAGGTGTGTAACAGTCAAGCCATAGACGTAATAGGCTTAGAAGCCCACTATTTTTTATTTATTGAAGCCATTATAAGTAAGCCTAATTTGCACTCGGTCTGTGCTTTTTGTAAGTATCCAGAGTTCTTGTGGAATATTTTATACGAAAAGATTACTTTTTAGTGATAAGGCCGCCAGTTGAAAATTCTTTTCCTTTAAACCTACTAATATTATATAGAGGAAATATTTGTATGTAACGAATTGGCTCAAAAAGTACTAGACCGATAAAAAAATTCTTTCACCATTTGCATGCTATATTAGCCTATATTATATGCTTAATATAGCCTATTTTAATTGCAAGAAAAAATAAATGTCCGCCCCTGCGGATCCGGGTTAGGTGTTGGTAATGGTATATTGCTTTTAAGTCCATTATAAAACGCACGACTGTATAAACTTAAGTAATTATGTGGCGCTCGCTCGTACATTGAACGAGTTTCAGTCTCAATTCTTCACTACATAGTATAAAACAAAGTCGATGTTGTCTGTCCGTCCCTATGTATGCTTAAATCTTTAAAACTACGCAACGGATTTTGAAGCGGAAAGTTTTTTTTAATAGATAGAGTGATCCAAGAGGAAGGTTTATATGTATAATACATGCATAATTGAACCCGTGCGATGCAGGGGCGGGTCGCTAGTAAGAAATATTTCAATGAAACTATCACTCTGTGTGTTACTCTATGCTATGTCTGTCCCACGTTCTGGCCAAAAAGGTCTAGCATGCGTGTAAGTCGCTAAACGCAATGCCAAATAGCCAGTCCATTGGCCTCGAAAGGTTTCACCATGTCTGCATATATGGAGAGTACCGTTAAGCTGTTTATACCACTTATTAGCGAAATGATTTGTAGGTTTCTTGCAAGTAGGTGCATCGTGTTTGCAAACTATTCTGTGTTGCAGCATTAACTATTTTGATTGCATAAAATTGCGAAAGCGGTTATGAATACAGCAATAATAAATGTTCCTTTTTTAAATTGGCGTTGGAATTTTAGCTAATTAATTAAAAATAAATACATATATATGTCGTGGATAACGATATCGTTTTATTAAGTTTCTCAATTGATTGTTAACACAGTAGTGCGGCAAACGCGGTGACGTCAGTTGTTTTGCAATGGCGGCACGTGGACAGAGTCGTAATGGAAAGTGAGGTTGGCTCGATCAGTCAGTCGACGTTGGGACACGGACCGAGACACTTCTCCGTTGCGAACCTGTCGGTTTGTCTATCTAAGTGTGTTAACTGAACATTGTTATTTATACTGTGGTTAATATTGTGAATTATAAAGTTACAAGTAATAAACCTCGTACCAAGTCAAGATGATGACGACTCTATCGCTCAGCCGTCGCTATCTCCGACATCAGAAGTGGTATGTAACTCAGTCAGCCCACGTGGAGAAAACAGTGTAGTGATAATGTGTGTACTTCTGTACGCGATGGAAATAACCGATAATGGCGATTCATTGTCACTATAAAGGAGACATTAAGCTACATGAAGATTGTTCTGAACTGAAGATCACAAGCGGCAGTCATAGTGCGGCGATTAACCAAGTGGGGATCACTTGCTTTCATTGTGATGGACAAGGACACTACGCGTCTAACTGCCCTGAGTGGAGCAGCAGGAAGGCGAGCAACAGTACTGTGGTCAGCCAGGTCAAAGAATAGTGAGTGGATCTGTAGTAAGCGCACCAGCTGCAATTTTACGTCACTCCGGTGAGCAGTTTCCATTTTATTACTCGGGTATATTGTATGGTATACGAATTTACGATAGTGTGATTTTGACCGGTGTAAGAAAATATTATTTGAGGTTCTTTTGCGTGTTTACCTGTTAATTACTTGCGATACGAAGTTTAGATTGCTGTGCTTGTTTAGCTTGACGGTTCATCGGTCTGGCGTCGTATTTTCGCCAGTTTATAGCAAAGTTTTCCAAGATTATGGAGCCATTGTATGCCTTGATTTGCATCGGTAAGGTAGCCTAAACGTGAGGCGATAGGACAGCAGATCCAGATTTCAAGCGATCGGGTTTTCGGTCGGCAACTGTGGAATGTCACAGCTGCGGTGGAATGGGTCACCGAGCATCAAATTGGCGGTGAAAGGCAAGGCAGCTAGTGCTGCCACTGCACACTTCAGCGTCAGGCTCTGCGGGGCCGCGGCCGCGGTCGGACTTAGTCTGTTTCAGGTGCGGCAGCGCCGGACATTTGGCAGCGAGGTGTCCACGTGGCAACAACGTGGCAACAGCGGAGGAGCTGGCGCGGCGGTAGGCGCAGGCGGTTCGGAGCGGCGCCTGCGGCGGCGGCGAGTAACGAGATACATGTGGAAGTTTGCTATGTTAGCAATCCCAGCGGTACGCTGATGAACGCTTGTGAGTCGTATCCATTTTATTCTGATTCTGGTGCCGAGTGCTCTCTCATCAAACATTGTGTTGCATCGAAGCCAAGTGGAAAGAGTTATGAGCAGCCTCAAAAATGTTGACTGTTGTAGAAGTTAGTCCAAATAGGTCATGGCAAGATGCGTTAGATGATGTCCAACTTGCTAAAATAGCACGATTCATAGGGTAACTAAGGCAAGTCCATTAGAATTGTTAGTAGGTAGAGTAGCTAGGCCACTAAATTTATTAACTATTGACGATCATGAGGTTGAGATAAATTTGAGAGATTAGGGAACAAGCTGACAAATTAATGGAAAATAATGCACAGCTTGATAAATTAAGATTCGATAAAAATAAGGCAAATGTGACTAGATTTGTTAAGCCAGGGTTCTAACTCAGAACTTCTGAACTACAAGTCGGAGTACTGAACCACTAGGCCATTGAGACTTATGATACGAAAGATGGTCCGTATCGAGTCTAGTCCCTTCTGAGAGTGAGAGTCGCCTCTTACTACGCCCACGTGAAAAGCTGGGGTGGCACTATTCTCTGGAGCGGTATGTTTGAAGTATGGTGGGTCGTGGTAATAGCGTGGTGACTTGTGGGCCATATGCAAAACATCTTAACAGTGCTCCGGTAAACGTATCTAAATGGCGAGGTGGCCATCTAGATATTTAAACAGGATTTATGTGAAGGGCGAGGTGGCCAAATATACAGTCAAGGGCGAGGTGGCTCTATGAAGTATAAAGGGCGAGGTGGCCAAATATACAGGGTTGATCACTATTGGTTCGAGCACATGGCTAAGTGCGTTCGTAAGTTTGTCTATGGTTGTATTACTTGTAAACTATCTCAATCGCAATCAGGTCGCCCGCAAGCGGGACTTCATCCAATTCCTAAGATTAGTATCCCGTGGCATACTGTGCACGTTGACTTAACTGGCAAACTAAGTGGAAAAGCGATTGCAAGGAGTACGTCATAGTTTTAATTGATGCGGTCACAAAATTTGTTCCCTTATATCATACCCTGAGAATAGATTTGGCTAGAACAATTAAATCCCTTAAATCAAGCGTCTTTAGTTGGAGCTCCAGTTAGTTATTGCAGATCTGGGACGATGCTTTGCCAACAAAGAATTCAAAGTTTTTTTGTCAGTTTCACGGTGTTTCTTTCCGTTTGATAGCTACGGGTTCAAGTCGCGCTAATTGCCAAGTAGAAAGAACAATGAGCGCGTTAAAAAGTATGCTGACCGCGATAGAAGCGTCTGATAGGTCCCGGCATGAAGCGTTAGAAGACGTGCAATTAGTTTTGAATTCCTCTGTCCACCGTGTAATACAAGCGAGTCCACTCGAGTTTCTGATAGGACCTTTAGCTAGACCATTTAACCTATTAACTTTGAATGATTCCGGACCGGCAGTAGACATTAGTAAGAGAGCAAGCGGCCACATACATAGAAAATAGTGCCAGTTACGAAAAAAAGTAAAATTTGATAAAACTACAAGTTAAAGTGGTAAAGTTTGATGTTGGTAATTTAGTTTAAATTCAGAACGAAGAGAAACCAAACTAAATTAGACTCGAAATACAAGGGACCGTTAAAAATTGTGGAGTTACTTGATGGTGATCGTTATTTGTTGAAATCTTTGACCGGTAATAGAACATAAAAATACGCTCACGACTGTATAAGGAGATTCCACTAAGCAGTGTGCCCGTTGAGTTAAATTTGTCTGATGAAGATGGTGAGGAGGTTGCCTCCAACAGTAAAAAAGAACACATACCTTGGCTAGGTCGCACTACACGCACTAGTCTGTAGTCGTAACTGCAACTCTGGGAGTTGTACAGAGCGCGATGGGCAGCTAGTGATGTGGCGGGGACCCGGGTCTCGAGAGAGACTATTTGTATGGTCCTGTGTACTGGGAGTCGTGAACTCTAGTTAAAGTGTTGGTCGTATCGCTTGGAGCGATGACGATATGGGTGACATGTGAATTGTCACTAGCTGCTGGGACAGCTGGGCCATGTGTTGTGTAATTATTACTTTAAACCTACTGTTTTAAAGTATCAGTATTGAGATTTAAAGATTATGGGCTTAGAGGAATCTTTCGTGTTAAAGTTGTTAAAATTATTTGTATGCTAACGTGATCTCTGTTAACTTGATTCTTAAGATACGATTACGGAACATTACCGTCAGGTTGGCCGAACGTGAAAATGTGCCTCAGTTGGTTATTTTGTTACAAGTACACACGAGGACGTGTGCTTCGTCAGGCTGGCCGTGTCGTGGATAACGATATCGTTTTATTAAGTTTCTCAATTGATTGTTAACACAGTAGTGCGGCAAACGCGGTGACGTCAGTTGTTTTGCAATGGCGGCACGTGGACAGAGTCGTAATGGAAAGTGAGGTTGGCTCGATCAGTCAGTCGACGTTGGGACACGGACCGAGACACTTCTCCGTTGCGAACCTGTCGGTTTGTCTATCTAAGTGTGTTAACTGAACATTGTTATTTATACTGTGGTTAATATTGTGAATTATAAAGTTACAAGTAATAAACCTCGTACCAAGTCAAGATGATGACGACTCTATCGCTCAGCCGTCGCTATCTCCGACATATATATAGAGACTTAAAATTAATGCGTACGTAACTCATTCGCGAAAACTACCTGTTTAGGTATCTAAATGCGAATCCTTTAATATTGAATAATTAAAAAAAATACAAGGTAGACCTGTGTAAGGAAAACGGATCAAATCATATTTTACAAAAAAAATCAAGAGAAAGTGCAAGTTAGGTACTTAACAATTAATGCTTGGGTTTTCAAATATTTCTGGAATATAATTCTGTAGCGGTTCATATGATTTCATCATTACAACGATTTAAGCCTTTGTGAGTAAATAAAAATGTACAAATCAATTCAAACGATGTTCAATTTAATGAATATAAAAATGCATTTAATACAAATAACCCAAGGTACATATTTGCATGTAGGTTATTACGTTTGATTATTACATTAGCTATGCATGTAATTATAAAATACAAATTTATGTTTTTAAAAGCGGAACTGGGACTCTTACTCAACATAGAGTTCACACAAAATGTCGAATTTAATTTAGGCTTGGCCCACAGGCTATCAGTCCTTGGTGTAAAAGCCCTAACAGTCATCAAACTGCCGATAACAGTTGTACAGTTTATCAATGTTAAAAGCAACCAGCTTTATATGCCAGACTAAACAACACCATAACTAGTAACTAAATAATATATGGCCCAAGAACAAAACCATAAAAGACTTAACGCAAGGAGTTCCATAAATCATAAACACATCAAACAGTAGGTAATACATTGGAAGGCCGAGATTATTACGTTTTGCTGTAGTTTATGAGCAGTAAACAAAATGTCATTGGTAAGGTAAGATTTCCTTACCGTAAGGTAAGAAGCTAAGTAAGGTAAAAACTTAAGAAATTAGGAGTGAAATTGAAAAATTGCATCTCTAAGAAATTTGATATTACCTACGTAAAAAAACGACAAATTATTTATCAAACGAGTATTTCTTTGATTACTTATTTGAATGAATAAAAATATTAGACGTAACTAAAAATTTAAATGATAAAATATGCAACCGGTACGTAATTAAATTTAAATACTTGGCTACTATATAATTATTTCCTAAAATTGTGTTTTACTACTTAAGTATTGTTCGTTTTTGGCAAAATTTAGCCTATAATTGCCTCTTTTTGTTTCAATATTATAATTATGGCTTTTTACTTTCCATCAATATCGCAATCAAAGCGCTCTTTTTATTTTTCGTTACAATTTGATAAGACAATGAAGCTTCATACATTACAATAGTTTAAACTACAGTATATGTCTCACAAAAGGAACGCAAGAGCAAGAGGCAGTCCATCTACGCCCAAGAGAAGGAAAACTCGATACAAACCCTGTGCCAACTCCGGTTGCCAGCTTGGAACAGTAGGCTAATTTCCCTCCATGAAATTGGAGGCAGCCCGACTCAGTAGCGGGTCATATATGGTCTGAAATTATGACGATGATGATAAGTATCACTAGTTAGCATTTGAACTTCCAATTCGGAAACCATGCGTAATTATGGTGTGGGTTGAAGTAGAAACACATGATTTCGTATCTGTCCTAAAAA
The DNA here is from genome assembly GCA_905475355.2 of Clostera curtula. Taxonomy (NCBI): domain Eukaryota; kingdom Metazoa; phylum Arthropoda; class Insecta; order Lepidoptera; family Notodontidae; genus Clostera; species Clostera curtula. The sequence continues at coordinate 12,278,244 of FR997808.1, read as the reverse complement.
GGCAACGAGATTTACGATGTGAAAAACATAGCACAATAGACACTACACTAGTTGACATGGCAAGTATTGATGCTTTTAATTTTTTTTATAAGAGATGACCATAATTCAATAACTAAAGGCTTTTTGAGACATCTCTAATTTCAGAGGGCGACACATATCAGGTATGCAATATATACTAATTTTATCATTATAACTAATATTTTTTTTATTAAAAACTATTTTTATATAAAAAAGTAAATAAAATTTAAAATTTTATTTTATTTATAATTATTGACTGACTGCCTCGTTGGTCTGGTGGTTAGATGTGCCGCCTTTGGATCAACGGGTCCCGGGTTCGATTCCCGGGTCGGGCAAGTGTCTTTGTCTAAACCAGAGGCACTGGCTCGGAGTCTGGGTGTCATTTCTATCTATAATATGTATGTATTTACAAAAAAAAATGTATATAAGCAGTTTATCATCCATCTCGTTACCATAACACAAACATTAAGTTGCTTAGCTTGGGACGAGATGGCGTTGTGTGAAATGTCCAAGGATATTTATTTATGCCACAGCTTCTTATTCAGTTTCCTAACCTCTACTACTATTTGTCAGCCTATAAATGACCCACTGCTGTGTCAGGCTTCGTGGAGGGTAATTAGCCTACTGTGCCACGCTGGTGGACGAGTTGTCACGAAACCCTCGTGTGAAGTTTTCCTTCTCTTGCGGCCTTTTCATTTACTTCACAGAATGGAATGGGATGACACTATGTTTTCTAAATCTGTCACGACACGGATTCCCATCCTCGCAGCTATATTATTATATATACGCAAATTTACCAACCTACATCAGGCTGGTAAATTTGCCAGTAGTTTTAGTGTGTCAAAATCAAAATGTTATTTATTCGAATAAATACTTTTAAACGCCAAATAATAAAAAAAGAAATCAATGATTTAAAAACAAATAACTTATTTTTTTACCACCAGTTTAGAATGCCGTTTCACGGAGAAGAACTGACAAGAAACTGCATTCTTAAACTGCATACTTGCTTATTAAAATAAAAAGTTTAGAACGATGGTGGTTAAAATAACTGACAGATTACTGACGTGTCAGGTACTAAAAATAAAAATTTTTCTTTTTATAAAGAAATACTGATCCACGTATGTCACTTGAAGTGGGATATTAGTCATCGTAAAATATAGAGGTTCGAGCGCTGCTTTCTCATTTAACATTAACTTGAGTCGTTGAGCCGTGATCTTCTGATTATGGCAGCGGATGGAGTCAAGATGACCAAATCCACGGCAGCGTTTAAGGGCCTCCGCGCATTATGTGGCCAGGCCGCGCGGCCAAGTCGCTGCGGCCAACTAATTCTTCTACGATGTATATAGGTGCGCGCATTACGCGGCCAACGAAAAACATCGCGTCACATACGCGGCCTATTGGCCGCCGCGACCAATCCGCGCACTCCCAAGCCGCGCGACTGGCCGTGCGGCCTGGCCGCCTAAATGCGCGGGGGCCCTAAAATCACGATATCTCGTCGATTTTCGCACTGAGTAGTAATAGATAAACAATTTTTTTATTACTTTATTTTTGTAGGGGTGAAACCCTTTTGGCCTGTTTAAATAATCAATGTCGTGTAGGTAATTGTTGTACAAATTAAAGTATGTTGCCTTTGTATTTATTTCATATTATAATAAAGGTTATTTTATACACTTTGTTTGTGGTAATGCTCTCATTGCCGCTCACATTATGAGGGTCCATTGTTACTATTACTTCACAATATGTACATTGTTCAGAAATACAATATCGCCTCAATTTGCCGGTCTGACGGTCTTTGAATATCTTCATCTGAGTAACAATAAACATACCTACATGAGTATGCCTGGAACAATTTCGTGATGCTTTTCTGTAGTATCTTGTGCGCTGTTTTAGACTTAACTTTATCAATTATACGCTTTAAGGTTAGAGTTTCGGGTGTGTAACGGGCACACCAGAATCAAACCACGCCAAATACACCTCATCTTTTCGGACCCAAATCGGATCAGAATTTATTCGTGTAATTATGAAATTGATTATACCTAATCCCGACTTACTGACAGGTCGCAAGGTAAGCCAGACGTTTGTAGATAATCCCCTAGCGATAAACTCTTAACATGTAAATGGACCTAAACGGTAGCAAAAAAGAATGAATGGGCCTCTACTATGTTTTTACTACGTAACAATTTCTAGCCAAATTTCATTTGCATACACAAGTCGAGCAGCGAAGGTGATTATGTCTGCTGCAACAATAATAACTAGAGGACAAATGGGTAGCCTTATTAAATAATCATCTGTAATTTACATTTGCTTTTTTATTTGAATAATTGGTTTACATTTGTTCAATGAACATTGTATGAGGCATTTCTTATTCTTACTACTCGTAGTGGTCACGCAGCTGTCAAAATTCGACCTTAATTAATTTAAATTATAGTTCTATTCTTAATTTGAACACAGACTTTAACAATAAACAATAGTATTATATGAGTGTGCGTCAAATACAAATACGTGTGTGTAATATTTTGTTATTGATTTATACCCTGTACAAGATAGCATGATCGATTTGACAGATGTCAATTTTTCAGATCGACATAAAGGTATGATTCCGAACTACGTCGCGGTAATGGGGACCAGTAGTGCCGCGGTAGCACTTCTGCGTGCAGCGTACTTCGGAATCATAACTTTACTTTGCAATGACGAACAGTGATGGGAAACAGATAATATCTAGTAGTCCAAAAAATAACGTTTTAAAATACTTGTAACTGTGACAAGATGGTGTGGGTGTATTATGTGTGAAATTCTTTATCACTTTTTCTTCACTTTTTATGGCAATATTGGAATAAAACACATTTTCATTTTGTAATAAAATTCGTTGGCCTTCGCACATTATATTTAACACTTCTACAATTATTATTTTCTTTTCTTTTTTGTTTACTTTCATGGTCTGAACCACCTATTTAAATTTGGCGGGAGGTCCAAAAATAACCCTGTAATATTAAATAGGAACTTATTATGAATTTTGACCCGCCATCGCTTATCTACCCAATGTGTATGGTGTACCCAATTTCTAGTGCAATAAACAATTTCACACATAATACACCCACGCCAACTTTTCACTGTTACAAGTATTTTAAATCGTTATTTTTTGGACTACTAGATATTTTCGGTTTCCGGTCACTAGCCCATCTGTCAAATCGATCACGTTATCTTGAACAGGGTATAATGTATTTTTATGCATAATTTATAAATACTTAAAATATTAGCATTCTGCACTCCTTCTCTGTAAAAAAAGTGTGGGAAATTTTAAACTCCTCTGTCCGCGCAATTTTCGTAAAAATCTATAGTTTTTGTTTCACGTACTATTAAAGTTATACTTAAATAAATTTCCTGTGCGCCATGGAAAGTTAAAAAAGCAGACGACAAAACAAAACAAAGACTTCGCTCCCGGCTAAGGTTTCACGGGTTCTAAGAATTCCCTTGCGACAGGATTTTGGTTCTCGCATTCTTTTTTAACCATTAAAGGCATTGGCGCACGTAGGGTTCTCAACACATTAAAATATTCAGAATTATCAGAATATGGTATCGACATATTCGATAAAATAGTTTTAATTCATTTAGTTTGATACAAATTTATCGAAAGTCAAAGAGCGTTAGAATTGATGTACTTAAAAAAAATGGCATTTGTTTGAAAGGTACCTTGATTGAGTACTTTGATTGAAGGTATAAACGGTGTGGATATCCAAAATGAACAATTTCGGTTACTGGAATAACTTTAAATTTGATAATGTTAACGTTAGTAACAACCTTATTTTTTATTGCGATGCGTGACAGCCCTACAGTCAAGGCGACTGGCGAGCCGCTTCAAAGATTTCACACTTGGATCTCAAACATTTTCAAAAGCCGTTTCTTGGTGAACTCAAACAGGTCTGGTCCGACGGCGAAATTGTTTCACAGTTAAATTGTATCAAAGATCTTCAGAGTTCAACCAGCCAAATTTGAATTTTTAAAATCCCAAGAATATTCTAGAAAATTCGCAAGGTTTGACATTCTAAAGCACTAAGTCGTTAGTTTTAATAGTATCTACATATTTAGTATAATTCTAGCTTATGATATAGTTACACATACATATATGTATAGTAAGATTCCGTGTGGTGACGGATTTAGAATACATAGTGTCGCCACCCCATGCCCCATTCCATCCTGAGGGTGTCGTTAGAACCGACAAAAGGAAAACTTGATACGAAACCCTGTCCCAGCCCGTCTGGCCAGCGTGGTACAGTAGGCTAATTACCTTCCATATAGTTGGAGGAGGCCCAACTCAGCAGTGGGTCATATTTATGGGCTGAGAAGTAAGAATAAGATATTGGCAACAGTTAGCAAAGAAAAGCCGAGTAGCTACGTAACCGGCAAATAACTTGAACACTGATCGACCAAGCAGTGGTTTTGTGGCAATATTGCTCTTTAAGTTTACCGGCTACTGTATTGTTTCAAAAAGAGGATTGACTCATTGTCAGCTCGTCTTCTATTTCAAGTACAGTATATCATCCTGCATTTAAGTTATGAACTCAAGAAGAATAGTACATTTCTGGCTGTATCGCGCCAGCTTTTGCCAGTCCTACGGGCGAGTTAATGAAAAATAGTAATAAGTGAGTCAAAATTCGAATTTAGACCGCGTACTGGGGTATATTTGTAGGTAATGTACCTAACCTATTTATGTATAATTACGTTTTAATATGTGAAGAACGTCTGCAGCCATCCAGGGAGAGATAAGTGAATGAGGTGAAGTTCATATCAAGTGCTACATACCTACTCGTAAATACATTTTATCACCAAATATGGGTCATGAGTCATGCATGACCCATTCAAATCGCAAAATAATAACTGTATTATTATGAAAAAGATAATTTATGCATATGAATATACAATCAGTAATATTGCAAAAACCTTAAATAATATAATTTAATAACTAAAATAAAATAAATAATATATTATTAAAAGGAGTTCCTTTATGCAAGGTTCCGAAGATACTGGCAGCTTTCCCCCATCGAATAGCTAGACTGATTCTTTGTCCGAGGTAGCTGCCAGCTCGGTGTCCTGTGATGTCGACTAAACTTTTTGCTATTTTCGTAAAAAGGCTTATAAAAAAAGTAAAAAATAATGTCCACCCAATTCTTGTTTAATGTTTTTATTACTTTTTAGGCATGGCACGAGTATAATAACTGAACTCATTGCAGCCAGGATAGGTCACGATGGGACTTTGGAATATCGTCTTCTTGGGGTTTTTGTTGTATCACTACATAGTATAAAACAAAGTCGCTGTCGTCTGTCCGTCCGTATGTATGCTTAAATCTTTAAAACTACGCAACGGATTTTGAAGCGGTTTTAATAATAATTAATTTCTAAATAGATATGTATAATAAAAAGCAAATGAATGCTTAGTGACAAGGTAGATGCAAAAGAAAAATATATACAAGAGCTCACGCTCTGGTAACAGCAATACACATATGTATGGGGAAGAAAGATCGCTGCGACCAACTGACGTTTAGAACAGTCAAATTACTAAGCTTTTATTCTCAAATATTGTCGTCATCATTTTGAATCAGCTTACTGTGCCATGTAGGTAGAAATCAACTTGCCGGTTCTTTTCTGGAGAGACCTCTTACTTGTAATTTATGGACGATTTATAGCGATTATTATAGTCCTAAAAATAAACTCATTTTTGACATATAATTGAGTCTCATCCGTACCATAACTATTGTAATCTATACATCACTACATAGTATAAAACAAAGTCGCTGTCGTCTGTCCGTCCCTATGTATGCTTAAATCTTTAAAACTACGCAACGGATTGTTTAATAGATAGAGTGATTCAAGAGGAAGGTTTACATGTATAATATAATTCATGCTTAATTGCACGCGTGCGAAGCCGGGCCGGGTCGCTAGTATAATATATATCTTTAAAGGAGATTTCCACGTACATAATATTATTCACTCATCACGGTATCTCTGGAACCATATGACCTAGAGACTTGAAATTTGGTAGGAATATTCTTTTCACCGAGTAGAGGTCAGCTAAGATTTTACGAAATTCCACCCACAAGGCGGGTTGCGGGGCGTTTAAATATTTACTAAGGTAAAACAAAGTTTGCCGGGTCAGCTAGTCTGACTCGAAGCTAGAAATATAATTCCAGCTGACTAAAGCGCAGTTTCTCGACGAGGCATACTTCTTAAACGATCATTTATCATTGGTAAATATGCACCGCTAATACGACAATAACCATATTATAACAATTGAACAGAATATGACAAATAGCTATTCAATGGATAGTACACAAAAGCCAACTTTATCGTTTTTATAATAAAGTTTAAAATGCCAGAGATCATGCCACTGTTGACATTAGGAGTAATAAATAGGCCATTGTCAGCATGTTTTCCCGGGAGGCGTCAGTTCTATGGGTGCCCTTTGATAATGTCGAATGTATATTATGTCCTAATTGTGATAAAGGTTGTCTTGTTAACCGACTTCAAAAGAAGGAAGTTCTCAATTCGTCGGTATCTTTTTGTACGAGTGTTAGCGCATAACTCCGGACTTGAAAATTCTGGACATTTATAAACTGGATTGTTCCTTTGGAAATAAACAGACTAGATAAAGAGGTTTTCACCATACAATCTAAGCAGTAACGTTACGTCTTAAAATCTCTGTGTATTTATCTTGCTTCCACTTTATAGCGTTTCTGGTCGCTCTACTATTATGAAAAATAAACTTGCTTAAATTTTCCGCTGAAGTTTGGGACACAATCTTAACTACCTGTTGGTTATGAGTATACCAGTAGTGAGTTTTGATTTTATTAGTATACACTCATAAAATAAAAATCAAAACTCATTTAATCAAGTTGGCTCATTAGAGCTCTTTTGACAAGTCAAACAATAAAATATAATAAAATTTACCATTTAAAATTAATTATTTACCATCTACCACCGGTTCGGAATGCACCTTCACGGAGAAGAGCCGGCAAGAAACTCTGTAGTTGCTCTTTTTGGTATGGGGCCTGGGCCCCATACTTACTATCGACGACGAGCTCATCCCCCACGATGCAATTGCTAGCATTAATATGCTTCAGTTCTTGCCAAGAGCTTGTGTCAAAGGAGTGAAGTATACGTTTCGAACTGACACTACAGTATTAATAATATACCAAAACTGTGAAAATCGACAGCCAATAGGACGATGATTGTCTTTTTTGACATGTCCGAGGTCCTTGTTTCTTCTACATCCTGTATATTTTCTAAATAAATATCCTTGGACATTTCACACAACGCCATCTCGTCCCAAGCTAAACAACTTAATGCGTTGTTAATGGTAACGAGATGGATGATAAACTACTTATATACATTTTTTTTGTAAATACATACATATTATAGATAGAAAACACCCAGACCCGGAACAAATACTTGTACGTCGTACAAATATCATCAAAGAACGCCTACTTTCAGCTGTGGCATTCTTGTAGCTGAAATGACGATGAAGATCCATGGTCAGCGCGAACGCTAATGATGATGAAGTGCCTTTATTGGCTAAGAGTTAATACAAAGACATTAACACTCTCCTATTAAGCGATAATTGTGTAATTGATGAAGTAGGGGCGGCGCCGACGGCCAGACCGCAAAGGCCTGCTCTGATTACAGTAATTCGTCTTCTTCTTAACAACTAATAGTTTAGAATTTTGTTTTGAACTATTAAAAAACCAAGAGGCATCTTATTTCAAGAGTTATCTTAGAAGTATGACTGTTACAACATGGCAAGAACCGTATGTGACTCGTCCCGTGAAAGATAGTAGGTACCATAATAAATCTAAAAAAAGAAGAAGAATAAAATTGGAGTATCTGTTTGTAATATTAAAATAACCGCTTTTTACTAACTGCATTTGCATTTGGACACCCAGGCTCAGAGCAAGTGTCTCTGGTTTAGACAAAGAGACACTTGTCCGACCTCGAAATCGAACCCGGGACCCATTGATCCAAAAACGGTACATCTATCCCCTAGCTAGACCAACGTGCTGTCATCTTGTCTGTCAAGTGACTCCCAGCCTTTTAATAAACCCGCCCACTATACAAAAACATTTTCATCGTCGTTTCAGCCTATAAATGACCCACTACTGAGTCGGGCCTACTCCAAATTAATGGAGGGAATTTAGCCTACTGTGCCACGCTGGCAAGACGGGTTGGCACAGGGTTCGTATCAGGTTTTTCATCTCTTGCGGCTAGGTGATCTGCCTCTTGCTTTGTTTTAGTCGCCTCTTACGACACCCTCACGACGGTATGGGTTGGTGACATTGCGTATTCTAAATTCGTCACCACGCGGACAAACATTTTGCATTTAAAGATTGTGTTGAACAGTGTGTAGTAGGTACATACAAGTGGCGCAGACTAGTATCCAAATAAGGTTCGCGATGCGTTATCGATCCGTCCGCGTCCCCTCGACCGCAATCCGTTCACCCTAGTAACCCCGACCGACCGGCGCCAAGCGAACCTATATTGTACTAGCTGCGCCCCGCGGTATTACCCGCGTGTTTGTGGGAGTCCGATTTTTTATTCTACTTATTTGACACTTCACTATCACTACATAATAAAAAACAAAGTCGCTGTCGTTTGTCCGTCCCAATGTATGCCTATGCCTTAGATCTTTATAACTACGCAACCGTTTTTGAAGCGGGTTTTTTAATAGATAGAGTGATTCAAGAGGAAGGTTTATACATGAACTAGTGGCCCGCCCCGGCTTCGCCCGTGCAAAGCGGGGGTGTGTTATACATATAAACCTTCCTAGTGAACCACTCTATCTAATAAAAAAAACCGCTTCAAAATCCGTTGCGTAGTTTTAAAGATTTAAGCATACGTAGGGACGGACAGAAAACATCGACTTTGTTTTATACTATGTAGTGATAGTGATAATATTGTAGAGAACCACTGATAAATTGAGATGATCATCATTGCACCCGTGCGAAGCCGGGGCGGGTCGCTATAATAGTATATTTTTGACAATTCACACAATATATTTATAAATTCAACTACTGCTACTCAGCCAATAAATGATCCAGTGCCACCATCACAGTGAGGATAATTAGCCAACAGTGCCAGGCTTGGCAGATGGGTTGGCATAGCTGGAGGAGAGGAGGAGGGCCTCCTTGTCTGCGGCGGCATGGTACTGTGTACAGATCCCACAATGCCGCAACAGGACGCGAGTTGGAGCACCCCGGGATGTTTAGAGGGTAGGCCCACACTCTGGGGAGAGTCCCATACGCCCCCCCCTCGGCCATCCCCGTGGCCGACGGGGATAGTCCATAAAGGATTTTACCTCGGGCGAACCAAAAAAAAAACAAGGGTTTCTTATCAAGTTTTTCTTCTCTCGCGGCTAAGTTTCGGCTTTTTCATTTCCTTTTGTCGGAGTTTACGACACCCTTATGAGATAGGGTGGTGACACGCTCTAGGGTATTTGAAATTGTGGATGACCGATTTTTTTTAGTTCTTAAGTGGAAAAACACTATAGAAAATCAGCTGTAGATACTTAATAGCTGTTTGCCGCGACCTCCTCTGCATTGAATTTAAATTGAGTTAGTTCTTTTTTTTTGCAAAGAGATGTCGCTGCTTAAACTTTTACGCTTTTACGCGATATACCTATTTACAAAGACGGAATGAATAGTTAGTCAGTGACTTTCAGAATTATTAATAATATGGATATGGATATATGGATTACTAATTATTATTATGTTTATAAGAATACATAATTTAAATAAAAACAAGCGGTATTAATCAACAATATCAACTTAATACATATAATGTATTAGGCATTATAGCCTTCCTTACAACAATTTAAAGAACGTTGATGATTCATGAGGAAGTTGAAATAAATAATCGTCTTTAAACAATTCAAACAAAATCGAGGAAGCACAAATATAACAAAATAAACAACAGGCTAAACAATGTAGCCAGTTCACAATTTCCCTGGCACGCGTATAGGGTTGCCAGGTCGCCAAACCTAATAGCCGGACAGACCAGTCAGTTTGGCCGGACATTTGGGTAGAAAGGCCGGACACCCTACATTATTGGGTATTTTGTCTTAGTATTAATAGGTACGACAAATTTTTTTTATGTAAAATCAAGCTATTTTAATTATTATTATCATAAATCTTGTTAAATTTTGTGAAATAATAAATAAAATCGAATGCCAAATCAGTCTTAGGTAGGTATTTTATTATTAACTAGCGACCCGCCCCGGCTTCGCACGGGTGCAATAAACCTTCCTCTTGAATCACTCTATCTATTAACAAAAACCGTTTCAAAATCCGTTGCGTGGTTTTAAAGATTTAAGCATACATAGGGACGGACAGACGACAGCGACTTTGTTTTTAACATTTATCAACATGTTTAAATTCTTCTTAAATACTAATGAAATACTAATTAAACACAAATAAGACTTTTTAAACTATTAAAACAAAAATAAAAAAAACTTCTTCTCTTCAAGTTAAATAATAAAACAAAAAATAACTTGTTCTCTTTGAGTTACATACTAAAAATAATTATTCATATTTTTGGATTACCGAAACCTGCTATAGGAGCTCAGTTTCTATGAAAATGTATTTGTAAAAATCCTTACATGTCAAATGTTTTAAATTAAATTCTACAACCAACATTTTGGCAACAGTATCAACATGTAATCTGTTGCGTTCTTTCGTCCATTGCTGACCTATCAAGGAAAAAGCTCTTTCAACGTTTGCGTTTTGTCCTGGGATAGAAAAGTAATACGGACAAATAGTTAGGAATTCTGAAAAGCAATCTTGACTTATCATCGATTTAAAATAGGCTACCCATTTCGTATGTGCTAACAGCTTCTTGAAATCAACGTTATCTTTGTTAGTGTTAAGAAAACTTTTAAGATTTTGCAGTTGGTCAAAACATTTGCTATCATCAATTTTGACGTTGTTTTGTGATAGGATACTTATAGTATCGGAAACATGATTCCATTCAGGAACATCTTTTAAAATCATCCATGTATTGTCCGCCGCGGGCGACAGGCGGCACTTCAGCCTGCGTGAGCGACCGTCAGTCGACTCTCGTCGCCTGCGCTCGGGCACTCTCGTTTGCGAAACATAAAAAGCCTAACAAAAGCCGGACGAGCCGGACACCGTTTATTTTGGCCGGACACGCGATCAAAAAGCCTACCTATGTCCGGCTTTATCCGGACGCCTGGAAACCCTACACGCGTAAAATACAAGACAGAAGATAATACGCCTAAAAGCAGGTTTAGAGCTCAGAAGTATCACGAAGTCTCATGTTGTATGATTTCACTCGGATATTAGATCCCAGGTTTTATTGTTCTACATTTTGGGACAAACAAATTTCCTCATTGTTTCACCGTGACATTATGTAGGCTTTCTTTATACCATTTTATTCTCTTTGTTCGAAAGTATTCGTTTCTCAGTCGCACTATATTTTTCTTTTTTATTATTTCTCGCATTTTTAACAGTTGTTTATTCGTGTAGCTGCCGGTAGCTAATCATGTAATCTTAACCAGATTACATGATCATTGGTAATTAGACCATTGCAGTTAATTCCAATATTTCGAATCATACCAAAAACAATTTAAATGAAAAAAATATTTAGAAAATCACGTCTTTCATTTTACATTATAACTCTATCTGCAATGCATAATGATCACTGGCGACTAATACAAACTATCAAAAGTATTTTTTATTATTTTATATGTATACATACTATATATACCATAAATGACCCACTACTAAGTCGAGAGTCCTCTAATTACATGATACAAAACCCTGTGTACCCTGCACAGGGTTTTGTATCAAGTTTTACTTCTATTGCGACTATATTTTCGGCTTTGTCATTACCTTTTTTCGGCTCCTACGACACCCTCAGGGCGGAATGGGGTGATGACACTATTTATTCTAAACCAGTCACTACACGGGAACGCATGATAACAATCACACCAGAAACTGTTGAAAGATAAAATCTTACCTCAAAATTTGTTCAAGGTTCGCTAGGTACGTTAAATAAGAAAGCAAGTTAATCATTGTACACTAACGCACAACAATAAAATGTAATAAGAAACGCTTAATGAATCACTTAGCGCAATTCGAGATGCGTGAAGCTGATCTGATCGAATTGAGATAAACTAAATAACACTCTGCGTTGACCATTGTATGATACTTATCTAATCTTAAATGCCGTTATCGTGACTCTCAAAATATTTTCATATAGCTTAGCGGTGATTTGACAGTGTTTATACTTAACATTTAGGGTAGGCGCGCACGGGTGACTTTTGTCAGAGTGACATTATAAGTTGTTGATGAAAAATTGAAAATGTCACCCAGATGTCACGTCGTAACGTGCGCGCATCTTCATACTTAGCCACGGACTTGATACAAGTGACGAAACAGTCACGGTGACAAAAGTCACCCGTGCGCGCCTACCCTTATACCATAAACAACCTAATGTTAGGGGTTGGATATGCCGCCTTTGGATCACGGGGTCCCAGGTTCGATTCCGGGGCCCGGAAAGTGTCTTTGTGTAAACCAGAGGCACAGTCTGGGTGTTATTCGTGTTCGTGAATTTCATGTTTGTAAACTGCCCCTGCGACACAGGCTAACATACAGCAGGGGATAAGTTTAAAAAAAAACGCCGGTTAACCTCCTGATATTTATTTCGTTACGATAGACTTTACAGTCCAAGGGGATATTGTCAAAACATTGAATTGCTTTATTTGTGCCTTCAATGTAAATGGAGAAGGCCATTACAGTACAGGCAAAGACATAAACCGTACAGCCAAATTTTATATCACAATACATTTTTTTAACTATACTTCGTGTATAAATCAATATTAGATAGAATACATTTATGCTATGCAGTATTAAATGCTTAGAATGTGGACCTTACACTAACCTTTTTTTCTTCTTACTCTACACCACTTTTAATTTAAGTTCCCAGCATGCTTGTTACAATTATATTTTTCTCTAGCACTAAAAAAGGCTATGCAAATAGTATTCCCGCTGTAAACTGAACCAGAAGTTCATATTTGATTTAAGCAAGAAAAAGTTTATGTCACCGCATTAAACACTTATAATATTAGCGTTCCAAGACGGCAACGATTTAAATTTAGAATTTTATATCAGCATCGCCACGCATCCACTTCTTTTTTCAATTTTCCTGGGCGATGTCACTAACCGACAAGTGAATGGGGACGCCGCGAATAGAATCTTCGTGAGTTCATAATCAGAGTATCCGCAGACGCAGTTTTAATGTAGCATTCCTGACATAGAACTGATGAATCGGGTTTGCCGAGTGTAGCCATTTTAATTAAGCCCATAAGCTTGCTTGGCTATTTTGATCTGTTATTTTTGTAGCACTCGGAGTAAAAGTTCTACAAATAAAAGATCGATCCAAAAAAAAATACTTGTTTGTTGTTATAGAAGCATACAGGTGTGTGTGCACTTAAAAAATCGTGATGCTCACTCACACACAGACCTAAATTAAGCTTCAAATTAAAAAGAACTATTGCTTTTAAATATCAAACTTCAAACTTCTTCGCATTTCGATTTAAAACTGTTACAGAGAGACGAGAAACGCGCCTTCATGTTGAAACGATAAACACGAAGACTCATCTCAGTAAACGTTGTTTTGGATCCTATAAAAGACCCGCGCCAGAAAACAACACGTAGTAATAATTCACGGTTCAGTAACTCGCAAGTCAGTGTATTGGTTCCCGAAATAGAGGGCAATGTTTATATTTTTTTGTGAATAGCAGGTGCGAGGTACCGTGGTTCCTGTGAGCAGGTAGCCAGACTAACCTTATTGCCCACTTCCTTCATAAAAAGTTTATAAATACTGCGTAGGACTTAATAGCTAGGTGTCAAGTCACGGCCGAAAAAAGTTCGATTATTGTAAAGAAATACTTTGATTAACAACGCAATGTTTAATTTTTTTTTATACAGTGATCCCGTGAAAGGGATTGTTTAGTTTATTTTAGATTAATGTATAAGTAGTGGATAGTTGGAAGCTTCAATAGACAGCTAACACTTGATTAATGATTCTGGAGTCTTTGGTTGGATGTATTTATAAACATCCCAAACGAAAGTATCCCAATTTAATCGGATGATGTAGGAGATTTTTTCAATAACTAAACATCAATCAACGCTTAATTTGATGATCGGAAGGCAGGCCATTATTTTGTTGCATAAACACATGCATGTAGAAAAATCAATCGAATCTTTCGAGATTCGGGGAATACGGTAGATTTTTGGTACATACTCGTACATGTGTTAAATATTGCCGAACTGAAGTGGCTGTGGGCAGGGCACATAGCTCGATAATAGCGCGCAGAAAAGCACAAATGTGTTTATGTTGCGCTATTCCACCCAATGTAACCAACCTACTCATATGTATTTGCTATGAATAAATAATAATAAATAGATTGACGGTCAATTCAAAAAGGTCCTTGAGAGGCGACCGCTTGCCGTAAAGCGCAGTATTGCAGTTGCAGTAACTTCCACAAAGTGGATCGGCGACCTGGTAAATAGTGGTTTGTGGAAATCTTTGGGGGAAGCCTATGATTAATAGGACATCTATACTAATAATAAAAAGAGGAAAGATTTGTATGTATGTTTGTAACGAAATGGCACAAAAATTACGGGAACGATTTTCAAAATTCTGGCACCATTTGAATGCTATGTTATCACGGATTAATATTGGCAACTTTTTATTGCAAGAAAAAAATTAAAAATAAATGTCCTACGCGCGAATCCGGGACGGGCCGCTAGTGTGAGATAAACAGGTTGTAACAAAACTTCATATGCAAATATGTACACTATGCCTATGTAAATTTTTTTCTTAACTAACTCTAGAAACTATCCTTGCGAGTAAGGGCTTTTTTTTTAGAGTTGTACTCTAGTTTCACATGAAGACTCCACATGATACAAAACGGTGAAGGTTTTCAATGACATGAGGCAGCAATACTACGAACTGATACTGGTATAATAGCGATGAACGGAAAAGAAACTTGAACGTTAATTAAAATTTCAACTCATAGAAAGTAAAAGTGTCATTAGATAAGTTGGCGTGGGCCCAAGAGCAGACAACCAGACGAGACGAGTCCAAGAAATTAGCATATGGCCTTTGCGGCCGTCGAAGTACCGAGATTCGATACACAAACTACATATGCAATATTTGATGTAACAAAATACACACTGATGACAGAGTTCTATAAAATTGAACTTTGTGTCGACTCAAAAGAATAGCAAATGATTGTATCGTTAAACGCATTTATTATAATGACTAAATCTCATGAAATCGCCTATTGCAGTTAATGCAATGCTAATGTACGCGTAAATGTTTTCCCAAATGCTGAGAACGATCGAATGTAGTAAGGGTTTTATTTAGGTGGACAAATCCGTAGACGGAAGATACTTATCACTATAAATATGTTTTACGTCCTTTAAAATGTAAACAATTTTTATTTAATGGCTTAACGCGCCATTGAATATACAGAGATCGTGGTAAAAACATTATAACCGTATATGTTAGCATGAGCATTCTTGGACTCCCACGCAAGGTCAATCTTGGACCAATATTGATCAATACTTATAGTTATAGGAAAGGCTGTACGGTTCATAAACTATTGTAGGCGTATGCGTAATGACGCAGCCTTCCTATCTCGCACTTTCCCAGTATCATTAGGATCTAAACTAGGGGGCCTAGTGAGTTTCGAATTGCTTGCGTTTGTAGAATAGAAACACAAATGTATGGGATAGACACTGACAGGTCGTGTCAATACCATACATGTGTTTTGTGTATTCTACTAAAGCTCTATTAATTCGAAGGCTACTTGGCTACATACCCTGATTAAGCCAGCTACTAATCAGCGCCTGACTTTGGCGACTCATCCAGTGGAACTACCAGTATTCATTCGGTTTGCCCAGCCATCAGTTTTCAGGTAACTTCATCTATTCTGTGTCACTCTATTATCGTCGTCGTATATATGTCATCTTCATTTCTCTTAGATGGGTCTCTGAATACTCCATTTCCACTAGTTCATTCCACTGAAGTGGACAACCAATCTAGAGGGATATACACCATTAGATGTTATAATTGCCGATCCGGATTTTACGTGCCCTCAGAAGTCTGGTCATGTGAAACTGAAACTATTGCACATATGAAACCTTAATGAATGCCGGAGTGTTACCTAGTGTATAACAATATTTGCCCAAATATCAATTGGACTATATACACGGCTACATGGGCCTGTCTGGCCTAATTAACCTATTTTAGTGAGCCACACCTTTATGTGTCATCAATTCACTTTCACCCAACAAATGGCAGAAAAGCATTTAGAACAAATAACGTCAGCAACACATTTTACCCTAAGATTCAAAATCCGACACAATTCCCGAAGTTTAATAGTTAAGCCGTAAGGTCTAAAAAGCAACCATACGAAATCAAAAAGCCACATGAATAGGTAAAGTAACAAGATACAAGATAAAAAAATCTGGCCAGCGTGGAATTGAAATCTGATTTCCTTCAATACATTTGCGGATACACAAGAAGTGGAAAGCCAGCTAAGAATAATGAGGATGGCTTTAATGATGATGAAGTATCCAGGAACACTGTTGAATTTATTGGATTTCTAGCTGAACAAAACGATTGTTCAATAATAATTATATTCTAAATAACCCCTGCAACCAGCCATGCCAAAGGGTAATCAAAAATTTTAAAACGACTTAATTATAATCAACATTATGAACTAATTTTACACAAAAGTTTATACTTTTACTCCATATAACTCGGACTCAACAAGTAGTAAGCCGCCCAAGAATACCTAAATTTCGCCTTCTACAAATAATTTTGTTTACTTATTTAAAGTTTTATAGCCTACTGAATTGATTTTGATAAAGTGTAGAGCAATTCGCTGCAGAGTAAAAAATGCATAATAACATAAACACAGATAGAGAAAAACACACATACGAATTGAGGCTCTTCCCTTTTTCGAAGTCACCGAACTAATGTCACAGAACATGTAGCAATTACAATATACTATCCCAATGATTGTGTATATTCGCACCCGAAGGACAAAGCAGTTACGTCAGTGTGGCCTGATTTGTATAATATTGTAGGTCGCCGACACGACGCCGTCGTTAGCTCCGTTAAAGTATGAAAGATTGGCATAAAATGCAATTTGCAGTGTCATCTTCGTTCATGTAACTAAATTGACTGAAGTGGACCCAGTGACCTTTAAATCAAAACATACTTACGGTAATGATATTCATAATGACGCAATCAACTGCATATAAACAAATAACGTTCTGCCAAAAGCTTTATTGGACTCCTTAAATATGCAACCAATTGTAATATTAACACTTAGATTTCACGTAAAAGAAGCGGGTACAGTATGTAGTAGTGGTAAAGGTAAATCCACAACAGCACCAACCTATTTCGTCGTGAGCATGTTGCAAAAAGCGGCTAAGGAAATGCAAGAGGCAGATAAAGTAGCCTAGACAAGGAACTAGACATCCGATACAAAGTCATATATGGACTGAGACAGAGTGATGGATAGCGTAGTCTTTAGCCTTTTAGTGTCAAAGTTATACAGCTTTGTGTTCATCAAAAATGTTATTTAATACTTCCGAAGAACAACAATCCAAATATCAGTCATTCATTTTTTTTTTTCATTTCAAAAGTTCTTTATTATCATAACAATATTACATAATTACATTACAGCTCAGTGTACGTTAGAATCCTAAGCGTAAGTAAACATGAGTAATAAATTTATAGTTTAGTAAGTCGTAACTTAATTAAAACCTTAAATCATAGATACTAGCTAGCTTATATAAATCATATGCACTTACGTAGTTCCAAAATAAGGTGATCGTAGTTAGGTGTCCCCGATTTTGTAAATTTTTGACGAAATTTACAATTTTTTCTAAGTAATGTATACCAAAAAGAAAAAAGGAGTTTGGTACTGATATACCGTATGAATGTACTAGGTCCTGCTAGGGTTTTAATAAAAAGAATAGGACGCGAGCTACTCTTAGCGGGCGCAAATAATTTTAAACGATACCAAATATCAGTGGAAAGCTTTATTTACTACCTAGCTACTAGCTGTATAAAATATAACGCAATGTTTGCTGAAGTATAAATTACTTTGATTAAAAGTCTATTAAAAAAGAAGGTCGACATGTCGGAAGGACGGTGTCTACCATGAAACGACGGTCGTAAACCAAGCACTGAATCTTTTATTGCTAATAACTTCACAGTTAAATAACGAACCGACAAAGCTTCGTATATAACTGTGGTTTTAAAAGTAAACCAGAAAAGTGCAGCTTGTTTTTTTTAACATGTCAAATCCGCTCGCATTTTGTCTGTAGTGCGTACCATAATTAATGTTCTTGAATTCAGATTCTCAAATCTCACTACTTACTGATAAAATAATTGATAGTTTTATAGATATTTTCCTCTAAAAAAAGAGTTGTGAAGTGAATTTAATTCGGTTATAAAGTACTATTATAAGAGACCATATTCGACAGTTACATTTTGTAACAGTAGAGATACAATCAGAACAAGTTTGAAATTTTAGACGATTACCAAACTAACCAAACAAAATTAGTAATAAAACAAATTAGGCTTTGTAAAAATCAATCATGTAGTAATTCCTTTTCCCAAAATATACACCCGCGTCAAATGAATTACTAACTAGTATCCACCATAATCCTCTTACTTCTCGGCATTATGGATTATCCTATTCTTATCCGATTACATCCAAAGCATTGCAGCAATTACATCACTCTTTTGTTTGTTCAGATAGGCAAGTCATGGCTTTCTGTTGATGCAATCACGATCGGTACAAGTAAAACCACTGTACATACTATAAATACAATAACAATCATTGGCATATCACGTGGTATGGATCGTTGACCCCGCGTGAGATTATTAACTCAGATTGCCTTAGCTGTGACTTCTTGACACTGTTATAAATCCCCTGCGACCACACTGCCACTCTGCAGTGGTGTTGCATGCTTTAGGATCTGTAAGGGATCCATTCCATACCCACCTGTGTTACCTATGCCATGGGGCCCACAGAGAGAGGCCAGACGAAGAGTGGCATAGTGTCATGGCGGTGTTTAGCTCCGGGACTCCTCTGTTCTCAGACTAGCCCCGGGAGCTTTATTAGCACTACATCCGACGGCTGAGGGAAGCACGAGCAATGTCCCCCGCGTGCCTTTCTATGCGATTGGGGAGCCTCCACAGTTTCTCAACCAAGCGTTGACCCACTGATAGGCGGATCAAGGCTCATCAGGGTCACGGAGCATTTTCCTCCATTGGGAAGCGAAATCCGTTGACCTGTTTGGGCCCGTCAAGGGGCGCCGTTTTAGTGGGTAGGTCACGGTGCCATCTAGAGTCCCACATAGCCCAGCTGGCACTTAGCAGCCGGGGATCCATGAGGATTTCCAACATTAAAAAAGGTAAGTTATAAATAAAATAGAATTAATCAAATTGGCAGTTCCAAACTGTGATGAGCATCGAGGATGATGATGAGGAAGGATGTATCTAGTTCTAGTTATATACGACTCAGCGCCGGGTAGACACTGGTTAATTATCACTTAAAATTTCCCTAAGAATATAGTGTATTAGCTGCACTTCCTAAGTAGCGCAGGTCACAACAATTTTAAACCATTTTTATGCGCAAAATGAATTAATGAGTGATTGACATTCACTGAGGGGTCTTCTATTGAACGCGTTAAAATATTCATGCGTGCGTGCTCATGACTTTTGTACTGACAGTAGGACGGGTACTTATTTGCAGCCTTTGCTCAAATTTCAATCTTAATACCACCAATTAAAAGTCGCTTTTGCAAATACTTACAGATGCCTGTACACTGACTGGCACGTGATACCGCATATGAAGGAGTACCGCCCTTGGCGCACCACTATTTGTTATTCATTAGAGCATTTTGAAATCTTATCTATACAACTATTTACTAATAAATCACTTGCGGGCGGGGATTCTAAGACCTTCGATTCGTTGGTAGGTTGAGATAGGTACATTTCCGTGTTTACTTCTGTTAAATATCTGTTAACGGATTTCGTAGTAAACAAATCCATTTATAAATCGGAACACAGATTTTGGATTATTTGTATAGTTTTTTGCTGTACAGTGGATTTGGGTGTTTAAAAAAAACCCGCGCCTGTGCCGAAGAATAAAGACCTATCTGCCATACTGCTTTGAAACCATTTTGAACTGTATTCTTCATATATATAATACTAGCGACCCGGCCCGGCTTTGCACGGGTGCAATTATGCATTAATTATACATATAAACCTTTTTCTTGAAACACTGTCTATTAAAAAACCGCTTCAAAATCCGATGCGTAGTTTTAAAGATTTAAGCATACATAGGGACGGACAAACGACAGCGACATTGTTTTATACTATGTAATGATGATAATATCAATTTCAAAATGGTTTAAAAGCATTATTGCAGATAGGTTCTTATTCTTCGGAACAGTCGACTGATCTCCTGTCAAAAGTATTGTCAAATTGTTCTCTTAAATTCCTTGGATTACCCACATCATTGTTTTTCTTAGCACTTGTAATTTTGCAATTACAAGTGCTTGTCACTATATTTATCTTAAATGTTACTAAATCTTCATACATATGAAAATATTTTAAAATATTGTGTTTATCGTTATCTTTTATCGAGCGAGGCAAACATATTGCTAGAAACACAAACATTTTATCGGTGAAACATTGAGGGCAGCAACCTCGTAAAACTCCATGTTATCTAATTGCGTTTAAACGCATTTGCAACTTCAAAATTATTAATGATTTCAATATCTAATTTCCCGATACATGCAGGCTTTATATCTCTGCAATAAAAAAAAAAAAAAAAAAAAATCCTTGGACATTTCACACAACGACATCTCGTCCCAAGCTAAGCAACTTAATGCTTGTGTTATGGTAACGAGATGGATGATAAACTACTTATATATATATTTTTTTTTGTAAATACATACATATTATAGATAGAAATGACACCCAGACTCCGAGCCAGTGCCTCTGGTTTAGACAAAGACACTTGCCCGACCCCGGAATCGAACCCAGGACCCGTTGATCCAAAGGCGGCACATCTAACCACTAATTGTTAATACTTAATTACTTACTGCTACTACCTACTACTACTACTCAGTCTATAGGTGACTCACTGTTCAGTCGGGCCTCCGCCAGTTACATGGAGGGTAAATAGCCTACTGTGCCACGCTGGCCAGACGAACGAAACCCTGTACTGTCCGGGTTTCGTTCCAAGTTTTCCTTCTCTTGCGGCTAGGTTATCGGCCTTGTCATTCCCTTTTGTCGGCTCTTACCACACCTTCAGGATAGAATGCGGTGGTGACACAGTCCGTCACTACACGACTTGATGTTTATATTTAGTACTAGCGACCCGCCCCGGCTTCGCACGGGCGCAATGAAGAACCTCTAAATTGATCAGTGTTTCTCTACAATATTATGAATCTAATATACATATAAACCATCCGCATGAATCACTATCTATTAAAAAAAAAACCGCTTCATAGTTTAAAAAAAGTTTTCAAAAAAGGGCTTAGTTTTAAAGATTTAAGCATACATAGGGACGGACAGATGACATCGACTTTGTTTTATACTACCTATGTAGTGATTTTGACTTAAAGCAATAACCAATAGACAAACCTAGAATATTGGATATCAAATGACGTAAAAATGTTTTCAATCAATTACTGCCACAATAAATCAAAGCGTTCTTACGTCAACTATTTTAAAAGAAGCAGGTGTGCAAATTCAGATGAGAACTGGCCTTTAAGGTATACATTTCAAAACGATCACTGCATAAATTCGTTTGAAAGTAAGACATCTGTCAATTGTTTTCGTAACATTAGATGCCATGAATCTTCACGTGAGTGGTTTGCTTTCTCCAGTGCATTAGAGTATATCGCCGAAACGTCACGTCAGAAAGCAGTAAATCAAAAAACTTAAATAATGTTAACCTACTTCAGAAACAATAAAAAAAACGAAAAATAACCAATATACAATTTGACGTTTTCATAAAGAGTTGTTAGTTTTTATGCATGCAAAAATACGCAAATTTGACTTCTATTTTATATTTCAAGTTTTATAGCAAACTACTAAACCGAATGAGACCAATTCAAAGACATTACTAATCGAATAAAAAATATATTTCAAATTAATACAAAAAACACATCGAACCTCCTTATTTGAAGACAGTCGAAAATAGAAGGTCAGCTCATCTTCGGTAGAAGTATTAGGTTTAGAGCCGGTGTCGTAGAGTCTAACTGTGTTAGTAAACCCTTAAACTTAGTTGGGAAGCTAGAATATTTTGTCGATGCGAGACTAACATTTAAAAAACATCTCATGTTGGCGTATGAATTAAAATAATTGCGATGGTTGACGACACTCACACACTGATAGAGTTTCAAGAACAACTAAAAAAATATTTGTTTGAAGCAATCACTCTGTATTGTTACTCTCTGCCGCTAGCAACTGTCTAACTACATCGCCTCTAATTGGTAAACTTTCTATCAAATGTTTGTTATGGAATACTTTACGGTATAAGATCGAATCGACACAGTATCGAGAGGTAAAGGTCAAGTGCTTGGCATTGAAAGTTTGAGGAGTTTATGAATAGCAGGTTCCTACAATGGAATGTAAAACAGGTGTTCAATTTGAGATGGATGTAAGTTCATCTGCTTACTTTCTAAATACATATTCAATTACTTTGGTTAATTTTATAACGTTTCAATGTATAGCAATCACTTTAGTGTTTGGTGTATAAGAAGAAGAAGCGAACAGATTTTGAAAGTTAAGCAGCAAATGATGTGTTCTTTTGTTTATTCTTTGTTTTTTTAGATTAGTAACAAACACGG
Organism: Clostera curtula; assembly: GCA_905475355.2. Taxonomy (NCBI): domain Eukaryota; kingdom Metazoa; phylum Arthropoda; class Insecta; order Lepidoptera; family Notodontidae; genus Clostera; species Clostera curtula. Next base: position 12,255,259 of record FR997808.1, on the reverse strand, counting down.
AACTATAATATAAAGCGTTTTGATATTCGTAATTGATTTGATATGGACTTATATTGATGAAAACAAATGAGAAATATCTATGAAAATTGTAATGAAACGACAGTTGTTGGCACAGGATTTGTATCAAATTTTCCATAACTCTTTTCTTCTTCAGCTAGGTGACCTGCCGCTTGCATTCCTTTAGTCGCCTCTGACGGCACCGCCAGGATTGTAATGTTGGTGACATTTAGTATTCTAAATCTATCATATCAAATCTATCATCTTTGGGGATTATTGAGTTTTGGTTCATTGTTGTCACTCAATGTTCAACGGTGGTTTCAAGAGTATAGGTTCTATAAAATCCAGTATACTATAAATATCATGAAGTCATGTGAGTTTCAATCGGAGCCGATGACGGCAGACATTCTTGTGGCTTCCTTCTGACTGCACGTGAATACTATTTACTAAGCTTAACATTACACATTTCACTCGATAGCAATTTTAAATTTGTTTCTATTGATGTTCAATCGATCGACTGTTACGTGGCGGAGAATAAATATCTTTAACAAGCGTTCGACAGCTCGCATCAGACAATAGTTTATTCCAAGTCGGAGAAAATATTTTAATTCGTCATGAACCACAACACTTTATTTAATATCAAAAGGAGATATTTTATGAAGTGTAGACTGTAGATATTAATGTTAATTACACTACGCCTACATAATTATCTTTATTTGTCTGGCATGTAACAAATGATTAACAGAAAAAATATATTTGGAAATAGCTGTTATGCAGAGGATGTTGTGCCCCATCGCATAAAATATTATGCCCTCATATCCTACTTTTGCAGTTATTTGGCTAGTTGAGTCTGCCAAAAATCCAATGTCTACGTTGCCCAGCAACAGCCTAAACTGTTGCGATTATCCCTGAAGCTTTTAATTTTATTGTTTAACTTAAGGTGTTCTAATAAGATAACGGACAATAGATAAATTACGAACTGTATCCGTGTTTGTTAGTTTAGAGTTATTTTTATTAGTTTGTTATCTATCCATATAAATTTTAAACTATCGTACCTAATGTTATGGTCTTGCTAAAAAGTTTATGACATAACTGCATTTAAAAATTTCCGCTGACTTCAAATAAATACACTTCAGTGCATACTAGTAGCTTAGTACCGATTACTAGTGAGGTGTATTGATAAAAACCCGTTATTTCATTTTATACTCTGACCTTATCGATGGAATTATATAAACACGGTGAGTGCAGTAAGTTGTGTAAGTAATGTGATAAAAGTTGTACGACTTGTAATGTTTCTACAGAATTACAACCAAACTGTGATATTTAAAAAGTTATGAAAATAGTGGGATTTCAATGTTTTATTGGTTGATGCGATGACGTAATCTGTGTCGTGCGGACTTTAGAATACCCCATTCCATGATGAGGGTGTCGTAAGAACCAACCAAAGGAAATGACAAGGCTCATCTTTGGGCTGAGTAGTAGTAGTACATTCAATGTGACACCATAATAGTCTAGCAACCTCTAGTTGCTATCGCCACCTTTGGAACACACTTCTCGAGTTCTAGTGAATTGTATGTCGCTAAAGATACAGCTCCCACAACACAGTTTATACCTAGTGCCAAGTTGTCTTAAATAATGTAGGCTACCTAACTTTTCAATTATTTGCCTTATGGACCTTATAGACCTTGATATAAGGATGAAGTGAGAATGACCTAGCTTTTTCACAAATATTTCTCACTTTTCATATGAGTACTCCTATTCTCATTTATTCGCTTCATAGTATAAATAAATAAGTATAAATATCCTTGGACATTTCACACAACGCCATCTCGTCCCAAGCTAAGCAACTTAATGCTTGTGTTATGGTAACGAGATGGATGATAAACTACTTATATACATTTTTTTTTTGTAAATACATACATATTATAGATAGAAATGACACCCAGACTCCGAGCCAGTGCCTCTGGTTTAGACAAAGACACTTGCCCGACCCCGGAATCGAACCCGGGACCCGTTGATCCAAAGGCGGCACATCTAACCACTAGACCAACGAGGCAGTAAAAATATATTAAGTTATTTATATATATGTTTATTAAGATCTCGCCAAGACATGGCCTTACCCATTATATTTTAAATTCTCGTACATAACGGCCGATATTATGGGTGTTAGCGCCAGGATTTGCGCCGGTCAAACCGGTCGATCAAGGTACGATCCAGTCCGACGCTCGATCTGACTTTCTTTGGCTCCTAAACACAGTCTTATAAAATCACTCCCTTATAATGCGAACACTAATTTGTTTTTAGACGCGGCTTAACAAGCGTGCATGTTTTAGAAACAAAGTTCAATACGGAAATCTAAATAAAGACGGTGTTTAAAGTTGCTTTAAAGCTGCCGTTAATTTGGTTGAATTCTCAAATATAGTAATATTCAGCAGATTAAAGGCAGATTTACATTGAGTCAGTAACTAACGCCAGTGCACTGCCGAGTCAGTGCTGACCTGGCACTGCCATCGACTACTGACGTAATACTGACCGCGTGTAAAGCACTGGCGCAAGCTACAGACCCTGTGTAAATCTGCCTTAACTCGTAAAACGTTTTAGAAATTCCTCATATTTCTTATGTATACTGAACACCGACATGTGAACAAGCATACTGACATTGGATAGATTAGAGCGCTGAGAAATTCTAGGCTATTTTAGGGGAGACGCGATTAGCAATGCCGTTTATGGTGCGACGAGCGCGTTGCTTGAACTAAGTTAGTAATATGTAGTAATTTACTTGTAGGCTAGCAACTACTTCCAACGCCACGAATTCCTGTACAGTGGTTTTCCTGATCAGTCTAAAAGTTGCATTTGATATTTAGTTCCTTAGCATAATTTAATGCGAAACACATTCGAGATTGGTCAGATTATCCAAAAGGGTTAGATAGGTTTATGTGGATTAAAAGTAGAAGTAAAATTATCGACATAAGTAAAGTTTTAATTTCACGCTGTTGTTGAGTTCTTACTGTAAAATAATATAAACTATCTACTTAATTCCGTTTCTCAGTTTATAATATTAACGGGCGTCTTTCAAAGTACTAAACCGTGAGAGTTACAAGAAATCTCTGATAGAGTAAGGTTTAAAAAGCATTTTTATCTTTAGAAACACTGCTGAGGCAACCTCTTAAGTACCGAAAGACATGCGAGTAAAAGGGATGGACTGTGCGTGTCTATTCTTTCATGTTGAGGATGATTCGGAGCCTCGCAAGACTTAAGCTTCTAGCCGTACCGAATTGAGCCTTCGTATGGTAATACAAATTTACGACGCAACATATCTTTGAAGATTGTAAAGTCTTTGTGCGCTTGATGTATTGGAAACCGTCGAGCATGCGCTTAAAGGTCTCCCGAAGGTGACGGGAGGAGTGGTGGGGGACGTAGCTAGTACAAAACAGCGTCGGAGGGTCAGAGTCCTTGAAAGAGTTTGTATAAGCAAGGTTACGAGAATCCGGGATGTAATATTTGACCCTTAAATATTGGTGAGCTTGATTTTGTATAATAACGTATAAAGGCTTTGGTACTGCTACATATAATGTCGGCTATGTCGGTATAACTTGAAGATTGGCGAAGAACGGATACGAAATCGAAACCCAAACTTTCCTCTAATACGGCACTTGCTCAAATTATTAGATCTAGAGTCTAGAATATAGTTAGCTAAATGACGATAAAAAGCGTGGTAGATTACGATGTACAATGTAGTGTTGCTATAAATAAGACGTTTTGCAATAGTTTTACAGAATTGCAAAATTATACTTTTGGCGTGTCATTTTCTATTAAAATCTTCGTCTTGGAGTTTTAACTGGCTCTTATTATAATTGCCAGTACTGCCTTTATGGTCTGCCACTACAAATACATTAGTACTATTAATTCTCCAAACTGCTGACTCACCGGTAAGTCTTGTATTATGCATCAGTTTTAGTCATACACAGTCATACGATTCCAGACCGGATGACGTGAATCTGGCAAAAATAATTTTACTTGAAGTAAGAACGCTATACGTATTTATAAACATTCATGGTGTGAAGTAACAAGCGGAGAAGAACTGAATAAGTTTCTGGAAGAAATACAACCAAAGGTTTAGATAAGCATCTTTATAGCTGACCCTACTGTTAAATAACACACCTTGACAAACAAAAATCATTGGCTAGTTGAACGAAGAGATAAACAAGCTTTCATTTCCTTCAGTTTGTTTCACAAGTGTTAGTTGATTTATAGATCGAGTGCCAAACGATTTAAAACTCGAAATAAATGCAACCTGCTGTTATAGATTAGATAACGAAAGAACGCTCTATTGTTTTTGAATTGTGATTTACTACAAAGAAAAATATTAATACCTTCTACTAGAGAAATTACGAGACACGCTATAAAAGTCTCTAGTGTCTAATGACTAACATAAATTTCAACATTAACGATTTGAAGCAAACAAACAACAATATAAACGGGTTCCTTCTTCGGGAGATTATCTTGTGATTAACTGAAGCTGCTAACTGTTCAACCTAACGGTTCATCGGTAGGATGATGGGGCGCTTCAAGACTATTGTACATATGAATACAGGCTTCGTGATCACTATCCATCAATCTGTGGCAACCGCGTGATGCAGTAATCTGGCAACGACCATACATACCTAAGATTTTCCAAGGCAATAAAATATGAATTGTTTTAAAAACTTTTGATTGGACGCCATGAAAAAATGCTGTAGCCATAAAACTGCCAGTAATACCTTAGGAAATTTCGAGAAGTCATATTTATATCTCCTAATGGGTTGTGAAAACGAGTATTGGTGTTTATCGATCTATCTATTGGGATGTTATTGATACTCACGAGGTATTTTTGGTTCTGGTTTAATTTCGTTGCTAAATTTATCTCCTTAAAAGTTTCTAATTTCTGCCTATGTCGATCCAGGTCTTTAGGTTTCCCCCATAACAGCGGAAGAGCCCGCCACGGGGCTTGAGCTCCATAAATGGAGGCGGACAAATGCCCCCAAAGGTCGCGGAGCATGTTCTCACATAGGGGAGCTCGGCCCTGGAGCGGGCAGTCGAGGAACGCCGTTGGTTTTAATGGGTAGGTCGGGGCGCTAATTACTATCTTTCTGCGCAATAAGTCCCACATTCCCCGGCTAGTCCCTAACGGTCGGATATCCACGATGATTTCCAAGGAAAAATAACAACGTCATGAAGCTTCAATTTCAGCAAATTTGCACGATAACTATTTTGATAAACATATCCCTTCTTCATATGAATCGGTTACTGAAACTGGCGGTAAGAGAAGGTCTCTTGTCACGTTCATCATATCATGCATATAATTCTGTATAGATAAAGATTGATTTCTAGAATATTTATTCACAATTGTGAGAATAATTGGAATCTACCGGATTATTAACTGACTTATAATTTCGCAAACGCAAAACAAATGCTTTCTCTCATAAACAAGCGAAATAACAGAGGTGAGATCACCTCAAAACGTCGTGGGTTGCGAGCGCCGGCACAGTAGTATAATCTATTTTAAATTGATGGAAGGTCAGAGTATTGAAATGCACACCAGTATGCCACGTACCATCGTGTTAAAATTAAACGCCTGAAGTTAGTAGTGACACTTGAAGTATTGTGGTAATTATAGAAGAAAGAGATTCTGACAGCGATTGAGATACTAATTTAGAATACGATACAGTAGAACAGTTATGTAAATGGCTAGCTGTGCCTTTCGCAGATGCTTTGTTTTGGGGTTATGAAGCATGAACATTTCTTATTCAAATTATTATGCCAAAGTTTATCAAGGAAAATAGGAAAGTACATATGCAAAAAGGATTATTTTATCAGGTATTTTGGTACAAATAAAGGCGTTACATTAGCAACTGACGCTCACTTACTTAGGCATGAATTGAACATTTGAAGATCGCTTAAAAATCAATCAAATCTGTGGGAATCAAGCGCCGTGTAGCAAGCATCGCGTTGGCGAATTCAAGGAAACAACGACATATGGCCTGGTGCGTCATGAAGCCAATGGAGTGATATTATAGTACTCAGTTATGCATAATCCTTGGTGTTACGTCATAGCGCATGTCATGTTACCCAGTTGGCAAGAATACAAATCGGTTTATGGTAAAAACCTGGATGATTGCGCTTTTATAAATGTTTTTGTGCATCACATAAATAAACTGACTTAGGAGGGTTGCACAGTCTAAAGAGAATAATAGGACATAGGCAATTATGTTAAAAAGAATTCAGATATCTTAGCAGCAAATTTAAATGTATCCTGATTCTATAAACAGGATGAGACCTTTTTTTCTGCACAGATGACTCATGTCATTGCTGTATAAGCATGATAAATGAATCGTAAACAATAACAATCTCAACGTTACTCAGACAGTTATGATAACTCCCAGCTATTTGGGACGCTTGCATATGATATGGTACGTGTGTATATTAGAGGCGACGAAAGGAGGTGATAAGGTCGAGAACTTAGAAGAGAAGGAAAACTTGATACAAAACCCTGTGCCAACCCGTCTAGCCAGCGTGGCACAGTAGGCTAATTTCCCTCCCTGTGATAGGAGAAGGCCCGACTCAGCAGTGGGTCATTTATGAGCTGAGTACTGAGTAGTATTAGTATATTAGAAAATAAAATTTGTACGAGATTCATTAACACACTGATATATTTCATACGGATACTAAACTTTCGTAGGTGTAGTTTCTGGACAAAATCGAAGTGTACCGATTTTGACGTAGGTAACTAATTGTTGGATAAATACTAAACCACATAAATATTTTGACTGTCGAGACTGAAACCAAACCATAAGTTTCAGATAATAACCAAAATCCTGACACGTCCCATTCAACACCAATCAATGAACCAAACAAATTGATGCAGAACTGATTGTGCCTTGTATTGGACATAAACGGTCTATTACGCAAGTGTATAAGAGATAATGGTAATAGAGCTATTAATCTAGTTTGTGACACACATTACATTCATACGCCATTCATTACAAAACAAGTGCTTAACGATGATAATTGTATTTGAACCTATTACATAGAAGTTACGGTGACCGCACTAGGCTTACTCTACCGTGTAGGCTATGCCTGTTCTCGTTGGTAGTTTCAAATGATGTTATTGCCATAGATAACTACCTACAATGTTGCATGTCTCTACACCCATTGATAAATCGTCTCGGTAGAGGAAGTAGTAACTAAGTCTTCTTTTGACTGCCTCGTTGGTCTAGTGGTTAGATGTCCCGCCTTTGGATCAACGGGTCTCGGGTTCGATTCCGGGGTCGGGCAAGTGTCTTTGTCTAAACCAGAGGCACTGGCTCGGAGTCTGGGTGTCATTTCTATCTATAATATGTATGTATTTACAAAAATAAAAAATGTATATAAGTAGTTTATCATCCATCTCGTTACCATAACACAAGCATTAAGTTGCTTAGATTGGGACGAGATGGCGTTGCGTGAAATGTCCAAGGAATAAAAAAAAATAAAAAAGTCATAAAATGTTATAATGATATCTTAGGTTGAAAATTAACTACATAATTTTGACGACTTACTTAATTCTCGCTCTACGGGGACAAAATTTTACTCTTCCATATTTTCTAAATAAAATTTCCGCGTGGTGACCAATTTAGAATACTTAGTGTCACCACCCCATTTCATCCTGAGGCTGTCGTAAGAGCCGACAATAGGAAAAGCAAGGCCGAGAACCTAGCCGCAACAGAAGGACAACTTGAAACGATACCCCGTGTGAACTGTCTTGCCAGCGTGGCACAGTAGAATAATTACCCGCACATAATTGGAGGAGACCCGACTCGGTAGTGGGTCATTTATGAGCTGAGGAGTAGTAGTAGAGTAGTTCCCTAAAAAGGCTGTACGAAAACGAAATGTTACTTGAGAAGTTTTAGGGTATATTTAGTAATTTTAGGTAAGGTAGGTTTAGTAATTATAATAAGTAATTAGTAATTATACTAAGTAATAAGGGTGTCGTTTTACAAAGTAACATGAACAACTAAAAACCGGAGAATAACTGAACAAACATTGTCACCAAGTGCACATGGTAATCAACAATCATGTATCCAATTATGATGTATTGACAAACATATAAAAATGATAGGTGGTTGTTAAAAATAATTATACCACCAAATAGTACCCCATAAAGAGTAAACGAATGTCGGGTCTTTGACGTCACGTCAGACGTTCTGCTATAACAATAAATAAGATTACAAAACTAAATCGTAATGGTTCTTCTCAAATTTTATCGCCCACGCCGGAGCCTAATTAGGAACATAAAGTGACTAGCATTGGTAACCAAAAGTTACAGTTCGTTAAACGCACCCACAGAATCGGAACCTGTATTATACGCCAGTATTATTTGGTTTGGGAAAGAAATTATCTACCGGTCAGCAATAATTTGTACATGATCTCATGTAATCCATAACGACTGTTCCGAAGAATAAGGACCTATCTACAATACTGCTTTGAAACCATTTTCTTTCTATTCTTCATATATGTTTAAGTAATATTATATGAAGTTCAAAATGGTCTCAAAGCATTATTGCAGATAGGTCTATAATCTTCGGAACTGTCGAATTATGTATGTAATATACTTACGACCAGCATGCTACATACATAACATACATACATAACTTTACCCAAAAATCTGAACTAATAACATGAAGAAATATCGCCTACAAATGCGAGATTTACCAAAAAGTCCTACACCGCGATATCGAAGCTTAAGAGCAATTGGCACGGTTAAGAAATCCCCGACTATCGATATTGGGGGAATGGCGCCGCGGCCCTCTGCCAGATATACCACCTCATCAGGCTGGATGATCATCGCTTTGCGCCTAAACCTATAATACCTTATACGCGATGGGATGGATTATATATAAGCGATGCATAAAAAGATGCAGATACAAAAATTACAGAACAGAAAATTGACAAATCAGCGCAGCTTTCGAGCATTTTATGATTGAGGAGGCGTACATCGCCGACACTTTGGATTCGAGCCTGTAGCGCCATTCAAACCCACAAAAACTAACGTAACAATAAACCTTGTATCAATTAAAAATAAAATTTCAAACGCGCCGGCCTAATAAAACTAAATTTTTATGACAGCAAAAAGCGGTATCTAAGCTAGAGAAATGTTGAGATTGTCTAACGTGTTAATAGTTCGACACAGCCTTTCTAATAAGTATTTTATATTCAAGAATAGAAATAAATGTAACGGAAGTTGTTGTATTATATTTTTAATGATCTGTAATATGCATATTGAATTGGAGAATTACATAACTTGGCAATGAAGCGTCTAGAACATAATTATGAAAGCAAAAGATATAATTCTCTTTTAGATTTATGTAGGTAGTTAAGAGTTGCAGTTCAGTAACCTAGCCCGTATGCAAAGCTACAATCAGTTTAACATTTTGTGAACGGTGTACATAGTTATACTCTTTCTTACCACAATCTATACAAATAAATATAATTGGAGTGTCTGTTTGTAATAATAAAATAAAAACTTTTTACTATGTTTGTACACATGTATACACGATACATTTACCAAAATATGTATATATATAAATTTATTTATTTTCGTCTGTCTGTCTTTCTGTTTGTTCCGGCTAATCTCTGGAACGGCTGGACCGATTTTGAGCTTTGCTGATGATATAAGGAGTAACTTACTTTTTTTTAGACTAGCTCGCTTTTCTAGACTAATCGCGGGACTCAGCTAGGCTGCTTTAAGTTACATGTTACAATGTTATAAAGAATATTAAATGTAACGCTAAATTTGTCTGCTACGTATTTTGAAGAACGTAGATAACACTACACTGTATTGAGTACAATCGAATAAACATACTTTAGTTCATAGCTGGCAACGTAGGCACGCTAATTTTATGTATCTGTCGCGTAATCTAGGACACATTTCCTTTGCTGAAGTGCAGAGCTGATAAAATAGCGAATGACGATGTTTTGAAAACAAGCATGACAAAGGAACGTATAAAAGTTATAAAATAACCATTATTTTGTTACCTGCTAAGACAGCGGTAATTTTTTTTTAAACGGAACTGCGGGGGCATTTTGCAAACTTGTAATTCACGAACATATTTATGGTACACTAGCTGACCCGGCGAACTTTGTTTCGCCTTAAAGGCGATAAATGAGCAGATTTTTTATTTTATTAACTTCAATTTTTTATCAGGATAAATAAATAAAACATTTATGATTTTAATTATACTTTATTGGCCATCTATTTTAGTAACTGCAATTTTCAGTGAATCACCTTGTGACAGACGACATTTTTCGGTTTATTATCAGGCGCATGACCAAATAACGCAGATGGTCTTCTGACCCGGAACATGCCACATATAATTGATCTTGGGAAATACATTAATTTTCTAGATTTAGGCCACAAACTTTCCAGGATTGGCCCTGTGATTTATTAATGGTCACGGCGAACGCACGACGGATCGGAAATCATTAAAACTAAAACGGTATATCAGTTGATATCGTCGGGATCCTCGGATGAGAATTTCCTCACCTTCCAACTTTACTTTGAGTATATATTCCATTGTTCATCAATTCACTTACCACCAAACGCGTTCCGTTGCACAGGTTTGGTGGTTTTGGTTGATATTTGGAAGCAAACTTAGTACGTAGCCAACCTTTAGTCGTAAATTGTGCGGTGGTAAGCCAGGCACATCCAAAGAGTCTTTTCTTACACAGTCATTATATTTGAATTAATGCAGTGTACCAATGATTTCATTCTGAATTATGTTAGTTACTTTATGTCATCTACATATTTATTCTTAGCCGCCAAAACAGCTCGCTTAGTCAACCATTCATTATTTTTGTGTTTGTGAGTTCGTCCTTCGATGAACAGAAATTCTGAGAAAATAAAATAAAATCCACATATTTTGATGATTTGAGGCAAGCGCATATATCAGCGGCAGCAGTCGATCTTGGAATTAGTGGCAGTGTTTTTCAGAAATAGCCGGACAGTAAAATCATTGCGCCTCCAAAACATCTCGAGTCCTTGCGTAGGTGTTCGGCCGGATCGGATAAGTGCTTCCAATGCACGTGTATACGCTATTGTACATTCTTCCCAGATGACGATTTTCCATTTTGATAAAACTTTAGCCGCTGAGGAGTGTTTTGTAATATTACATGACATCTATTGGTCCAATGCGGACGCAAGTATGCAAGCAGTAATTAGTGCTGCCACCGTATCGAAACGTTGCTAGATCCAAATTATGTAGTACCTACTTTATAAATTTATTCTTGTGCCTCGAAAATTATCTAGTTGTTGATCTCTTAAATTTGCTGGACGTCGACGATTTTGCATTCCCAACCGATCCGTTTCACGGGCTGCCTCGATTTGTTCTTGTGATTGAGAAGCACGGATTCAAGCCATACTAATGCGGTGATCTTCACGTGCATTATTTAGTTCTTCTTCATTGTTCGGCACAATAAGCTAATATTTACTCGAAATAAATACATCAACCGGTCAACGTCAAAATTTCTAATTGTCAAATTTGTCAAACTATAGACAACATAGCGTTTAGCTGTCGGTGAAGTTTTGTTATTCCAGCAGTTGCATTTTGATAAACTATGTTTTATATCACGGAACGGGATTACACACATTTACACTTTCACGTTTATAATATTAAGTATGATTTTGTGAATTGTCCAACATCTTTATATTTAAAAGAAAGTCGGACATAGGATACCTAAGATTTTTATCCCGTTCCCGTAGAATATGATATAATACCTACGTGGTATAACAAAGCGCAACTGACAGCGAAACTTTATGTTGTCTATATTTAAATATGGCTGAAAATTTGACAAATAGAAATTAAAATTTAACTTAATATCTCTATAAATTTACACACAATATCTTTATAAATTGTAGCCTATGTGTTATTCTGATGTATAAGCTATATTATTTATAAAGTTTCATTAAAATCCATTCAGTCGTTTTTACGTGAAAGAGTAACAAACATCCATCCATCCATCCATCCATCCATCCATCCATCCATCCATCCATACTTACAAACTTTCACGTTTATAATATTAGTAGGATTGTCCTTGACCTAATAGAGACGGGGCGCTATGATATGGGAATGTATTCGCCTAAAATCAGATATGTAGTTACATGTTGAATGTCCACAGATAAACTACAATGATGTAATAGAAAGTTCACTTGGGGAAGGCCACAGCAATTAACCAAGAGTATGATTAAACATACACACGCGATTCTATATCGTTTGGAAACTATAAATATTCGTGCAGATACTAGTAAGGTCATAGAAAAACATGCACATGCGATCATTTAATGATGCAGGGCATGTTACAATAGCTGTACGTAACGACAACATTGCAAAGTAGATTATAAAATGTGTACCTACTATGCAAAAGCAAATACTCATATGGCAAATTTCCACGTACATAATCTAAACAACGTTCTAGAAAGAATTTAAGATTTGTGTAAGGACACAATGAATGATCGTTTTGAGAAACAAGTTTAAATCTAAAACGAAATCTATTCGTCTTATCAGTAGTCATAGAGAAAAGTCAACTAAAGGTAACTTGAAATGTTAAAATAATATCATGTATGTAGTATGTTTAAGTTTTTAACATAATAAAGCGCGTCGTCCACGCAGAGAGAATAGAGCTAGACAGCTTGACAACGAATCTAATCTATACTCTAATTTCTACGTACACGTAGCCGAGCCTGTCTACGTAGACTGTTGTGACATATTAGCTAGGGTAGTCTCGCTAAAGTGTACACGTCAAAGATTGCCCTATGACAGTCACTCTCCGTAATTTTAATCTATCGTGGACGAGGCGCTTTACTCCATTAGTCACGCATCCAGATGGTGTCGATATTTTATGGCGAAAACGAATAGTCAGGATAGTCCAAATGCATAATTTAGTAGTTGTGCTTAATTTGGTATTCAAAACGAAGCTTATAAAGACGGACGTGCGTCGTGTGCCACTGTCGACGATTTAAATGTAAAACTCGTGGCGTAATGGCGCAGAATTTAAACGACCCACACGATATCTCATTTTGTGCGAGAGTTTAAGTGAAATTGCTGTAAATATACGCAAAAACCTCTACATAGTATATTGATGTTTCTCGGACAATAGACCGTATTACAATATTCCGTTAGAGGAAATTGTGCGCCACGTGTGCCGGGCATGGCACCAAGGAGCAATATTGCTCCTGCGGAGGATGCTCCAGAAGGAGCTTGTAGACTAAATGGGTTCTGACTGTTCGCCCAGCGCACGCTGTTCCCGTGGAGATACAGTCAGGACCAACGGGACAGAAAGAGCGGGATAGTACAAGTCAAATTCAAAATCAAAAGGAACTTTATTTACGTAGGTTTCATCACAAAACTCTTATAAATCGTCATATTTATAAACACCATGATCATCTGTTCGTGTGGTAGCGGAGTAAGAATACTACCACCCCATATCTTCCCGTGGGTGTCGTAGAAGGCGACTAAGGGACAACAGACGTTGGGCAGCAGCGACGTTCTGTACAAAAACATACCATCCGTACTGCGATCGCCAACCCGCCTGCCAAGCGTGGCGATTATGGCAAACCCCCCCCCCCCATGAAATGAACACAAATAGGAAAACGGCCCCCAGTCCCCGGCAGCCCCGCTATTCCTTCGGCCACGGTAGCAGCCAAGGTAACGGTGGGGCAGGGGGTGCTAAAAATCTCCGGCAGAGATCCGGCTACCATAAAAAACGACGGCTGCACCTGGCAACATACAACACACGGACACTGCGGACTGACGAGAAGATCGTAGAACTCGAGGAAGAGTTGAGCAAGTTGCGATGGGATATAGTGGGGTTGTCTGAAGTCCGAAGAGAGGGAGAGGACACGATAACCCTCAAATCCGGCAACTTGGTCTACTTCCGGGAGGGCGACCAACAGTCCCAAGGTGGTGTTGGGTTTATCGTCCACAAGTCCCTTGTGAACAACGTTGTTAAAATCGAGAGTGTGTCGACCAGGGTGGCGTACCTTATACTCAGAATAACCAAGCGTTATTCGCTGAAGGTCATACAGGTATACGCACCGACCTCGGCACACCCCGACGAAGCGGTGGAGACAATGTATGAGGACATTTCCTCGGCCATACATGGCTCTAGAACGCACTACACCGTTGTCATGGGGGATTTTAACGCGAAACTGGGCAAGCGGAGCGGAGATGAGCTGCAAGTGGGGCAATTTGGGTTTGGACACCGGAACCAACGGGGCCAGACTTTGGCTGGTTTTCTGGAGAAGGAGGGACTCTATATGATGAATTCCTTTTACAAAAAACCAGAACAGAGGAAATGGACCTGGTTGAGTCCGGATGGCACCACAAAAAACGAGATAGACTTCATCATGTCGACGGAAAAGCACATATTCAATGATGTCTCCGTGATCAATATGGTCAAAACCGGAAGCGATCACCGCTTAGTACGAGGCACATTGAATATCGACGTCAAGCTCGAAAGGTCGCGCCTGGTGAGGTCTACGCTGCGTCCCGTGCCAGTTCAAATTCAAAACCCGGAAAGCTTCCAGCTCGAACTGCAAAACCGCTTTATAAGCCTAGGCGTTGACGTGGACGATTATAATGACGGGTTCGTGGAGACTGTCCGCAAAGTTGGGTCGAAGTTCTGTGAGACCCAACGCCTGAAAACGGCCAAAAAGCTCTCGGACCTCACCCTAAATCTCATGGACGAGCGACGGAAAATGGTTCTGCAGTCTACAGATGATGCGACGCAGCTTCGGATGCTCAATAGACAGATATCAAAGTCCCTGAAGCGTGATATACGCCGATTCAACACGAATCGTGTTGAAGAGGCTATTGAACGCAACAGGGGCTCCAAGGTTTTTGCCAGGGATCTGTCTATTGGGCAAAGCCAGCTCGTCAGGCTGAAGACTGATGACGGCAGGATCGTCACGTCGAAGTCCGAGATTTTGGGTGAGGTCGAGAGTTTCTATGGACAACTGTACACGTCTACACAGGAACCCGTCATAAATCTAGCAGACGACCCACGAGCTAGATTAACCCGGCACTACACCGAAGACCTACCGGACGTCAGCCTGTGTGAGATCGGGATGGCTCTCGAGCAACTTAAAAACAACAAGACGGCGGGTGATGACGGAATTACCGCAGAACTTCTGAAGGCGGGTGGAGAACCGATCCTTAGGGCCCTTCAGAAGTTATTCAATTCCGTCATACTCGAAGGACGAACGCCAAAGGCATGGAACAGAAGTGTGGTGGTGCTGTTCTTCAAGAAGGGAGATAACACCTTATTGAAGAACTACAGACCCATCTCACTTCTGAGCCATGTCTACAAGTTGTTCTCGAGGGTCATCACGAATCGACTCGCGTGCAGGCTTGACGATTCCCAGCCTCCCGAACAAGCCGGTTTCCGAAAAGGCTTCAGTACCGTAGACCATATTTTAACGCTACGGCAGGTTATACAGAAGACCGAGGAGTATAACCTGCCCCTTTGTCTGGCGTTCGTGGACTACGAGAAAGCCTTCGATTCGATCGAGACGTGGGCAGTATTGCAGGCTCTCCAGAGGTGCCAAGTCGACTATCGGTACATCGAAGTGTTGAAGTGCTTGTATGAAAACGCCACCATGTCAGTCCGACTCCAGGACCAGACCTCGAAACCGATCCAGTTGCAGCGAGGTGTTAGACAGGGAGACTTTATCTCTCCGAAACTGTTCTCCGCTGCACTGGAAGAAGTTTTCAAGGTTCTGGACTGGAAAGGGCTGGGCATTAACGTGAACGGCGAGTACATCACTCACCTTCGATTCGCTGACGACATAGTCGTAATGGCTGAGACCATGGAGGGCCTCACTACGATGCTCGATGGCCTCTGTGGAGCCTCCGAACGAGTCGGCCTTAAGATGAACATGGAGAAGACGAAGATCATGTCTAATATCCATGTTCAAGCCACTCCTGTTAACATCGGAGGTTCTACCCTCGAAGTTGTTGACCATTACATTTACCTGGGACACACTGTCCAGTTAGGTAAGTCCAACTTCGAGAAAGAGGTCAATCGTCGGATCCAACTCGGCTGGGCAGCGTTCGGGAAGCTGCGAAAGATCTTCTCGTCCACAATACCGCAGTGTCTGAAGACAAAAGTCTTCAACCAATGTGTGTTGCCAGTGATGACATATGGAACAGAGACGTGGTCGCTCACTATGGGCTCCATCAGAAGGCTCAAAGTCACCCAAAGGGCAATGGAGAGGGCTATGCTCGGAGTTTCCCTGCGAGATCGAATCAGAGATGAGGAGATACGCAGGAAAACCAGGGTCACCGACATAGCCCACCGGATTGCCAAACTTAAGTGGCAGTGGGCAGGGCACATAGCTCGCAGGACCGACGCCCGATGGGGCAGAAAAGTCCTCGAGTGGCGACCGCGCTCCGGAAGGCGCAGTGCTGGTAGGCCTCCCACACGGTGGACCGACGACCTGGTTAAGATCGCCGGAAAGCAGTGGATGCGGGCGGCCCAGGACCGGCCTTTGTGGAAATCCTTGGGGGAGGCCTATGTCCAGCAGTGGACGTCTTTTGGCTGAAATGATGATGATGATGATGATCATCTTACGGCTCCTGTCCCATACTAGGTGGTAGTCACCTATCAGTCGTCATACCTACATTCACACCTTTCACACACAACTCCTCACTCCTACAAACCCTGCGTTCATTCATGCCGAAACTACCACCGGTTCGGAAGGCTTTTTTTTTTAATTATTTAAAATAAAATAAAGGAATCCTTCCTTTATTATTTTTTTATTTTTTTGACCCGGAGTAAAATCTTTAATGGACTATCCCCGCCAGCCTGCGGATGGGGGATTTGTGGGAGTCCTCTCCGCTTCAGTGAGGAAACGGAGGCATACCCACTAAACGTCCCCGGGTTTTGTAAACAAGACCAATAATTAAAAAAAAAATCCTTCCGAACCGGTGGTAGTTTCGGCATGAATGTGAGTGAACGCAGGGATTGTAGGAGTGAGGAGTTGTGTGTGAAAGGTGTGAATGTAGGTATGACGACTGATAGGTGACTACCACCTAGGATGGGACAGGGGACTGCGCTATGGTTCGGCAGTGGGCTAATAGTATCAAGACTGATTACGTCTACTCAGATAGTTGTCGTTAATATGTTGTTATAGTAGACACATGCCCAGTGAAAGTAAAACGCTGCGTAACCAATCAAAAAGCAATTCTAAGTGGTCTAACTACTTCTCAGGTACAACCGATAGCAGAGTGCTACTTGTATTTAGACATTTATAGCTCCGACACATGTCTTCTCAGGCTTCTGGCTTCGAGGCTTCTGTGCCATGCTGAATGGTTACGTTGACACAAGGTTACATAATATCAAGTTCTGGTGGCTAGGTTTTCTGTCTACCTGTTTAATTTTGTTGCGTCCAACGACACGCTCAGGACTAAATGGGTAGATCGTATCTACACAAGATGACAAAATTGTTTTAATTGGCTTATTGAGTATTTCTACACTGTAATTTAAATACTATTTTGTAATTAAGCGGGGTTATAGAGCAAAATAGAAGTGCAATTATTTTTGGAAGTATCCACCTACTTATAGTGGAACTAAATGCTAAGATGATATTTTTTTAATAAATTAAATAAAAAAACTTATTACTTATTGATGAACACGCTCTCAGTTATATTCGTAAGGAACTAGAACTTTTATACTGCCGTACGTAACATATAGACGGAATTAAACATCTTTATTATTTTACGTGTAGTGACGGATTTAGAATACACAATGTCACCAGCCCATACCATCGTAAGGGTGTCATAAGAGACGACTTAGGAACGCAATACGACCCAGGAGAACGTAAACTTGATACAAACCCTGTGCGAACCCGAATTGCCAGCGTGGGCAGCGGAATTACCCGCCGGAAATCATCCACATTTGTTACGTCATCCACATTTGTTACGTAGTTTGCATATAAGAAAATCAATTATATTATCACAGCTGAAGAAGAATAATTTGAATGACGTCGATCAGCGAGCAGAGCGACGTAATTATTTGACGAGCATATACATTTATAAATGGCCAACTGTATAAAATAACCGGGCCTTAGGGGTTAAAAAAAGGCAGGAATATTAAACATTCTGATTAAAATGAGGTCGCCATATGCTGGTTATTCAATATTCGGCAAGGTGTTTCCGTATGGCAAGGTGGAAACGACATCTGCGAACGCCATTTGGAAATCACGACTCCGCTGCTGAAGCAATGCGAGCACCTGTCGTCCTGGCTATGCAAACTTTGGTAGAAGAAAAAAAACAACAAATGTACTGGGTTGACACGAGGTGTCAGTGTCAATCTCATACAAGTGTCCTTCTATTCTATGCGTCTCGAAAGCGGCTTGGTAATATGGCTAATTTTGGTTGTATGGAAAAAATGCCTAATGAGATACTCAGTTGTGACCCGGGTTGTGAACGGGACCCGACTCAGCAGTGGGTCATTTATGGGCAGGGCCGGATTTAGGGGTTCAGAGGCCTCGGGGCAACAAAGGAGTGGAGGCCCCTTGCCCCAAATTATCACTACATAGTATAAAACAAAGTCGCATTTTTCTGTCCGTCCCTATGTATGCATAAATCTTTAAAACTACGCAACGGATTTTGAAGCGTTTTTTTTTAATAGATAGAGTAATTCAAGAGGAAGGTTTATAGCACCCGTGCGGGGGGGGGGGAGGCCACGGGGCTTTCGCCCCGGTTGCCCCCCCCCCCCCAAATCCGGCCCTGTATATCGGCTGAGTAGTAGGAGGTAACGAAAACTGAATACACTGCAAAGGTTGTTTTTTTAACATGTTTAAGGCATCGAGATTACGACATGTCTACATTGGTAGATGTCAAGAAGTAAATTATAACTCTCTATATCCTTATTGGGTAAATTATGTAAATGTTACGTCGTAATATTTGTTCCACTTGGAACCTCTACAATATTGCAAATTTTCTTTGTTCTTTAAAATTTAATGTATTTTTCTCGCATCTCGGCATTTAGGTCGTCTGGATCGGCTCCAAATGCCGACACACCGTGAGAAAAGTTATGTTTACTCTAAAGTTCGTTTCGAAGAAATCATGTGTTGCCTGTTTTTTGTTGGCGAAATATTCGTCCAACAATCAAACGTTTCTATACCTACTACTACTAGGTACTCTATAACTTTAATCAAAGTGGCTCTATACCAAGTGAAAATACATACAGAATAACAAACAAGCTTTCATAAAAAGAGTCTGTCTATTCATTTGTGCTGATAATGTCAATGCGTTTCGATAAATCGATCGATATTAACGGCAGAACAGGAGACTCCTTCTTCCAACTCCAACTTCCAGAATTTTTAGTCAGTAAATGTTATCACTATCACTACATAGTTTAAAACAAAGTCGCATTCTTCTGTCCGTCCCTATGTATGCATAAATCTTTAAAACTACGCAACGGATTTTGAAGCGGTTTTTTTTTAATAGATAGTGATTCAAGGGGAAGGTTTTTATGTATAACCCACCCCCGCTTAGCACGGGCGAAGCCGGGGCGGGCCACTAGTAGGGAATAAATTGGGCTATTTAAAATTTCTTTGCAAAATCTAAAAAAGTGTTATATCCCAATAATACTTGATCTGATTAAGAACCGCGTTTATAAAGTTAGAAAGTGGAAATTGCAAGTATTTTGAGATTTCAGGTTTGCTTGCAAAAGATTTTATTTAGTCAAGATAGTTTTGCTTAATACGCCTAGTTCACAGACTACGAATCCATTTAAGCGCAGTCGCCGCTGCAGCTGGTTAGATGTCATTTACAAAGTTTAGACGGTAACGTTGTTACTGGCCAATTGCTAAACACACATCGTTTACGGCAAAGCTAAGATGTATGTGATGACATTTCAAAACGCTAAGTCACGTGACTGTCAAAAATGTCATCCGATACATTTCTTACCGTGTGATAAATTTGTTTTAATTTTCACAGAACAACGGAGCAATGATTATGACCCAGGTCGTAGTAGTAGATGTATTAATGTAAGCTGTGAGGTCAATTTAATGTGCTATCAAGTGTAATTAAATATGCAATCAAAGAGATGAAATGTGCATAAACCAGGATATTCCCAGCAATGAATAGTAATAAAAAACAATGCAGAATAATAATTGTGCCTAAATAATGAGGCGCCTTGTATTCTCATACATTTCCAAGGCATATACAAGCTTTTAAATTTTCCATAGTTGTGAGACAATAGATTTATGTGTGAAACTTTTACTCTATTGTAGTACTGGGGAAAGGCAAAGTCAAGCATTGAAGTCTGTGAACAAACTATAACAATATTAAATTAGTTTGGTAGGCGTAACCTACGTGAACATTCTGAAACTATTTTCTGAAAGTTCACTTAGGTTAGGTACCTAATAATATTGGCCAGGACATTGACATTGCGGGATATGAACGTTTTGTGGTTATTAGAAACGATAGTAACATTAAGCTTGGATTATTTTTAATATCCATAAACTCTACAAACGTAATAAGGACGCAGACTCAAAAGCTTTGGATTAGGGTGCTTGGACACGATGCAGGTAACCCATGCATGCTGAGTCAACAAGTGATTATCACCGAGCGACGACATAGTGGGTCCAGTGAATAGAATATGTACTCGTACGCGAGTTTGGTGTTCTGCCAAATACCGAAATGGAACGATTTTTCTACGATTATTTAAATTGAGGTTTTCTCCAGATTTTCAACAATCAAGTTGTATTTCTTACTGCTCAAATGTCGATCAACTGTTAAATAAAAAACTTGGGTCAAATACCTTAACGTATAAGGAAACCCTAAGCTAATTTTTAATTTACCCCAGTAAATTAAATAATAAATGTAGTAATAATTTTACTATCTCTTAGGTTCTCACGAAATTTGCACATTGCAGGAAATTATTTCTTGACGGTTCTGATCGTGTTATTTTGTTTAAATTCCAAAGTTTTAGACCACAGACACTGCAAAGTGTCTAAAACGGTGATTTAAATAAAAGAATTAAAATCCTGCATTTTTTTTTCGGTATTTTTTTTCTATCTGATCAAAGGATTAATTGTCGAGACATTTCGACAGGCACATGAGGCTCATAACCACGGGTAAATAACTTGCGCGAACTACTCGCACATAAAGCGCGTCTTTACTGACTCAAGTTTTTTGCAACATTTGTAATGTATCATCAACACACAAGTACAAGTAAGTAACTTATGGACAATATTCGCCCATGTAACCCGCATCTTTGCTCCAGCTACTTGCACCGTATACAAGCACCTTTAATGAGCTGTGACAAAAATGGTGACGAAGTATTTTAAGTGGAGCGCCATCCGTGGCCCCAAAGCGGGCGGACCTCTAATTTCCGCGTTTCCATACCCTGGAGTCCTTCATAATCCGGCTACTCCCTAACGGCCGGGTATCCACAAGTATTTCCCAGAAATTAGCCTGCATGATTGGTACAGTGATATTATAAAATTTTCTTTCAGCTGCGACAAGATTTATCAGTCCGTTTTATTTGGGCCACATCGGTCACAGAACATCATCAGACTTAGTATATTAATGTACTAGCTACATATTATGTTTATACAGGGTGTAAGGGACGGCGTCCCGAAAAATTCGTGAAATGGGCTTTCTATGGGCACTTATTATCATGCAAAATTCAGTTCAGCAAAAAAATGAAGAATAAAAGATTTATCATTATTTAGTTAATTCGCACTACGCAATGTACAACGAACAATACAATTTATCGCTGCAGCGTCGTACCACACGCAAACGCGGAGTAGAGGTCAATGAACGCATGCCGCACGCGCGGCGCAGCGGCTCTTACCTACCTACACGGTGCTGTGGCTTAGAACTCGGCCTGTCGCTGTGCTCATCTTATGACTCAATTAACTACTCAGCTATTGGTTTAAAGTACATTTAAAATTTAGGCATAGACGCAAAGAAAATCTTACATCGATATTGTTTTAAGTAATAACAATACCACATTCAAAGATAAATTAGTTTGGTGAAAGTAAAACATACCTTAACGTCTCTCTCTTCTTATAAGATTCGGCTCAAAATGGCGTCCCCCAAGTTGCTGACAAAGCTGGGCGCGATATGACGTATTTGCGTGGAGACGAGACATCATCGTGGGATCGGCTGCGATATCACTTTTTAGTTTTTGAAATGCGTCACTTATGCGTCGACGCATTTCATTCGCAGTGTCGCATTCCGCTACAAACACCTTTTCTTTGATGTAACCCCATAAAAAAAAATCTAACGGCGTCAAGTCAGGAGACCGCGCTGGCCACGCGTGAGCCCCGAATCTGCCAATCCACCTTTGAGGGAACACATCATTAAGGTACTCGCGCACTGGTCGAACAACGTGTGGTGGCGCACCGTCATGTTGGAACCAAATCCTTGGCAACCGTGCTATTGGAATTTCATCCATTTGGTCCCATTCCTGAGCCAAATCATTTTCTAACTCACGAAGAGTATTGGCCAGATCCTGCTGCAAAAATTCCAGGTACCTTGGCCCATTCATCCGCCCTGGTAAAAAGAAGGGACCCAGAATTTTGTTGTGGTAGATCCCCGCCCAAACATTTACAGACCAACGCGTTTGATGTCCCGTCTGTTGGTACTCACGTGGATTAGTTCGTGCCCAAATGTGAGAGTTGCGTCGGTTCCACATGCCGTTCCTCGTAAACGTGGACTCGTCTGTCCAAATTATACGCGACACAAAGTCAGGGAAATACCCCTGCTGATTCCCCAACCACCTGCAATACGCAAGACGACGATTCTCATCCCCAGGCACGAGCGCCTGAACTTTGTGTAAACGATAGGGCCGTTGGCGCTCTCTACGTAGGACTTTGTGCACAGTCCAGTGCGAAACGCGTATACCACGACGCCGCAAAAGCTTTGCAGCAGTTCGTGTGCCAAGGCGGGGATTGCGTTGGATTGTCTCCAGTATTCGCTGCTCAACTCGGGCGCTAATATGTCTGCTGGAGCCTTCCTGCTGTGGTACGATGGGCTGGTTATCGAGTACCCGTTGATAAGCCTGAGTGATAACACGGCTGTCCACCGGATGACGAGCGTTAGGGTAGCGCTGAGCGTAAATACGTAACGCTAGAGAAGCATTTCCTCTTGCTTCACCATATGCCATTAGCATCTCCCCGTATTCCCGCGCAGAAAACGGGACCCGATTCATAATGAAACACACAAAACGCAAAGACACAACACACAAAAGTACTAATCGAATTTCACTTCACAAGTCACAAGTCGCTAATTATTCACAAAACAGTTACGATTACTTCTGATTTCCGATGGAAGTCCCGGCGAACTGACGAATTTATCTATTATTATTTGAAAATTATTACAAACCTGCACATTGAAACAAATAGAGGTGAGATAATAGTATCATGTGAAAACTATCGATACTATCGAAAGTGCCTGAAACGTTGGGAATTAAATAAAATAAAACGATCATCATCGACGATTAGTTTCAAACGATTAATGAAATTAGACTTCGTGTGAAACTGTATTTGAAATAGCTTTAAACAATGAATCAGTGTCGTTTTCTTACATAAACGTAATTTTAGATGACGTCGAATTACAAAGTAACTAAAATAATTATTGTTATTTTGACATAAGTAAGTCCTAAACTAACAAGTTCTTAAAAGTTATGCATTAGGTATTTAATAGAAATACCGCCCTAATAATCGCTTAAATAAACGCAAGACTCAGCGCAAATTTGTTTCGATAATAATATCATATCAACTGATTGGTATTACTCTAGTTCCGAAGCTCACACGCTCCGTCTTGCCTGTGAGCATGCCGCCTGCACTAACCAGTTTACTTTGCACCGGTAAGCGCCTGCGTGTGGACGTTATGACGGTCGCTCGCGGCGGCCTGCGTAATCGTCGACGTGCTGAAGATTGGACTGCGCGGTTCGATTCTCGTACGAGACAACTCTTTGAACAATCTAAAATAATGGTTCATGTATGGGTGTACAGTGTGTCCGTTAATTTAATGTTTCTAAAGATACTTGTGACATACGATTTATACCCGAGTTGTCTATTTAAAAACTAAAATAAAACCGTTTTATCAAGACAGGCTGATCGTATAAAATATCGTGTACCTACACGTTTAGCAATGATTACCGAACAATAATGAAACAATAAGTATTTACCAGCCAAAACGTATGAAGTATTGAATTGGATTTTGTATTTCACCAAAATAAATACCTACGTTGTTCCTAGGTACGTCACAAATACTTCGGCAGACT
Organism: Clostera curtula; assembly: GCA_905475355.2. Lineage (NCBI taxonomy): Eukaryota > Metazoa > Arthropoda > Insecta > Lepidoptera > Notodontidae > Clostera > Clostera curtula. Next base: position 12,230,941 of record FR997808.1, on the reverse strand, counting down.
AAATCTAGATTAATGAGTAGGTAGGTATGTAGTCGATCATCAAATAACACTAAGTAGGTGTTTCTTAGCTCTAATGAGCTACGTAATCGTAGGTAGGTTTGGAGCCAGGTAGGTAGTAATATAGCGTAATAACAAAACTGGATATTTATGTACTTGCATTGGGTATGCATTATTTAATACATTTCATTGAATTTTACACTGCCCTCGTCTATCTTTCTAATAATGAAATTTAGTACCTAGTTAACTTATTTACACATTCATCGTTACAGCCTATGAATGACCCACTACTGAGTCGGGCCTCCTCCAAATTCATGGAGGGAAATTAGCCTACTGTGCCACGCTGGCAAGACGGGTTGGCACAAGGTTTTTATCAAATTTTCCTTGCGGCTAGGTGATTTGCCTCTTGCATTCGGTTATTCGCTTCTTAGGACACCCTCGGGATGGTATGGGTTGGTGACACTGCGTATTCTTAATCCGTCACCAAACGTAGAGATCCACACATTAGTGTTGACCAAATTTTACGCAACTTCGTATATCTCTGGGGATTATTCGGGAGACGTAGGTCGCGGACGAGGAGTAGAGGTCAACGAACGCATGGCACACGGCGCGGGCGGCATCGCGCGATAGTGTCATTGTACTTGCCGCCGTAACATCTGGTAGTGCGATTTTTCGTGTCTTAACTACATTGCGTTTTTTTGGGAAATTGTTTAATTTTTATAATATTACAAAAAATTAAGTGCAGCTCGACAATAGTAACTACTTCATTATATTATATGGAAAAATAATGCCAAGAAAAATCGGAAATTCATGAAAAAAAATCCGGAAAATTCGACCGCCATGGGCCTCAGTATCATGTACTGAATCGCTGGTATCTTTTTTCGGGACGCCGCCACTTACACCCTGTATATAAGTAGATAAAATAATTCTCTAATGGGTCCATCTAACTGCGTAATCAGTTCCTAAGTTACAGTTGCGTGTATACTTGTCGTCATAAGTTCAGGTTGGAAACAAGACGCGAGGGTGTGGGAGAAAATGAGGGTGCGATGCGTCATGCCACCCTATCACCCCAGCACACCGCGTCCCAAAACATCGATCGATCTCTCGACGACTTTTGCCATGCGCAGATTCCGCCATTCCGCCCTTTTTGTTTATATTTTTTCTAATCACTAGATTAAAAAATAAAGTAGTAATTGTAACCTTTTTTCATTGAAACTAGGAAAATTATTGTACTGTTTTTTTTTAATTGGGCTAACAGACTAACCACTATGTTTTGACGCTAGGTACATCAGATTTTTTAAATTTATTCTTTCCTGGGTTAGTGCCACACCAAATTATGCAGAGTAATATGTACCTACTGATACCAAATTTTAATTAGGTGCAATCTTTTTGTGAATCTTTCCCTAATCCGTATATAAAAAACTTGACCTACCTTCAATGTCATACTCGCATTTTATTTCCTAATTAATTAAATAATATCATTACCAAATTTTTTATATCAGATAATTATATTATATTAATACTCTACTACTATTATTATTAATACTCACTGGCATTCGCTCATAATCTCCTCCTGGCTACGAACTTGCACAGGAGCCAGCTTCTCCACACTCTCCTCGTAATTCCCGAAGCACTTGGTGATCTTCTCGTCGAAAGTATTCACCAAATCCTCCAATGATCCGGAGAAAGTCTCCGTGAAGTTGTCTCCTTCTCCGTTTTGCAAATTGTCCTGTTTACACTTTACCGGTTTCGGCTCTTCATTATCGTTTATTTTGTTGGTGTCGGTTTTCATTTTAACCATTTCACTTTTCATATTGTTAAGGTTGTTTAGACGGATGTCATTGCCGTTGATAGTTTTTTGCGGGTAATCCGCGGTGGAGAGACAGTCGTCTGCGTCTTCAATTTGCGCGAGCGGCGCTTCGAACTCGAGCTCGGCCATCCTGCCTGCCGCTTCTCGCATGACCACACAACCACTCACGATGCTTGACGCGCGAGCACTGAATTCGATTTGACTGAACTGGACTGATTACAGCGGAGCTCGGGTTGATGCTTGGCTTGAAAGAGCATTGCATCCTAAAATAATAATTTCTGGGATGTTCATATAAATCCAGTCGCTACGGCGTGTGACTGTAAAATATCACCCCATACATTTTAGCGTTGAGGATACAGTTGGCGGTGTATTTGCATCTGGCCTGGTATGAATGAGAGAGAGGAATTTCTCATAAAGTATTGTAGAACCTTTAACTAAACTATTATTTTACAGCCAGATGCTGAGTCGGACAGTATTAAAGTTAAGCTCAAACTTTAACGCAGTTTTGTTACACAAATACATATATCGAAAAATTGTATAGCTATTAGCGAAAAAGTCTATGAATCCAGTTCAATATGATACCGAAGGATATAAAAAAACTCCTATATTTTATGACACGGTGAGATGACAGCGAAATTACGTATGACGTTTTAAATTTTGGGTTTTTTACGAAATGGGAAATTGCGAATAAACATGATTAAGTTTCAAATTCATTCTATAAAATTAGATCGTTATGAATTTCAGGAGACTAAACAATGTCCAGTCTCTAAATGCAGTCTTCAGATTTTACAGGTACCTATTCATAATACAATTTTATTACAAGTTGTTTTCGTTACAGTTTTGAAATCATCACAATAGAATATACTTTTCTTCTATTGGTTTCAGTAGAAGCAGAAGAACCCACTACGATGTTCTTAATTTAAGGAAAAATTGCACGGATAAAGAGATTAAGGATGCATTCATTAAAATGAGCAAAGAAGTAAGCTATCTTTTTACGTCCTATTTTAATAATGCGTACTAACAAAATATCACGACTTTTTTTGTAAATTTCTTTACGTAAGCAATAAACTAGCGACCCGCCGGGGCTTCGCACGGGTGCAATGGTGAACCTCTAAATTTATCAGTGTTTCTCTACAATATTATGCAAGTATTATACATAGAATCACTATCTATTAAAAGAAACCGCTTCAAAATAATCTTCTTACAAAGCTGAAAGACAAAATTTCCCTGTGCCAAACCATCTGCCCAGTGTGGCACATACCCTCCATGTAACTGGAGGAGGCCCGACAGAGCAATGGGTCATCTATGGGCTGAGTAAATTAAATTACCTTAAACTAAATTACCTCTGCTCTGAGCAATGCTTGTTATATTAATATATTACGTCTAAAATACAATTTACAGTATCATCCGGACAAGAACAAAGATGTGAAAGCTCAAGAATATTTTGTACGTATTGTGGAGGCATACAATGTGTTGGGTAAGCCTGGCAGCAGAGCACGGTATGATAATATGACCGATGTGCCTACGTATGGACAGGCAGCACAATACGGATTTAAGTCACAGACTTATTATGGGTAAGTCACATTTTTTTGTTTCCTACAGCCATTAATTTGTCTTATAATTATTATGCCTATGGATGGGCCTACTCGTCATAAGCATCATTTCAACTGAATAATGTCCACTGCTGGACATAGGCCTCCTCCAAGGATCGCCACAAAGGCACTAGCCTTCCTGCACAAAGGACAAAGGAGCACAAAGGACTACCTGGGCTGCCCACATCCTTTCTGGTGATCTTAACCAGGTCGTGGAAATCCTTGGGGGCCACATCCAGCAGTGGAAGTCTTTTGGCTGAAATGAAGATGATGATGAGACCTGATTGAACAGCATTAATTTGACTCAAGAACAACAACTCGACAAGAGAACAGTAAAATATTTTTTTTTCTTTTCTCAGTAATCCACAATACACATATTACCAGTACAATAGGCCTAAGTATGAGTCCAAACCCGAAAGTGACAATTACTATGGTGTGAATGGCCTGAAAAAATTACCCAATTTCTATATTATTGTCATATGCTTTGGAATTGCATTCTTTGGTGTCATCATGCAGGTTTATGTTATCAGGTATGTATAATCTTGAATCTTATTGGTCTCTGGTTTATTATGTTTCTATAGAGCACACCCAATCATCATCATCATCATCATCATTTCACCCAAAACACGTCCACTGCTAGACATAGGCCTCCCCCAAGGATCTCCACAAAGGCCAGTCCTGGGCCGCCCGCATCCATTGCTTTCCAGCGACCTTAACCAGGTTGTTGGTCCACCATGTGGGAGGCCTACCGACACTGCACCTTCCAATGTATGTATATTATATGTGAAAACTTGTAATTGGCCTTCGTCTACTATTTTTTGTAATTGGCCTTCGTCTACTGCTTTGGGTGGGATTGTCCCGCTTTCAGGCTGTCCGTCACGCTGTCCCAAACGAGAACAAAAATGTTCCGCTTTTACAAATAAACCTTTAAACCCTTTGCACTTAAATATGATATCTTACACCGACGTACCCTATCCTTACGACATACCGTAGTAAAAAGTACCAGGCGCACATACCATTGTACGAGTTAGAGAGATTGGATATTCCACCTTACGACATACCGTAGTCAAAAGTACCAAGCGCACATAACATAGTAGGAGTTAAAGTGTGTGACAGTGTGACAGCCAAAGCGAGTGTGAGCATGTGCGGCGGGCCTACCATTTTCTTAAACCTTGTATTCTTCTTCTTTCAGAAACTTATATGTGTCTCATCGTAAACAAGCGCAAGAGAAATCGAAACGTTTAGCCGAGGAATTAGAAAAAGTTCGCGCCGCGGCACACGCTAATGGCAACGAGGTATGTTTAGACGCGTCACACGCTAAATTGCGAAATGGCCGAAAACTTAGCCTAGAGACGGAAAACTTGATACTTGTCAAGACTTGTCGGGCCCCCTCCAGTCACATGAAGAGAAATTAGCCTACTGTGTCACGCTGGACAGATGGCTTGCCACAGGGTTCAAGGTATCAAGTTTTCCGTCTCTTGCGGCTAAGTTATCGGCTCTTACGGCACCCTCAGGATAGAATGGGGTATGACACTATCTATGCTAAATCCGTCACCACAATAACGTTTCCTCACAAGTGTGGGATTAACCGAAACATTATTTTCGTTTCGCAGATGCAAACGCGGGCTTTGATCGAAAAAATCGTTTCGGCCGCCAATCCTACAATAGCTACTGCATCCTTGGGGCAAGCGCTCGCCAATGAGAAAAAGTGATTATTGCCCTTCATCTTAACATTAATGACTATAATACACTACAATCTAATCTGCTTTTAAATTGGAGTAGATCTATGAGAGATGTATTAGAGATTAGAATTGGCAGACAGATTAATGTAAATAATATTAATGCAGTAGTGGTCGAATGGTAGCACCATTTACCATCTTCCTCGCCTGTTTCCAAATTTCTTTGCGGTGCACTGGTCTACCCTGATTTCGCTAACTACCAGTATTTACACGGAGCGACTACCGTTTGCCCTCCGCGACCAGCAGCAATTATATAGTTAGACCAGTGGTCACTTTTTACGCTACTCTATGTAACGTAAAGAGTATAAAAAAAATGGCCGCCGGTTCCGACCGACGCCTGCACATGCCCTCCGAAGCACAGAGGAGCACAGATTTTGGACACAGATTATGGGCATGATAAACATCCAGACGTTTCTTAACCTGTTCGATTGCGATTGGGTTGTGACATTTTAATAAATATTTAATTTAAACATAAACAACAAAATGAAACTGTGCTTTTATTAATTATTTGTTAGTTAGATAACAAAGTCGTAGTAGTATTGTATAGTACAAATTAGTACAGTAGTTTTGATATGAGAGTTAAATTTTTTATGATTATTTTAGATGTTCATTATATTGTTGGTGACTGGAATACCTCAGTAGTTAATAGATAGATTCTTGTGTAATAATATATCTAGATTTGTACAATGTTTAATAAAAGTATTTTTATAATTGTGGTAAAATGGTATTTTTTGTACTACTGAGTAGAATTTGCCTTGAAAATTGTATTGTGTATGTTGCAGTCAAAATCGTTAAAGAGTCAAAAGACAGAACATCGTCGGTTATAAAGTCCACAAAATGCTAATGCGGTCGAACCTTTTGCCGCAACGCTAAAATATACGGAATGACATTGCTAAACGATAAGGCACGTGATAGTAAAATGTCATCCCATATATTTTAGCGTTGCCGATACCGTTAGGGATATTTTTGCATGTCAAATTAACATCCTTAGGACGTCACGAAAAAATAAAGAGGTACATTGCAATGATTGTTAAAAATATAGTGTCGTAAATAATTGAGAATTCAGCACTTTCAGCTTAATTTTCTAGTAACAAAGAATGTTGACTTGTTCTACATTATGACTGCAACATACAAAGAACCGAACTACTTTTATACTCTGTACTTCTTTTTCTTCTATCCTGAAGGTGTCGTAAAATCCGACTAATGGCGCCGACCTACGGAGTGGCGGCGAAGAGACTAATTCATTAACAATTTAAATTCAACTTAACACGCTTCAGAATACGACTGTATTTAGCCGTATTTAGAATACGCTCGCCGCGCTTTATATCGCTCGCCGTCATTGTATTTCGTTGTACCAAATACAGTTGTATTCTGAAGCCTTTTAGATTGAATTTAAATTGTTACTGATTTAGTCTCTTCGTCGCTGACCCTAACAGAAATGGCATGGGAAATCTTCATACGAATTATTTCATATTCCTATTTAAACCCATGTCATTGGAAGATTTTTTTGGTGATTATGTTCCTTTTTTAAAACGAAACCCCTGCACTAGGTACAACCTGTATCGCGGGGGCAGTTTACAAACATGTAATTCACGAACACAAATGACACCCAGACTCAGAGCAAGTTCCTCTGGTTTACACAAAGACACTTGCCTGACTCTGGCATCGAATCCGTGACCCATTGATCTAACCCCTAGATCAACGAGGCAGTCAGTCTGTGGACTCCGGAAACGAGTCGTCCACTCAGGAAACCCTAGCGGTATACCCACCCTCACACGACACGCTTGGGGCGCCACAGGTTCGCGTAAACGCACATCTGTCACAATTGTAAGAGGCCTAATTTGGCCAAGCTGAGAACATAAGATGATGATATCTTATTTCTTTTAAGAAAGAAATCTGCCCGCCCTAGGGATGGTCTCCAAACAGAGGACCCAAAATGACACCCTGACGAGGCACGTCGCCTTCGAACGCAAGACTTCATGACAATCATACCTTGCCAATGGAGCGTTGTACCACTGAAATTGTCGTGTGAACAACTCGTCACTAGAGTTTGATTGATGTTGTGCTCGCTGGCAAACATACTTACGATTCTATGGTATGTTAGTGTTTTTTATAGGGTGTAACATGCTTTTAATTATATGATTGCTAATGGATTTTGAAAGCCGAGAGTATCGCCACCTTTGGGACTTAGCTCTGGTCTTTAACGTAAATGGACAAAGAAGCAGGGGTTTGTCGCCCCGTCATGAATGTCATGGAAAAATCATGGTCTATACATGGCGTCCAAATTTAAAAAGTGCGTTAGGAACTACAATTAAGCTTTATACATTACCTTAATGGTATCTGCGCGTAAAACGTACCACTTGGGACGTTTTGCGGTCAAGTCACGGGACTATAAAACACTAACAGTATCCGCAATGCTAAAAATATGTATAGGATGACATTTAACAGTCACGTGACTAAGCGTTTGGAAATGTCATCCCATACATTTTAGCGTTGCGGATACTGTTAGCGATGTTTTGGTATCTGGCCTCAAGTCCATAGTGACATTGTTAATTCTGACGTTTCTATAGTTACAGGCAGGAAAAGCAGAGCTTCCTAACATATTTGGATACGAAGAGGTTCTAAATGAAAGTGGGACCTGGTTTGCAAGTTTTTATTAAAATTTCATCTTGTTCGTACTTACGTAATTTAGAATGTGTGATTAAGTTTATAAGTATTAAAAATATAGAATTGATATTCTGATGTGACCTTTGTTTTAGAATCTTTAATCTTGAATCTTGAAGAAAATAATCAATTAACTAACATAAGTAGGTATAAATAAATATCTGTCGCTATTTTGATGTCTTCTTCAAATAATGATAGGGGAAATCTTATTGTGTTAAGCGAGAATGATGAAGAGAATGAAACTTGGTCATTTTAAAATACTACAGTTTAAATGGAGGGTTGGACGTCTAGAATTATTCAATCATATTGGCATGATTGAATAGTTCTAGACGTAATTTGGCACACAGGTAGCTTAAATATAGATTTCTTGTAGCGTACTGTTGAAATCTACGCTGGCAGAAATTCGTGTCCATATCTTGAAAAAGTCTTCAGAAAGTAAAAACAGAACATATAAAAGATTTGATTTTTAATCAAATCTTTTTCAAGTCATGTTTTAGTGACTACTGTAGACATTATGTAATAAGCAATGCATGATCATAATATTTCAATTAATAGTGGTATGATAAATTAGGTAATGTTTATTGTGCTGTTCTAAGGTCGAGTCCCTGTAGCGAGGGAATTAAAATACATAGTGTCACCATCCCATTCGATCCTGACTGTGTCGTAAGAGCCGACAAAAGAAAATGACAATAACCTAGCTGTAAGAGAAGGAAAATTTGATATGAAACCCTGTGCCAACCCGTCTGGCTGACGGGGCACAGTAGGCTAGACTCGGCAGTGGGTAATTTACGGGCTGAGTAGTACATAGCAGCAGCACAGGAGTAGAGAGTAATATAGAGCGAAACCTTCTAAGAACAGCGCCACGGTAGGTACACTACTACAAGCACGGTGCGCGTGTGTGCGGGGCCACTGGCGGCTCGTCACGTACGGAACGAAACCGGTTTATACTGGTTCGGCCAGTGCTTTAACAAAGGGCTACCTCACCGCTCGCTGCGTATCGTGTCGTGCGTGTTTGTTTAAAATTTAAAATTGAAATTTGAATAAATTAGAAAGAGTGTAAATATGAAGATTTATTGTACTGTGTGCATGAACAGCAATCGAAAAAATAAAAACATATCGTTTTTTAATTATTCCAAAGACCAATGAAGACTTTTTGAAATGATGTGATTAGTTTATAACTAAAAGTATTTCTCAAATTATTAAATGACAAATAGATGTAAACAAACTTTTGTGTATTTAATTTAATCCTCCTGTGCCAACCCTATAAGAATAGGTAACAATTTTGCTCACTCTTTAGAAGGTTTCGCTCTGTATTACTCTGTGGTAGTAGTTCTAAGGTAATTGTTAGCTGCGACCCGATAACTGCATGTTAGTTACATCAATCTTAGTATACGTCATTGTAACGCATTTCAACGGTCAAGACAACTTTTTAATATAGACCCGGTCATCGATATGAGGAGGTTCTGGTACTATCAAAGGTCGTCCGTCCATCTTTAGTTCGGTGTACGGTGCGCTGTACACGCATGTGAAGCCGAGCCTTTCTGCTGACATCGCTGAGTAGGCGCTTGACGTATCCATCCGGAGAAGGCTGATGCCTTTCTGGGTTGTGACGTTTCTGGAGAAAATGATTAAATAATTCATAAATATTAGCTAGAACACAGAGCTCAAGGCATTTAATTTACAATATGAAGATGATTTAGAATAAATATTGTTAGTCAAGTGTCCACTACTACGTCGGGCCTCCTTTAGAGTCGTGGAGGGAAATTAGCCTATTGTGTCACGCTGGTTTGACATGCACTATTTACAAAAAGAAATATCTCCTTCGCCCTCGCTAAACTGGTGTTCATTTTTAAAGCATCGGCAAGTGCCCTCAACTTTTTAATTAAATAGAGTCTAAATCCCAAATCAACGTGGAATTGTGACGCACTATTATGCGTGATTGTTTATTTTGAAAGAATTGTTAACCTTTTTAAACTTTAGTATCAGTTCGGGACGAATGCCACATGCTTTTGACATAAACACTTGTGTGTCCGATGGGCACGTCGATACAAATTTGGCAAGGCATTCACGACTGTCCACTAAACCCCCACTGCGTCACTTGCTGCGGCCATAGTCGCAGGGGTTTTTCCTCCTACTACTACTACTGAGCCCACAGATGACCCACTGGTGTGTCGGGCCTCCTCCAATTACATCGAGGGTAAATACCCTGCTCTGCCACGCTGGCTAGACACTTTGGCACAGGGTTTCGTAATAAGTTTTCCTTCTCTTGCGGCTAGGTTATCATTTCCTTTTGTCGGCTCATACGACACCCTCAGGCTGTAATGGGGTGGTTACACTGTGTATTCTAAATCCGTTACCCTACGGACCACGATGTATCTCTTTCTGACAAAAAAATAAGCTTTTGTCTCTTTATTCGCTTCGTGTGCATTCATCACATGGAGGCGAGATAGTATTAGATTCCTTTTTCATGGATATTTTTAGCTGTTTAGGATTACTAAAAACCTACTCTGTTGCTTTGAGCATAACGTTCATGATTCCTTTCCGCCTCCAAGCGTGATCGGTGGCAGCCACTTTGACCTCTATTAAACGTTCCTCCTGAGGAAACTTCTCGCAAAGTCTGGCTCCGTCCTCCCGCCTCGACAGAATGTAAAGTATTTTCTGGAACTTCGTATTTTGACAACGCTGTGCCTGACTTAGAAGGTCGTTCCCGTTGTCATCCTGAAATAATATTTGATAAATTAGCGTAGGGTTTAAGTATAATAAGACACTAACAATTAAAAAAAACAAATTATTTTAACAATATAATATGTGAACCGACTTGCGAACAGAAAGTAGGGTTGTTTATTTTTCGCTTTTTGAAGTCAGTTTTACATGAACCACTGCTGAGTCGGGCCTCCCCCAATTATATGGAGGGTAATTAGCCTTCTGTCCCACGCTGGACAGCTTGGTCGACACAGGGTTTCGTATCAAGTTTTCCTTATCTTACGGCTAGGTTTATGGCCTTGTCATTTCCTTTTGCCGACTCTTACGACACCCTTAGGATGGAATCCTCCTTAGTCGTTCACTCCTGACGGAGTGGTCGTGGTTGATGATGCTGCATTTTCACTGGCCACAGCAGCCCCCGCGATGCGTCTCCACTTGTTACGGTCCTCAGCGTCTCGGGAACTTTGGACTATAGTCGTTTGAGTCGCAGCCTTAATGAGGTCTGTCCAACGCGTAGGTGATCGACCACGTGATCGCTTGCCCTCCACATGCCCCCGGACAACGAGCCGCTCCATGGAGTTTTCGTTTCGAACAACGTGTCCGAAATACTTGAGGATTCGCATTTGCACAGTCGACGATAATCTTTGCTTGATTTTTAGTTCCTCCAGGATCGAGACGTTAGTTCTAAACGCTGTCCAAGGGATTTGCAGCAGTCGCCGCCAGCACCACATCTCGAGTGCGTCGATTTTGCGTCGGTCTTTTAGGCGAACCGTCCACGTTTCTGCACCATATAGAAATATGGGGAAGACTAAGCTTCTCATTAGGCGGACTTTCGTGGCTTTGGTGATATTACGGTTGCACCAAACTCTTTTCAGCTTGTCAACGGCAGATCGTGTTATTGCACATCTCCTTCGAATCTCGTCTTCACATCCTCCAGTGTTTGTGAGAGTGGAACCGAGGTACACATATGATTGGACAACTTCACAGTTGCCAATCATGGATATTTCAGGGTGGTTAAGTTCAGCTCGGTCCACTATCATCATCTTGGTCTTGTCTCTGTTGATCGTGAGACCGAAGGAGAGGCTTGTTGTCTCTAGACGTGTCAGCAGGTGTTCCATGTCGTCTTTTGTTTGAGTGAGAAGAGTAGTGTCGTCGGCATACCTCAAATTGGTTATCTTCCGACCTCCCACTGATATGCCTTTGTCCCATTGTTCCAGAACGATTCTCATAATACACTCCGTATAGATGTTGAACAGGAGTGGAGAGAGTATGCACCCCTGTCGAACACCAGCGTGTGTATGGAAGCTTTCCGAGTCAACGTCGTCTATCCTGACAGTCGCAGTTCCGTCCTCGTAAAGTCGGCGTATGAGACTGACTAAGTGGATAGGTACACCCATTTGTGTGAGTACGTCCCATAACAAATGCCATTTCACGGTATCGAAGGCCTTGCGAAAGTCGACAAAGCAGATATAGAGCGGGATGTTAAACTCTCTAGACTTTTCGATTATCTGTCGAAGTATTAGGATCTGCTCTCTTGTTCCTCGTCCTTTGACAAATCCCGCTTGCTCAATGGCTATTTCGGGATTCAGAAAAGCTTGCAGTCTGGTATTCAAGACATGAAGGAGTACTTTGCTGGCGTGTGTAATAAGGGCTATAAGCCTGTAGTTGCTACATTTCTTCGTTGATCCCTTCTTGTGCAGTGGTATGAATATAGAGTGTGCCCAGTCTCGAGGCCACTTTTCTGTCTCCCAGACGCGATTGCAGATCACTTGCAACATATCAACCCCGTGTTCGCCCATTGCTTTAAAGATCTCTATTGGAATCGCGTCAGCTCCTACAGCTTTATTCCCCTTCAGGTGATGAATTGCGGATCGAACTTCACTTTTCAGGATTGATGGTTCCATAGCATTCTGTGAAAGTATACTAGTGTTACACGATGGTGTCATGATGCTATCGGTAAAAAGTTCCTCGCAATATTCTTTCCACACACCCACAATATCCTTGATTTCAGTTACAGTCACTCCATTTAGATCCTTGATAGCCCAGGTCTTCGGCTTGAATTGACGAGTTATGGTTCGAATCTTCTTAAATAAATCTTTAGTTTCGTGGCGCTCTGCGTTTTTTTCCAACTCTAGGCAGATGTTTTTGAGATGGCTATTACGATCTCTGCGAGTAGAAGATTGGATCCGTGCACCCATCAAATTCAATTCCCGGACAGATGCCCCCCTGGCTTTCATCTCACGACGGTGCTCTACTAGACACCAGGTATCATCTGACATCCAATGTTGGTGTTTACCTTTAGGTCGAGTAGGCTGTGAAGAGCGTACAATCTTTTTTATGTGCTCTTTTGCAGACTGCCAGAGTGAGTCGGGGTCATCATCAAGAGCTAGTGGATGGAATGGGGTGGCGCAGCTGAAGGCGAGGGTTGACAGTCGGAACAAGTTGCAATGACGGTTCCGCACTTGTAATGAAATATACTATACCGTATCCGTAACCTTGTGGTGACGGATTTAGAATACATTGTGTCACCACCCCATTCCATCCTAAGGGTGTCGTAAGAGTCGGCTATTTTTAATACAGTTGCGAAAAAATGAAGCAATTTAATAAAATAATAAAAACACAATAAACTCAACTAACTAATCATTTCTGAAAAATGGCGCCGACCGTAGAATATAAGCAGAGATTTTTTTTTCTTCACCCATTCTGGTAGGCAAAAGGAACAATGCCCATACAGCCAAGTCTTCAGTAGAAAATTTTTATTGATATGAAATGAAAATAAAATTTAATGAAATGAAACCTAACCTAACTCTTTCAATCAAATCATTAATCTGATATTGAAACAAATGAGTAAGTAGTTTCTTTTTATAAATATGATGATGATGATGATGATGATGTCCTCCCAGACGTATCCGTCGACGGCGACACCCTTAGCTCGTCTTCGCCTGGGCTCTTGCATGAGCGCGAGCATGACTCGCAAAACCAAATTTTGTTTTGAAGGTCCTATTGCAAGAAGCGCAGTAAAGAGACCCACTTGAATTGCGAGTATAGTTGTAGGAGGGCTTGGGTCGAGTTTTTCGGATCAGGCGTTTGGCGTCAAGGTCTTCAAGACGGGAACGCTCAAACTTTTCTATACCCGTGTGGACAGCAGTTCGCCACTCCGACCTCTGCGTTGCAAGCTCCTCCCATGATTCACTAGACATGCCAATTGCAGTCAAGTGGCGTTTTAAGACATCCCTGTAACGCAGAAACTGTCCTCCAGGCTTTCGTTTACCTGAGCTAAGCTCAGAGTAAAATACCTTTTTTGGTAATCTGGAAGACTCCATGCGTACAAGGTGTCCACACCAGCGTAGTTGGCCTTTCATTAGCATACACTCCATTCCAGCGAGCTTAGCTCGACGTAGAACCTCCGAGTTTGGCACACGATCCTGCCATCTCACCCTAAGAATCGCCCGAAGACACTTCATGTGGAAGGTATCAAGGCGTCTGATATCTCCCTTGTAAAGACACCAGGTCTCCGAGGCATAGAGCAACAATGGTAAGATTATGGCCCTGTAGACAGCGAGTTTTGTGTGGAGTTTCAGGTCATGTGATTTCCAAACTCGTCGGTTAAGACCACCGAAAGCTGCAGCTGCTTTGGCGACTCGCGCAGAGATCTCAGACTCGAGACGATTATCACTGCGCAAAATAGTTCCAAGGTACCGGAAGGTACCTACTTCTGGCAGTGGTTTTCCTCGTAAGTAAACAACGCCATCATCCACAGATTTACCTTTCGCAGGTTGTTTTAGAATCTGGGTCTTAGAAGCACTGATTACTAAGCCGAATTTACAACAGGACTCATCTAATTTGTCCAAAAATCTCTGTAGGTCGTCCAAACTGTCAGCCATAAGGCAGACATCGTCGGCATACAGAACATCTATCACTGAAACTGAAACAGAGTCTATTTTGCGTTTTGCTCTGAGACGTGCGAGGTCGAAAACGCTTTTGTCCATGCGGACATTTATGGTAATCTTGCCATTACAGCTTTTAAGAGCGTCGTTCATTACTGCAGCGAAGTAGATAGCGAAAAGAGTCGGAGCCATTACACAGCCTTGCTTGACACCGCTAGTGACCGGGAACTGGTCTGTAAAGTTGTTTTCGTGACGCACACGGGCTGTCATGCCTTCGTGGAACTGGCGCACTAAATTGACGAACTTTGCAGGACAGCCACATTTTTCTAGAACAATCCAGAGGGCGGTCCTAGAAACACGGTCAAAGGCCTTTTCCAGGTCCACAAAACATAAATATAGGTCGCGGTGTTGTTCAAAACTTTTTTCTTGAAGTTGCTTGACTACAAAGATGGCATCAACCGTACCTCTTTTAGGTCTGAACCCGCACTGGGTCTCCGGAAGGAAGCTTTCAGCTAAATTACTAAGGCGACTATTGATGATGTGCGCCAGAATTTTGCCAGCTGTGGAAAGCAGTGCAATGCCTCTAAACGAGCCACAATCAGAGAGGTCCCCTTTACCTTTATATAGCTTACTAATAGAAGCATCCTTCCAATCCTGTGGAACCACCTCAACATCCCAAATCAGGATGATAAGTTCAAAAAGTCTGGACCTGATACTCGGTCCACCGTATTTGAAAATTTCAGAAGACAGACGGTCCGAACCAGGTGATTTACCATTTTTTAAACGGTTGATCGCAGTAACGAAATCGGCATACGAAGGCGGGTCATCCAAGCCCGAAGCAGATGGCAAGCTCTCAAGTGAATTAATGTAAGACAGATCTGGTCCTTGACTACCGGGATTGAGCACTTCATTAAAGTGTTCAGCCCACCGAAGAAGAACCTCTTTTGGATCTGTCAACTTCTTAGCTTTATCTCGCGAGTTTTTTTTTTTTTTTTTTTTTTTTTTTTTATATCGAGTATACAGGACCTTCGTATTATACAGGACCTTTATCATTTTATTTTGTATAATTGTTTAGAAGTTTAGAATTGTAAATGTGAGCACTATGTAGTCACCGTATTTATATAACTTATCATATAAACAAGCAGTTGAGAGTATGTCATGCTCGCTTAAAGGTCATGCTGGTGGTGTCGTGTGTGTCGGGTCCTTCGGTTCCCTAAAATATGGTTGAGCTGGGGGATGGCTGGCACATGCGTCATGCTCGTGAACGGGTGCCGCCAGTTGGGGCCGGTCATCCCTTAACTGCTATTGACATACCTACATAGCTTTATATTGATCTCCTGGACACTTCTGTTGTGCAATATGTTACATTGTCCTCACATCTTAGCTTACTATAAATAAACACGAAATCAATGTAACCCAATCAGATGCTTGTAACAGAAAATATGATAAAAAGAGTGTCCATGGAGTTTCTTGCCTGTTCTTCTCCATAGGATCTACTTTTTGGAACATGCAACTAGATTCCTAACTTCACTTTTGACTTTTCAAAAACACCAGTAAATAGGTTCAATTGAAATAAATGATTTGAGTTTGAGTTTGAGTTTTGAGTTTGAGTTTGAAACAGGGGCAGTCTTTTTAGCGCGGGGTCCGTAAACGGATTTTAGCACTTCGAAAAATTTTGCTGTTTGGCTAGTGTCAACTAACCATTGCAGTTCTTCGGCTTTACGGCGCCACCATCTATCCTTTTGTTCTCGGATCTTTGCTTTAAGATCCTGCTGAAGAGACTTTCGCTGCCCCGCACTGATGACTCCTCTTAGAGCGAGACGGTAGTTTTCAACAAGCTGCCGTATTTCCACATCAGAATCATCGAACCAGTCTTGATGTTTTTTATGTGGTGTGCCAATAACTCGCTGAGAAACAGCATAGAGAACCTTGGAATATGTACGCCACCTGGCATCTACTGAGGTATTGTCATCAGTGCTGGGCATTGCTGCCTCAAATTCCGCATCTAGCTCACGACACAGTCCCTCATCACGCACCAAACGCGCACAAGCAAGTCGAGCTGGAATCCTGTGTTCTGCTCTACGCGGAGGCTTGTAGTAAAGCCTCATCCTGGATCTAATAAGACGATGGTCAGTCCAGCCTTGGGCACCACGCATTGCTCTTGTAATAAGTACATCTCTCAGGTCTCGCCTGCGTACAATGATGTAATCAAGAAGATGCCAGTGCCCAGAGCGGGGGTGCATCCAAGATGTCTTGTATTTATCGGGTAGCCTGAAGAATGTGTTTGTTATGCTGAGGTTGAATTCGGAGCATAACGTCAGGAGAGCAACACCGTTGGTGTTGCACTTACCTACTCCATGTCTCCCCAGTACGTTCTTCCAGGCAATATATTCTGTGCCAACACGCGCATTAAAATCACCCAGCAGAATCAACTTGTCACAATCTGGAATCCCCAGCAAAACATCCCGCAGATTCTCATAAAATTGAAGTTTGTCCTCATCAGATGTTGTCATAGTAGGCGCATATACGCTTACAAGATGTAGGTATTTTCTGGGAGCCATGTGGAGTCGTAGTGTCATGAGCCTGTCATTGATCCCTTTTGGAGGCTCCACTAGCGATATAGCGATGTTGTTTCGGATCGCAAATCCAACACCATTTGCGGCTCGTTCACTTGCAGGTTTACCCTTCCAGTAATACGTATATCCACCCAATTCCTCACAGAGCTCACCGCTATCCGCCAAATGTGTCTCGCTGATTGCGGCTATGTCGATGTTATAGCGGGATAATTCACGCGCTATGAGTGCAGTTTTCCTCTCAGGGCAGAGGTTGTTTTCATTGTCCAGTAACGTTCTTACGTTCCACGCAGCTAAATTTAAGAATGCATTTAATTTATTATTATTATTATGTTTCTTTCGACCGCTTTTAATTGGTGACCAGATGACCGCGGTTAGCCACCTGGGTTGCATTGAGGCGAGCTTTGTTTAGGCCACCTTTTCTAGGCCCCTCCCCGGATTGGGGAAAGCAGTGCGATCCCTAAATAGGGCTGCTTTGTCGTCGGGTGAGCTGCCGTACCAGTTCCCTCGCCTCTAGTGAGTTCCAATACGACCATCACCACCCAACCGCCGTACGTGCAAGGATCTAGCTAGGGACCAAACTCACCTGCTCAGTCCCCACCGCCAGTCCTCATCGCCGCAGGACTTGCACTCTCCGTCCAGTAATGAGCCAGGGGTCATCAGCGCGGGAATATATTATAGTGGGTAAGCATTTGCGCATACACGAACCCACTCTCTCGTCTTCCAGTCCGGTTACCAGTGGGGCGGAAGTCCGCTACGACTGATTGGCACTGGAAGATGCAGTGACTGGCCGCATATCTCTTGGATCCCGACATACGCCCTATCAGGCATGTCACAGGTGCCCTGCTGCAGCGCCACGGTCGCCGGGTTTGAAGCCATACTGACGGTGTCCGACTTCCTTATAAATATACGTAATATATGAATCATAAAACATCTATGATTTTTTTTAATAAAAACTTCATGGTTGGTTTTTCCTTATAATAGACATTATTTTGACAGTTGGGAAAGAGAACGCACTAGTGCGGGAATGGTAAAAAAAAAGCACGCGTGTGTAATAGCCCACTTCCCGAACGCTATACTATACGTCCCTGCAATATGCCACTTTTTGAGCAACTGTATTAAAAATATATTTTAACACTTAATAATACGTAGATTAGACTCATATGCAGGCACATGGTCATACTCGTATTTTAGGCAAACAAATTACATCATACACGCATATGGAACTCTGTGTATATATTTTGTTCCAAGGACATAATACATTGCTCTTAATTGTGTGATTAAAATGCGGAAGGAATATCACGTACACTATTATTCATAATTTCAGCCCTTAAATTAACTGGTACCGGGTCGGGCCTCCACCATATTCATGGAGGAAAATTAGCTTACTGTGCCACGCTGGCAAGACTCGTTGGTGCAAGGTTTGGATCAAGAGTTCCTTCTCTTGCGGCTATGCGGTCTGCCCCTTGCGTTCCTTTAGTCACCTCTTACGACACACTTAGGTCAGTGTGGATTGGTGACATTGTGTATTCGAAATCCGTCACCACACAGAAACTGTGATTATAAAACTGAAAATATCTCTGTTTATCTGGCTGATGTAACCATTGAATGGCTTTCGACGTATTTTAATATCTTGTTGTTCTTACAAGCGCGACCCACAACTTTTAGATTAACAAATCACTATCACTACATAGTATAAAACAAAGTCGATGTTGTCTGTCCGTCCCAATGTATGCTTAAATCTTTAAAACTACGCAACGGATTTTGAAGCAGTTTTTTTTAATAGATAGAGTGATTCAAGAGGAAGGTTTATACATGTATTGTACCCGTGCGAAGCCGGGGCGGGTCGCTAGTTTATTAATAAAATAACTAATAATAATAACATCGACCTCGTTTTCGACGGTTTTTGTCTTTTGGTATGTTTTTTTTTGTCTCTTATTACACTGCGATCTGTCGCCACTGGGACATTTATCAGTGGGTTGGTTAGGTTTTCTTTTGACATGCTCGGAATGCAACCTACGTCACATCCTACTTCACTTCACTGTTGAAATTTAATTATGTCTGTTCGCATCTTTCGTTTTAATCTTCGAGTTGTATAGTTTTCCTCCATCAATACATTGGCCAGGCTGTTGGGATGGTCTTTAATTCTTTCCTTATACTTCTTTGTAAAGGAGAGAATTTCCTGTCTAATTGTCGCCATACGCAGGTCGTGGTGTAATTGTTCATTGGTGACAAACCAGAGGGCGCCGGTTATCGTCCTCAACATTTTGTTTTGGAATCTTTGCACTATATCAATGTTGGAATGGGAGGCTGTCCCCCATAATTGTATTCCATAAGTCCAAATCGGCTTAAGGATCGTTTTGTAGAGCAAAAGCTTGTTACTTAATGACAGTTGTGATCGGTGTCCTATCCAATACAGATTTCGTAGCTGCAGTCCTAATTGTTTCCTTTTTGTGAAAATATGTTTTTGCCACGTGAGTCGCTTATCAAGGTGTAGCCCTAAATACTCAAGTATTTTTTAACTATATATTTTTTTTTTTAAATTTGTATTTTTTTAAAATATGTGTTAAAATATGAAGTAAAGAGACATGAATAAATGACTAAAATAAAATACTACCTTACAATAGATGGGGCTTTTACAAAGGTCATCATAGGCCACTACCAGGGTGTAGGCGCCACTGAACCTACCACATAGACATGTTTTTTTTTTATACAAAGACCCTGCGCCCCTTGGCTAGCCAGTGTGGTACAGTTGGGTCATTTTTCTCCTTACAATTGGATAGGATCGACTCAGCAGTGGGTCATTTCTGAACGGTTCAATTGCTGAATATTTGCTAGACCAGTTTACCTAGCAGGTAAGTCTCGCCACCCCATCTCATCCTGAGGGTGTCATAAGAGTCGACAAAAGGAAATGATAATGCCGAAAATCTATCCGCAAGAGAAGGAAAACTTTATCCAAATCCATGCCAACCCGTCTGGCCGGCGTGTCACGGTAGGCAATTACCCTCCATGTAGTTGGAGGAGGCCCGACTCACCAGTGGGTCATTTATGGGCTGAGAAGTAGTAGGTAAGTACCTCTTTCAGTGGGCAAACCCCGTTTATGATAACGCCTATAATATTGCCTTGATTGTCCACTGCCTTGAAAGACAGTCCTTCGAGCAACGAGTGTGTGCAGTATTCATCCAATTCTGTGCAGATCCCATCGTTGCAGAGACCCACTGCTTGGTTCAAAGGTTCGTCGACGTAGAATGTTCTGGAATGAAAATGAAGTTAATTTAATAACATATTGACTGCATCGTTGGTCTAGGGGTTGGATGTGCCGCCTTTGGATCAACGGTTCGGTTCCTGGGTCGGGCAAGTCTCTTTGTCTAAACCAGGGCACTTGCTCTGAGTCTGGGTGTTGTTAGTGCTCGTGAATTTCATGTTTGTAAACTGCCCTCGCGATACAGGTAACAAAAAGTGCAGGGGTTCCGTTTAAAAAAAGAAAATCCTTCAAAACCTTATTATCTCAACCCATAAATGACCCGTCCATAAATGTCGAGACTCCTCCACTATCGGGGAGGGTTAGAGATTTCAAAAGTTGCTTTTTGCGCTTATACAAGCTGTGGATAAATCCAATTGTGTGGAGAATAAAGGTTGCTTTTTTATAACATTTTGTATTATATTTACTTCTAGAATAAAACCATAAAGTTACGGGTTTTATAAACACGTTTTATTGTAGGTTGTCTGTAGGTCGCAGTCAACGATAAGACCGCCTAACTCGTACACTTTACATAGAATACGCCTGTCATTCTGTAATTGTTTCATGGTGCGCAATTGAGAGTAAAATAAATTCAAATGCAACTTTGTAAGTAGTATAACAAAACCGTAAATCGTCATGTTTATAACCACCATCATCATCTTTTGGCCCTTGTCCCACGGTTAGTGGTAGTCTCCATACACTTCTACCGGCCTATCGTCATATCTGCATTAATGTCTTTCTTAAGCTTGTTCTCATTCAGACAATCCATCCATTTCTTTTCCTACAACCCTTACATCCACGTTCATACTGAAACTACCACCGGTTCGGAATGCCGTTGCACAGAGAAGAGTTGGCAATAAACTTTGTAGTAATAATAATAATAAGTTTATTGGCACAAAAAGGCATACAAACAATTATTCTTAAATTTACACAATATTTGTTACACATAGCTTGTATACCCCATGGTTGCGCCACACGGAAACAAATTCAGCATATTATGTAGACCAGTAATAGTCTGGCGCTTGTTCTTGATAAAGAGTATATTGATCGATATAGGGTAAATACTATCGATCCCTTCATAATGCCCACAGGGGTGCTTTTATATCCTGTATCGGTGTCGGTCGGCACGCTCGGTATCCATATTCGTGGAACACGCTCTATAAATGGACAAGACAGGGTGTTCCTGTCACTGATTCAATTAGGAAAAGTAATATTAGCCTTAGTACTGTCCACGCCATGTCGTAGTGGGGGAAAGTTCGTGCATGTCATCAACCAATCGCAAGCGTTAGGTACTCTTCTGCCAATCATCGCGCCAGTGCGACACAAAAATGGAATATTGGGCATTGATAAAGTTTTAAGGCGCAAAGTGCGTGTATTTTAGCTTACCTTTTCAGTAAGTCCATAACGTTATCGACGTCATTTTCCCCGATTGGCAGCACTTGGTAGTTTTGTTGCGACATTATTAAATATCAGTAGATTTTTAATCTGAAATGATGAATATTCATTCCCTTCGGGATAGCTAATTGTTTATTGTTAATCAAGTAGGCTTTGTAAAATTTCCTTTTTATAATTCTCATGGTTGCCCAGCCGTTAAGCCGGGGTGTTGGACTGCGGGGTGAGGAAAGATGGTAATTAGCGCCCCGGCCTACCCTCTAAAACCAACGGCGTTCCTCGGCTGCCCGCTTCAGCCCCGCGGGTTGCGCTTCCCAATGGGACATGCTCTGCGACCTAGGGCCCCGCCTCGATTTATGGAGCCCCAAGCTCCGAGATGAACCCCTTGGCTAGCAGGGGGCTTGAGCCCACACCTATTTATATACTTAAACCATACACAGGTATATGCTCCGTGTGATCACGGATTTAGATTATACAATATCACCAACTCTGGTATGGGTCCTGAGGGTGTCGTTAGAAGCGACTAATGGAACGTAAGACGCAGATCACACAGCTGGAAGAGAAGGAAAACTTGACACAAACTCTGTGCCAACCCGTCTTGCCAGCGTGGCAAAGTAGGCTAATTTCCCACTATGAATTCGGAGAAGGCCCAACGAGTAGTAGGCCTTCTCCAAATTCTCTAATAAGGGCGACAATGTTGATGACTTACAATTGATTTTATGTATTGACAAAACACATCAATTTCATATTGTGTCTATACATATATTGTTTTAAAGTTACGTAAATGTTTTAGGTGATATTGTGTTAGATAGATAACTGTCTGAGCAGTTTAAAACTTCTTTATATTTCAAATAGAAAACGATATTGGTGCTAGTCAACAGAAACAAAATCTTACCGGACCCAAATAGGCGCAAACCTACGCCACTTAGGTATTTGCATCGAGTAGGAGTATCCAAGTCCTGACGTAATTTATATCACATTTGAAAATTATCAATCGGTATAATCGATAAGAAATCGAGATAATATTCGAGATTTATATTTGATTAAAGGAAAAATATCGATAATACAATAACTTTATAATACCACATAGCACGCTCGCTAATGTTTTGAATATGAGCTCATACGCATTTACATTCAAACGGGTGAAAGATAAAAATACTACGCTACTTAAGGCGAATATTAGTATAAACGCCGAAATATTTAGATTTTAAGCGCGCACAATAGACGTCATTCAAATCAACACGTATTATAAAATTGTGACGAGTTTTATAGCTGATGTCTTAATCCAATAGAGTCAAAGTCGAAAATCAACGTGCTTGATTGTGATTTTTGACAGTTTTGGTAATGTATGACGGACGTATGCTTGTGACGCAAGCACTTTGATTTGGCAGATAATGAATGGGCAATTCAATAGAAAGTAGCAGGATTGAGGTTATGATTTTAGGTATTATATTTATGATGTTCGGTTAATAATCATAAATATGTATTTATAGCCAATAATATTGTTTATGTACCTGTGGCAATGACTTGAGTGACTGTATAAATATTCTAAACTCATCCAGCATTATTTGCGAATTCCGAACGACTAATTTCAAATTATGAGATCCCTACGTCGACAATCTGTCATACCTACTGGCCTACGTGACATTAAAATCTTTTTACCAAGAAGTGTAAACCATTATACAGTGACCTTATGAAGAAAACCCGTACCTTGCCACAATTTGATTATCAATAAACGGCTGTTATGTAAAAAACTAGAGCAGATTTTATAGATAACGAAACCTCTTTCGAGTATGACGGCACTCAACTAAATATGTAGTAGGTACAAAAAGAACGTATAATATGAAATTTGCGTATTGACCTTAAATTAGTCCTTGTTTGCTATCAGAATGGTGGGGGTATTACCAACGTAGACTTAGTACTAGTTATGTTTAACTTAAGACGCATCTTCCATTTGTATAGATAGGCATTAATCCTATCGTCGTTACATCTAATGTAATGTCTTAGGCCGCGGGACCTATTCAGTAGTTTACCAATATTGAAGCTCCTATGTCACTAAGTCAGATAGGAAGCTAGGTACTTGTACTTCAATAGTTAAAATGTTTAAATTAACAATCTACATAAAGTAACTCGTAATGCAGGTTGGAAAGACAAATCTTGTTAGTTCCATATTTAATTTTATAATTCTTTTGATATTTAAAGTAAATAACACCAAAGAATTAAAAACGCCTGTATGAATTATTAGAGCATCGTTGCGATTGACAATTGCATATCACTACATAGTATAAAACAAAGTCGCATTCTTCTGTCCGTCCCTATGTATGCATAAATCTTTAAAACTACGCAACGGGTTTTGAAGCGGTTTTTTTTAATAGATAGCGTGATTCAAGGGGAAGGTTTTTAAGTATAACCCACCCCCGCTTTGCACGGGCGAAGCCGGGGCGGGCCACTAGTTATAATAATAAAATAATTGTTGTTGCTTTGAAACGCATAACATTATTACAAAATATTTTAAGAAACATTTTTATGTTTTATTTTATTAGCTTTATGCCTCTGCTCTATGCTCTATGCCCTCTTTTTGCATACCTAAAGGGGTTTTGTTACTGTGTAAATGCACCCTAAAAGTAGACCTTGAATACCAGTACTTCTTCGATGGGTCTTCAGCCCCTTTAAGTTTTCAAATCAGTTCTTACTATAAACTAACTACGTACTTATACTAACTTGAACTAACTTGAATCTCTAACATTTTATAGAAGTACTAGCTTTTGGGCGCGGCTTCGCTCGCGTGGACTTCGAACCCGTGCTTATCTCTATGCATTTTTTTTATGAATATAAAAGTGGTTATTGTGACTAAACTATGATAGTTAGATATGTGCTCTCGCGGACTTTTTTGTAGATTTTAATAAGACCTACAAACTCGTTGTACTTCATTTTGTTCTATTGTCAATCGTTTTTGCAGCGCACGCATAAATAGGTTTTCGATTTTACACCTTGGGTTACAAAATCGCAATTTTCATACGGATCCCTAATTCTTTTGAAAATAAAATATAGCCTATAACCTTCCTCGATAAATGGACTATCTAACACTGAAAGAATTTTTGAAATCGGACCAGTAGTTCCTGAGATTAGCGCGTTCAAACAAACAAACAAACAAACAAACAAACAAACAAACAAACTCTGCAGCTTTATATATTAGTATAGATTATCTATTACTAAGCAGACCATAAATTACCTACTGCTGGGTCAGCCCCTCTCATCACAGGGAAGGTAATTAGCCTACTGTACCAGGATGGACAGATGTGTTGGCACAGGGTTTTGTATCACGTTTTCCTTCTCTTGCGGCTAGTTTATCGGCCATGTCATTTCATTTATCGGCCCTTACTATACCCTCAGAATAAGACCAACCAGACCAAACCAAGCTATAAGCTTATAGCTATAGGGCAATTAAGAGCCCTGTGCCCTCCATCAAACGCCCTGCTTCAAATTAGACGCTCGAATTAGCACTGAGCTGGTGGTAATATAATGTTTAGTTTTATGTTTATACCAACTTCTGTCCGCAGCTTATCTATTCTTTACGCATAGTTTATGCAACAGTAAGTTGAACATATGCGGACTTTAATGCCTTACGCATTCTTTCTAGTCAACCTTTGGGCGATACAGAGAACAACAGGGTAGGCGCAAACGAAAGAGACATTGCAATTTAAAAAGATAACCACGAGAATAAATATTATTAGTACATCTACACAGTCTGTTCAAAAGAAAAGGTGAAATTAGTTTTTTTTATAGTAGTGATATTTGGCAATGTCCATTTTGTCCCCTTCCAAGTAATCCCCCTCAGATATAATGCACTTATGCTAGCGCTTCTTCCTAGCTTCGAAGCACTTCTGAAATGCGCTTTTCGGTATGGCCATCAGCTCGTTCTTCGATTCTGACTTTATCTCATCAATTGTGGCAAAGCGCTTTCCTTTCATTGGTCTCCTCAGTTTTGGGAATAGGAGCCAAATCTGGTGAAAAAGTAAACCTGGATCGACGTTGACGTCATTCAAAAACTCCTGAGCGATACTAATGCGACGTTCCTTTTGCTCAAAATTTAGCAATTTTGGAACATACTTCGCTGCAACGCGTTTCATGCCCAAAACATTCGAGAAAATTGCATGACATGAGCCAATTGAAATGCCAACATCCACTGCATTTCTTTCTACTTATTAGTGATTCGACGATATTTCAGAATATTTTTTTCACTCTTTCAATGTTTTCTTGACTTGTTGCAGCTCCAGGACGCTCATCGTCATCAACAACTTCTCGGCCTTCTGTATAGCGCTTGTACCTCTTAGAAACACTTTTTTGGACAAAGTAGACTCGCCTAATGGCACAGTCAACATCTTAAGTGCCTTGGAGCACTTCATTCCATTTTAAACGCAAAATTTTATACTTAAAATTGATCCATTTTTTTTTCAAAAGTCAAAAATCGAAGAACACCCAACACGTGACTAACCTTTTCAGTTTTCAACAACAAACTACCCAAATGGGCTGATAATGCCAACATAAGACTAACACATGTGTCCCAATATAATAATTCAATAATCGAATGTACACAGCCCGCGAAAATTCAAAATTCACCTTTTCTTTTAAACAAACCTCGTAAATGCATTAAATAAAATACATAATTATGTTTTATATATGGCTACATAACATGTAGATAGGGTAGATTTCATGCCTGGAAAGTGTCTGCCCATGTGTGATGGCGATGCCCATTCCGGATGGCTATACCTAGGGATTTTATTGCACCCTGTACAGTCCTCGCCAATCTTTATGGCCGCTCTGAATGTAGCCGTGGGAACGAACTTACGCGTCGTACATTTCATAATCAATACGAACGTAGCTCACTCTTACAAAGACGCGTGTGTCGAGGCCGCTTGCGGGTGAAAAACGGCCCTGCCTCCCCGCCCCACGGACGCCCGGACGTCCCGCTGATACCTTTTTTTTGTGTTGTGCGCAGGGTAATGCGGCTACATTCAGAGCGGCCATAAAGATTGGCGAGGACTGTACATATAGCTGATATAACAATTATCGCGCTCGAATCTGACTAGGGATAATGTTTATTTTTAAAGAATATAGCGCAGTTTTATTTTACATTATAATCGGGATTTAGACTCATTTCACTGTCATTCACTACGTCACAGTTCAAGGAATGGCAATCCACGTGCCCACGCAAAACGTTCTGCAGTCTGCCAGACAAACTCAACAGTAAACTGTATAATTTAATTCTTCAAGTTAATCCACCATTTTTCAAGGTTAATTAATTAAAAACAAAATGTTGAATATAATTTTATTTCATTCACGTGTTCACTAAATACAATTCGTATATCATATCATTGTGCCTTTGATACAATCTAATAGACATTAGTCGCAAACATCCTTTGCAAACCGATTAAATACATTATAACATAAGTATAGGTGTTTATTAATTTTGCAAAAAGTGTTGTAATTACAATAAAATGTTAACCGAATAAATAAAGTAACACAAGAATAACATTCATATATTAACATGTATCTCAGCTTTTCACGGTTGTTACACATCCAATTTAAACACTTTATCGAGTTTATTTTACATTATGATAAGTCTCAACGTTTCATGGCGTTTTGAATCTTCTAGTCTTCTTTAGAATAAAGTAGGTCAAAACAAGACTATTGGCGGTTTTTGGAATAGTCTAGATTACCATAATAGCAGAAAAGTAACATATATATCATTATTCATTCTATAACATTATCACAAATAATCAGGTACGATTCACCAAGGTCGAATAAGATAGTAATAACCAACTATCCTAAATTTCACATATCACATAAAAGATCTCACAAAATAAGGAATGTAAATCTATCAATTTGTCTGTTGGTCAAATAAAAATTAAAATGAGAATGACAGAAATGTTGGAAAAAAAATTTTCGGCATACTTTTTTTTTTGTATTTACAGCCACATTATTTTGCTTTCATAAAATATTTTAATCAGAGTTATTTTTTTTCTCGTTCAATCAATATGGTCAACTTTCTAGTAAGGTAGGCATCATAAACTGTGTGATACTGTCTACCCAATAACCGTGGCATACTTATTGAAAATGTGTCGCATGATAATATCTCTCTCTGTCGATAAGCCTTCAATAATTATATTACTATCATGTGATTAAAATGACTATAACAAACGAACGAACTTGTAGGCTGTTTGCTCAAAATTATCACGATTTTAGGAAGTTTTTTTAACATCTAAACATATATCGCAAAGTTCACATAGATATAAAGAGTAAATATAACGCGCGTAGGAACAAAATTATGTATTCAATAATGTTCCTACATAGATATGTGTAAAGTGTGGATATAACCAAGCACCTCTTCTTGTATCTTCTATCGTTTC
The DNA here is from genome assembly GCA_905475355.2 of Clostera curtula. Classification (NCBI taxonomy): domain Eukaryota; kingdom Metazoa; phylum Arthropoda; class Insecta; order Lepidoptera; family Notodontidae; genus Clostera; species Clostera curtula. The sequence continues at coordinate 12,202,933 of FR997808.1, read as the reverse complement.
ACTCCTCACTGTAACAGAATTTCTCACTGTATCTGTGGAAATTTTGAGCGGCATTTAAACAAATATATAAGTAAGGAGCGATCGGGACATTCGGGATAATAATATCATCGAAGACGTTGTCACTATTGGTGTCAGTCTGTGCTGTCGTAAAGGACTCAGTGCTAAGGCCGATTCGCAAGTGCCTTTAAGTAAACCATCAGTCATATGGTAATGATGATGATAAAAAAATACCAAAGTATATCAAAACCAAATCATATTCCCATTAGCCAGACCTGTGGTGATCTGTATAAGTGCTATTCGGCGCTATGGGGCCTACAGATATGTGTTTTATACGAACGGCCTGCAGTAGGTATAACTAGTAAATTCAGGATCAAAAATGACACCCAGACTCCGAGCAAGTGCCTCTGACTTAGACAAAGACACTTGCCCGACCCCGGAATCGAACCCGGGACCCGTTGATCCAAAGGCGGCACAGTTAACTCCTAGACCAACGAGGCAAAATAAATGATTTGACTGTGACTTTTTAGTCGAATTCAAAATTAGAGTTACCTCGCTTCATAGCTCTTTCACGTATACGCTTGCTTCAAAATGGGGGGCCTCTGGTTGTGGCGCGTAAGGTAAATCTGCGTATTTAACTGCATAGACCTTCTTGTATTTGAGGCGTTCCGCGGCCGCAGCGGAGAACGCAGACGTCGCGTCCATACGCAACGCACCAGCACCCAGCTTTCGAGCTAAACGTCTGAAAATAATATATAATATTTATATATGTAATTCTTTATATAAACACTAGCAGACCCCGTAAACGTTGTTTTGCCGTATAGATATCGCTATAAAAAATAGGGGTTGATCGTAGAAGGGTGACAATTGAGGGTTGTGTGTATTTTTGTATGCTGTAGGTATCATAAAAAATAAAAACACTAAGATTTGTCTAAAAAATCAAAATTAGGTGTGGACCACCCTTACTGTTTAGGAACATGAAAAATAGATGTTGACCGATGGGCAGACCTGCCAAATGTGAATATCAAATTTCATCAAAAGCGGTCGAGCCAGAAACAAACACCGTGACAAGACAGAATTTTATATATTAGAAGATATTCCTTAAACTCTTCTTAAAATGACCATTCTAAAATGACAATCAACGCACTGTAAATATAATATTTTGTGCAGCTCGCTATAAACAGATGAAAAAGATTACAAACTTTTGATATACTTCATCTTACCAAACTATTACTTATTTATTACTAGTGGCCCGCCCCGGCTTCGCCCGTGCAAAGCGGGGGTGGGTTATACATATAAACCTTCCCCTTGAATCACTCTATCTATTAAAAAAACCGTATCAATATCCGTTGCGTAGTTTTAAAGATTTAAGCATACATAGGGATGGACAGACGACAGCGACTTTGTTTTATACTATGTAAAGAAGATACGAGTTCATTTTATTACGATACATTTAGACACAACATATTATATAGATGTAATTCTTATATCAGCAATAGACCCTAATCGAGCTCGAGAACAGGACACCCTCAGGATGGATTTTTTTTTTTTGGAATGGGGTGGTGACTGTATAGTAATCCGTCACCACACGGATCGGTTTTTTTGTCAGAATTTTGTCTACCCAAATACATTTACAGTTTCTTATTCGCTGATGTATATTAAATCATCTTCATGTAATGCGTCACAAATGTAAATGAACCTCGTTACGAGTAACTCGACCTCATTATAGGTACCTATTGAAACACTCTCATCCAACAGTCTACGAGTTAGCGACTGTTTATTTCATAAATCGAAGTCATTGTTAGAAAATTTTATTTCGGATTAATTTTACCTGAGGAACCGTACAAACAACATAATTATCGCAAAAGTATTTCGGTACCTATACAACAAACTAAAACCTGTAAATAAACTTTTCCAATTAATGTTTGACTTGAAAACTTTGTCTTGAAAACTTTGAGTGAGGCACTAACTCTGAGTGTAATTCGTGTTCGTGAAGTACATGTTTGTAAACAGCACCCGCGACACAATAACTCTTCGTTCTCAAACACTTCAATTCATTCATTCAAATAGGTCAATGAACTTAACTATTAGCCGACTATTTTCTCTCCAACCTCTATTTATCTGTAGGTACGAATAATATATAAATATACATTTATTGTTTTTATAACCATTGGAGTTCAGGATAACTGCAAAAAAAATTGTGGTATGGTTTATGGCTTATGCGAGAGAAAGCAAAACGAAGATTAAGTACCTAGGGAAAATTGTGAAATCCCTCCGAAATGTACATAACAACGGTATCAAGAAATATCGAATAGAATACGAGTAGCTACAATACGGAAATGTCCAACATCGCGACATCGAAGACAATAAATCGAATAAAAAAAATAACCTTATAGTCCAGTCGAGATAGACATTAAAATAGAAAAAAATCCGAGGAGCCATTTTTTTTAAACGTCGCTGGGGTTTGTGGGTGTTTGGAAGTATAAATCACGATTACAAAAACCGTCTTTTTTTCTATTTGAGGCTACTTTTTTCGAGGCTTTATTTAATGTGCTATTGACCCTTTGTAATGAATTCGAATAACAAAACCTTATTCACTAGGAAGTATGCCATTTGAAACAAAGAAAGATATTTCCATTGCATACCTCATCTTTTTTGAAGTTTTTGAATTATATAGTCGTCGTAAAGTTGTTATATAAATAGGGCTTGGGTAAATGCAATCTCATTGAATGTCCGTGACATAATCTCTGAGCACAGCGTGCATCTCGTGTTACATATTGTTTTGTAACTGCACAATTCCCTAATGCCCGCTTTGACATTGCGTCGATCAGTGTTTTTCTTGTCCTACACCTATTTATTGCTTAAAATAATTCTGGAATATAATAGGTTGGGGAAAAGTTTCTTCGCATTTTTTAAGAAATTTTAAAACATTTTTTAATATAGTTTATATACATTTAAATAAAGTATGTAGGTACCATTTTGTTCAATAACTTTTGCCCATCTTTTAGGTAGGGACATGATCCCATTGCTATAGAAATTTTGGGACTTCTAATCAAAATACCGCGACAAGTGGTTTTGGTAGTCCTCTCAGTGGTAGTGATGTTAACCTGACACTGCCAAAAGAATTCTGAAGAGACCGAAATAGGTGGAAATCTGAAGGTGCAAGGCCAGCACTATACGGCGGATGCATTAACACCTCCCAGCTAATCTCTCTTAATTTTTGCTGAGTGGCTAAAAATGTGTGTGTGGTCTAGCGTTATCATGATGAAAAACCACACCCCTTCTGTTGATTAATTCCGGCCGCTTTAATCTCATCAGTTGTTCGCAGTAGAGTTCAGAATTGATGGTCCTGCCTGGTAGTAACAGCTCATAATGAATAATGCCCTTCCAATCCCACCACACACACAGCATCACCTTGTTGTGAGTTAACCCGGGTTTCGCCACAGTCTGTGAAGCCTGACCGGCCTTTGACCACGACCTTTTTCGTACGTTCTTGGTTCGGTTTTATTACGTCGTAATAAAGAATCATAAATGAGTACACGGTTCATTAGGTTTCTTTCAGTGAGCTCGTGAGGTACCCAAATATCGAGCTTTTTAGTGTACACAGGTTTTTTCAAATGCGCCATATCTGTTTTGTGGTCAATTTCCAGTTCTTCAGCTACGTCGCAACTACTGATATGCCGATCTTGCTCCACTTTTTCGAAAGTGGCATCCATTTTATCCGTAATAGGAGCAACCAGAGCGACGTGCATCTTTGACATCAAACTTTCCGGATTGAAAACGCTTACACCTAATTTGTGCTACTCTCACAGATACTGTACTAGGTCCTTAAACATCGCAATTTTTTTTTCGCGGCATGCGTGGCATTTTTTCCTTTTTTGTAGTAAAATTTTAAAATGTATCGAATTTCTTCATTAGATTCACTCATCTTGACAGTACGAAAAACAAATGAAAATCACACATTTTCCTAATTTGAATTAGGAATTATGTTCTTTCAAATTTAGACTTTAATGATACCAAAACCAGCCAGATACAAATAGTATAGCCAAAGAGATTTTATTACAAGTTGATACATACTATATTGCGAAAAGACTTTTCCCCTAACCTAATATAACATCTCCATATATTTTTAAGAATTTATTGAATTGATTTCTTCGAAGGAATTAAGCCCTGTTATGACGGTCTGTTCCAGGGCTTGTATTATGTTTCCTACTCTTACGACTAAGGTATCTGCTTCTTGCATTCCGTATGTCGCTTCATAAGACACCTTCGGAGTGCAATGGGTTGGGAAGAGGCCCAATGCGAAAAGAGGTGTCATTTTAAAGTCACGTGATTAGCGTTAGCGTTTTGAAATTAAGTAATTAATTAATTAAAATTATTTCAATTAATTACGACGAACGACTGCACCAAATTGATATTTCTTATGTTTTGTATTCGTTATTACACAGGTTATTGTAAGGACAAAGAGTGTAAAAAAGAAAGAAAAAGGAAAAGAAAGAAAGTTAAATAAAAAAATAAAATTGCATAATATCCCGGTACGTAGTTCACCGGGTCAGCAATTTTCGGATAATTAAGATTATAACTGTCATAATATTTGTTTACGAGCCCAATATTGAGTCGGGAATACTTAAATTTGAAGAAGGTATTCTAATGGTTCCAGTATTTGCTTCTAGAGAGGCTTGATATCTGTTTATCCCCTTTCTTTCTTACTCTCAGACAGTCTTTGAATGAAAACTTAAACAAAAGGTATACCTATAATTCTTTCAAGACAATATCTATTTAACAGTCGCGACAAAGAATGAGTGATATCTGTATAACTGTAAAGTCTCGACGTTTTATTTAATCATGGTACTTATTACTAAAGTAATAAGGTGTATAATTATTGCTTCGTGTGATGTCAACCATAATAATTGACTATGCATATTCCTATTTCACGCAGACAGGTCTATAGCTAACGTCATGTCACCTTCTGAATAAACTTGGAGAAGTCTGACATCTCATTACAGCAACAACTTATTGTGATTATTGTAATTTTCTTATCCTATGAGCTACTTATTTCATTACACAGAAAATTGTATTGTCATTATTATTCTGAGGTTTATACGATGTTAACCAGGATCACATTTCAGTCATTATATTCACACATCAGCTGTTTGATAGAGTCTCGTAGATAAACAGCTTAGAATAGTGTCTTTTTTACGTTGCTAATTCTTAGAGATTGGCGTGGGTTCGCTGCGTTTTATTATATATATATTTCCGTAGCCCGGAGTCCCTCCGGGCTACGGAAAGACGATAGTGATCACGCAGGTGTCGCTCTCTAATGGGAGAATATGCTCTGCGGCCCTAACGGGCCTGGTGAAAGGCGGAACAGGCCCCATGATTTTAAGGGGAGCTTTGGACGCTCCCCAAACCCACAAGACGTGCATGTAGCACGTCCCGACTGCACGGGAACTCAAATAATTGCACGGCAAGATTCTGGTCAAAATAGAAATGTTTGCCTACATTAACTATTGATTAGAAATTGTACGAATTTTCGGAACAAATAATGGGAAATAAGTGGTAAATAAGCGGTTTTGGTGTAATTTGACCTGCCCAAAAGATAGGCAATTTTAATGAGACAAATTCAGTACTAATTAATTTTAATTTAATGTTTAGACTGAGATGCTATCCAGTTCATTTCTCTTGTGCTGCTGCTATAAAATTATTTTATTTCTTTCTTAACGCGCAGTGACTCTGGTTGGCTCGCGAAAGGCTATAGTAACTAGAATTTCCTATATATAGGAAGTTCCTATATACAGTTCCTATAGAAGTTCTTATATACAAGAAGACCCTTAAGAATACACAGCGAAAAAGTTGGTTCAGGATTTGAGAGATAAGACAATTAAAAAAAAAAGAGAAGCCCTCCGAGTTTCTTCCGCCAGGTCTTTTGGTTGGTGCCGCGATCCGACCTGGTAGTAGTGTAATAAAACTGATGTATCCGTTGACGATCGTGAACGCCATAATTGGTTTAGACACTAAAGCATTTTTCTATTCTATTCTATAAAGAAAATAATTAATAATCTGTTAATCAGCACGGAAAATCGTGGCGCCATGTTTAATATGACTGCCTCGTTGGTCTAGTGGTCAGATGTGCCGCCTTTGGATCAACAGGTCCCGGGTTCGATTCCGGGGTCGGGCCAGTGTCTTTGTCTAAACCAGAGGCATTGGCTCGGAGTCTGGGTTTCATATCTATCTATAATACGTATGTATTTACAAAAAAAAATGTATATAAGTAGTTTATCATCCATCTCGTTACCATAACACAAGCATTAAGTTGCTTAACTTGGGACGAGATGGCGTTGTGTGAAATGTCCAAGGATATTTATTATTTATTTTAATATAAACATGAGATCCGTTTCGTTTATTTTTTAATTTACGCATTGCAATTATCAAATGAAAATATAATTAAAAATATGTATTACATCTAATACAATGTTGACGGAACTACGGTGCGGTATCGATAAAAAACAATGCCGGAATGTAATTTAAAACTACGGTTCATACACTGGAGAACAATAACTAATCATGTACATAATATATTAAATAGTTAAATGTGACAAAAAAAATGTGTTTAACATGTGTTCATATGTACTACTACTACTATTCAGCCCTTAATGACGCATTGCTGAGTCGGGCCTCCTCCAATTACATAGAGGGCAATTAGCCTACTATGCCACGCTGGCCAGACGGGTTAGCACAGGGCTGTTGTAACTGGCGTGGTTCTGCACCAGATCCCACAATGCCGCAACAGGACGCGAGTTGGAGCACTCCGGGGATGTTTAGTGGGTAGGCCCCACTCTGGGGGAGAGTACTACACGCCCCCCCTCGGCCATCCCCAGTCGTAGGATAGTCCATAAAGGATTTTACCCCAGGCGAACAAAAAAAAACAAAGAAAGAAAGGGCTGTTGTAACTCTTGCGGCCTATGTATTCTTAATCCGTCACCACACGGTCTAGTCTGCATACATTATGTCATAATCCCAAAAAAAAAAAACTAGCGCATACATACTCCTACTATACCTACTGCTTAATAGATTTCCGGGTGATAAAGATCAGATCGAACTTTTTGTGACAGCCGATCTAGACAGGTATCTGTATCGCTGCGGGATTAGTAAAAACTATTTGGATATTCCATCGTCGCATGAACGACTACATAAACAACTCTACTACTACTCAGCCCATAAATGACCCACTGCTGAGTCGGGTCTCCTCCCATCACAGGGAGGATAATTAGCATACCGTGCCACGCTGGCCAGGCGATTCGGCACAGCGTTTCGCATCGGGGGGGGGGGGGGGGGGTTACGCTTTGTATTCTAAATCCGTCACATTAAACACCTTACAGATACTTACGGGGGGTAAAGTCTGAAGGACCAGCACGGGAAAGATTAGTGCGTGTAGGACTCAGGATCATCTTTCATCATCATTTCAGCCCGTAATTGACCCACTACTGAGCCGGGCCCCCTCCAAGTACAAGGAGGGAAATTAGCCCAGGGATTTTTTCAAATCTTCCTTCTTTTGCGGCTAGGTGATCTGCCTCTTGCGTTCCTTTAGTCGCATCTTACGACACCCTCAGGATGGTATGGGTTGGTGACGTTTTGTATTCTAAATCCGTCACCACATGGACTCAGTTTCATCCCTCAGTCATTCAAGGGATGTTACCATACCCACTAAACATCCCCGCGATGTACCATCCCACGAATACTACACTGTGGGTTCGGCTTTAGCCAGCACGTCAGTTGCGCCACGGGGAGTGCGGAATCTGAGCTCTACCCCCTTCTTTATATAGTTCCTTTTGGAGTATCCTCCTCTGGAACTGTTGCTGCGTTGGTCCATCCATATTTAAACTAGTAGGTAAGTTTTAAGAACGCAGTGCTTTGTACTGTCAACCTTTTGACTTCTACTTCTACTTTATTGATGTAAAAACCCGACTGCTAGTAAAATGATGTAATATTAAACTTTGTTCGTCTTATTATTCATTAATCTATCAGTATTGTTATTTACACACCCTAAGCCTATTATACTTCTTCACCATCTCCTTTTGCGGGTCTACTGGAAGAGATTTCTTTAGAAATAAGTAGTACCTTTGTACATAATTTTCCTAAAATTGTTACTTGATTTGTTCTATGTGTGTACGTAAATAAATAAATAAAAATAAATAAATAAATGATTTACCCACGATAATAAACTTCCACAATACAACACAAGTATTATCATACTGAAAAGTTACCTTGTAATTTGCAAGTTCTAAAACTTTCTAACCCATTTAAAAAACCGTGCACAAAATTTTCCCTTTTCGCCCATAATGTGCCCGAAAAAACGATCGGCTATCTTCGATTTTGGGTTCCTCAAAATCGAAGATGGCCGTTCGTTTTATTAATCCTAAACGAGCAAACTTAAATAAATTCAACTGAAGGGTTATCCCTCTCAAGTAAAACGAGACGCATTACCTCTTTCCCAACCATAAAAATCTTGAGATGGCTCTGGACTATTGAGATGAATCATTCGGCCAATACTTTAGCGCAATGATAATTGTCCTGTAAATATTTCGACTAAAGCGATGAAGGTGCGTCATTTTGATCGAGTGAACTGATACGGGGTGAACGTACGTCACGTTTCTCTTGATTACCTTACACTAGCCGAGAAACTAGAGGACTCTAAGCTTGACATCGACTATTTCGTTTACTCACCTTGAACTTCATCAGCAGGCAGGTAAATGTTAGAACAATCGAGTGCACAATCATTCCAAACGGATATTATTGTTGTTATTTATAGAACCAAAACCAATTGGGTTTCGAAGATTAACTTTTTAAATGGAACCGAATAATTTAAAATCTGCACATTCGATTGGGTTTTGGCAATAAAGTAAATAATTTATCTCGTCTGAAGTTGTCCGTGTGGTGATCAAATTTAGAATACATGGTGTCATTAGCCCATTCCACCCTGAGGGTATAGTAAGAGCCGCCAAAAGGATCTAACAAGGCCGATAACTTAGTCACAAGAGAAGGAAAACTTGATACGAAACACTGTGGTAACGCGCCTTTTTTTGGTGACGCAGGGTAAATGCTTTAAGGTGAATGTTCCAGGGTAGCCCGCGAAATTCAAATTTTCTTACGTTTTTTGCAATTTGCAGGTTAGTGCTAGGTTGTATGTTGATTAAAATGTTATTCGCGGCTATAAGACGTATGTAGTTATAGAATTATAATCATCAAACTCATCAATACAACCCTCTAAGCTCATAAAGGTGTAAGAATGACTTTGAGCTTGAAAAAGTTTTTCTTGCACCTTTAAGAGCTTGGAGGGTTGTATTGATGATTATAATTCTATAACTACATACGTCTTACAGCCGCGAATAACATTTTAATCAACATACAACCTAGCACTGACCTGCAAATTGCAAAAAAACGTAAGAAAATTTGAATTTCGCGGGCTACCCTGGAACATTCACCTTAAGCATACCGGTCGGCGATTATGTGGGATTCAGGAAACTACTCGTCTACCCACTAAAACCCCAGCGGTATACCGTCATACGATACGCTTGGGGCGCCACAGGTTCGCGTAAACGCATTCCACTGTGACGCCCCGACGAGGTCAAGCGACTAGCAGAGGCCGTCCCGGGCAACTGGGCTGCCCCCAGTGAGTGAGGCAACCGCTATAGAGGACCGCCCCAACTTCTAAGTCGGGCCTCCTCCAATCACATGGAGCATAAATAGCCTACTGTGCCACGCTGGCCAAACGGGTTGGTACAGCGTGGCACAGGCCATATCGGCCTTGTCATTTTCTTAGTCGGCTCTTACGACACCCTCAGGATGGAATGGGGTGGTGACACTGTTGTATTCTAAATCCGTCACCACACGGATAATATTTACAGTCTTTATTACTTACTCAGTCTCGTCACAGAGCACCTTCATCAGACCACGCCCTCTCCAGTCGCTATGTATCGAGGCGATTCTGACTTCCATAACGGAGTTACAGGTCTTTGACAGCTTTTCCCAGATCTTTGCCTCATCGTCTAGATGTTGGAGAACTTGAAGAATTCTCTTGAATTTGGGATTCGAGCATGAATCTGATTTGTCTTCGTCACTCGCTTTTTCAACTTCCTGTAACAGCGACGAACATTACTTAAAATTTATTTAAAGTTTTTAATTAACACAGCAAAAAAACAAAGAAGAATATAAAAGCGATAATTTATTTTAATGAGTAGTAAACTCATGTGTTTACACTGTAACAGAAAGGGTATGACAAAATGAGTGAGGGTATAATACTAAAAAAAAACTAAAAAAAAAACATTTTTTACGTATCATACGTAGAGAATGTTCTTTGTTTATAACTCTTACTATGAATCATTTCGTTTTTTTTTTTGGTTATCAAGGTTTTATGATCAATATCCGTGTGGTGACGGATTTAGAACACATGGTGTCACCACCCCATTCCATGCTGAGGGTAAGAGCCGACAAAAGAAGGTGACATGGCTGATAACCTAGCTGCAAAAACTACTCAGCTCATAGAAGACCCACTGCTGAGTTGGGCCTCCCCCAGTTACATGGCGGGTAATTAGCCTACTGTGCCATACTGGCCACACAGGTTGGCACAGAGTTTCGTATCAAGCTCTTACGGCTAAGTTATTAGCTTTGTTATTTATTTTTATCAGCTCTTACGACACTCTCAGTATGGAATGGTGACACTATGTATTCTAAATCCGTCACCACACGGAAAACAGGCACTCTTGTGCTTGGATCAATAGTACCGATCCTTAGCTGTGTGTATATTATTTTTATGACACCTGTATAAAAACTAGTTTAGAATAAACTTACGTAAATATAAAACTGTAACAAGCAAAAAACGGTCTCTCATTATAGTCGTTTTAGACATATTATCTGTGTGGTGACGGATATAGAATATATAGTGTCACCATCCCATTCCATCCTGAGGATAAATAAATAATAAATAAATATCCTTGGACATTTCACACAACGCCATCTCGTCCCAAGCTAAGCAACTTAATGCTTGTGTTATGGTAACGAGATGGATGATAAACTACTTATATACATTTTTTTTTTGTAAATACATACATATTATAGATAGAAATGACACCCAGACTCCGAGCCAGTGCCTCTGGTAAACCACTGACACGACCCGACCCGACCAAAGACACTGGCCCGACCCCGGAATCGAACCCGGGACCCGTTGATCCAAAGGCGGCACATCTGACCACTAGACCAACGAGGCAGTCGTTTGAGCTGACAAAAGTCTGATACCCTAGCCACAAGAGAAGAAAATTTTGATACGAAACCCTGTGCCATGCCAACCAGTCTGTTCAGCGTGGTGCATTCAGTGGTCTTACCCACCATATACCTGGAGGAGGCTCAACTCAGCAGTGGGTCATCTATGGACCGAGTAGTAGTGGTAGTAATAGACATGTTATGATTGTATGGAATACCTCGTATGATCACCTTAGACTAGCTGATTAATTTCCTAGCAAACTCAAAACTCAAACTCAAATCATTTATTTCAATTGAACCTATTTACTGGTGTTTTTGAAAAGTCAAAAGTGAAGTTAGGAATCTAGTTGCATGTTCCAAAAAGTAGATCCTATGGAGAAGAACGGCAAGAAACTCCATGGACACTCTTTTTATCATATTTTCTGTTACAAGCATCTGATCGGGTTACATAGCTCATATACAATAGCAGCTGGATGCGTCAAGCTGAAGACAGGGCGCTATGGCGCTCTTTAGGGGAGGCCTATGTCCATCATCATCAGCCCACATTAGTCCACTGCTGGACATAGGCCTCCCTGTCTTCAGCTTGACGCATCCAGCTGCTGCCCGCAACCTTTCGCAGATCGTCGCTCCATCTAGCAGAGGGCCGTCCCACACTACGCTTGCCGATTCGCGGTCTCCATTCAAGAACTCGTCTAAACTGACCCGTGTGGTGACGGATTAAGAATATCACCACCCCATCTCCTCTCATGGGTGTCGTAAAAGGCGACTAAGGGAAAAAACTAATTACAGACGTTGGGCAGCAGCAACGTCTGGTCCAACTCCTTATTTTTAACTGCGATCCCCAACCCGCATGCCCAGCGTGGGGATTATGGGCAATCCCCCTTAATGGTAGGCCTATGTCCAGCAGTGGACTAATGTGGGCTGATGGTGATGATGATGATACAATATCTGAACCGAAAATACTGAAACCTAAACAGAAAACGTGTTTTGGCTGAATTAGAGACCGTATGGTGTCGGATTTAGAATATTTAGTGTCACCACCCCTTTCCGTACTCAGAGGGTCGTAAAAGCCGACAAAAGGAAATGACAAGGCCGAAGAGCTAGCCGCAAGAGATAGAAAACTTGAACCGAAACCCTGTGTCAACCCGTCTGGCCAGGGTGGCACAGTAGCCTATTTACCCTCCCTGTAATGGGAGGAGGCGAGACTCAGCAGTGGGTCATCAATGAGCTCAGAAGTAGTTGGTTCGTTTGTTTCAGCCCATGAATGACCCACTACTGAGTCGGGGCTCCTCCAAATTCATGGAGGGTAATTAGCCTACTGTGCCACGCTGGCCAGACAACCCGTCTGTAGGTTCTGGGTACAGGATTTGTATCAAGTGTTCCTTCTCTTAAGGCTAATTTGTCAGCCTCTTGCCATGAATGTGTTGGTGACATTGTGTATTATACCGACATTGATTTGGCATATTTATTCGCATTTAATCCTATTCTTGCCTAACTCATTCTTAAGAATCTAAATCCCAGTAAACTAATAGTTATTCATAATAATGTAATGACTATTACTGTAACCATTATTTCATGACAGACCTAGGTTAACTTGATTTATAGTTGGGTCATCAATACTGCGTTTAAAGAGCTGGATAATTGCAAGCATAATTTATATCGACGATTTATAAATGATTGTATTAATGCGATACAATTGACGCTAGAATAGCGGTGTCCGTGTGGCGTTTAGAATACATAAATAAATAAATAAATATCCTTGGACATTTCACACAACGCCATCTCGTCCCAAGCTAAGCAACTTAATGCTTGTGTTATGGTAACGAGATGGATGATGAACTACTTAGATACATTTTTTTTTGTAAATACATACATATTATAGATAGAAATCGACACCCAGACTCCGAGCCAGTGCCTCTGGTTTAGACAAAGAAACTTGCCCGACCCCGGAATCGAACCCGGGACCCGTTGATCCAAAGGCGGCACATCTAACCACTAGACCAACGAGGCAGTCAGAATACATAATACCTAGCCGAAAGAGAAGGAAATCTTGAAACGAAACCCTGTGCCAAACCGTGTGGCCAGTGAGGCATTGTAGGCTAATTTCCGTCCATGTAATGGGTCGACTTAGCAGTGGGGCAGTGGGTATACTAGTAGTAGTTAAAGTCGTATTTGATTGGCCCTGGAACACAAAAATGACAAATGTCAGAGGTACAATAAAATGTGTTATCACGTGACACTGGCAAAAATTGCTGAGGAGTCCGGCAGAATGCCATAAAAAAATACAATAAATGTGAACGCTATATACATGTACGGACCAAGGTACGGACAAAAGATGACAAGTGCTTTAGTTTTACTTTTTTCCTTTTCACAGATAACCTAGAGGTTCTGTACGTAGTTATTCAGTCCACAAAAGCTCTCCCCACTTCATATGCCAGTGTGATTATAGAAATGGTTATGAATATATTCGTGCTCCAAATAATGATGGGACACCTGCGCATTGAATCATAACATTCGCTTATAAATCGGCGTATCCTGCCGTACTCAATAAGCCGTGCGAAAGGAATCGAACAAAACAATCCAAGCATTCATTTTTGAAGGTCATCATGAGATGGTGGCCCAGTGTGGGTTGAATATTTGTCAAGGCATACACACACAGCGAACACGATAAGTGAGCACAAATAACCAATACGTATAGTCATCTGAAGTGCCATAACGCTTTTTAGCCTAAACATGTAAACCCACATCAACAAAATTAAGGGACGAAAAATTACAACAAACAATCTTAAAGTCGGTGCTATTCCGCTTGGTGACTGATTTAGAATACATAGTGTCACTATTTCATGCTGAGAGTGTCGGTAAAGAGGCAACAAAAGGAAATTATGAGGCTGAAAACCTAACCGCAAGAGAAGTAAAATATGATACGAGACCCTATTTTTTTTTTCGCCCTGGGTAAAATCCTTTAAGGACTTCATCGCCGGCCACGGGGATGGCCAGCGAGGGGAGTGTGGTAGTCTCCCCCATAGTGAGGGCCTACCCACTAAACCTCCCCGGGGTGCTCCAACTCGCGTCCTGTTGCGGCATTGTGGGAACCACGCCTGATACGAGACCCTATGTCAACCCGTCTGGGCAGCGTGGCACAGTAGGCTAATTACCGTCCATTCCGATGCATGACCCCGCAGTGGGTAATTTATGGGCTGAGAACGAAATTCGGTGCCTTAGGCATATCCACTAGGATACTCATTAGCGTTGGTGTCATATAAGTTGGCACAGAGATTTTCTAATTATCTTTTAAAATTAAAATGCATGTTTGTCTGTATGTCCTTTATAGAATCGTAAAGTCGAGTCGCGTTTGATTATGCTCTGAAATAGCGAAATCGTGGACCTGATGATTTTCTTACATTATATCTTTTCGAAAAATTTTAGCTCCATCCTCCACCATTTTCATTTAAAGAATAATACATTTCAAAAGATCCTAAACATGTATAATATTTAAGTATTTAAAATCTTGCCATTACAATTATATTTATCTATGTTCATTGTAGGTAAATCTTCAACGTTCGTAATATTTTCGAGATTTCCCAACACGATCTGTCCAAAAATAAATAGATGGACTTGAAATCTTTAGACAACAATACATTTTTTTTGGTTTTATTACAAAGTGCAAATAGCAACTGAACATGAAACAGAATTGTCGAATTGCACAGACTAGACGTCGAAATTCGGCAGTAATAACTGAATACCAAAACCTCTATATTTTACCTATTAACTATATCTTTTTCATGATGATTAACTCTCGGAATGGCATTTACCGAGCTTATGACATCAATACTGCGTTGAAATGTGCGAGTGTCAAATGTACTTAAATAGTAACAACTGTTTTTCATTTAGTTAATTCATATTTATGGCATATTTTACAAAAAAACGAAGTTTTCTAGGCCCCAGTCCTGCTATTTCTATAACCCGCCCCGGCTTCGCATGGGTGCAATGATAAACCTCTAAATTTATTTATGGTTCTCTACAATATTATGGATGTGTTATACATATAAACCTTCCTCTTAAATCACTATATCTATTAAAGACAACCGGTTCAAGATCTGTTGCGTAGTTTTAAAGATTTAAACATACATAGGGACGGTCAGACAAAAGTCCTAAGTTTGTTCTTGGCAAGTCCTTGTTTTTAAAACGTCCAGAATTGACACTACCTATAGTATTAGTGGTTTATCGACCCAGTCAAAATCGATTTTGTTTTGATTAACAGATGCGCCTCCGTATACACTTTAAGTGTGAAATCAAAGTTTAATTTTCTCAAAATATGGTGCAAATATATATTGCTTTCCGTATTAATAACTTTGGCTGCTTTGTCGGTCTATGAGGTTGCATGTGCTGTCTTTGGATCACGGGTCCCCGTATCGATTCCGGGGTCGGGCAGGTGTCTTTGTGTAAACCAGAGGCACTTGCTCTGAGTCTGGGTGTCATTTGTGTTCGTGAATTCCATATTTCTCAACTGCCCCCGCGATGCAGGTTATACAGGTATACGTAGAGCAGGGATTAAAAATCATCATCTTTTTATTAAAAAAAACAACCCAAACAAAACGTAGGTAACTAGTTCCAGAACAAAATATTTTCCAGGTTGGAGTCTTTTTTTGTATCTCTGAGGCAGTTTACGAACACAATTGACACCCAGACTCAGAGCAAGTGCCTCTGGTTTACGCAAAGACACTTACCCGACCCCGGAATTGTACCCGGGATGCAAAGGTGCAGCGACCTAACGTAGAAAACTGGCATAAAGAAGAATTCCTTACCTCTCTTGTTACTATTCCATTGATGATAATTCCAGCATATTCTCCGTTCTCATCCACTGCAGCTAGTGATACTTCATCGTCCAGTGTACTGCCTGCATATTCTTCTAGCTCGATGCAACGGGAGTCGGGAGATTCGATCAGATTGATAGCCAAGTTCATGGGCTCATCGCGGAAGAAAAATCTGATGAAGAATTGGAAAATCAGTAATGACAACATAAAATCAAGTTTAGAAGAAAACATATAATTTGACACTTTACTTCTGTAATGGGATAAATAAGGAACAAAAGAAAATATCAATGTTGCAAGAACTGCCAATGGATTCTGCCAATGGATCTTGTGTTCGCTACAACTTTGGCCACTTGCAATCTATGTCACCTTTAGTTTTGTTTTAAGATATTCTAATGTCTATATCATTATGTATCTTGCACTTCTTGCATGTTTCTGCTGAATAAATGTGTGTTCTTCTTCTTCTATTCATATATGACATTAGGCCAATGATTCGATATTTGTCAAAAATAGCAAACAAGACGGGCGCATATCAATACCGTACATGAATGTCTACATATGCGTTTATAGGGATTTTCTTACTTTCTGAGGAATTCGATGACGCGTTCTTTTTCGCTTGGTGTGATGGTCCGCACTGTATACGTTGGCTGCACCATGCTGCGAGGCCGAAGTCCCAGCTCCGATAGTTGTGCGGGCAGTTCATCGGAGAGCTATGAAAATAAACGTGCTATATTAAAACCGCCGCGTGTTAGTCTGAAAGGAAGCGATCTAAATGGAGAAAGTATTTTATACAACAGTACTCAGGCTATAGAGGACCCACTGCTGAGTTGAGCCTCCTCCAATTACATGGAGGGTAACCAGCCTACTGAGTCGCGGTTGCACAGGGTTTCGTATCAAGTTTTTTTTTCTCTTGCGGCTAGCTTGTCATATCCTTTTGTCGGCTCTTAGGACACCCTTATGTGGAATGGAGCGGTAACACTATGTAGTCTAAATCCAACGGTTAGGAACTTTAAAAAAAGTTGCTTAGTTTTTCCTTAAATTTCGAACACAGCATTTATCATATTAGCCTTTTGTTATGGTGAGTTTTTGTTAAACCTTGTGCACTCAGAAAATATTCCGATTAGGTGCTATTTTAGTGCGAATATGTATTATGTAAATTATAGCATAAATTTACTAATGGAATGTTTCTCAACGTAAGTTACTGCAGCCAACGTGCAATAATTTACCAGTCTCATTGTGTCAGTTAATAGTTTAAAGTATCTATTGCTTGGTGACTAAAACCCTGGGTATTAACAATAGATCATAGCGATATAAACACGTTTACAAGTATTGTAGGACTATAATTTTATGCATTGTAGGTAAAAGACCTATTTTCGCTTGACACTAATGGTTTTATATCGAGAAATAGCTAGATACCAATGCTAAATGTTCTCATGACAACTTTTGGTTAAGGTATAATACGTCATTATTCCTTCCAGGCTTTAAGTTAGTATACTAGTATGTACCTACTGTAATAGCTGTGATAATACTGGAATTTAAAAATAATACACATACTTTCGGCTCGGAAAGG
Source organism: Clostera curtula (assembly GCA_905475355.2). Lineage (NCBI taxonomy): Eukaryota > Metazoa > Arthropoda > Insecta > Lepidoptera > Notodontidae > Clostera > Clostera curtula. The sequence goes on along the minus strand of FR997808.1, from coordinate 12,185,299 downwards.
AAATATCCTTATAAAATAGGTGTGTCTAGGAACTATGGTATAGTGGTAAACATCTTGGTACAGCGTAATCGTAAATTTTTGGATTTCGGAGAAGAAATTCGATTTTTTTCTTTTGGTGCAAGACGAAATTCAGCTACCATCATAACAAAAGTAAGATACATTAAAGGAAAATACAAATTTGCCTTCCAGTCAAAAGTATTGTTCAATACTTGCTTAAGATTCGCACAATATCCATGCATGCATAATTCGGTGCAAATAATAAATGATTTTGGTTTGTATAAATTTGCACAAAGCTCCCGGAAATCGAGAAACTAAGTCATAAAAATGTATTACTTTTCATCTCAAAGTAATTAACTACGGATTTAGAGCACCTACACCCTTATGTCATATTCTAAGAGCCGACAGTAGAAATGACAAGGGCGAAAACCTAGCCGCAAGAGAAGGAAAACTAGATACGAAACCTTTTTTTTTTTTTTTGTGCCAACCCGTCTCACTAACATGGTACAGTAGGCTAATTATTCCCCATATAACTCGAGGAGGCCTGCCAGCAGTGGGTCATGTATGGTCTGAGAAGTAGTAGTTAAATTACGATTCACATGTAAAATTAGAGTCGATTTTAGTGTCTCACTGGCGATGATTCGCGGAGAAAGGACACATTAACTTCGCAATTGGTTGATGAAAGGGGCGAACTGTCCCTTACCACTTTAGGCCGGAGCGTCACTATAAAGCCGTTCACAGTTCGTTCTCGGTCCAATCTCGGTTTGATAAAATATTATGAAGTAAAAAATATATGTGTGCATTCATACTATCCGTAACAGTCAAGTTTAGTTCAGATTGTATATTGTGAACATGATACGACTTTACCAGACCGAAATCGGATCGAGAACAAACTGTGAACGGGATGTCCACGTGTAATTTATATACATTAAGATAATATATTTCTAATAAATGATATGTAACGATACGTTATGCTCGCAAAGTTTATGCAGTGGGACTTCCCGTCAGTCTCAAGGGCCACAATGAAATATACTCACAACATGATAAGCAAAACGACACATTTTCGTGAAACCTTTTAGACATTTTGCACGATACATTCCGTCACAAGTCGTGAATTAAACTTAATGATTTCTATCTTTCGTTTTTGACCCACAACATCAAATTTGTGTTTGACTAAATCCTGATTTACTTGTTCATCATCATCATTTCAGTCAAAAGACGTCCACTGCTGGACATAGGCCTCGCCCAAGGTTTTCCACAAAGGCCGGTCCTGGATCACCCGCATCCATCGTTTTCCGGCGATCATAACCAGGCCATCGGTCCACCGTGTGGGAGGCCTACCAGCACTGCGTTTTCCGGAACGCGGTCACCACTCGAGGACTTTTTGCCCCATCGGGCATCGGTGCTGCGCGCTATGTGCCCTGCCCACTGCCACTTAAGTTTGGCAATCCTGTGGGCTATGTCGGTAACCCTGGTTTGCCTGCGTATCTCCTCATTTCTGATTCGATCTCGCAGTTACTTGTTACTGTGGGAATATTTAGTATTAAACTGTATAATGACGTTATGCGTTGCACGGAACTAGGCGACCGCGACCAAGACCTAGAACAGGGTCTAGAGGTGACAGCACTTGTGATTCAAGCTACATAGAGGTTATCTCAATATGGGTTGAGAACTGTGTCCAGTGTCTAAGAGATAAGGCACGACTCGAACATTAAAATCGAGATAGTTTTAGTATAGTAACTGGGAGTAACAAAAACCAAAAGGATCAGTTCTATGTTTATTGTTCTATTTTGAAGTATGAGGGAGAAACCCACATTTTACTGCTCCGACTTTTACACACTAAAATAATCTATCTATAGATTTTTTTTATTGTATAATATGACAATGTGTTGACTATTTGTAAGTGTCCATCGTGACCCACACAAAATAAATGATTTGAATTTGAACCTAAATCGATATTTTTCAGATACTACCAACGGATGAGTAAATAAATACAATTACAATGGATAATTTAAAATAATGATTTTAAATGGTACATTGTAATGTAATGTATTAATGGATTTATTGTCTTTAAGTACTTGCAGTTTTTTCGCCTACCGCATTCGCGTCAACGTAACTTAAGTTTATATAAAAATTAAAGAACTTCATAATAATGCCAATTAGATGCAATTATCGCATAACCATACAAATTGGCATTACGTCAACGGCATCTAGTTTTAATAGTGTATTTGTGCCTTAATACAATGTTGATTTCAATATTTATTTTTTATCCAACATATAAAATTCTTGTGTCACAGTTTTAGTGTTTATACTCCTCCGAAACGGCTTGACCGATTTTGGTGAAATTTCATATGTATATTCAGTAGGTATGACAATAGGTTGATAACTAATTGTTACACCCCTAAGTGTTAAGGGTGGTTCACGGTTTTTTTTTGGTCACATTTTTGTTTGTAATTTTTTTATGATACAACATACAAAAATACATAAAACCCCTACGATCAACCCCTATTTTATTACATGGCAAGAAAACGTTTGCGGAGTCAGCTAGTTTTTTTTTTTATAAAGACGATAGCTCTGCCTTAGGTATATACATATACCTAACCTGTATCGCGGGGGCAGTTTACAAACATGTAATTCGCGAACACAAATGACACCCAGACTCCGAGCAAGTGCCTCTGGTTTAGACAAAGACACTTGCCCGACCCCGGAATCGAACCCGGGGCCCGTTGATCCAAAGGCGGCACATCTAACTATTTTGTACGCGACGCGACCGCTACTCTCGCGCCGAGCGCGACGGCTCTATGTGACCTATTCTACATTAACTAATACATTACAACTCTTCACGTCCCGCCAGCGTCGCGTCGCCGTCCCGCCCCGTCCGCTGTTTGCCCAGACCTTTCAAAGGTCAAGAAGAGAATTCAAAACTGCCAAGACAAAACTGTCTCGTTCGGTTTTCGATGCTTGTAAACTGCCCCCGCGACACAGGTTATACCTAGTGCAGGGGTTACGTATTTAAAAAAAAAGGTGTAACTATAGATATGACGACTGATAGGTGTATATGGAGACTACCACCTAGCGTGGGACAAGGGTCGTAAGAGATTACGGTAATTTTAAATATGACGATCTTTAAGAGTTTTGTGATAAAACCTACGTAAATAAAGTCCCTTTTGAGTTTGAGAATGTGTACTTCATGTTCTATACAAAATATTAGGTCCTTATCCTATAGTTTTGCATGCGTACCTTTCGCGTTAATATCCGCCTGTTTCGCCTTGACTAAATGCTATTAGATTATAATAAGTACCTGCAGCTGCATAAGGGTTTAGTCATAATTGAATCAAAATAATTATATTGTAGTCCCGATTTTTTTGTGATAGTTAAATTACTAAATTCAAATTCAAATCATTTATTTTGCTTGGGTCACGATGGACACTTACAAAAAGTCAACACAATATTCCTAAAGATTCTATATAATACAAATGGTCTACCGTGTACCATTTACTATTACTATTTAAATATACTAGATATTCAAGACCCGTGTTGGTCCCAAATTGCAAGCGCTGCCTTTGTTTCCTTTTTACACCCTCAGGATAGCATGGGGTGATATTGTTATTTATTTCTTACAAACAATTACACCGGGATAATTATAATTAGATAGAACAATGAAATCCCTGTAAAGGTCGTAACAGACATATCATAGGATCGGTACCGTATCGCTTTTCGCCTCGCCGTCAAACAGGCGTCTATCTAACGTAAGCACGTAACAGAAGCGGATCAACAGCTCTGATACGTCGCCTCGGCTACGGCTAGGCGACGCCGCGCTTACGGATGGCCGACCGCTGGTTGATATGGCTGGCCCCAGATCAGTTTCTACAATGTTGTCTTGGTGGTGTGGTACTGGGAAGGGAAGTTTGCTCCAGGCAGGCTACAGGAGCGGTGAGAGGGGCAAGGGTGGACGAAGAGACGCAAGCGCGGTGGCGGAGAAGCGTATGCGCGTGAACGGCGAGCCGTAAGCGCGAGGACCAGCGGTCCCGCCCGAGCGCCGAACGCCGAACACCGCGCGTGGTCAACGCCCTGTACGGGGTTCGTGAGCTTGTCCCGAGGCGAGTCGTTTACGTTACGAATCCGATTAGTGTGCTTTGCAGTAGGGAGTTTCATGCAAATAATACTGAATGCCTCGAGTTGATCCGGTGCCGATCCCTTTCCGAGTTGATATGTGTGCTATGTCCTTTATCCGTCGATAGACAGTATCCGACTCTACGTCTAGTCAAGATTCGTCCGTATTGATACATTACCCTATCTATATACAGTACACTGAAGGGGTTGTGCATTTTATGGGGTAATGAATAGTGGTCGTTTAATGGAGAGAAGAGAAATCAGAATATTATAAAAAGAAAGATTTTTCAGACTAATGTTAGCAGTTATGTACCTACATATAAAACACGTTATTTGAACGCTATTGCGTATAGTCTGTTATTTTTGTCTGGTTCCTTTTACTGCACCAGTAATTTTGTTGTAATTTTTTTACTTATTTTATTCGTATTTTGCTTTCAGTTCTTATCCAATAAATTAGCTACTTCCTAGAGTTTAATTCTTGTCATTATTGAGAGTGGGCGTCACATAAGACTGTTTCATTGTATGGAAGGCAAGCTAAACTAATCAAAGGCGAGTGATTTCGACGCTTTAGGGAAATGTTGTTTATGGAGTTTTCACTGTTTAAATAAGAGACTAGCGGCCCGCTCGGCTACGCGCGTGTATTTTACATAACTATAAAAAATCTGTTATAGTTAGACATATGGTTCACACGATAAGTTTATAAATTATAGCCTATGTGTTATTCTGATGTGTAAGGTATATTATTGTAAAATTTCATCAAAATCCATTCTTCACTTTTTACGTGAAAGAGTCTACATCCCAAACATACATCCATAAATTCTTACAAACATCGCGTTTATAATATTAATAGGATTACTAACTATATACCTACTGACTCATCACAATATTCCGGGAACTATAAATCCCTGAGACTTGTTAGGATTTTATTCCTGAAGTAGAAGTTTACGTTTCTATCATCTATCATTAGGAACAGTTTAAACAAAATTTCACCCACAAGGGGATCGCGGTGTCATTAATTGTTTATACAGAAAAACAACATTTGCCTGGTCAGCTAGTTATCTAGTTTTTTGGTGAGTTTTTATGATCTGATCCATGTGGATTTAGATTACATAGTGTCACTACCCCATTGCATCCTGAGGGTGTCATAAGATCGGACAAAAGGAAATGACAGGGCCGATAACCTAGCCGCAAGAGAAGGAAATCTTGATTCGAAACTCCGTGCCAACCCGTAGGCTAATTACGGCGAGAATTAGGTACAGAAAATTTATTAGCCATTTTATTACATATAAAGTTTTTATTATTTCATATGATAATTTAAATGGAGCTCTAATTTAAGCTAAAATTAAATTTCGACTAATTAAACAGTGAATATTTTAAATTGTTAATGTAAAGCATTTTAAACGTAGTTTCAAGATGTCTGTTTCTAATTTTCGTATTCTTAAATGCAAAAAAACATGGTTGTAGTCGGTCATGGTGAGTGGATACTGCATCTCATTTTGACGCAAAAAGAAATGTAAAACCTAATCGCTCTTTTTATGCATTACTTATATCATTCAACACTCTTGTTTGCTATTTTACTTTATTTTGGAAGTTATATCATCATCATCATAATCTCAGCTAAAAGACGTCCACTGCTGGACATAGGCCTCCCCCAAGGATTTCCACAAAGGCCGGTCATGGGCCGCACGCTTCCATCGTTTTCCGGCGACCTTAACCAGGTCATCGGTCCACCGTGTGGGAGGCCTACCATCATTGCGCTTTCCTGAACGCGGTCGCTGTCCGTCCATATGTATGATTAAATCTTTAGAACTACGCAAACGGATTTTGAAGCGGTTTTTTTAGTAGATAGAGTGAATCAAGAGGAAAGGTTATATGTATAATAAATTCAATAGATTGTAGAGAAAAACTGATAAATGAAGAAGTTCATCATTGCACCCGTGCGAAGCCGGGGCGGATCGCTAGTATAATATAATAACTAAAATAAATTATTAAAAGGAGTCCCTATATGCAAGGTTCCGAAGATACTGGCAGCGTTCCCCCTTTGAATAGCTAGACTGATTCTTTGTCCGAGGTAGCTGTCAGCTCTTCGGTCTCCTGTGAAGTCGACTAACCTTTTTTTATTTCCTTAAAAAGGCTTATAGCGCTAGGACCCCATGGACCAAGGGTCTGGACACAGAATGGGGGCTGTCCGTTAATCACGTGATGTTTTTTTAACATTTTTTATTTTATTTTTTCCCTCCCTCTTGGCGATACGTTTGCGACTAGTCCCCCACCCCCATTAAAAATCACGTGTATTTTTTAGTACCTTTAAAGAATCTTACGCTCAAAAGTTACACACTACACGCGCCGCTTTTCGGTTTAGAAATCACGCGCGTGGCGAAAAATAAATACACGTGATATCTTACTGTACCCCCCTCCCCCCTTGTGATATTTCGTTATTTTTGCCGAACCCCTCCTCCCCTTTCGAAACTCACGTGATTAATGGACAGTCCCATGGGACAAATGCTATTTTTGTATGATTTTTTAATAAATGTTTCATCCACACATTACCATTAATGTAAGGTGACCACCTATTTTACGTTAAAGAGAGAGTACACTGCTGCAAAAAAAACGCCTCTCCATTGTGCCAGAGTTAAAAAAGAGTGGACATCCAACAAAAAAAATAGGTAACCTCACCAGGCCTCTACGGCAGCCAAAGTACAGGATTTTCAAAGAGTACGGTTTGCGAAAAATGAATACAAAACTCTGTAACTAAACGAGAACGGGTGGTCACCTTAGCTAATGTGTCCAATGCTTCGAGTTTATCACGTGATATGAAGAAAAAAAAAACCCACTGAAAGAGTAGGTACCCTGTTTAATTGGCCAATTGTTTTGTTTGCATAAATAAAAATGCGATAATTGTGCTTCCGAGTGCTATCGGATTTAGAATACATTGTGACACCATCCTATTCCGTCCTGAGGGTGTCGTAAGAGCCACAATAGAAAATGACAAGGCCAAAAAACTTAGCCGCAAAAGAAGTAAGACTTGTTATGGAACCCGGTCTGGCCAGCGTGGCACAGTGGGCTAATTACCCCCCATGTAACTGGAGGAGACCCGACCCAGCCGTGGGCCATGTATGGGCTGACTAGTAGTAGCGGTAGCCGCATAAAAATGGTGTGCCTTATTGGTTTAGCGGGAGAGTTATTCGTCACATGTTTGGGTCAGGCGTTGTATTACTGCGAGTCGGAGATACTGTTCAAGCTTAGCAAATCCAGGTGGAGGGCCACTGATTAGCGGGAACACATTCCACTGTGACGTTGATATGAAACTCTTTTCCAACGTGTCTGGCGAGAGTAGCGCAGTAGGCTAATTCCCTCCACGAATTTAGAGGAGGCCCGACTCAGTAGTGAATCTCTGTAGTGTTTTTTATAAACAAGATCATTGATTGAAAAAATAAAGCAACTACAGAGTTTCTTGCAGGCTCTTCTCTGTAGAGCAGCATTCCGAACCGGTGGTATCTTCAGCATGAATGTGGGTGGATGCAAGGGTTGTGGGAGATCAAAATAACTGGATGGATTGTAAGAATGAGGAATTGTGAGTGAAAGGGTGACTGCAGATATGACGACTGACAGGTGTGTATGGAGACTGCCTCCTAGCGTGAGACCAGGGGTCGTAAGATGATAATGGTAACTTTAAATATAACAATTTATAATAGTTTTGTGATAAAACCTACGTAAATAAAGTTCCTTTTGAGTTTGAGTTTTGAGTTTGAATCATTTATGGGCTGAAACGGCGACTATTATTCGTATTAATAGTTTGCAATTTAATTTATTGGTAGTATTTTACTAGGCTATGTGTCTTAACCCTATGCTTCTCAGAGGTTGTAGCTCAGTTAAAATGTAGCTCCTGCAGCCATTGTGCATTGATTTAAATGCATTTAACAGTTGGTTCATTAGAATTCAGTCACGATTTACGGTTGCGTAGTTCTTTGTTGTTGAGTAATTTACTAGTATTGCGTTCTGTTGTGTGTTCAGTTGCAGAGAAAGATACTTAGTCAGTTTATCACTATCACTACATAGTATAAAACAAAGTCGCTGTCGTCTGTCCGTCCCTATGTATGCTTATATCTTTAAAACTACGCAACCGATTTTGAAGCGGTTTTTTTAATAGAAAGAGTGATTCAAGAGGAAGGTTTTTATGACTTAATTGTCACTAGTAACTAAATAAATAATAAAAACTTGTGGTGATAGATTAACAATACGTAGTTCGTTTCAACCCATAAATGACCTACTACTGCGTCGGGCCTACTCCATATTTATGGAGGATAATTAGCCTACTGGGCCACGTTGGCAAGACGGGTTGGCACAGGTTTTGTATCAAGTTTTCCTTCTCTTGCGGCTAGGTGATCTGCCATTTGCATTCCTTAGGTCGCCTCTTACGACACCCTCAGGATAGCATGTCCTGAACCCATGGTTTGAGAGTGTATTATGAACCGTTGAAAGAAATGACAAGGCCGATAACCTAGCCGCATGGGAAGTAAAAATTGATACAAACCCTTTGCTAATCCGTCTTGCCTTAGTTGCCTAATTTTCCTCCTTGTAATTGGGGGAGGACCGCCTCAGTAGTGTGTCATTTATGGCAATAATGATGATAATAGTGATGATAATAGATGATATAGAATTATAATCATCAAAATCATCAATACAACCCTCCAAGCTCATAAATGATAAAAGTGCAAGAAAAACTTTTTCAACGTCAAAGTCATTCTTGCACCTTTATGAGCTTGGAGGGTTGCATTGATGAGTTTGATGATTACAACTCTGTAACTTCATACGGCTTACAGTCGCGAATCAAATGTTTATCATCATACAACCTAGCACCGCCCTGCAATATGCAAAAAACGTAAGAAATTTTGAATGTCGCGGGCTACCCTGGAGCATCCACCTTAAGATAAGAGAGCTAAGAGGTAAGTTCTACGCGAATAGCTTCAATGTAAAAATGTTACCTTGACTTCTAAACACAATTACGCACAGTTTTACATAAACAGGTTTATGAAAATATTCCAGCAGGTATTTGGTTCATGCGTGATGATTTTCGTAAACGCTTTGCCAGATTGCGCACATGATTGACAGACATCTTATTTGGAAGCAATCATGGCCGCATTAAGGGTTAATTAAGGCTATTAGGTAATCATTGTTAACACGCTATAACTGTTGATATTGATACTTGCGGGTTTTAATGTATAATCTGCCCTACTGATGATACACTAACTATCGTTTACACAAATGACACACAGTATCATCAACTTTCTACACTTTTGCTTAAGAATACTCGAAGGTTGGGGATTAGCCGGGGTATTTGAGAGAGACTACGGGGCGCGGAAATATAATGATTAGCGCCCCAAGCTGTCTACTATAGCCAACAGCTCGACTGCCCTGCAATAGGGGAACATGGTCCGCGTCCTTCAGGGCCTTGTCCCGCCTCGATTTGTGGAGACCCCAGCTCCAAGGTGGGCCCCTCCGCTAACAGGCGGGACACCATTCCACCCTAAGTTATCTTAAAGTAGAATAGGTTGATAGGGTAGGTAACTTGATAAGAAACGATGTGGTGACCTATCTGGTGAGCGTCGCTCAGTAAGCTAATTTGACTTTATGTAATTGGAGGGCTGAGATAAGATCAAACAATCAAGCGTAAAAGGTAAAAGTATAATAGTTATTTGTTATACAAGAGTGCAAAGTTGCTTTTTAACCGCGTGTTGAATTTTGATGACCGAGCAAGCGAAGGATTCTAAAATTGAATCACGAGCGCAGCGAGTGATTCAAAATTAGAATCCTGAACGTTAGCGAGGGAATCAAAAGAGCACGAGGTGAAAAATCTTTGCACTCGAGTGCAACACGTAACTTTTCATTCCACCTCAGCGAGGAAATGACTAAATGCAAAAAAAAAAACGTTTACAATCACAAGATAGGTACACTTTTATTTCAGTTTAGGTATTAATTACTACATTATGACAGGTAAGTATTACAGAATAATCTTTACTTTATTCTCTAGCGAATAAAAACGGCTTTTGCACTCAGATATCGAAGAGCAAAAATACTCTTTCCGAGATGGGGGGATGAAAATACTTTTTTTTTAAATCGTGTGGAAATCCCCCCGTATACCAGTCCGTATACCGTATATACCGAGGGAAAGCTACGTCCAACTTGCACGGACTAAAAGCCCACGGAGCTGCTAATCAGCTAATCCTTCTTATAGCACGCAGAATCCTTCGGTTCGCGTGTCACAGTACGCAAAGTTTCCTCCATGTAATTGGAGGAAGCGAGAAACAACAGTAGGCCATATATGACAGACATGATGAAAGACCACACGAAATCTACAATATCTCGGAAGTCCGGTTGCAAATATTATTCTTTTTTAGGCTTAGGAAGTGCATAAAACGGTCTGTGATGAATGACCCTAGCATGACATGGGCCTGTCCACATTCCTATTAGATAGCAATACTGATCTAATTGATCCGCGTTACAATAGATGTAAAGAACCTTGTAGGCCATTATGTTTGTCACGACCTCAAAGACACGCTATGGATTATACACCGGAAATTATGTGTATACGCCTTATTAGGCATTACAAGCAGTTGACCACAGAATATATATTTGCAAACGGTAAGGTTAATCGATAGTCGACATAAATAGTTTACACACACTAACGCAGTCGTGACAAAGTATGTATGTCTGTTAGACAAATATACCATGGACGAAATGGCAAAGGAAAGTAAACAGATAAATAGAAAATGTAGTATATGTAAGGACAATGCGAATAGCTATATCATTGTAAGTGAGGGTGGCTGAAAATAAATCAGTGTTCAACGAACCTACGTGTGTTTCACTACATGGTGACAGCGGTGTGCCATTTTATAAGATTTAAATAATAAAACGGACTAAAACAGGTTGAATATTACGTAGCAGTGAAGTGTCTATAAGTGGTTACGTTATTAATAATGGAACACGCGCGTCCTCCAGCGGAGTTAACACTTGACGGTGGTCCGGCCACTCGAGCCGAGTCGTGGCGAAAATGGCGGAAGCAGTTCGAGGTATTTTTAAAAGCCTCTGGAGTGAGCAAGGAGCCTAAAGAAGTCCAGGCTAGTTTGTTGGTGAATTTAATTGGACCAACTGGATACGAAGCATATACCACCTTCACGTTTGACACAGGTGAAACAGAAGATGACATCGATTGCGTTCTTAAAAAGTTTGACACGTATTTCGGTGCGAAATCAAATGTAACGGTCAGAAGGTATAAATTTTTCACCCGCAGCCAAGAAGATGGTGAAAACATTGACCAATATGTTACCGCGTTGAGGGTGCTTAGTCAAGAATGCGAGTTTAAAGATTTGCATGAAAGTTTATTACGTGATAGAATCGTGTGCGGTATCATGAACAACGTAGTGAGAGATCGTCTTCTTCGCTCCGAAGAATTAACACTAGAAAAAGCGATTCAAATCTGTCAGGCAGCCGAGATGTCCAGGGAAGAAAGCAAATGTATTGATATTCGTGCTTCAAGTCATGTACACGTGAACGCGGTACAACGCGGAAGTGGTGCAATTAGACAGGACGATAGACGAGAGATTAGAAGTCGACGCTCGTTTCGCCAAGAGGAAACGGCACCGGGCAGAGCCGGTGCGAGCGGACCGCGAGAGGCGCGGCCGGGGCGCACGCAGCGGAGCGGGTGCCGGCGGTGCGGCGGCGGGCGCTGTCTGGGAGGCGAGCGGTGTCCAGCACGGAATGCAGTGTGTTACGTTTGTAACAAAAAAGGTCATTTTTCCCGACGGTGCGACCAGAAGGCAGTTCGTAAAGTGTTAAATTTGAGTGTTGACACCTCGATTAGTGATTGTGAAGATAGCAGTGCTGAAATGTTTTATATCAATACGGTCGAGGTGAACCAAAAGTTATGTAAGTCGCCTAATGAATGGTTAGAAGTTGTAAAATGTAACGGAAAAAATATTGTCGTGAAGATAGATACTGGATCAATGATCAATGTTATTTCTAAAAGGGACTATGTAAAGTTAGGTTTGTCAATAGCCGACCTTAAGTCTTTCACTAAGCGTGTATATTCCTTTACTGGAAATCGATTACCGATTCTCGGAACTGATAAGCTGTCCATTCTATTCAATAACAAACATTATTTTTTGCCATTTGTTGTTGCAGACTTTGAATGTCAGAATATACTAGGTTTTAAAAGTTGTGTGTTATTAGGTTTAGTAAAGGAAATTAACGCAATAAATTATACTGAACAGTACTCTGACTTGTTTCAAGGCCTAGGAAAGTTACCTGGTAGATACAGTATAATAATAAATCCCGATATACAGCCCGTTGTCTGCCCGACAAGAAAAATTCCATTAGGACTTAAGGATAAATTAATGGATGAGTTAGCTAGAATGGAAGAGTTGGGTGTGGTGCGGAAAGTGACACATCCAACCGATTGGGTTAATGCGATTGTTCTAGTGGCCAAAAAGGATGGCAGCATTCGCGTCTGCTTAGACCCTCGACCTCTGAACCGCGCGGTGCGTCGCGCACAGTATACGCTGCCGACGGTTGTGGAGCTGGCAGCGCGTTTACGGGGCGCTACTGTGTTTAGCGTGCTAGATGCTAGATGTGGATTTTGGATGATTCAACTGGACGATGCTAGTGCTGACCTGTGTACGTTCAGTACCCCCTTCGGTAGGTACCAGTTTTTGCGTTTGCCTTACGGAATTAACTGCGCTCCTGAAGTTTTTCATGCGAAACTCAGACAGCATTTGGAAGACCTAGATGGAGTCGAATCGTTCATCGATGACGTCATTGTCTGGGGACGTACAGTAGCTGAGCATGATCGGAGATTGCAGCGATTATTACAACGAGCAAGAGATGTAGGCATAAAGTTCAATCGGGAAAAATGCAAATTTAGTGTATCAGAAATAACATATTTAGGGCACAAGTTTGACGCGAACGGTATGAGAGCAGATGAGTCAAAAGTTAAGGCGATAGTCGAGATGCCTTACCCGGCTGATAGGAAGGCTCTGGAGAGGTTTTTGGGTATGGTCAACTACCTAGCCAAATTTATTCAAAATTATTCTGAGTGTGTAAATGTGTTAAGAGGGTTACTAAAGAAGGAATCCGAGTGGATGTGGCAACCGCAGCACTCCGAGGCTGTTGACTTGTTAAAACGCAAACTGAGTAGTGCACCCGTATTGGCACTCTATAGCGACAGCACACCTTTAGTAGTCTCGGTGGACGCTTCGAGCGTCGCGCTGGGAGCGGTGTTGCTGCAGGGCGGCCGCCCGGTGGAATTTGCGTCACTCACGCTAACCGACACTCAGACGCGCTATGCGCATATCGAGAAGGAGATGCTGGCGATTGTGTTTGGACTCGAACGGTTTAGACAATATGTACTTGGCCGATCAGATGTCACCGTGCACACTGACCACAAACCGCTCGAAGCTTTGTTTACCAAACCGTTGGTGTCGGTCCCAGCTAGGTTGCAAAGGATGATGATGAGAGTTCAAGAATTTGATTTCAAGGTAGTCTACACTCCTGGCAAATACATGTACATTGCGGACACGTTATCTCGAGCTCCGACAACGGAAATTTTCCATGATCAGGTTTCTGAGGAAACTGAAGTGCAAACATGTTTTGTATTAAATCATATGCCATATAGTGACAAAAAATTGGAGGCAATTAAAAAAGAAACTGAAGCAGACAAGGACTGTAGTTGGTTGATAAAGTACACAACTGAAGGCTGGCCAAGGAACAGGCGTGATGTGCATGAAACTGTGAAAGTTTTCTGGCCTTACCGTGACGAGCTCCACTATCTCGATGGGTTGATTTTGAAAGGTCAGCGTGTATTCATTCCCCATGGTCTGCGGGAAGAAATGCTATCTCGGGTCCACGAAGGACATTTAGGAATTGAGAAATGCAAGAGCAGAGCACGTGATGTTATGTTTTGGCCGGGACTGTGCGCAGATGTCGAGCGCACGGTACGCCACTGCACTGCATGCGCACTGCATGCCCCTCGGCCTCGCCGCCAGCCGCTACTACAACACGCAGTGCCCGCACTGCCATGGAACAAATTGGCCTCCGATATTTTCGAGTACAGGAAGAAAAGTTACATCATATTAGTGGACTACTTCTCTAACTACGTAGAAGTTGGACAGTTGTCGAACATCACGTCTAAAAACGTAGTCAATTTTATGAAAGAACAGTTTGCACGTCACGGCATTCCTGCGGAATTAGTAACAGATAATGGGCCGGCTTACAGCTCACGTGAATTTAAAGATTTTATGTGCGAGTGGGAAATACGACATGTGACGTCATCTCCGCACTATCCGCAAGCAAATGGGAAAAGTGAAAGGACCGTTCAAACTGTAAAAAATTTACTGAAAAAGTGTATCGATTCGGGGCAGGATATTTATTTATCAATTTTAAATTTGAGGACAGCGCCGCAGAACGGCCTAGACTCGCCTGCACAAATTCTAATGGGCCGACGTTTGAACACAAAACTGCCGGCTACTTTTAAATGTTTGACTGAAAAAGTCGACAATCAACGCAATTATGAAGCGCTAGTTATAAAAAAAAATAAAATTAAGGAATATTATGATAGATCAGCAAAGTCACTTGAACCGCTGATACCGGGTGATAAGGCAACCCTTATTAGTAACAGCAGAAGAAAATCTGTTAGAATAGTAGCACCCACACCTGAACCACGATCTTACATTGTCGAAGATGAACGCGGTAGTCGGTTTCGACGAACTCGGAGCCAATTGGTAGCGCGCACATCTGAGCGGACGGCATGTGTTGGGAAAATCTTGGGATCGTCCACTAACAATCCACATGTCAGGACTCCAAAAGTTGGTTTATCATCTGGGGTTAGAAGGCGTAGCCAAAGAAGGGTGCTCGACTCATCGCTGGCACAGACGTCGCAGCCGGAAACCACAACCGCAACTCCAACATCAGTTAAATCGAATGTCAGTGAGCAATTTGAAAGCCCAATTGAGGATTTCGATGGTTTGTCACCGTCGCCACCGGTGGTTCAGATCTCGAGGTCTAGGGAAAGAACGGCGCGTATGCTAAAAAATTTATGTTTCGAAAATGATTAGATACAGGTAAAAACGTACATATATTATAATAACGTTTTTTTTTTCTCTATAACGCGGTAGCTTATGCTAGTAATTTTCTACTTCTAGTTAATTAAACTTTATTACTTAAGTCTTGTATTGTATTGTGTAGTCAACCTGTTGTATCTAACATTATTTTATCTTTATAAGGGGGAAGATGTAGTATATGTAAGGACAATGCGAATAGCTATATCATTGTAAGTGAGGGTGGCTGAAAATAAATCAGTGTTCAACGAACCTACGTGTGTTTCACTACAGAAAACATAGTTAAAAGTAGAATAGGAAAATATAAATTATTTTACCTTATTTCCTCCTTTCCTGATTTGCTTTGAAGCCTTTGCCTTCGGCCGTAGAAAGGGCATAGAACTAATCAAAAGAAGCAGTTTAAAAAGATTTTGTTCCTTGAAGACGAAACGGAGGTTTCAGCTTAGTAATCTGAAATGCATTATGTAATTTGCGTTCTCCGGTCATATTTGTCTATAATGCACCCTCGTGTCGTAGGGCTGAATGCTTTAGATTTTTTTTTTAAATTTTGGACTTTTCAGCCCATAAATGACCCGGTACTGAATCTGGCCTCGTAGTTGTTCGCCATATAGTTGAACATGGAGGGTAATTAGCTTACTGTACCACGCTGGCCTGACGAGTTTCGTATCAAGTTTTCCTTCTCTGCGTATAGGTTATCGCCCTTGTCATTTCCTATTGTCGGCTCTCACAACACCCTCAGAATGGAATGGGATGGTGACAAATCCGTCACCAGACGGTCAATCTTTATCGATAGTGCTGTTTGTCTCTTCGTATCATTTATGTATTAATTAGCGACCCGGCCCGGCTTCGCATGGGTGCAATTATGCATGTATTATACATATAAACCTTCCTCTTGAATCACTCTATCTATTTATTAAAAGAACCGCTTCAATATCTGTGGCGTAGTTTTAAGGATTTAAGCATACATAGGGACGGACAGACGACAGCGACTTTGTTTTATACTATGTAGTGATGCACGTTTGTCTCGTGGTGACCAACATTTTTAGGAAACAATGTTGCTTGGTACAAATTTAGTTTAGAGTATCTCTATCGGTAGTGCTATTTTTATCCTTTTATTACGGCTTTAAGGTTTTGTCACACCCTGTATAGAAGGACAACCGGTAATCATGTGATTCTTTGCGAACCCTTATTATATCATAAAACTAGAACTACTGTTTTGGCATGACATGTATACTGTACTAAACGTCGATTATTATGCAGAAAAATGTTTGTAGCTTCCGCGTGCATAAAACAATCAGGAAAATCTATGTACCGTTCGTGATAATAAAAATGGGTTGATTAATTAATTACGTTTGTCCGATTGACTTTATGAGTCATTTGCAATTGATATTACTATTGTGGCATAATGTAATTTCGATTTACTGAAATGAATCTATATTTAGGTGTTGTTTCCGAGAAACGAGTCTGGCAGGTGTGTAAATGATATTGCCAAGTTGCCAAAATAAAACCGAATTAAAATGGGCTACGATTTATGCACGTTTTATTGTTAGAACAGTTACTAAGTAAGTAACTAAGTTTGCCTCGCCAAAAAACTTAAAACCAGGATTATTTAAAATCTTCCGAAAAGTAATGCATTTTTTTTAATATATTAATAAAGTAAAATAATAGTCGCGTTTCTATTTGATTGGCTCAAAGCATTTAATTTATTGATTAAAACTTTATGATAGGTATATTAATACTTAACTATTATTTTAATTAGCTGAAAGATCACAAATATATCACTAAAAAATCCGTTGTAGGTGAATATTTTAAAATAGGATTAATGTTAAAATAATTGTGCACAGTGTGTTGCATATTGCATAATTATAATTGGCTTAAAGAATTAGTAGCTAAGCAGATATAGACAATGAAATTGACCAGATTAAAAAATTAGGAAGTCAAACTAATGTAATGAAATGTCAGGTGACTGTATTACAATAGCTCTAATGCACGTCTAGCTTTGTTCTAGAACTTGTTTAAGTAAGGTTAAACTTTCATTTTCCGACAGCGGACATCGTAATACTAGCGAATAATAGTTCTGTAAAATATATTAATTCTGCTAGTTTATGGTGTATGAATTTTATTTGGATGAATTAAAAATTTAAGACTACCCGAAATAAAATTATAGCTACATCGTTTATAATACCAAATAAATGCTATAAAGCGTACTCTTAATGAAGAAAGAAAAAAATGAAAAGGAATTCGTAACTTGTAGGATCGTTATTAACGATGTTACTAAAACTATCGAAATTGACAATCAAATGGTCTGTCAAGTGATTGCCGATTTAAACTCCATTGATTATGCAGGTTTATGCGCTGATCGTCTGTGAGAATCGATGTACTACAGTTTCGTAGTGACGAAATAGCATATATATGTTTTAAAGGAATTGTAAACACAATTCTTAGTATCACTTGTAAGAAAAACACAATGTTTATTAGGAAGTAAAGGCTTAAAATAAACCCTATTGTTAAAAAAACCCTTTGTCATCTAACGCTCAAAATTTAATTAGTGATTGTATAATGGTATTGAGTTCCGTATAAGTTTTTAATTATTGTTTAGTCACTTTACCAAAGTATATGGTTATCTTTATAGACTACGTAATAAGGTTAATGAGTTAAAAACGCAAAAGGAATTCGCGTCAACAATCTTGTCGAGATCAAGTTGGCTAGTTCAACAAAATCAGAGGAAATGTCGTCAAATATTTTGTGTCGAAGCTTGCGGAATCCAAATAGGATAATATAGCGGTGGCGAAAGGCGAGCATCGAACTATGGACCTTGGTATTGAACGTGAACAAGGCCCACTACCGGCGTGCAATTGCCCGTGGCTATTTTTCTATACGCGAATTACGCTCCTCACTAATTTGTTTTTTTTACGTCTGTTTGGTTTAAAATGTATGGTATTGAATTTTAACTGTAATTGCTATTCTAGTTGCTTTTGGCAAGCCTTATTTGGCAAACAACATTTGGCTGAATGTCAAATATAGCTAATACACGAATACAAAATAGCCATAGAAGGATCCATATATTTTCATCTATAAAAAAAGCCATCTCCTTCCATTGATACTCATATTACTTTAAAAAGACTTGAAAACTTTGACATTTTTTTATTATTACACTGTTACTGGTTACACAAATTTAGTTACTGATATAAAGTCTCCGTTATATATATATATATATATCCTCTGATGACATGTTTTTATCCTACAAATATCGTATTTTGTGCGTTTTAGCCCATAAATTACCCATAAGTGAGTCAGGCCTCCTCCACATTTATGGAGGGAAATTAGCCAACTGTGCCACGCTGGCAAGACGGGTTGGCACAGGGTTTGAATCAAATTTTCCTTCTCTTGCGGCTAAGTGAACCTTTAGTCGCCCCTCAGGACACCCTCAGGATGGTATGGGTTTGTGACATTGTGTTATTATCAATCGGTCACCACACGGATTTCGCATATAAGTATTCATCATCATCATCATTTCAGCCAAAAGACGTCCACTGCTGGACATAGGCCCTAAGGATCTCCACAAAGGCCGGTCCTGGGCCGCCGCATCCACTGCTTTCCGGCGACTTTATAAGTATTACTTAGTAATAACTAGCGACCCGCTCCAGCTTCGCACAGGTGCGATGATGAACATCTTAATTTATCAGTGTTTCTCTACAATATTATGCATTTATTATACATATAAACCTTCCTCTTCAATCACTCTATCTGTTAAAAAAACTGCTTCAAATTCGTTGCGTAGTTTAAAAGATTAAAGCATACATAGGGACGGACTGACGACAGTGACTTTGTTTTTTAAAATGTAGTGATAGTGATAGTGATTTGGCGTGACGTTCTTAACGATGTGAATTATTTTACAACTGTATTAATTTTCTTAATTTATAAAATTAAATAGGGTCTATTAAAAGACTATCAAAAGAAACATTGTAAGGGTTTAGAGCATGAAGAAACGCGTATTTAATTACCAAAATTATGATCTCATTAATTTTTATATGTTTTTATGTAAATAAATTAATAATTAAGCAGTGTCGCAAATAACTTTGTATAATTATAACATATGTACTAGCTGCCACCCGCAGCTTTGATCGCGTGGATCTAGATCTGGATTGTTTTTTTTCGTGATTCACAGGAGATTCAGACTAAGGACCTCCGCGCATTAGGCGGCCAATTGGCATTTGGCGACACATACGCGGCCATCCCGCGCATTATACGGCCAGGCCGCGCGACTGGCCGCGCGGCCTGACCGCCTAATGCGCGGGGGCTCTAAGATAAATGCCGCTTAGAATACTGCGCCAAAAAATGCAAACTACCGTCTTTAAAAAACAGATGTCGCTGCAAGCGACTTACAAGGCGGTGGTAACATTAGCCCTGGATACTTAGCCACAAAATTGTTATTTTCTATCGACGTGTCCAGCCAAGAGACAATGCAATTACTACTATTCAGCCCATAAATTACCTACTACTGACTCCGGACCTTCTCCCATTTCATAGAGGGTAATAATTAGCCTACTGTGCGGCTCCGGCCAACCCGTCTGGCCAGCGTGGCACAGTCTGTGCCACGCTGGCCAGACGGGTTGGCACAGGGCTTCGTATCAAGTTTTTCTTCTCTATCGGCTAGGTTAACAGTCTTGTAATTTCCTTTCGTCGGCTCTTACAACGCCCTAAGGATGGAATGGGGTGGTGGCACTATGTATTCTTAATCCGCCACCACACGAACCCTGCAATTGCTAATAGATCTTCTAAATTCAAAAGTTCTTGCTAACTACTTGTGTTGAAAACAAAAAGAGAATTTATATTTTTCTGTAATGCTCCTTCATATGTATTTAAGTTATACGTAAGTGGCGCGTCGTACAGCTAGTCAACCATAAACCTAAGATTTTATTATTATGTATTATTACTGCAAAATGTGTTAACATTGGTGTTAATTAAAATTTATGCAATTATTATCATTAACATTGTGTTATGAAAGGTTTTGAATACAATTAATTTCAGTGTTTTTAGATTATATTACCATTTTACACGCAAACGTTATATTATGCCTTGCGTAAATTTGTTTCCTTTATTTTGCACATTAAACCCAAAAATGCGTAGAATTAAGGAAATAATTAGGTATATTAAGCTAATTATGTTTGTTCAGTTCAACTTATTTTACTAGACTCTGTATTTAAAGCATTTAATTATGTAAAATTGGGTACTAACCAATTTTTATAATACAAAATAATTTGGTATGCAATGGGCCCTACAACAAATACCTTAAAGAAATAACGGAAGGACCTGAAATACTAAGGAGATACAGGGTGTTACTTACTAAATCCCTAAAGCCATCTAAAGTGAGGGAATATACTCGTAAAAACAAATACTAATCAAAAGTCGTAGTTTTATATTAAAACTAGCTGTCCCGGCAAACGTTGTTTTGCCAAATAATTAACCATCCCCCGCGCAACGCCCTTCCCCGCGCAACCCCCGCACCGCGCAACCCCCACCCCGCGCAGGGGTGAAAATTTAGGGTTGTTTGTATTTATTTATGCTGAATCTTAAAAAAATAAAAGCAAAAAATTTTCTCTAAAAAATTAACAATTTTTTTTTGACCCCCCCCCCCCTTAAAATTTAGGGGGAAGAAATATAGATGTTGTCCTATTCTCATACCTCCTCAATATGCTCACAAAATTTCATCAAAATCGGTCAAGCCGTTTCGGAGGAGTTTGGCATCTAAAACTGTGACACGCGAATTTTATATATTAGATTGTGTTTCTAGATATCTTAGAATGAAATGGAGACACTATGTATTCTAAATCCGTTACCACAGGAACTTGATGTGAAACAGCTCTCGCTCTCGCTTATCAGCCAAATCATTATAAAAAGCTGATTATTAACAAAATTCCCTTTTTTTTCAACTAACAAAATTAGAGAGGCTGAATTGAGTTGTAAACAACAAAATCGTCAAAGTATACAAGATTTTACCTTCATACAAATGTTGGTTGATGACTTATTTCTAATTTAATACCACACTGCCGAACCAATTTCTATGAAATTCTAAGGGACCAATCTCGAAAATCTATTTGCTATAGATTGAATCCTTTCCCATCCCTACATATCACAAACACACCCCACTTTCCCATCCCTAGCCGGCTATATTTTCAGATAGTATATTATATAAGAGATTTCCACCTTTACATCCACCACATTCACCGTGATCACTGTTTTTTTATAAACCAAATATTTCTTTCGTCAAGTAGCGGTCGGATTATACAAAATTTCACCCGCAGGGGGGTCGAGTTGTCGTTAATTATTTAAACGGCATAACAACTTTTACGGGGTTAGCTAACCGGGTTATATATATGATAAAATTTATTTATTTATCAATATAATGAATTGCACAGACAAACAGTTATATTATGTAACAAGTTAAAAGGACCTTGAAAATTAATATTTGTACGCTTACTATAAGCAGATTTTGTAAGGAATTTCATTATATTTTAGGCAACACCTAATCTAATGTATGTACCCAAAATTTATACAAATAAATGAATTCTATTATAGGTATTCTAGTCTATTGAATAAGTTCTCCCCTTTTGTTCAAAAATGGCACTACCAGTACCCCGTTCACGAAATTTCGAATGATACTAATAGACTAGTGCAGATAACTTTGGAAACAAAAAAAAAATAGTAGGTTGAAACCCGTTTTAAAAGAAAGAGAATACTACAAAAATTATAGGAAAAATAATCAACGGGCGATCTGAGTTCGTGAAGTGGGGAAGAGGGTGATTTTAAAGGTAAAAAACGGTTTATCTCGATTTCCGGCAAAACTACAAGTCCTATGGGAAAAAAATATAGGACAAAGTTGTAGGTGATAAAAAGATCTACAAATTTTGTATCTGTACTTTTTTCACATACCCTCAAAATTTACGTGAAAAATTCAAATAACTTTTGAAAATGCAAAGAATGCAAAGAAAATGAATATTCTTTGCATTTTCTGGGAACATTTACTATAATAATAATAATAATAATATCCTTGGACATTTCACACAACGCCATCTCGTCCCAAGCTAAGCAACTTAATGCTTGTGTTATGGTAACGAGATGGATGATAAACTACTTATATACATTTTTTTTTTTTTTTTTTGTAAATACATACATATTATAGATAGAAATGACACCCAGACTCCGAGCCAGTGCCTCTGGTTTAGACAAAGACACTGGCCCGACCCCGGATTCGAACCCGGGACCCGTTGATCCAAAGGCGGCACATCTGACCTACCTGAAGTAATGTATATTTTTATATCATCAGAAAGATGCGATTTCAAAGAACAAAATGCATATCGATTTTTTTAAAAAAGCTCATATTTTGACGTGAGATTTTTCGATTGAAAATTAGGGTATTTTTTTGATCATCATCATCATCATCATTTCAGCCAAAAAACGTCCACTGCTGGACATAGGCCTCCCCCAAAGATTTCCACAAAGGCCGGTCCTGGGCCGCCCGCATCCATCGTTTTCCGGCGACCTTAATCAGGTCATCGGTCATCTTTTTTTGATATTTAGTCAAAATAAGCTGAAAAAATGAATATTTTAAATAACAAAATTAAAGTGTATTTGAGTCATAAAAAGGCAAGTTTTCACCAAATTTCGCGAAGAAACATATGTATTTGTATAAAGTAAAAATGAAAACCAAGACTTGGTTATTTGTTCTCAAACTTGGTTATTTGAGGTAAATTTTGAGGGTATGTGAAAAAAGTGCAAATACAAAAGTTGTCGATCTGTTTATCACCTACAACTTTGTCCTATAATTTTTTGATGATTTGTAGTCATGCCGGAAATCGTGATAAACCGTTTTTACCCTTAAAAACCACCCCTCCCCCCTTCCCGACCTCAGATAGCCCGTAAATAATTTTTCCTATATTTTTTGTTGTATTCTCTTTCATATAATCTTTCATATTCAACCTACTATAATTTTCTTTCACTTTTTACCATTTTCTCAAGCTTCTGCACTGGGCTATAACACGCATTGTGCATTTTCCGGCTCCTCAATGATTTTGATTTTTTATTATAGATACTTTGTAGACGTCTGCGTCATATTTGTCTATGAGTTGCAAGCACAACCTTTGCATCATGCTTATCCGGTTTTATTTCGCAGTAGGATAAATGTAGGATGAGTCGGAGTAGCTTAGCGACTTCACTAGGTGCTTATTTTTAAGTAGTTTTAAATTTTACGTTCAATTAAATATCTGTTGATTACTCATTTGCATGGAACGATCTGAAACCTAACTATCTATAATATGTATGTATTTAAAAAAAAAAGTATCTAAGTAGTTTATCATCCATCTCGTTACCAAAACACAAGCACTAAGTTGCTTAGCTTGGGACGAGATGGCGTCCAAGGATATTTATTTATTTATTTAATCGAATATAAAAAAACATTCAACCGAAATATGAACCTCTTTGAAGTTTGTTGAAATGTACGTTGCTTCTTACCGGCAATTCTTGAATTCCGCACCCAGGAATACTGCATATACCGGCTAGTCTATAAAATATCTAAATCAACGTAGTTGAAGCTGCGGGTGAAAGCTACCTACTCGCACAAGTACAAAAGAAAATAAATGAGAGATGGTCTTCTCTTGTTCCGTCTTCAATCTGACCAGTTTTAGATCTCTGGTATAAGCAAGCTGAAATCTTTTTCGATAATCCTCCCACAATACCTATACTAGACTTAGCTGAGACTAGACGGGGCTAAATCTAACGTTTTATTTTTAAATATGACGTGATGTTGTTGAGTCTCACTGAGATATTGGCAGGATATACTTGATGATTCACCTTCGCTATCTCTTCACACATTTTGAATTACACACAACTAAACATTTTGACTGTCCGTGTGGTGACGGATTTAGAATACCCAATGTCACCAACCCTGTGACGCTTACTATAAAGGTGTTTAAATAAATACTACCTTTTGTAGTGGCACTTAATATTATTATCTTAATAAACGTAGTAGGCGTCGACACAAATTTTTATTCGTGGTAAGGCCAATCCAGCTCTGCCTCGGTAGATAACTCGCCGTTGACGCGATGACGTAGCTGGGATCCAAAGGCTCGCCAATCGGTGAACGTAGCGGGTCGTATAGCGTGTAACGGCGAATATTAAAACAACTCGCCCATCGGAGGTGTTTCGCTACGGCAATGTAGCTCTGGCTGCACGGAGGACCCTGGAATCGATACGTACATCGACTTCCGTTCTGGGAACCCACGACCGACAACACGCTACTCAACCCTAATTAGAGTAGCAGTGAGATTGTCGCGGTGGTGATCCATCAGAACGGAGTTAACAGCATCTAATTTTGGTTTAAGCAAACCATTTAAACAACTCCGTGTTCATAACTATTGTGCCATTTAAAACTTACCCTAAAACGGGGTTGAATCCAAACACAGATAATAATTATTTAGTTTTAAAATATTTGATTCGTCGGGAGCGAGTCGTAGGCACAAGAACAAAGGATAGCTCACGCGCTAACTCACGCAGTGTTGGTCTCGACCCGACTGACGATTCACGAAACGATTAACGGACACGAAGCCCGATCCGACCCGAAGCCGTGTCGCGTTGGAATTTCCTTATCTCTCGAGCCGAGCGCAGTCTTTTGTTCGCCGGACGGTGTACCGACGCGAACAAAATCTTTTGAGATGTTTTATTTTTAGTAGGTTATAAAATGTGATTTTAAACTCATGTAACGTGCCGTTACATTACCCGCCGTTCCCGAATAAGGATTTTATCCCGCTTGGTGATAAAATCCGCATCTAGAAAGATACAATTTTAAGATCAAGAGCTATACGCAATATTTTTTCTGCTTTGCTGGCCTAAAATTAATCCTTGTTACATTTTATTACTTTAAAATCTTTGACGTGCCAAGTACCTAAGTCTTTCCCCGCCATGTTCTCTAAAACGTATACTAGTGGAGAAAGCTTTTGAATGATGCGACATTTAATATATTTAGGAGCTAACTTTTTGCTAAAGTATTTATCCTTATCACTTAAAACATATGCACGCTTGAACACAATGTCACCTACTTCAAACTCAAAAGGTTTCCGCCGCAAGTTGTAGTGGGAAGTATTTTTTACGTGCGCATGATGTAACGACTTTTGTACTTGGTCAAATATAGTACTCAAGCAACCCAGATTTTCGGCATAAACTTCTCGGGGCATGAATAAAACCTCATCACCTAAATCACTATCGATATAATGAGATCCGCAAAGTACCAGTTCCCTTCCGTATACTAAAAATGAGGGAGTGAATTTCGTAGCTTCATTAACAGAGTTGTTAATCGCAAATTGTACTTTTGGTATAAATGTGTCCCAAGTTCGATGATCATTTTGAACAAATGTAGAAAGGCAAGTTATTATGGTTTTATTGTAACGCTCTACTGTATTAACTTGGGGTGTATATTTAGGTGTAAAGAAAATATTTGGAATCTTATATTTGTCAAACAAAGATTTGGTTTGGGAGCTTACGAATTGGCTACCATTATCCATAAAAATAGTCTGTGGTACGCCATGAATTAAGAAGACTTGTTCCTCAAGAATTTTATTTATGATGTCTGACGTGGCTTTTTTTATGGGGTAAATTTGACAAAATTTTGAAAAACAACACGTGACTACTAGTATGTAGCAGTTCCGTGTACGCGTTACTGGAAGAGGACCCATTAGGTCGATTGAAATCATCTGGTAAGGACGTGAGCATTGCTTAGGGCGTCCCATCTCTCCTAGCGTAGCATGATTCTGACTTTTGTATAAATGACATATGGAACAGAAACTAACGAATTTTTTTATATCACTATGCATGCCGGGCCAGTAATACCTGAGCGCGACACGACGATATGTCTTAAATACTCCCATGTGCCCTGCAGTGGGTTCATTATGATTTTCAGCGATAACATTTTCGCGAAGCTCTATTGGAACCACTTCTTTCCACGAGAATTCATTGGTCAATTCATGTTTATTTTTACTTAGCCGGAAAAGGATATTGTTTTTTAATTGGAAATTTGGAAAATGTGCTGGTTTTTCGAGACATCCATTGTATATGTTCCTATACCAATCGTCACTAGTTGACGCAACTGAATTGGCAGTGGTAATTGTGGAAACAGGGAACGCTCTAGACAATGCATCCGGAATTACGTTGTCTACGCCTCGGCGATGTTTTAGAGTAAAATCAAAAGACGACAAACGTACTCCCCATCGAGCTAACCTCCCAGTTGGATTATCTAAAGAAAGAAACCATTTTAATGCGCTGTGATCTGTATAGACTGTAAATGTTTTTCCATTTTCCAGATAACAACGCCAATGTTCCAACGCCACGAGAACTGCTAAAGTCTCCCGTTCTGTAATGCTATAATTCCTCTCTGTCCCCGTTAGCGATCTGCTCATGTAAGCTATGGGATGCTCTTTGCCATTGATAGTCTGTGTGAGCATAGCACCAACACCAAAGTTACTCGCATCTGTGTGAACTTCAAATGGCAGATCGTAATTGGGACAGGAAAGAATAGGCGCAGAAACTAAACAATCTTTGAGATTTTTAAAAGCAGTATCAGCTTCTTCGGTCCATTGAAACGGTGGCGTTGGTTTCTTGGTAGAAGTTAACTTATTGAGTGGCCCTGCGATTGTGCTAAAATTTGGAACAAATCTTCTATACCAAGTCGCTGTGCCGAGAAAACGCTTCAATTCCTTACGACTTGTAGGTGTTGGGTAATTTAAAATGGCCGCTACTTTGTCTGGATCAGTCCGTAAACCATTCGCATCAACTACATAGCCCAAATATTTAAGCTGACTTCGAAAAAATTCACATTTTTCTAAATTTATTGTTAAGTTTGCCCGACGCAGTTTGTCTAGAACACGAGAAAGAAGAGTTACGTGTTCTTCAAACGTGCTACTTATTATTATTATGTCATCTAAATACGCAAATGCCTTGTGATCCATGTTACCGAACAACAAATCCACTAGCCGTTGTTGCGTAGAAGGTGCGTTAGTCAAACCAAACGGAGTTGTCTTGAATCGCAGTGTTCCTCGGCCTGGGACGTAGAATGCTGTTTTATCTCTGTCTTCCGGAGCAATAGGAACTTGCCAAAATGCTTTTGACAAATCGATACTACTAAGGAAACGCGCATCTCTTAAATTATCAAGTATTTCCGAAATATAAGGCAAGTTGTACGCGTCTCGTTTTGTGACGGCGTTAAGTTTCCTGCTATCTAGGCAAAAACGGGGCTGACCATTCTTTTTGGTGACTAGCAATACTGGGGATTGCCAGGCACTTTCACATGGTTCAACCACATCAAGATGTAGCATCTCATCTACTTGTTCGACTAATATTCTCTGTTTTACCGGTGAAAGCCTATAGTAACGCTGTCTTACGGGAGGAGAATCACCTGTATCAATGCGATGCGTAATTAGATTAGTTCGGCCTAAGCCTTTGTGTTCAAAAGAAATTTCCTTAAACTGATCATTAACATTGTCAGCAATGATCTTCTGACTTTCATTTAAATGTTCATATGATTGTATAAAAATAGTAGAATTACTCGCAGTCAAATCAGCTAAAGGTACGCTGGTTAACTGAAGGGATCCTAAGTACTTAGGGCATATTTTGAAAGCGCGCCAGAAGTCAACACCTAGAATAAGTGATGACTCGACTTCTGGAATCACGTGGGTTTTAAGTATGTGAAAATATTTGTCAAAATGAATTGGCATATTAATATAGCCAATGCTTTTTAAATTTTGCCCACCAGCTGCCACTACCGATACATTTTCATCAGTGCACAATTTCATGCCACGATCAACTAATGCAGTGTGAGCATTATTACCTAATATAGTAATTGCTGAACCTGAATCGAGAAGTCCGGAAGCTGTCAGGTCATTAATTTTAATATTGACATAAGGTCGTGAGTCATTACAAGGTTTGGTGTGCAGAATTGAAGCCACCTTGTAGCTTACAAAGAATAAACGCACTGTTTCTAGCCAACGGTTCCACTCATCTTTGCTTGTTTTGTTTTTGGAAACGGAATTAATTATAGCTGAATTACTCCAATTCTGCGCAATTAGTTTTTTGCTCCCTGTGCACCAGTACAATTCGGGCATTCTGGCTTCCTAACTCCCTTATGACCACATTTAAAGCATAGTATATCTGTATTCGAGCATTCCTTAAAACTGTGTGTATTATTTCGGCATCGGGGGCAATACGGCAATTTATTCATTGATTCTGATGGTAATTTCTTTTTAATAGCATGTAGGTATTTATCGTTTATATTGATGCTAGGGTTATTTTGTTTGTTAGTATTAGTTTTGTAAGCGAAATTTGGTTTTGGTTGTGTTTTATAAGCAAACTCTGGAGCTAATGTCTCTGAAGTTGCTGCTGCTGGTTCCCGAAAGTGAGCAAGTCGTGACTGTACAATTTCGTAATTTCTGCACAAAGATCTAACGTGATCTACATCGCGTATTTCAGTAGCGGAAGCTAAAGTGCTTGCATAGTATGGGCGAATATTGTGCAGAACGATCTCGAGCTTGTCCTCTTTCGGTAATGGTTTTGAGAGCCGCGAAAACATTCCTGAAAGGATTGATAGATAAATTGTTATATTTTCGGTTTCTCCTTGAGTTCGAGCGCGAATTTCCGCTAGTAAACGGTAATCATAGTCTGGTTTATCAAAATCTTGTTTTAGCAGGACAACGATATCATCCCAGGATGAAATATTGTCCTTTACGCTCCTGAACCAATGAAGTGCATCATCCGTGAATATTTCAGTAGCGTATGAGACTAGTTTCGAATCAGGAATGTTGCGTGCTTCACTGAATTCAGTAACACGTTGAATAAAAGATCGTACGCATGAGTTACCGTCAAACTTTAGTCTACCTAGTTCGGAAGTGACACTTTTATCACAAGTAACGGCGACATTTATTGGTACCGGGCTACCAGTCGCAGACGCATAGACTGCACTGGTTGTTTCGACTGAAAGAGGATCTATAACTTTTTTTTTTATCTTGAGAAACTTCTCATTATACTCTTTATACAACTTAGTACACATAGCATGCAAATCTTTTGTGTCTTCGGCCTGAATGCGGTTCAATCTGTGATGAAGATGATTAAACATGTTCTCTAACCGAACGGATGTACTTTTGTCGATTGCGCCCGACTCGAGGATAACATTAATTTTACTAAGCAGGTCTGAAACACCCTGAAGGTCGTCTTCAGCCTCGAGATGCGAACAGGCTATGTCCTCTGATGGAAACAATTGGCTAAGTTTGCTAATCTGTTTCCTAAGCTCTGCGACAGTGGTAGCTGGAGTTTCGCCCCTAACAGCCACCTCATACTCCAGCTCGCTTTTTTGCAATGACAAAAATTTTATAGGATAAGCCATATTGAGGTTTTAATGTAAATTTTAAATAGCACTCAAGTTTAACAGGAAAGAGAAATGAAAATAAAGACTCCGATCTGTTACAAAACTAATGATTTCGTAACGACTATGTGAAATTATAAAATACGAGCAACAAAAAAATTACAGTGATATAATACCAGAACAACACTTTTGAGCGTGCCTGTACCTTACACAATTCTAAAACAAAATTAAAAAAAAAAAAAAAAAAAAAAAAATCCTATGGATATAAAGATATACTTTTTGCAACTGGCTGTACTTTGACAAAACAAAATTAAAATCGAATATGACATGCATTGAACATAAAACAAACCATTTGACAACACATAGACGTTTTACAATAACAGAATCACACACACGACAATCCACTACCACCCCTACTTCGGCAGAATTAGATTTAACCACGTACAGGGCGCCAGTGTGACGCTTACTATAAAGGTGTTTAAATAAATACTACCTTTTGTAGTGGCACTTAATATTATTATCTTAATAAACGTAGTAGGCGTCGACACAAATTTTTATTCGTGGTAAGGCCAATCCAGCTCTGCCTCGGTAGATAACTCGCCGTTGACGCGATGACGTAGCTGGGATCCAAAGGCTCGCCAATCGGTGAACGTAGCGGGTCGTATAGCGTGTAACGGCGAATATTAAAACAACTCGCCCATCGGAGGTGTTTCGCTACGGCAATGTAGCTCTGGCTGCACGGAGGACCCTGGAATCGATACGTACATCGACTTCCGTTCTGGGAACCCACGACCGACAACACGCTACTCAACCCTAATTAGAGTAGCAGTGAGATTGTCGCGGTGGTGATCCATCAGAACGGAGTTAACAGCATCTAATTTTGGTTTAAGCAAACCATTTAAACAACTCCGTGTTCATAACTATTGTGCCATTTAAAACTTACCCTAAAACGGGGTTGAATCCAAACACAGATAATAATTATTTAGTTTTAAAATATTTGATTCGTCGGGAGCGAGTCGTAGGCACAAGAACAAAGGATAGCTCACGCGCTAACTCACGCAGTGTTGGTCTCGACCCGACTGACGATTCACGAAACGATTAACGGACACGAAGCCCGATCCGACCCGAAGCCGTGTCGCGTTGGAATTTCCTTATCTCTCGAGCCGAGCGCAGTCTTTTGTTCGCCGGACGGTGTACCGACGCGAACAAAATCTTTTGAGATGTTTTATTTTTAGTAGGTTATAAAATGTGATTTTAAACTCATGTAACGTGCCGTTACAACCCTTCTTTAGGGTGTCGTAAGAGGTGACTAAGAGAATGCAAGGGGCAGATCACCTATACCATATGAGAAGGAAAACTTGATACAAACCCTGTGCCAACCCGTCTTGCCAGCGTGGCACAGTAGGCTAATTTCCCTCCATGAATTTGGAGGGGGCCCGACACAGTGGGTCATTTATGGGCTGCAACGACCAACAACGAAACATTTTGATGGTTGATTGGTCGGCAACACAAATTTCTCACACACACCACCTCACCAACACCAGCCAAACACATCACCAGCCAAGGCGGTGTTATTTAACTAATGTTTGCGCCATTACACCCCTGCCCTTTTTTCTTCGTCACTGTCCGAAGGTATAGACAATGTGGAACTGACTGTGTAAATCATAATCATAACCTCATATTATTTATGCATATTAATGCTCATAATATTATTTAAGTATATCTGTAATACGTGATGTATTACAGATAAGCTAAAGTCCGTCAAAGGTAATTATTTTATAATTTAATAATACAAGATTACTTCAATGTGATCGTGAAACCCTAAAGCGATAATAAATTTTCTTTTGTGGATAGTCGTCCTCTCTGTTGTTGCGATCAGATACGATGCTTACTACTCCGTCAATCTGGGAGAAGCTTGTTCATAAAAGGTGGTGACCTTCTATCCTGAGTGTGTCGTAAGAACCGAAAAAAGGATATGTCAAGGCCGATATAACCTAGGTGCAAGAGAAGGAAAACTTGACATGAAACCCTTTTTTTTACGTCGGTGATCCTCGTGGATTCCCGGCCGTTGGGACTGGCCGGGTTATATCGCACTCCGAGGAGCGTAGAGATGGTAAATTGCGCCCCGACCTACCCACTAAAACCGCGAGGATCCTCGAATGTCCGAACCAGGGCCAGGGGATTCACTCCCCGATTAGGAGAGCATGCTCCGGGACCCTGGGGACCTCGGCCCGCCTTTTTGTGGAGCCCCAACGTCCAAGGCAGGCCCCTCCGATTACGTAGGGGTTAGCTATAGTAGACTCCCCCGTGACACCGCTGGGAGGCAAGCGCGGAACGCAGCGCGCCTACCTCCCGGGGTCTGTATTGCGCAGGCAACGGACTTCCCACGTCTATCGCCGCAGACCCACTTACGGTGGGCGGAGGTTATCCTGCGCCTTTCGGCGCCGATTGCGGTGGCGCCCATTAGGACGTAGGGAGGCCAACTCCCGCTTCCTCTCAGCCGCCTCCTGGGCGGACCTGACGACCTCACAGAATGAGGTCGTTTCTCTCCAAGCTCTCTCGGTCCGGATCATGGAATGATCGTGGGACGAGCCTCTGGCGAGGCCCGTCCCACGACACACTGAGAGAACCTGCGTCAGCCGGAAGGAGAGTGCGCCGTGCCTTCGCTCCAGCGACTCGTCTAGGATTGGGCTTATTTCCCCAACAAGTGTGTGGCCCGCTGTAGGGTGAGCCAGTAATGAGGCTCACTCCTCCCTCACTACTTGTCGCAACCCCACCCGCCGTGTCTCGATGTCGCGCGGCAAGCATCGACGCCCCTGCGCCGCTCGCCGCTCGCCACTTATACAAGGTGGTGCCACCGAAGCCACCTCTAGCCCCAGCCTCTTTATTCTCGCCACAACCTGGGCTACCCCAGCAGTGGCGAGGATTTTTGCCTCGCGGTGTGTTTTGGCCCTACGCCGACATTTGGAAGTAGTTGACCTGAAACCCTGTGCCAACCCGTCTGGGCAGCGTGTATTGTAGGCTAATTACCGTCCATGTAACGGGAGGAGGCGACTCAGCAGTGAGTCATTTATGGGCTGAGTAGTAGGTAGTAGTTGTATTGTGCCACGCTGGCAAGATGGGTTGACAGTGGGTTGTCTCTTGCGCTCCTTTAGTGTGTGTTCCGTTAGTTGTCCGTGTTGTGTCGCATTTAACATACACAGGTACTGTAAGCCCACTCCATCCTGAGGGTGTCATAAGATACGACAAACGGAAATTACAAGGCCGATAGCCTAGCGAGAAGAGAAGTAAAACTTGATACGAAACTCTGTGCCAAACCGTCTGATCAGCATGACACAGTAGGCTAATTATTACCTTCCACGTATATATGTAGTAGTATTAGTTCCTTTAGTTACCTCTTACGAACGTCTACAGAATGGTACGAGTTGCTAAATTCATCGTCACGTGGTAAACGATACTCGTAGTTGGGTTAACATTAACAGGGAAAGTTCATTGTTAACATTTAAAAAAAAAATGTTAAACGCTATCTTATAGAACACACAAGGTTCTTGGTTTCTTTTTTATTTGAAGGTATGTTTGTATGTACCTTTCATTGGAGGGGTTTGCTGATAAGGGTTGGCGATCGCAGTATCAGAATGTAGATTTTTATCAGAATTAACAGTCCAGTGCATTTCACTTTCTACGACTGCCGCGGGAAGATATGAGGTGGTGAAATTCTTACTCATTCACGACATGTATGATTGTAGGGCGCTAAAATTAGATTAAATTGCAACTCAGATCTAGTGTGTCGGGCCAGCAATTATCTACGCTAAGTAGTTACATTATACTGGAGATCCTGATTAAATTGTATGCTAATTATGCAGATTTTATTTTATTAAATTAAATTAAAATAAGTATAGTTTACTACAACAATTGGAAATCATAATCAGGTGTATGTAAGGTTAGGAATTGTTCTCTATGCATTTTTTTTCGATTTGTCTTTCTTATATTCGCGCATAGTTTTTTTAATGTTATGATCCAGTAAGAGTTTTTGTTTTACGTTGCATTTTATTATTAACGCCTAAGTTGATTTCTTTAAATAAATGCGAATTTCAAGGTAGCTTTGGACGTACACTAAATTTTAATTTCGAACGGACGTGAAAAATTTGTAGTTTTTATTTGTGTTCAGAAACAAAGTTAGTGTTCGTTAGAACATTTTAGTCTATGGAACTTACGAACGCTGTCGAAACAATATTATTGCATTTGTAACTCGTTTATTATGCAAGAAATCAAAGGAGGTGGTGTTGAGGAGTTTTATGTTTAGACGTTTTTCTATTTGAAATATGTGGGAAATATCGACAATCTAAATCGGATTTTATTTGACGTATTACTTAATTTATTAGATTAGATTACTTTTACTTTTTTATGAAACAGCTTGAATGGTAGCAAAATTCGCCAGAATATTATTCCAACGTAAAATTTCGTCTGGTCAAAAGATTTCGTAGACTAGAATGTCTGACTGTTCTTATGAAATTATATTGTTTTAACATTGTAAGTATATCATAAACAATGTTTAGGATTCTTTTTTTTCATGTTTTTACTTTAAGCTTATAAAAAAGGTACGTAACAGACCACTGCTGAGTTGGGCCTCCTTCAAATTCATGGTGGGAAATTAGCCTACTGTGCCACGCTGGCAAAACGGGTTGGCACAGGGTTTGTATAAAAAAAGAGTGAAATAGAACATTTTTCACACGAAACATGTAACGTATGAAATAAATTAAAATGGAAGAGGGTATATTTATATTAGAGTTCTAATGACTAACAATGAGTAAATCCTGATGACAATCATTAAAGTACTATAGACACAATAATTAAAGATGGTAAGTGTTTAATTTAAATAATTAAAAGTATTTTGTAATAAATATAAATTGTTGACATTAATAATATAATTTTAAAGTGTGTTGTACAGCCGATATACATTCGATTACATTTTTTGTTTAGGTAGGTACCTTACCTACATAAATGTGTACATCATAATTAACTTACCGTATACTTATCGACCCTCGCATTTTCACGTTCGAAATGTCCTTTCTCCACACTTTTGTCTTTCAAATCCACAATTCTGGCACCAGTGACAGCCATATTGACAAAAAAAAGTTTATTTAAAAAAGCAATAAGATCTGTCACTTTTCGCGCGTATTTTCGCGTATGTATCGGCTCTCCCGCGCTCCTTAGTAGAATCGCGCTGAGATTCTAAATTCGAATGATTGCGAAACTCCGCGCTTCTTTTATATAAAAGCTGTACGGATAGACGCTAGGCGAGAATGCGCCCCGCGCTCCTATCCCTTTCATAGATTCTATAGACAGGAAGCCGGTAAACCAAATATCCATTATGCAACGATTAATCCTTGATCGCTCGTTTATGTTATGTATTTAAGCAATGTTGCAAAATGCTAATATAGTTTTTTAGGAGGGTTCAGTTCGAGGCTTAATTTTATTTATTATTAAATATAAATTTATCATAAATTAATTTATTATTAAATTTATTTTTAAACTGACTGCGAAAAAGTGTTTGTTCATGCAGTTTCATTTTTCTGTTTATGAAACTTACATTTACTTCATGTTAAGTAATAACATATAATTTTTTATAGCTTTTTAGTGTCGTACTTTTTACTCAGTTTTTATATTTACTTTCGAAGTTAGTTCACATTTTTACAACCATTTTCGTTTTTCTTATTAATTTGTACGTAATTAACTATATAATAATTATCATTCATGTTTACAGATGCAAACACTTTACAGATTAATTGATTTGCTGTGGCGATTAAACCATTATCATTTTCCATTTAATTAGTACCCATTTATTTTCACAAAAATAAATAAACGCATAGTACCACTTTAACAACTGTACTGTAACAATATCAAAACATGAATTATCAAAACATAAACAGATAGCCTGTAGATATTATATTACTTTGCAATTTATTTATCACGAGTGACCCACCCTGGCGTCACACGCACTGGTAATTCATATAAAATAAATCTATACATTTTCATTTTTTTATAGTAAATAAGTAACTTTCTTTTTCTCGGGAAATGCATTACTTTCTAGTAGTTCTTAAAATCAAGGCAGTGTATCATATTTTTTTCGAAATAAATAAAAAAATATAGAATACATAGTTTCAGGAACCCATACCAATCTCAGAGTGTCATAAAGGACGAAGTACAACAGAGGCTACGCAGATACGGCAAGGTTGTGCCCACCCCTGGCCTAAGGGTGGGAAGTCGAGAAACGCTGTTGGTTTTAGTGGGTAGGGCGCTTATTTCTATCTTCCCACATAACCAGGATAACCCCCAGCGGCCGGGCAACTATGAGGATTACTCATAATCGAGCATGTTATTTAAAATAATAATTCACGCGCTCACCGCCTACCTTTTAAGGACTACTAGTAAGCATTGCAGTCACCCAGTGTCCTACTTCGCTGTTGTTTTAACTAAACACTAGCAGCTAATACAAGAAACGACTGGGAGCACTGAAACATGACACTTGTAAATTTATTACTCCGGAATTGAGATCATCGTTATGTTTTAATAAATTCAGACAATTACAGCCGTAGTTGTGTTGTTATTGCGTATCTTCTTAACAGCTTCACATGAATGATCTGTGTCTGCTTACATTTAGAGGTGCTCAAGGATACCGACCACCTGAGGTGAAATGCTTCCCGTCTCATATGGACGTGATCAACGCTAGATGTAACTCGCGACAGGATCGCGGAGGATGATTTCTGGTGAGCGACCCGTGGCCCTGGAGGACTACCGTGGGTAAGTCGGGGCGCAATTTACTGTCATCTCACGCCCTGGCGTCGCACCCATCCTGGCTAGTCTTAAGTATCATTGAGATTTTCCCATGAAATAATAAATATCATGCAAATCGCCTTCAAACACGGTACAAAAAAACGAAATGTGAAAAGTAATCAAATAACAACCATTTGAAGTTCGTCCCCCGCCTATACGTATCTTAATTAAAATCCGTGATAATTTAAGTTAAAATATTTCTATAATGGTCACAGCAAAATAACATACTTTTGGGCGGCGCAATGTTTGAGCGATCGACTGCTGCGCAGCATGTCGCGGGTTCGATTCCCGCACGTAAGAAATATTTGTACGACCTACAAGTATTTGTTCCTGGTCTGGGTGTTTTCTATCTATAATTATGTATGTATTTACAAAAAACATAACACAAGCACAAGCATTAAGTTGCTTAGCTTGGGACGAGATGGCGTTGTGTGAAATGTCCAAGGATATTTAACTAATAAGAGTGTTTAAATTGTATAGATAACATATTGTTACGAATCATTAGCATTCAAACATTGAACGAACGTCTACGGTATAAAACATGAGTTTTTCTGTTGAGAACCAGCGAACATAAAAATATACAAATATTATGACTGAAAAGACTTTGTACCCTTTTCATACTTATTTTTCACTATTTTATTGTTTTACTGCTTGCATTTTATAAACATAAAAAATGTTTTAACTAGTTAACTTACTCAGAAACCAGTACCTAATTACAATCGGCTGAGTAGTCAAGGTATAAGTATATCACGGAGAAATGTAGTGACACCGAATTTATACAATGCACCTATGCTTATACAAAAACTGTTATGTAAAAAATTTCATGGCTCATACCCACTAAAGCTATTTAAGTAATAATGAGGTACTTTATTCTAGGAGTGTGGGATATATAAATTACTGTGAGGTTATAATATGGTAATTGAACATATTATGTTACGAATTTATTATTGCAATATTTTGATAAATATAAGGTAAGACAAAAACCCTATGTACGGTGAGCGAAGTGTTACAATTACGAATCCTATGAGATAAAAAAAAATTAACGTTCCGATTTCCAAAAAAACGTAAAGTAAAATGAAAAAGGTAAAATTCAGAAATAATTACACTTCACTCGATACAACAAGTAATCGAAAACTGCACTATTTAGCACTTTCAATCATTTATTACTTAGAAAAAAGAGTAAAAAAGACATCAAAATAATTTTATTTATTAACTAGCTGACACGGCAATCTGCGTACTGCCTCAGAATCGATATATAAAAAACCTGCATGTATTAAAAAAAAGTTTTTTAACATTTCCTCACCTTTTAAACCTTCCCTGGACTTCCACGAATATTTCAAGACCAACATTAGCCAAATCGGTTAAGCCGTTCTCGAGTTTTAGCGAGACTAACGAACAGCAATTCATTTTTATTTACCTATATCTATAGATTTTTACAATCAAGTACTACTCTACTTTTTAACTTCATACTTTTTTATATATGATGTAGTGACAAAAATTGAGAAAGGTATGCTGAGATGGTTTGGCAATGTCGAGAGAATGAATGAAGAACGATTGACGAAAAAAGTGTATAAGGCGAGTGTGAATGAACGTATTGATACGTTTTCGTTCGACATTTTGAGACCAAATCAGAGACGTCATTAAAAGAGGCCAGGTCATGTATGAAGAGAATAATGAAAGTGGACGAAGCTCAACAAGTATGTAAGGATCGTAGCAAGGGGAAAGAAGTGGTACCCCTACGCTAAAGAGGCGTGATTATGTATGTATGTATAAAATTTTCCCAATAAGGAAAATAATCGGTATGAATGCCATATTTTGTGTGTGGCTCGGCGGGTAGCGCGTTGCTAAGAGTTATTTACCTATTTCCACCGTTGGAAAACCTCGCCTTAATCACGATAGCACACGTTTGAGACGAAACACACGTTCTGTGATAAAGAATTGGTTCACAAAAACGTCATATTCATAAATAAAAAAAATACATATCTATGCTATAACGTTTTTGTTACACTCTGTAGTATCCGCGTAGAAACACCATCGGCCTGTGTGGCTCAGTAGGCTAATCATCCTCTCAAACCATAAAAGCCCCTCTACTGAATCGGGTCTCCTCAATGGTTGTGGAGGGAAATTGGCTTGGTGTGCTACGCCGATCAGAGGCCTTACTCTTGAATCCAATAACAATTTTAATCCAATGCCAATTCCGATCCAATTCATAAACAATCCTGTCAAATTACCGTAGGTACTCTTGAAAACAATATTGACAACATTGGATTGCAATCGGAATTGCTCTAGTAAAAGCTAGCGAATGTGTCATTATACACGAAGTTGGCGTTTGAGAAATGCCCACGTTAGTCGAAAACCGGTATAGCAATAATAATTAACTACTTTTTATAATGAATATTTGATTGAATACCATAGTGATTAATTAGTTCATCCAATATCCACACAAGTTGGCGCTAGCGTCGCGTTCAAGTGTGCTCAAGAGTACGAAACGTCACAATTCCAATCCCGATCGATCGGAATCGCGTTCGAGAGTAAGGCCCCAGATAGCTTCGCAACGAGCCTCGGTTTGCCGACTCTGGTTCACCCGGGGATGTTTAGTGGGTAAGAGGCTCCCCACGCAGCACGCACAGGGGTGAACCTAAGTCCCACACTTCCCAGTGGATTGTCCATCAAGGACTATACCTCGGCAAAAAACCTTGGTTGGCTGACTATATCGTTTCATTGGTCACCTTTACCCATACATGACCCAAGGCTAAGTCAGGCTTCTTTCAGTTACTTGGACTCATAAGCCTACTTTGCCACGCTCTGGCCAGGCGGTTTGACACAGGGTTTCCTTCTCTTGCGGCTAGGTTATCGGCTTTGTTATTTACTTTTGTTGGCTCTGACGAGACTCTTAGGATAGACTGGGGTGGTGACACCGTATTTTAAATCCGTCACCGCAGGCACTGTCTGATTTTCAATCAGTACTAATCACATGAAAAACACCCTTCCGTGAAAGGATTAATATACACAATACAATAAAACTGGCCTTTCACTTGCGTGTACAATTTTATATCTGAATTACTTATTATAATTTCATCAGCTACTTATCAGTGAAAGTCCCGTCAAAATCGATCTAGTCGTTCCAGAGATTTGCCAGAACGAGCAGACAGACAAAAAAAAAAGATATTTTTGTATATGTACTGTGTATACATACTTAGGTACGCATTTAGTAAAAAGTGGTTATTTTATTATTACAAACAGACACTCGAATTATATGTATTTGTGTGTATAGGTGGAATAAACAATTTACGGTGTTACGGAAATTTATTACCTTAGTCAATACACCTTTTGATTGA
The DNA here is from genome assembly GCA_905475355.2 of Clostera curtula. NCBI lineage: Eukaryota > Metazoa > Arthropoda > Insecta > Lepidoptera > Notodontidae > Clostera > Clostera curtula. The sequence continues at coordinate 12,145,505 of FR997808.1, read as the reverse complement.
AACTCTGCGCAGACAGAGTGTCGCGCTGAGTATAATCTATACATACCTATATATTATTGCGAACTAAATACTTTGAATTTACTATTTTTTTTACTATTTTTTACTTTATAATTTACTATTTTTTACGAAACACGCGCGTTCGGAGGTGTATGAAGTTTCCCACACATAATATAGTTTGAAGAGCTGAACGCTAGTTTTTTTAATTTTGCATAAAAATACATTAGTTAAAACAAAATCCATTTCAGACACTACCATGTATTTATCGGGCAATTAATTACTCTTCCCAACAATAAAGCAGACGATCGATTCACATTTTCTGCTCGACCAGTTACAGGTAGGAAAATAGACAAATTCCAAAACATTGTAGCTAAGAAATCTGTGGCAATGGCTCACGTGCGTGGTGACCCGGATAGTCAATACGAAAAATTATTTAATATTATTCAGATCGAGTTCAATCGTATATTTGAATTGAAAACCTACAATAAAGGTAATAAGTTGAAGTTTTGTGAATGGGCTACTCCAGGTATTTATAAGAGTAGGAATACATTATATAATTTATACGCTTTGAAACAATTTAATTTTAATTTAGCCTTTCAGGAATACGTTAGGTCCTACTCAAAATTGTTTAAAAAAGTTTGCTATACGGCTAAATCTCTACACATTAGTCGTAAAATAAGAAAATCCAGTAACAAAATTAAAACCACCTGGAACATTATTAATAACGAAACTGGCAAAGCAAAGCTACCTGAATCTAAATTTGAATTGCATAATAATGGTAGTGTAATAAATACCAACTTCGATGTAGCTCAATGCTTTAATATTTTTTTTGAAAGTATACCGAAGGCGTCTTTGGCTTCATCTTCTGTCCAGGCTGAGATGCTGCTCAAGGATAATGTTAGAGAGACGTCGGGCTTGCTCAGGTTCACTTATGTGACCCCTTATGACATTGTTACAGCCTTTAATAGTATTACTTTGAAGAAAACGGGTGATTTGTGGGATATATCAACTGTTGTGATTAAAGGGGTTATTTCAGATATAGCTCCTCAGCTTACTAATATATTTAATGAGTGTGTAGATGTGGGTGTATTCCCAAATTTAATGAAACATGGTAAAATCATCCCACTCTACAAAGCTGGCAATAAGAAAGAGCTTGGCAACTATAGACCTATTTCCATTTTGCCAGTTTTAAGTAAAATCTTTGAGAAAATCATTTTAAAACAGCTACTGCAACACTTCCACTAATATAAATTGTTACATAGTGAACAATATGGGTTCACTAAGGGTCGCTCTACGGCTGATGCCGGTGCTGTACTCTTAAAGCACATCTATGATGCATGGGAAAACTCACAAGATGCTATTGGTGTGTTCTGCGATCTATCTAAAGCTTTCGATTGTGTACATCACAACACTCTTTTGAGAAAGCTTCAACACTATGGTATCAAGTTTAACGCGCTTAATCTCCTTGCGTCATACTTGAGTAGCAGAATGCAGTTTGTGGACATAAATGGAGTCAAATCTACTGGTTCGACAGTAACAATGGGCGTGCCACAGGGGTCTATTCTGGGTCCGTTTTTATTTCTTATTTATATAAACGATCTCGCCTTCTTTGTAAAAGATATTTGTAACATTGTTCTATTTGCTGATGATACATCGCTTATTTTTAAAGTTGACCGTAAGAAAACAAATTTTGACGATGTAAATAGCGCACTCGTGCAAATATCTCAGTGGTTCACTGTAAACAATTTATTGTTGAATGCAGCTAAGACCAAATGCATTAGGTTTACTACCTCTTACTCAAAAAGTAGCGTTACTAAATTGATATTAAATGACAAAAATTTGGACCTAGAAGAATCTACAAAGTTTTTGGGCATTACTTTAGATTCCAAGTTACAATGGAGGCCCCACATTCATAAACTCGCTGATAAACTTAGTTCAGCAGCTTATGCTGTGAGACAGGTAAGACGGCTCACCGACGTGGATACCGCGAGACTTGTCTACTTTGGTTACTTCCATAGCGTCATGTCATATGGTATTTTGCTTTGGGGCAACGCCGCAGACATTGAAACTGTATTTGTATTACAAAAGCGTGCTGTGCGTTCCATTTACAATCTAGGACCCAAGGAATCACTTAGAAATAAGTTTTGTGATATAGGAATTTTGACTGTGGCATCGCAGTTTATCCTTGCTAATATCTTATTTGTGAGACAGAATATCAGTCAGTATAAGACCAACTGTGATGTCACTACGTCCACTATCCGTACAAGAAATGGGCATAAACTAATGATACCTCACCACAGACTGCAAAAAGCCCATGGATCTTTTGCAGGCCTCGGTGTTCGCCTGTACAATAAAATTCCTGACGCTATTGTAAATCTACCCTTCATAAAGTTCAAAAATTTTGTTAATACTACACTAATTAATAAAGGGTACTACCGCGTCAACGACTATATGTGTGATAATGATGCCTGGAAGTAACTGTCATTTTGTGCCTGTGCTCTGTTCCTTTGGCCCCTTCAATACTATATCTCATTGGCGAAATATTTTGTACGTAGCATTTAGAAAATGTCATATATTGTACACTGTATGTGTGAGCAATGACGCAATGGAGACCATTAATCGCGGATTTGTTTTTGTTTTTTTTTTATTGGCTTTGTCAAGGTCTATCCGTCATTCTTTGCGTAAACATGTAGCGTGTTTCTCTCATCTTGCGAACTTGCTCTCACTATGCTGTTTAGTGCTTTTTGTAAACGAACAATAATTTAAAAAAAGCAACTACAGAGTTTCTTGCCGGCTCTTCTCTGTGGAGCAGCCTTCCGAACCGGTGGTAGTTTCGGCATGAATGTGAGTGAACATATAGGGATTGTGAGCGATCAGGGGAGATGGAGGGATTGCAGGAATGAGGAGTTGTGTGTGAAAGGTGTGAATGTAGGTATGACGACTGATAGGTGTGTGTGGAGACTACCACCTAGTGTGGGACAGGGGCTGTAAGATGATAATGGTGTTTGTAAATATGACGATTTATAAGAGTTTTGTGATGAAACCTACGTAAATAAAGTTCCTTTTGAGTTTGAGTTTGAGTTTGACACACACACGCTTAAAAACTCGTTTGTATATTATTAACTAGTGGCCCGCCCCGGCTTCGCCCGTGCAAAGCGGGGGTGTGTTATACATATAAACCTTCCTCGTGAACCACTCTATCTAATAAAAAAAACCGCTTCAAAATCCGTTGCGTAGTTTTAAAGATTTAAGCATACATAGGGACGGACAGAAAACATCGACTTTGTTTTATACTATGTAGTGATAGTGAAGTCGTGGTAAAATTTAAAATAGAACTATGTTTAAAGAACTATAACTTAAATTAATTATGTTCGACTACTGTACCTAACAATAGTAATTTATATGTCACTTGTTAGTCAGCGTCATTACAGAAAACTGACCAAGGTTCGGAAGTACATATATCATGCTGTTTAACTCATGCAGACTTGTTGGAGCATAGTCCTCGCACACTCATTAGATTTGTTAGCTCACTTAGCAGTTTGAATGATGCATTAGCTGCATAAATTACAAGGGGCAACAGAAACCCTATAGCCATCCTCCGGTTTACACAAAGACACTTGCCCAGCCCCGCTATCGAACCCGGGGCCCAACCCCTTTTTTATGTGATTTTTTAAAGCCAGCCGGGTTATGTGGGACTCCGAGGCGCGGAAATGATGGAAATTTCGCCCCAACCTACCCACTAAAACCAACGGTGTCCCTCAACTGCCCGAAACGGGGGCACGGGTATCACTCCCTAATAGGGAACATGCTCCGCGACCCTGATGTGGCCTTGGCCCGCGCTTTGAGGGGAGCTCTGGACGCTCCCCAACCCATAGGGAGGCACGTACGGGACATTGCAGGCGGTAGCCCTGGCCCGCCAGCCTGACCGAGCCTCCGCTGCTAGCGGCGGCAGCTCTGACCCGCCTATGTTGCGGCAGTTTAAGGCTCTCGAGGCAAGTCTGAGGACAGAGGATTCCCCGGAGCCAAAAACCACCACGCCTCTGTGTGCCCCTCTTGTCTGGCCTCTCTCCGTGAACCCGCCCGGAATGGGTGACCCTAAGCCGGTCCATACCGGCTTAGGGTCACCCATTCCGGGCGGGCTTTGGCGGCGTGCCTTTAGGATACGTTGGGGCCATCCCCATCGGATCCTAAAGGCACGCCGCCATCGCCAGCCCCCTCACCACAACAAGGTGGCAGCACGGTCGAGAGCCAACCCCTAGACCAACAAAGCATCCAAATTAAGGCATATAACATAGACCTTAAGGCACATAACATTTATTAATAAAAAAAACAGAGGTTGCCGAATGGAGCAGTTTTTTGTGTAAACTCATTTTTAATTTTGTTTGAATCGTGAGGAAGGAATATAAAAGTTACACTAGCAAGGAGCCATCTTTCTAACCTGTTTATTCTCTTGGATGCTTCGTTATCTGTGTGGCAGAATGTTTCTTCTGGTTTCTGTGCTTATTTGCCTAGGATAGATAGATCCGGTATTGTCCGTGTGGCGATGGACTTAGAATACATAGTGTCACCAGGATGGAGGACCTCCTGAGGGTGTCGTAAGAGCCGACAAAAGGATATATCAAGGCCGATAAGCTAGCCGCAATACAAGGAAGCCCTCTGGTATCTTACGACACTCTCAGGACGAAATGGGAGGGTGACACTATGTATTCTAAATCCGTCACCACACGGAGTCCCGACTCTGCAGTGGGTCATATATGGTCTGATTAGTAGTTATTTTGAGTGGGTACAATAAAGAGTGTTCTATTTGTTTATATTTATAGTAGTATTTTTTTATTTTCTATTTCCTACTTGGCGAGAGTACCAACTAATTCGATCTCGCAGGGAAACTCCGAGCATAGCCCTCTCCATTGCCCTTTGGGTGACTTTGAGCCTTCTGATGGAGCCCATAGTGAGCGACCACGTCTCTGTTCCATATGTCATCACTGGCAACACACATTGGTTGAAGACTTTTGTCTTCAGACACTACGGTATTGTGGACAAGGAGATACGCAGGAAAACCAGGGTCACCGACATAGCCCACCGGATTGCCAAACTTAAGTGGCAGTGGGCAGGGCACATAGCTCGCAGGACCGATGCCCGATGGGGCAGAAAAGTTCTTGAGTGGCGACCGCGTTCCGGAAGGCGCAGTGCTGGTAGGCCTCCCACACGGTGGACCGACGACCTGGTTAAGGTGGCCGGAAAGCAGTGGATGCAGGCGGCCCAGGACCGGCCTTTGTGGAAATCCTTGGGGGAGGCCTATGTCCAGCAGTGGACGTCTTTTGGCTGAAATGATGATGATGAGAGTACCAACTAAATTTAGTAATAATTTTAGTAACATATTATTGCCGGACATCAAAAAAACAATAAGCACTCTGGAAAACCGAAATAAATTATGATTGTTACGGGCATATTTTGTTCTTACCAACAGTCATTATTTATGTGAGAGAACAATGATTTTCGATAGCTATATTCAAATTTAAAACAAGCCATATCGAATACTGAACAAGTTAAATTTACATAACACTCAAAAGCGTTTACAAGCGAGATTATACGAGGGTGAATCAAAAAGTTCTTAGAAGTGCATATATATGAAACCTTTTTGGATCAAGTTCGATATTCAAATTACAGAGTGTCTATCACACTATATTTATGCAGACTGTCACTTGTTTTTGTCAGTTCGTTCGCATGTAATAAATTTTTTTGTGCAACGAGTTGCTAAAAAGTCAAAATTATGGATAAAAGTGAGTTACGTGCGGTGATAAAATATCTCAGTTTGAAAAAAATGTCTACGAAGGAAATTTTTTTGGACATTCTGCAGACATTAGGGGGTGATGCTGTACCCTATTCTACGGTTGCGTACTGGGTGGCTGAATTTAAAAGAGGTAGATCAAGCTGTAAAGATGACGCGCGTTCTGGGCGGCCTTCAACCTCCGTTACAGAAGAAAATGTCAAAAAGGTTGAGAATCTGGTTTTGGAAGACAGAAGAATGACTATAAAACATATAGCTGAGATCCTAAAGATATCTTTTGGTAGCGTTCAATCCATTTTAATTGATTCACTGGGGTTCAAAAAAGTGTCTGCAAGATGGGTGCCACGAATGTTAACCGACGAAAACAAAAAGCGACGTTTGGAAATTTCCAAGCGTAATCTCGAAATGTTCCAGCGTGATTCGGATAATTTTTGCCGTCGTCTTGTCACCATGGATGAAACGTGGGTCCACCATTTTGATCCTGAAACTAAAAGACAAAGCATGTCTTGGAAACGACCATCCTCTCCATCCATTAAGAAATTTCGAGTTGCTCCTTCCGCTGGCAAAGTTATGGCCTCTGTGTTCTGGGATAGTGAAGGAATCCTTTTTATTGATTACATGCCAAAAGGCCAGACGATAACTGGACCCTATTATGCAAATTTAATCCCGAAAGTGCGTGAAGCGATTAAAGAAAAACGTCGTGGAAAACTGTCGTTGGGCGTGTTGTTCCTTCAAGATAACGCTCCTGCCCATCGATCGGAAGTTGCGCTCAACGCAATCCGCTGTGCTGGCTTCAATCTCCTTGACCACCCACCATATTCTCCGGACTTAGCCCTAAGTGATTTTCACTTATTTCCAAAATTAAAAGAGGAAATTCGTGGAACAAAATTTCACGATAATGACGCGGTTATAGCTGCCGTAGAGGACTTTTTCGAGAGTCAAGAAAATAATTTTTTTTCACAAGGAATAAGGAAGTTAGAAACGCGTTATTCTAAATGCATTGCATTGGAGGGAGATTATGTAGAAAAATAAAATATTATTATTTAAATCTTTGCATTTTTTAATATTGATTCCAAGAATTTTTTGATTCACCTAGGTAATTATAATTGTTGGAGACGTTCGAAAATTTAAGTTTATTCATATAATTCAAGCGCTATTGTAGTCTGCATAGAAATATGAATTTCGCTACGTGCGTAATAAGGTTTCTCCGTATTAACTATATTTGAGATTTCGCAAATATTAAAAACTTTATTATGACAAAACATCTACAACACAGGTTGTAACACAAAGACTATACCTACATAAAGTGAGATACTACTTAAATAAATAAACAAATATCCTTGGACATTTCACACAACGCCATCTCGTCCCAAGCTAAGCAACTTAATGCTTGTGTTATGGTAACGAGATGGATGATAAACTACTTATATACTTGTTTTTGTAAATACATACATATTATAGATAGAAAACACCCAGACTCTCCAAATTCATGGAGGGAAATTAGCCTACTGTGCCACACTGGCAAGACGGGTTGGCACAGGGTTTGTATCAAGGTTTCCTTCTCATAAGGCCAGGTGATCTGCCTCTTGCGTTCTTTTAGTCGCTTCTTACGACACCCTCAAGACGGTATGGGTTGGTGACATTGTGTATTCTAAATCCATCACCTCACCACACGGCAGATGTATATACGGTACTTGTTACACCTAGTATACAGTAAATATGGTGGTAAATTTATAACAGTATTTTTTATTATGAGCCAAGTTGCTATTTTAGGTTCTTTAAAAAAGTATATTAATCACGTATAAACGAACACTAGATATACTTTTAAAACAACACTTTCCCGACACAGACTGCGCATGGAGTATTATTATAGTCATTTCTTTATTCTTCTTATTTTACAAATATTCTAGGCGCGTCTCAGCAGTGGGTCGTTTATGGGCTGAATAGTAGTAGTAGTATATAAAAATTCGTCGAAGTATACACGAGGCATTTAAAAGTAACTACATACATATTATAAAACAAAGTCGATGTCGTCTGTCCGTCCTTATGTATGTTTAAATCTTTAAAACTACGCTACGGATATTTAAGCGGGTTTTTTTAATAGATGGAGGGATTCAAGAGGAACGTTTATAGGTATAATAGATCCATAATATAGTAGAGAAACACTGATACATTTAGAGGTTCATCATTATACCCGTGCGAAGCCGGGGCGGGTCGCTAGTTTAAAAGTAAAACAAAAGCTTCAGTGCTTTTCATCTCGTCGACTGTTAGCAAGCACGACTGCACTCACGGGCGCATGAAATGAAAACTCCCCTTTGAACAATTTCACGTCGTGTATAGATGTTAAAAACAAGGATGGAGGCGGCATCTATATACCAAAATACAGCCGCAAGAGACGGAAAACTTGACACCAATAACTTTTTTTTTTTTTTTGGTTCGCCCGGGGTAAAATCTTTTATGGACTTCCTCGCCGGCCACGGGGATGGCCAGCGAGGGGAGTGTGGGACTCTCCCCCATAGTCGGGGCCTACCCACTAAACCTCCCCGGGATGCTCCAACTCGCGTCCTCTTGAGGCATTGTGGGATCTGATGCAGAACCACGCCGCCGCCGCCAACTCAGACATGTTGGCATAGTAGGCTAATTACCCTACATGTAGTGGGGGAGGCCCCTCAGCAGTGAGTCATTTAGTTGTTGTGAAACCAGCAATCAATGAATAAATAATAAATATCCTTGGACATTCGACACAACGCCATCTCGTCCTAAGCTAAGCAACTTAATGCTTGTGTTATGGTAACGAGATGGATGATAAACTACTTAAATACATTTTTTTTGTAAATACATACATATTAAAGATAGAAAACACCCAGACCCGGAACAAATACTTGTAGGTCTTGCAAATGTTTATTCCGTGCGGGATTCGAACCCGCGACATGCTGCGCAGCAGTTGATCACTATTTAAATGATAAGGCTGAAAACCTAGCCGCAAAAGAAGGAAAACTTGAAACAAACCCTTTGCCAACCCGTCTTGCCAGCGTGGCACAGTAGGCTAATTTCCCTCCATGAATTTGGAGGAAGCCCGACTCAGTAGTGGGTCATTCAGGGACTGTGATGATGGTACCTACTACTCAGGCCATAGATGACCCACTGAGTCGGGCCTCCTCCAAATTTATGGAGGGAAATTAGCCTACTGTGCCACGATAGGGTTTCGTAGTAAGTTTTCCTTCTCTTGTGGCTAGATTTTCAGCCTTATCATTTTCTTTTGCCGGTTCTTGCGACACCCTCAGGCCGGTATCGGTTGGTGACATTTGGATAAACCAGCAATAGCAATGTAGATATGTAGATCACTTGTTTACCTGTAAACATATTTTACTGCAGGACTTTGAACTCATACGTCAGTAATATACAATACACACTCCATTGTCCGTTCTTGACGATGTACAACAAAGCAATTGTATTTGTTCTAGTAAACTGAAGGTCGTAGCGTAATGGAAACTGTGCATAACAGAATCTATCTGCAGGTCAAACAACGTCGGGCACTGTTGGATGGGTGCCTATAATGTAATTCGTTTAGAATACATGAAATTCACAAATTATAAAACATAGTCGACTGCCTTGTTGGTCTAGGGGTCGGACGCGCCGCCTTTAGATCACAGGGTCCCGGGTTCGCTTCCGTGACCGGGCGCGACCTTAACCAGGTCTAGTACTGCGCTCCGAAACGCAGTCGCCACTCGAGGAATTTTCTGCCCCATCGGGCATCAGTCCTGCTAGCTATGTACCCTGCCCATTGGCACTTAAGTTTGGCAATCCTGTGGGCTATATCGGTAACTGGTTCTCCTGCGTATCTCCTCATCTCTGATTGATGAAACTCCGAGCATAGCCTTCTCCTTTGCCCTTTGGGTGACTTTGAGCCTTCTGATGGAGCCCATGTTGTATTGGAAGAAAATCACTATCACTATCACTACATATTATAAAACAAAGTCGCTGTCGTCTGTCCGTCCCTATGTATGCTTAAATGTTTAAAACTACGCAACAGATTTTGAAGCGGTTTTTTATATAGATAGAGTGATTCAAGAGGAACGTTTATATGTATAATACATGAATAATATTGTAGAGAAACACTGATAAATTTAGATGTTCATCATTGCACCCGTGCGAAGCCGGGGCGGGCCGCTAGTAACATAATGTAATTCAGTTAAAAGGTGCAGGTCGGTGTATATTGTTTTTGTAGGACGACAGACCAGTCATGTCTGATTCGGTTTTTAATTACAACTCAAGCTATTGTGATTATTATCCTCAAGTTATTTGCTTACAAATACTTCGTTCTCCTTCTACAAAGTTCCATAGTTCAGCAGAGACTTTATAATGCCTCTACAGAATGAGTTTTCATACATGCAGGGTGGCTTTCTGTTATTCATCAGAACTGCACGCGGCGCTGAGTTTCAAAGCTGCATTCTGAAAATAACCCTCTGCTCTGTTTGCTTTAGGAACGAGGTATAAAGGGGGTTTAACGAGGGGGTTAGAGGTAATAAAAATGTGCTAGTACACTCCGTGAGGTGAAGGATTTCAAGAACATAGTTTCGCCACCCTATTTCATCCTGAGGGTGTCGTAAGAGCCGACACACTGAAATTATAAGATCGAAAATCTGGCCGCAAGAGAAGGAAAAATTGGCACGAATCCCTGTGCCACCTGTCTGGACAGCGTGACAGAGCAGGCTAATTACCCTCCATGTAGTTGCAGGAGGCCCGACTCAACATTGTCTGCGGCGGCGTGGTTCTGCATCAGATCCCACAATGCCGCAACAGGACGCGAGTTGGAGCACCCCGGGGAGGTTTAGTGGGTAGGCCCCCACTATGGGGGAGAGTCCCACACTCCCCTCGCTGGCCATCCCCGTGGCCGGAGAGGAAGTCCATAAAGGATTTTACCCCGGGAGAAAAAAAAAAAAAGGTCCGACTCAACATTGGATCATTTATGGGCTGAGAAATAGTAGCAAGTCGTCGTTTCAACCCATAAAAGACCCACTACTGAGTCGGGCCTCCTCCATATTCACGAATGGTATTTAGCCTACTGTGCCACGCTGGCAAGACGGGTTGGTACAGGGTTTGTATCAAGTTTTCCTTCTCTTGCGGCTAGGTGATCTGCCATTTGCGTTCCTTTAGTCTTACGACACCTCTTAATTGACCTCTTACTAATTATTAGTATTACCTACTTCAGTAGCAAGTAATACTTAATAATTATATGACTCAAATTCAAATGGTTTTGATTCGATCTCAATAAAGTGCATGGACATTTCACACAACGCCATCTCGTCCCAAGCTAAGCAACTTAATACTTGTGTTATGGTAACAAGATGGATGATAAACTACTTATATACATTTTTTTTTGTAAATACATACATATTATAGATAGAAATGATACCCAGACTCCGAGCCAGTGCCTCTGGTTTAGACAAAGACACTTGCCCGACCCCGGAATCGAACCCGGGACCCGTTGATCCAAAGGCGGCACATCTAACCACTAGACCAACGAGGTATTATATCACTTTGAATTATGTTTTCATTTTTTACAATCCGACCTGCGGTGTTATTATTATAATTTCAACTATAAGAAGGAAACGGCTGGATATAGGCCTTGTGGAAATCTCCCGGGGAGGCCTATATCGCGGTGGCTGTAAGTGGCTCAGGACTAATATTAAGCCGCCCGCAGCCATGACATACTGGCGATTTTAACTAGATCCACTGTGTGGGAGGCCTACCCAGCACTGCACTTTAATCCGTTCAGTAGCATTAATCCTAAGCATTCTTTAAAACGGAGCCCTGATCTTTGTCTATCCTGTGTCATGGGGCTGTTTACAAACAAGTAATTCACGAACGCAAATGACACCCAGACCCATATAAAGTGCGTCTGGTTTACACAAAGACACTTACCCGACCCATAATCGAACTAAAGGCAGCACATCCAATCCCTAGTCCAACAACGCGTGTTTTATAATTTACTAGCGACCCGCCCCGGCTTGATGAACATATAAATTTATCAGTGTTTCTCTACAATATTATGCATGTATTATACATTTAAACTTTCCTCTTGAATCACTCTATCTACTAATAAAACTGCTTCTAAATCCGTCGCGTAGTTTTAAAGATTTATGCATACATAGGAACGGACAGACGACAGCGATAGTGTTTTATACTATGTAGTGATAGTGATACTAATTAACAATAAGATTGCTTTTTTTTTGTTAGGGGACCGTATTAGGAAGCTGTGTTAGAGGTGGTGGTTAGAGGAAAGATTAATTAAGTTAAATTTTTATTTCATGATTAGGTAATTTTAGAATCAATTACTTTGGTTCTAAATGTCTTGGTGTGAAGAACTAGTTTTAAAAACTTGTCATTAATTAACACCATTTTAGCCCATAATATATAGTGGGCCACCTCCAAATTCATAAAGGGAAATTAACCTACAATATCCGGTTTAACTTCTCTTGCGGTTAGGTGTCCTGCCTCATTCATTTCTTTAGCCTCTTTCACGCCTCTTTCATCACCCCTTTTTGTTAATTTTTTTTTTGGTTGCCCGGAGTAAAATCCTTTATGGACTTCCCGTCAGCCTGAGGATGGCCGACGGGGGAGTGTGGGAATCTCCTCCAGAGTGGAGGCATACCCACTAAACATCTCCGGGGTGTTCCTTCTCAGGGTTTTAGGTGCAGCGCCGTGGGAACGATAGTTAGAGTACTGCCTTACCACATTGCTGTAACCAGAGGCTTTGAATCCTCGTAAGACTCTTAACCCCTAGGATTATTTATTTTAAATCTGTCACCACATGAAAAACATAAGTGCGTGAAGATAAATTTGCATAACCCTCAAATCAATTATCCGCCAGTCTACGCAGCAATTAGTTTAATGAATTGTTTAATTCCTACCAGAGTCCTTACAAGTTATTTTCAATAACAAAACATGGTAATTGTTAGTTGTTGAAATAGAAAACTAGAATACTTAATGGCAGTGTGCGCCTATTAACGTAACCTAGATTCATATTAAAAAAGATTTATTCATAAACGTTTGTGTATGATAAGTGACTAGTTGAACAGTAAGGCTAAATCACGCAAATTAGGTGTTTTGCAGCTCAATTTTGATGAGGTTTCAAATAAATGGAACCTGTAAACCATGTCTTAAAAAAGAGCGTGGCGGTCTATAATATTAACTGACAGTTCTGAGACATCTCAATGTCAGTTGATATCAGAAAAACGTTTTGAGACAAAGTAGCTTTTTTTTATTAGCTTCGCTTGTATGTATGTATGTAACGGAATCTTTGAACACGATTTTGACCCAGTTAAAAACGTCGGATTAACACGAAATTTGGCATACTTATTATGGACCGATGACAATTCAATATTTTAAACATTTTGACCCGTTATCATTAATAGAATAATGATAATAACGGTGATCAAGGTGGAACACCGCTCTTCGATGCAATAGCTAATAGAGTTGTAATATCATATAGCTATTTTTAAAAAAAACAAAAAAAAAACGCTTTTATAGAAAATCGAACTAAAAAATTGAAAATAAATTTTAATAAATTTGAATTAAAAATAGTGTCAGAAAAAATGATTTTATTGTAAAAAGCGTGCCTCATGAAATGGGGTAATTTCGTGAATTACATGTTTGTAAACTGCCCCGTGTGGATTTAGAATACACCCCACTCTATCCTGAGGGTGTCGTAAAAGCCGAGAACAGGAAATGACAACGCCGAAAACCTATCCGCAAGAGAAGGAAAACTCGATACGAAACCCTTTTTTTTTTTTTTTTTTTACGTCGGAGATCCTCATGGATACCCGGCCTTTGGGAAATGGCCGGGGTATGTGGGACTCCGGGGCGCGTATAGATGGTAAATTGCGCCCCGACCTACCCACTAAAACCGACGGCGATCCTTACCTGCCCAAGCCAGGGCCACGGGATTCACTCCCATTGCAGAGAGCATGCTCCGTGTGCCTGGGGGCCTCGGCCCGCCTCATAGTGGAGCCCCATGCTCCGAGGCGGGCCCCTCCGATTATGAGGGGGGGGGCTGTATTGAGGGGGGGGCGGCCTGTCCCACGCACGGCACACCTCCAGGGTATGCTGCGCGGAGTCCTCAGCACCATCCGCGCAGTGGTGACACCCCGGGTTCTCCTCCCGGCCGATGCGGCACAGGTACTTTCCAAAACACCCGTGCCCGGACAAAACCTGCGTAAGCCGGAAGGAGAGTGCGCCATGCCTCCTCTCCAGCCATTCGTCCAATACGGGACGAATGGCTTCTACGATGGCATGCCCTGCACTAGGGCTCGCCAGCCGATCCATCCACTCCTGGCGGACCGTAGCACGCAGCTCGGTCCGTCGCTCCTCTACATCCCTAGGAAGGGGACGCCGTCCCTGCGCCACCTCTGCCGCTCGCCACTTGTACAGGGTGGCGAGGGCTTTAGCCTCGAGCTCCCACGGGGGCAGCCCAGCCAGGAGGCCTGCTGCTTCGAAGGAGGTCGTGCGGTACCCCCTGATTACCCTGACGGCCATCACCTGCTGCGGTCTGCGTAGCAGGGCAACGTTACGGGCCGTCAGAGATTCCGCCCATATTGGTGACCCATATAGAGCCATCGACCGCACGACCCCTGTGTACAGCCTCCTACAGGAGACGTTCGGGCCCCCAAGGTTGGGCAGTAGCCGTGACAGTGCGGCCGCTGCGCCCATTAGTCGATACGAAACCCTGTGCCAACCCACCTGGCTAGCGTGGTACAGCAGGCTGATTACCCTCCCTGTTATGTAAGGAGGCCCGACTCAGCAGTAAATATAAATACATATAAATAAATATAAATATCCTTGGACATTTCACACAACACCACCTCGTCCCAAGCTAAGCAACTTAATGCTTGTGTTATGGTAACGAGATGGATGATAAACTACTTATATACATTTTTTTTTGTAAATACATACATATTATACATAGAAATGACACCTAGACTCTGAGCCAGTGCCTCTGGTTTAGACAAAGACACTTGCCCGACCCGGGAATCGAACCCGGGACCCGTTGATCCAAAGGCAGCACATCTAACCACTAGACCAACGAGGCAGTGGGGCATTTATAGGCTGCATTAGTAGTAGTAAACTGCACCCACGACACAGGTTTAACCTAGCACAGCGGTTTCGCTTTTCTTTTAAGAAAAACATAAGATTGCATTTTTTGCTATTGAACAATTTGTTACCAAACAAAAAGACTCTAACAACCATCTGACCTCCCTTGATACAGAGGATCCTAGTTCGAGGAATTTCATTCAAAATAAAGATCCTGTATCCGACCAGACACGAAACACGTCATTTGTTCCTGCTCGTAGATAAAAGACTAGATTAACTTATGACATATACTAGAACTAACTTCTAATACGTCCTCAGGCCAGTCACTTCCTCAAATCGCGGCATGCAACCGTGATTAATATTGAACGAATCGCGGTTGTCAATTACCATAATATTTTTCTTATCACCCACTTGTATTCCTTGCCTCAATGTCGAGAGTTTCTTTGGGATTTTTTTTTCAGAAAACGTTCTAGAAGCTTCTTCCTTTCTACAGAAGGATTTCTTTCCATTTCATTATAGGAGCCCTGAGCCGGACGATGACTGATATTGTTGAAAGCTTCCCTATGCCTTTCAAAAGAAGAACTTCTTTCTTTTTCTTTCGTTCTTCTTTTGAAAGGCAGATCAACCTAAGATGATTGAATAAGAATTTGTTAGATAAGTATTTATTTCCGTTGAAATTAAAGATTAATGTATCGATAGGGCAGTATACAAACATGAAATTCATGCACGCAAATGACAACCAGACACAGAGCAAGTGGACAGCGTTATATCTACACTATTATGTCTTTCATATGTTCATATTCAAATAATCCATCCATATCTTTACCCAGAACCCTTACGTCCATCCACGTTCATACTGAAACTACCACCGGTTTCGAATGCCTCTACACAGAAACACGCCGAAATGACAGAAGTAATTTTTTTTTAAATGATAACTGACCGTAGTAGAATCGCCACTTCATTCTATCCTGTGGATGACTTAAGAGTCGACTGAAGGAATGAAAGAAGCCGAAAATCTAACCTCAAGTGAAGGAAAACTTGATACATACCCTATGCCAACCCGTGTGGCAGCGTTGCGCAGTAGGCTTATTTCCCTCCATTGGAAGAGGCCTGACTCGGCAGTGGGTCAATTATAGGTTGAGACGATGATGATGATATGATAGCAGCATTTAAAATAAGCCTTTTTTCAAATTTCATTGGTGCGGCTACAAGTCTATCCAGATTTTGAGTGTGCACTACCGACCCGCCTATCATCACGATAAGATCATTTCCTACGCCAACTTAATTGATAACTTGACAATTCGCACTTCCGAACCACTGAACAATGGGACAATCAGATAAAATGACAATAGCCCATACTGCCTCTAATAGTGCGTTGATAAAAAGTATTAGATACAAGATAATTACATGTTAATTAGTGGATATCTGTTCAGGAACTGGAGTGGCTGGTAAATGAACTGGGATGCCTGATAGAGTGGAAAGTGGGTTTTTTTATCTACTACTAATAAGCCCAGACATATCCCACTGCTGAGTCGGGTCGCCAACTGTGCCACACTGCCATCTCTTTCGGCCAGCTTTTTTTCTTGTATTTAACTTAAGACACCTTCAGAATGGAATGGGGTGGTGACACTGTGTATTCTAAATCCGTCACGTACCATCCGACCACCTACTTAATTCAAGAAACGGGCATTTCATATGGAAGTATTCAATCTATATTGAAACAATCTTTGATTACGAGAAATGTCTCCGCATGATTGGTGTCGAGAATGATATCCGACAAACAGTCAGAAACTAAATCGACTTGACATTTCGAAGATATTGCTGGACCAGTTTCAAGAAAATTCTGAAAACTTTTTGTCTCGTTTCGTAACAATGGATGAAACATGGGTCCATTATTTTGGTCCCGAGACAAAACAGCAATCTTCGCAATGGAAACGGCCATCATCACCGACCTCGAAGAAGTTTCGTGCCGTGGCATCAGCTGGCAAGGTTATGGCCTCAATATTTTGGGACTCAGACTGGATATTGTTGATTGATTACCTGGAGAGTGAAACCACTATTATAGGCCAATATTATGCGGCTTTATTTCCCAAGTTGAAAAGGAGAGGGAAACTTCGAATGGGCGTGCTGTTATATCACGACAACGCACCAGTGCACAGGTTGGCAGTTGCGATGGCTGCCATTCAGTAAGCTGGCTTCGAATTGGTTGACCACCAGATCTGGCGCCTAGCGATTTTTATCTGTTCCCCAAATTGAAAGAATACTTAAGGGGAAACAGGTACGAAGACGATAACGAGGTGATGGATGCCGTGGAGAGCTTTTTGCAGGACCAAGACAAAACTTTTTTTTTAAAGGGATGGAAGCCTTGGAAATGCGCTGGTCTCGGTCTGTAGAGCCTCTGAGGCTATGTAGAAAAATAAATAATTAAGTTATCAATAGTCATTATATTCTATCTCATTCTCACTGTTCAAATTGTTTTGGTGAGCCAGGGTTGACGTCCATACGCATGCATTACATGCTAGAAGCAATTTGTAAACAAAAAATATCATGTCCAGACACGTGGGACATTTTATAAATGCTGTTACATAATAATGTGATTGTACTTCGTAATATTATTTGACATGTGGTAAGTACCTAATTATATTTTATCTCCGCATTCCGATTTTTTGTTTCAGTGTATATATTGCTGACGAATAAGAAAAATTGCACTCCTACGTAAGCGGATTTGTGATTTGAAAAGAGGTTGGCCGTGATCGTAGAAAGTTTTCAAAAATATTTAATTGTATATCAGTGTCTGATTTAAATATAAGAAACTATATTGTGACTCCTTATTCTTATCCAGGTATACCTTTGTTATTGCAACTATACTACGGGTATCGTTGCTGTATATGTTGCCGGGTCCTCACCGTGGAACTATCTATCAAACATAGGCCTCCCTGACCGATCACTCCACCACCTCCCTATTCCAGCCATGTTTAGTCTAATCAAGAGTCGCCCTATAGTAAAAGCGCCCTGGCGGGGGAAGATTGCGCATGTCATCAACCAATCGCTTGGAGTACAGCTCTCTTCTTTCTCGTAAATCGACTATTGTGCGGAATAAGTTTGCTCAAGATATTGTTGATATTTTATGAGATAAAAAATAGATTTAAATCTATGGCAAAAAAGAACTCAATTAAATTAATTGTTATTTTGGTGCACGTAATAGTAAACCAATATTTTGGTGTTCATTCACGCATATTATGTTCATAATAATAGAATAATTACTTGTTTTTTTTTTAAGAACGAACTTCTTCATGAAGTATATCCTGTATCGCGGGGCAGTTTACAAACATGAAATTCACGAACACAACTGACACTCAGACTCAGAGCAAGTGCCTCTGGTATACACAAAGACACTTGCCCGGCCCCGGAATCGAACTCGGACCCCGTGATTCAAAGGCGGTGCATCAAACCGCTAGACCAACAAGACAGTGTTAATTTTGTAGTTAGGATGCGACTCTCAATCCGTAGCCTGATTACCAAATAACACACATCGATTACACTATATGTCCTCAGCTTTAAAATGGTATCAAGGTAACTCGGATCCTGCTGATATTCAAAAGAATTTGAATTGACAAGAGGAAGGTTTGTATGTATAATACATCCATAATATTGTAGAGAAACACTGATGAATTTAGAGGTTCAACATTGCGAAGCTGAGGCGGGTCAGTAGTTAAATTATATATGATATTATTCTTCTATACAATCTGATTGAAGTTGCCTGGTTAATGACACGCCACATAAAAAAAGAAATCTGAGGTGTCAGCAAGTGTGTTTGTCTAGTTTATAGAATTAATATCTGGATGACCGAGCTTTGCTGGGTATTTTTTTTTTATAAATTGTGTTTATTGGAAATTATATTTAAGTACGAATTACGCAAACACTCATTGACTTCGTGTTACTTAACAACGCCATCTGCTGTTGTGCTCACAAAAAAGTAGTATTATTATTCGCCAATAGATGTCAGGATACCTAGCTAGATCGATTTATCGCCCCCGAAACCCGTATAAAATGATATTTTCTAAAAATGATTCCTAGCTAGATCGATTTATCGCCCCCGAAACCCGTTTAAACTAAATTTCATGAAAATCGTTGGAGCCTATTCCGAGATTCCAAATATATATATATAACTATATACAAGAATTGCCCATTTAAAGATATAAGATATCAATTTATGTTGGATGAAAATTTGTTAGATGCGAGGATGGTAGCTAGCGGGGTGGCCCATTAAATCCTACCACCAGCTAAAGTAATATTTTATTATCCTACAAGCTTAGTAATCTGATTTAAGTATCTCAAGGCTTTTGAGGGTGTGTTTGTTTATTTCGCTATTTATACATATTTATCTTCACCAGTAGGCCAATTGCTTATTTATTTATTTATTTATTTATTTATTTATTTAGGATTTCCAACAGGGAATACAATACACATTCACAAATAATAGATTAACAATACAAATTATTTTGTTTCCCTAATTAAAGGAAACCACATCATTGACATAAAACATAATACAATTAAACTGAAATGAAATAAAGAGATATTCGAACATAAATAAAATTATGAAATAGTGATAATTTGAACAAAAATATTAATATTATTACAAAACAAATTGACAGATTAGAATAATATATATGGTCTTGGGTATCGTGCACTCTAGTTCCTTCAGCGAATAACATTGTTTAAGTGTGTTCGGATTAAGTTTTTATACCTGCCTAAGGAATTGGAAAAAATATCTAAGTCTCTCGAAGAACTGGAAAATGTGTTGTATTGGTGGGTCATTCGGGAAATAGGGGAATGCATGACTAGATTTGTGCGGTATCGCGGGATTTTGAGGAGGGGTTGGGGCTGGCGTGGGATTCGAGAAGGGACGTTAATACAGAACCTGCTAAGTAGATCTGGACAATCTAAGCCATAATTGAGAGTCTTAAATAAGAACGTTAGATCAGCGACGGTACGGCGGGCTTCAAGAGTCATTAGTCTAAAATATTTTAGTTTATCGGTATATGACCTGTTGCTCCGTTGGCCGAACCGATAGTTTAAATGATGTGCGAGCCTCTTTTGTACTCTTTCAATTCTGGATATGTGTATTTGATATGATGGATTCCATACAGTGCTACAATACTCCAAGTGACTCCTAACGAAGCTGTTGTATAATAACAGCATTGTGGATGGGTTTTTAAATTCGACAGATGATCGCAAGACAAATCCTAGTGCCCGGTAAGCTGAGTTTATAATCTTATCTATATGACATGTGAAGGTGAGCTTACTGTCTATATGGATTCCTAAATCTCGAATTGTTGTTACTTCCATGAGGGCATTTCCCTTAATATGGTAAACCGATTGTATTTTATTCCGTTTTCGGGTGAATTTAATATGTTGGCACTTGGAATTGTTTAAGTACATATTGTTATTGGAACACCATTGTAATAATCCATCAATATCTGCTTGTAGTAAGGCGATATCAGATTCGCTGCGTATAATACGTATAATTTTTAAATCATCTGCAAAAAGGAACGGAGTGGAATACTTAAATACTTCCGAAATATCGTTTATGAAAATGTTAAAAAATAATGGTCCCAAGTTTGAGCCTTGTGGTATGCCAGAAGTAGCCAAGACAGGGTCCGATTCAGTTCCGTCAATCACTACGGTGGAATTTCTGTTATTGAGATACGACCGACACCACTTCAGCACATCGCCTGAGATACCTAAAGATGACAGTTTTTCCAGAAGCTTTATGTGGTTAACCTTGTCAAATGCCCTCGAGAAATCCGTATATATAGCGTCCACTTGCATACCCTGGTCAACCGCAGTCATTAATTCAGTGATAAAAGTTACAAGGTTCGTATTTGTCGACTTTTTCGCAAGGAAGCCATGCTGATTTGCGGAAAAATAGTTTTTGACTTGGTCATATAGCTTCGTATACACGAGCGTCTCGAAAACCTTAGACAAGGTACAAAGTATTGAAATCGGACGATAATTTGTTATCATATCACGCTTGCCACCTTTGTGAACAGGTACTATTTTAGCCCTTTTCCAAACATCAGGAAATACGCCTGTTCGTAGAGAGGTATTGTAGATATAGGCTAGAGGAGAACACAAGAACTGAGCACATTTTGACCAGAATAGCGGAGGTATATTATCAGATCCCGCACCTTTGAACCTGTTGAGTCCGGAAAGTTTTTTAGCGACTGCTAAGGGATCTATTGAAAAATCGTTAATTGGTAGAACGGGAATTGATGTAACACTTAGATTGCTATTGACTGCGTCATTTGCTGTATCATATACCGAAGAAAATTGCTTTGCAAATAAATTAGAGATGTCTTTACTGTTCTGAGCTTTTAAATTGCCGAGAGACATTTCAGAAGGGTACGATGAATTAGATTTCTTAAGATTTTTAATGTGTGTCCAAAAGAATTTAGGATTACCTTTTATTTTGTTTTCTATATCGATAATATAATCATTATAACATTTTTGAGTTAAAATTTTGCAGTCTTTTCTAAGATAATTAAATTCTATTTTATCTAAAGGATTACTGTATTGTTTGAATCTTTGGTGAATCTTCCTTTTTTGATGGAGTAGTTTTATTAACTGTTTGGAATACCAAGGTGGGTATTTACCTTGTTTAGTGGTTGATGTAGGAACATATTTCGCTATTACGATTTTAATAACCTCATAAAACTTATCAACCATCTCGTTAACATCGCTGCATAATTGGAATTTGTGGTTCCAATCAGTTTGATCTAGTACTTTAGTAATGGCTTCGTAATCAGCTTTATTGAAATTAGGTTTCGTAATTAATTTGGGCTTTGGTTTTAATAATATAGGCAGGCCTATCAGTATTTCAAAGGCAGGGTGGAATTTGTCCAGTTCTCTTATTGGCTCAAGACAATTAGTTATTAGGACTTGCTCAACATCCGAGAGTACTAAGTCTAAAGTTTTATCTTGATTATTTTTTATCCAATTGCACTGCTTAAGGTTATTCAACGAAATGAAATCAAGTAATATGTTTTTAAGGTGACCTGTGCAATTTACAGAAGCTGAACAGGATTCATTGCTGTCATCATATACCCAATCAATACAACTCAAATTAAAGTCACCGGCAATGAGCGTGGAACTGCTTGGCTTAGATTCTAGTACCAAGTTACAATGATTAATAAAATGCTCTAATACTTCTTTTTTTACTGGTGGAGGTAAATATACCGCACAAATAAGTAAAGACTTTTTCTCGGCAGTGGATTTAGTTTCGATTTCAACCCATAAATCTTCACAGTCACTTTCCCACTCTGATTTACGAAATGAGCTAAGTTGATTAGATACAGCTATGAGAACTCCGCCTCCATATTTTTTAAAGTTACTTAAAGATGAAGATTCTCGATCACGTCTATATACCGTGAAAGAATCGTTAAATAATTCAGAATCAAAAATACCTTCACATAGCCAAGTCTCGGTTAGGACATATACATCATATGTTTTTCTAGCTATATGTTGACGAACCTCAGCTATATTGCTACGTAGTCCTCTAGTATTTTGATAATAACAGTTAATGGAATTAAATTTTGAAACTATTACATAAAAATCATTCTTAATAATAAACTATGATCTTATGTTAGAGATTTTAACCTGCCCAAATCACCGACCAGCACCGTCTCAGAGGTTTCGTCTTTCTTGATAAAAATTGTCCCATTACGAACCCATACAAATTTGTATTGTAACTCTTTAGCCCGAGCTCGCGTTGCTGCATGAAGAGCCTTGTTCTCCGGGGATAGATGTTCGACGATGAATATGGGTACTGGCCTGTCAGTTGCAATGCCAAGATGGCCAGAATTCAGTTTGTTTCTAGGATTTAGCTTATTGAATTGTATGGTTGCTGCGAGGAATGCGTCTCTTAGTCGAGGGCTGGTGAATTTAACGAGGACAGACCTTGGCCGTGGGCTTTTTGTATCTTTTTTAGCAATTCTGGTACATAGTTGAATGTCTGTGTCTTTAATGTCACATTTAATGACTTTACTGACTTGAAGAACCGTACTCAGCAACTGTTCCTTTCCGTTTTCAGGTAAGCATTGTATTTCAATATTATTATTCCGTGCGTGTTGTTCTAGATTATTCATGCGTTTCGCTGTGTCATCAACAGATTTTTTTAGTGCATAATTCTCATTTAACAGTTTTTCTATTGTGATTGACTTTTCTTCTAGGTTAACTTTCATTTCCTCATATTTCTCATTGAAAAATGATAAAGACTTTTTAAATTCCAATACTATGTCATTGATCTGTCTCAGTTGCTCGTGTATTAAATCCTTCATTGTTTCCTGTACTGCATGTTTAATTTCTTCCCTAATAATTTCTCTGAGAGAATCACTCGAATGATCTGCCAATGCTGTATTCGTGGGGTCGGGAGATAACCGTTGCGAAGTTTTACAGCGATGGGTAATATTATTCAAGTCTGCAGGAGACAGCTGAGTACCTCCTTGTGGACTACATTGAATATTTGAACGGATAGGGGTGTTACTATTATTTGTTTTCGGCTGCTTGTTTAGGCATCCAGGAC
Organism: Clostera curtula; assembly: GCA_905475355.2. Classification (NCBI taxonomy): domain Eukaryota; kingdom Metazoa; phylum Arthropoda; class Insecta; order Lepidoptera; family Notodontidae; genus Clostera; species Clostera curtula. Next base: position 12,122,043 of record FR997808.1, on the reverse strand, counting down.
ATTTCCAGGTTTTTTTTAAGTCGGTATTCATGGATTTAAACTTCTGTTCGGATATATTGGCACATAGTAAGTCATACCATTGAAGGCAAAAGAAGCATTTAATCCCTTTTACGGGTTTTAAAGCATTCATACACCCGGCGCAATTTACCGTTGCCATCCTATCGCTAAGCAAAATTCAAATCAATAGATATTAAGCGCTTCAAGCGATGTCAAAAGCGGTCTTTAGATGGAATTAAATATCGGTGCAGCGCTGCTTGCGTGTTTAATGTAATTCAAGGCACAAACTGTGACTGCATGCAAAGTTCGCGGCAAGAATGTCGTAAGCGCCAGGGAAAACGCGTCGCTTACGCGTTATGTTCAACGACCGACACTAATCACCAACCGTTTTTGATTCAATAAAGATTTTTTAATTATTTTAAATTCACTATGTAATTACAGGTCATTTGCACTTGTCACTTTCACAAAAGTTCACCACAATTAAGATGCTTAGTTTATGCACAAAATAAAGATAGAAATAGGACTTTGAACCAAGTTATAAAATAATAAACAGTGAAACTGTAGCAGCGATCACTATGGACGGTTTGACACTTAAAAAAAGTATTTAAAACAGTAGTACTACCAATCTTTCCTTGTGGCTATACGGGTTTTGTTGCAACCTATTTAATCCGATGTAAACGAAAAGAATCGAAACCTTCGGGATTATAATTTATTAAATATTAATAATACCTATGTCCAGCAGTGGACGTCTTTTGGCTGATATGATGATGATGATGATGAATAACACCTAGATAGGAAACGATGCGATTGTTTTATGAATAAAAAAAAAACATAACTACGAACATGTTACATTATTAGGAAAATTTTAACTAACCAAATCGAAGAAAATATTGCGATCGCGTGCAAGTTTCCACAGACCTCCGTACATTAGGGTATGTCTGATAACGTGCGTACGTAGTCCGTATGTTCGTGGATTTAGATTACATAGTGACACCACCCCATTCCATCCTGTGGGTGTCGTAAAAGCCTAAAAAAAGAAATAATAAGGCCCAGCAAGCCGAAAACCCAGCCGCAAGAGAAGGAAACCTTGATACGAAACCCCGTGCCAACCCGTCTGGCCAGCGTGGTGTAGTAGACTAATTACCCTCCCTGTGACAGGAGGAGGCCCAACTCAGCAGTAGGTTATTTCACATGCAGTACTGGAGGATCTCACTCGCAGTGGACTGACGACCTGGTTAAGGTCGCCGGAATCAATGGACGTGGGCGCATCATTACCGATCGTTTTGGAAATCCTTGGGCGAGGCCTATATCCAGCAAGGTAACGGCTTTAGAAGACATAGTGTCACCATCCCATTAGAAGAAATGTCAAGGCCGATAACCTAGCTGCAAGAGAAGGAAACCTTGATACGAAACCCCGTGCCAACCCGTCTGGCCAGCGTGGTGTAGTAGGCTAAATCCCCTCCCTGTGATGAGGAGGCCTGACTCAGCAATGGGTTATTTATGGGCTGGGTAGTAGTAGTGGCTAACAGTACACTTAGACAAGGTCTTAAATTAAAATTTGTAAGGTTAAATGTCCAAGTTTTAACCAGTTCAAAAACATAGTTAAGAAAGTTTGTTAAGAATAATAATATTACTGGACCCCGCAGTTGGTGATGAATTTGATTCAGCGGCAATTTAAAAAGCCCGAGATGGCACTGACTGACATTAAACGTTGCCATAGGTTGGGCCGCTCAGGTGATTCTAAAACTAGACCAATTGCCTGCAAATTCCATGATCCAGGACTGCGTGATAGCATATGGTATTCTAAGACTGTGCTGAAGGGGTCTGGCATCACTATCTCGGAGTTTCTTACAAAACCACGCCATAACACATTCGTTGCAGCTCGGGAGAAATTTGGTGTGTCTAGATGCTGGACCAGAGAAGGATGGATTCACATTCTTGGCGATGATGGTACGAGGCACCGTGTTTCTACAGTGGGTGAAGTAAACAAGCTCCACTTTTCCGATACTACAAAGACAGCGGAACCTGCCCCGAAGGGCTCCAAGCCCAAGCGCGCTGCAGCAAGGAAGTAGTAACACGGTTGCCCCATTTCTCATTGTTTTTTTTTTTTTTTTTTCTTTTCATTTTGGGATTGTTGTTTGTTTTTTAATGTAAACTGTCTAACTTAATAATTCTTGAAGGAGGTAAACAACAAATTATTGTTAATTGTCAGTCTCACTTACGTCAAATACTCAGTAATTATCAGTTCAATGTCATTCGAAGTCAGTTGTCTATCATCAGTCTTTTCGGCAATCCATGCTCGTAAATGCTTTCTGCCTATGTATTTCTAACGTGTTGATATGTTTTTAATTGTTGAGGGACCTTCTTGTATGTTGATTTTAATGTATTAGGTAAGCTTAATTTTATTGCTGGTTAGGTGTTATATGTGCTACGTCTTTTAGTTTGTTATTATTGTATTTTTATTTATTTATTATTTTATAACTTATATAATATTTCCTAATATGGATACAGATAGTGATAGTGATGTTTTTCTATCAGCCAGTAGTGGTGATGAGAGTACTTTTTCTTCACCTTCTCTAGCCAGTAACTTATTATCTAGCTTCTGTGACGTTTCCAAGAATTTTAATGTGGTTCATATCAATGCCCAGAGTATTCCAGCTCATTACCATGATATGCTGGCAAACCTTGACAGAACCAATATACATGCCATCCTTGTCTCCGAATCTTGGCTTAAACCGTGCCTTCCTTCTGTCTCTTATTCTCTTCCCGGGTTCACGCTAATAAGAAATGATCGTTCCGGTAGAGTGGGTGGTGGTGTTGCCATATATCTTCGCTCTTACATTCCTTATTCTATTGTCGATATGTCAACACAACCACCGCCTCAGAATGCGGGCGAGCATCTCTTTCTGGAAGTTGAGCTCCATCACTCCAAACTTTTACTCGGCGTTTATTACTGTCCTTCTTCAAACATTAATTATTTCTCTTCTTTTGAAAATCTTTTAGTTAACCTCGTGTCTGCTTATAGTCAATCGATAATTATGGGTGACTTTAATACATGTTTGTTAAAGAATGATTCTCGCTCGATGTCCTTTCATTCTATCGTAAATTCTTGTAATCTCAACATCCTCCCTTCAAATGCCACCCACTACTTTCCTAATTCCACTCCCTCGCTCCTTGACTTAATACTCGTTTCAACTCCTAGCCGTGTAGCTAAACATGGGCAGTGTTCAGCTGACGCTTTTTCATATCACCATCTCATTTTCCTATCCTATAAAATGCGCCCCCCCAAAGCAAAGTCTAAAATCATTCAGCAGCGCAATTTTAGTGGTATGGACATATCCCAACTTCAAAAAGATGCTGGTAATACTTGCTGGGATTCTTTTTATGCATCGACCACGGCGGATGACAAAGCTAACATAGTCACATCCAAAATCATTGAGCTCTACGACGTACATGCTCCACTACGATACATTAAATTAAAACACCTACCAGCACCATGGCTCTCAGATAATATTAAATTAATTATGGAACAAAAAGTAAAAGCTAAATCTAGGTATAAATCCCGTCCCACAGCTGCTAACCTAGAAAAATATGTCTCGGCACGAAATCGCTGCAATAAGGTGTGTAGGAATGCGCAACGCCAACACATCCATTCTGCAGTGGAAAACGGAGATCCTGCTAAGGTCTGGAAGTTTTTAAGGTCCTTAGGAGTTGGTAAACCACGTCAAGATACCTTGCCTAAAGGTTTAAATCTAGACTCCCTCAACCAACATTTTTCATCGGCTTCTGCTTGCACTCCTGCAAGTAAACAAAGAACACTTGATTATCTTTCTTTGGTTCCAACTCCTGACTATTCTCCTTTTGTATTACAGCAATTGTCTGATTGTGATGTTAAGAGCTCCATTCAGGAAATTACGTCTAAGGCTCTGGGCAGCGACTGTATTAGTCGCAATATGATTATTCCAATTATCGACCAAATCCTTCCCATAATTACACACCTCCTCAATTTCTCCCTCTCCAGCGGTTCCTTTCCATCTTCATGGAAAGGAGCCCTTATCACTCCCCTACCCAAGGTCGCTAATCCTATTTCTATGTCTGAATACCGCCCCATTTCCATTCTGCCGTTCCTTTCAAAAGTTCTAGAGCGCCTTGTCCATGGTCAATTCAGTAATTTCCTCACCAGTCATCACCTTCTAAATCCCTTCCAATCCGGATTCCGTCCAGGCCACAGTACAGTCTCTGCTCTGATCAAAGTAACAGATGATATTCGCCTGGGCATGGAAAACAGTCATTTAACAGTGCTGGCGTTGCTAGACTTTAGCAATGCTTTCAGTACTGTTGACTTTGACATCTTACTTGGTGTACTGAGCTCTCTAAACATATCTCCAACAGCGATTGCTTGGTTTCGTAGTTACCTGTTTGGCCGCCGGCAGCGTATACGCGTTGAAGACTCCTTGTCCTCTTGGTGTGATACGACTGCTGGTGTCCCACAGGGTGGCGTTCTTTCTCCTTTACTCTTTGCCGTATTTATAAATACAATCTCTTGTAAACTTGTCTCCTCCTACCACCTTTATGCAGACGATTTACAAATTTACCGCAGTGCCCCATTACCTCGTCTAAACGAAACCATTGGTGTGTTGAACATGGACTTGGAACATATTTGTAAATGGAGCCAAGATTATGGGCTCAAGGTTAATCCTGCCAAGACACAAGTCATAATTATTGGGAGTCCCAGGTATATCGCACGAATCGACTGGTCGCAACTTACCCCTGTTATTTTCGACGGTACTATCTTACCATTTAAAGATAAAGTTAAAGATTTAGGAATTATCATAGATCAGACTCTTTCCTGGAACTCCCAAATTCAAGGAATGAGTCGTAAGATGTTTGCTTCTATTGGCTCCCTACGGAGACTTCGCAATTTCCTTCCAACAACCACCAAAATTGCGCTTGCTCAATCCCTCCTTCTTCCAATATTAGACTATGCTGACGCCAGCTATCTTGACCTTACTGAGGAGCAACTGGATAAACTTGAGCGACTTCAAAATGTCTGTATAAGATTCATATTTGGACTACGCAAATATGATCACGTCTCAGAATTCCGCACTAAGCTCAAGTGGCTCCCAATTCGCCTTCGTCGGAATACTCACGTACTATCTATGTTATACAGTATACTGTTCAGTCCTACTGCCCCTTCCTATCTAAAGGATCGTTTCAAACTCCTTCATGAATCACATTCATTCTCCTTGAGATCGTCACAGAATTTGAAACTACATTGCCCCACTCATTCCACCGACTTCTTTGGGAAATCGTTTGCAGTTCAGGCCGTTAGACTCTGGAATGCCCTTCCAGAGTATCTACTGCATCTTAAAAGTCTGCAGATATTTAAACAGCAATTAAGGGAGCACTATCTGGCAATCAGTCGTGTTAATTAATATACCGTAATTGTCATTGTATATATGTCCGCTATAATATATTTATTATTATGTTTATATTGTATATATTAGTGTATCATACATCTATATAAGTATTATATTTAGTATAGTTAAACTAATAATAGTGTTGTCTTCTTGAGCACACTTTGACCACCAGTTAAAAATTTACTATTTTTATTTATACAAAGGTTGCCTGGAAGAGATCGCGGTATGCGATAAGGCCGCCCAATGTACACTTTATTTTTAAGAATATTTTAGTGTCTGTATCTTTTGTTTGGTGTGCAATAAAGAGTTCATAAATAAATCATTCCAATTGCTGATTTTCGAAAATTTTACCTTATGCTAAACGCTATGCGAATGTAAACGCAGCCTAACATTGCAGCATAGTATAAAGAAGAGGGAGTAGGCTATCTCCGGCCCAATTCACGATATAATTACCTACTGTCTTAGGGTTGTCACTTTTAGCTAAATATTAGGCGCGGCTGTTCGCGCTTCGCTAGCAACCGCATGAACAGCGGCAACGTCAAGTCGCGGTCCCGACTCGCCATGTCGCCGCTAGATGGTACAGGCGGCAACATAGTCTAAGAGCTTGTGTTTAATTTATTTGCTTAGTGCTTTATACAAGTCAGCTTTTTGTTTTTTTTTATTATGCATCATGTAGTATTTTTACACATAAAGGACCACATTTATTTTTAATTAATACAAACATATCTATTGAATCACACATTTATTACAAAATTACAAATTAGCTACAGAAAAATACTTTCTTCGGTTTCGATTATTACGAAACGCCTTGTTATTAAACTTTAATGTGTAATATATCCGCATCCTTATAAATAACTTTTGCAAATATAATTTCGGAAAACATGGGCAGGGCAGTGAAAAATGTAAATCTTTTATTTGTTCATAATTAGACATGCCAATTTTGCAATTTATGTGATCATTTTTAAATGCTTTTTGGAATATCTGCTCCATCCTCTTAATATTTTCAACAAAGTCGTCGGATGGAATCACTAACAAAATTTGGTCTCTAGAATAATTTTTGTAGTGAAGGTACCTAGATTCTGCACTTAAATTGCAAACTTGCTGATTCGCGTTTAAATACGATTTAAGTTGTTCGCAATCCTCGTGACGTTCAATCCACTTTTTCAACAAGGCTCCGCATACGTAAAAAAAAGCATATCAAATTCTATATAGTCTGAACAACTAATATCACGCAATACACTATTTGACTGCAATATTGCAATTACACCCAAACATACAGCAATACGATCTTCTGCGATTATCAGACATTTTGATGATTATATTGATGAATAAAACATTTAGCGGTGCCGAAAAGCCGTGACGCGCGCGCGAACCTTGTGCAGTGTTAGCCCCGACTGGCGCACTGAGAAACGGGTCGAGATTTTGTTAAAGTGTGCGTGCGTCGACACATAGATACAATAGCGCACACATACAAGCCGCGCGCGGTGCGTTTGTATGAAGATAACCTACTTCCCCTCTCTTTATACTATGATTGCAGTGTCTCAGGACTCGAGCCACGTGCTAAAAGACGAAATATTGCATTGCGAGCCTTGAATTTAGTGGAACATAATTGCGAAAGTTTTGGATCAAGATCTCAAGATACACGTGTAAGTTGATGGTCAGATTGTTCAAGCTTTGGAACGTTCAGCACACATGAAAATGTAACAGGAAATATGTACATTATTGCCGTATACGTTGCCGGGTCCTCCCCGTGAAACTATCTATCAAACATAGGCCTCCCTGACCGATCACTCCACCACCTCTCTATACCTATCCCAGCCATCTTTAGTCTAATCAAGAGTCGCCCTATAGGAAAAGCGCCCTGGTGGGGGAAGATTGCGCGTGTCATCAACCAATCGCTTGGAGTAGACCTCCCTTCTCCGCCAATCCACCCCAAAGAGAGAAAATTGACTATTGTGCGGAATATGTTTCGCCCATGATATTGTTGATATTATATGAGATAGCTTGATAAAAAATAGATTTTAATCTATGGCAAAAAAACTTGATTAAATTAATTGTTATTTCGGTGCACGTAATAGGAACCCAATAATTTGGTGTTCCTTCACGCATTTCATAATCATAATGATACTTTATAACAAAGTCACTTTCGTCTGTCCGTCCCTATGTAGGTATGCTTAAATCTTTTAAACTACGTAATGGATTTTGAAGCGGTTCCTTTTAATAGGTATAGTGATTTAAGAGGAAGGTTTTTAGGTATAATACATCCATAATATTGTAGAGAAACACTGATTTAGAGGTTCATCATTGCACCCGTGCGAAGCCGGGGCGGGTCGCTAGTAATAGAATAATTACATGTTGTTTTTTTTAAAGAACGAACTTCTTCATTATGTGTCGCGGGGGCAGTTTACAAACAGGAAATTCACGAACACAACTGACACCTAGACTCAGAGCAAGTGCCTCTGGTTTACACAAAGACACTTGCCCGGCCCCGGAATCGAACCCGGACCCCATGATTCAAAGGCGGTGCATCAAACCACTAGACCAACAAGGCAGTGTTAATTTTGTAGTTAGGATGCGACTCTCAATCCGTAGCCTGATTACCAATTAACACACATCTATTACACAATATGTCCTCAGCTATACAATGGTATCAAGGTAACTGGATCCTGCTGATATTCAAAAGAATTGATAGACAAGTACCGCTATTTCTTATAAGAATTAAATGTAACTATAAACACGTATAGGAACTATGAATACGGATACTGGGTAATCCCTAAAGCGCGGTAACATGTTATTAAACGGTTAATTTTTAGCTGTAAGCCATCTTATCGATTACCATATGTGTCAATCTGCATTGAAATTCGATGTGAACAATCGATAGTCGATTTTTTTATCTTTAAATTCTAAATATGATGACTCACTTGGCCTAGAAACGGACAGAAAACGACAGTTCAAACACTGTGTTTTAAACTTACTTGACTGACGCTAATAACATTGATTAAAAAATTATAAAATTAATATGATATGTATTATAAGGATTTTTATATAACTTTCAACCTCTAAAAGAATTATAGAATTCATTTTTAAATAGGCGTATATATATTTACTAGTGGCCCGCCCCGGCTTCGCCCATGCAAGCTATCTATTAAAAAAAAACGCTTCAAAATCCGTTGCGTAGTTTTAAAGATTTATGCATACATAGGGACGGACAGAAGAATGCGACTTTGTTTTATACTATGTAGTGATAGTGAAGTGATTAGCAGTAGGTATGTTCAAGATTTTCTTCCGTTTTGGTTTCGCAGGAGAAATACTTAATGCCTCTTGGGGGTGTGGTCAGCGGTTTTGTGGGACTCCGGAAAACTCTACTACCCACTAAAACCCAAGAGGTATACCTTCACATGTTTCGTTTGGGACGCCCTAAGATCCCCGACGAGTTGCGTGTAGCGCAAGGCATCTTATGTAACTTCTCAGTCAATAACGGTTTTATCGGCGGTTGGTCCCTTGACCTACCACTGGTCTCTACCCTAGGTAGAGGGTGGGCGTAACGTCACAACTTTTCCCCGGTGTCCGTCCGCGGCGCGGGTCAGCTAGAGCTCAGTTATTATAGTTAAAATTTTGAGCACAATTGCTTGATAATTGGTTATCCATATTATAAATTACATGCAATCAAAATAATTATTTTTGTTGTGTTTTAAATTTCGTTTCAGTTTCCTGATGCGGAACATATTATCAAATAAATTATTTGTATATATATATAGTGTGATGTCATTAAATAATTGGGTTCTTAGAAAATACAAAAATAATCATAATATGTCATCATCATCATCATCATTTTCAGCCAAAGGACGTCCACTGCTGGACATAGGCCTCCCCCAAGGATTTCCACAAAGGCCGGTCCTGGGCCGCCCGCATCCACTGCTTTCCGGCGATCTTAACCAGGTCGTCGGTCCACCGTGTGGGAGGCCTACCAGCACTGCGCCTTCCGGAACGCGGTCGCCACTCGAGGACTTTTCTGCCCCATCGGGCGTCGGTCCTGCGAGCTATGTGCCCTGCCCACTGCCACTTAAGTTTGGCAATCCGGTGGGCTATGTCGGTGACCCTGGTTTTCCTGCGTATCTCCTCATTTCTGATTCGATCTCGCAGGGAAACTCCGAGCATAGCCCTCTCCATTGCCCTTTGGGTGACTTTGAGCCTTCTGATGGAGCCCATAGTGAGCGACCACGTCTCTGTTCCATATGTCATCACTGGCAACACACATTGGTTGAAGACTTTTGTCTTCAGACACTGCGGTATTGTGGACGAGAAGATCTTTCGCAGCTTCCCGAACGCTGCCCAGCCGAGTTGGATCCGACGATTGACCTCTTTCTCGAAGTTGGACTTACCTAACTGGACAGTGTGTCCCAGGTAAATGTAATGGTCAACAACTTCGAGGGTAGAACCTCCGATGTTAACAGGAGTGGCTTGAACATGGATATTAGACATGATCTTCGTCTTCTCCATGTTCATCTTAAGGCCGACTCGTTCGGAGGCTCCACAGAGGCCATCGAGCATCGTAGTGAGGCCCTCCATGGTCTCAGCCATTACGACTATGTCGTCAGCGAATCGAAGGTGAGTGATGTACTCGCCGTTCACGTTAATGCCCAGCCCTTTCCAGTCCAGAACCTTGAAAACATCTTCCAGTGCAGCGGAGAACAGTTTCGGAGAGATAACGTCTCCCTGTCTAACACCTCGCTGCAACTGGATCGGTTTCGAGGTCTGGTCCTGGAGTCGGACTGACATGGTGGCGTTTTCATACAAGCACTTTAACACTTCGATGTACCGATAGTCGGCTTGGCACCTCTGGAGAGCCTGCAATACTGCCCACGTCTCGATCGAATCGAAGGCTTTCTCGTAGTCCACGAACGCCAGACAAAGTGGCAGGTTATACTCCTCGGTCTTCTGTATAACCTGCCGTAGCGTTAAAATATGGTCTACGGTACTGAAGCCTTTTCGGAAACCGGCTTGTTCGGGAGGCTGGGAATCGTCAAGCCTGCACGCGAGTCGATTCGTGATGACCCTCGAGAACAACTTGTAGACATGGCTCAGAAGTGAGATGGGTCTGTAGTTCTTCAATAAGGTGTTATCTCCCTTCTTGAAGAACAGCACCACCACACTTCTGTTCCATGCCTTTGGCGTTCGTCCTTCGAGTATGACGGAATTGAATAACTTCTGAAGGGCCCTAAGGATCGGTTCTCCACCCGCCTTCAGAAGTTCTGCGGTAATTCCGTCATCACCCGCCGCCTTGTTGTTTTTAAGTTGCTCGAGAGCCATCCCGATCTCACACAGGCTGACGTCCGGGAGGTCTTCTGTGTAGTGCCGGGTTAATCTAGCTCGTGGGTCGTCTGCTAGATTTATGACGGGTTCCTGTGTAGACTTGTACAGTTGTCCATAGAAACTCTCGACCTCACCCAAAATCTCGGACTTCGACGTGACGATCCTGCCGTCATCAGTCTTCAGCCTGACGAGCTGGCTTTGCCCAATAGACAGATCCCTGGCAAAAACCTTGGAGCCCCTGTTACGTTCAATAGCCTCTTCAACACGATTCGTGTTGAATCGGCGTATATCACGCTTCAGGGACTTTGATATCTGTCTATTGAGCATCCGAAGCTGCGTCGCATCATCTGTAGACTGCAGAACCATTTTCCGTCGCTCGTCCATGAGATTTAGGGTGAGGTCCGAGAGCTTTTTGGCCGTTTTCAGGCGTTGGGTCTCACAGAACTTCGACCCAACTTTGCGGACAGTCTCCACGAACCCGTCATTATAATCGTCCACGTCAACGCCTAGGCTTATAAAGCGGTTTTGCAGTTCGAGCTGAAAGCTCTCCGGGTTTTGAATTTGAACCGGCACGGGACGCAGCGTAGACCTCACCAGGCGCGACCTTTCAAGCTTAACGTCGATATTCAATGTGCCTCGTACTAAGCGGTGATCGCTTCCGGTTTTGACCATATTGATCACGGAGACATCATTGAATATGTGCTTTTCCGTCGACATGATGAAGTCTATCTCGTTTTTTGTGGTGTCATCCGGACTCAACCAGGTCCATTTCCTCTGTTCTGGTTTTTTGTAAAAGGAATTCATCATATAGAGTCCCTCCTTCTCCAGAAAACCAGCCAAAGTCTGGCCCCGTTGGTTCCGGTGTCCAAACCCAAATTGCCCCACTTGCAGCTCATATCCGCTCCGCTTGCCCAGTTTCGCGTTAAAATCCCCCATGACAACGGTGTAGTGCGTTCTAGAGCCATGTATGGCCGAGGAAATGTCCTCATACATTGTCTCCACCGCTTCGTCGGGGCGTGCCGAGGTCGGTGCGTATACCTGTATGACCTTCAGCGAATAACGCTTGGTTATTCTGAGTATAAGGTACGCCACCCTGGTCGACACACTCTCGATTTTAACAACGTTGTTCACAAGGGACTTGTGGACGATAAACCCAACACCACCTTGGGACTGTTGGTCGCCCTCCCGGAAGTAGAGCAAGTTGCCGGATTTGAGGGTTATCGTGTCCTCTCCCTCTCTTCGGACTTCAGACAACCCCACTATATCCCATCGCAACTTGCTCAACTCTTCCTCGAGTTCTACGATCTTCTCGTCAGTCCGCAGTGTCCGTGTGTTATATGTTGCCAGGTGCAGCCGTCGTTTTTTGTGATAGCCGGATCTCTGCCGGAGATTGTTCGCACCCCCTGCCCCACCGTTACCTTGGCTGCTACCGTGGCCGAAGGAATAGTGGGGCTGCCGGGGACTGGGGGCCGTTTTCCTGTTTGTATCCATTCATTTATGGGGGGGGGGGGTTTGCCATAATCGCCACGCTTGGCAGGCGGGTTGGCGATCGCAGTGATGGATGGTGTGTTTTGAACAGAGCGTCGCTGCTGCCCAACGTCTGTTGTCCCTTAGTCGCCTTCTACGACACCCACGGGAAGATATGGGGTGGTAGTATTCTTACTCCGCTACCACACAGAATCATAATATGTAATATATTATAATACAAGCGACCCGGCCCGGCTTCGCGAGGGTCCAATTATGTATATATTGTACCTAAAAACATTCCTCTTAAACCCTATCTTTTAAAAAAAGCACTTCAAATAGTTTTAGTTTTAGTTCCTTGTAATTTTGTGACATTCTGAATATACCAGGTACAATCAATCACCGATCAGTCAAGACAAGTGGTAATGTATGTATATTTTTGGCTCAAACTAAAAATATACTACAATAATTAACGCGTAACGAAAGCCGTTATGAAACAGGTCTCAAAACCAGTGCATTGATTCTATTAATAAACCAAATGCTACATATCACAATCAATCCACTTTGCAGTTGCTTAACTACGTTTAATTATAACTGTGTTGATAACCCTAGAAATATGTAGGCTTCGACAATGAGTACGTTTAGCATTAATGTTATGTCTTAGGCTCTACACATAATGTGAAACCTCTTTTATTCAACTCTTTTTAACAATAAAGAAAAAAATATATAATTAAAAACTTATCTCATGTATTTAAAATTATTTAATTTTGGAACGCTTTGCAGCTGATGTGGAAATGGGACCACGACTGCAGTTGATAGCGTGTGCTTATCTAATTTAAAAAAATCTCGTATCACGGTGTTTGTTATTGTACTCCTCCGAAATGGCTCGACCGATTTTCGTGAAATTTTGTGTGCGTATCGGATAGGTTGCGGATCGGACAACATCTATTTTGAATCCCCCTTAATATTAAGGGTGTAAAGGGACCGATTCACATTCCATCGCGAACCAAGAAATTTGGCAACTCGTTTCCTTGTCGCACCTCACGAGCATGGAACTCCCTCCCTGCACACGTATTTCCACCCACCTACAATATAGGGTCTTTCAACCGGCAGGGCAAGGATGGCTAGTGCTAGTACGTATAGTTTAGCACTAGGTATCCCCACTTCGAGACTGCATTTCCACTTAACATCGGCGGAATGCAGTCATCTGCCTGCTCTTACATACAAAAAAAAAATACCCTGCGTCCGCCAGTCTCGCCAGCGTAGACATGGAGCGCAATTAGCTGACAGTGCCACGCTGGCCAGACCAGTTGGCACAGGGTTACCAATGGAGTTTTCTTTCATTTGCAGCTAAGTTTTCGGTCTTATGATTGTCTTCTGTCGGCTCTTAAGCCATCCTCAGAATGGAATGATGTGGTGACACCATTTATTCTTAATCCGTCAGCATACGGGCAGCTTAAAGATACATTTAAATCCCAACTTTTCATTTACTTATTGGATTTGGTTTATTGGTCTTAGTAATCAGAACGTATCGCCGTATTAATTACAAGTCCAGGATCATTATAAGTTACACTGTTGCGATCTCTCATAACCTTGTCAGCCGGTGTGCACTATGGTACTTCACGCAGTGTACTAGTACTCAGTACTGTATACAATATTTATAACTATATTAATACTATTCCGCCCATACATGACCCACTGTTGAGTCGGACTTCCGGCCATGGAGGATAATTAGCCTACTGTGCCACGCTGGCTGGACATTTTGGCACAGGGTTTCGTATCAAGTTTTCCTAACGGCTAGGTTTTCAGCCACATCATTTCCTTTTGTTGGCTTTTATTTTTTACTAGCGACCCGCCCCGACTTCGCACGGGTGCAATGATGAACATCAAAAGTTATTAGTGTTCCTCTATAATATTATGCACGTATTATACTTATAAACATTCCTCTCGAATCAGTCTATCTATTAAAAAACCGCTTCAAAATCCGTTGCGTAGTTTTAAAGATTTAAGCATACATAGGGACAGCGACATTGTTTTATAATATGTAGTGATAGTAATAGTGATTTTATTTTTATTTATAAACTCTTATTTCACATTAGAATAAGAAAGATGCAGAAAATAGAAATATTCTTAACGTAAAGTGTACATTGGGCGGCCTTATCGCATACCGCGGTCTCTTCCAGGCAACCAAAACTACATCCTCAGGATGAAATAAGGAATCCGGAAACCACATGACATTACCTGTTCTAAGCCGGTCACCACATCGAGAAATCCAACATCTTCCTTAATTTTTGTATATTTTATTGTTTTGTTAGAAATCTCCCATTTCATAATTTCAGCCAAAAGACGTCCACTGCTGGACACAGGCCTCCCCCAAGGATTTCCACAAAGGCAGGTCCTGGGCCACCCGCATCTACTGCTTTCCGGCGACCTTAACCAGGTCGTCGGTCCACCGTGTGGGAGGCCTACCAGCACTGCGCCCTTCGGAACGCGGTCGCCACTCGAGGACTTTTCTGCCCCATCGGGCGTCGGTCCGGCGAGGTATGTGCCCTGCCCATTGCCGGATGGTAGCTAGCTGGGTGGACCATTAAATCCTACCACCTATTATCTGAGTTCTCTCAAGGCTTTTGAGGGTGTGTTTGTTTATTTCGCTATTCATACATATTTCTTCATATTATCTTCACCAGTAGGCCAATTGCTTAAAAAAAGGATTTAAAAGAGTAGTTACTCACTCTAGATCGTAAATTGCAGTGGAAGCCTCACATTGCAAGTCTTACGGGGAAGCTTAGTTCAGCCGTCTACGCTGTAAGACAGGTTAGGAGACTCACTGACGAAGACACGGCAAAACTCGTTTACTTTGGTTACTTCCATAGCGTTATGTCGTATGGGATCCTACTCTGGGGTAATGCTGCTGATATACAAAACATATGTATTGTACAGAAGGGCGCGTTATGTACAATTTATAATTTAGGACCTAGAGAATCACTGAGAGAACGCTTTAAAGATATAGGGATTTTAACTGTAGCGTCACAGTATATTCTTTCAAATCTAATTTTTGTTATACAAAATTATAGTTAGTACTTAGCTTTAAAAAAAAAGCTAGTTACACCATTCCACCGGCTACAAAAAGCATATGGTTCTTTTGTAGGTCTCGGAATTCGCCTGTTCAACAAATTACCGGAAGCAGTTTTGGATTGGTCGTTCGAGAAATTTAAATGTTACGTTAATTCCGGTTTAATTAAAAAAGCGTACTATCAAGTTAATGACTATCTAACAGATAGTGACGCATGTGAGTAACGTCGGCTATGTTATGGTCTAGCTCTGATCTTTCAGCCATTACACTAGTGAAGTTTTGTAAACAGTATGTGAGTGCAGTTTCAGCACGCACCATGTAATTTGTGTAATGTCACTCTAATTTTATTTTCTATATTTTAATATGCTACATGTTTATGCGTGTTATTGCTTTCACTAATCTGTCAGCCTTGTTTGTACCACCATCATTGTAACCCTATTATTTAAAAGAGCAACCATGGAGTTTCTTGCCGGCTCTTCTCTATGGAATAATAATAATAAATATCCTTGGACATTTCACACAACGCCATCTCGTCCCAAGCTAAGCAACTTAATGCTTGTGTTATGGTAACGAGATGGATGATAAACTACTTATATACATTTTTTTTTTTTTGTAAATACATACATATTATAGATAGAAATGACACCCAGACTCCGAGCCAGTGCCTCTGGTTTAGACAAAGACACTGGCCCGACCCCGGAATCGAACCCGGGACCCGTTGATCCAAAGGCGGCACATCTGACCACTAGACCAACGAGGCAGTGGAATGGCATTCCGAACCAGTGGTAAAAGCTAAATTATTAATTTTATTTTTTCTCTTAAAATCTTTGACTACTTGAAAGCATTCGCAAAAATTTATTCGAATAAAAAATATTTTGATTTTGATTTTTGACTACCAATCTGTCCTTGTGTCTATACGGTTTTTGCAACCTATTTAATCCGATGTAAGCGAAAAGAAACGAAATCTTTGGGATTATAATTGATTAAATATTAATAACACCTATGTCCAGCAGTGGACGTCTTTTGGCTGAAATGATGATGATGATGAATAACACCTAGATAGGAAAGGATGCGATAGTTTTATGAATAAAAAAAACATACCTACGATTGCGATCGCGTGCAAGTTTCCACAGACCTCCGTAGATTAGGGTATGTCTGATCACGTGCGTACGTAGTCCGTATGGTCATGGATTTAAATTACATAGTGACACCACCCCATTCCATCCTGTGGGTGTCGTAAGAGCCGAAAAAAAGAAATAATAAGGCCCAGCCAGCCGAAAACCCAGCCGCAAGAGAAGGAAACCTTGATACGAAACCCCGTGCCAACCCGTCTGGCCAGCGTGGTGTAGTAGGCTAAATACCCTCCCTGTGATGAGGAGGCCTGACTCAGCAATGGTTATTTATGGGCTGGGTAGTAGTAGTGGTTAACAGTACACTAAGACAAGGTCATAAATTAAAATTTGTAAGGTTAAATGTCCACGTTTTAACCAGTTCAAAAACATACTTAAGAAAGTTTGTTAAGAATAATAATATTACCGGACATAATTCCACTTGCTGATTTAAAAAAAAATGCCTTTTGATAAACGGTATATGAATGTAAACGCAGCCTAACATTGAAAAATCGCAGGACTAGATCCACGTGCTAAAAGACGAAATATTGCATTGCGAGCCTTGAATTTAGTGGAACATAATTGCGAAAGTTTTGGGTCAAGATCTTAAGATACACGTGTAAGTTGATGGTCAGATTGTTCAAGCTTTGGAACGTTCAGCACACATGAAAATGTAACAGCAAATTTAATACCTATGTACATTATTTCGTACAGGTTTTAACGAGAAACCTTGCCTGATAAACTGTTTCTGTAAACTGTGATCAGCAGGTTATGTCAACTTAGGTTATCTTGTCATACCCCTCGACTGTGGTACCACCTTGCTGTGGTAAGGGGGCTTGCGTGCTTTTAGGATCCGTTGGGACCTCCTCAGGTTTACGGGGAGAGGCGACATGTGGTGGGTTTTGGCTCAGGGGACTCCTCAGCCTTCAGCGTTACCTCGGAAGGCGTCAACAGCCGCGACACGTGGTGCAACAGTGGCTGCCGACATAACTAAGTGACAGCGGGGCCAAGGCTCATCAGGGTCGCAGCTCATGTTTTTTTTATCAATTACTTGATGGATAGCAACGCCAGGGTCTAAGATGGGGTAGGCAATTCAAGGAAATGCCCTGTCTAGCACCGGCTCTCACATACACACGACGGAACACAGTAAAACTGCTTGGCGCTTGACTTAGATGTGAGGGTGCTGGGTGCTGGGTTTTGATGACTTTTACAACACGCGTTTTTTCCCAGCGTGCGGTGGGGAAGTTTTATATTCTGACCCGTACCCTGGCCTTGTGTCAAGGGACACCGTTGGTTTTCGTGGGTAGGTTGGTGCGCAAATAACTGTCTTCCCGTACCCCGGAGTCCCACTTAATCCAACTGGCGATTAGCGACAGGGTATCCAGGAGGAAATCCAACGTTAAAAAAAAAACAACGAGATACTTGTCATTCAATAAACTATTATTCTATAACTACCTGCCTGGCAAACCTTGTTTTGTCTATGTTCGGAATCGCTAGCGAAGCCAAGGTTGCGATTCAAAAATTAAAATCACTTTAGCATAGATCCTTAGACATTTTTGTTTGGTAATTATTAAGAAATTATACATTAAACTGTCTGTGTGGTGACGGATTCCATCCTGAGGGTGTCGTAAGAGCCGACAAAAGGAAATGACAAGGCCGATAACCTAGGAAGAGAAGGAAATTTTGATACGAAACACAGGCACAGTAGGGTAATTACCCTCCTTGTAAATGAAGGAGGTCGGACTCAGCAGCGGGTCATTTATGGGCTGAGTATAGTTCAGTTTAGTATACGTCCAGCAGTGGACGTCTTTTGGCTGAAATGATGATGATGATGATATTTTGTAATTGGCTTTCTACCTAAGGCAGAAGGATTTGCAAATGATGTAAGGTGGGACTTAATTATGGGACTTAATCCATTTTGTACACGATCTCGCATTATCTCAAAACTTGTTCCAAAATTACAATAGTAACTAATCCAAATTCGCAACTAATATTACAATGATAGTGTTACCTGTCTGTTGAAATTTGTTATCTGTTGAATATTGGCTGGAGAAAGTCATATGTCCTTTGCTAAAATATAGATGGAGTGGTTGAAATAATAGACGATCTTTGTTATGAAAATGGGTATTTAATTCCGGGTCACTATTCTCGCGGGCAAAGCCTATGGTAGAGACTAGTATAATGATAACATGTGTTGTAGCCAAGTCGTAATTTTTTATTTGACTGGAATAATTCAATTGTCTGTGTGTAGCAAAAATACAGTGTGTAACAAAAACCCTATAAAAGAAGCAATACAGATATTATGTGCTAAATTGCTTCCAAAAAGATTTTTGTTAGATACTACTTCTCAAAGTCACCCAAAGGGCAATGGAGATGCTCGGATTTTCCCTGCGAGATCGAAACAGAAATGAGGAGATACGCAGCAAACCGGGGTGACCGACATAGCCCACAGAATTGCCAAACTTAAGTGGCAGTGGGCAGGGCACATAGCGCGCAGGACCTACGCCCGATGGGGCAGTAAAGTCCTTGAGTGGCGACTTGTCTTCATTTACTTCACATAATTCTTGGGGCTTGCTCGCTAAACCAGATGGATGGTCACCAGCACCTTACAACATTCCGTGTGGTGACAGATTACATACATAGCCCTATTTCTTCCTGCGGGTGTCGTAAAAGCTGACAAAAGGAAACGTTAGGGCCGATAACCAGGCCTCAAGAGAGGGAAAACTTGATACGGAGCCCTATGCCACCCATCTGGCCGGCGTGGCATAGAAGGCTAATTACCCTCCATGTAGTTGAATGCGGCCCGACTCAGTAGTGGAACATTTTTGGGCTGAGAAGTAATCATCATCATCATCATTTCAGCCAAAAGACGTCCACTGCTGGACATAGGCCTCCCCAAGGATTTGCACGAAGTCCGGTCCTGAGCCGCCCATCGCTTTAAGGCGACCTAAACCAAGTCGGCCCACAGTGTGGGGGGCCTACCAGCACTGCGCTTTCCGGAACGCGTTCGCCACTCAAGGAGTTTTAAGCCCAATGGGGCGTTGGTCCAGCGCGCTATGTGCCCTGCCTACTGCCACTTAAGTTTGGAAATCCTGTGGGCTATGCACCGACACAGGTTGTTACCCCTGGTTAGCCTGCGTATGTCCTCGTTTCTGATCCGGTTCCGAGAAACTCCGGAAAATCTCCATTGCCCTTTGGGGCCCCAAAGGCAATGGAGAGTATACAGGACTATTTAAAATTAAACCTCAAATTATATCTATATTTTTTCTATGTCATGATCAATTCTGAGTTAAACTGTCATGTGACATTCCATAGACATTTGATTGTAATTAGTTCTATATAACAATTCCGTTGGGTGACGAATTTTGGAATATATCATGTTGCCATCCCATTCCACCCTGAGGGTGTCGTAAGATCCGACTAAAGAAAATTAAACAGCGGAAAAGCTAGCCGCAAGAGAAGAAAATCTTGATATGAAACCCTGTGCCAACCTGTCTGGCCGGCGTGGAATAGTAGGCTTATTACCCTCCATGTAACTGGAGAGGGCCCGACTCAGCAGTGGGTCTTTTACGGGTCTTGCAGTAAGTTGTACAATGTTGTTTGCCGGGAAGAAATCGCTAAATGAACATTGTCCATTTTCTACTTTTAAGTCTGTTCTTTTGTGTTATATCATTTGTGCAAAGAACTTAACAATGCAAATAAAATACCAAAGAATAAATAAATTTATAGATTTTTTACTGTATGTGTGAGCTAGAATATTTTTTACTAGGTATATAGTCTTTTTGTTATAAAACTTGTAAAAAGATTTTGGTATTATTATTAAAAAAAAATGATACCAATTATGTACTGGAAGCAACAAAAAATCGCTAAAACCTGTTTGTTTAAGGATCGTAAAATTATAGAGGACGACCTTAGAGTCTGGTTAGGTAATTGTGTCCGGTCTGACCCGAATTTTTGTAGAGGTTTGTGGGACTTAGTCATGCACCCCTGGATGAAGTGAGAGGATGGAGAGATGAAGTTTTTTGTTTCACTGGGGAAATGTTTTATTCATATCGCTGGCGATTTTAAGGGACTCCGGAAGCTACTCGTCTACCCACCAAAACACGCTTGGGGCGCCACATTCCACTGTGACGCCCCGACGAGGTGCCCGCGTACCGGGGAAGCGACTATCAGTCCCGGGCAACTGGGACGCACTCAGTCAGTGAGGCTTTCGTCGGTGGCAGGTCAACCGACCCACCACCGGCCATTCCCCCTACACACTAATAGGACCGCTGGTGTTCAGTCTCAGTTCAGTCTAAATTGGAGTATATTTAGGCTGCCTATGCGCATTTGGTATATCTGTCCACTATCTCTGGCTCAATCTGACTGGAATTACACTACGCCTAATCCTGGGTACCCCTTCCTGACTGACCCACTGACCAGCGTATTTATTTCATCATCAGCCCATAAATGACCCACTACTGATTCGGGCCTCCTCGAAACTCATGGAGGGAAATTAGTCTGCTGTATTTTATTTTTCAAGTTCTGCCATGTAATTTCCTTCAGTCGGTCCTTACTAGGGAAATCGTTGGGCTCTGTTCCCGGGAAATCAAGCTCGAGAAATTATGTACGTTTGTTTATATTCTAATATACGTCCATGATTCTAATTATCATGCGATAAATGGTGCTATGATTCTAATTTAATTATAATTTACATTTACTTTCTACCTGAGTTTAAAATATTAAAGTTTTCTTTTGTGTTTTATAGAATCTATTTTGTTTACAAGATTTAAGTTGATTTATTTTTTATATAACGAGCCAAATATTGGGCTGTGATTGTAATTTTATTTTAAGTTGAGATATTAACATTTTCTTTTATGTTCATTTTTTGTTTATTTTAATAGCAGCTACTTTTGCTTATAAGTTCTAAATAACCAGCCAAAAATGGTGCTGCCATTATAATTATGAGTATAAATAAAAAAAAATCTGACTTTAAAAAAATAAATATTCATATGATTAATGTTTTTGAATAAAAGCGATAAAAGTTTTATAATTAATTTGATACTTTTATTTGAGAGGAAAACCACTGAATTTTTGACGTAATTGGAACGAAATAATATGACAAAACGTACGTAAATGTAAATTTCTCGACAACCCGAGAAGCCTCGAGAATTCTCGAGACCCGAGAAATTGAAAAGCTCGAGAAACCATGAACCCTAGTCCTTACGACACCCTCAGGCCGGAATGGCATTATGACATGACATTATGTATTCTAAATCCGTCACCACACATAAAATACTTATAATTTATTGCAGAATGTCAGATACCTACCTTCATTTGTGTCTATCATTGTATTAGATTAAGGACAATCAATAAACTAGTAAGTAGTAACGTTAGTTAGTTTGTTCTTGACATTTTGGTTAAAGACAAGTTAGAAATATGTCCAATCACGAGCGTTGCGAAGTTTTGTTTATGTATCTATGTTAATTTATCTATGTTAATTTAATCTTGTTTTATCTAATCTAGAAGTAATTAATTGTGCACAAATAAATATAACTGGAGTTGAAATTTAGCACGCGGCTTCAGCCATTTGCAATTAGAACCTGTGTCTATTTATATTTTCTAGGAAAAATACCAAATATGGAATACCATTTTGTTTTCTAGGTATAACATAAATTAAACATCTTCTTATGGTAATTATTAACAATCATATATAGTCCAACTTCGAGAAAGAGGTTAATCGTCGGATCCAACTCGGCTGGGCAGCGTTCGGGAAGCTGCGAAAGATCTTCTCGTCCACAATACCGCAGTGTCTGAAGGCAAAAGTCTTTAACCAATGTGTGTTGCTAGTGATGACATATGGAACAGAGACGTGGTCGCTCACTCTGGGCTCCATCAGAAGGCTCAAAGTCACCCAAAGGGCAATGGAGAGGGCTATGCTCGGAGTTTCCCTACGAGATCGAATCAGAAATGATGAGATACGCAGGAAAACAAGGGTCACCGACATAGCCCACCGGATTGCTAAACTTAAGTGGCAGTAGGCAGGGCACATAGCGCGACAAGTCCTGGAGTGGCGACCGCGTTCTGGAAGGCGCAGTGCTGGTAGGCCTCCCACACAGTGGACCGACGACCTGGTTAAGGTCGCCGGAAAGGAGTGGATGCGGGCGGCCCAGGACCGGCCTTTGTGGAGATCCTTGGGGGAGGCCTATGTCCAGCAGTGGACGTCTTTTTATACATACATATATTTGCGCTTAAGTCTAAAACAATTTTATGTTATATTAATTACTTTGAGGTTCTAAAATAAATATAAAACTAAATATATAACGGAAGGTAACTTTATAAGAATATAGATATATGGAATAGATATATGGTATAGATTATCTATCACATATATGACTCTTTGAAACCATTGACATAATTTATGAAAACGAGGCTTCATAATCTTCTATTAGATAAAAATGAATCACGAATGTGTTGGGAAGCGCATAACTCAACAACGCCTGGACCAATTAGGCCAATTTTTTTTTTAAATGTTCGTTGAATTTCAAGAATGGTTCTTAGGGGCTGTCCATTAATCACGTGATGTTTTATTAACATTTTTTAACCCCTCCCTCCCCCTTGGTGATACGTGGTGAGGTTTAAGACTAAATAAAATCACCCCCCATCAAAAATCACGTGTATTTTTTTGTACCTACAAAGAAGCATAAACACGCGGTTTTCGGTTCAGAAATGACACGTTTGACGAAAAATTAAATACACGTGATACCTTACTATGGGGACTCCTTGGTGATGTTTCGTGATTTTTGCCGCAACCCTCCCTCCCCTTTTCGAACCTCACGTGATTAATGGACAGCCCCTTACGGCGAGAAAAAATCGCATAATTGCCGGAAAAACCCTAGAAACTGCCTTTTTCTTTTTCCCATACAAACGTTTTCTAACTAAAACGTAGAGTCAATATCATTATTATTATATATAACTAGCGGTGCGATGTTACCCGCGGTTAATGTCGTACGGCGGGGGACGCCGCGGAGTGAAGCTAGTAAATATTAAAATTATTCACCACCGTATATGTAATATAAAATATTAATAAATTTCATTTACGTAAATTTGTAGCTAGGTATTCATCCTTCTTTTTGTGAACTAGTCGTTAATCAATGTATTCATTATCATTACCAACATTAACTTTAAATTACCTCTACCGAAAATATTTTATTAATATGTGTCAATGCCTTTTGGAAATGAATCTAGCTCATACACCAAAATGTTTAACACTACAGTATGTTTGCTGTTACATTGTCCTTAAAAATAATCGTGAGCTGCCAACTACTACTAAGCCCATGAATTACCCACTGCTGAGTCGGGCCTCGACTATAATTAGCCAACTGTGCCACGCCGGCAGACGCATTGACACAGGGTTTTGTTTCATGTGTTCCTTTTCATGCGGCTAGCTTTTTGGCTTTGTCATTTTCTATTGTCGGGTCTCACAACACTCTTGGGATGAAATCGAATGATGACACTATTTATTTCAAATCCAACCCCAGACGGACTTAGACTTAGAGCTGCCAACGCAGTATGCTAAATATAAAAAAAAACTAACAATTCCGAGAGCGATCGGCTCTAAACCAGAGATTCCCAAACTTTTATTCTCACAGACCTCTTTCAAAATTTTGCTGGTGTTGATGGACCCCCTGCGGTTCCATTTCCACTTTAATCAATAAAAATGATAATAAAAGTATTGTAAGATTTAGATGTTACTGGTCAAATTTGCGTTGCTTTGCAGCCGAGTTCCAACCATATAGTAAAAGATTTCGATTTAATTGATTGCGCTGTGAGTGAATCTCAAAAAAGATAAGTAGCGCAAATAAAAAAGTGATTCCATCAAATGTTTTTACAAGTTAGATGCAGAGGCTCTTTAAACATTATCTGCCTACATTGAGAGGTGCAGGATAATTTCATACCAATTCATATTCAATTTCCCATAGGTACTTAAAGTTGATTTATAGAAGGAGTGCAGAATGCTAAATAAAAGGTTTTATTGAAATAACTAACTATATGCATAAAATTACAATAAATCAATAAAAAACAGACACACGCGAATATTTTCTTTTGTTTATTGTTTATTGTTAATCTGTCGTCTGTGGTCAAATTGAGAATAGAACTATAATTTAAATTAATTATAGCGGAATTTCGACCACTGGTACAAATTAATACTCATGACAGATATCGTGGTTAAGTACTTAAAGAGCATTCATTATTTAAGAACGAATCCTAAGGGTCAGCGCCTACCAGCGGAGTGGCGGCGAAGAGGCTATTTCAGTAACAATTAAATTTCAACCTAAAGCACTTCAGAATACAACTGTATTTGATACAACTAAATACACTGACGGCGAGCGACGCGCGGCGAGCGTATTCTAAATACGGATGTATTCTGGAGCATTTAGGTTGAATTTAAATTGTTACTTATTTAGTCTCTTCGCCGCCACTCCGTTGACCCTAAGCCGGCTCTACACTCGCGCCGCGAACTGCCGCGATAGCCCGCGACATCTGCGAATCACGAGTGTAGATGTTGTTCACGCCTTCTCGTTCGCGCTTCGCACCGTTCCCCGATCAGTGTCGGTTGTCGGTCAATGGATTTGCTTTAGAAATCGCGTCGTCGTCGTCCATCATAGTCGCGAACACGCGGAATTCTCGGCGCGACGTCACGCGTGAGTTTAGAGCCGGCATTATACAAATCTTTGTCTAAAAATAATATATATACCTAATAGTAGCTACTTAGTTAAATAATTTATTAAGACGCCTTATATTTGTCTAAGAAGTAAAAGGCTTATTAATATTATTTATTATGTAATTATGCGCAGTTTAAAACAATTAAAAAACCACTAATTAAGCTTTTCCTAAAATAGACATGCTATAAAAAACCGTTATCTATGCATCAAATGTCAAATTTGGAAGCCATAGATAACAATCTATGTTGTTATGCATATATTATCTGTAACCTATTTTATTTATAAATAGCTGTTTCCCATCAAGCTTGGATCGCGTAGTTCCAGTTAGCGGTCCCAGTACCGACCACCACCACCTCATTCTATCCTTAGGGTGTCGTAAGAGCCGACAAAAGGTAATGACAGGGCTGATAACTAAGCTGCAAGAGAAGAAAACTTGATACAAACCGTCTGGTTAGCATGCCACAGTAGGCTAATTACCCTCCATTTAACTGGAGGAGGCCTGACTCTGTAGTGGGTTCAGAAGCCATCCATGGGCTCAGAAGCAGTACTAGTAAGCGACCCTGCGCCCGAGGGGCGGCTGAATGCTTTAAGGTGAATGTTCCAGGGTAGCCCGCGAAATTCAAATTTTCGTACGTTTTTTGCAATTTGCAGGTCAGTGCTAGCATAAAGGTGCAAAAATGACTTTGAGCTTGTAAAAGTTTTTCTTGCACCTTTATGACCTTGGAGGGTTGTATTGATGAGTTTGATGATTATAATTCTATAACTACATACGTCTTACAGCCGCGAATAACATTTTAATCAACATACAACCTAGCACTGACCTGCAAATTGCAAAAAACGTAAGAAAATTTGAATTTCGTGGGCTACCCTGGAACATTCACCTTACGCGTTTCCCTAGCGCCACCAAAAAGTGGTATCTGTATTTTGATTAACATAAAATCTAATTATAACACATAATGAATATTCAATGTTAATTGGGACAAGTCTGTTTTTATTTAATACCGCATGTCCAATTTAGTCAGCCATTTACAAATCTGTTACATTCATCATCATCATTTCAGCCAAAAGACGTCCACTGCTGGACATAGGCCTCCCCCAAGGATTTCCACAAAGGCCGGTCCTGGGCCGCCCGCATCCACTGCTTTCCGGCGATCTTAACCAGGTCGTCGGTCCACCGTGTGGGAGGCCTACCAGCACTGCGCCTTCCGGAACGCGGTCGCTACTCGAGGACTTTTCTGCCCGATCGGGCGTCGGGTCTTGCGAGCTATGCGCCCTGCCCACTGCTATCTGTTACATTAATCCTAATCAATTCATTATGAGAAATAAAATTAATAATATACAACATATCTTTTTCATGTTGCGATAACAAGTAGCTCCGTATAAATTAATTGTGTTTAATTGGATATTCAAACACATACCCCAAACTAAACCGTCATCATAATATTTCACTCTGGAATTTTATTTATAAATAGTTAGCCGATTTTTTTATATGGTGGATGCTGAGAAAGGGGCTGCCGATGGCTTGGAGCCTAGGGCGGCCCAGAAAGCAAATCCGCCACTGCGCAAGATTCACTACTGAGCTTGATCTTGCATTGTCTACTATCGGTGACGGATTTAGAATATATAGCGTCACCACCCTATTCCCTCTTGAGGGTGTCGTAAGAGCCGACAAAGGGAAATGACAAGGCCGAAAACCAAACCGCAAGAGAAGGAAGACTTGATACGAAACCCAGTGTCAACCCGTCGGGCCAGCGTGGCACAGTAGGCTTTTTATTCTCCATCTAGTTACGTAGGGCTGTGGGGGGTCATGTTTGGGCTGAGTAATAGTAGTAGTGGTATATTGTGCAGTAACAACATTTCACGTGGTGTGCGTTACATATAAAGGGTGGTCAAAAAGTCGTGGATCAAACAAAACCAGCGGTTAAATGGGGCCATCAGCAGCAAAAAATTGTTCTACGGGAGGTCAATTGCAACCCCTGCAGAGTTACAATTGATTTTGTGTTTTTATGAGAAATTGTCTTTTTTTTACTAAAACATGATAGAATTTGAAAAAATCTACGCCCTGTATCTTTTTTATAATTTTCATCTAACCGCTGGTTTCATCGGTTTCGCTGATCCACGACTTTTTGACCATCCTGTATAATTACTATTTAATATAGTATTACTAGCGGACTCCGCAAACGTTGTTTTGCCATAAAAATATCGCTATTATAAAATAGGGGCTGATCGTAGAGTGGTAAATATTTAGGGTTGTATATTTAGGTTTGTATGCTGTAATTAAAAAAATTTAAACTTTTTAATTTGTGTAAAAAATAAATAGAAATTGTTTTGGGGTCTTTCCCTAAACCCTTAACATTTAGGGAAATAACAAAAAGATGTCCGATTCCCATACCTACCATATGTGAACAAAAATTTCATTAAAATTGGTCGAGCCATTTCGGAGGAGTTCAATAACAAAAAACGTGACAAGAGACATTTTTCTATTATATTTATGTTAAAAAGTTTGTATTATAATAATTTCTTTACCCATATTTAACAGCGTTACCTTAGACATTATTAATTTATACTCGGCTTGCAACGAATGGTATATTCGGCAGTATACCGAATATTCGGCGTGCTCCCTGACCGAATAGCCGAATATTCGGCCGGATTTTAGTGCCAAAACTTGTACAGACGTGATTGTTTCGTGCTCGTTTGTTCTAATGTACTCACCGCCCGCACGCCCGCAGTTGCTCTGCGAGGTATATTAAGTAAAAATTATTAAAAAAGAAAATGAAAATGGAATCCTTACCCTTCTAAATTTTGATTACGACAATAATTCAAATACATAGAATCTTTAACTTTTCTAATACAGAAGATGATTATGGTACCTGTGTTATGTATCAACGACTACCTAAATGATTATACGAGAAATGAAAAGATGACTATATACGTAATGAATGGATTTTCTTTATATTTTACCAATTATCTCCCTACAACAAAATATATAACTTAAGTATTCGGTAGACGGCCGAGTAATATGTAGATATTGGGTATTCGGCCGAATATAATAAAAGCAGCCGAATACCGAATATTCTTTGCAAGTTATACACATGCGAGAAATATTATTTTCTAAATAATTTAAACGTTGAGTTTATTTGTTAAGTCACATTATGAAAAATAGTAGGTACCTATTACTTAACTTTTTTTAAGTACCTATGTATTACTTCTAATGATATATATTATAGACAAACGAAACCCATTGAAGGTATTAAAATAAACTTTAATATTAAATTACAAAAAATAAAACTTACCTCAGCTTCTGGAATTCACAGCGTTCCCGCCGCGAAGTTTAAAGTTCCCGGTAGTGATGTATCCCGCGGTAGTGATGTAAGTATCCCACGACTCCTAATATCCGTGGGCTTATGTCGCTGTCAGTTTCCGTGGGTTGAGCGTTGAGGGGCCACGGTGCGAATGAGCACAGATCGGGAAGAGCGCCATTTCCATATCATGACGTAGCTCATAAGGGAGCTGTTTACAGACGAGAAGAAAAATGTTTGAGTACACTCACGAGCGTATTTGATCAAATCAATGTAACATTATTAAATATATTTTATTTTATACCAAATACGTAGACGGTGACGGATTTACCATGTATTGTGTCACCACCCCATTCCATCCTAAGGGTGTCGTAAAAGCCGACCAAAGTCCGAAAACAAAACCGAAAACCTAGCCGCAAGAGAAGGAAAACTTGATACGAATCCCTGTGCCAACCCGTCTGGACCGTGGCACAGTAGACTAATGGCCCTCCATGTAATTGGAGGAGGCCCGACTCAGCAGTGGGTCATGTATGGGCTGAGTAGTAGTAGTATACCAAAGAAGGGAATTTTCTGACCCTTGACTATGGCCAAAATTGTTTGCTTCGATTACTTTTGAAGATGTCTTAGGCAGCCCCTAGACCTACAATAACACTATACAATACTTTTAATGTACAATAAGATTGAAAGGCGCTCTGAATCCAAACAATCAATTATATTGCACAATAATACGTGTTCAGTCGGAGAATAGTATTGACCCTTCACGACGCCATGGAAAAATATTAAGCAATAAAAATTAAACTCGCTCAAACTTTCGTTCAATCATTGCGAAATCTTCAATATTAACCTTAGACGGTCAATAATATTGCACAATATCAATTGATCGTCTAGAGACCCCCTTAGTTTTCAAAGTATTAGAACATATTTTTGGAATTGTTTTGTTTATTGGGTCGTGTCTATTTCGTAACAATGCAATTCTAATTTCAAAATTGAAGTAAATAGTAGTTGTTGCGATTTTAGGTGAACAAAACAAAATTGAATCCACTTCAGCAGTACTAGGTTAAATGAAAATGCAATTTTGCAACTATGTTGTGCTCGCTTCATTATATCGCTGCCCTAGTATAACAGTAAGATAACTTAAAATTAAATACAAAATTAAAATAAGTTTTATTTCATGTGAAAAATTTGCTCTTCTGTCCGGTTCGAAAATCGGATATTTGTAAAACGCAGCAAAAGTGCTTACATTTTAATGTCTCACTGTAGACATTAAGCATATTTTTACCTACCTTTAGTTCAACATTCTATTAACTTATCATATTTATAAAGTTAAGAAGATTTTTACTTTTCTTTTATTTCTACACAGAGACTTATTCAAATGTCCTTGTATGGAATATAAAACCCACATTTCAATTAACAACGAGTGAATTAACGACATACTTTACATACAAAACATACTTTGTTCAACATACCTTACTGTTGAACTAGGGCAGCGATATTAGACACTACATAAAATAAAATCTAGCAGACTGTGGGTACTACTCAACCCTTAACTGATCCACTGCTGAGTCCACCTTCTATTACATGGTGAGTATTTTTTTTACTTTGTAATTTCCTTTTGTCGGCTCTTTCCTGGATATCCTGTAGGATGGGGTAATTTTTCCTAAATCCATCATCACTCCGACAATATTTATATTACGTTTATCTGAACTCGCTGCTTTTTTCTTTCAATTAAGGATATAAAAGATCAGAGCCCGCACTTCAGACAAGGACTTCGATCACATAACAGGACTCTCTCATTGAGGGTCGTGACCACCCTTCAGAAGTTCTTCCATCTGTGCCTGTCTCTGGGTGTTTGGAGCGCATTATGTACCGTAGAGTTGAGAGTGGTGCGGATTTGATCGGACCAATATGAAGGGCTGCGTCCTCGAGGTCTTTTTCCACCTACTTTGCCGACCACAATGAGCCTTTCGAGGTTGTCACCCTATTTCCTTGCAATGTGACCGAAATATTCGAGGATTCTGCGTAGACATTCGGAAGACAACAGCGAGGAAATCTTGAGCCGCGCCATATGGAGACAGACTAAATAAACTCAATAAATATGATGAATAAAACAAATTAACAAGCTACTTCTAAAAAGGGCATAATTCAACCCAAGCTGTTCAAGAAGCTCACGCTGACTGTTGTGACTCGTTGTAGATACATATTTCTGTATCTAGAGGAGACCAACATCGGTCTCTATGATGCTATCACCAGCAGTAGGTTCCCGGGGCAGGGCACGGGGAAGCCGTCGCCCCATGTTTGGGATCAAGAGGGAGACGACCTCATGCTGGGTGCTCACGGCAGGATGTTGATTGCTCATCAGAGCATGTGTCAGAGGACATGTGTCCAGGTCTATGGCATCGTGGAAGTGCCTCAGAGGCAAGTACCATGATGCCATATTCGTGGACGCGAGTAAGTGAGCACCCCGGGGAAGTTTAGTGAGTAAGGCCCCATTCTGGGGGAGTCCCACAAGCCCCTCGTCGCCATCCCCGTGGCTGACGAGGATAGTCGTAGATTTTACCCCGGATGAACAAACAAAAAAAAGGGGGCTGTGTCTACAACGAGTGTTGAACTGGAGAGGAACAAGGACAACGGTACTAGCACAAAATATCCGTACGGGGCCCAAACCTGGTAATTCTACTACTCAGCCTATACATGAGCCACGGCTGAGTCGGGCCTCCTCCAATTACAAAGAGGGTAATTAGTCGACCGTGCCCCGCTGTCTAGGCTGGTAGGCACATGGTTTCGTATCAAATTGTCCTTCACATGCGGCTAGGCCTTGTTTCCTTCTGTCGGCTCTTACGATACCCTTAGGATAGAATGGCATGGTGACACCATTGTATTTTTAATCTCCCCACGGACCATGCGAATTCAATAGAGTCAAAATCGAACGCAAGCGTGACTACCTATCCTTAAGACTTGGTACAAAATATCCGTGTGATATGTGACCCGTAATTTACTTCCTTATAATTGCATAATTTGATGATAATAATGTCATCAAAGGTCATTCAAAGGGTTTTCATGGATTTTATACTGAGATTTTACACGTGATATTGGCGGAATCGTGTCAAAAGACGCAACAAGCCAGTCAACCAAGAGAAGAAGAATTGCATAATTTATAGTCCGCTAAAATGTATACCATTTCGCCAAGATAAGGCTAAATATTGACACGGAGTCGCAGGTAAAGCTAGTTTAAATTGGTAACAGGTAATTTTAATTATTTCGAGTTAATTCGTTTGAAATAGCGTAAACCATGAAAACCTGATAAGAAGTCAACCTATGTATTGCATTTGCACGTATTTTGTTTAAAACTAGTTTATACCCGTGTCTTCGTCTGCGCTGACTTTACAATCGCGTTCATTGGGCCCTTATAATTTCATTCTTTTGCTAATCGATGTCGCTTCATCAATTTTACTACAACTTTCAGCCTTTCATCCTAAGCCCCATTCCATACTGAGGGTGTCGTAAAAGCTGACAACAGGAAACGACAAGCCCGATAGATGATGCACTGCTGAGCCAATTAAATGAAGGGTAATTGGCCTACTGTGCCAAGCTGGCCAGACGAGTTGGCAGTGGGCATTATGACTTAGGGGTGGGAAGAAATGGCCTCCTTCTGCGAGGACGTTATGTCGCAGGAGGAGGCGACGGTGGTGGGTCGGGGGATCCGCCACCGACGAAATCCTCGATGACTGAGGGCGTCCCAGTGTACCGGGATGCCCTCCCTGATAGTCGCTTGCCCACGTAGCGGGCACCTCGTCGGGGCGTCAACGTATGACTGCGCTCGCGCGAACCGGTGGCGCCCCAAGCGTGCCGTGTGAGGGTATACCACTGGCGTTTTAGTGGGTATACGGGTTCTGTCCCGGGAGTCCCACATAATCACCTGTCGGTGATTATGTGGGACTCCCGGGTGGTATGCATAAAGCATTTCCCCAGCGAAACCAAAAAAAATCGGACGACACTGTCAGGGTTTAATGGGGTGGTGAAACTTTGTATTCTAAATCCGTCACCACTCAGTTTTTAACACGTAGAAAATATTTATATGGTGGAATGAATTTTGCTCAGTCACTATCAGAATTTTAAATTTAGCAGACAGTTGGACTAGCCTAGGCTTCCATATCCTTCCATATAATTAGGAGGCTCCACTCAACAGTGGGTCATCAATGGGTTGAGTAGTAGTAATAAAAGTGATCTTGGAGTTTCTCTGAAAGATAGGCTCCGTAATGAGATTCGCCAGGCGCGTGGCGAGGACGATTTCGGGTGTATAACGGCGCGCACGGGCGTACTCTGCCTCCCCGCCCCTCGTACGTCCCGCTTATATCTGATTTTGTGTTGTGCGGAGCGTAATACGGCTACATTCAGAGATGCCATAATGATGAGGACTGTAAATCAACCGAATTAAAACGTTTGAAACTAAATGTTGCAGTTTTAAACTATAAATAAACGGATTTTAACGGATGAAAACTCGTTTACAAAAATAAAAGAACTGTGTCTTACACTTCATTTTGGGCAATTTTTCATAAGTTTGTAGGTACTTACCTTACCTATGCTTATTTAAGAAATTATATTAAACACCCTAGATTAAAAGACATCAATATCACAATGACGGCATTTGAGTGAAACGCATGAAAGAGACAACATTATGTATGTATTATTAATAACTAAGACTATACGAGTAATTAATTTAAGCACACATTTAAAAAAATCTTTACATAGTTAAGAAAATGTAGTAAAGTATAATTTTATTATGAAAAACATAGTCATCAAAACCAACCGCTTTAAACCGAAAAAAGTTATAATTCCGTTTTAATCGGTTTTTTTTATATACCGGCCTTACATCTAGGTATATGTTGAGCTATATAAAAGTAAAGTCTGCATGAAGCTTCCATGAGCCACAAAGCACGATTTCGCGCAAACCGCATCCTCTCATCGAATTTATATTATAGGTTCTAACTGTCATTCTACCTTCTTTAGTTATCAGTCGATAATACGTAGTCGGTAGTGTGAACTGACAGCTGAATTAACCATGTATAACGGTTGTCCTTCTAAACAGACTTGTTTTTGGTCTGTTCGTGAAAATAATGGATTTTATGACATTATACGACAATTAGTCCGGGATCCCCGGTACATTGTTTTCACTTGATTACTATCAAGCTAATTTTTCGTGAGTAGCTTCATTTTCATGAGACGCCCAACATTTTCTTGTCGACAACTCTTGATTGTGGTAGCTAACAGAGGTAGCAAGGGTGAAATATGTTGATTTTATGATTAAAAAAAAATTATTAATAACCGGGTGCTTTTTGGTATATCTGATGATAATTATCTAAATTATTCGAAAATGTATTTGTCCTACAAAATGTTGGTTTGATCAAAGAGTCCTCCACCTCCAATATGTATGGATAACGAGGTCATAAAAAATGATTACTAACCAGCTGGTTTTTTTTTAATTACTTAGTAAATATTTATATTATTTAACCGTCATATTGTCCTACAAGTTGCGTGGTACGTTATCCCGGTCCTACGCTCAAATGTTGTTAAAACCACAAGACCCATTTTGTCATCACTAACTGTAGGACAATAATTTTACATGATAGGTTAGTGTATTCTCTGCCCAAATGATACAATGTCCTACAAGAAAACAGGTATGTAACACTCGTCATTTTCCTCGTCTTCTGACTCTGTAATAACGTAAAAAATTAAGTATTTTTAACATAAAATGAATCCACCTCGTTTTATAGTGGGCAAAACTTTTTATACAGTACATTATACGGATTCCGCTATACAACGACATTCACCGTTATGTTTAATGGATGAAAATTATTTTATTAGAAATTTAGTATGTTAAAAATAAACTAAAAAAATGGATTGCCTGAAAAAGTCCTAAATTTCTAATAAAATAATTTTCATCCATTAAACATATCGGTGGTCGTTGTATAGCGGGATCCGTATATGTACTATATAAAAAGTTTCGTACACTATAAAACGAAGTGGATTCATTTTATGTTAAAAATACTTAATTTTTTACGTTATTACAGAGTCAGAAGACGAGGAAAATGAAATAGAAGAAAATGATAGTGATGATACTGAAAATTTATCAGATGAATCTGATGATTCTGAGTGTAGGACCGGGATAACGTACCACGCAACTTGTAGAACAATATGACGGTTAAATAATATAAATATTTACTAAGTAAATAAAAAAAAAACAAGCTGGTTAGTAATAATTTTTGATGACCTCGTTATCGATACATATTGGAAGTGGACGACTCTTTGATCAAACCATACATTTTGTAGGACAAATACATTTTCGAATAATTTAGATAATTCTCATCAGATATACCAAAAATCACCCGGTTGGTAATAATTTTTTTAGAATCATTAAATCAACATATTTAACCTTTGCTACCTCCGTTAGGTACCACAAGCAAGAGATGTCGACAAGAAAATGTTGGGCGTCTCATCAAAACAAAGCTATTCACAAAGATTCAGCTTGATAGTAATTTTTTTTTTTTTTATGATCTGTAGAACAACTGTTGAGTGTAGGACCGGGATAACGTACCACGCAACTTGTAGGACAATATGACGGTTAAATAATATACATATTTATTAAGTAAATAAAAAAAAACCAACTGGTTAGTAATCATTTTTGATAACCTCGTTATCGATACATATTGGAAGCTCCACTTCCAATATGTATCACTATACTAATCTATCATGTAAAATTATTGTCCTACAGTTAGTGATGAAAAATTTTTTTTTTTTTTTTTTTTTTTTTGGCCGGGGTAAAAATCCTTTATGGACATCCCCGTCGGTCCCGGGGAGGACCGACGAGGGGCGTGTGGGAGTCTCCCCCATCAGTGGGGGCATACCCACTAAAACATCCCCGGGGTGCTCTCTCTCTCGCGTCCATGTCAGTGGCATTGCGGGTACTTAGCCTACTAGGGCCCCGTCCGCTATGCCACGGACTGGAGGCTCACCGCCTCCTCAAAACCCGCGCTCGAACGAGCCCCGACGTCCTGCCGTGAGCACACCGAGCAGGACGTCGTTCAACGTATGATCCCCCGTGGGGCAAGGCATCCCCGCACCCTGCCCCGGGATCCTCAGCCGAATTCAGCCAGCTGTGTTGTAGCGCCTTGAAGGCGCTTTAAGTGTGTAGCACCTTGAAGGCGCTTTATTGTCTACTAGCTTTTGGGCGCGGCTTCGCCCGCGTGGGCTTCGAACCCGTGCATATTTTTTATGAACATAAAATCGGTTATTGTGACTAAACTATGATAGTTAGATATGTGCTCTCGCGGACTTTTTTGTAGATCTTTATAAGACCTACAAACCCGTAGTACATCATTTTGTTCTATTGTCAATAGTTTTTGCGGCGCACGCATAAATAGGTTCGATTTTACACCTTGGTTTACAAAATCGCAATTTTCATACGGATCCCTAATTCTTTTGAAAATAAAATATAGCCTATAACCTTCCTCGATAAATGGACTATCTAACACTGAAAGATTTTTTGACATCGGACCAGTAGTTCCTGAGATTAGCGCGTTCAAACAAACAAACAAACAAACAAACATACAAACAAACAAACAAACTCTGCAGCTTTATATATTAGTACAGATGTGGCCTTGCTAACTAGGGCAGGGGTGTAAAGAGCCCGCTGCCCTGGCCACTACTAAGAGACCCTGTGGTCTCTGAGCTCCCACTGCGTCCCGTCCAGACATTACATCCTTGCGTGAGCTCTACCCGGAGTGATGACAAAATGGGTCTTGTGGTTTTAACAACTTTTGAGCGTAGGACCGGGATAACGTACCACGCAACTTGTAGGACAATATGACGGTAAAATAATATAAATATTTACTAAGTAAATAAAAAAAACCAGCTGGTTAGTAATCATTTTTTATGACCTCGTTATCCATACATATTGGAGGTGGAGGACTCTTTGATCAAACCATACATTTTGTAGGACAAATACATTTTCGAATAATTTTGATAATTATCATCAGATATACCAAAAAGCACCCGGTTAGTAATATTTTTTTTAGAATCATAAAATCAACATATTTCACCCTTGCTACCTCTGTTAGCTACCACAATCATGAGTTGTCGACAAGAAAATGTTGGGCGTCTCATGAAAATGAAGCTACTCACGAAAAATTAGCTTGATAGTAATCAAGTGAAATCAATGTACGGGGGACCCCGGACTAAATAGGTATTATTTCTTTCCGTTCTACTAATTAAAACCTGTATCGCGAGGGCACTCTACGAGCACATAAATCACGTATCATAATGGTCACGATCGCACTGTTTTTCAGATGTACCTAAGAGCTTAATTAAAATTGTAGCTACTTAAAAAGGAAGTAACTTACAGGTTTTTACCAGTAAGAACCTGTAATTGGCTATCTGTTGTTATTTAAAGTTTAAATAGATTTAAGATGCTGTTGGTTCTTCTAGTTTATATTGCAAATGAAGATATGTAGCCAATTAACCTGTCCGCGTGGTGACGGATTAAGAATACATAGAGTCTCCACCCCATTCCATCCCGAGGGTGTAGTAAGAGTCGAAAAATGGAAATGACAAGGCCGAACACCTGGCCGCAAGGGAAGGAAAAACTTGAAACGAAACCTTGTGCCAACTTGTCTGGCCAGCGTGACACAGTAGGCTAATTCCCCTCCATGTAATAGGAGGAGGCCAAACTCAGCAGTAGGATATTTATGGGCTGATTATTAGTAGCCATTAACCAAGACAAATCGCCATTAACCAAGAAGATTGTGAAAAATAATCAAGTCTTAGCCTTACTTTAGGTGCAATCTCTATAGGTGGGCTCAATATTCAATACAATGTTCTTCTTGTAGTCATCCCGTTGGGGAACGTAACTTAGTAATAAAAAAATCAGTGTCCAAATTATCGGACAATTGGTTCAAATTGGGCCCGGCCTTGCTCCTAATTTTCTTTCGTACGCATGTTCTCATCATAATAGATCTGAGATTGTGCAAGTATATCGCGGATATAGACCAGGGCGGAAGCCTGAGAAAATGGTAAGTGAAAAAAAACTATAGTAGAATGAAACCCGTTTTAAAAGAAAGAGAATTTAACAAAAATAATTTACGGGCGATTTGAGGTCGGGAAGAATATGTATAACAAAAATAATTTACAACCGATCTGAGTTCGGGAAGTGGGGGAGAGGCAAATTTTAAAGGTAAAAATACGGTTTATCGCGATTTCCGACAAAACTACGAGTCATGGAAAAAATAATAATGACAAAATTGTAGGTAAGTAATAAAAAGATCTACACCTTTTGTACTTGCACTTTTTTCACATACCCTCAAAATTTATGTGAAAAATTCAAATAAATAATAAGTTTTTGGGTTTTTATTTTTATCCTACGCAAATACATTTTTTTTCCCTCGATATTTGTTGAAGACCTGCCATTTTATGTCCCAATACACTGTATTTTTTTTAAAGCTACTACAGAGTTTTTGCCGGCTCTTTCCTGTAGAGCAGCCTTCCGAACCGGTGGTAAATAGTAATGTATATTGTCGTGTCAAAATAGCTTAGATGAGCCAACTTGAATAAATAGATTTAGCTATTAATTTGACACTCGCTTGCCCACCCAAACATCACATTAGACTACGGTCTCGCCAACTTAGTCGTAGACGGGTATCGCTGCGTGTACCGTAGTGCCACATACAGTCCGCGCCAATCTTTATGGCCGGTCTGAATGTAGCCGCTTTACGCTGCGCACAACAAAAATCAGGTATCAGCGGGACGAACGCGGGGCGGGGAGGCAGGACACACCCGCGCGCGCCTTTTTTATTCGCAAGCGCCCACGCCACCCGCGTGTTAGTGTTAGTGAGCTACGTTCGTATTGGTCATGAAATGTACGATGCACAAGTTCGTACCCGCGGCTACATTCAGACCGGCCATAAAGATTGGCGGACTGTAACTGCCGATCATCTGTAACATGCATAAAGCAGTTCCCCAGCAAGAACAAAAAAGGTATAATATTAAGAAATAAAACGAACGACTAATTTTTTAAACACTATATTTATTTATATAACCTTATTAGTGTATATTCAGACCGGATACCGCCATTTCTGGGGCATATCCGCGTGATAGAAATTACATTCCAACCTATTCGCACAACTGCTTCCGTAGCGACAAGGCTTCGGGTGATGGAAATGGCACAGCGGGTTCACACAGTTGGGGTAAAACTTGCACAGGTTAGGAACCACTGCCGATATTGACTTGTAGTTTGCGACCGGCACCACGTGAGAGGCTGCAATAAAAAAAACCATTATGAAATCCCCTTTTTACGTGGATGCTCGGCCGCTGGGGGGGTAGTCGGATTATATGGCCGAGGCGTGAGAATATGGTTCCGTGCGTTCCAACTTCGTTGGTCTAGGGGTTAGATGTGCCGCCTTTGGATCAACAGGTCCCGGGTTCGATCTTATTACACACCGATCTTATTTCCAACTAGCGGCACGTCCCGGCTTCGCACGGGTGCGATCTTACCCGCGGGTGACGCCGCGGGGCGAAGCTAGTCAAAAATAAGTAGCCTAAGTTACTCCTTATATCAACGTCAAAATCAGTCCAGCCGTTCCAGAGATTAGCGGGAACAAACGGAGAGACAGACAGACAAAATTTAAAAAAACATGTTATTACCATAAATGACCACCATGACAATTCCAGTCCAAATCCAAATCCAGCTCCAATTACATGGAGGGTAATTAGCCTGTGCCAAATATGTATATTATATTATATTAACTAATTTTGTGACAAATGAAGATATTCGTGACATTGTGTCACCACCCCATTCTATCCTGAGGGTGTAATAAAAGCCGACAAAAGGAAATGTCAAGACCGATAACCTAGCCGCAAGAGACGGAAAACTTGATATGAAGCCCTGTGCCAACCGGTCTGGATAATTAAAAAAAAATATTAGTGATCTGCACTCCTTGTCTATAATACTATCTCTATGTGCAACTATATGTGTGGAAAATTTCATACTACTCCGACCGCGCAATTTTCTTAAAAAGGTGTAAATAGTTTATGCTTCAGGTATTTATATATTACCGTGTTTCTTTGGAAAAGTTGTTTACTTTCATGGTCTGAACCACCTATTTAAATTTGGCGGGTGGTCCAAAAATCACCATGTATATATACTTTTTGAGAGAACCGGTTAAAATAATCTCGATTATTTGACACGCGTGTTTTACATTGACCAATTGTTTAAAGTAGCCGGGCCTAGGACAATCTTCAGACTTACCAACGCTCGGTGAGGGGGCTGTAACAGGAGCAGGCAACGCGTTGGGCGAGTGCGAGTAAACGCAGTTGCGTCTCGTACAAGCTGCTGCGAACTTGCAGCGAGGGTGGGCGAAGGCACACGCCGAGCCGTAGCGGCAGAGAGGGAACGCTCGGCACCATACTAGCTTACGCTCTGCTGCGCTCACTGTGACAACAAAGTAGTAGGTAACTCGTGGATTTAGAATATACAGGGTGCCTGGTAAAAGATTGAAAGTACGATAGTTAATGGTCATCATGTATGCCTTGTTGGTCTAGGGGTTAGATGTGCTCTAGGGGTTAGATAGCTCCCGGAGCACCCTATGCGCCGAGCTAGAAGGGGACACAGACGTCTGGCGCACGAGCGCCACCTGCCACCCTAACCGGGGCCTCCGGGTGAGTGATTAGCGGAAATTGCTCCGGCAACAAATCACGAAATATCACAAAGGGGTAGGGCAGGGCGGTATAGTAAAATATCACGAGTACTTATTTTTTCCTCAAACGCGTGATTTCTAAACCGAAAAGGTGATTTCTAAACATCACGTGATTAATGGACAGCCCCTTTGTGTAGTGACCAGAGGCACTTGCCTGAGTCTGGGTGTCATTTGTATTCGCGAATAACATGTTTGTAAACTGCCGCCGCGATAAAGGTTATACAAAATGCAGAGGTTTCGTTTTAAAAAAACGGGTGTCTTTTTTTTGTCTTACGACACCCTCTGGATTAACCATGTATACGAAATAATTCGTGCGTTTCGTTATATATACCTATTATAAATAACTGATTTACTGTAATTTATCACTACTGTTCAATTCCTTGCATAGCAGCGTGATGACTGCTTAAAGCTTTCCCATTAAGAGGTACATATTACAATAAAAATAAACAAATTGTATTAAAAAAATTGCGACTAGAATGCTACATTTTATGCAAAAGTTTGAAATAACAATAGCCAGAAATATCACGGAAATGTGAAATTAAAAGAAAAATCCTACATCGCGATAGCGGAATTTACAGAGCAATTCGCACGTATATGAAATTCCCGACAATTTAAAAAAACAATTATCATCACTTTGTGTTAGTAGCTTTGAGATTACCTGCACATAGGAAATTAATCAAGATTATTTGCTTTTAAAACTTACATGGTGGCACTGTATCATATTTATGTGTATTCGGAACAGTTGTTAATGTTACGTGGTTATCACTGCTCACGCTCTCGGTCCTCTCTCTCACTCTTGACACTTCTTTCTCCTTCTTATCAACATCAAACACGATTGGAGAAGCCTTCCTCTTCTTCATTGGCGGCGAGTTTTTTAACTCACTTTCCCGTTTCCCTTCTTGCTTCTCAATAATGACTTGTGTGTTGCTTTCTTCACTAGTATTGCTTAAGCGTTTC
This sequence comes from Clostera curtula, assembly GCA_905475355.2. Taxonomy (NCBI): domain Eukaryota; kingdom Metazoa; phylum Arthropoda; class Insecta; order Lepidoptera; family Notodontidae; genus Clostera; species Clostera curtula. The sequence goes on along the minus strand of FR997808.1, from coordinate 12,080,962 downwards.
TGTGTGACTTCTAGAATGTTCTCCTCAGTACTTTTGATGGTTTCTTCCAAAGTTTCAGATATGCTTGAACACTTTTTTCTAGAAACTTCTACACCTTCAATTAAATTAGAAAGCTTTTTATGACTGTCTTCTGAAGATGTTTCGGAACGAGATCTTTTCTTAGGTGATTTTTCTAGAATTATCACAGATTTTTCTTTCGATTTGTCTTCTTTTACAACATTATTTTCTAAAGTCTTTTCTGCAGTAGTCTCAGGTCTTTTTTCTGATGAGTTCTTCTCTTTGTCTGGGTCTTCTTGGTCGTTAAGGAGCCCTTCTGTGAGTAGCTTCTTAGCGAGGAATGCATTTGGATGATAACCGTCCATTGTGACTATAAACTGTGTGCTTTTGTCTTTATCTACTGTTGGGTTGTGAATGTTGCTGGAACAAAATTCATATTATAAGTTACTAGCGACCCGCCCGAGCTTCGCACGGGTGCAATGATGAACATCTAAATTTACGACGACAGCGACTTAGTTTTATACCATGTAGTGATTACTAGTTAGGGGCTGTCCATTAATCACGTGATGTTTTTTAACATGTTTTAAGCCCTCCCTCCCCCTTGGTGTGGTGAGGTTTAAGACTACCCCCAATAAAAAATCACGTGTTTTTTAGTACTTACACACCGCTTTTCGGTTTAGAAATCACGCGTTTACGAAAAAATAAATCCACGTGATATCTCACTACACCCCTCTTCCCCTTTGTCACATTTCGTGATTTTTGCCGAACCCATCCCCCCCTTTCAAACCTCACGTGATTAATGAACAGCTCCGTAAGGAGCGTAAGGCCCGCGATTTCGTCGTGCTATATTCATGTGAAGCTTCATCTAAATTAATTCAGCAGTTGCGTGAAAGTAACAAAGATCCATCCGTACAATTTTCGCACTTTCGCCCCCAGCCTCGCACGTGTATTTAACAATATTTCCAAAATTATAATTTTATTAACGTTTTTGAAAATATTCGATCGCTTATTTATATACATCAGGGATAATGTAGGATACTATTTGCGCTATAGCATGGTGCGGTGGCAGTTTCCTGTACGACGTTGACATCCGTTAGTACCACATGACTAGGGATGTGACGCTATGCAATTCGTATTTATCGCTAACGATACCCGCATCATAAATCTAGTTCTCTTTAATATTGTTATGAAAATTAGTGTTTTATTCAGTTGTGCAGTGTAACTACGTGTATAAACTTGTCTTGTCTTGAGGTTCTACATAATTATTTTTTTACTTATATAAAATAATTAAAATCGGGATTACGTTTTTTTATTTCTTAGCAACCTTACTCTTTAAATGTTCTGTTGTATAATTATAGACCAATTTTAACAATATAAATTCAACTACGCACAATATACGTTTTTTATTATGAAAAATATCGACTATCCATCGTAGCAGTATTTGTAAACTTGAACTTGACCCATAAAAGACCCGTTGCTGAGTCAGGCCTCCTCCAATTACATGGGGGGTAATTAGCATAATTAGGTAATTATTAGCTTACATAGTCTCGATAATGAGAGTGTCATCCTTCTTGGTAGATGTCCGTCCCTCGTTTCGCCGTGAAGGGGTATACTCATTATTCGTAATCTTCTTCGTGATCGAAGCTGGGATGTATTCTTCTTTACCTGTATCACGTACTAACCTAAAAGGAAACGAGGCGTATATTGATTCATTAATCTTATATATAAAATTATCCTGTCACGTTTTTTTGTTATTGAACTCCTCCGAAATGGCTCGACCGATTTTGATGAAATTTTATATTCACATTTGATAGGTATGGGAATCGGTCAACAACTATTTTTGATGATTGATGATGACATTTTAAGGGTGTAAATGGCAAGGTTTATTGCTTGTCTTGATGGTCTAGGAGTTGGATGCGCCCCTTTGGGATCACGGGGTCCCGGGCGAGTGTCTCTGTGTAATTCAGAGGCACTTGTGAGTGAGACAGACTCTGGGTGTCATTTTTGTTCGTGAATTACATGTTTGTAAACTGTACACGCGATACAGGTTAGAAACAGGGCAGGGCTTTCGTTTAAAAAAAAAAGTCTTGTTATTTCTTTTAGATAGATAGATAGATAACACTTTATTGTATAATTGCGACATTAACATGGTTTACAAGAGAAATTAAATTTAACACATACAATTGGCGGCCTTATCACTAAAAAGTAATCTCTTCCAGGCAACCAACACATTATTACAAGAAAATTTGCGCAAATACTGTTGTTGGGATCGTTACATGTCAGCATTAAATAATAAATATAATATTATATATACATACATATCGTATAATTTAAACAAAAAAATATATTATAATTAAAATAAAAGTACAAATTGTTCATGAACGATTACAGTGTATATTAACTTCAACATGAGTGACTTGTTATTGTGAGGAAATGGTTTTTTACTGATTCTTTAAATATAGAAAGCGATTGGGACTGTCTAATATGTAAGGGCAGTGCGTTCCACAAACGGACAGAACGGACTACAAATGATTTGTCCATAAATTTTGTGGAATGCACTGGCACACTCAAAATTAAGTTCTCCGACGACCTCAAAAGCCTATCATGCGTGTCATTAAGGAAGGCAAAACGTTCCGAGAGATATGAAGGGGTGGTGGGATTAAAAAGAATATTGTAAAGTAGAGATAACACATGGTGATCCCGGCGATGGCGGATTGGCAACCACTTGAGCTTAATACGAGATTCTGAGACATGATCATATTTGCGCAAACCAAATATGAATCGTATACAAAAGTTTTGAAGTCGCTCAAGCTTATTAAGCTGCTCCTCAGTAACATCGGGATAGCTGGCGTCAGCATAGTCAAGGATAGGAAGTAGGAGAGATTGAGCAAGCGCAATTTTAGTGGCAATAGGTAAAAAGTTCCTAAGTCGCCGTAGAGCACTAGCAGACGCATAAATCTTACGACTAATTTCTTGGAGTTGTGGGACCCATGTTAAATTACTATCGATGACAAGTCCAAGATTTTTTACTTTATCAGTAAATGGTATAATCACTCCTTCAAAACAAATTTGTGGTGTTTGAGCCCAATCGATTCGAGAAGTCATATTAGGACTGCCGATGATCATTGTTTGAGTCTTGGACGGATTAATTTTTAGGCCATAACTTTTACTCCAATGACTTATCCGGTGAAGGTCAGTATTTATTGCAGTAATTGCCTCCGATAGTGTGGCAGGAGGAGCATGTGTATAAATTTGAAGATCATCTGCATAAAGGTGGTAGGAAGACTGTAGTCGAAAGGAAATAGAATTGATAAAAATTGCGAAGAGTAATGGAGATAGCACGCCACCCTGTGGAACGCCAGCACTAATATCACCTCACGAAGAAAAGGTATCGTCGATGCGTATACGTTGGCGGCGCCCAAGCAGGTAACTACGAAACCAATCAATAGCCGTTGGAGATATGTTAAGCGAGCGGAGTATGCCGATTAGTATATCAAAGTCAACGGTGTTAAAGGCGTTACTAAAATCTAGCAACGTAAGTAAAGTGAGATTCCCGTTTTCCATTGCTAACCTTATGTCATCTGTAATATGCACGAGGGCAGTGACTGTGCTGTGGCCGGGCCGAAAGCCAGATTGGTAGGGGTTGAGTACCCGAATTTTGTTGAGGAAATTGGAGAGTTGATTGTAGGCAAGGCGTTCAAGGACTTTGGACAGGAAAGGAAGGATGGAAATTGGGCGCAGGTCAGAAAAAAGCTTTGGATTCGATTTTTTGGGAAGAGGCGTTATTTGAGCTTCTTTCCAGATAGATGGAAAAACACCAAGGGATATGGAGTGATTCAGGATGTGGGTGATTATTGGTAGGATTTCATTTAGGATAGGGAGGATCATATTGCGGCTAACACAATCACTGCCAACGGCATTTGATGTAATTGATTCTATGCTCTTCTTAACATCACAATCGGAAAATTGATTAAACACAAAACTGGAAGATCCGGGTGTCGGTAACGATGACAGGTAGTTCAGTGTATTATTCTTGGTGGTCCCATCAAAGTTGGACGAAGTTGAGAAATGTTTATTGAGTAAATCAATATTAATCGTTTTAGGAATTGCATCTTGTTTTAATTTACCGACTCCCATTGAGCGAAGGAATTTCCATACTTTTGATGGGTCTCCGTTCTGAACTGATTCATGGATATGTTGGCGTTGCGCATTTCTACACGCCTTATTGCAGTGATTTCTTATTGCCACGTATTTTTCCCGATTATTATGCGTGGGCCTAGCCTTATATTTGCTCTTAAGAGCATTCTTTCTCGCCATCAATTTCTTAATATCATCAGTAAGCCATGGAGCCGGCAAGTGTTTAATTTTTATTGCCCTAATAGGGGCATGATTATTATATAATTGAGTTAGAAGTGATGTAAACCCATTAACTTTATTATCTATACAATTGGTCGTGATTACTGGAGTCCAGTCAATCTCAGCAGCATCCTTACGAAGTTCCTCCAATTTCATACCACTAAAATTACGCTGCATAAGGATCTTGGATTTGGCTTTCAGAGGTCGGACTTTATAGGAAAGGAAAATCAAGTCATGCTAAGAGAAAGCATCAGCTGAGCACTGACCATGCTTGGCTACAAACGAAGGAGAGGAAACAAGAATAAGGTCGAGAAGTGAAGGAGCACAGTTAGGGAAGTGATGGGAAGCACCAAGTGGGAGGGTTGAAAGGTTATAAGAAGCTATAGTAGATTGCAATCTAGAAGTACGGGAATTGCGTTGAAGTAGGCATGTATTAAAGTCGCCTAAGATAATAGTATGACTGTAGGAGGGGGTCAGCTTTTCAAGAAGCTGGTCGAAAGAGGAGAAATAGTCAATATTTGATGAAGGGCAGTAAAACACACCAAGAAGAACTTTCGTATTATGGAGAAATATTTCAATAAAAAGATGTTCGCCTGCATTTTGTGGAGGTGGTTGTGCTGACATATCAGTGATTGAAAAGAGAATATTAGTACGAAGATAAATAGCAACACCACCACCCCTACCAGCAGCGCGATCGTTTCGAATGAGATTAAAACCAGGGATTGTATAGGAAATTGTTGGCAGGCATGGTTTTAACCATGACTCCGAAATAAGTATTGCATGTATGTTCTTACAGTCAAAGCTGGCCTGCATATCGGGGAAGTGTGCCGGGATACTTTGAGCATTAATATGGACTGCATTAAAGTTTTTGGGGACATCGGAAAAAGTAGAAGTCAAAGTTTCTGTCAGCGATGGTACACTGACAAAACTGTCACCACTTTCATCAGCGGAACGAAAATCATCACTGTTACTACTGCAAATAGACATACTTAGAATACAATAAGAAGTTATAAATAAATATCAAAATAATCCTTATACGCTATAAGTACCTATACACTTAATAAATAAGTAACAACTAGCCAAGATTTGCAAAAATATTTAAAAACAGGAAATAACTACACACAGTTACAACAAAATAAGACAACATACTGTACTGGCAAAAGTAGGTCACTAATTGCCTATTAGAACGATTGTAATGAACGATGAGACTGATTGATGAGAGACTGATGAAAAAAAACAAAATAAATATGTCATAATGACAAACGTCAAACAACGAAGTTAAAATAAAAGTAACCTACATTAAAAAAGTAATCTTAAAATTATGGGCTATCACATTACGCAAGTATTTAAGTACCTTCAACTACATCAACGTGTGTCATAGACATTATTTATGGAGACAGATACATTCGCAAAAGAGAAGAAATGGAATGAACAACAAAACCTCGTACAGCACGTCGTTTTTAAACTAATGGTGCGATCGATCATTTTCTAGTTCCGGTACGCTTTGGCTTGGAGGTTTTGACGGGTGTGGAGACAACCACGGGTTCCGGTACCTCAGGCACGGGTGCTGAGAGAACTTTTTGGGCGATGTTCTTGACATCACAGACAGTAGTGGCCCGATGCAGCTGACCGTTGAACGCCTGTACAAATATGACACCTTCTCGGGTCCAGCATTTGGCGACACCAAACTTTTCACGAGCCAACATAAAAGCATCGTGACGCACCCTAGTCAGAAACTCTGAAATTGTTTTACCACTGCCCTTGAGCTTTGATTTTAAGAACCAAATCTTGTCCCGTGTGGCCACCCCCTGGAACTTGCAGACAACTGGGCGAGCCCTGCCACTTGATTTGGTGCGCCCCAACCGATGACATCGCTTTATATCAGTGGTGGAAAATTCTGCAACATTCAGCCCCTCTCGAACCAACTGTACCACAACATTATGAAGATTTTCATCTTTAGCTTCAGGGAGACCATGTAACAGCAACATCTTCCGTCTTCCCCTCATTTCCAAGCGATCTAGGCCACTGTCAATAAGTGCGATTTGGTCTTGTAAGGTGCTAAGGGCTTGCACAGTGAAAATCTTGAAATTGGCAAACTCTGTAGCCAAGCTACTCCCAGTATTGGAAGAGGTACCTGGTTTGCTGTGCAGTTCCTCCTCAAAAGCAGCCATTCGCTTGTGGAAGCTGTCCTTCAAGTGGTCCAAGGTTTCTTTTACAGAATCCATTGCAAATTGATGAAAACTGACAATGTGTAGTGTGGATGTAAAGTGATAAACTTCTTGGCTAGCAGGTACTATAATTAGTTTCTAATATTTATATACATTAAATTTATTGAATAAATAAAGACTTTGAATTTTAATTAATAAATATGTAAGAGCCAGAAATATAGATAGATACCCTCAGTATAGAATGCGGTAAATGATAAGATACTTTGAAATTAAACACTTTTTAACGGATTTATCGCGTGTATATTACATTATTTAATTCCCGACGTTTCGAGTGCTTTGCAGCAGTCGTGGTCGCGGGAGAGACTAGATGACAGTTGTCTTCAAAAGTACAAAGCGCGAAAACCTAAGAAATCATTGATAAGATACTTATTTTCTAAAACACAAGGACTCACTTTGAACTCTTATCGTCGTCGCTGTCCACGCCACCCAGACTAATGCTGTCATCCGTCTCCGCCTGCACGTTGCCTGCGGGCACTTGTATGACTATCTTCTGCGCGTCGACGCACCTTCTCATAGGCAGTACTAACGCTCGCTTCACTTTATGTGTCTCAAGTTCCACTTTCGGTGGTATCTGGAAAAAATAATGCAGAAATTAAATATTTGAAGATCTCTCTCGTCGGTCCCTCATGAGCGAGGTTCGTGGTCATCAGTGAATGCGTTACATTTGGAGTGGATGATTTGCCTCCATCGGGTCCTGTCCATGACTTTTCTTACAATCCAACAAAACTTGGAGGAGTACGTGTTTTTTATTTGATCGCCCCATCTTGTTGTTGTGACGTCACAATGTTGTAGCTATTATTTTAATAACAGTACAGCGTTCACGGCTATAACACGTGACTACACAATAATATTGAAAATTTATTGCTAAAAATCGAGTGGTTCGTTGATTCCGATTAGCTATAAAGGATTTACTAAGGTAAAGTCTGATAATATTCCTGATGTTGCTATGTTTAAGGAACATTTAAAAACATTTTGTCAAGAGTTGTTTTTGTAGTATTCGTACATAATGCTACAAAACAAGATCGATAGAGGTTCGACATTTTCAATATAAATTTGAATATTGAACAATGACAGCAATATTCAATAGATCAAAACACTGTACATGTTATTTCTACATCATCTGCAATGTCTGAAAACTAACATTCTGACGTCACACGCGCGCTGTCAGCTTGTCTTTGGTACTGGAGTAAAAAAAATTTCAAAGCGAGCATTGTGTAGTCAGTGCTTGAAAGCCCAGCGCAGCCCAGCGGTTGGTGTATCGAGCGTTACCAACAAATTCGCTTAAAATAATTTAGGACTAGCAGACGATTCAATGGTCAATAGACTTTTGACTTTTTTATACTAACGTTAAGTAAACTCTTGTGTGCATCAGCCACGGCCCGTAACAGCAAGCTAGAAGCAGACGTTGCTACGCGTGGTCTGGGGCGAACGCGCACAACACTTGCACAGGATGATCTCGTCCCACGGTTATCCAGTACCGACACCCTGTATTTACAGATTATTTTTTTAACACATCCTGTAAGTATAATTTATTTATCACCCTGTTTTTACAGATTATTTTTTTAACACATCCTGTAAGTATAATTTATTTATCACCCTGTTTTTACAGATTATTTTTTAACACATCCTGTAAGTATAATTTATTTATGGACAGCCTGTAAAAATAAAATCTATCTAATATAAACAATTATCTTGTCACGTTGTTTGTTACTAAACTCCTCCGAAATGGCTCGACCGATTTTAGTGAAATTTTGTGTGCATATCAGTTAGGTCTGTAGCGATATTTATATGGCATAAAAAGAAGATAAAAAGAAGAGATTAGAGAATTTAGTAAATTCTGCATTTACACATTCAATTATATGCCAACCACCATTAATGTGGAGGATACTTCTAATTAGCCTAATATGCCACGCTGGCCAGGCGGGTTGGCATAGGGTGGTTTGTGTCATTTCCTTATGTCGGCTCTTACGACACCCTCAGAATTGAATGGGGTAGTGACACTATGTATTCTAAATTCGTCACCGCACGGATTACATAACAACAAACTTACTTTGATGTAACCCTCTTGCCGCTATCTGACTGGTCGGAACCAGTGTCTCTCGACACAGAGCTACGCTTCTGTGCTTCAGGTGGTTCACCAAGTCGACTTTTGGCTGATTTCGCTAGGGCTCGTGAATCCGGTTCCCTTTCAGGGGTGAATCTGAAAATTATTGAAATTATTGACATTGTGCCACTACAACTTTGATTGATATTTTTACGCCGCAGAACTATAACTCAAATATGTAGTTAATAAGTGACAGTGAATTCTAAAAAAGAAAATATCGAAGGGACTGGTATCAAATTATCAAGAATTTTATTTCCCCTCCGCTATCAGTCGTTCACCGTCTCACGGGATGATGTGCTTGCTGTTTGAAGGATTAGACTCGAGAATCGTGTGGCATATCAAGGTATTCCCGTAATACTTGTTTACGTGTTACCGAGTAGCAATCACGTGGTGTCATTTGTGTTAGCAATCACGTGGTGTCATTTGTGTTCGTGAATTACATGTTTGTATTGGCCCCACGATATAGGTATACCTAGTGCAGCGGTTTCGTTTTTTTTTAATAAACCAAACCTAAATTCCCTGCGCTATTCGTATTCCCGTATTTGACATTTGGCGCCATATGTGGATGGAATATGTGTCAAACAACGAAAACAAACGCATGCAAACACAAATAGGCAGGTGACGTGGATAAATAGAATTACTTCGGCTACTTGTCATGAGAGATGTCACGTACGCAAAAAAGGAACGAAGAATTCTGAAATTCATTCACATTTTTATAAAACTGAGCATGGTATTCAAGAAATTTTCTAAATAATTATACTTAGTTAAAATCTATGAAAATATTGTCACTAAATTTAGAAATAGTTTTATTATTATTTTGTGTTTTACTAAAACATCTTTTAAATTGCAATAAAGTAAAATAAATTCCAAAATTTTAGAAAAGTTATTATGTTTCTATGTTTTATATTAATAACTATGCCACTACACTATGCACTTAATCGTAAATGCACAATATATTGGAATAATTATTGAAGTTTAGTTTTCAGCCACCAGTACAAATTGTATAGTCCATCCATTTAACAGTATATCATTTTCTGGTGACCAATTTCATTAAAAATTTTGGAATAGATCTAGGTAAATAATAAATTCCAAAAAAAAAGCTAATAATTAAAAGGTAAAATATAAATTACACCGAAAATACACAAGACTGTTCTTACTACCTCAATTTTTTTAACATAACAACCTTTCCGGAGTGTCAGTCCTCAATACTGTTTCCTTTTCCTTCAGTTCAGGGCCTTTGGCTTCCTCTCGAACACCCAGCCTCTCTCGGATCGGTCTTTTGGGGAGTTTCAGTTCTATTTGTGGGAGGGTCTCTGGGACTTTCGGGAGTTCTTTGGTTGTCTCCACAGATTTAGGAATAGGTAAAGGTGGAGTTGGAGATCTTTGTCTGGGGGGCGAGACGCGAGCTGGAGTTTGTTCTGATATTTCCTAGAAAAGAGAGCAATTATTTGGAGACGGATTGCTATTATTAATCTTTTTTTTTATTATTGTTTTTACATGTATCTGTAGTAAATTGGCTTGGGGGGAGAAAAGGGTCAATTTTAGTGAAAAGCTAATATTAAATTATTCAAATACTCAGGTCGTATCAAACACGAACTTGATGTCGCCAGAGAGGGGCAATCATACTTTGCCTTCTTAAAAAAAAACACAATTTGAAGGAATTTCCATAATGAAGAGTGTGATACGTCACTCACAAAAAATATTAATGGCACGCACATTAACCCCCAAAAATCGGAACAAAAATATTTTTTTGGTTTTAAAATGATGTAACCCAAACTCAAAAACACGAAAAAAGCGAAACATACCAATAAACAATCATTTGAAGCATCCATAAAAAACATACAGACGAATTGCGAAGCTCCCTTTTTCAAGTTGGTTAAAATAAGGCGGAACAAGTCATTATCATTTCATCAAAGTCCAATGCTGGGCATAAGCCTCCCTAAAGGATTTCCACAAAACCCGATTTGAGCCAGCATTCCTGCAATATTAACACTGCCACACCACTGCCTTGAGAGCTATGTAACCTACCCACTGCCCCTTAAGTTTGCCAATAATGTTAAAGCCATCTGTTACTACTCAGTCCATAGTTGACCTCTGTTGAGTTGGGTCTCGTCCAGTTTTTCCCCAGCGAAAAAAAAAAAAAGGTCTCGTCCAGTTACATCTGAAGCCTACTCTGCCGCACTGACCAGATGGGCTGGCACAGGGTTTCGTATCAAGTTTTCCTTCTCTTCCAGCCAGGTTATCGGCTCTTATATAACTCTTAGGACACCCTCAGGATGGAATCACCATATGAACGGACGTCAACTTAATCTGGCATAATTATAACTTGTTGCCAAAACAAAAATGATACATGATGAACCTACCTGAAAAACATCTTCGGCAAAATCATTCATCAATTCCTCTGCTTCAGTGCGAATATTCAAGAAATCTTCATCATCTGACATAGAGTCTAATTGTTCAGCCAATTTTTGCTTTAGTCCTTGGATTTTAGCTTCAATTTTATTAATCTCATCAATTTGCTCCTCTTTAGGTGCTGATGACACATTATTTGTATCTTCCTGAGTTTGGTCAGGTATTTCAGGAGTGTCTGCAGGATGAGTTGAAATAGTAGCTGGATCAATAATAGGTACAATAGGTCTTTTGACTTCGTTGATAACAGGCTTGCTCTCAGGTTTAGTATCTTCTTTAGGCATGTCTAGAGTAATACCATGGTTCTTTAAGATTTGCCCAGCAAACACATCGGTAATTGAGGGCTCAGATTCTTTCTCCATATTCATTAGCAAAGGTGGGATATTTGGACGAATCATTTCATGCTTGCTTTTCTTTTTACTTTTGTGAGTTTTCTTTTCTTCTTTCTTGCGGTGATGTTTCTCTTTTAATTTATCTTTCTTCTTGGATTTTTTCGAGTCACTTTTCTTACCTTTTTCTTTTAATTTCTTCTCTTTTGATTTGCGATCTTTAGATTGGGATCGCTCCTTAGTTTTCTCAGTTTCAACAGGCTCTGGAATTTTAAACATAGTATTTTCTTTTATACAGGCAAATGTTTGACAAATACAGTTCCAAAATAAGATCAAAGGATGTCAAGTCAATTAAACTAGATCAAATTGTATAGAAACTAAATTCTAAGTTTATTATTGTAATGGAGTTTGGGATAAATAGCACCTAGGCTAAAGATAGTCACAATGCAGTCAGTGTGTGTAGTGAACTGGGGGAGGATGTTTAGTGGGTATGGGGACACCCTTCATTTTATTGAATGGCAGAACAGTCCCAAAAACCTCGGGCTGGTGTCTAGAATAGTCCATTCACAATATTACTGCCTCGTTCGTCTAGTGGTTAGATGTGCCGCCCTTGGATCAACGGGTCCCGGGTTCAATTCCGGGGTCGGGCAAGTGCCTTTGTCTAAACCAGAGGCACTGGCTCGGAGTCTGGGTGTCATTTCTATCTACAATATGTATGTATTTACAAAAAAAAAAACGTATATAAGTAGTTTATCATCCATCTCGTTACCATAACACAAGCATTAAGTTGCTTGGCTTGGGACGAGATGGCGTTGTGTGAAATGTCCACGGATATTTATTATTTATTTATTTATTACCACCCACAACTGCATCTACTGTGACATATAAATCATTGCAGCCCATAAAAGACCCACTGTTGTTGGGCTTACTCCAATTAAACAGAGCGAAAAAAAACCCTAACTAACTGTAATCCTAACAGCCATTTCTGTGTATTACTATCTCATGGGAGGTTGGAGGCTTCAGTATCCTGTTTGACTAAAACATTTAGGCTACCCACTTGGTGCTACTGTGACCTCCTGCAGCTTCTTCAGCACCTGGTGCAACCAGTTTACAAATAGCTCTGTGTTGTCACCAAGGAAAAGCTGCAAGTCATCCTCCATTTGCGATCGGGTTCTCTTGTTGGCTACCATCACCATTACATAGTCAGGCAGCTCGTCATCTAAATAAAAGTGTTACATTACTGATGTCAATGTCCTTTGGATTACTTCTTGATAAATAATCTGGCAAATATACAATTTAAGCTGGCAAAATTGACTGTGTGAGATATTAATTGCAGACCCTGAACAAGCTCTTTTTTCTTTTTTAATTACTGGTCAGGTGGTTGTTGGATGGAGGTCCTTTGAAAGGGCATATAAATTAATTGGTTGAAAGTCTAAGTTGAACATTTATGGCAGTCAATACACAAAGTTACTGACTTTGTGTGTTAGTGATAAGGTGATAACTGACAGAGGGTCATATGATTCCACATAGGTCTTATAGGCGATTGGTCCATGTAAATAGTGATAATTAGCCAAATCAGGTAAGACTAGACAGTCTTAACTTGGGTAACTAGTAAAAATTATAAGCAAATCCTTTGTTTAGCATAGCTTACATTTAAACAGCTGTGATGTAACATTTCATAGCTAAAGAATAAAGTGAAACTAATGGTCTTATTATATTATAGTAGTTTGATAGTGAAGCATTTTACATTAACAAGTTTAGTCATTGCACTGGAACTGTTCAGCATCACATTTAAATGTTTAGGAGTTCTTTGATTGCACATGTTTTATTAAAAAATATAAATATTGTTTATAATTTTGCCAATCATACATTTACTAAGATCAACTAACTGTACTCACCAACATAACATCCTAACTCTGTAAGCTTGGCCTTGATAGCTGACTGAAAATAGAAAATAAGGAGATCGATAAACACAATGTCGAAATATCACATTATTGTGCGGCCATTTGTATCGTTGTAGTGACATTTTTATGTAAATATATCATCAGCTCTAATGTTTAGATTGACTATATTTGAATTTGCGACACGTAAATTATTGTAAAATATGCCCAAGAATCCTAAAATTCATACCCGCATTTTCTGGCCGATCTCACTGCCGACCACGTCCATTATTACGGTGATTTTGCCTAAAAGTACACAAGAATAATCAAAACTATAAATCACAAACACATTTAAACCTACTTAATCTAATATTTAAGACATCTGCAACTAGTATTTACTTTGAATATTGGACAAAAATCAAAATTCAAAATTCAATGAACACAAACGCAAATAATCCAATTTTATTTTTTTCTATGAATGACAGATTGGGAACCTGAGTAAACTGACGACAGTCTGCCAAATTTAATGACTGATAGGGCTTCCAGGTGGTATTTTAAAATTTCCCGAATAAGGCCGTTTGTCTACCGCCCCGCCAACAACGGCACGTCAACGAGAAAAAGATGACGGCGCCGAGTTAGCGATACATACATTTACTAGGGCCGTGCTTTCTCGTTGACGTGCCGTTGACGGCGGCGGTGGACAAACGGCGTAAGGGACCAAAATGATTTGCCCTGCTGCTGAATCGCACTCAATAAGTACTAAAAATCGGCTGTTGGTAAAATCTATGTAAAAATTGTATTTTTACAGAACTTCTTTGCATGGCTTCACGCGCGCAGGTTTCATGCGCGCAGGTTGCATGCGAATTGATAGTTTGTAATTGGAATTGATGCAAGTGGTGGCGTCGTCGTGTACTTCGTATCAATTGGTAGACGTTTCTAAAGCGGATAAAGCATGTTGATAATGTTTGTTTTACCAAATTTTATTTGGGTCAGAATTTTAGATTATGCAATGACGAAGCAAAATCAACTTTAACCACTGGTAATTTTTTTTGCTAACCTTTGGGCCTGTGCAGTGTGCACACCAGTCACGTCTTATAAACGCGCCGCGCGCTTCTATCTTAAGGTGATTGCACCAGGGTAACCCGCGAAATTCAAATTTTCTTAAGTTTTTTGTAATATGCAGGGTAGCCCGCGAAATTCAAATTTTCTTACGTTTTTTGTAATTTGCAGGCCAGTGCTAGGTTGTATGATGATGAACATTTGATTCGCGGCTCTAAGACATATGTAGTTACAGAGTTATAATCATTAAACTCATAAATACAACCCTCCAAGCTCTTATAGGTGCAAGAATGACTTTGACGTTGATAAAGTTTTTCTTGCACTTTTATGAGCTTGGAGGGTTGTACTGATGATTTTGATTATGATAATTCTATAACTACATACGTCTTACAGCCGCGAATAACATTTTAATCAACATACAACCAGCAATCACCTTAAGGTAAATGTTCCAGGGTAGCCCGCGAAATTCAAATTTTCTTACGTTTTTTGCAATTTGCAGGTCAGTGCTAGATTGTATGTTGATTAAATGTTATTCGCGGCTGTAAGACGTATGTAGTTATAGAGTTATAATCATCAAAATCATCAATACAATTTCGCGGGCTACCCTGGCTGGAGCAATCGCCTTAAGGTGAATGTTCCAGGGTAGCCCGCGAAATTCAAATTTTCTTAAGTTTTTTGCAATTTGCAGGTCAGTGCTAGGTTGTATGTTGATTAAAATGTTATTCGCGACTGTATGACGTATGTAGTTATAGAATTATAATCATCAAAATCATCAATACAACCCTCCAAGCTCATAAAGGTGCAAGATAAACTTTTTCAAGCTCAAAGCCTTACAATACCTTTTTTCGGTATAAAGTTTGCTTTTGTGAAGCTGAAAACTACGAAAAGTTGGTTGAGTATATGCTTACAAATTTTAAGGCCATGGGCTGCAGGATGTCATTAACCGCTTTATAAGTACATATGCTGCATGCTCATTTGGATAAATTTAAAAACAATATGGGAGCCTATTCCGAAGAGCAAGGAGAACGTTTCCATCAGGACATCATGAATTTTGAACAACGCTATCAAGGCCAATACAATGAAAACATGATGGGCGACTATATTTGGGGTTTATTGAGAGAAAGTAGCTATGAACCTAAAAGAAAAAGTAAAAGTGTGCACTTTTAAGTTATTTTCCACTTTTATGTAAGCTAATTTGATAGTAAAACTTAATAAAAATAATAAACATTTTTATTTCAATAGTTTTATTTTCAATCAAAAATTAAAATCCGAGATTTTTAAAAATTTCGTTCAATCAGTATTCTAAGCACAAAAGCAAAATTTTTCATGCCATATATTTTTTTTCCGTCTAATTACGACCTAAACTACCGAAATTTAATGCTTTGCAATCAAAGTCAAATTTCATGTTGACCCGTGTTATAACTCAAATGTTCATCATCATACAACCTATTTAGCACTGGCCTGCAAATTGCAAAAAACGTAAGAAAAATTGAATTTCGCGTGCTACCCTGGAACATTCACCTTCAGATAGAAGCGCGCGGTGCGTTTAAAAGACGTGGTGTGCAGACTGCACAGGCCCAATTGTTAGCAAAAAAAATTACCAGTGGTTAAAGTTAATTTGTAAGTTAAGTTAAGTTAAGTTAACATGCTCACGAGATAAATAAATATTTTATTTTATTTTTCCATTTTGTAATTATGTACATAGGTATACTTAAGTATATTAAGAGCAGCATCTATTTGAAACATATTTTGTGGGTACCTACCTAAACGGCTTTAGCAACCGCAACCGCTACTAGCAACCGGGTGCAATGATGAACCTCTAAATTTCTCTACAATAATAAGCATTAATAAACTTAAAAACCTTCGTCTTGAAGCACTCTGTATAATAAAAAAACCGCTTCAAAATCCGTTGCGTAGTTTTAAAGATTTAGGCATACTTATGGACGGACAGACGACCGCGACTTTGTTTTAAACTATGTAAAGGAAAGATAAAGAAAATTCGTCTTTCGTTCCACTACTCTACTACTACTAAGCACATACATGTCTCCCCTCATTCCATAGAGGGTAATTGGCCTACTGTGTCATGCTGGCTCGACGGGTTGACACAGGCTGTCGTATCAAGTTTTCCTTCTCTTGCGGCTAGGTTATCAGTTGTTGGCTCTTACATCCTAAGGATGGAATAGGATGGTGACACTATGTATTATAAATCAGTCACCACACGGGCTGTCCACCACGTAAAGTCCACGAACAGACCCTAAATAGGTAACAAAATAAAACACAGTCTTGACCGTATAATTTATTTCTATAACAACCTTTGATGCTGAGTAGTCACTTATTATTAATAGAATAAGACCTATATTAATTAAAGAACCTCGTAACAAAGTAATAAATAGTGAGAGTCTTAATATTTACAGTTACAATTAATTACAAGATTTTTGTTCCTATATTATTCATAACTAATTTGCTTACTTCCCAGCCCATAAAAGAACACCGCTGAGACTGGCCTTCTCTAATTACGGGAAATTTGTCTAGAAAAGTTTTGTTTCAAGTTTTCCTTCTCTTGTTTTAGGTTTTCTGGCATGTAATTTCCCTTAGTCGGCTCTAACGACTCCCTCAGGATAAAATTGGGTGGTGACCTTACATCTAATTCCGTCACCACACTGATATTAGCATTTACAATATGGCGTCCTATTAAATTCATAAGATTTAATCAAATATGTACCTATATTTAATTTATGAAATACAATTGAAATCTTTGGTCATCATTACTTTCTTTAATAATTGGTAGGTACCTACGATTTAATGGAATGTTGAACTATGTACTGTGGCGGTCTTCATATAAAATTAATTAAATTTGAAGAAAAAATCTTAGTAAAATGTGAGAAATGAGTGCATTAACATTTTAAGTAGGTATTTCATGCTCATTTTGCTTAAAACATCGTTATTTTACAGGACTTGTTGATGTAGATGTGCTTCTTAAATACAAGCGGAATGTATTGTATTACATTACACATTCTAGATAGACACAATTTATATTATATTAAATTTATACAATTTTAATTATATCTTAGATCTGGAAGACTTGCCATCAATTGAACGTAATCGATACCTAAGGCACATTTTTACACTTTAAATAGTTTGCGTCTGTCAATACCACTAAATTAAAATCAAATAACAATATCTAGGTAGAAACTTGTCGATCGCTATTAGGACGGATATAATAATAATAAGTTGATTATTAAGATATTTAATCATAAATTACTAAAAAAGTGTTAAATCTAACACTTTTTGGTTCTTTAAAATAATCAGACGAAGCTGAAAAGCTACCACTGGTTCATCAGCCTTTTGAAATGATGTTTAAAATATCTTTTAATATTTAAAAAAAAACGAAGTTATAACATAAAAATGCAAAAACATTTGGTAAAAAATTGTTTAAAAGTCTTTGGTGCATCATAATAGAGAACGACAAGTCGCTATGTATTGGGTTGTATATCACAGCTCTCATCAGCGATTTGAAACCTGGTGACCTTAGGACATATACTCAGCTGCGACCCCGTGTGTGGTCTGTACGTGGATTTAGACCCAAGGCTGATTTGAGAGCTGGCTGTGTGAAACCTCGAGATTTCAGTTCCTAGATTCTGTTGAGAGATGGTTTTCTTCAACCCCGGGTGAAAAGATTTCGGTCCAATGTTGCTTAGGGAGGTTCCCACTGGCGTGGGGGTGGCGCTGAGCTGTGGGGACAATTGGTCGTCTATTTTACGACGGGGCCTGTAGGCGCCGTGGACCCCCGAGGGTCTGCTCTCGATTCCCCCAGTGACACTTGGCTGAGCGCCGTTTGTGTGTTGTTGTAGCTGTACCCGTGACGCTCGTTCCATTTCTCTAAAAAGAATGAGATACTAATTAATTGTTGCAACATGTAGTTGCAAGATATTAAACAACGCCCTATAAGAGTATTTAATAGAAAATGTAGATTGCTGTTTTCAAGCATAGCATCGAGACTTTGGCATATCGAGCAGACTCTCTAGATGAACTCTGACACTTTGATCATATAACTTTAATTGAAAAATGCTTTATTGTTTATGCCAATTACGGCGTTCACAATCGGCAAGGGATACATCTTATTTTACAACTACCACCAGGTCGGAACGCGCCACCAACCGATACAACCTGGCAGAACATACACAACGCGTTTTTCCTTTTTTTTATTGCCTTATTTCAATAACCGTGTACTTATAACTAACTTGTTGTCTTTGGAAAATATAAAATGGAAAAAGAAAAAAAAATGAAGTCTGGAATGCATAGATAGATAGATAACACTTTATTGCACATTTCCGACATAAACATATTCTTAGGTAAACCTCTATGGCTTAAGTATAAGTAAGTATCCTTGGACATTTCATACAACGCCATCTCGTCCCAAGCTAAGCAACTTAATGCTTGTGTTATGGTAACGAGATGGATGATACACTACTTATATACATTTTTTTTTGTAAATACATACATATTATAGATAGAAATGACACCCAGACTCCGAGCCAGTGCCTCTGGTTTATACAAAGACACTCGCCCGACCCCGGAATCGAACCCGGGACCCGTTGATCCAAAGGCGGCACATCTAACCACTAGACCAACGAGGCAGTCAAAAGGCTTATTAATTTAACGCGAAGAAATCATGAACAACGAATGATAGTATGATTATAAAAGAAAGCTATTGATCCACATCATAATGAATGGATACATGATAAGGATTTCATGCAGTTCAACGTACGACTAAAATTAAGCTATAGGAAATGAGGAAGCAATCTGATATGTATAAATCAAAGATGATAATTATTATTAATAAAAGAAACACAAAACCAAATTTAAAACAACCTTTTCAAGAACCTTTAACCCGTAAGCTTTTCCTCAGAAAGTCCTATCAATGTTGATGATACCTTCAAGATCTGATATAGGAGACGAGAGCTGACGTGCGTTCCGTTTTCTTAGTCGGGCATGCGACGGGCGAGGAGGGATACGCACCGCTGGTGAGGCCGGCGATGAGCGCTAGAGGGCAGCACAGGGCAGCTGCGTACGCGGCCCGGTACTGCGCGTTCATTATCACGTAGATGATCGGGTTCACGCATGCACTCGCGTACAGGAGGAGGTAACCCGTGATGTGGAACACTGGGAACAAATAGATTAATGTTATATATACGAACTTTTTATTACCTACACACCAAAATCGAACCCGGGACCCGTTGATCCAAAGGCGGCACTTCCAACCCAACAACCAACGAGGCGGTCAAATAGTCATTAAGTACAGTCTAGCTTACCAGGGTAATGCACGTGATTATCAGCAACCTTCGCGATAGTGATGGGCAAGTAGCACACGAGGAAGGAAAGGAAGATGGCGAGAACCATCTTTGTTATTCTCCACTCGTTGCGTCGTGCTTTTGTCTCGCGCTGATCTTTGATCGTGGACCGCTTGTCATTGGTGTTCAAGTTGCCAGGGCTAGCGTGTTGAGACCTTTGATGTTCTCGCATTCTTTGTTCTGAGCTGAGAAGGAAACAGAGGAATTAGTACGTAAACGTGTAGCGTGTTTCTCTCATCTCATTTAACATGGGTCTGTGTTCAAGGATCGCAGTTGTGTGGACACGATGATTAAGTTTTATTACTCGGGACATTTTAGTCGCTTTCCTTAGCTTAGAGGTCCTGTATGTCACTGAGGTAAATATAAATCAAAGTATTCTATTTACGAGTATTCAAATTAACTATAACTTTTAGTTCGTGTGGTGACGGATTAAGAATAGGTACATGGTGTCACCATCCCATTCCATCCTGAGGGTGTCGTAAGAGTCGACAGAAGGAAATAACGAGGCCGATAACCTAGCTGTAAGAGAATGAAAACTTGACACGAAACCCTTGCCATCCCGTCTGGCCAGCGTGGCACAGTAGGCTAATTATCCTCCATGTAGTTAGAGGAGGCCCGACTCAGCAGTGGGTCATTTATGGGCTGAGAAATAGTAGTAGTAAGTTAATTAAATAATCACATTTGTGTTATTCACGACATGACGTCAATCATATTGCTATCAAAGTTACAAGTGAATACGGCATATTGGTTTATTAATAGTCTGCAAACGTTTGGTTTCACGGAACTGCGTTGCGTACTTAGACTTAAAGAGAAGTACAGCACAAATCATTACTAAATTATTTAGAGGATATTTTGCCGAATATTTTGTCTCAGAGGATATCAAGAACAATGTGAGGCTTCCTGGAAGAAACCACTTTTCGATAATAAAATAAGGTTCAAAATTAAATGAATCATTGTTTGTAGATGTTACATTGTTTTTGCAAATCATCATCATCATTTCAGCCAAAAGAAGCCAAAGTCCACTGCTGGACATAGGCCTCCCCCAAGGATTTCCACAAAGGCCGGTCCTGGGCCGCCCGCATCCACTGCTTTCCGGCGATCTTAACCAGGTCGTCGGTCCACCGTGTGGGAGGCCTACCAGCACTGCGCCTTCCGGAACGCGGTCGCCACTCGAGGACTTTTCTGCCCCATCGGACGTCGGTCCTGCGAGCTATGTGCCCTGCCCACTGCCACTTAAGTTTGACAATCCGGTGGGCTATGTCGGTGACCCTGGTTTTCCTGCGTATCTCCTCATTTCTGATTCGATCTCGCAGGGAAACTCCGAGCATAGCCCTCTCCATTGCCCTTTGGGTGACTTTGAGCCTTCTGATGGAGCCCATAGTGAGCGACCACGTCTCAGTTCCATATGTCATCACTGGCAACACACATTGGTTGAAGACTTTTGTCTTCAGACACTGCGGTATTGTGGACGAGAAGATCTTTCGCAGCTTCCCGAACGCTGCCCAGCCGAGTTGGATCCGACGATTGACCTCTTTCTCGAAGTTGGACTTACCTAACTGGACAGTGTGTCCCAGGTAAATGTAATGGTCAACAACTTCGAGGGTAGAACCTCCGATGTTAACAGGAGTGGCTTGAACATGGATATTAGACATGATCTTCGTCTTCTCCATGTTCATCTTAAGGCCGACTCGTTCGGAGGCTCCACAGAGGCCATCGAGCATCGTAGTGAGGCCCTCCATGGTCTCAGCCATTACGACTATGTCGTCAGCGAATCGAAGGTGAGTGATGTACTCGCCGTTCACATTAATGCCCAGCCCTTTCCAGTCCAGAACCTTGAAAACATCTTCCAGTGCAGCGGAGAACAGTTTCGGAGAGATAACGTCTCCCTGTCTAACACCTCGCTGCAACTGGATCGGTTTCGAGGTCTGGTCCTGGAGTCGGACTGACATGGTGGCGTTTTCATACAAGCACTTCAACACTTCGATATACCGATAGTCGACTTGGCACCTCTGGAGAGCCTGCAATACTGCCCACGTCTCGATCGAATCGAAGGCTTTCTCGTAGTCCACGAACGCCAGACAAAGGGGCAGGTTATACTCCTCGGTCTTCTGTATAACCTGCCGTAGCGTTAAAATATGGTCTAAGGTACTGAAGCCTTTTCGGAAACCGGCTTGTTCGGGAGGCTGGGAATCGTCAAGCCTGCACGCGAGTCGATTTGTGATGACCCTCGAGAACAACTTGTTTTTGCAAAGAAGCGATATAATCAGTCATTGGGAATAGATGTTCCACAAGCTTATCTGGCCTGAATGCTTAGCATAAGGTTTCCTTTTTCTGCGGCTAGATTTTCGCCCAGGATTTAATGAAATCTAAATCTATCACCTCACGGACCTTGTATAAGCTAGGAATAATTACCTGTGTACGACCCAGAATATTCTGGCGTAGCAAATGAAAATGAGCATAGCCGGAACAATAAAGGCGATCACGAAGAGCGCGGTCTTCGCTGTACGCCCATTGTCGTCAGGCATAATGGAACACGTACCCAGCTCTGGATCATAGTCGAATTTACCTGATGAAAGAGATATTCATGTAATTTAATCACATGGTGGCGTCGTGTGACAGGTCGCTCTCTTCCCTGCAATATGGTTGAGGAGGGCGATGGCTGCCACATGCGTCATGATTGTGAACAAGTGCCCTTGCTGGGGGTCGGTTGGCTCGGGCATTACAGTTACTATTGTTGACTAGATCTGGCTGATGTTTGGCCCTTTGCGACTACTTCGTGAGTTTGCTCTCACACATCTGTCTAAAAATGGCAATCTAAAAAGAGCAACTAAGTACAGAGTTTCTTGCCCGTTCTTATCTGTAGAAATGCATTCCGAACCAGTGGTAGATGGTGAATATGTAATCAATTTTAAATGGTATGTTTTATTTTATTTTTTACTTGTCAAAAGAGCTCCAACGAGCCAATTTGATTAAACGAGTTTTGATTTTGACAGTCTATTTGTTTCTGGTTTAAAAATATCTACGCTAAAAGTTATAATACTACATGTATTTTGGGATTGCAGTAATCCTTTACCTATAGTGTGTGATAATTAGGTTTATTGGTAAGTATTTAAAGGTCCTGTAACAGTCACTACAAGAAATCTTGACCCATACTAAAATTTCCCGTGACGGGCGAGATACTATATCAAAGGACATAAGTGACTTGTAGACCTTGTATCTAACTTAACTATTGTGTATCGCTGGAATTGAATTATTAGCCTTGATACGCAGCAAGCTTACTCTTAGTACATTGCAGACTCGCCAGTCAATTACATAAAATATGTGTTCATTTGACTGAGAATATTTTTTACTGCATTTTGGACGTGCATGCTCAAGATATTCCAGTATTGTCTATTAGTGGTCACCCAATCTAATAAACTTTTACCACTAAATAACCATATATATTCAAAAAAGGTATCAACGTTTAACATAGATAGATACATATGCATAGACTTTCTACGATAACTTCTCAAGAGAATAATTGAAACGTATCTTTTAATTTTGTAGTTAACAAAGATGTTTCGAAATTCAATGCATCTAAACTAGAAATTAGCGCAATAGTCGTCATTTTGTTTTCTTGAAATTCATTTATTTGTCTCTATGATTTAATTGAGCCAATTAGTTTAGTCTGTGAGCAGAAACAAGACGCAAATTGCTTGTCTAGGTCCTTTAGACGACAAATAAAGACAAAAGGTGTTTGACTCTTTGAGCCTTGTGAGAGCTCCAAGTGCCTTCCCAGTGGTAAGCTGTTGTTTTCAAACGGTATTACGCCTTTAGAAATGAAACCGTTCTATTCCTATAATATTTGATGAAGATGTCCTTGATTAAATTTCAAATCATATTTTTTAACTTTTACTCCAATTGCAGGGAACTTTGAAAGGATGTCAATGAAAGGGATCATAGGTAAATAAATTAAGCTTACCCCATACTCCCACAAGGGTGGGTATCTGCATACCGTACGAGAACATCCACGAGAAGACGATCATGAGAGCGATGTTGTGTTTTCGGTACACGCGCGAATACCAGCTGTGGTGTGCTATCATTATATACCTAGAAAACAAATTGGAACATACAGAATTTAAACTTATTTAACTTGCATAACGCCAGGAAGGGCGTTCCCATTTTGGTGGATGAATACGATGGGGTGGAGCGGATTACTTCCCGCTTGCGTGTAGCTGCCCAACTAGATAAGGACTGTCACCTGACATGATATTGAAGCCAAATAATATCACTGTTTTGTAGGGTTGTGTTGTTAGCAAAGTTGTGAGACCTACATCAGGGAAAGCGTAGCGTTGGCTGAAGAAATGCGACAATTAACCTGTGCTCGTCATGCTTTCACGTTTTCTCCACCTCCAGTGATGCAAAAATTAATAGGCGGCGTTACCCGCTCACCAATAGGTGTCTAAGGCAAAGGAACTCAATTACATTAAGTTCGCATACAGATGGCGCTAATGTCACTATAGCCGCCCATATGGTTTTGTCCAAATAGTACTGTGGGTGGTAAGGAAGGGAGAAATCCTTTGCATTGGTAGTTACTCATTTACTAACCACTACACTACACCAATACACTATGGAAAAACAGTTTAAATTAAGTTTGGCCCATTAAGCTTCCCAAGGCCTCGAGATTAAATTGCTTACAAAAAAAATGTACACTCTTTTGCAGAGTAAACACGTATCGTACGTATTTCATGCCTACACCCCATTAGCGAGTGGCAGCAAACAAATCGATCTCGGATGAACCCACATTGTCGCCAGTAAGTAGGTATGCATATTGTTTGTCCTTTTTGTTGATGATTTTTTATGGAGATTGAGACTGTACATCGTATTATTGTAGGAGCCAGATTGAAGAATGATGATGATGAGTAAGGTCTACCGTATTTTTGCTACCAGCGTCATGATTTCATGTCTATAGACGGCGGCAACCACTTACCATCAGGCAAATTGCTCGAACACAACACTTTCTTTTGTTTCTAATGGGGAAAACCTTGATGGCCCAGGACATGGGCTGGGGTATGTGGGACTGTGGGGATGCGAAACATGATAGTTACACTACCCACTAAAACCTACCACGGAATTTCTCTTCGAGCCAAAAGCCTTGCGGGCAATAGTTTCTATTTTTAAAACGAAATCCCCGCACTATGTATAACCTGTATCACTGGGGCAGTTTACAATCATGTAAGTCACGAAAACAAATGACAACTAGACTCAGAGGAAGTGCCTCTGGTTTAGAAAAAGCCACTTGCCCGACCCCGGAATCGAACTCGGGACCCGTTGATCTAAAGGGGGCACATCTAACCTCTAGATCAACGAGGCGCCAGTAAGCATGCAACGAGGTTACTAACTATATCGATGAAGGTAGACTATGCAGTGCGAACTCGTCTTGCCACCGTGGCACAGTAGGCTAATTTCCCTCCAAGAATTTGGAGGAGGCCCGATTCAGTAGTGGGTCGTTTATCAGCTGAAATGATGAGAGTAAAACATATTTCACATCTTTTGCTTACCTGTTTAAAGTTATGAGGGCGATGCTAAGTAGCGACACTCCAACGTTACCGTACCGTAAGAACGGTACTAGCTTGCACAAAGCTCCCCCATGGGACCAGGTCCTGGTCCAGAAGCCAGATATGGCGAATGGCAGTACCATCGCACAGAAAAGGAAATCTGCCACGCATAAACTGCAAAAGAAAGGTTTACCTTCATATTTCTACAGCACAGTTACTAATAAAATTGAACTTCGAAAAAAACTGCAGTGAAATAATATCGCCATATTTGCTAATACCTATTCGAGCGACAAAGATGGCGATATGAATTTGATAGACGTATTTTCAACGTTCTATTTTCGTGGTAACCCTCATATACCTACCGTGTTACATTAAAACAAATATGAATGTTACTTGTAGAGTCAATAATAAACTTGAAATCAATCACATAGTATAATGATACTATGTGATTGATTTATATTTATTATATCTGTAACTATTTCTGATGCTGATGATCTGTCAGTGTTTGGCGACTTTACTACCTAGTAATGATGCAGTAGTATAAGTTCTAATTTGTCGATGAAAATAATGGTAAAAAAACAAAATTGACTCTATTAGATCAATTTTGGTCAACTAGCGTGCTAGCATAACCAAATATGTATAAAGGTGATTGAAATTCTGAAAGTGAAAGTATTATAAGTGTGCGTTACCTCGAGCTTTTTGAAAATTCAGTTACCAAAGAGGCAATGTTTTCTTCATCGCCCAAGTTACTAGGTGTAAACCGAAAGTAAATAATACATCGCCATAAAATATAATTTATTATAGACAAAAAATCATGCAAGGTACAGCTGGACCAGCTATACGGTCTAGATGTACCGTAATTACACAATATTATTTAATTTGTATCTATTAGCACTATGAGTATATTTTAATAACGGTTCCGTTTACTCGCATCGTCACCGTTCCATTCGAATACCTTATAACAAGACAATGCAGTTTACGTAGGAAATTTCTCCTACGTAAACAGATGTTTATTTACAGAAAAGAGATCCTGTTATTCCGGATGGAACAAAGCTTGTAAAATAATGAGGGCTGCGTCACAGATTACATAACACTGACTCGTTTCTTGGAACCTACATCATGCAAATGACTAATAATGGCGTGAATATATAACTTCATTAAATACACGTAGCTTTGTGGTGCAAAGGGAATATTGTGGAAGGCGAGTTTCATTAATAAAACACATAAAATGTGGGTTATGAAATCGAAATGGAGGCATTTTCATATAAGAGTCAACATGAAAGATAGACAAGATTGGAAGAGAAGTGTGATGGTGAAGTATGAACCACACTTACACCCAAGTATTTTTTAGATACGGATTCGAGAATACGAGCTTTTTAGGTAATTAAAAAAAATCTCATCCCTCTTTTCCGAGTTTGAAGGTAAGTACCAAATATAATGCTGCCACTTCACATGGCCATTCGTTCGCTATTCTTACGCGGTATTTACGAGTATGTGCACCACTCTTTTTGACACATGTTCCTTCCACACAATGTTAAAGACCTCATGTCAAATATGAGAGATGCGCGAATACGAATTGCTATTTTCTTGCAGATGACATTATGTATCCTAAAATTAAATATTTTCGCTAAGCGCCTCTTAGACTCTTATGTATACATTTATTAAATTACAATTGAACTTAGCTATATAACTTAGAAAAGAGTTTCGCTCGCTCGTTTCGCTTCTCCCCCCGATGTTGGTTTAGCAGGAATGCTATTAATACTTACCCATATGTGTATAACCCACTAATGAGTCGGGCCTCCTCCAGTTACATGAAGGGTAATTAGCCTTCGGCCTTGTCATTTCCTTTTGTCGGCTCTTACGACACCTTCCGGACGGAATGGGTTGGTGACGCTATGTATTCTAAATCCACCAACACACGCTATTGTACATGTATACGTATATCGTAATTATGGTGCTCAGTTGCCAAAATTTCTGGGATGTTCTTGTTTAATATTTTTGCTGCATTCCATCAATACCATGTTGAATGTCTTCAATTACATTACAACTGGGTCAATTGGGAGAAGGTACATGATGATAAGTCCGTGTGGTGACGGATTTAGAATACACAACGTCACCACCCACACTATCCTGAGGGTGTCGTAAGAAGAGACTAAAGGATCGTAAGAGGCAGATCACCTAGCCGTAAAGCTTGATACAAACCTTGTGCCAAGTGCCAACCCGTCTTGCCAGCGTGGCACAGTAGGCTAATTTCTCTCCATGAATTTGGAGGAGGCCCGACTCAGTAGTGGGTCATTTAAGGACTGAAACGACATGATAATAATTATGAGATGGAAATAAAACCACTTGACAAAACTCACCTTATAATGAAAGCAGCAGCTACATTTCTGACTTTAGGGCACTTGAGCAGTGCTACAACTGTGAGAAGATTACCGAAGAGTCCCACCATCATGATGATGCCTGTTACTACTGCAGCAACGGTCAGCAGAGCTGGAGAAAATCTGGTGATAAACAAAATAAGTCTATTAATAAAAGTGATGATTTAAAGGAAATAAGACAAATAGGTTAAAATACACAATCATCATCATTATCATAATTTCAGCCAATAGACGTCCACTGCTGAACATACGCCTCACCCAAGGATTTCCACTAAGACCGGTCCTGGGCCGCCCGCATCCATCGTTTTCCAGACCTTTACCAGGTCGTCAGTCCACCGTGTGGGAGGCCTAACAGCACTGCGCCTTCCGTTTCCTGTCCTTCGAGGACTTTTCTGCCCCATCGGGCGTCGGTCCTGCGAGCTATGTGCCCTGCCCACTACCACTTAAGTTAGGCAATCCTGAATAGACAATGTCACCTATCTATTACATTACGTAGCCTAGCCGCAGGAGAGGGAAAACTTGATACAAACCATGTGCCAACCCGTCTGGCCAACGTAGCACAATAGCCAAATATTACGTGTACTTTGTTCCATACATACATACATAAAATCATGCCTCTTTCCCTTTCGTAGGGGTAGGCAGATACCATTTCTTTCCACTTGCTACGATCCTTACATACTTGTTTCGCTTCGTCCACTTTCATTATTCCTTTCATACATGCTCTTCGGTTTAGGATACTCTTGACCTGGCCTTTTCCAAGACGTCCCTGACTTGGTCTCGAAACGTCCGCCTAGGTCTACCCCTTCCAACACTTTCATTCACACTCGCCTTAAATATTTTTTTCGTCAAACGTTCTTCATTCATTCTCTCGACATATCCATGCTGTACGAGTATACTTAAACGTCGATTCAAAAGTGTCAATAAAAATATTTCTTTCTCTCTTCCCTTAATGGGAAAGTTCGATTTGTTAGTTAATGCCTGAGACGATGAATTAGGGAATTCAATTCTAAAAAGATGAATGGAATTAAACATCAAACGAAAAGACCAAAGGCACACTAAACATTTAATGAATTCTCTTGTCTTTTGTCATTCTTTTGTCTTTTGATAAAGCCATTCACAGTCGTGATGAATGTACTGAATACCCTACAATTACAGGTGACAGGAACATGTGTGCGACACATCCTGTATGTTAGGCAATGATGGAGGGCTCAAGCCTGGGGTTATGAAATTGTCGCTTCTAAAACTACGGCATGGGATGATCAAATCAATTGACTCAATGAATTTGTGCGTGCTATTTATAGTCCTGTGGGTATTGTAGGAGGCGGTTTAAGTGTATAGTTTGTGGGAAAATCTGTAAAGGAAGGACATCTATGTAATACTAGCTGAGTCCCACTATGTTAACCGCGGTTATTGTCGTACCGCGGGTAACGCCGCGGGGCGAAGCCAGTCTAAAAAATGTCCCGTCAAAATTGGACCAGCCGTCCAGAGATTAACCGTAACAAACAGACAGACATACAAAAATATAAATAAAAATGTTATTTTGGTCTGTGTACTGTGTCTTTATACTTACGTATTTGGTAAAATGGTTATATTACGAGTATAATTACAAACAGGCACTCCAATTTTATTTATTAGTATATATGATATCAGTGCCAAGTCGCCTGGCCAGATTGACACAGTCCGCTAAATTAATTCCATAAATGTAATATTCCTGACTTGCTTCGGGAAAAGTTGGCGCGGTAAATATTTTAACATCAAAATTACTTGCAATATTTACTATACATTTTGATGTAAGTATTACGAAACGCCTGCCCTATGTTTGATCTGTATTGAAGGGGCAGTTTACAAACATAAAATTCAAGAAAACACAAATGACAACCCAGACTAAAAGCAAGTGCCTCAGGTTTACACAAACACACTTGCCCAACCCCGGAATCGGACCCGGGACCCGTGATCCAAAGGCGGCGCATGCAACCCCTAGACCAACAAGGCGGTCCACTGTGCCACGCTGTACCTTAAGGTGGATGCTCCAGGGTAGCCCGCGAAATTCAAATTTTCTTACGTTTTTTGCAATTTGCAGGTCAGTGCTAGGTTGTATGTTGATTAAAATGTTATTATAGAATTATAAAAATATATGTAGTTATAGAATTATAATCATCAAAATCATCAATACAACCCTCCAAGCTCATAAAGGTGCAAGAATGACTTTGACGTTGAAAAAGTTTTTCATAACATTTTAATCAACATACAACCTAGCACTGACCTGCAAATTGCAAAAAACGTAAGAAAATTTGAATTTCGCGGGCTACTCTGGAGCATCCACCTTAAGTACCTACATTACGTCGTATATGAAAATAGTATCGAACAGTCAAAGGAGTCTTGACTTATTGTTTGAAGCTATGAAATACTTTTGGACCCTTTGAAGTGATCGCAAGCACATGTAAGGTTAAGGAAAATCAAAACATTCCCGAAACGTATATGAAACCCGATTTCCTTTTGCCAATCTCGTGTTATATTTATAGTTCAATCACAGTCATCGATAACATTATTCAAATAATAATATGGTGCATGTGTTGATGGATTTAAAATACAATATCAAATCCAACTCGGCTGGGCAGCGTTTGGGAAGCTGTGAAAGATCTTCTCGTCCCCAATACCACAGTGTCTGAAGACAAAAGTCTTCAACCAATGTGTGTTGCCAGTGATGACTTATGGAACAGAGACGTGGTCGCTCACTATGGGATCCATCAGAAGGCTCAAAGTCACCCAAATGGAGAGGGCTATGCTCGGAGTTTCCCTGCGAGATCGAATCAGAAATGAGGAGGAAAACCAGGGTCACCGACATAGCCCACAGGATTGCCAAACTTAAGTGGCAGTGGGCAGGGCACATAGCGCGCAGGACCGACTCCCTATGGGGCAGAAAAGTCCTCGAATGGCGACCGCGTTCCGGAAAGCGCAGTGCTGATTAAGGTCGCCGGAAATCGATGGATGCGGGCGGCCCAGGACGGGCCTTTGTGGAAATACTTTGGGGAGGCCTATGTCCAGCAGTGGACATCTTTTGGCTGAAATGATGATGATGATGATCCAATCCTTTCCATACTCAGAAATATAAAAGTATAAAACTTCCCCACCGCACGCTGGCAAAAACGCGTGTTGTAAAAGTCAACAATGCCCAGCACGCTTGGTGGTAGGATCGAATGGTCCACCCGGCTAGCTACCACCCTCACATCTAAGTCGGCGCCAAGCAGTTTTACTGTGTTCCGTCGTGTGTATGTGAGAGCCGGTGGCCGACAGGGCATTTCCTTGAATTGTCTGCCCCATCTTAGACCCCGGCGTTGCTTTCCGTCAAAGGCATTCACGTAATTGGTAAAAAAAGAATAGATTACCTATCCGCGAGTGAAGGAAAACTTGTTAACAACCATGTTAAGCCAGCGTGGCATATGAGGCCGATGTTCCTACGTGAAATTGGAGGATGCCAAACTGATTAGCTCCTGAGGTCATTAATGGCTCAGGTGAGATGAGATTATCGCAATAATAATATTGTTTATTGAAACAAACTGAGAATAAATAAAAAAAGGATAATAAAAATCTTAAAACTGTGTTGTGGATTCAAATGTTTGCTTTTAAATTGATTGGAACGAAATACTTAAGGATGGCAAAATGTGAACTCTATGTTAATGTCAAGTTGGAGTTACACATGTTAATTTTAAACTCAAGTTGAAACTCATGCAGCGTCTAGCCAGTAAACTATTCCTTACATATAATAGTTGCAGAGAAATCTGCAAAGTTCTAAAATAGTTGTCACTTCGGGACCTCTAAGAGCTCTGGTTGAACTTTCATGGACATTAACTGTTTTTTTTTTTAAATATGCCTCACACGCCAGGACGAAGGCGTATCGTTCGTTTATTTATCACAAAATCTCAGCTCTAGGTATAAACTGTATCGCGGAGGCTGTTTACAGGCTGTTTACTATTCAGAGCAAGCGCCTCTGGTTTACATAAAGACTTCATCCAAAGTCTCTAGATCTATCACCAAGATTAACAGGACGATCAACGGTTAATAGAACTCCCTATTGGCAATGATGAGCGGTCACCGTAAAATATTATAAATATAACCTCTTTTCTATTTCTGTCAATTTCTGTTTTGAACCTAGTTAAGGTTTGGTGTGAAAACTAGCGAACATACTGAACTATATTGACGACACGGTTGGCGCAGTGTTTGAGCGATCGACTGCTGCGCAGCATGTCGCGGGTTCGATTCCCCGCACGGAAGAAATATTTGTAGGACGGGTCTGGGTGTTTCCTATCTTTAATATGTATGTATTTGCAAAAAAAAAAGTATATTAAGTAGTTTATCATCCATCTCGTTACCATAACACAAGCATTAAGTTGCTTAGCTTGGGACGAGATGGCGTTGTGTGAAATGTCCAAGGATATTTATATTATATTTATTTACTAGTGGCCCGCCCCGGCTTCACCCGTGCAAAGCGGGGGTGGGTTATACTTAAAAACCTTCCCGCTGAATCACGCTATCTATTAAAAAAAACCGCTTCAAAATCCGTTGCGTAATTTTAAAGATATATGCATACATAGGGACGGACAGAAGAATGCGACTTTGTTTTATACTATGTAGTGATAGTGATATGTAGATATTAAAATATGTTTAAATTAGTATCAGGTTTCAAAAATATGTTTTATAATATTACTACAGCTATGCTATAGCTCAATAGTTTATGCTACGTACCTATATGTACGTACCTATATATCCTCATTACCCATATTTTCAAGTTGCTAAAGTTTATATTACACATAGGCTAATTTCTACGCGGGCAAACCTGCTGACCAAGCTGTCCAACTATAAAAGAAAACTTTAAGCTATTAAAATACTAGCTGACACGGCAAACTTCGTACGCCTCAGAATCAATCAAAAAGAAACCTGAATGATATTTTTTCATATTTTCCCACCTTTTAAACCTTCTCTGGACTTCCACGAATATTTCAAGACCAAGCAACAGCAATTCATCTTTATTTATATGAGAAGAAGAAGATATAGAAGATATAATACTAGCACTACAAATAAATAAATAAATATCCTTGGAAATTTCACACAACGCCATCTCGTCCCAAGCTAAGCAACTTAATGCTTGTGTTATGGTAACGAGATGGATGATAAACTACTTATATACATTTTTTTTTGTAAATACATACATATTATAGATAGAAAACACCCAGACCCGGAACAAATACTTGTAGGTCGTACAAAAAATTCTTCCATGCGGGAATCGAACCCGCGACATGCTACGCAGCAGTCGATCGCTCAACCACTGCGCCAACTATATAAGCACCTTTTTTTTTTTTTTTTTTTTTTTGTTTTCGCTGGGGAAATGCTTTATGCATACCACCGCACCCCGGGGGAAAGGTCGGTGATTATGTGGGACTCCGACAAGGGTCGTCTACCCAAGAGTCGTTTACCCACTAAAACCCCAGCGGCATACCCTCACACGACGCGCTTGGGGCGCCACAAGTTCGCGTAAACGCATTCTACTGTGACGCCCCGGCGTGGTGCCCGCAACGCGGGCAAGCGACTATCAGAGAGGGCGTCCCGGTATACTGGGACGCCCTCAGTCATCGAGGCTTTCGTCGGTGGTGGCTCCCCCGAACCACCACCGGCCTCCTAGGCGAGGGCAGAAGGGGCCCGCATCGTCACGGACACCCCTCCACCCCCGCCTCCGTCCGCGGCGCGGGTCACCCGGAGCTCCCCCCCTTGTGACCCGCCCCGCTGCCCCCTTCTGCGACATCGGCCCCGCAGAAGGAGGCCCGTCAGCCCTCGGGCCGGCGCCAACCAGAGGACACCGGCGCACCGCAGCCGTCCAGGGCCCGCAGGGAAACCCTTAGGACAGGGTCCACCGTCAACCCAGGTCCCCGGAGCCCCCGTCCAGGGCTCGCAGCGAGACACTGGGGACAGGGTCCCCATCCACCCAAGTCCCCGCAGCCCCAATCTACCGCAGCGCACCGGCGATCCGTCCCGCAGCCCCCTTCTGCGGCATACGGCCCCGCAGAGGAGGTGCGTCAGCCCTCGGCCGGCGCCAACCCGAGGACGTTGAGTGAGGACTCGGTTTGACGGCCAACTAAGTTGAGCGCCAACCCGAGGACCTCATGGTGCGCCGCAGCGGTTTACGACTCCCAAGGCAGCTCTGAGGACAGAGGAGTCCCCGGAGCCGCAACCCGCCACGACGCTGGGTGCCGCTCTTCGTCTCACCTCTCCCCGTGGGCCCGCCCGGCATGGGAGGCCCTGGCCGGTATGGCCCCACGGATCATTGAGGCACTCAAGCCCCCTCACCACAGCAAGGTGGCAGCACAGTCGAGGGGGAACTATATAAGCACCTATCATAACTGAGTGGCAGAAAATATCCTGTAGCCGTACGTCTGTTTCATTAAATCCCTCTATTGAGCAGTAAATACAGTACTCAACGTGGATCGTATTGAATTAAGCACCTTACTCGCAGAGCCCTTTGGAAATGCCACTCAGAGGGGATCTCGTTTGTCACTTCATTTTTCAGGGTTTATCTTTTTGAGAATTGTGTTTACGGTATTGTATCGGGTTTAGTAAAAAAATTAAATTAAAAATTTAAATAAACCCCCGACACAATGACCTAAGTATCCTATAAAAAGTAAAAAATAAAAAAATACATCGCGTTAGGGGACCTTATGGTTTTTTTAATTTATTGAGTTATTGAAGAGGGAGATTTATATGCATAATATTCTAGATAAACACTGATAAATTTAGATGTTCATCATTGCACCCGGGCGAAGCCGGGGCGGGTCGCTAGTAAGCTATAATCAATCTTTAAGTGAGTAAGCAAGCAAGAAGTAGACAATAATAAAATGTTGCAAGTTAATATATCGTTTCAGCCTACAAAAGACCCACTACTGAGTCGGGCCTCCTCCAAATTCATGGAGGGTAATTAGACTAATGTGCCACGCTGGCAAGACGGGTTGGCACAGTAGTTGTATCAAGTTTTCCTTCCCTTGCGGGTAGGTGATCTGCCATTTGCGTTCTTTTAGTCGCCTCTTACGACACCCTCAGGATAGCATTTGTTGGTGACATTGTGCATTCTAAATCCGTCACCACATTAATATGTATCTACATCCTAATACGATCTAAACTTGGGCTTTTCAGTGCTTTTGTTTTACGATTGCTATTCTGTATATTATTATATTTTTATATAACGCTTTGCCATCTACTTTTTTTTGCGTAAACAGCCTGCTAGCACAAATTGTCGTATAGACTGTAACTCTTACATTTTACCAAGGACATTTAGAATTGAGCATTGATGCGCTTAAAGGCTTACGAAACACTTCCACAAAATTCGCAATAGGAACTGTCAAATTTAATAGATACTCGTTCTTTACCGAGAATTTTGCGGTTTGCACAGAACCGACTCATGGAGCCATCCTACTAATTTTATAAACGCGTATGTTTGTAAATATGTATGGATGTATGTTAGTTACTTTTTCACGCAAAAACTACTGAATGGATTTTGATGAAACATTACAATAATATAGCTTACACACCAGAATAACACATAAACTATAAATTTAAAGATGTAGTGTGAATTATCCAAAATATAAATATACTAGCGACCCACCCCGGCTTCGCACGAGTGCAAAGATGAACCTTTAAATTTATCAGTGTTTCTCTACAATATTATGCATGTAATAAACTTAAAAACCTTCCTCTTAAATCGACAGACAGACGACAGTGACTTTGTTTTATAATATGTAGTGATAGTGATAGTGAAGTGTCAAATATGTAGGAATAAATCTGACGAAAAAATTTAATACTTTCTATCATACAATAATTACCAATAAAATATCAATACATAGTCGTCGTTACAGCCCATAAATGAACCACTACCGGGTGGGGCCTCCTCCAAATTCATGGAGGGAAATTAGCCTACAGTGCCACGCTGGCAAGACGGGTAGGCACAGGGTTTGTATGAAGTTTTGCTTCTCTTGGGGCCAGGTGATCTGCCTCTTGCATTCTTTTAGTCACTTGGGACACCCTCAAGTTGGTATGGTTTGGTGACACGGTGTATTCTAAATTCGTCACCACACGTAATTATTTTGTATAATGTATATAAATAAGAAGAAGAAAGTAAGTAACTAGTAGCCACGAGTTGTTATAGTTTCGTGATAATAGGTAAGTTAATAAACTGAGAGCGTGAAGTAAGTTTTCATTCCCAGGAAACAACTTGTCAACTCAGTTCTTACGTAAAAGTCTGGAAATGACTCTAAATTAATTCACGACGGTTCAGTTACCGCACAAAGCAAACTTGGAAATGGTTAACCTTTCTAGTTACTAACATTAAAAATCAATTTAAGAACTATATCCGCTAACGTGCCCGTGGCACAATGGTTGTGCCATGGAAAACGGACGGCGAAGTGTCCGGTGGCACAACCCCTGTGCCACGGGATTTCGGCGCGAAAGCGCGCGCATCGACTCGTTCTTGTCAGTTAAATTTCCTATCCCTGTTTAATAAAGGTACATTTGTATTCTTTGTCTCGCTTCTATGCTAAATAATGAACGAGGTAAAGCCAACCAATCACATTCCATAGAACAAAATTGTAAATTTTAACGATTCGAACTTTTTCGGTCAATGACCGACATTCAGTTGCATTCGTGTTTTGATAAAGTGAGTGCGCGTATACGGAAAAAACTCGATTAAATATAGAAATAGTGATTTAAAGTGAGTGATATTGGACATATTTAAAGGTGAGTTATCTATTATTACATTTATTTAATAATTTCACCTTCAAACATAAAATTCACCCGTTTTTAGAGCCGATGCATTTTAGTACATTTGGAGGTTAGCTATGATTGTATATTTTGTGTTTTGTTCATATTTTGATACTTTTTTGGCTGTTTCTAATACTAAATGCTATTAAATGTTATTAATATGATAATTCAACTAATTACATGCCGTTTTACTAAAAATATTTGCAAAATATGTAAAATATGACTTAAATAGCGGAACTAAGTCAGTACTGCGTGCGCAGCCAAATTTTAATGACAATTTATTTTTAATTAAATAAATAATACTATTGTATCTTTTATTTTTTTCCATATTATACACAATTTACACATTTTAAATAAATAAAAAAAACCATATGATATAGCTTTAATTTTTGAGATATGATTTTTTAAACAAAAGGGGGTATCAAAAAAAATAATTATTTTTATTCTGTTTTAATAATTCTAAAAATTCTAAAATGGAGTTAAATAATACTAAACAAAACACTCAATCATATAGCTTTATTCATAATAAACATAAAAAACATAAAACTTGTAGGTAGTACAATAACAAATTCATGTTTATTTAGTGGTTTTGTGAAATCCGAGCCGGGGGGCGCGGCTAGAAGTCGGGGTCAAAAATCGCGGGGCACTATGAGGTGGCACAACCATTGTGCCATGGGCACGTTAGCGGAGACGCGTTGGTTCTCGGCATATCTTTTCCCAGAACTAACGTTTCTTTTTTTAAGGTATCTTTGTAAAGTAATCAATATTGCAGGTTAAGTAATTATATTAAGTCCTGAAAACGTTTTCAAATTTTTAATTAAAAAATAAACAATGATGATTTAATTAATTAACAATTACGATTTTATCGGTTATCAGAAATCAAACATATTGAATTTGTATATACTATTTCGAACAAAAATGACTATGACAAAAATTGATATAAGCTCTAGATATCCCACAGATAAGAACAAAATATTTTCTCTATGACCGAATTGAGTTACATGATAAAAACGCAATCACAAAACTATTATCTCTGGGAAAACGAAGATGAGGAAAAAATTGTGTTTGGGCATTAATGGAATTAAGGTTATATAAGATTTTTACATAGAGATGCCTTGCCGATTTATTTTCAGTATATGATGCCAAGTTTTTTATACATTAAGCAGATAATATCAACAACTCTAGATAGCTATTCTTTCGTCGATAACAATACAAGCAGCCTAAACGAGTCTACAGAAGGAGAAAACATTTTCTTTTATATGGCAATTGCTTTCGGCAATTTTTGCCAGTGTCTCGTGATAGCTGCAAACCTCATGATTGATGAAAGCAATGAAATGAGAACATATTCCTCGGGGTTCAAATTTTATCATTTATTCCGTGTGGTGACGGATTTAGAATACTAAGTGTCACCACCCCATTCCATACTGAGGGTGTCGTGAGAGCCGACGAAAAGAAATGTTACCTAGCCGAAAGAGAAGGAAAACTTGATACGAAACCCTGTGCCAACCCGTTTAGCCACCGTAATTAGCCTACTGTGCCGTAGGCTAATTACCCTCCATGTAAATGGAGGAGGCCCGACTGAGCAGTTACTCATATATGGGCTGCGTAGTAAACCCCATAGACTTGATATTGACATTCTCGGGTTATAAGACATGTTTTATGCTGGCTTCACAGACCTGTTCATATGCTGTATATAGAGACGCCACTATTAAGGTGACTTGAATGACTTTGAGCTTGAAAAAGTTTTTCTTGCACCTTTATGAGCTTGGAGGGTTGTATTGATGATTTTGATGATTATAATTCTATAACTACATACGTCTTACAGCCGCGAATAACATTTTAATCAACATACAACCTAGCACTGACCTGCAAATTGCAAAAAACGTAAGAAAATTTGAATTTCGCGGGCTACCCTGGAACATTCACCTTAATTGCTATTTTTTATGATTTTCTGACGTAATTTCTATCCAATACTGCTACCACTATTCGGCCCATATATTACCCACTGCTGAGTCTGGCCTACTATCAAAGGGCGGGTAAGCCTACTCTGCCACGCCAGACCGGTTGGCACAGGGTTTCGTTTCAAGTCTTCCGTCTCTTCTAAGGTATCGACCCTGTCATTTCCTTTTGCCACCCTCACGATGGAATGGGGATTCCATAGTCCTTAATATCTAACATGACAGACACAATAGTGAAGAGAATGCCATAATTTAATGGACATCTCCATTAATACCATTATCTAAGAGAGGAGACAGACATGACAAAAACAACAGATCCCTTTATCCACGATCATTCTCACATTACGTTTTGCGGCAACTTCACCCATATTGGTCCGATAGCTGATACGAATGTTGGTTGGAAGCTAAATGCGGAACCTTTCTTGGTGTTGGTGTAGGAACCAGGGATTTTGGTTAGTTGTTGTAGTAATTATTACGAATATGAAACTAACTTGGACAGTTCGCTGGGTTCAACCGAAGCACTTGCTTCGTCCGTGAAGTTCATTATGTCGTCCGCCATTTTTGTTGTGTATTTTGGTGTATTTCTGAAACAAATGACATTTACATTTGGTTAGAGTTATCAATTACCATAGACTTGAAATTAAACATTTCTTAACGCATTTATCGCGTGTATATTGAAAATGTGAGCACACATTCAACAAGACCAACCACTACATTAACTTTGAGACACCTCAAATCCTTGGCAAGGAAAATGATCCGTGAGGCTTTTGTGATTAAAAAACATCCAAATTTCAATAGAGATGATGGTTGGCAAGTACCAGCTTGGGATCCAGTCATTAAATTGATCAAATCTCAAGCTCAACAGTCATCTGCAAGACCTCTGGACACCGTGAGCGATTTCTGCGTGCACAGGGAACGTTATCATTAAAACAAAATAATATGATTTAACTGTTTCTTTGTAATTTTGAAAACCACCGTCATCAAGTCTCTCCCGTGACCACGACTGCTGCAAAGCAGTCGAAACTAAAGTTGGGAAGTAAATAATGTAATATACACGCGATAAATCCGTTAAAAAGTGTTTAATTTCAATGTGTAATAATCGCGAAAACCCAAGACATGATTCCCATAAACCTCCCTCCAATCCCTATATAAATAACTCCCGAAAATTGTCAATATGCTGAGACTTTGTCAAATTCACATTTACAGGACGTCAACCGGAAATAAACAGTACATCTAACAGAAACTTCTTACCTGTCACTACTATTATTCTATCCATACATGACCCACTGATGAGCCTACTGTGCCACGCTGGCGAAACACGTTGGCACAACGTTTTAAATCAAGTTTTCCTTCTCTTGCGGCTAGATTTGGGGCCTTGTCATTTCCTTTAGTAAATCAGATTAAAGTTCTATAGAGTAACTATTCATAAAATATTAGACATCAATTATTAGGTGTCAAATAGAAATAAAATAGAACAATTATTGCAATTGACAAATCGTTCGTATCAAGAATGCAGTGTCACCACCCCATTCCATCCTGAGGGTGTCGTAAGAACTGACAATTGGAAATGAAAATACCAAAAACCTAGCTGTAAGAAAAGGAAATCTTTAACGAAAGCCTGTGCGTATGGCCAGCGTGAAACATTAGGCAAATTACTCTCCGTGTGCTGGAAGGAGGACTTAGCAGTGGGTCTTTTATGGGCTGAGTAGTGGTTATAACATATAACACCTCCGCAGGAAAGATTTCAGTCTAAATGTATCTTCCCGTTATATAAACGTCATCTTGTCTATTTGCAAGGATCTTGTTACTGCTCCTAATTTTCTGAATCAGCTACTTGGAAGACATATGGTGGGTGGAGTAATTGTATAGGTCACGATCAATTTGTAGAGATGACCTCAGGATTAGGATTCTAAATCTGATCATCTAAAGATCGGTATGTAAGTAAGTCATTCTCATGTAAAATTGAGATCGGCTGCAAATTATATTTTTATCTAATATTAAAAAGAGGAAAGATGCTCTGAAACTAATGTACCGATTTGAAGCATTCTTTCACCATTATAATGCTACATTATCCCTCGTTTACATAGGTTATGAATATTAAATACTAAAAAATAAAAGAAAATAACATATCGTTATAAAATAAGGAACGATTTTCTTGCCATAATCGACACCCATTTACCCCAATTCAAATTGGATAGAAGGTTTTACAGTATATTATGTAAATCTCGATGGTACCACTTGAGGGTATAAATATCAGTAATTGATGAATAATTGAAACTTTGACTAAATAGACAATGCAAGGAAACAATATATTAAACAAATAACACAATTGTTTCCTTCCTTTGTCTATATCATAAATCTAATACCATATGAATATTTAGTCAAAGTTTCAATTAATCATCAACTGATATTTATTCCTTACCTATATTTTATACAATATTATAACCTCAAGTGCTACCATCGAGATTTATTGCGCCGTTGAGGAATCGTTGTCGAACAAACAAACACATTATTAATATTAGTTACTTTTCCAATATAGTTAAACGATGGCGGGCTTATCCGATAGGAGCAATAGCATTTTATTATTGGATGCTTTACGACCGTCCATCAAAGGCCAAATAAGCAGCCCATATCTTGCACGCAAATCACATGATACATAGCATTTTCCTGTGCCAAACCACTCCCGCGTAACACAGTGCATACAAGTTAAGCAGTATTTCAACACAATTGCAGTTCATCATCATTGTCGCTGCCCATAAAATACCTTCTATTGCGTGGGGCTTCCTCAAATTTTAAGGAGGCACGTTACTTTACGTGCCACGCTGGTTAGACGGGTTGGCACCGGATTTCATATCAATTTTCCCTTTTTTGCAGATAGGTTATCAGCCATGTTATTTCCCTTAGTCGGCTCTTACGACACCGGCAAGATGGAATGGGGTGGGGACCAATATAAATCTGTCACTACACGGTTATTTGCAGATAACCGCTAGACTGTCCCTGATTTACTATCTTATTTAAGAAGTAGTTACTTTAAAACTAACATTAATATGGTGTTGCAATCATTAACACAATATTGGCTAAACAAAGGGATTTGACTGTCACTTTTCTACGGTGCCAATCACGAACCGTGTTGTTATTTTAAAACGTAAATGACTACAAACTACAAACACATGATATATGATTGTAAATGGTCCATGTGGTGGCGGATTAAGAAGGCTTAGTGTGATGACCCCATTCCGGCCTGAGGGTCAGAGAGAGAGTGGTGTCGTTAGAGCCGACAATAAGAAATATCAAGGCCGATAACCTAGTCGCAAGAGAAGGAACTTGATGCCCTGTGCTATCCCGTTTGGCCAGTGTGACACAGTAGGCTAATTATCGTCCATGTAACTGGAGAAGGCCCGCCTCAACAGTGGGTCATCTATGGACTGAGTAGATGTGCCCTGTAATTAATCAAAAAGACTTAATTGTATGTCACATAATGTTTCGTTACGGCAAAACTAAACGGAATAACCAATTCAGTATCGATGTTCAATTCTCAACCGATGCGTGTAGCGAAACGCAAATGTCAATTTTGACGTTTGCGCGACAGAACACTACGCGACGGAAGTAAAAACTTCATAATTCGTAACCTTCATAAACTTCATAATTCATAAAATCGGTGGTGCCGCGGTTCGTTTTTGAAAATTCACCAAGACATCGCGCCATCAAGAATTCCTACATCGCAGGTGGAAGGCTCATCGGTACTGTAGCAGTCCAGGTACGTGTGTGCATTGTATTTGTTACTAGCATTCAGTTGAGATTTGAACATCGTTTCCCTTAACGAAGACGTTACTTTTCCCTGGTAGCAGAAAGCCACCATCGCTATTTCGGTCGGGTTGCGCATGCTACACATAAAATTAAAAATAAACTGTATAAAGAATTCATTTATGTTTTTTATTAATGCTGAATAGAGCCTATGTAACATTTATGATTTTTTTTTCGCTCTACCTCTGAAAATCATCATTTCAGCCAAAATACGTCCACTGCTGGACATAGGCCTCCCCCAAGGATCTCCACAAAGGCCGGTCCTGGGCAGCCCGCATCCACTGCTTTCCGGCGACCTTAACCAGGTCGTCGATCCACCGTGTGGGAGGCCTACCAGCACGGTGGCCTACCTCCTACCTCTGACAATATCAGAGCCTATTTTCGTTAACACATTGATACTAGTTCTCGCAGTCATTTATCTCGTACTTGCTTTCTACATATTTTTCATTCCTGCGGTTCTAGACCCATACTATTCTTTTTCCTATTTTATAATTAAATCCTATTTTATTTTCCTTATTTTATTCCTTTATTATTCCTCTTTTAGTTATTTCCTTCCTTTAGTTCTGGGTTTTTTAAACATAACATTTATGATGTTAGTATGAACTTGAGTTACTGCTTGTGCCATCTTATTCATACGAGGTCAGCCAGCCAAGCCCGGTTCGCCGAGCGTGTCTCAATCGTGATATTTCACTGAACAAATTGATGTAAATCAGAACGTAACCCCAGTTATCTAAATGCACTGTAATGTTCTAAGTTATATAAGATTTTCGGTTTTTTTTTCAGCTCATAACTTTTATCTAAATGACTCAGTAGTGGGTCATTCCCGCTGCTGAGTCGGGCCTCCTCCAAATTCATGGACAGAAATAGGTCTGCTGTGCTACGCTGTCAATAGTGTTCGGGAAGTGAATTACATGTTTGAAACAACTGTCACGTGATGGATTTAGAATACATAGTGTCATCACCCCATTCCATCCTGAGGGTGTCGTAAGAGCCGACAGAAGGAAATGACAAGGCCGAAAACCTAGCCGCAAGAGAAGGAAAACTTGATACGAAGCCAACCCGTCTTGCCAGCGTGGTACAGTAGGCTAACTATGGAGGGTGTAACTGGAGGAGGCCTGGCTCAATGGGGGTTTTTACCAATTACTTGAATGCCTTTGAATGCTTCCGTGATCGAAAGCAACGCCATGGTCTAAGATGGGGGAGACAATTCAAGGAAATGCCCTGTGGGGCACCGGCTCTCACATACACACGACGGACCACAGTAAAACTGCTTATCGCCGGATTTAGATGTGAGGGTGGTAGCTAGCCGGTCGGAACATTCGATCCTATCACCAAGCGTGCTGGGTTTTGTTGACTTATACAACACGCGTTTTTTCCCAGCTTGCGGTGGGGAAGTTTTATAATAGTAGTATTAGTAGAAGACATACGAGGCTGACATGATTGCTTTCATTTACTACAGACAGTGCCTAAGAGGAACTCTGAAATTGCCACTAATTAACGCCGAGCTTAGCATCTGTGCCACAATTGTTTGAATTGCTCGAAACGCCAATTTGGATCACTTAACGCTTGCCCTCAGCGAAGACAATGAATGTCGGGAGGAGATAGAAAACATCGAGTTTGTTTTGTACGTTATAATTTGTCATCATCATCTTAGCTATACATTCTACTGTTGGATTATACCTACTTATGGAGAGATAGTGCGTGCACTTGCTACACTTGGCTCGCTACATAATGCTGCAAGTTTTGTTAATTTTGAGGTAACATCGCTCAGATTCACAACCTATTTTTTTGGGATAGCTGCCCAGAAACAAGTTTTTAGTTAAGAGAAACCATTTGCAGTCGATGAAGAATTTTTCGAATCGGTGAACAAATGATGGAGCTCTGCAGTGGCAACCATAAAAACATAAAAACAAACTAAATTTAAGTCAGTTGAAAAAAAACTTAACGGAATTTAAAACTTTACTCTTAAATTTACTAATATATTTTTACATACGTTTTTAGACTTGCCGTATAGAGATAATGTCTTCTTCTTTTAATCATTACAAGTTAAGCAACTTGCCCTCACATGCTATAAAGTGTTTTTTTTATATACAAGACA
Organism: Clostera curtula; assembly: GCA_905475355.2. Taxonomy (NCBI): domain Eukaryota; kingdom Metazoa; phylum Arthropoda; class Insecta; order Lepidoptera; family Notodontidae; genus Clostera; species Clostera curtula. The sequence continues at coordinate 12,036,675 of FR997808.1, read as the reverse complement.
GTTTTGAGGTTGAGTTTAGATCATAAAATGGATTATTTCCAACATTATGGATGAAAATGAATTATTATCTAAGCGATATTGAAAGTAAAGAACACTTATACTAATTGTCATGAACTCGTGCAATGTCCCGCACGTGCCTCTAGGTGGGTTGGGGAGCGTCCAGAGCTCCCCTCAAAGCAAGGCCCCATCAGGGTCGCGGAGCATGCTCTCCATTGTAGGGAGTGAAACCCGTGGCCCTGTTTCGGGCAATCGAGGGACACCGTTGGTTTTAGTGTGTAAGTTAGGGCTGAATTGCCATCTTTCCCCGCCTCGGAGTCACACATAACCCGGCTGGCGTTAGCGGTCGGATTTCTAACTTTAAAAAAAATGTCGTGACCTAAGCAAAATATATTATTTGAAACCACAAAAACCCTTTAGAAAGCGACGCAAAGTATTAAAGAACAATGTCTTTCTTTTTATAAACTCTTTAATGTTACAATATCAAAGTCTACTGTGTTTAAGCTTCATTTTCAACACCGTACGTTCTGTTCTGTACACAATGAGAAATCATCAACCTTGGGTCCCCTTTGTAACGAGGTCCTCATTGTGTGAAACACAAAAGGAAGCCCGCCTAGGTCCTTGATGGTTGAACTACACTTACTGTTTAGCAGAGAGTTTCATAAACTCACTGTTACTACAAACAAGACTGTGATCAAAATGTCCTTTGGATATATAGAGCCTTTTCAGCGAAAACATCGTAACCGCTATAATGTAGTTTTATATTACCTATCGATGAATCTACTTACTACTCACATATAAAACATCAATCACGAAACTATTATCTATGGATTTATATTAAATGTCGATGTTTATTAGAGACTAACGACGCCGCGGGGCAAAACTTGTCTAAAAAAAGTTACCTTAGTTACTCCTTCTATCATCAGCTACCTATTAGTGAAAGTCCCGTCAAAATAGGTCAAACAAAAAATTAAATTAAGCAAAAATTTAAACGATGATATTTTTAACCCCCGACGCAAAAAGAGGGGTGTTATAAGTTTAACGTGTCTGTCTGTCTGTGGCTCCGTAGCTCGCGAACGGATGAAGCGATTTCAATACAGTTTTTTGTATGACAGGTGAGTTACGGGCGAGTGTTCTTAGACATGTTTGATGAAAATCGGTTCAGTCATTTAAAAGTTATGGAGGGGGAAAGTTACATCATAATAAGCGTATACCTATAAAAAGCAGAAAATAAAAATTAGTTGCGTTGGGGGACCGCTCCTACTTATTTATTACCTGACCCCTGGTCCCCCAACGCGATGTATTTTTTTTTTACTTTTTAAAGGGAACTTAGGTCCTTGTGTCGGGGGTTTATTTAAATTTTTAATTTAATTTTTATGGTCTATGTAGTTACTGTGTATACTTACGCATTTAGTAAAAAGTGGTTATTTTATTATTACAAACATACACTCCAATTTTATTTATTTGTATAGATTTGTTGCTATATGAATAAAAAATACAACATCGACAAATATATGACATGTGAAAGGTTCCTAATAAGGGAAGAAAATCAAATCTATAAAATATAAAAAATACGAGATTCTGAAACGGTTTTTTTTAATAGATAGAGGGATTCAAGAGGAAGGTTTATAATGTCATAATTGCACCCGTTCCAAGCCGGGGCGGGTCGCTAGTATTTGATATTTGACTATTATTTAGTTTGGTCATCTAACTATCTGATTCCGTGTGATAACGGATTTAGAATACGCAGTGTCACCAACCTATACCAGCCTGGGGGTGTCGTAAGAGGCGACTAAGGAAACGCAAGAGGCAGATCACGTAGCCGGAATCGAATCTTCGAAGAGAAGTGAATCTTGATACAAACCCTGTGCCAACCCGTTTTGCCAGCGTGGCACTGTAGGCTAATTTCCCTCCATGAATTTGGAAGAGGCCCGACTCAGTAGTGGGTCATTCATGGGCTGGAATGACGGAGGTCTTTTTGAAATAGGCAATACGATAATTGCAGGAATCCTTATTAAATTGTTGAAGAAAGTGAAGTTCTTAATACAGTAATAGTATTATGATTGATTAAATATCTTTATCCGATGACTTGGTAAAGGTCGCCGGAAAACAATCGATGCGGGCGGCCCAGGGCCAGCCTTCGTGGAGATCCTTGGGGAGGCCTATGTCCTGCAGTGGAGGTCTTTTGGCTGAAATGATGATGATGAAATATCTTTTCGTTGGTTATCTTAAGTTTTAATAACGTTATTCATAGAAAGTATTCCTATACCTATTTCGAAAGAGAATATTACCTACGAACATGCCTAAGAGGTGAACATTTAATCCGAAATATACACATTTTCAGCATTTATCGAAGGGTATATTAACCGAAATGTCTATTGGTAAAAGCTCACAAAGTTTTATTCGTTCATATCGCTCATAGTCATGAACCGAATTTTCAACGAATACTCTTGCTTCAGAAACTGCGCTAACTTACAATGAGACCGGAAGATTACTCCCTGTTGAACCGGATGAGGTACTTTAATGTTTCTTTCTGAGTAAGTACACGCATAAAGGTTTGAATTTATCTTCTAACTAGTTATTACTGCACGGTTATTTGAGAATACATTCTCGAGTAATAGTTTTCTAGAACAATAAATCGATTGACATGAGGTGATACCATTTCCGCTTCTTATTTTTTTCTTTATTGTACGGCTTCCATCGACCTCGTCGTACCTAGTCTAAAACTACTAATCTCTAAAGTCTAAGTCTAAAGTTTGTAAGAAGGTATGTTTCTGTTTCACGCAAAAACTACTGAATGGATTTCGATCAAAATTTACAATAATATAGCTTACGCATCATATTAACAAAAAGATTACATGTATTATATTCAAAACTAGTGGCCCGCCCCGGCTTCGCCCGTGCAAAGCGGGGGTGGGTTATACATATAAACCTTCCCCTTGAATCCATCTATCTATTAAAAAAAACCGCTTCAAAATCCGTTGCGTAGTTTTAAAGATTTATGCATACATAGGGACGGACAGAAGAATGCGACTTTGTTTTATACTATGTAGTGATAGTGATACAACGAAGTCAAGTAAGTGGGAAAAAGTCTGACGAAAAAATAAAATAATTTCTATCATCATTATCACAATTTTCCATCATCCCGGTGAAACCGCGGTACACAGTTGTTTCAAAATAAACTAAACTAATATAAAACAAAGACAAACATTGAAGAAAATTTAGAAAGTTATGTTTATATTAATAAAGACATTAAAATAGGCCACTGACGAAGTACTTATTTAGTAAAGTATTTAGTACAGTTGATCGCCTTTCGGCCTGTATAAAAGACAAGCCCTGACAAGATTTGGTAGTTTTAGAAATATGTATCCGTTGCCGATTGTGAACAACATAATTATAAATATAAATATCCTTGGACATTTCACACAACGCCATCTCGTCCCAAGCTAAGCAACTTAATGCTTGTGTTATGGTAACGAGATGGATGATAAACTACTTATATACATTTTTTTTTGTTATTACATACATATTATAGATAGAAACACCCAGACCCGGAACAAATACTTGTAGGTCGTACAAATATTTCTTCCGTGCGGGGATCGAACCCGCGACATGCTGCGCAGCAGTCGATCGCTCAACCGCTGCTTTATTTAAGTAATAAAGCATTTTTGTATTCTATTAAGCAAACAAAATATATTAACACCTATCTACCTTTGCTAACCTTTGATGTTTCATTAATCACTAATTTGTAGAAATAATGTTGTATATTTTTTACATTTTAAAAGCGGTACAAAATAAATCATCTAATTGAGATTTCGAAGCACCACTTACAAAGTTAATTGAGGAAAAATTAAATAGAATAAGAAAATTATGACTCGGAAAGTGAAGAGGCAATAGAAGATTTATAACATTTTGTACCCAAAGGATCTGAATCGTAAGGATAATCGTAAAATCAATTCTGTCGTTAGGAAAGTTTGTCCATTTCAGTAAAAATAACTTTTTATATGTATTATTAGATTGCTACTTTATGTTGTTTGATTACATAGTGGGCATATCTGTGGTATTCTTGAGGAAATGGCCTTTTTTAATCAGTCGTAGGTGCATACTAAATATACGGCTAAGTCTCTGAATGACTGGTACTGAAAGTTAGTTAGTATTATAATAATATGATTTATTATTCAAATTTCATTTATTTACCGGCTCTCACACACGTCGAAACACAGTAAAAGAAGAAGAAGTTTTACATTTTGCCCCGTCCCCACACGGGGTAATACTTTTGTCGGCTCTTAATACACTCGCAGGATAGAATGGGGTGGTGACAACACACGGATTATATTTAACCTATTTAAGGTTTATGTAAACGACTTTTTATACTTCTAGGGCGGTGCTCAAGCTTACGCTTGTCTTAACCAGTTACCGTTGCCTATGGATATTCTCTCACCTGAGGTATCTAACCCTGTAAAAGAAAATGGTTGTAAGATCAAGATAGCGCCAGCAGAGGTAAAAAGGATTCCTTGAACTGCGAACACTGGTATGGCGCTAATGACTTTATTAACTCGCGGGTGCACAACACCATCAAAGGTTTTTTTTTCTGTAAGGTGGACGACTTAACGACAACACGTGATTTTGTAACGTGGGTTTCTATACGGACATGCGTTTAACAATTATTAAGCTTAAAAACCTTCCTCTTGAATCACTCTATCTATTAAAAAAAAACCGCTTCAAAATCCTTTGCGTACTTTGAAGATTTAAGCATACATAGACACGGACAGACTACAGCGACTTTGTTCTATACTATGACTAGCGACCCGCCCCGGCTTCGCACGGGTGCAATAAGCCTTCCTCTTGAATCACTCTATCTATTACAAAAACCGGTTCAAAATCCGTTGCGTAGTTTTAAAGATTTAAGCATACATAGGGACGGACAGACGACAGCGCCTTTGTTTTATACAAACGTGAACCATTCATAGTGACAAAATTGTTTTAAATTTGGAACACAGGCAATTGCTAGATGGACACAATAGCTGCCTAACCCACTCGAACAAAGCAACCAAAAGCAAGTTAATGATGGAACCGGATTGTGTCAGTCAGCCATGACGCCCCCTCGAATTCTAAAGGAGCCATCCTGATGCACCGTTAATTAACCAATTTAACGCCACAATAACTGGATGACGTGAGTGTTCAATATAAAATGCACCCACGCAAGCGTTTTGCGTAATGTTTTTTTTATGATAGGTTTCAGAATTACCTAACTTCTACTCACAACTGCCGTTAAGTTCATTTGGACTGAATTTTGCGAGTACAGCTTCGCCCTTTCTTTGCCCTTTTTTAGCTGACTTCAAGAAATGTTGAGGAATGATAATATTACCGTGGTTGAGGTTCTCAATTTGACAGTATATTTGTTTGTGTATAAATGGTTGCTTATTTGTTATTTGGCACTTATTATTTTTGAAAAGGTTTACATTGTTTGTTTCACTGTTCTAACAACTTATTTGTGTTGTAACTGAGAGGGGCCTTTGTTTTCATTGACGGCAAACCTCATGGTCGTGTGCGACTCCAGGGCCCGTACAGACGGTAAATTGCGCCCCGACCTACCCACTAAAACCGACGGCGATCCTCGACTGATCCGACGGCGATCCACGGGATTCACATCTGAGTATGCTCTGCAACCCTGGTAGGCTTTGGCCCTGTTGGGGGGACCGGTCTAACCTGAATTAACTACTAGCACATACATACATACAGTCACGCCTTTTTCAGAGATCACATCCTTCCACTTGCTTCGATCCTGGCTCACAACTTTCGCTTCTTCCACTTTCATCATCCTCTTCATGCATGCTCGTTGGTTTAGGGTGCTTCTGACCTGACTTTTCTTTAGGACATCACCTATTTGATCAGGGAATGTCCTTCTTGGCCTGCCCCTTTCAACGTTCCCATTCACTAGCACTAACATTCAAAATCCAACCATCAGCCTATGGGTAAATCAGCTGTCTAAACCTTTTAAGGCTACATTCTACTATAATGAAAGCTAAGACATCCGACTTGGACGTGCGAAGTATGGTTGTCAACATCCAGCTAAGCTAGAGACTGCATAACCTATAAGTCAACTTCGTTCCTCAATATTATAGGCTACGCTTTCTGCAGCCTGTTGTAAGGGACAATATTTGGCATTACCCGTGCCTTGCATTTGGCCACCGTGTTTGGGAGATTCGAACTTATTAAGTGAGTGATAAGGGCAATATTTGAACTAATTTATAGGTCGTTGACTGCGGACGGCCCTGTCCACCTACACACCAGATAAAGTTGGATTCTGTTATGAATCAATTGGAGCCAAGTCTCTGGTTTGTGTAGGATGTACAATGGTTAAGCTAATTCCTTATTACATTCCAAATATGAGTGGGTAGCCGCATCCTCGTACAGCGAGTTTTTTGATGTTATACAAACCCCGTTGTCTAATTAATAAATAGCAAAAGATTTCTTCACGGTTCTGATCATTTTATTTTATTTCCAACTTTTCAGACACTTTGCAGTGTCCGTGGTTGCGGGACGACTGGATGGCAGTTGTCGCTGAAAAGTGTGTGAAACGTTGGGAATAAAATAAAATAAAACGATCAGAACAGTGAAGCAATAATTTCCTGCAAACTGCATATTAGTAGCATTATCTACACACGCACATATACTTAATGAGCTAGCTAGCTCCGTAAGACAATTCAAATATCTAAATATACGATATAAGTTCTATTTTAAAACTGCAACCTAATCACCATAGAGAAGGAAAAATATTTGGTTTTACTTAAGCAAGACTTTGTTGAAAGTTCATTGTTGAATTATCTTATCTTATCCTCTAACTCCACAACTCCTGAACCAATTTGGCCAGATCTTTTTTGAAATGTTCGTTGAAATTCAAGGATGGTTTTTACGGCGAGAAAAAATCTAATAATTGCCGGAGAAACCCTAAAAACTGCCTATTTATTTTCCCATGCAAACGTTTTCTAACTAAAACGTAGAGTCAATATCATTACTATATGTATATAACTACCGGCCCGTCCCGGCTTCGCACGCGTGCGATGTTACCCGCAGTCATTGTCTTACCGCGGGTGACGCCGCGGGTTGAAGCTAGCTAGTTCCCGATAAAAAAGAGTAGGGTTATAAGTTTGAAATGTCTATGTAGCGTGTGTCTATGGAATAATACCTACTAACGAATGTAAAGTTAATAGAGGTTTTTTTTATTTAAAAACTCGGATCTGCCAATTCTCTTTTGTAATTGTATCGGGGATCCTTCAATTTTCACTTTTGCTCGTTATCTGATCGATAAACAATAAATATTTGTGTATCTAAAGCTTCAAATTGATTTTGAAATGAATTACACTCATGGTGTGTCGTGTCTTCAGTTAAAAAGGTATACAGAGTTGATATGACAGTGGGGCATTAAATTACACTACGTATACTATATGTGATTAGTATGAATTCGAAACTGTACAAAAAAAAAATACACGTGATTTTTCATGGGGGGTGGAGGGGTAGTCTTTAACCTTACCAGGTATCACCAAGGGGGAGGGAGGGGTTAAAAAATGTTAAAAAAAACATCACGTGATTAATGGACAGCCCCTAAGGTTAATAAACGATGCGTTAGGCATAAACATCTGTTAAAAAAGATACATCATGTTCAAATGAGGCAAAAATTTAAATAATCATTAGCGGCTAAACTTTTGCTCCAATTGAATTTATTTTTGGTACAGAGCCTGGTAATGATACCTAGTACAGGCAGTTAAAAATAATGCCCCTATGTCGTATCAACCCTGTATAACATGTTCCAAATGATAGTGTCTTCAAGCGCAACATTGCGCAAATTCCACATATTTATATTTCTGCAACACAAAAGTATCTGGTGACATAAGACAGTAGGTACCGACTTCAATGTCTTTGTAAAACTGCCATATCCGTTACTTGTTAAGTTATGCGCAAATCATTGGCCATCACTGAGTCATGGTAAGATGCTGACTCAGTCGCACATTCTGTATGTCTCAGGTAGAGGTCTCATGACTCATAATGGTCACGTCTTTACTCACAACCTTCTTGATACAATCATAAATTACTGTGACAAACTATTGCTATGTTGCAAAGGTTACTAGAGGCTCGCCAGTCCGTGGTAATCTTGTCAGATATTTTTGTACCTTGGCGTTAAAGTATACTAAACGTGTGTTCGTAACACCAGAAGTGTCACGGGACGACATCCCCATAAAACGGAAAGTGAGACTTATTGCACCATTAAACTTCTTTACCCTTCGTTACTGGCCGGCAAAATAATAGACAACGCCGAATTGACGATGTGTCTATCGGAACAAAGACCTATCAACTTTCAGTCCTATCAACTTTAGATCCCTTCTCACGGGGATTCCTCCTTTAGTTAAAATTATTCAAGTTTTTTTGCTCTGGATATCTCGTAGAACCCTGTTTCTGCACTTTTCTGACCTCCCCATCGTTCACCTTCAACACTCGATATCGGCAGAGTTGTTAACATCGCGTGCCAACTAAATAAGAAGAAGAAGTCGGATATTGCCTTGCCGTCAAAAGACGCTCACCGTAGACAGGATTTATAATTCTCTATACGAGATGCTGGCAGCAAAAAAGAAAAACGGGATCCTTCCACAGCCCTTTTAATACTTCCTCCGATATATTTCTGGCGAACTTATTCCCGCAAAAGTAACTTCACTTAAGGCTGGAATTTGGGAACGTTATAATTTAATTAATAAGATTTAGATTAATTGCCTGGAAGTGAGTGCTCTTTCAGTAAATGTTCTGTTTTGTGACGCCTTAGCATTCACTTTCATCGTTAAATACCGTCACTCACAATATTTCCAATTTACCTGTGACGTATTTTCTTGACACAGGGAAATTGGGTTTCGTTGAAAAAACTTTTACAAGGGCTTGCGAGAAAGTGAATTGATATTACCAATCGACATCGAGTGTTTTGGTTAACCTTTTAGCGTGGTACAAAATTCCCTATTCAAACTTAGTAGTGTCATCATCATTTTCATCGTCTAGGTTCGTCCAATAAAATTTTGGATTATTTTAAAATAAATGATCACTGCGGCACTAAGGTGACAACTTGTATCGCAGAGGCTCTTTACAAACAAATGACTTACGACAAAAATACAGCCAGGGCTAGAGTTTACTGCGTCTCTGGTTTATTTATAGACATTTGCCTGACCACAGAATCAAACGTTTTGTTTCGACTTTTGAAATTATGACAGGGCCGTAATTGCATTGTGCCGGGTCGCCAAGAAGACGAAATTAGCAGGAACCAGGGAAGACGGGTTTCCATGCACGGTGGATGCAACCCATATACCAACAAGGTGTCAACTTAAATTAAACTACTGTGACCCACTCTGTACAGAACAAATACCCAGACCAAGTCCTTGGCTAACTCAAAGACATATCCAACGGATCAGGAACTGTGATCACTAAAGCGCCAATGTACAGCAATTGCTCTGTCAAAAGAAGCGCTTAAAACCAATCCATGTCCTCAATCTTGGTAACCCATTTGTAATTTCTGATGCCTTTGTGTGGGAAAAAATAAGGTTTGCCCAAAATTCTGTAGTTTATTGGAGGAACTAGAATACGCCATGCTAACTGGTGCACGATTTCCTGTCATTACTGTATTCTGACACAATAGTCGATATTCACGTAATGTACAATACAGGACGCCATCGACCTCAAACGTGTAATCGATTACTGATTGATGAGATGCCCTCATTTCGCAAATGCCTTTTGGAGTTTACTTCTGAACGTCACATTTGCTTGACATAAACGTCGTCGATTTTCGCGTCAATATAGGACAGGGGGTAACAAAGGCAATACTCGAAATAATTCGAGTAACCAGTTTGCTTTTATATAGCAGCACAAATATCGATGTAACATTTTTGCAGTTGATAAAGAGTACAGCTTCCGATTTGAACTGTTATTTAAATATGACAACATACTTAGTTCAGATATTATGTCTCCTAAAGATCTCCACATTTAACAGACTTTTAAAATATGCATTGGTTGGGTAGGAAGAACATTTCTTTTTAATATATTTAAGTATAGTCAGTGTGGTGATTACATTAGTGCGGTGATACAGAATACACAACCAAGCCTACCCTACACCGTGTATAATAGATTACAATAGTGCAGTGCTAGTGGGTCTCCTACACGGTGGACCAAGATGGCCGGAATTCTACTAATCGGCCTATGTGGAAATCCTTGGGAGATCCAGCAGTGGAACTTTTTGCCTGAATTAATGATAATGTATTTTTTAATAGGATTAATATTGTGTTATACGTTTACAACGCAGATGGACATTTAAAAGACACTTGCCTACGCACGCCAATATGAATGATTCTAGAAGAATCGACGTACATTTTCTGTGCTTAATCGTGTATGATTCAACAGATATCCTTAATTAATGAAAGTCAGTGAGGATCTTTGTTCGGCCAGTGAATGTCTATCGTCAATCACTATTAACGGATGGGTCCTGCCGTTGGGCACGAATCTGGGCATTCGTTTTGTGTCTCTAATGCATAACACTTCTCTATACAGGAACATTAGTTTGACTCAGTTTCTAAATCATTGAACTCATACTCAAATGGATCTTTATTCATGTAGGTCTTATCACAAAACTCTTATAAATCGTTACTTCCCACGCTAGGTGGTAGTCTCTTTAAACTCCTAACGGATTCATATCCACATTCATGTCTTCCTTAGGCATGTTTCCAGTAATACAACCCACCCCTCACGAACCTGTGAAGTCTCAAACAAGACGTGTGAGGGTATAGCGCTGACCCCACCACCGAGGGCCAGCGTTATGCATTGAGTATTTATTTCCTCAACGAAAACAAAAAAAGCTTTCATATCGATCGTCGTCGTCAATCGTTTTCCTTCTCTTACGGCTAAGACTTGATATGAAACCCATTTACCTTTATCGTCAACGGCCTTGTCATTTCCTGTTTTCAGTTCTTATGCCACCTTCAGGATGGAATGGGGTGGTGACACCATGTATTCAAAATCCACACGGAAAATTAATACATTGTTGCTATGAGAATTTTCATGAATGCATTTTTTCATAGATTAAAGGACTTACTTGTCTGTTTATTATATTATTCAAAGATGTGAACTGCTGAACAAAGGCCTCAAAGGCCATTAAGGTACAAACCGACTGTTCTATATGGTCGTCTGGCCACCTGGTTGTCCCTGGAAAACCTACCGTGCCGTGCTGGCACTGGGTTTGTAATATGTTTTCCTTCTCTTGTGGCTAGGTTACCTGTCTCTTGCATTCCTTTAGTTTGCTCTTACGACACCCGCAGGATGGTAACATGGTGTGATATTATGAATAAGGCCGTAAATATCCATATACATACATCTATCCATAAGTTTTAGTTCCGTCACGAAAGCCATTTTTCGTAATTGGAATATTTGTTCAGAATCTATAAAATTATAGCAGACTCGGCCACACGTTGCTGTGGCTAAGGTTTTTGTTATATTGCATTTAACATTAATTATTTATACATTAATTTAACTTTTAACATAGCGCCATCTATTGAATACTTACTCAATCCAGTCAACAGAAATCGCCATCTGTTAGAATACAATAATGGACAAATCAGACTATCCTATCTTTTAAGTTGGATCAAACTACGGTGTGCAAGTTTAGGAGTCTATCGCGGACGAACAACGTGACGCGTAATCACTACATAGTATAAACAAAGTCGCTGTCTTCTGTCCGTCCCTATGTATGCTTAAATCTTTAAAACTACGCAACGGATTTTGAAGCGGTTTTTTTTAATAGATAGAGTGATTCAAGGGGAAGCTTTTTAAGTATAATACTTGCATAATTGCACCCGTGCGAAGCCGGGCCGGGTCGCTAGTTTATATATATATAATGATAAAATAAGATAGGCAACGTTTAATATTTCTAATAATTATTACTAGGCTTCTGCATAACGTCTTTATGCGGTAAAATTTTTACGAAAAAAATAACAACTTAACAAAAGGGAGCTTTGGAAGTTTTCTCTGAACGCTTTTGTTCTCGTTGTCCCTTAACAAGTTAGAACAAAAACAAACAAATAATATCAAGGTGTGGGCGGCGTTTAGTTGTAAATTTAACGCTTAGTTTATTTTCGTCCATCCAGCACCGGATTACTGTAAAGACTTGTTAGATTTACGGTCAGGAAGCGAGAAATATCCTGTTTCCTCTATCTATTTCTGATAAAAAAATGTACGACTGATAGATGTTCCGAAGGATGTGCGGTAAGTTAGAAATTGTTAGAAAGTTGAATACATGTCTGTAGGTGCCACAACCTATTGACCAAGATTAATGAATCAGGTTTGCAGTTTATTATATTATATAGCAAATATCCTAATTATTAGAGCTAAGCATTTCAACATGTACTTTTATTTAAGTAAATATAATGAATTTGATTTATTTATATATTATTTATTATATATTCCGTCTGGTGACGGATTTAGAACACATATTGTCACCACCCCATTCCACCCTGAAAGTGTCGTAAGAGCCGACTAAAGGAAAAGACGAGGACGATAACCTAAACACAGTAGAAGGAAAACTTGATACGATACCCTGTGCTAATCCATCTGGCCAGCGTGGCACAGTAGGCTAATTACACTCCATGCCTATTTACGCGTGGAGGAGGCGCGACTCAGCAGTGGGTCATATAAAGGCTAGAATAGTAATAAATACGTTAATACTTATTGCACAGATAAACAATGTTAATAACTATCCAAATAAAATAAAAATAAAAAAATTGTGGAGATCCTTGGGGGAGGCCTATGTCCAGCAGTGGGCGTCTTTTAGCTAAAATGTTGAATGATGAAACATTTTGAACAATGGGCAGCCTTATTGCTTACTTATCAGTATTGGTATTTTCTTATCTACGTAAAAATTATCTGGGAATGTTTGAGGGAGGCCTATGTTTAGTGGACGCTTTTTGGTTGATAAGATGATGATAATTATTTGTATCTAACCATTTGTAATAGTTACGATCTGGTTATGTTTAAAGTGCTTTCCCCCTTTGAGCCCACCACGGAACCCGGTTTGGAGCTTGGGGCTTTACTAAACGAGGCGGGCTAAGCCCACCAGGGTCGCGGAGTGTGCTTCCTCGTTGGGGATTGAAACTCGAAAAAGAAGAGTCCTGGCTCGGGCAGTCAAAGATCGTTGTTGCATTTAGTAGGTTGTTTGGCGCAAAAAAAAAAGATAGTTAAAAAAAAACTAAAAAAATACGCTTTTATAGAAAATCGAACTAGAAAAAAGAAAATAAATTTGAATTAAAAATAATTTCAGAAAAAAATATTTTATTGTAAAAGCGTTTCACTTTTCGACCCATGTTTCTTTGGGAAAGTGGTTTACTTTCATGTTCTGAATGAACCACCTTTATAAATTTGGAGAGTGGTCCAAAAATCACCCTGTATACAGAAGTATAACATTGTGTTAGCAAACTGCATAACGATTTTCGCCATTCGTAAAAAACGTATCTCTTACGCATTCGACCGCATTCTTAAAGCATCGATTTTAGTTGTCAGAATCGTTCCGGTTGGTTAAAAGTAATCGATGAGTAATCAAGGTGTCGACAGAACTGCTTGGTAATATATGTATGTTAACTGGCGTTATCCTCCTTAACATGTTGATTAGTCACAAACCTGATCACGGAGCTAGTATTGAGATTTCTCAGAAGGTCGCGAAGTGGACGTCACTTCCTATTTCGAGTGGAATTTATCTATACAAATATATAAAATTGGATTGTTAAATAACCGTTTTTTGGATCGTGCGGCGGATCGTTCTCTTCCCTGCAATATGGTTGAGGAGGGCGATGGCTGCCGCATGTATCATGCTTGTGAACAGGTGCCGTTGCTGGGGGTCGGTTGGCTCGGGCATTAGAAGGTTACTATTGTTGATTAGATCTGGCTAATGTTTGGCCCTTTGCGACTGTTGCGCGAGTTTGCTCTCACAAATCTGTCTTATATCCAGTCTTGTAACCAAAACTTGCGATCTAAAAAGAGCAACTACAGAGTTTCTTGCCGGCTCTTCTCTGTAGAGGTGCATTCCGAACCGGTAATAGACGGTAAATTTTAATTTTATTGTGTTACTTGTGAAAAGAGCTCTAATGAGCCAGCTTAAATGAGTTTTGAATGTTGGATGTTTACTCAGCACATGTATCTGTAATTTTTTGTCCGTCTGTTGTGCTAATCTCTGTAATGCCTAGACCGATTTCGACGGGACTTCACTGGCAGATAAGCCTGCTGTAGCAGCCGGCAAAAGGAAATATCAAGGCTGATAACGTAGCCACAAGAGGATAGAAACCTTTTTTTTGTTTTTTTTTTTGTTTCGCCGTGTAAAATCCTTTATGGACTATCCCCGTCGGCCACGGGGATGGCCGGGGATGGCCGTGTGGGACTCTCCCCCAGAGTGGGGGCTACCCACTAAACATCCCCGGGGTGCTCCAACTCGCGTCCTGTTGCGGCTTTGTGGGATCTGTACACAGTACCACGCCGCCGCAGACAAGGAGGCCCTCCTCCTCTCCTCCAGCTCCTACGAGCACTCGACGTCCTGCCGTGAGCACCCGAACAGGACGTCGCATCTCCTCAGATCCCACGTGGGAAAAGGATAGAAACCTGTGCTTACCAACCGTGCCACAGTAGGTGTTGGATACCCTCTATGTAACTGGAGGAAGCCCAACTCAGCAGTGGGTCATCTATGGGCTGAGTAGTAGTAGTGATAAAATACTAGTGGCCCGCCCCGGCTTCGCCCGTGCAAAGCGGGGATGGGTTATACATATAAACCTTCCTCTTGAATCACTCTATCTATTAAAAAAATCGTATGAAAATCCGTTGCGTAGTTTTAAAGATTTAAGCATAGGGACGGACAGACGACAGCGACGTTGTTTTATACTATGTAAAGATTAGATTTCGCCCGCATGGATTAAAACCAGTAACTTAACACAGTTGTCGCCAGTTGATAGCCCTAAAATCGTTTTGGTAGGTACATTTTTTACTGGTGAAGTGAAAGATGAAATTAATTAAAATACTAAAAAGTTAAAAAATAACTGACGTTGACACCGACGTTAATAAGGTATGCCCAAGGCACCGACTTCAAATTATTATTTTTCGCTTTTGTTTATTGTTTTGGTTGACATTTTATCCAGATCCTTTCAATCTTTCTGAAGCGATTATGTAACAAATCTTCATTAAAATTTTGCATTAGAAAGGTTTCGTCGTCTCAGCCCATATAATGACCCACTACTGAGTCGAGCCTCCTCCAAATTCATAAAGGGAAGTTAGCCTACTGGCAAGACGCTGGCAAGACGGGTTGGCATGGGTTTGTATAAAATTTTCGTTTACGTTTTTTAGTCGCCTCTTACGATACCCTCAAAATGGTATGGGTTGGTGACATTGTGTATTCTAAATCCGTCACCACACGGACAGGTTTATAGGAACAAAACACCTATGCAAAGCCGGTATAGCTTAGACAGTTATTAATGATATTGACCTAGTTAGTTACGTTGTATTAAACCTGAAATGTAGTGTATTGTAATCGTGCATCGATTGTTGTTGAATGTAGGTAATGTTTGAATTAGCAATACCTGCTATAGCTTATTATAACAGTTTCATCGGAATATTATTACTTTTCCACTATTATTAACAACTAAAGTTCGCTCGCGTTTAGTATGCAGAAAGTATTTAAATATGTATTTTGATTGCAGGAAATAACTTCTTGACGGATCTGATCGTTTTATATCCGATCCAAAATAACACTGCCGTGTTTATGTTATTTCCTGAAATGTGCAAAAATCGTAAAAACTTAAAAACGAGTATTTGATAAAGGACAGGACAATGCGACAATACGTTGCGTACGAAAGTATTCACCTGGGCATTGTAAACGTGACTTTCTAGTTTGGATTTGACTGAGTACGGGCGGTGGCTAGCTAAGACGGCGAACAATGATAGCTCTCTGCATTCTTAACGCGAACGAGGCAAAGTTTCTCGGACTACGACAGGTCACACAGATCAGGTTCACACGATATCAATCGGAACATTTGCTATGAAAATAGTCCTACTGCTCGTTATGGTTAAGTGTAAGTAGTTATAGTTTTTTTTATAAAATAGTAAGTGATCACTGCCTCCCATGTACACCAGTAACACCAGAGGACTTGCGTTTCCTTGCGCCTTTAAAAAGAAACGAAAAGCATGACGCTTTCCTTCCACTGTCAGCACCATGGTTCTCATGATGGAGCTCTGGCTATTACCACAGCTCGTAAAAATGTAAAGCATAGGTTGATCTTAGCGCTCATACACGCTAACGGCATGTTGTCAACGGCACAGACAACGGCAGCCGTCGACTTACATTTGTTCTCAATAATATACAATAACGACACCCACGGGATGGTATGGGTTGGTGAAGTTCTTGAAGAGAAAAGTTTTTCGCATCTCGTGCCTTTGAATCCCTCGCTACACTCAGGATGCAGCTTTAGAATCACTCGCTACGGTCGTGATTCAATAATTGAATCCTTCGCTTGCTAAGGATTCAAAATCAGCACTCGCAGCAAAAAACGTCTTTGCTCAACATTTGACAAAATCGCATTTTTCTCACTGTTTTCAGGCAGCAAATCATACATGTTTGAGCTATTAAAGTGAAAAAATCTATAAATCATTATCACTATCACTACTTATTATAAAACAAAGTCGCTGTCGTCTGTCCGTCCCTATGTATGCTTAAATCTTTAAAACTACGCAACGGATTTTGAAGCCGTTTTTTTTATTGATAGAGTGATTCAAGAGGAAGGTTTATATGAATAATACGTGCATAATTGCACCCGTGCGAAGGCGGGCGGGTAATAAAGAAAAGAAAAAAAGAATCTAAATCTATTTAACTTAAAATAGGCAACGCATACTCAGCGCTGCAGGGTGTTTGCGAACGTGAAATATATACCTAGTCACATTTTATCATTCGCGCTGTTTTTATTTTCATGCGTAATCTTGAAAAGTGGCTGTTAATAACAGAATTTGTCCTCGATTCAAAGTAAAAGAGTTTATCGCGAAAATAAATAAACTTATCATTGACATAACCACACCTTCAAGTTTTGCCGACAGAGTAGAAATTAGAAAAGTTTCCTAAACTCATTCAAGTTACGTAATACGTAACGAATAATGTTATGGTATAACTATTTGGTGCCTGCGATTTCGCCTTTGTCGATTAAGAGATTTAAAGCAAATTACGAAACAGATACGTACTCTATAACTGTTCGAAGTAAGGATATTTATGCACAACTAATTAAAAGAAAGAGTTTCATGCCTTTTTGGGTATGTTGCGATAAACCGACTTCAGAATGAGACTTTTTTTTATTTTGTTACGGAATAGCTCCGTAATTGGTAAACTGATTAAACAATAACGATTGGTATTGAGATTATTGATCGGTATTAGTTCCAGATTGGTCCCGCATAAATTTTATCGAAACTGATTCAGTAGTACAGGCAGGCAGTAATCAGGCAGAAAATTTGAAATAAGTGATGAACAAAGATTTGTAAGGCTAAATTTCAATTATTTCGATGATTTTGTTATGCCAGTCCTTTACAAATTGTTCTGTTTGAAGTAAAAAAAAAACAACTATTGAAAGTCAATGACAACTTAAATTTACATCGACGTTAATTGGGATAAAAGTTTGCCTAAGGCACTTCAAATGGCTACTGCCTCGTTGGTCTAGTGGTTAGATGTGCCGCCTTTGGATCAACGGGTCCCGGGTTCGATTCCGGGGTCGGGCAAGTGTCTTTGTCGAAACCAGAGGCACTGGCTCGGAGTCTGGGTGTCATTTCTATCTATAATATGTATGTATTTACAAAAAAAAAAAGTATATAAGAAGTTTATCATCCATCTCATTACCATAACACAAGCATTAAGTTGCTTAACTTGGGACGAGATGGCGTTGTGTGAAATGTCCAAGGATATTTATTATTCATCTGAGTCAACTTTTATTTACATTTTTGGATTATCTTTGCCAATTTATTCTAGTTAATATGACGGTTTGTCGAATTAAATATGTTGCATACTTTTTCTCTAAACAGATTTGTCAATACCTACTTTATTTTGCGTTAGACTTTGATTAGATAACACAGACAGACATTCAGTTGTATTATATTATGCTCTTCAGTTACATATGTACTAAAGATGAGAAACTTTAGTAGCTGGAGCAATTAGATTTAGAATAATTGGAACATGTCGTTAAAAAAGTGGGTCACGGCACGTCATGTGTAATTAATTATCTGAATGACAAAAATACCTCTCATTTCTTCAGTTTAAATTAATGTTACCATACAGTATGTTACTCTGGATGATCAACAGACAAACTGTACGACGTATTGTGGGACATTGGGATAATAAACACTGACTTTCAACGTGAACTTAACGTACTTAACTAATTTAACTTATAGATTGATGATTTGAAATATATTGCGACCCTACGACTTGTATGGTTGAATTATTAATTTACTAGCGACCTACCCCAGCTTCGCAAGGGTGTAATGATGAATCTCTAAATTTATCAGTGTTTCTCTACAATATTATGGAAGTATTATACATAAAGACCTTCCTCTTGAATTACTGTATCTATTGAAAACCTCTTCAAAATCCGTTGCGTAGTTTTAAAGATTTAAGCATACATAGGGATGGACAGACAACAGCGACTTTGTTTTATAATATGTAGTGAGTAGTGATAGTGATGATGATTCTTTGACTAGGCAAAAGAGTTCTAAGGAGCCAACTGGATTAAATGCATTTTGATTGTGAGTAAAACGTTTCATAACTTGATTATTAATCAATTAAATTCAAAATAACTTATCGTCCAAAATTTGGACAAACATAGAATAATTGAAACATAGACGAACCCGTGCTTTAAATAGACTAATAATAAAATAATGATGATTCACTCACACTCATCTGCAAGACCTCTGGACACCATGAGCGATTTTTGCGTGCACAGGGAACGTTATCAATAAAACAAAATTATAGGCGGTAGATTTTAACTGTTTCTTCGTACTTTTCAAGACAACTGTCATCTAGTCTCTCTAGCGACCACGATTGCAAAGCATTCGAAACGTCGGGAATTAAATAATGTACCTAACTGTTTAATTTCAACATATGGGTCAGATTGTAATCTAAAAATGATGGCTTTCATTGGATGGGTATTGTACAAAGAAATTACTTTTGTAATTAGTTTCTTTATCTCTGTCGATTAGCCTGTTTATTCAGAGTAATTTTGTGTTGGTTGTTTGATGTTTCGGGTATTCAGATGGGACTTTCACTGTAAGACAATTATGCCAGAACTTCGGTTCAATGTTTAGAAAATTAGGCTCACATATAACTGTTAACAGCGAGTTTAATACGGGTTAGGAATTTACTTAGGAGCAACCGCGAGCAAGAGCTTGTTGTTAACAGATATCAGGCCTTAGAGAACACACAAACCGGAGCAACGGATTTTAGAACGTGTTAGAATATAATTGAATTTTACCCTTTTACATCAAAGATATATACGACTGTTTTAGTTGTAGTAATGTACAGCAATCTGTTAAATAGGACTATGTCTACAGTTTCATTATATTAACATAATGTTACCATTAAGAAATCCGGGAGAATTTATTGTCATATTAAAATACGGCTTAATTATTTTAGATCACGTAACTTGATTGTACACAAACAGGTGGGGTTATTTTAAGGATCGGGCGCCATGGCGTGGTTCGGCATCAGATCCCACAATGCCGCAACAGGACGCGAGTTGGAGCATTCCGGGGATGTTTAGTGGGTAGGCCCCCACTCTGGCGGAGAGTCCCACATGGCCCCCCTCGGCCATCCCCGTGGCCGACGGGGATAGTCCATAACGGGCGAAAAAAAGGTTAAAATTAATTATTTTAAGTAGATCACGTAACTTGATTGTACACAAACAGGTGGGGTTATTTTAAGGATCGGGCGAGATCACATCCGGCGGCGGAAAGAGGCCCCCGCAACGTCCCTCACGTGCATCTCTGTGGGGTAGGGGAGCGTCCGGAGCTCCTCATTAAATCATGTGGTCTTGGTTGCGGGACATGGGACCGCGGGCCTGTTTTGGGCAGTCGACGAACGCCGGGAGTCCCACATAACATGGCTAGTCCACGGCCGGAAATCCATGAGGATTTCCATCGTAAGAAAAAGTAAGTATTAAATTCCCGCACGGAAGAAATATTTCTACGACCTACAAGTATTTGTTCCGGGTCTAGGTGTTTTCTATCTATAATATGTATGTACTAGCTTTTGCGCGCGGCTTCGCCCGCGTGGGCTTCGAACCTGTGCATATTTTTTATGGACATAAAATCGGTGATTGTGATTAAACTATGATAGTTAGATATGTGCTCTCGCGGACTTTTTTGTAGATCTTTATAAGACCTACAAACCCGTAGTACATCATTTTGTTCTATTGCCAATAGTTTTTGCAGCGCACGCATAAATAGGTTTTCGATTTTACACCTTGGTTTACAAAATCGCAATTTTCATACGGATCCCTAATTCTTTTGAAAATAAAATATAGCCTATAACCTTCCTCGATAAATGGACTATCTAACACTGAAAGATTTTTTGAAATCGGACCAGCAGTTCCTGAGATTAGCGCGTTCAAACAAACAAACTCTGCAGCTTTATATATTAGTATAGATTGTAACCGATGAAATAATCAACGCACCACCGAAGCAAAGCGTATTATATGAAAATATCGTGAGTTTTAAGCATTGTCTATACTACTAATACTTCTCAGCCTATAAATTACCCACTGCTGAGTTGGGCCTCCCCCAACTACATTGAGGGTAATAGCTTACTGTGCCAAGCTGGCCAGAAGGGTTGGCACAGGGTTTCAATTCGAGTTTTCCTTCTCTTGCGACTAGGTTTTCGGCTCTTACGACACCCTTATGATGTAATGGGGTGGTGACACAATGTATTCTAAATCAGTCACCATACGGTGGTAAATCCTCCTAGGAAAAATGTCGTTACTGTAGTTTTTATTTTTATGAAAAACTAGCTTTTGGGCGCGGCTTCGCTCGCGTGGACTTCGAACCCGTGCTTATCTCTATGCATTTTTTTTATGAATATAAAAGTGGTTATTGTGACTAAA
This sequence comes from Clostera curtula, assembly GCA_905475355.2. Lineage (NCBI taxonomy): Eukaryota > Metazoa > Arthropoda > Insecta > Lepidoptera > Notodontidae > Clostera > Clostera curtula. The sequence goes on along the minus strand of FR997808.1, from coordinate 12,015,502 downwards.
CCATGATAGTTAGATATGTCCTCTCGCGGACTTTTTTGTAGATTTTAATAAGACCTACAAACTCGTAGTACTTCATTTTGTTCTATTGTCAATAGTTTTTGCAGCGCACGCATAAATAGGTTTTCGCTTTTACACCTTTGGTTACAAAATCGCAATTTTCATACGGATCCCTAATTCCTTTGAAAATAAAATATAGCCTATAACCTTCCTCGATAAATGGACTATCTAACACTGAAAGAATTTTTGAAATCGGACCAGTAGTTCCTGAGATTAGCGCGTTCAAACAAACAAACAAACAAACAAACAAATAAACAAACAAACAAACTCTGCAGCTTTATCCTACTAATATTATATATATTATATTAGTATAGATAACTATTACTTTTGGTCACAAAAACCGTTTATTAAAAATCATATTGTGTGGGGTTAGCACCTTTTTCCCATGCCGCAACAATAGGTTTTGGCAATTTCAAAATGAAACAGATTTTGTGATGTTGATGGAGCATTCAAATATTAATATCCACCAAAATTACGGAGCATTGTTCTAGGATTCGGGCTACACGCTATAAAATTAGTTCATAGAGGGATCTAGGCAAAGTTTCCTTCCCCGGGGTTTAAAGGGCTATTCTCGACCGAATAATGAATAAAGGGAAATTGATATTGGATTGTCCATGTGGTGACGGATTTTGAATACATAGAGTCACCACCCCATTCCATCCTGCGGGTGTCGTAAGAGCCGACAAAAGAAAATGACAACGCCGAAAACCTAGCCGCAAGAGAAGGAAACTTGAAACGAAACCCTGTGCCAACCCGTCTGGCCAGCATGGCACAGTAGGCTAATTAAACTAAGTAGTGGGTCGTTTATGGGCTGAGTAGTAGTAGATATTGTTATTAGGCAATGTTTAAATTTGTTAAACCTATCAACATATATGTTACACGACACGAAATAACGAAATGATTGACCAGGGTATTTTTTTTTTTTTTTTTTTTAATATCCTTGGACATTTCACACAACGCCATCTCGTCCCAAGTTAAGCAACTTAATGCTTGTGTTATGGTAACGAGATGGATGATAAACTACTTACATACATTTTTTTTTGTAAATACATACATATTATAGATAGAAATGACACCCAGACTCCGAGCCAGTGCCTCTGGTTTAGACAAAGACACTGGCCCGACCCCGGAATCGAACCCGGGACCCGTTGATCCAAAGGCGGCATATCTGACCACTAGACCATCGAGGCATTATATACAAGCGTTAAAAAGGCCATTATCATCAACATCGCAGCCCTATAAAAAAAACTCTGTTGAGTCAGGCATCCACTAGTAGTGTTCCAGTGTACCGGGACGCCCTCTCTGATAGTCGCTTGCCCGCGTAGCGGGCACCTCTTTGGGGCGTCAACGTGGACTGCGCTTACGCGAACCGTTGGCGCCCCAAGCGTGCCGTGTGAGGGTATACCGCTGGAGTTTTAGGGTATACCCGGGAGTCCCACATAATCACCGACCTCTCCCTCGGGGGGCGGTGGTATGCATAAAGCATTTCCCCAGCGAAAACAAAAAAAAAGGCATCCACTAGTAGTTGTTAGTAGAAGTAGTATTGCCATGCTGTCAAGAGTCAAGACAGTTGACACAGGGTTTGTATGCCACTTGCCCCCTATTACTTAATCCTTAAAACATTAAGGATCCGTAAATAAAAACTAATTTCAAAGACATTATGAGGATACGCTAAATAAGGCAACCCGAAACGGCACAACTGAGTCATCAAACTTCCGAACCCTTTAAAGGACGTAGGCAATAGAAATGAATAGACCAACGCCAGAAACACTTAGAGTCGGTTATTCAAACGCGAAAACCGTGAAATTAGACGCCGCACTATTTTGACCCTTTTCGTGTGACCCAGTAAATAGCTAGAAGCTAATTAAAGTGGACCCTATCTGAAGTTCTCAATCTAAAGTCAGTGTGGTGACTAGAATACATGGTGTCACCACTACTTTGGTCCACTTATTTCCTTACTGAGGATTTGTTTCTATTAGAGGCTACTTTTATGTCTATTTCGACTGGACTATTGTTACACACGTAACATCAACGCGAGACCTCGTCACCCGTGTGATATGATATATTTCTTTGGATTGTATAATTTTTAACAAGGTTTGACAATTTGTAAGTGTGCATTGTGTCCTAATGATTTGACTTAGGAGGCTAATTACACCAAATAATAATTACACAAAATAAATCACCTAATTACACAAAATATTTCAATCGATCACATTTAAATCGGTGATTAGGTTGCAAAAGGATGATATCACGTAACCCATTTGGACTCGTTACGAATGGCCAGTAATGGTAGCTAACCGATAATTAAACGTAATTGATGTCATTTGGGACCATCATGCGGGCGCACACTGCTGATATTGACAATCGAAATAAATGTATCTGATCCGACTGATCGGGATTGAAACATTTTCTATTAAAGCAAGTGCATTCCCGCGTAACTAAATTGTAACCAAATTATCCGTGTGATAACAGATTTTGAGTATGTGCTGTCACCAACCTATCTATACTTTTTTCTTTCGCCGGTCATTCTCATGGATACCTGGCTGGGGTATCACCGGGGGTTATGTGGGACTCCAGGGCACGTATACATGGTAAATTGTCCTGCCCGGACCTACTCACTGAACCGACGGCGTTCCCCGACTCCAGAGCCACGGGATTCACTCCGCCAGATCGAGGGAGTATGCTCAGAAGACCTCTGCTTTATCCGGGCTGTTCCGAATATATTCTATCATGCGGACAGGTATGAGGCGCCTAAACGAACTTTAGTTTGACATAAATTGCTACAAGTGTATAAAAGTTGGTACAAAAAAACAGTGGGCCGCTTTATCTTCATAATAAAAAATTCAGTCAAAAGGAGTCCACTGCTCGACATAGGCCACCCGCCGCGCCCTCGACAATTGCCCGTTTAACCGTCCATTCAATTGGAAGCGGCCGTACTTACCTGTGAGCGTATATGAGCTAAACTCATGATTCTAATTTGCTTTTAATATGATACGTCAATTTAATATCCCGGTTTTTAACGGTTTCTTCTCGTGTCATTTCATCATCATCATTTCAGCCAAAAGACGTCCACTGCTGGACATAGGCCTCCCCCAAGGATTTCCACAAAGGCCGGGCTATGTCAGTAACCCTGGTTTAACTGCGTATCTCCTCATTTCTGATTCGATCTCGCAGGGAAACTCCGAGCATAGCCCGCTCCATTGCCCTCTGGGTGACTTTGAGCCTTCTGATGGACCCCATATTGAGCGACCACTCTGTTCCATATGTTATTACTGGCAACACACATTGGTCGAAGACTTTGTCTTCAGACACTGTGGTATTGTGGACTAGAAGATCTTTCGCAGCTTTACGTCATTTAGACCCATCATACTTCTTAGTCCAGTAAAAAACAAAAGAACCTTTGTTCGTATGCTTGGTGGACTCACTATGATAGATAGCCAAGTTAATAGGGAGCATTGTTATTTATCGCATCGTAATGTCTCATAAGTACTGCCTCACACGGAGCAGCCAGCTACGAATGCTTTTAAAACGTGAAATAAACGGTGCAGTGTTATCATAACAAGTGACAGTGTTTGCCATATCTGAGCGTAGATAGTGCGGTACGTAACTCCGGATTTAGAACGCGATGTCACCAACCCATGCTATTATATGGATGTCGCAAAGGAGTAGTCATATAGAAAATAGGGATAGAACGTTCTCTATTATCAATAAAACAACATTGTACTTTGAAAGACAGCTGCCATCTAGTCTCTCCCGTAATCACGGCTGCCACAAAGCCCTCTACACTTAATATACACGCGAAATCAAAGAACTTTTGAACCCTGTGAGAACACATATGGTTGTACAATAGGCTTTTTTATTACAGATAGGCAAACGTTTGACCACTGTCTCTCCTGATTTGAAGTAATGATACGGTCGAGAATGTTTCATGTTACTTAGAACTGATGAGTCTTTCACACAAAGGCCTATGAGCAGAGCTGAAATGCTTGGTTGGGGTTTTAGCTAGAGGATACTGCTGATTAGCGTAAAGCTAGCCATTTTCGCATTTTAGAAGAAACTACATAAGCACAAAACTTAATTTTTACAGGACTAATGCTGAAGATCACGGCTGCACCACTTGGTCGACGTTTTAGCTGGATGACACTGCTGACTAATCTAGCAGTTTTCTCATTTTGCAGCACTATTAAGCACTAAATTATTCACTAGAATTTCGGTGATTCTGCTCACTGACACTACTAGCTAAACACGTATTTTTATCATCATCATCATCATCATTTCAGCCAAAAGACGTCCACTGCTGGACATAGGCCTCCCCTCCCCTCCCCCTCCCTATTTTTATAAGTAGATTAAAAGCTTGATATCGTCCAATTAGATGATCTCTTCATCTACGATAAGAATACTGTAGAGAAAATAATTCGGCTTAAAGGATCCTTGAGCCTTCTGCCACGATGGACATAATACGAGTATATACGGAAATACTTGAATTATTAGTTCGCAATAACAATTATACATTATCCTTATTACAATTAATTATACAGAGTGTAACAAATACCCTATAGCCATAACGATAGGGTCGATAGTCCTACTGATATAGATACCATGAAAAAAATCGTAGTTAAAAGTAGGCAACTTTATTTTTCTTAAAATGTCGGTCATCTTTAAAAGTGCCATCATCATCTTTCAGCCCTTGACCCATACTTACTCTGTATAAACGCCTATCGGTCGCCATATTGACACATTTCGTACACATTAGCGTCCACGTTCATACTGAGACTACCACCGGATCGGAATGCTGCTCCACAGAGGACAGGCGGTAAGAAACTCTGTAGTCACTTTTTTCCATTCATAGAAAGGAGTGAAATTGCCTTAGATTACTTATATTTAGATTATTATAAGCCTTAGATTATTATAAAGCTTGATATTATCGTAAATTAAGTGTGTGTGTGTGTGTTGATGTGTGGGTGTGTTAGCGAAGAATGTATGATTATACCTCTTTCATTTCTACGAGTGAATTAATGGTATTAAATCTTAATAACTAAAAATATACCTTTTTTGTATCTTGTCTTGTTCATTAAAATTTCCTGTACAAAAGATAACTGCTAATCTATTTTGGTCATGCTAAAACAAGAGTTTTGCGCGACTGTATTATAACTCAAACTCAAAAGGAACTTTATTTACGTAGGTTTTATCACAAAACTCTTATAAATCGTCATATTTAAAATTATAACTGTTATCATCTTACGACCCGTGTCCCACACTAGGTGGTAGTCTCCGTCCGTACACACATATCAGTCGTCATATCTACAGTCACACCTTTCATACACAATTCCTCATTTTTACAATCCATCCATACTCTTTCATTTCATATTATACCTCTTTCATTTCTACGAGTGACTTATTAATGGTATTAAATATAAATAACTAAAAAATGCCTTTTTGTATCTATTTTAACTTTGTTCCTTCAAATTTCCTGTACAAAAGATAACTGCTATTCTATTTTAGTCACAGAAAACTATTCGTAAGACAATAAATATATATTAACTTAAATTATATTCAATTAATATTTTATGTCCGTTTCCAGCACATACTTAATTCAAGGCCAAGACCTTATATCGAGAATATGACTAATTGCGACAAGTCGCAAATTATTGACGCTACTCTGTTAGTGATTAATGCCATATGTGACGGAAGAGGTTATCTATACTTCAAAAAAGATAAATTCAACACCTAAAACTGTATTGAGAAGGAATTCAAAAACTTATTTCTAATCATATTACTACTCACAGGGTGGGAAATTAGCCTACTGTGCCACGCTGGCCAGACACATTTTCTTTTCAAGTTTTCCTTCTCATGCGGCCAAGTTTTCGGCATTATCATTTTCTTTCGGCTCTTACGACATCTACAGGATCGAATGGGGTAGTGACACTATGCATTCTAAATCCAAGACCACGATATTTTTTTTATCTTAGATCTCTAGAAATAATCCTATGATGCCGTTGAGACATATTTTATTATTATACACTAGCGACCCGCCCCGGCTTCGCACGGGTGCAAGCATGTATTATACATATAAACCATCCTCTTGAATCACTCTATCTATTAAAAAAAACCGCTTCAAAATCCGTTGCGTAGTTTTGAAGATTTAAGCATACATAGGGACGGACAGACGACGGCGACTTTGTTTTATACTACGAGTATGTAGTGATATGTTATACTTCTATACTTCCGCTACAAAAATTGGAACTGTTGTGAATTATCTATAAGTTATTTAAATATTAGCGCGATCGACTGCTGCGCATCATGTTGCGGGTTCGATTCCCGCACGGAAGAAATATTTGTACGACCTACAAGTATTTGTTACGGGTCTGGGTGTTTTCTATCTATATTAAGTGTGTATTTACAAAAAAATATGTATGTATAAGTAGTTTATCATCCATCTCGTTACCTTATCACAAACATTAAGTTGCTTAGCTTGGGACGAGATGGCCTTGTGTGAAATGTCCAAGGATAATATTTATTATTATTTATTAATCTCACTTGAAAACTTGCTGAAGGCACACTTAATATTGAGTTAGGCTCGCCTGTGTTTAAGCCATTTGTATATACTTTTTTTTATGTATTTACATAGAGAACTGTTTATAATTTCAATTTCAAACCAGTCTTTTCTTGTGTTTCACGATAGTATTAAGAACCGCGGTTCTTCATCTCCAAGAAAAAGAAGTGTATTATACGGAAGTATACAAAGACGTTATTTATTTTTGTTTTAAGATAAAAATGTTTGCAATGACTTTTTAACATTGCAGATAACAGGAAGATAAGTTCAATTTACTTAGTACAGTGGTTCAGTTGTGTGGAGAACGTTGAAACACTTAAGTTACCCAGTAGGTACTAGTAGATTAACAAAATAGATACTAAGAATCTACATCATCATCAGCCCACATTAGTCCACTGCTGGACATAGGAAAAAAATTGAATTAGCGTGCCTTCCCTAACTTGAGGAGAAATGTTATTGTGTCACGCACGTTAAAAACACTTTTTCGCCGCTAGCAGCTAGTTTTTGTAGCAGTCTAGTTTCTTTATTAGTCTTTTTAGCAAATTTCATATATTACTGGACCTGAAAAGATTTTTATGGAGGCAACATTTCTATTATTTGGACGACTTTATTATTTGGTTAAACCTTTGTTTGCACTAAAATACAAATAAGAATAAAACTTATTTATATTATTAACTGTTCCGTGTGATGATTCCACACTGATTTAGAATACAGAGTGTCACCACTCCATTCCATCCTGAGGGTGTCGTAAGAGCCGACAAAAGGAAATGACAAGGCCGAAAACCTAGCCGCAAGAGAAGGTAAACTAGAAACGAAACCCTGTGTCAACCCGTCTGGCCACGCGGCCTGGTCGCCTAATGCGCGGGGGCTCATAATTAGGATAATTATAAGTATGCTTGAGGCACCGATGCAAATGATTATTGGGATCAACGGGTCCCCGGTTCGATTCCGGGGTCGGGCAAGTGTCTTTGTCTAAGCCAGAGGCACTGGCTCGGAGTCTGGGTGTCATTTCTATCTATAATATGTATGTATTTACAAAAAAAAAATATGTATATAAGTAGTCTATCGTCCATCTCGTTACCATAACACAAGCATTAAGTTGCTTAGCTTGGGACGAGATGGCGTTGTGTGAAATGCCCAAGGATATTTATTTATTTATTTTTCGCTTTTTAGTGCTATTTCGAAGTCGTTTTACACTGTCTGTTGAAAGTTTCACGGGATCAACGGAATGGGCCGATGTCTACATACGTGTAGACTACATTAATTGTTTCCGAAGTAATTCAATCAGTAAATACATACTACGAATGGTATAACTTCTGATGGAAAATTCCACAGTTTCAACAGTTCTGAGAGATATCTTTACAAAGCATTTCAAATAGTTGACTGAGCATGAGACTAGAAAATAATTGTATAGAATTACTAGCTGACTAGCAAACGTTGTTTTGCCATGTAATTAATTAGGGGTTGATCGTAGGGGGGTGTAAATTTTGGGTTGTATGTATTTTTATATGTTGTATAATAAAAAAATAACAAAACAACGACCAAAAAATATTTGTTTTTTTGGGGTGAACCACCCTTATCACTTAAAGGTGTAAAAATTTGTTAACAACCTATTCTCATACCTACTGAATATACATATGACATTTCATCAAAATCGGTCAAGCCGTTTCGGAGGAATATAAACACTAAAACTGTGACACAACAATTTTATATATTAGAACGCATATACGCATTATTTCACTAAATTAAAGGGTTTCGAAAACTAGCACTGTCAACTCTGATTTAATCAATTTATGCGTAGCATTTGCGTAAATGTCTCGTCTAGAGTTATTTTTAAAAGTCATAAAAAACACATGTCTGGATAGAAGTCCCAGGGCGAATTGTTTTTTTGGGTACAGCGAAGGGAATACAAAAACGTTTTACTACATATTTTTGGTACGCAGTGACACTCTCGGCACTATCCTATTCTAAGAATGTTGTATGAGGTAATTAAAGGGACTTTTGTATCTTTAGAAATAAAAATGAATTGCTGTTCGTTAGTCTCGCTAATTCTCGAGAACAGCTGGACCGATTTAGCTAATTTTGGTCTTGAAATATGGAAGTCCAGGGAAGGTTTAGAGGATGAAATAAAATGAAGTTTTTTTTTAAATTTAATACGCATTATTTTTATTTATTTATTTGTTTAATACTAGCTACCCGCGCCGGCTACGCACGGGTACAATGATGAACCTATAAATTTATCAGTGTTTCTCTGCAATATTATGGATGTATTAAACATATAAACCTATCTCTTGAATCACTCTATCTATTAAAAGAAACCGCTTCAAAATCTGTTGCGTAGTTTTAAAGATTTAAGCATACCTATGGACGAACAGACGACAGCGAATTTGTTTTACAATTTATTTAATATTTTGTTACATTTATTCAGTCAGCTAGTATTCAATAAATTAACTAATTTAGTACCTAGTTGATATTTATTATATGGAAAACATTTGATATATCCGGATACATTGGATTTAAAATAAATAGTTTCACCACCACATTCCACCCTTAGGGAGCCGAAAAAAGGTAATGACCGATAATCATTTTTTTGTCGTAACCTCTGCATTGACGGATCCATTCATAATTAGTACGGTCGCTCTTGACATTCTCATTTTAAAAAATGTGACTACCTACTTGTCGATGTAGTTTGTATGCGACGTTTCTTCACGCTAAATCCCTCGAGGGGCTGACAGAGAGCACTGTGCAGCAAACGACGCAAGTCATGCATATTTTACTTTTATTATTACAGATACAGCTATTATAAACAGTAAACTTTAATTTTCTTAGAGGTCACTCTTAGGAATTCTCACACGAGGAACCTGTAGACACTAAAATTACACAGAGTTGATATGACAGAGGGGCATTAAATTACACTACGTATACTTTTAGTGACTAGTATGAATTCGAAACGGTACAAAAAAAAACATGTGATTTTTCATGGGGGGTGGAGGGGTAGTCTTAAACCTCACCAGGTATCACCAAGGGGGAGGGAGGGGTTAAAAAATGTTAAAAAAACATCACGTGATTAATGGACAGCCCCTTGCGTTAGGCATAAACATCTGTTAGATACATCAAGTTCAAGTGAGGCAAAAATTTAAAAAATCATTTGCGGCTAAACTTTTGCTCCAATTTAATTGATTTTTGGTACAGAGCCTGGAAATGATACCTAGTATAGGCAGTTAAAAAAAATGCCCCTATGTCGTATCAACCCGTATACAGGGTTGATACGACATAGGGGCATTTTTTTTAACTTACGATTTTAATAAGCTCTCCGTGTGACTACAAATTGAAATACCTAAATAATTGTCATTGATCGGGGTGCCAAAAGACCTAAAGGAAGCAGAGTGAGAGGGTCGTCGTTTCAGCCCATGAATGACCCACTACTGATTCAGGCCTCCTCTAAATTCATGGTGGGAATTTAGCCTACTGTGCCACGCTGGCAAGACGGGTTGGCACAGGGCTTGTATCAAGTTTTCCTTCTCTGACGGCTAGGTGATTTGAATCTTGCGTTCCCTTCGTCGTCTCTTACGATACCCTCTGGATAACCCTTACGGTTGGTGACACTGTGTATTCTAAATTCGTCACCACACGGACATGCTTGAAAAGGAAATCTTGATAGAAAGTTCTGTGCGGGTCAACGTGGCTGAGTAGGCTAATTGTTCTTCATGTAATGATGAAGGCCGACTTAATACCTTTTGTTGATTGGAGATAACATAGTGCATTACATATTCTATGATAAGTGAGACGCATAAACAAGTATACACAGGATAATATTACAGTAGACTTAGACTGACACATTAAGACTACCTAGGAGTTGAACCTAGTGTCAAATGTGTTGACATAGCTATGACAAGACATGAGATGACTGTAAATACTAGAAGTAAATACTATCTCGAAGCACAGGGGCAGTTTAACGACCAGCATGCTACATACTTTATACAATTTTACCCTAAAAATCGGAACTAATAACATGAATAAATATCGCCTACAATTGCGAGAATTACCAAAAAGTCCTACACCGCACCGCGATAGCCAAATTAAAAAAAGGGCAATTCTCATGGCATGGTTAAGAATTCCTCGGCTACAACTATCGGGGGATAGCCGCTGCTACCCCTAGCCAGACATACCTACCACCTCACCTGGCTGGATGATCATCCCTTTGCGCCTAAAAGTCCGCAAACACAAAACTCAAACTCAAAACTCAAAGTCTTTTATTTGTGGTCATAGGTAAACAAAGATGGTGACTAATGTTATTTTAAGTATCACTATGTCCTGCTAGTAAAGCGTACAAATATTATTATTCTACATAAAACCATTTAACTTAAATTATAATTATTTAAATCTATTCTCTAATATTATCATCTAAATATTCTGATATATTGTAGTAAGCCTTGTCTAATAGGAATAATTGCAATTTTTTCTTACAATCTCGAACACTATCAAGCTTTAAAAAATTTTTAGGTAGTTTATTATATATCCTTGATGACGTACTAAAAAAACTCTTGTCAAAAAGGGCCGTCCTGTGAGGCAGTGAAGAAATTTTTAAAGCATTCCTAACAGATTGCGGTTTTCCAAACAGATGTTTGTTTGTTTTGACAAAAATCGCTACCTCATAAATATATAAACAACGGAATTGGTTAAATTGTGGTATGGGTAGGTATGGCTTAATTATTCGTAATAAAAATCTGTGCATACATTTGATTAAAATAAACAAGAAAATAATACATAATAGTTCGTTGACATTTCTTAATAGAATCTTAAAATTACCGCAAATATAAAAATGTGGGTATCTCGAACTCACCTGTTATTTAATAAACTATTCAAATCCGATTCAGCTGGTCTAGTCAATGCCGATCCAATAACGTTTAATTTCTTTGTACACGCATAACACAGTGTAATAAAACAATGTAAATAAAACAATTTTAAAAACGAACTTAAACGTTTCTGACATCACAACACTATTTAAAAAAAAAGAATGTCACTTATTCCATGAAAATAGGATTCGCAAAAATTATTCGCGCCAATTTCATATTCTGGACACGACCCGTTCTACATCGACGGTGGTAATTGTCAAACTGACAACCACGGCCGGTAGCGCACAATGCATGCGCTCACGCACGCTTTGTCAATAAAGTAGTACAAATATAGCGATAAAATAAACAAACGAAACTAATCTATATGGCTTAAGAGATAAAGTCGTTATGGATAGCAAAAAGTAATCGGCAGAATTTACAAATCGAGTAAACGGGACAGAGTGACTCATTCTTCGGTCTACAGCTGGCTGCGTCATTCATAAATGTGACGCTGAGCAGAATTCACCGTTATGACGTAATACCAAGGCTTTTAATCGATTGCATGTATATTTTTCAAAGGAGTTCCGTTCTTTTGAATTAAGGATATGCACAGTGCCAACAGTGGACTCAAATTTAAAGCGCAGAAAATCTTTATCATCTATATAAACTTTTTATAATCATATCAATTGATAATTCAAAAGAAATTTATATATCGTTACATAAATTGGTTACGGATAGCCAATGCAGCGATACTTGACGATACGTAAGTTGGTATTCTAAGTTAAACGTGTTTTTTTAATATCTCATAAATAATTTTTAACCTGGTCTAGGGTTTAAATGGGCCGCCTTCAGATCACGGGTCTCCGGCTCGATTCCGGGGTCGGGCAAGTGTCTGTGTGTAAACCAGAGGCAGTTGCTTTGCATCTGGGTGACATTTGTGTTCGTGAATTTCATGTTTGTAAAATAGTGTAGGGTAACAGTAAACAGTATAAAAAGTGAAGGGCTTTGTTTAAAAAACACACTTTAGTTAAAAATAACACAAAGAATATGTGGTCTAAAAATGCACAGTTTCGAAGATGAATCATAATAATTAATTTAGGTCAAAAAAATTTGCAGTTAGTGAAGACAATGTTTATAATTTTAACCAATCATTTTTATTTATAGCTAGAAAAATGTGACGTTAATTTTTACTCGTAAAGGTATTTTACTTACATTAACATTTTATAATATTACTAGCGACCCGGTCCGGCTTCGCGCGGGTGCAATTATGTATGTATTATATATGTAAACCATCCTCTTGAATCACTCTATCTATTAAAAAAACCACTTCAAAATCAGTTGCGTAGTTTTATAGATTTACGCATACATAGGGACGGACAGACAGACAGACAGCGACTTTGTTTTATAATATGTAGTGATTATTTAATTAATCATCAATATTAATGTAATTAATCAGCGAAATGAAATATTAAATTAAAAATAATTCATGTGACTCTTTATAATATGTAATAATAATAAATAATAAAAGCTTTATTTGTACAAAATATACGTAGACTAACAGTACACTGAAATGTTGACAAGTTGTACAGATGTGTCAAAATGTGGGATAAACTGCTGTCTCCTAAACTAGGCCGGGGGCCTGTGTTTTAGGAAACAAGGTTCTTCCAGAAAAGTGGCTGACAACTATTTTGGATTGACGTGCAAGTCATTTTGTGCAAATTAGTGAAATCAGTTTTTTATATAACATATTTGAGAAATCATCATACAGTATTCTAAGGAATCACGATATAGTAGTAATAAGATTTTCAGTTTCTATATAAGTTAACTTCTGCAACCAGTGGGAGAGTTTGATTTTAACTTTGTGTTTTGTTAGGCAGTAGATTGAAAGCGTTTTATGTATTTTGTTGTATAGTCTGGAGCTTAAAACTGCAAGCTGTCGACTGGCAAATGCGGAACGACATTGGACTGTTTCACACACAGGAATTCCTTTACGCCTTTTTACTTTATCAAGGTCCAAGAGTAAGGTTGAATGTTTGAGCAGCACAGAACGGAGTACAAAGAGTTGCCTCACTGTCAAGACTCCAGTGTCTGAGTACAGTTGCCTAGTTGGATAGTCTCTTCGCTTAAAACACATAATCTTTAGAATGGCTCTTTGGGCTCTTTCTACTTTTAGTAAAGATGATTTGTATGTTCCCCCCCAAACAGGAATGCAATACATAATTAGAGATTGACAGAGGCTTTGGTAAGCAAGCAATGCAGTGTCCGTGTCAGCAGAGTGTCGGAGTTCTTTAAATATATATATATTAGTTTCCTAATACGAGAACACAGGGCTGCAATGTGAGGTTGCCAAGTAAGTTTGGAATCAATATGTAATCTTTGATATGGTCTCATTGATACCCCAGAGTTATCATAAAGTATATAAAAATGAATGTTTGTCTGTATGTCCTTTACACTAGTAGGATTGTAAACTATGCATTTGATCATGTAATGATCTTCAGCAAAGTGTTTTGCACGAGCCCAGGAAGGTTTCTAAAGACAAAAAAGGGGGAATTTTCTTTCCTTCAAATTTATTTTAGTCAGTGGCGTAGAATCGCACCTGGGTTTTCCCCTAGTGGCTAGTCTTCACTATCACTACATAGTATAAAACAAAGTCGCTGTCGTCTGTCCGTCCATATGTCTGCTTTACTCTTTAAAATTACGCAACTAATTTTGAAACGGTTTTTTTAAATGGATAGTGATTCAAGAGGAAGGTTCAGATTAATTTAGATGTTCATCATAGCACCCGTGCGAAGCCGGGGCAGGTCGTTAGTATAAAATAAAATGAATGTTTGTATGTATGTCCTTTACTTATTTATTTATTTATTTATATACTTTATTGCACATAAAAACAAAATTGACATTGTAATAATAAGGTGTACAATGGGCGGCCTTATTGCAAACTGCAATCTCTTCCAGGCAACCTTAGGATGGAAAATTGGAGAATTTACTTACTTACTTCTCAACCCATCAATTACCCACTGCTGAGTCGGGCCTCCTCTAACTACATGGAGGATAATTAGCCTACTGTGCCACGCTGGCCAGATGGGTTGGCACAGGGTTTCGTGTCAAGTTTTCCTTCTCTTACGGCTAGGTTATCCGAACTGTCATTTCCTTTCGTCGGCTCTTACGACACCCTCAGGATAGAATGGGATGCTGACACTATGTATTCTAAATCCGTCACCACACGGGACTAATGTAATAAACGACTTGATACGCAATTGTACCTAGTTAGTGTATTTTTACTATTAATAAATAAATATCCTTGGACATTTCACACAACGCCATCTCGTCCTAAGTTAAGCAACTTAATGCTTGTGTTATGGTAATGAAATGGATGATAGACTACTTATATACATTTTTTTTTTGTAAATACATACATATTATAGATAGAAATGACACCCAGACTCCGAGCCAGTGCCTCTGGTTTAGACAAAGACACTTGCCCGACCCCGGAATCGAACCCGGGACCCGTTGATCCAAAGGCGGCACATCTAACCACTAGACCAACGAGGCAGACCGTTGTGACTATTGTGCAGACCGTGCTTCACTATCACTACATAGTTTAAAACAAAGTCGTTGTCGGCTGTCCATCCCTATGTATGCTTAATCTTTGAAACTACGCAACGGATTTTGAAGCGGTTTTTTTAATAGATAGTGTGATTCAAGGGGAAGGTTTATACATCCATAATGTTGTAGAGAAACACTGATAAATTTAGAGGTTCGTCATTTCATCAGTGCGAAACCGGGGCGGGTCGCTAGTAATTATCTATCTGTACTAATATATAAAGCTGCAGAGTTTGTTTGTTTGTTTGTTTGAACGCGCTAATCTCAGGAACTACTGGACCGATTTCAAAAAATCTTTCAGTGTTAGATAGTCCATTTATCAAGGAAGGTTATAGGCTATATTTTATTTTCAAAAGAATTAGGGATCCGTATGAAAATTGCGATTATGTAAACCAAGGTGTAAAATCGAGAACCTATTTATGCGTGCGCTGCAAAAACTATTGGCAATAGAACAAAATGATGTACTACGGGTTTGTAGGTCTTATAAAAATCTACGAAAAAATCCGCGAGAGCACATATCTAACTATCATAGTTTAGTCACAATAACCGATTTTATGTTCATAAAAAATATGCATAGAGATAAGCACGGTTTCAAAGACCACGCGGGCGAAGCCGCGCTCAAAAGCTAGTTAAATTACATAAAGGTGTAATTAAAGGATGTCCGACTCAGCAGTGGGTAAGTTATGAACTGAGAAGTAAACTAGTGGACCACGTAAATTTACCTGCTTTTCCATAATGCTGCTGTTAATTAACCTGATGAAATTATAATTGTAACCTTTTTGCAGCCATTAGGTAGTACTCAAAGCCGAACAACTCGTTAAGATGGTAATTAAAACTAATTGAAAATCAATAAGTTTAAAATTAGGTACTTGTGTGGTTAAAGTACAATCACAATTTTAATTATGCATAGGTACAGTCAAAGTCAAAGATATGCAACGTATGCAAGTATCTTGGCCAAATATATGTAGACCTTTTAAACCTCTCAAATTTGCACTCGTCTAAATGCAAACAAATATGTTCGCAGCTTTGAAAACATAAATATGTATACAAATAGACCAAAAAATTGTATACAGGAAAAATTACAATAATATACATACAGTGTAAAAAACAATAATTAGTTGGTTGGACCCATGTTTTGTGACTTATGAAAACATCTTTTTAATCTCAAAATTGATTCAATTGATAAGCTACACTTCCGATGGCTAGAGGCTTATATTACAGAGTATTAGTAGATAAAACAAAACACACGTAATAAATAATCTTAGCATACTCCAAAATTTATTTACGGAAACTTGATGACCATGTTCCCAGCGCTCACAATCGGGGACAGATGTCATGCAGTCGTGCAAATTGTATTCTATGTTGTTGAACTCCACTGTCATGTGTAGCATTATTTGCGGCGGATAGAAAAAAGCAAAAATATGTTAATGTTTTCCAAATCGTATGTATTAATAAGGCTACCTTTTAAAAAAATATCCTTTATCTATAGTCAGCAGTAAAAGTAGTTCTACAGGTACCTACTTCATAATATATATATTTTCAAATTGTTAACCACAGAAATGTTGACTGCTTACTAGCATTTACAGGGCGATTTGTAAAATATTGTAGACATTGAAATACACGTTTGTTAGCTCATCATCCTATCAGTATAGGCAGCAGTCTAAAAAATGCATTAACAATACCGATCTATGTTTTAGATGATCACCTAAGAGATAAATTTTCACAATCTAATGCGATTGGCAACCATAAAAACAGCTAGTCAATTAAAATTAAAATCGAACAAATGTGAACATATTTAAATAGGATATTGAAGTGCCAACAAGTTAAGAAAAGCAAGCGTTAAGTGGTTGCATATGATCAATATCTTGGAATATCGTTAACACATTGTGTCTAAATTAATAGATGTGTGAATACATAATTATTGCACATGCTGTATAAACAGTTAGTTTCCATAGATTCTATATTAATTTTTTGATCTTTTGCTTGTTTCCATTATTTTTATCACACTTTGTGGATACACTACATATCTTTCACCTTGACTGTACATAGGGTAGGTAAGGTACTGACGGTGGCAATGAGTTGACGTAATAATTAAATCGTATTGTGAGTGGCAAATTATTTATTTTTACAGTGTACATTTCCAAATTGTCAAGATATTGTTAAATATTTTACAGTACAAAATAATGATTTTCCACCAGCTCGGAAAGCGCCCAACACAGCCACAGCCGTTGAAAAGAAATTTTTTTGTTGGTCATTTTGGTCACGGATAAAGCACTTCAATTGTTTGTTTGTTGGAAACTGCACTGCCTACATACACAAACAAAAACATGCAGATGAATTGAGATCCTTCTCCTGTTTTAAACTCGTTTAAAAACAACATAATAAAGATCGCTATTTTAAGTGAATTCTTTTATTTGTACATAATCAATACCCTTTTCAAGGGACTTCATAAAATAGAAGGTTCTAAAATCAGTTGTATGTTATGATAATATTTGTTACCGCATATTTCTCATGGGAAATAAGACGATAATGGTGCAAGCGCTCGGAAAATCAATGATTTGGGAGCATTATACAGGGTTACTGGTAATACCTAGGGCCTAAATGCAACTAATTGAACCCCTCCTTAAGTATGGCCGACTTTTCAATAGTTTTCAAGATTATAACGTTTAAAATCGTCAATGGATACACCATTATTAAAATCACTACCAGGTACGAACACGGCACCAACCGTGAAGAGCTGTCGGAAGAAACTTAGTGGGCTTGTCTTTTTTAAACGCTATAGTACAATAAATAAATATATAAACAAACTAAGCCGAAGAGGCGCTCAACTGAATTATGATTTTTATAATTGTTCTTATTCATTCAATGTAGTCTCTGTTATTCATGTGAAGCTGGGCGGGTAGCTTGTAAAATACTAAACTGCTATACTCTGTGCATAATGGGCCACTAAGACCTGTTTACAATAAAGGTGTAATAGTTTTTGCGGCAAAAGTAGATAAGTTTTCATTGCTGAATTTAGTAATTGTTTTGTGTCAAAAGGTAAAACCATTAACGCAGACAAGTGATAAATTATTTGGTAGCTACTAAAAAGTAAATGGATGTTTAGTTTTTCATAAAAACAATACTGAAGAAGTAACCTTGGACTTGAGCCTTGTCCTTCTTCCTTGTTATTTCAAAGAAGCAATTTTATGTGTTTAAAATAAAATATACTTATTTCAGATTTATTTATATAAAATAAATAAATAAATATCCTTGGACATTTCACACAACGCCATCTCGTCCCAAGCTAAGCAACTTAATGCTTGTGTTATGGTAACGAGATGGATGATAAACTATTTATATACTTTTTTTTTGTACACACCCAGACCCGGAACAAATACTTGTAGGTCGTACAAATATTTCTTCCGTGCGGGGATGATGAACCTCTAAATTTATCAGTGTTTCTCTACAATATTATGGATGTATTATTAAAACCTTCCTCTTGAATCACTCTATCTATTAAAAAAACCCGCATCAAAATCCGTTGCGTAGTTTAAAAGATTTAAGCATACATAGGGACGGACAGATGACAGCGACTTTGTTTTATATTAAGTAGTGATAGTGATATCATTATCAGATTTATATTGCCAAACATGGGTTCTAGTAAAAACTAACCAACTAGTTATTGTTATTATTATCCCATAAGTTTAGTTATCCGAGTTCCACGATGTTTCGTGGCTTTTCTGTCATTATTTCACAGGTTACGACACTCCCATCACCAGATGGTGAGCAACGTTTCAAGAAAAAAGTTTGCTTGATTTTCCTTGAAATTTTCCATCCATTTGTTAGGAATCTATGGGGTTTTTATAGTATACTACTACTCAGCCCTTAGATGACCCATTGCCGAGTCGGGCCTTCTCCGGTTACATGGAAGGTATTTGGCCTACTGTGCCATGCTGGCCAGACGGTTTGGCACTGGGTTTCGTATCCAGTTTTCCTTCTCGGATATCAGCCGTCATTTCCTTTTATCCGCTCTTACGGACGATATTATAGTATGCCCAGTAAACATTTTTTCAATATACAATAAAATATTAATGCCAATTAATAAGGCTTCCGGAATTATTTTGCCATGAAATTGAAAGCGTTAATATCATCTTCAATTTACAGACGAAGTTTAATTGATACTCTAGGTGATCAGAAGACGGTGAGAAATTGATTAGAATTAAGACAAGCGTACAAAACCATTTGTTTACGCTTATTCGTGCCAGTTGATAAAGTTTAAGGTCCGGGTCCATTTACCCGTTACCGCGCCAATACAAACTCTTTTTACAGCTCGTTAACACAAAATGGACTCTAAGCTGAGTACAGTACTGTATATTTTATCTGAGTAGTGTAGAATGGTATCGATCTACAAGCTCGACCTAAGCAATGTCTGGCTTTGTTGATAGCGTTATGCTTGTGAACAGGTGCCGTTGTTGGGGTCGGTTGACGCAGGCATAAAAAGGTCCCCCCCTCGACTGTGCTGCCACCTTGCTGTGGTGAGGGGGCTTGAGTGCCTCAATGATCCGTGGGGCCATACCGGCCAGGGCCTCCCATGCCGGGCGGGCCCACGGGGAGAGGTGAGACGAAGAGCGGCACCCAGCGTCGTGGCGGGTTGCGGCTCCGGGGACTCCTCTGTCCTCAGAGCTGCCTTGCGAGTCGTAAACCGCTGCGGCGCACCATGAGGTCCTCGGGTTGGCGCTCAACTTAGTTGGCCGTCAAACCGAGTCCTCACTCAACGCCCTTGGGTTGTCGAAAACCCGAGGGCTGACGGGCCTCCTTCTGCGGGGCCGATGTCGCAGAAGGGGGCAGCGGGGCGGGTCGCCAGGGAGGGAGCTCCGGGTGACCCGCGCCGCGGACGGAGGCAGGGGTGGAGGGTGGTTCGTGACGGTGCGGGCCCCTTCTGCCCTCGCCTAGGAGGCCGGTGGTGGTTCGGGGGAGCCACCACCGACGAAAGCCTCGATGACTGAGGGCGTCCCAGTGTACCGGGACGCCCTCCCTGATAGTCGCTTGCCCGCGTTGCGGGCACCACGCTGGGGCGTCACAGTAGAATGCGTCTACGCGAACTTGTGGCGCCCCAAGCGCGTCGTGTGTGGGTATGCCGCTGGGGTTTTAGTGGGTAAACGACTGGGTAGACGACCCTTGTCGGAGTCCCACATAATCACCGACCTTTCCCCCGGGGTGCGGTGGTATGCATAAAGCATTTCCCCAGCGAAAACAAAAAAAAAAAAAAAAAGGCATAAAAAGGTCCCCTCGACTGTGCTGCCACCTTGTCGTGGTGAAGGGGCTTGAGTGCCTCAATGATCCGTGGGGCCATACCGGCCAAGGCCTCCCATGCCGGGCGGGCCCACGGGGAGAGGTGAGACGAAGAGCGCCGCAGTGGACTGGGACTCCAGGGACTCCTCTGTCCTCAGAGTTGCCCTGCGAGTCCTGGACCGCTGCGGTGCACCAACGCCATCGGGTTGTCGCTAACCCGAGGGCTGACGGGCCTCCTTCTGCGAGGCCGTCATGTCGCAGAAGGGGGCTGACTCGCGGCTCGGACGGAGGCTGGAGTGGAGGGGGGTCGTGACGATGCGAACCCCTTCTGCCCTCGCCTGAGAGGCCGGTGGTGGGTCGGGGGTACCGCCACCGACGAAAGCCTCGATGACTGAGGGCGTCCCAGTGTACCGGGACGCCCTCTCTGACAGTCGCTTGCCCGTTGCGGGCACCACGCCTGGGCGTCACAGTAGAATGCGTTTACGCGAACTTGGCGCCCCAAGCCCGCCGTGTGTGGGTATACCGCTGGGGTTTTAGTGGGTAGACGACTCTTGAGTAGACAACCCTTGTCGGAGTCCCACATAATCACCGACCTCTCCCCCGGGTGGTATGCATAAAGCATTTCCCCAGCGACAACAAAAAAAAGGCATAAAAAGGTAACTATTATTGACTATATGTTCCTGATGTTTGACCCTTTGCGGCTATTGCACGAGTTTACTCTCACAAATCTGTCTTAACCCGGCCTTGAACCCAAAAATGGCGATCTAAAAACACAACTACAGAGTTTCTTGCCGGCTCTTCTCTGCAGAGCTGCTTCTTAACCGGTGGTAAATGGTAAATTTTAGTGGCTCACACTGGCCTTTCCCGAGGCCGGTGTGAATAGTCCACAAAGGATTTTACCCACCGCAAAACAAGGACCCCAAATAACTCATTTCCTTTTGCCGGCTCTTACGACTCCCTCAGGATGGAATAGGGTGGTGACACTACGAATTCTACATCCGTCGCCACACGTACATACCGCGGACAAATTGTTATCTGGTAAATGAAAAAGTTATATTTTGAATCAGTCTCCTGTTAATAGGCCGGTAAATGGACGCTAACCCGTATGTTGGCTTCTCGAATTTGTGTTAGAAATGTTTGTATGTATTTTGTGTTAACATTCCAGCCACACATGGCGCTCATTGTCGAATACGGCAAATACGCGAATACAAATAGCGAAGTGAAAGGTTACCCTTAGAATCCAAGTTCAAGAAGCACGCCTTTAAAGGTGGGTACTGACCAACCTTACGAGGTGTAATGTAACATTCACATCGAGCGTTTACGCATCGAGCATGTTACGCTGTGTTTTCAGCGCTCGTGACGACTTGCAACAGCGTACTGACTGAACAGCGTAACAGTCAAAGGATTCGCCAAAAAAACCGACAGTCGGGCGGAGCACTCAAAGCGAGCAACGAGCGCCTCGTTGCTCGCTGATTTCCCCGTAACACGATGTACTGACTGCACGAATGCTCGCTGTGTAACACGTTACATTACGCCCCGTAACTCCGGTCAGTACCCAGCTTATGGGCAGCGGCCATGCAAAAAAACTTTGTGAGAATCGGCACGATCTGTTGAGTTATTTTAAGTCCTGTTAAGAGATTTGCTTTTATAAAAAATAGCGGCCCGTCTCCGTATCGCACGGGTAGACATACATTTTTTATTTTTTTTCATGCAATCAAAATAGCCTATAATCAGTGATAATGTAGCATTCATATGGTGAATGTATTTTTAAAATCGGTCCAGTACCTTTTGAGCCAATTCGCTACAAACATAATATAAATCTTTCCTCTATGAAATATAACTAAGTATAGTCTAGATGTTACGCGCAACTTCGTCTGCATCAACTTTAAATTGGGTAGTTCCTCGTTCATCGGACTCCAATAATGGTTTTCAATTCAGAAGTCATTTGTATATATTTTTGTTACCGGCGGTTCTGTAGTTTAGAAGAAAACTTCAAATAATTAATCAAAAAGCACAATAATTTGCACTAGCATCGTAAAATAAAAGCTATTTTACAAATAATGTTATCTGAAAAACCATTTGAAGTCAGTCCTAACTTTAATTAACACCGGCGTTATTATTAGCATTTAAGTATGCCTAATGCATCGCAAGAGAAAGTAAACTTGATACGAAACCTTATGCCAACCCGTCTGGCCAACATGGCACAGTATTTATGAGCTGAAAAGACGATTTATTTTATAGTTAACTAGTGGCCCGCCCCGGCTTCGCCCGTGCAAAGCGGGGGTGGGTTATACATATAAACCTTCCCCTTGAATCGCTCTATCTATTAAAAAAAACCGCTTCAAAATCCGTTGCGTAGTTTTAAAGATTTTTGCATACATAGGGACGGACAGAAGAATGCGACTTTATTTTATACTATGTAGTGATGATAGTGATACTAACCGGCCTACCTTCCTTCATAAATGTTGTAGTCTTTAAATCTTTTTTTCAACGGAAAGGAAATGAGGGCAATTATTTTTGGCGTACTGTCATGACCCACTTCATCATGTTTTTGTTTAGCTCAAACTGAACTCAACCCCTTGTTTTTGTTTAAAAACGGATAAAAAATGGGAAATATTTACATAAAAAATATTAACATAAAAAAATTTTCATGTCCGGGTTTAATGAATATGCTAGCTGGTCCGTGTGGGAACGAATTTAAAATACATCGTGTCACCAACTCACGCCATCCTGAGGGTGTCATAAGAGGCGACTAAAGGTACGGAGGCGACAAGAGGCGGAAATTTTTTTATAGTAAATATGTGCTTACCCGTTTTGCCAACGTGGCACATTAGGCTAATTTACTTACATGAATTTGGAAGAGGCTCAACTTTTTTTTACGTTGGCAATCCTCATTGTTACCCGACCGCCGAGTTTTGTGGGACTCCGGGGCGCGGAAAGATGGTAGTTGCGCCCCAACCTACCCGCTAAAACCAACGGTGTCCCTCAACTGCCTGAAACTGGGCCACGGGTTTCACTCCTCCCAATGGGGAAACATACTCCGCGACCCTGATGGGCCCCACGCTTTGATGGGGAGCTCTGGACGCTCCAAAACCCACCGAGTTGCACGTGCCCCCGACAGGCGCCGGATGAACTGGCGACTGACACACGCGGTTGCAAAGGCAGCCGTGGCCCGCCTGCCTGGCCACCCTTCCGCTGCTAGTAGTGGCAGCCCTGGCCTTAACGCCTGGCCGCCCTCTACTGCATTCACCATGCCGTGTGTCGCGGCAGGTTAAGGCTTCCGAGGCAACTCTAAGGACAGAGGAGTCCCCAGAGCCAAAACCCACCACGACTCCGTGTGCCGCTCTTCGTCTGGCCTATCCCCTTGGGCTGGCATGGGCGATCCTGAGCCGGTATTGCCCCAACGGATCCTAAAGGCATGGAAACCCCCTCGCCACAACAGCGTGGCAGCACGGTCCAGGGTGAACAGGCTCGACTTAGTAGTAGATCATTTATCTCTGTATCGGTAATAATACTTTTTTAATTCGAACGATTTATTATTTCATTTTAAATTATATTGTTTTTATAACTATATTAAATCCATAATATTTCAGTTGATTGCCTTTCGGGTCACTGTCATTGTAATATAATAATGTTGGAAAAATAGTTGTTGATTTTTACATGGCTTTTATTTGAATGTGACGAGGAACAAAACATTTTTATTTTCATTAAAAATAAAGCTATAAAATAGGTTTTACAACATGCTCCCCATAATGAATTATAAAAATAACCGAACAACTTCTCAAATAACTATACAAAATATATACAACCAATATCAAATAAATAGAGAACTATCTATTTTATTTTTATTTATAAACTCTTTATTGCACACCAAAGTAAAAGATACAGAAAAAATATATAATATACTTAAAGTATCGTAGTAAAGTGTATATTGGGCGGCCTTGTCGCATACCGCAATCTCTTCCAGGCAACGTTTAATAATCTATTTGTTAAGCCCATACATACATCGAATTTGTGCTATTCGCCGTAAGGGCTTCGTCAATACATCGGCTGTCATTTTATCAGACTTTATGAACTTTATATCTATGATACCTTCTATAACCTTTTCTCTGATAAAATTTTATTTTGTATCAATATGTTTTGTTCTATTGTGCTATCTGCTGCATTTTCATATTAATTTCTGCTGGCAATGCTATAAGGGTACGCAGAGATGAATTTCGCACTACTGGTGCAAAAGTTTCATTGTAATCAATTCCATGCAATTGATTAAAACCTTTGGCAACTAGTCTTGCTTTGTACTTGATCATAGAACCTTCAGCATCTCTTGATCTTGAAGACCCACTTGGAAGGTAGGGTCTTTTTGTTTGGTCTATCTACCAACTCCCAAGTCTTATTCTTCATCAAACACTTGTACTCAGCATTCATGGCCGATCGCCAATTAGCACTGTCTTCTGATTGCATTGCTTCTGTATAGCTTTGAGGTTCTTCAATATCAAGAATTCTACAAACAAGATTAGCATCTTGCCGCTTAGCTAGTCTATTTCTTAGTGGATATCTTTCTTCAGGAATTTCTATAACAGTAGAATCTCCTCCATCAGAAACATCATCAGCCGACATAAAATCTGAAGAATTCTGAGCTTCATCATTATCCGTGTCAGTTGCCTCAGTGACAGTTCCAGGTTGAACTTGTACATCATGTAGCTCTAACTCACTGGCAGCCGCCTCTACCAAATCCGCTGCAAAATTTTCTTGACGATGAGCTCTATCCAGTAAAGAAATATTTAAAAAAATTGTCGAAGGAATAGTCATGTCATGTCGGCTAGTCCCAAAAGACCTGAAATTTCTCCAAAAACTCAATCGCATGAGAATCGCAGAGGACATGCTAGAACATGCAAACTAGTCAATAAGCTTCGGAGTGGCGCCTACCAACTGAACCGAAACCGAAAAAACCACGCCAAAGTCGATCAAAAGTCAAAGTCATGTTGACTGTTTTCTTTGACTATTGCAATGTTGTGCACTCGGAATTGTTGCTGGTAGGTAAAACAATTATTTTATAATATTAATTGAGCATTATGCGGCGTTTAGGAGAGCAAATTCAACGAAAAAGTCTACATTTGTGGAAAGAAAATTCTTGCACCACGATAATGCGCCATCGCGACTATCATTGTGAACGAATTTTTGTCCAAACACAACAAATACCATCGAGCAAGCACCCTATTCACCAGATATGGCTCTAGCTGATGTCATTCTTCTTTGAGTTTTTCGTTTAGTCTCTCGTTTATAAAGGAGCAAACTTCATGGGCTATTAAATTTGGATTAATAACAAACATTTTGCGTATTATTGTTCTTTTCCCGGTACTTCCTTGACAGAGTAGTATACTGATAGAAATTACAATTTAAGATATATTGAATAACAATTGGCTAAAGAATAACCTTTGGCGCTAATTAATTGGCTTTGTCACACGTTTATATGTTTTTCGATACAATATATCAAGTTCATGCGTTGGTGTGGATTAGTATATAAGCCAGATTCATGAACAAATGAACAACGTACATGTTAAGCAAAACGTAAGAGCCGAAACAACTACGTCCCTGTCTTTGCTTTCCATCACGCAAGCCTAGGGTCTAAAGAATGCAAGTCACTGATCAAACAAACCATAGGCTGGTCCAAAAAAACACGATATTTTGTAATTCAATTAAAATTCAGTTACGGTCATCCATCCACAATTTATGGTTTATATTTAGGCCTTACGCCAGCAAAGTATCACACTCTTTGTTTGGGTATGATGATAGACATGCCTACAACTCACACGAATCAGTTCAAAACGAAGACCGATCAAATGTACTCCGTATTCCGGATGGTTTCGGATTCCGTAACTTTTACCACTAGTTATTATTATTTAGCAGCAAATTATAAATACTTACGTCAAAACTGTGTAACAGAGACATTGGTTGATTTCTAAAATGACAATCATACGACGTATTTTATTTATTACATACTAGGTATAAACATTTTTACAATTAAGGAATACATATTGAATCGTCAATTACGTTAAGTTTGTCACTAATGGATTCGGAAACGTTTATATATTCGGATGGGCATACAACAGCCACTATTTCTTGTCGATACGTGAAGGTGAAGTGCTTCTTAAACTTTATAGAATAAAAAATACACTTAAAATGGCACCATATGCCAAAAGAATAGACAACATTAAAGACAATGTTGAAGAACCATTTGAAAAGCTAATTGCACCTCAAGCTGCTCCAAGAAAATTTGACATTTACTACATCAATGTGTTAACGTTCAGTTACGCACATGCATCGGCACTTTATGGGTTATATTTGTGTTTTGCAGCAGCAAAATGGCAAACTGTCTTGATGGGTAAGTTTTTTAATATGACAAACTAGGTATAAGGATGTTTTATGACTGTCCAAGAGAAGTAGGTACTACGAGTAGAACTGATAAAATTTGTTAGATGTGTTTAACGTTTGGAAATAAATATATTGTCACAGCAAAACTAACAGTAAAGTTTTGCTGTAAGGAATACTTACAAAATATGTTTGCATTGTCAAGGTATTGAAACCTGTATTTTGTTTGTATTTTGTAGTATTTTATATATTTTTATAAGCTAACAAGTAAGTAAAGCAGCAAATAAAAATTGTACGCATTGTAAGGTGAAAAGCCCGTGGACATCATGAACATCATAGCGTATCCAAACACTTGTTTCAAAGATTGCAGTTAGTCACATCACATCTGTAAATTTACTCCGATTCGTCGATACAAACGCGATACCCAGAAAATCATCAGAAAATAAAAGAAGAGTAAGAATACAATAGGAATACATAGAATATACATGCCCAATAGGCATTTAAAGGTATTTAGAGCACATTGCAAACAGCTCGAACTCGTTACACTGTAGGTGTAGTATGTGCATGACTATTCTAATGTGGTTCTCATACACCCAGAGGATTGTTTCACCATCTAATTGAACTAGAATAGTGAAATAGAATAGGAGATTATGTTCAATCCGTCGAATTTTCACTAACGTTCGCAATGGTATTGTAAGCAAGCATACATTATTATTCCTCTGATTTTTAGGTTATATTTTGATGATCATGTCAGCACTAGGAATAACAGCGGGCGCTCACAGACTGTGGACACATCGGGCGTATAAAGCGAAGCTCCCATTACAGATTTTACTCATGGTCTTCAACTCTATTGCGTTTCAAAACACTGCTATACATTGGGTCAGAGACCACCGCCTCCATCACAAATATAGTGACACAGATGCCGATCCGCATAATGCAACGCGAGGATTCTTCTATTCCCATGTCGGATGGCTTCTGGTGCGAAAGCATCCTGAGGTCACAAAACGTGGGAAATACATTGACATGTCTGATATTTATGACAACCCTGTATTGCGGTTCCAGAAAAAGTGAGTACAAGCAGTGAAACATAAGTACAATTATCATTATCTGTGTGGTGATGGATTAAGAATACATAGTGTCGCTACCCCATTCCATACGGAGGGTTTAAGACCGACAAAAGGAAATGAAAAGGAAAGGCACCAAACCGCAAGAGAAGGAAAACTTAATAGGAAACCCTTTGCCAAGCCGTCTGGCTAGCGTGGCACAGAAGGGTAATTAATTTCCTTCCAAGAACTTGGAGATGTGACTTTGTATTGGATAAAATTTGCTGAAATGATGATGATGAAGATGATATTTATTTTTTTGCAGGTACGCTGTCCCATTTATCGGACTACTCTGCTTCATTCTTCCAACTACTATACCTATGTACTGCTGGGGTGAAACTTTCAACAACTCCTGGAATATCAACCTGCTGAGATACGTTCTTAGTCTCAACGGCGCATTCCTTGTTAATAGTGCAGCGCACTTATGGGGAACGAAGCCATATGACACATCAATAATGCCCTCGGAAAATCTGCTCATCTCAGTATTAGCGAGTGGTGAAGGGTTTCATAACTACCACCACGTGTTCCCCTGGGATTACAGAACCGCAGAACTTGGCAACAACAAATTCAACTTAACTACTAAGTTTATTGATTTTTTCGCTTGGATTGGTTGGGCTTACGACCTGAAGGCGGTTCCAAATGAAATAATAGACTTAAGGTGTAAAAGAACTGGTGACGGATCTAAAACATATATCACGCCAAATGAAGAGCTCAATAAAACAAAATAAATATTCAATTGAGTGAAATATGGTTTTTCTTTATATTGTGATCACACTTCTACATGTTTTATGAACTTACCTAAAAAAAATCCACTTTGATACGTGAAACCAGTGTGTAAGCCATAAGCAGTAAAGACCATATTTGTTTTCGAAGAACTCTATTGTACAATAAACTAAATAAATTATTATACTTAAAACTAATATTACAACCATTAGCACAAATGGAAAAATAAAGTTTGTTATACCATTTGCGCTGTAGCATTGTGCGGGTGACAGTTGCCTTTAAGACATTTTTCGTTTCTTATTATGAAAAATATCGACTATCCATCGTAGCAGTACATTCAAACACTAGATACGTCTATGGCGTTACGTTATACACATAACACTTTTCTTAATTTTTCATTCAATTTGATTTTATTTGTATACTAGAACATTCTGGTTGGTTTCATTTAATTTTCTACAGTTATTAATGATTAAATATATCACGAATACGAATGTGGTACAGCTGAAATACGAATGTCATAATATGAAAGTCTTAATTTGTAAATCGCGGCAACTTTCAAGAGTGAAATGAAATGTTACCGAAACTGTCACCCGCACCATGCTACAACGCACAAACTATAGTGGTTATTATTTGTAGACTATAATATGTTATATGTATACTAATATGTATGTATAATAAATCACTACATAGTATAAAACAAAGTCGCTATCGTCTGTCCGTCCCTATCTTATCTTATATCTTTAATCTTATATCTTTAAATGAGCAATTCTTGTATATATATACCTACATATAATTGGAATCTCGGAATCGGCTCCAACGATTTTCATGAAATTTAGTTTAAAGGGGGTTTCGGGGGCGATAAATCGATCTAGCTAGAAATCATTTTTAGAAAATGACATTTTATTGGGGTTTAGGGGGGGGGGGGGAATAATGGAATCTCGGAATCGGCTCCAACGGTTTTCATGAAATTTAGCATATAGGGGGTTTCGGGGGCGACAAATCGATCTAGCTAGGATTCATTTTTAGAAAATGTCATTTCTTTTGGGTTTAGGGGGGGGGGGATAAGAATCATGACATCTATTGGCGAATAATAATACTACTTTTTTGTGAGATGGATGGCAGATGGCGTTGTTAAGTAACACGAAGTCAATGAGTTTGCGTAATTCGTACTTAAATAATAATTTCCAAAAAATACAATTCATGTCATGCAGATATTGTTTGCTTAAATCTTCAAAACTACGCAACGGATTTTGAAGCGGTTTGTTTTAATAGATAGAGTGATTCAAGAAGAATGTTTATATGTATAATACATGCATCAATTTAGATGTTCATCATTGCACCCGTGCGAAGCCGGGGCGGGTCACTAACGTAAATGCACCTAATAACGACCCCTTGAAATCAGCGCCCATTACCGCCCGTTTCAGAAAACTATCATTTTAATGTGATGTAATCAATGTGTTGCTTTAAAAAAAAATAGATGTATTGGTATTGCAAATCGTCATCTCTTGTTTGTGTGCATAACTCAACGATTTAAAGAATAATTGCTCATTTCGTCCGTGAACTCCGGCCGGCGGTAGTGCATTTTCCATAGTATAGTATTATATCTGTGGTATAGCGTTCCCGACGACGTTAGTAGGTACTCTTGTTTCTTTCTTAGCAGAAGATTTGATCGTCAAGCATTTTAATATTACTTCTAGTTATTTTGATAATATTAAAAAATAGGCGGTAAGTAATAGGAACAAAAATCACAATTTTATTCCTATTAACGACCCATGTCGCTGATAAGTACTTTTCCTATCTTTTTTGTGCCATGATTTTTGTTATAATGCATCAATTAATAGGCAGGAGGCTACACTAACACAGTTCCATAATATGTTAACTTGTATTTGAGCTATTAACGCCACATATTTATGAGCATTAGTAGCCATAAAAACAACTTTGTTTTAAGTAAATTTTTTGATGAATTATTGAGGTATAGTTTTTAAATATTGTATTTTTAAAGTTGAAATATGATTATTATTAAATAATAAAGCAAGCGCACCATTAAAACCATACAAATATAAACCACGTGTATTTACCCATTTCATAAACATTCTATTGGGTCGGTAATTGGTTATACGATTTCCTTTAATAATACCTATTACCGATCTACTTGTACATTTACAACAAACCCCCCTACTACCTATTTATTTTCAAGTTTTACTTAATTAACGTCACTATCACTACTCACTACTTAATATAAAACAAAGTCCCTGCCGTCTGTCCGTCCATATGTATGCTTAAATCTTCAAAATTACGCAACGGATTTTGAAGCGGTTTTTTTAATAGATTGAGTGATTCGAGAGGAAGGTTTATATGTTTAATACACCCATAATATTGTAGAGAAACACTGATAAATTTAGAGAATCAACATTGAACCCGTGCGTAGCCGGGGCGGGTCGCTAGTAATTCATACAAAGAAGACTAATTTAACGCTGTTAAGAATACAATATGATAAGAATACATTACAATTGTTAAGTTTTGATAACATTCCATACTGTATTAGAGCATATTATATATAAATAGTTCAACATACACGAGCATTTTTATTTAACTTTAATCGTTTCATTTATTTATTTAGTGGTCGGTGTTAGGTCACACATATACGGTATTAGGCACCCCCTATATTTTGGATCGTTAATAGGGACATGGCCCTTTTTTCTTTTAAGATAAATTTAATTTTTAAGTAATTATTAGTATAACTATTTCTATATAAGACAAAAAAAATGGATAATTTCAGTACTTGAAAAACTATTTTTATTGGCGCCACATATTCAGAATGTGCTTATTTTTTTGACATCAATCTGTACTCGGCTTAAACTGGCGGTAATGGGTGTGTTTACGTTAGTATGTTATAACTTATAAACATACATACAGATAACTTTACTGAAAAGGCTCTGGAGATAATGTAGTAGCCAATCCTAATACTTATACACCGATACTACAGGTGCTTTACGAGTAAGATAGGGGTTTAGGCTAAGTTTAGACTTCAAATCTTCCACAAATTACTTTCTGTGACTATAACTATTATTATACATATATATATATATCTTAATTATAAATATTAATATTAATAAAAAATAACCTGATAAAAGTTTATGAGACAATGGACCGTCTCGCCTAACTTAAAGAAAAAATTAAAACAATAAAAACGTTTCCCGGTTGTATTAACTCGTAGTTTTAGAAATAAGAACAGTTGTGTTGCTATGTATTATTATCAAAAATCCAAGAGTGTAAGTAAAGTGACAGTTGCCTTGTTCTTTCTCTACATAAAGTTATATTTCCAGTTTGACCGCAGACTTAAAATAAACAAAAGAGTATATGTGTGTGTTTTATTGACGTAATGCACTTAGTTTTTATGCTTATTAAAAGTATTAGCACTCCTACTCCTTAAAACCTATAAGTGTGGGAAATTTCATACTAATGCTTCTGCGCAGTCTTTGTAAAAAGGGATACAACGTTTTTGGTTCACGTATTAATTAGACCATTCTATCCGTTCTGTAACAACCCGATGACGATGAATTGCCCCCTCCCCCACCTTCAAGCTTTCAGGCTTTGCCAAATTAGATTGCATATGTCATCCGTTCACATGTACAGCAATACATTTTTACCAAGTCACCATAGTAAGTAGAAGCGAAAAAAAAGCTTTATTTACGACTAAACTAAGGTATACCTGTATCCAGGAGTGACTCTAAAAACGCATAATGGTGTTTATGTGACCTAAAGTTCGAAGATATCCATCGTTATAGTTTATATTATTCATCACACCCATAATGTGTGGGCAATGTGTGTAATTAATAACTTTGTCGTATTTTTGCTTTTAAGTTTTGTATGTTTGTTTTAGTCTATCTCGGACACTCAACTGGCGGGTGGGCAATGCATATACACGCGTCCCCTTCACAGTATAGTATTATTGTATATATTTGTATTTTTCATCATCATCAGCATCATCATTTCATCCAAAGACGTCCACTGCTGGACATTGGCTTCCCCCCAAGGATTTCCACAAAAGCCGGTCCTGGGCCGCCCGCATCCATCGTTTTCGGGAGGAGTGGGAGGCCTACTAGCACTGCGCTTTCCGGAACGCGGTGCCACTCGAGGACTTTTCTACCCCATCGGGCATCGGTCCTGCGCGCTATGTGCCCTGCCTACTGCCATTTAAGTTTGGCAACCCTGTGGGCTATGTGGTTAACCCTGTTTTGCCTGCGTATCCATTTCCTCATTCAATCTCGCAGGGAAACTCCGAGCATAGCCCTCTCCATTGCCCTTTGGGTGACTTCGAGCCTTCTGATGGAGCCTATAGAGATAGTGAGCGACCATGACTCTGTGCCATAAGTCATCACTGGCAACAAACATTTTGTATTTTTATTTATTTTTGTATCTATTAATATTACTATTATTTTATCGCCTGATGTCGGATCATGTGACCGAAAGTGATAGTGACAGCTTCCTCAGCACAACAAACCCTTTCCCATATGCTTAACTTTTCCCTAACCAGTGGCAGATACCAGAATTAACTGGTCCAACGTGCCCCAGGTCTTCTTTGATGGAATACACACAAAAGTCTAGGCATCTACATTGACCAAACGCTTTATTGGAACTCTCAGTTGCAGGAAGTAAGTCGCAAACTATTTGCTCCTGCTGGATTCTTGCGTAGAATCCTCAACTTTCTTCCCACTACAACCAAAATTACGCTGGCTCAGTCTCTCCTTCATCCAATTCTTTTTGTAACAATTTTTGTAACTTCCTACCTGTCATAAACACTTGGCACTTATCCTATTGCTTATAATTTAGGTACGTATTTATTTATGTATATATTTTATGAATATATAAGTACTATTTGCATCTATCTATAATATTTTTATTTTTTTACAAACATCTATCAACTATAGTTTACCTTTTCATATTGCATAACTTTTATAATAAATCTTAAACGTACATTATTATTGTACTTCATTACCCTTTGTTAACTTCTTCCTAATAATGTCCATCTCAAGGTTGTCTGTTAAATGACTCACAGACACAGCAAGTGCTTCTGGTTAACACAAAACACTTGCTCGACCCCGGAATCGAACCAGGAATCCCTGATCCAAAGCCGTCACATCCAACCCTAGATTGACGAGGCAGTTTAACATAATCTAACATGAATATTAATCTACTCGTAAGGCTGCAAAATCTGGCAGCGAGCGTTCAAAAAGGTAAAATAGTATTAGTATTCTAAATATTGGACCGGTCTACTAGAAGACCGGTCCAATATTAATGTTAAATAAAAGTTCCTTTCTAAATTCTAAAATAATAGTACGTATTATTTTTTTATTAAGTGACAATAATGTTGTTCACGTTGTAAATTATAATTGCGGTCTGTTAAAGAGTAGGCGCTAATTGCATCATTAAGTAATACAGGAAAACCATTAGATGCTACTCCGTCAAGAAAGTACCGGGAAAAGATCAATAATATACAAAATGTTTGTTAGTCAACCAATTTTATTTGATCACCGTCAAAGGATGCTCCTTCGGAGCGATAGACTTACGCCGAGGAATAATCCAATCATCAAAACATTTTTTAAACGCTGTCTCCGGAATCGACTTCAGGACTCGCCGAGAGTTTTCCTTCAAGTCTTCTACCGATTGAAAACCAGAGTCACAAAGTGGTAATTTGAGTTTAAGAAAAGGAAAAAAGTCGTTTGGAGCCATATCTGGTGAATATGGTGCTTACTCGATGGTATTTGTTGAGTGTTTGGACAAAAATTCGTTCACAATGATGGCCTTGTGCGATGGCTTTATGATATTTCAACTAAAAAAATAAGTAATAGTTTAAAAAAGAACAAAAAAAATACGCTTTTATAGAAAATCAGACATTTTTAATAACAATAGAAATTTTTAATAAAATTAGTGTCCGAAAAAAAAATTTATTGTAAAAAAAGCGTAGGGTGCTTTTCAGGATATTTTCAAAATAACCCTTCTAGTCATATCTGTTCATAAAATATTTAGAACTATTGATGGGTGCATGGTACCCCACGCTTTTTTTACAATAAAATCATTTTTTCTGACACTATTTTTAAATTAAATTTATTAAAATTTAGGTACTTTCTATTTTTGTCTTGCATTTTAAATACGCTTTTATTAGCTTCGCTTGTATGTATGTATGTAACGGAATCTTTGAACATGATTTTGACCCACTTCAAAACGTCGGATTATCTTGAAATTTGGCATACATATTAAGGACCGATGACAATTTGATATTAGCGATAGTTGTGCTCATATATTTTAACTCTCATGTGGATGGACTACTGTGCACTCCACCTGCAAAAGGAATACTTAAACAGTTCATTACTATGTCCCGACTGCCTAGACTTGTATAATTCAATGAGTCCATAAGGTCGATGTCTTCCACTCTAATCTTCAGAACGTTAAAACATAAGTACCTATTAGAGCTGTTGAGAGTGCATAATACCAACATTACTTAACAATTACCAAATGCTCAATTATTTTGAAATTGAAGATCGGTTGACGAAAAAAGTGTATAATACGAGTGTAAATGAAAGTGTTGGAAGGTGTAGACCTAGGCGAACGTGTCGAGACTAAGTCAGGGACGTCTTGAAACAAGGCCAGGTCAAGAGTACCCTAAATCGAAGAGCAGGTATGAAGAGATTAATCAAAGTGGACGAAGCGAAACAAGTATGTGAGGATCGTAGCAAGTGGAAAGAAGAGGTATCTGTCTACGCCTGCGGAAACGAGACGTGATTTTAGGTATGTAAAACAAATCGAATGTGAAGAATATATACATTTATATATTTTAGGTTTTAATTACCATGTTTAACTACGTGCCGTGCCAACTTAATAGGTACGTTGTTTATTTTATTATCACAACATAGTATAAAACAAAGTCGATGTGGTCTGTCCGTCCCTATGTATGCATAAATGTTTAAAACTACGCAACGGATTTTGAAGCGGTTTTCTTTAATAGATAGTGATTCAAGAGGAAGGTTTATATGTATAATAAATGCATAATTGCACCCGTGCGATGCCAGGGCGGGTAGTGTTGCCCAAATTCAGTCTTGGTCTTGCAGTCTTGGTCTTGTTCTTGCGTTTTTGCAAGACCAAGACCAAGAACAAGACCGCGTATTTTTAGCAAGACCAAGACCAAGACTGACCGTGCAAGACTTGAGCAAGAACAAGACATAGCCTGCAAGACTCTTGGGTCTTGCAGCTAGGACTTAGCGCTATTTCACTGAGTAGTTAGGTGTAACAGTTCGGTGTATAGGTAGGTACGCTTAGGAATTCTATGAGACGCAAAAAACTGTATCAAAGAATATGAAAAACTGGACCTATGCGCATTACGACTAATACTATAAACATAGCGAATAAAAAAATATCTATTAAAATCAAACTGAGTGCATGCATAGTTATGTTTTAACCATCGGCACTTTGATAATGCGGCATCAAAGGTTTTGTACTTACTTCTCAAAGAAATTTGCCGCTTTTCGGAAGTACATGGTTATGATACACGCGCCGGCGGCTTCTTTTGAAATCTAAAACAATCGTTGCCGCCACGACAAATCATAACATTTGACACTATTTGATTGCCGCCATAGGGCGTAGGTATACTCATGCAAAATAATTTCCTAGTAGAGTACCTACAGGTGTTCCAAAGAATAAATAAGTTTCAGAGTGCTTAGAATGAAAATGAATACATTATACTGATCACGCAAGTAGTATTATGATTAGGATAAAATGGTAAGGATAGGTAGTAGATGTCATATTAATTCATTCTAGTAAGTATATATTATAATATTGATTACTTATATGGTTTTAAACTAATTACTTAGGTACTATTATTGTACATTTAGTCATTATATTTCTTAAGTTTTTACAAGAAAAAATAGCAAAAAAGTGTTCAAATATCACCCGTTTAATAAATATTGTAGCCACTTTTAAATATACTTGAAACGTGTAAAAAAATTCTACAAAACTAATAAAATAATATAAAAAGCGTATTAAACGTGAAATTTAACTGATTTAATTCTGATTTAATGTTTATATATTATTATATTATTAATTAGAAATTGAGATATGTAACAATAACGTTACACTTTAATAAATAGTAATAGACTAATAGGTAATTGCAAGACTTGCAAGACTCTTGCTGCAAGACCAAGACCAAGACCAAGACTGGGAGCGCAAGACCAAGACCAAGACCAAGACCAGGTGTATTGGCGCAAGACCAAGACCAAGACTGGCTAAGTCTCGTCTTGTTCTTGCATTTGGGCAACACTAAGGGCGGGTCGCTAGATTTATATAAATGTAACAATTACTGGATGTCCGAAATAAAAAATACATAAATAAATAATGACATATTGGTATAACTATTAGATGAAAAAATACCGATACAAAACTAGAATACCTAGTATTGATTTGAATATGATGATGTCTTAAGTCTGATTTCGTAGGTGACTGTGATGGTGTCCCATCCCTGCGTGGTACACATCGCTGAATTCACGTGGTAGTGTTATTCATTATTATTTTTTCGTGACAAAACTAGAAGTTAATCAATGTTAAAAAAAGTTTATTAAGTATCACAAAATCACTATTACTACAACGACTTATCACTACTACTACTGCTAATCAGCCCACATACGACCCACTGGTGAGTCGGGCCTCCTCCAGTTACATGGAGGATAATAGGCGGACTGTGCCACGCTGTCCAGACGGGTTGGCACAGGGTTTGTATCAAGTTTTCCTTCTCTTGCCAGTAGGTTATTTCATAACCGCCGTTATTCAGCCGTCATTTCCTTTTGTCGGCTCTTACGACACCCTCAGGATGGTACGGGATGGTGACACTATGTATTCTAAATCCCTCATCACACGGATCACTATTATTTAAGTATAATTTAATTTAATATTTTAATTCAAATATTAAATTGAAATAAAATCTGAAATCTTTAATGAAGCAATACCAAAAATTAAAATGATTAATTTTATTAACTACTAGCTGACCCGGCAAAATTCGTACCGCCTCAGAATCAATATATAAATAAAAAACATATTTTCTCAACTTTTAAACCTTCCCTGGAATTCCACGAAAATTTAAAGACCAAAATTGAACCAAAAAAGAGCAAATAAAGAGCCAAATAGGTCATATTATCTTAATTTTAATAAATTACACGTCAAGTTGTTTGTCCGCTATGGACTCTTATACATATACTACTTAACCGATTTTAATTTTTGTATAACGTGTGCTTTTTGATCCAACTTGGATAGCAACTTGGATAGATAGACATAGGATAGCATCTCGATTTATAGTCGCAATTATTATTTCTTTGCAAATTAATTGTTGATTATTGGACAGTGACCTATAATATTATTATGTTGGCTCCAAACCATTTTAAAAGATGGCGATATCTGTTGACTGGGTTGAGTAAATAAATAGTAAATAATAAATAAATATCCTTGGACATTTCACACAACGCCATCTCGTCCCAAGTTAAGCAACTTATTGCTTGTGTTATGGTAACGAGATGGATGATAAACTAGTTAGATACATTTTTTTTTTAAATACATACTTAAAATAGATAGAAATGACACCCAGACTCCGAGCCAGTGCCTCTGGTTTAGACAAAGACACTTGCCCGACCCCGGAATCGAACCCGGGACCCGTTGATCCAAAGGCGGCACATCTAACCACTAGACCAACGAGGCAGTATTCAATAGATGTTAAAAGTTAAATTAATGTGTGTTAATGTTAGATTTTATAACAAAAAACCTTAGCCACAGCAACGCATGACCGGGTCTATTAGTCTAAATATATATATATATTACATGTCACGTTCTTTGTCCGGAAGTAACTCCAAAAAAACAGAACAGATTTTAATCAAATTTGCACACCGTGTGCAGTTTGATCCAACTTGAAAGATAGGATAGCTTAAATTTTAATTTATTTATATTAATTTATTGCAAATTATTTGCCTATTATTTGACAGTCACCATCATAATGTTAGCTCTAAACAATGTCGATATCGGTTGACTGCATAGTATTTAGTGCAGTAAGTATTCAATAGCTGGCGCTTTGTTAAAAGTCAAAAAGGTTTCATATCTTTTAAATAAAAATGAATAGACAATTCTTTTTTTGTGTACGCTCTGCCACGGCAAGGTTTGTATATAAAAAAAACTTAATCACCATAAAAAAATATATTTCAAACTAGCTGCGCCCTGCGGTTTTACCCGCGTGGTTTTTTTTTTTTTTTTTTTTTTTTTTTTTGTAATAGTGCACTCTTATTAAAACTGCACCATTCTTATTACAATCTAGCTTAGGCTAATAAGTAATTTGTATCTGTCCTAAATTACTACGGAAATGAATAAACTAAGGCAGTGTCCACTAACACTTGTCTTATTGTCTCTAGAATTATAAATCACTTTGTTCATGTGATCTTCATAATATTGCACTTATTGTACTATATATATCACTATTATTCACTAATTCACTACACTAGTTCAAAAGGTTTAGTCCTTTTTAACCGTCTTATAATGTCAGTGGTGTCGAGGAGCTGGATAGCCTCGACATTCACATGGCGATGAAGCCTATGGTCATGCGCTTTAGCATGTTTCTTTATGACGTTAGCAACAAAGTCCACTTTAAGGTCCCGGTGAATGTCATTAGTTCTGATGTACCACGGTGCGTTAACTATACCCCTGAGTACTTTGTTTTGGAATCTTTGTATGATTTGCATATTACTTTTTTTGGTACAACCCCACAGTTGTATACCATAGGTCCATATGGGTGCTAGGACTTGTCTATAAAGGAGTAATTTATTCTGTACTGATAAAGCAGAATGTTTACCAAGTAACCAGTACAGTATTTTGTAGCGTAGGTCTAGTTCATCGCGTTTCTTTTTGACATGTGACTTCCAACGGAGCTTTGTGTCGAGGGTCATCCCAAGATATTTTGCAGTATTTGCATATGGTACCCTATGGTTATTTATGTACACCGGGTGATAAGTTGTTTTTTTATTAGTGAAATCAATGTGTACTGACTTCGCGTCATTAAGTTGGATGCGCCATTTTTTTGTCCACTCATAGATGGTGTTTACGGCCTTTTGGACCTTTTTCACAGCTTCTTCGTGAGTGACTCCAGTAGCTAAAATAGCTGTGTCATCTGCAAAAGTAGCTATGGCTCCATTTTCTATTTCCGGGATATCACACGTGTATAATAGGTACAGGACTGGACCTAGAACACTTCCTTGCGGTACTCCGGCTTTTATAGTTTTCAAGTCAGAGTAAGCATCATCTTGCCTTACTCTGAACATCCGTCCTATCAAGTAAGACTCCAGTATCTGTGATAAGTATTTTGGAAACATGTGTCTTAATTTGTATATGAGCCCCTGGTGCCACACTTTATCGAATGCTTGTGCTACATCCAGGAAAACAGTAGAGCAAACTTTCTTTCCTTCTAATGAGTTCTCTATCATGTTAGTGATTCTATGTACCTGATCGATCGTAGAATGTTTTTCTCTGAAGCCAAACTGATAGTCAGGTATTAAATTTCTTTTTTCTATAATGGGTTTTATTCGCCGAAGCAATGTCTTTTCAAATATTTTGGAAATTATTGGTAACAAAGAGATAGGCCTGTATGATGCCACGTCATACGTTGGTTTACCAGGTTTGGGTATCATTATCACTTCAGCTACTTTCCATACATCCGGTACGTGTTTTAATCTGAATGTAGCATTAATTAGGTTTGTAATTTTGATCACTGCTTTCCGAGGCAGATTTCTAAGAATTTCTCCAGTTCTTCTTCTTCTTTTTGTGGAGGTTTGTAATTTCACATTGTATTTCTTTAGGTGTTGCAAGTTTGATACAAAAATCATCACCTTCCTGATTGAGTTCCTCGAGTTGGGTTTCCTCATTGTCGTCGTGGTTTAAGTGAAAAACGTTTTCGAGATGTTGCGCAAACCGTATGGCTTTTTGCTCGTTACTATTTGCCCAGCGACCGTTGTCTTCTTTGATTGGAGGTATTTGCGTTATCGGTTTTTTTACATTCTTAAGGATTTTCCATAAGGAGTAATCAGTTCTACGATCACTTGTAAGTTCACTGAGGCGTTTATTCATACTGCTGTCATTAAATTGTTGTATTTCTTTGGTAAGACGTTTGGTCAGCTTATTTAGCAATGTCTTGTCGGCAGGAAATCTTGTCCGCTGCCATTTTTGCCTTTGCCTTCTCTTTTCTGCGATGAGACTCACTATTTCTATCGGGTAGATGTTTTTATGCGGTATTGGTTTTAGTTCAGGCGTATTTTGCCAAGCACATCTTTGGACATCAGTGATGAATTTTAATGCTTCTAAATCTAGTTCTTGGAAGGTTTTCAAGGGAACCTTAAGGTCAATAATAGAATCCAAGTCATATTTGAAGCTTTCCCAATCTGTATACTTGTTTGTTAGTGTAGGAGGTTTTTTTGTATTAACTACTTGTTCACTTATTGTAAGTGTCATTGATGAGTGGTCAGAACTCATATTAAAACCCTCTTTAATGTGAAGATGCCTTAATGGTAAATTTTTAATAATAAAAAAGTCGATAAGATCTGGAATTTTCTGCGGATCTGTTGGCCAGTATGTGGGCTTTCCTGTGGATAAGGCTTCACATTTCATTTCTCTTATTGCATTTAGAAGTTCCTTACCTTTAGTAGTGGTAAGTCTTGAGCCCCAGTGCGTATTTTTAGCATTAAAGTCACCGCCTAGGATGAATCTGTTTCCAAGTTGTGTCAAAAAATTCTTGTTATGCTGTTCCTTTAGTTGATATCTCGGTGGACAGTATATAGATGATATAGTTATTGGATATCGTTTAGTTGTGATACAAACGGCCACTGCTTGTATTTCAGGCTGTTCATATTTGAATTGCACAAACTGTTGTATATTATCTCTAACTAATACGGCACTACCGCCTCTAGCTTTGTTGTCTGGGTGCAGTGCACAGTACGTTTTGTAGCCTTTGAATTTTATG
Organism: Clostera curtula; assembly: GCA_905475355.2. Taxonomy (NCBI): domain Eukaryota; kingdom Metazoa; phylum Arthropoda; class Insecta; order Lepidoptera; family Notodontidae; genus Clostera; species Clostera curtula. The sequence goes on along the minus strand of FR997808.1, from coordinate 11,973,952 downwards.
TGTGATTCTTTTGTAAAATGTGTTTCTGAGATGAGACACACGTCAATTTTTTCTATATTTAAAATTATTTGTAATTCGTTTTGGTGCCGAAGAAGTCCATTAGCATTCCAGGCCATAATTGTGATCGATTGGTTCATCATTTTTGCTTTGTTGTAGCTATATTGGCACTACATTCCAATTTTTTTAAACGTTCATCGAATGACGACATGAAATTTAAGATCTTGTTTATTTTGTCGTCTAGGCTTTGTGTTACTTTTGCTTGGGGCTGGGCCTGTGGTTTGGTGGCACCTTGGGTTACTTGGGCAAATGACAGATTTTCCGTCACAGGTTGACTATTTACAATTTTCTTGGGTTGATACAGTGTGGGACCATGTGTTTGAGGAACAGTACTTTTCTTAAGTGTTTTATTTTTAAGAGCTTGCAGTTGTTTAGCAACCATGCACCCTCTGTAGCTCGCAGGATGAGATTCTCCACAATGAACACATTTTGGTTTGGTTTCTGCAGGTTTTGTGCAGTCTTTTGTAAGGTGTTTTTTTGTGCACTTTACGCACCTGGGTTCCTTGTTGCAGTACTTTTGTGTGTGCCCATATGCTTGGCACCTCTTACATTGGGGGATTAGTTTAGATATCTTCAATGGTTGAATGTCTACTTTGCATCCCAAGATGGATTTAATTTCGTAGATTTTTTTGATGTCTTCATCCTTGTTGAATGATAGCATGAACATGTTTAGTGGTTCTTTGTTCCTCCATCTAAGCTTATTAACGGCTTCTTGAATGAAGAAGCCTTTTGATTTTAAGTCTTCCACTATTCTGGAAGATTCACACGAGTGATGTAAATTCTTTGCCATCACTCTGATTGGTCTGTCTTGTTTATTTTCGTACGAGTGCCACAGGAAATTATTTTGTAGCAGTACTTTCGTAATAGATCTATATGATTCTTCATGTTTGGCATTAATCTTGACGCTATCACCGGTTCTCATCTTTATTAAGAACGAGTCTTCAGGTGTAGCTGAAATAATTAAGTCATAGAATTTTTGATAGTCTTTAATATTCTCCACTACGATCGGCGGTGGCTGGGGAGACTTTTTAGTTTTCGGTGGAAATTTAATGGTATCATTCTTACCTTCCTCGCTGGATGTTTCTCCTTTTTGGTTAAGTGGAGAGAGTGACTGGTTCAGCTTCCTTTTCTTTCGGTTTTGCTTACGTATCCACTCAGTCTCATTTGCGAGTTCCTCTTCATCAGTCTCAAATTGGACTGGCGGAGGAAGATTGTTGATTTGGTCTTTTGGTGGAGGCTTTTTATTAGATTTTTCGATGGCCTGGATTTTTTGCTCAAGTCCTGCGATGTGTTGATGCAGTTCTTTGATCAGATTTTGTAGCTTTTGTCGTTCTTCTTGCTCTTCACGAAGGACCTTTTGCTGGAGGTGGCGTTTTTCTTGTTCTTCTACCAAGTATTTGTATAGCCGATGTTCGGTTTCGGTTTTTAGCACAAAATTTTCCGTGCCCATGTTGGTATTATTATTAGTGTAATTTAACTGTATGAACACGTCTTTATGTGTTATTGCATGACGTAAACTGGGTCATCGCGGAGCTCGCTCGCGGCTGCGCGATTTGCTGCGCCAGCGCTTTACTTAACTACAGAAAGTAATGCACGCGCGTAACACAACTATTCGCGACGGATTCTGAGTCACCACTCGACTTATTTTTTCGTCAGTAATTTTTTCTACTTATACGATACTTATTGTTATATTATGGACATTTCACACAATATCTTAGAGCTTACTAGCGACCCGCCCAGGCTTCGCACGGCTGCAATGATGAACATCTAAATTTATGCATATATTATACATATAAACCTTCCTCTTAAATCACTCTATCTATAAAAAAACCGCTTCAAAATCCGTTGCGTAGTTTTAAATATTTAAGCATACATAGGGACGGACAGACGACAGCGACTTTGTTTTATACTATGTAGTGATGATGTGTTGTTCTCACGAATAAACTATATTAATAATGTAAAGTTTCATTAAAATCCATTCAGTATTTTTTACCTGAAACAGTAACCAAACATCTAACCATCCAACCATACTTTCAAACTTTCGCGTTTATAATATTAGTAGGATGTAACCTTAAACTTTTTTATTGTAACCTTGACATAGAATTGACGGAATGCGTGCTGCAAATATCGCCAAAGAGTAGGTATGTAAGAAATTAGATATCTTTAATGACTGAGATGAGAGCGTTAAGAAGTTAAATAGGAGATATCGTTTAAAACCGATGCTTTGGTCCGAGTTATTTTATTGATAAAATACATGTAAAATAATTAATTTATTCTTCTTATGAAAAAGGGTGTACCTAAGTACCTAAACCGAATTTCTTAGTGCACATCAAGATTAGGTCAGACCCATCACGCCTAATATTAAAAGTTAAATTTAAGTTGGAGTTTCGGTAAGTTTTGATAGACTAACATAATAGTCATAACATACAATAGTTTTCATTAACTTACAGTAAAAGTATTTTTAGAAATAATTCCAAAATTGTCATCAAAGCTGATAGGACGCCTGCAGGACAACACGTTTTAATGCGCCAACAATGTGACAAAATCGAGTGAATATTTAGAAACCCGAGATACCTATAGGTTGTTTTACATCGGCCTATGAATCAACTGCAGCGTGTCTCCGAAACACATCGATTTTAAGATGCGTTACAATATCCTATCGTATTTTGGCAAAGATGATCGATCCAGTTATTGGTTCCGAAACTAACAAAAAAAAACAACGCGTTGCACTCCTGGTGTGCCGGCAGAAGTGAAAACTGGAACGTTTACGTTGTGCATTTTTAAATATTTTGAAATGGATAAGGAATAATTCCACACGAATTGCTTTATTTATCAGTATAAAAGTACCTAATTATGTGGTTAAATACATTATTTATTTATTGCGACAAGACAGGACAACGTCTGTCGGGTCAGCTAGTTATTATATATATTTTTACAATATCATGTAACACCTTTGTTAAAAAATTGCACAAAATACTCTTCATAACAAGCTTCTATTGGATAACAATGTACCGATACAAATTACAATTTCAGATATATTGAATAACAAATGGACCTACTTATGCAAACAGGAACCAATCCACACTATTGCTAAAATCGAGATAAGTACACAGAAGGTTTCAAAAATGAGCTTTCTATCGACCCTGTAAAGATCAAAATGATCTGACAATTTTGACAGAACAAAACATTTCTACGACAAAGTTATCAACCCACACATCAGCAATTGCCTAATAAACTAACAAGATCCATGCGCCATAGTCACCCAACAATGCTAAAAAAATATTGATACTATTTTTTTCATAAAGACCCATACCACATGGTCCCCTGCATGTCTATTTTTCTCATCAAAATTTGATAAAATAAGTAGAACCATGCGGGTTGGTTCTAGTTTACATATTAAAATAGGCGTAATCGTGTAAGACTCGTATTACTTGGTTCCTTTTTGATATAACTTTATTTACAACATCTAACGCCAGAACACAGCCAGAAGGCTCTCGGACACCCTGAATCTCATGAAAGAACGACGGAAAATGTTCCTGCAGTCTTCAGTCGATGCGACGAAAAGTATCGGAGGCTCAATAGACAGATCTCAAAGTCCCTGAAGCGTGATAAACGGCGATTCAACGAATCGTGTTGAAGAGCCTATTGAATGCAACAGGGGCTCCTAAGCTTTCGCTAGGGATCTGTCTATTGAGCAAAGCCAGCTCGTCAGACTGAAGACTGATAATGGCAGGATCGTCACGTCGAATTCCGAGATTTTAGGTGAGGTTGAGAGTTTTTATGGACAGCTGTACTCGTCTACACAGGAACCCGTCATTAATCTAGCAAACGACACACGAACTAGATACACCCAACATTACACAGAAGACAACCCGGACGTCAACCTGTACGAGATCGGGATGGCTCTCAAGCAACTTATGAACAACAAGGCGGCGGGCGATGACGGAATTACCGCAGAACTTCTGAAGGCGGGTGGAGAACCGATCCTTAGGGCCCTTCAGAACTTTAATTCGGTCATAGTCGAAGGACGAACGCCAAACGCATGGAACAGAAGTGTGGTGGTGCTGTTCTTCAAGAAGGGAGATGACACCTTATTCAAGATCTACAGACCCATCTCACTTCTAAGCCATGTCTACAAGTTTTTCTCTAGGGTCATCACGAATCGTCTCGCTTGCAGGCTCGACGATTCTCAGCCTCCCGAACAACCCGGTGTCCGAAAAGGCTACGGCAGGTTATACAGAAGACCGAGGAGTATAACCCTCCCCTTTGTCTGGCGTTCGTGGACTATGAGAAAGCCTTCGATTCGATCGAGACGTGGGCAGTATTAAAGGCTCTCTAAAGGTGCCAGGTCGACTATCAGTACAGCGAAGTGTTGAAGTGCTTGTATGAAACCAGGACCAGACCTCGAAACCGATCCAGTTGCAGCGAGGTGTTAGACAGGGAGATGTTATATCTCCGAAACTGTTCAGCGCTGCACTGGAAGATGTTTCCAAGGTCCTAGACTGGATTAACGCATTAACGAGAACGGCGAGTACATCACGCACCTTTGATTCGTTGACAACATAGTCCTAATGGCTGAGACAATGGAGGGCCTCACTATGATGCTCGATGTCCTCTGGCGGGCCTCCGAACGACTCGGCCTTAAGATGAACATGGAAAAGACGAAGATCATTGTCTAATATCCACTACTGATAACATCTGAGGTTTTATCCTCGAAGTTGTTTGAAATTACCTGGGACGCACCGTCCAGTTAGGTAAGTCTAACTTCTAGAAAGAGGTCATTCGTCGAATCCATCTCGGCTGGGCAGCGTTCGGGAAGCTGCGTATGATCTTTTCGTCCAAAATACCGCAGTGTTTGAAGACAAAAGTCGATAATATATGGAACAGAGACGTGGTCGCTCACTATGGGCTCCATCAGAAGGCTCAAAGTCCCCAAAGGGCAATGGATAGGGCTATGCACGGAGTTTGCCTGCGAGATCGAATCAGATATGAGGAGATACGCAGGAGAACCAGAGTTACCGACATAGCCCACAGGAATGCCAAACTTAAGTGGCAGTGGGCAGGGCACATAGCATGCAGGATTAACGCCTGATGGTGCAGAAACGTCCTCGAGTGGTCACCATGTTCTGGAAACCGCAGTGCTGGTAGACGTCCCACACGTTGGACTGAAGGATAAGGTCGTCGGAAAGCGATGGATACGGTTGGTTCAGGACTCGAGAAAAGTAATCCGTGGGGGAGGCCTATGTCCAGCAGTGGACCTCTTTTGGCTGAAATGACTGATGATGATATCAAAGAATTTAACATTTGTTTATATTTTTCAATAATATATAGATAATTATAAGGTTTTCATATTTTTTCTAAAAATTTATGGCATAGTGATAAATTAACAAAGAACCAACCCACCCACAGATAGTTTTGCAGAAAGGAACCAGCCAGTTTTTCTTTTATTATTATTAAAAATGTTAATGATTTTCATAAATATTATATTTGTAGACATAGAACAAATTATTTGGGACAATATGGTAATATAACTTTATTGAAAATAACAATACAATTATTTGTATACACAATTTTGACAAAAATGACTGTATCTCAAAACTGTCTTAGTGTGGATTGATTCCCTTCTGCATAAGTAGGTCCAAATGAACTGTAGAATGACCTTTGGCGCTAATTAATTTGCTTTGTCATACCTATATGTGTTCTTTGATACAATACCTCATAACAAGTGCTTGCGTCGGAGTGGATTACTATTTGTGAATAAAAATGGCACCAAATACCAATCAAAACGACACTATGGGTGATGTTCAAGAGCAGTTTGAAAAGTTAATCGCACCACAGGCTGGTCCAAGAAAATATAATATTTCTTACCTCAATGTATTAACATTCAGTTACGCTCATGCATCTGCAATTTATGGTGTATATTTAGGCTTTACGGCAGCAAAGTGGCAAACTCTTTGTTGGGGTAAGTAGATATGCCTACAATTAACATAATGTTAATAATAATAATTTTCACGAATCAGGTCAAAACGGAGACCCATCTAAAATACCGTAGATACTCCGTTCAATGGAAATCTAGACTAAATATTGTCCCTAGATATTTGAATTCAATATTACTCTACTTATTAAGAAATCAATATTACTTACAATTTATTTTTACGTTTGAAATCCTCATGGATTCCCGGCCGCTAAACACCAGCCAGGTTATGTGCGACTCCGGGGCGTGGAAAGATGGTAATTGCACCCAAACCTACCCACTCAGACCAACAGTGTCCCTCAACTGCCCGAAACAGGGCCACGGATTTCACTCCCCAATGACGGAGCATGCTCCGCGACCGTGATAGGCCTTGGCCCGCATATTAACGGGCCCTACACTTTGATGGAGAGATCTGGACGCTTCCCAACCCAACGAAAGGCACGTAAAGGACATTGCACGTGACTCCCTCAGGCGCCGGATAAAGTGGCGCCTGATCCACGTGGCGCTCAGATGCGGCGGTAGCCCTGGCGCCCACGTCTTGGCGCCTTAACGCCTGGCCGTCCCTCCGCTCCTATCAGCGCACCGTGTGTCGCGGCAGTTTAAGGCTCCCGAGGCAACTCTGAGGACAGAGGAGACCCCAAAGCTGAAACCCACCACGACGGTGTGTGCCGATATTCGTCTGGCCTCTCCCCGCGGGCCCACCCGGCATGGGTGGCCCTGAACCGGTATGGCGCCATCGGATCCTATAGGCACATATTTGTCTCGAAATTGGCATAATAATTCGTTTCGCATTTTGTACACAATCCATTAATAAATACTTTTATTTACTAATGGTACGAAAAATGCGTGTATAGGTGTTCCATGTATTTTTTTTATTTTTTTAATAATGCATATCCCAGCATCTATACTCTATCTCGAAGCAAACAGTGTACATAGACGAGTACCTAGGCTTCACAAAGCAGTGAACAATATAAATATTGGTGTCAAGCAGAAAAGAATTTGGAGCACCAACTATGAATGACTCTTTATATACAGGGTGGTCAAAAAGCCGTGGATCAAACGAAACCAGCGGTTAGATGGGGCCATCAGCAGCAAAAAATTGTTCTACGGGAGGTCCTTAGGGTCAACCCCTGCAGAGTTACAATAGATTTTGTGTTTTTATGAGAAATTGTCTTTTTTTACTAAAACTTTATAAAATTCGAAAAAATCTACACCCTGTATCTTTTTTATAATTTTCACTAGATTGGTACTGATGAGTCCTTTCGTTAGACATGCTATTTATGGTAGTTTATTGGGTGTGTTGAAGATAATATTAAGTTTTACGAAAACAATAATTCTTAAATCAAAACTTGTTACTTACTTCGGACCCCACTGTGAAAAAAAATACTCTACAGAAAAGTGCCACTGCATCACAATTTTTGGCGCATTTAATAAGGATTCTAAAAAGGTATTACACATGGCTATGCGTGGCTTCGATATCTTTCAAGGACGATCTTTCGTAACCTCGGTTCCAGCCCAGCCTGCTGGGGAGTTGACGATGGCCTTGACGTAATAATGTACGACGAAATTAATATTTAACAAAAATTAAGAACACCCCACAATTTCAAACCAGCTGCAATATTTTAGCTTCTGCTCGCTATTTATAGCCTCTTACGTCCTTTCTTCTTCTTCTTATATTTGACACGCATTGCAAATTTATTATTAACTAGCGACCCGCCCGGCGTCGCACGGGTGCAAATAGGCATGTATGTTTTAAACTTATAAAGCTTCTTCTTGAATCACTCTATCTATTAAAAAAACCGCTTCAAAATCCGCTGCGTAGTTTTAAAGATTTAAGCATACATAGGGCGGACAAACTACGTCGACTTTGTTTTATACTAAAGGGTTAAGGGTTATGTATGTAGGACATTGAGATTTTCGTCGGTGACGGGTCCCCCGATCCACCACTGGCCTCTAAGGCGAGGGTAGACGGGGGCTTAAAACTACGTAACGTCTCACAACCCCTCCCCCCGGCCTCCGTCCACGGCACGGGTCTGCTAGAGATCCCTCCTTTACGAGCCGCCCGCCGTCCCTTTGCTGCGACATAACGACCTCGCAGAAGGGAGCCACGCCAGCCCTCGACTTAGCGACCAACCAGGTTGATCGCCAACCCGAGGACACTGGTGCACCGCATCGTACTCACATACACTGGCAACTCTGGGCCAAAGTGCAACTGTGCAATCCTTCTAGCTAAGTAGGTTACTTTGGTTCTTCTACGGATTTCATTTTTGCATATTCTATCAGGCAGAGTAACTCTCTCTATCGCAGGTTGAGTGACTCTCAGCCGCCTAATAAGCCCCATTGTGAACTAAACTAACCATACCCTCCTCTAAATGAAAAGCGGCGACATCACAACATGCAGACAAAAGACGAACTACCTTCTAAATTGTATAGATATAGCTTCGTTCGAATTAAAACCCTCTGTTAAAATATACAAATGGCTGGATATACATTTATAGGAATGTACATTTATTCATTCACTTTCAGATGTATTCATTTTTAAAGACTGTGTAGTAATATAAAGTATGTATTATTACACAATATTTAGATTAGTACCCAGTAGCCAATTGAAATTCTACATTATAACGAAGACAATAAATATTTACTCTATACTTCAATTGACTATACCATACTTCACTATACATATATTGAAATGAGAGTCAAAGGTGTCAGAAATGGTTGTTGTTTATTCAAATTTATACCATACTGGTACTGGTTATCAAGAAATTTGATAAAATACGATTATATGACATATTACATTGAATGGATCGAATTTATTTCTATTATTTTTAGGTTATGTTCTTCTAATAATATCGGTAGTGGGAGTAACAGGAGGTGCTCACAGGCTGTGGTCACATCGGGCATACAAAGCGAAACTCCCATTGCAAATCATACTCATGGTGTTCCACTCTATTGCGTTCCAATACTCTGTTACGAATTGGGTCCGAGATCATCGTCTACATCATAAATATAGTGACACAGATGCCGATCCACATAACGCAACAAGAGGATTATTTTTCTCCCATATCGGTTGGCTGCTGGTCGGAAAGCATCCTGAAGTAAAGAAACGTGGGAAATACATTGATATGTCCGATATTTATGAAAATCCTGTATTACGTTTTCAGAAAAAGTGAGTACCTAATTAGGGATTTTGAAGGTTTTTGAATTTATCGATTTTGTTGTTGTCATATTATAACTAAAACCCACGGATAGCAGCTGTTTTCTACGTGTTTTACCTTTTTTTTAAGTGATTTATTTCTTCACTAGTGGCCCGCCCCGGCTTCGCCCGTACAAAGCGGGGGTGGGTTTTACATAAAAACCTTCCCCTTGAATTACTCTATCTATTAAAAAAAACCGCTTCAAAATCCGTTGCGTAGTTTTAAAGATTTATGCATACATAGGGACGGACAGAAGAATGCGACATTGTTTTATACTATGTAGTGATAATTCATTCATCATCATTATTGTTAACACATTCAATACGGAAAAAGGTCTAATAGACCATGTACGTGCCCCTTGTTGTGCGGCTAAAGAAAACGTAGACGTTTCTTTCGTGAGGAGGCCGTAACAAGGTCAATCGAATATGCAAAAATTCCAGAATGTGCTAAAACAAGACTGGCTGGTTCTGGTTCTTCAGTTTGAAACTCCATGGTTGCTCTCTTAAATAAAAAGGGTTACAACATGTAACAACTCTGACATATTCATGAATTCTTCAAATTCATTTATTTGCTGCATATAGTGCCGCCTAAGTCCTAGTTTATGATGATTTCAACGAATTTAAGCATAACGCCTCCATGGATATATGACTGTCTGGTACAATTTATTTTTAACTAGCGACCCGCCCCTGCTTCGCTCGGGTGCAATTAGTATTATATTTATAAACCTTCCTCTTGAATCACACTATCTATTAAAAGAAACCGCTTCAAAATCCGTTGTTTTAAAGATTTAAGCATACATAGGGACGGACAGACGACAGCGACTTTATTTTATACTATGTAGTGACTAGCTGACCCGGCAAACTTCGTACCGCTTCAGAATCAATAAATGAAAAACCTGAATGATAATTTCAGAATGTTTTAACTTTATTAAAATATGTGAAAATCTTAGCTGGAACAAAAATAATGCTTTTTAAGAAAAATGTTTTTTTTTTCATATTTTCTCACCTTTTGAACCATCCTGGACTTCCATGAATATTTCAAGACCAAAATTAGCCGAATCGCTCTAGCCGTTCTCGAGTTTTAGCGAGACTAACGAACAGCAATTCATTTTTTTTATATAGATAGATTAGGCTGTTTAATATTAGTTTTATAAAATTATAGAAGCGTGAAGGAAAATCCACCACGTTACACTTTATGAAAGCTTGTATCAAAGGGAGACGTTTAGATATTGCAAGTGCAACAATGGCATACGTTCACAAACATTGAAGCCATACCCTCGACAATTACATTTCATTTCTTAGTAAGGACTGTCATTATAATATATATTTTAATTTGCAGGTACGCAATACCATTTATTGGACTGATGTGCTTCGGTATTCCTAATATAGTGCCCATGTACTGTTGGGGTGAAACCTTCACCACCTCCTGGCATATCAATCTCCTTAAATTTGTTATTTCTCTCCACTTGGCTTTCCTTATCAACAGTGTTTCGCATATATGGGGTATGAGGCCATACGATACAACTATGATGCCGGCGGATAATGTGTTTTTCTCGATATTAACGTGTGGTGAAGGATTTCATAACTACCACCACGTGTTCCCCTGGGATTACAGAACAGCAGAGCTTGGTTACAACAAGTTCAGCATAACTACCAAGTTCATAGAGTTTTTCGCTTGGATTGGTTGGGCGTACGATCTGAAGACAGTTCCAAATGAAATGTTGGAATCAAGAATTAAAAGGACTGGCTCCAAATCTAAACAACGATTGATACATAGTGATTGAATAAGATACAAGAATATTACCCAAGTTATCGTCAGTGTTAATTTATCGGTTGGCAGCAAATAGTAACTATACTCATTACCTTTTGGTTATTGGAGTCAGTTAGTGTTTGCTAAAAACAGCCTGTATGTTTTATTTTAAATAAATGTTTGTTTTACAATGAAGTTTGAACAGATTGAACTCCTGTACTTCCATGTTATGACGAGTATTGTTTTTCTAAATAGCGATAACTTTAACAACAAACAAAAGAGTATCTAAGCGTGTGTGCCAAATACATAGAAGTGTGTGTCATTTTTTATCGATTTTATGTACAATTTAAAAGAAATATTAGCATTCTGCACCCCTTCTTTATATGTTTAAACTATAAGTGTCGGAAATTTCATACCCCCTTCGCCCGCGCTTTTTTCTTAATTTAAACACACATACGGCCGGAGCACTGCATCATAGAAGCAATCAGTTCATACGCAGTCCATTGAAGGTTCCATCACCTACACTAATGTTAAAATTTGGATCAGATTTGTGTCTATTATCAATTCAATTCAATTTTTACGTATGGCAATGTGCCGTTTTCGACAATTCTGCCAATGTCGAATGTGCAATGGAGATGTGTCTATTATCTTCAGGTTTTCTTGTGTTAGTCATATTGACAATAGGATAAATATGTGTCGCACCTTTCACGACACCTTTCTCGTCAACACTGTTACACTTTTATAGGGCACGAAGCCATATATATTTTAATATTTAACGCCTTTAGAAAATCTGTTTGTCTCTGCATTAACAAATGGTGAATGATTACCACTAGGTGTGCCCATGGGGTTAAATGACGGCAGAACTCGGGGACAACAAACTCAACTTTATTAAACTTATCATATTTTCTTCTATTGTAAAAAAAATAACCCCGCTTAATAAAATAATAATTAAACCGCCACTACGTATAACTCGTATCGCGGGGGAATTATATAAACATGTATTTCACGAATACAAATGACACCCAGAGTCAGAGCAAGTGCCCCTCGTTTACACAAATTCATATAATTTATTTTGTTTAGGTCACGATGAACACTTACAAATAGTCAACATACTTGTATTATTCATAATATATTAAACAATTAAACATTCGAGCGTTTACCACCAGTTCCGAATGCGGCTACTGCTGAGAAGAACTGGCAAGAAACTCGTTTTTTTTTCCTCCGGCCCTATTTCCCTGGAGGAACTGGTGCACGAGTGCCAAAAACTGTTCCACCTCAATTTTTTTATGCGATCCTCTTCAAAATGCCCTACTGATGATATAAATGCATGTTGCCAGGGGGCAACCCGGTACGTTTTTGCTTAAACCGTCTTTTTTAATTCATTTCAAGAAATTGTTATTTTTCAACAGGACATTTTTTCTATATTCTTTATTGAAATACAAATAAAAAAGGTGGAAGATGCCCGAATCAGTAGTGGGTCATTTATGGGCTGAAACCATGGAGGGAACTCCTCCAAATCCATGGAGGGTAACTAGCCTACTGTGCCACGCTGGCCAGACGGGTTGGCACAGGGTTTGTGTCATGTATGTAGGTGATCTGCCTTGTAATTTCCTTTTGTCGGCTTCCATTCAGCTGGAATGAGGTGGTGACACTAAGTATTCTAAATCCGTCACCACACGGACAATCCTCTTAAACATTTACAAACATTATAAAAGACGCCAGAAATAATTAATTCTTGATTATTTATCAGTAAGTGAAACGTACCTACAGTAAAATACTAGTTAGCGCGCAAATTAAATAAAATAAAAAACAGATATAAACAATGTTTTTTTTTAAATCGCTATTTATCGTGTTGTTAACAAAGGTATAATGAATAAAAAAAAATATTATGTGTCTTTTATTTATTATTTTAATATTAGTTAAAATGGGTCAAAGGTACCCAAGTTTGCGATATTTCGAAACTTTAAAAATTCATATCTCTAAAAATATTAACTTTTTCGTGAAAAGTCAAAGGACTTTTTTTATTTGTATTTTAATAATGAATATTAAAAAAAATGTTCGGATGAAAAATAACAATTTCTTGAAATGATTAAAAAAAAATCGGTTTAAGCTAAAACGTACCGGGTTGCCCCCTGGCAACATGCATTTATATCATCAATAGGTGATTTGGAAGAGGATCGCAAAAAAAAATTGAGGTGGACCAGTTTTTGACACTCGTGCGCCAGTTCCTCCCGGACTAACCCACTATTGATTCGAACCTCCTCCCATCACAGGGAGGGTAATTAGCCAACTGTGCCACGCTGGCCAGACGGGTTGGCACAGGGCTTCTTATCAAGTTTTCCTTCTCTTGCGGCCCGGGTATCGGCTTTGTCATTTCCTTTTGTCGGCTCTTACAATACCCTCAGGATGGAATGGGTGGTGACACTGTATTCTATATCCGTCATCTCACGGACATCAATCAAACAATCATAACTGGCTCTTAAATCAGTCAGATATTACCACGTGACCCTACTGCAAGCCACATCCTCATTTGAGGGCGAGGGGACTGAACAAATGGCGTGTAACATCGTCCCAAGGTGACACGCGTTCTGAGAACGCAGTAGGGATCGGCCGTGGCCCACTTATCAAATTGTACTACTAACTGGCATCACTTCTGCGGCTGCCTTTTTTTTTTACGTCGGAGATCCTCATGGATACCCGGCCGTTGGGAACAGGCCGGGGTATGTGGAACTCCGGGGCGCGTAGAGATGGTGAATTGCGCCCCGACCTACCCACTAAAACCGACGGCGATCCTCGACTGCCCAAACCAGGGCCACGGGATTCACTCCCATTACGGGAGTATGCTCCGTGGCGCTTCTGCGGCTGCTTGTGTTATTTTTAAGGTAAATGAACCTCTTTTTTTTTTTTTTTTTTTTTTGTGGGGGAAACCTTTTATAGGTCCCCAGCCCAGCGACGGGGCTGGGGTATGTGGGAGTCCCGGTCGCGATGAGATGATGATTGCGAACGGTTTACCCACTAAAACCTACCACTAATTGTCTGCGCGGGCCATCTGTCGTTTGGGAAACTTCGTAATCGATCCATTCGCCAGTGGCTTAGCGAGGGGAGCCTTGCTCTACCCTCAGATGTTGGACCAAAGCGCTTGGAAGCGCTTCCCTCTAGGACCTTGCGTAAGAACAGTGTGACCCGTGTTCTGGTCCTATTGTGTACCAGTGATCGTGCGGGTCACATCTGAACTCGGCTGTAGAACGCCACGATAAACGAAACTCCTGCTAGCTATAACCTGTACCGAGGGGACAGTTTACAAACATGAAATTCACGAACACAAATGACACCCAGACTCAAATCAAGTGCCTCTAGTTTACACAAAGACACTTGCCGGGCCCCGGAATCGAACCCGGTGATTCAAAGGCGACACAAGCCCTAGAACAACCAGATTTAGGCCGAATTTTTTTCAAATTTATAGGTACATTTTTGTCTACCTTTGAAAGTCGATGAATGATAAAAGTCTGCAATCTTCGTGTTTTACGTTATTTTTTTCAGCGTGAATGTTGATGAATACTGCTATTTCATCATGATCATTATTTCAGCCCATAAATAACCCACTACTGAGTCGGGCCTCCTCAAAGTTCATGGAGGGAAATTAAACTGTTGCAAGTTACCCTGCATGTAGCTGGAGGAGGCCCGACTCAGCAGTGGGTCATTTACGGGCTGAGTAGTAGTACTGGTCCGTGTGGTGACGGATTTAGAATACACGGTGTCAACCCCCCCATTCCATCAGGAGGGTGTCGTAAGAGACGACAAAAGGACCTAGCCCCAGGCGAGGGAAATCTTGAAACGAAACCCTGTGCCAACCTGTCTGGCCAGCCTGGCACAATAATGGCCCTCCCTCTAATGGGAGGAGGCCCGACTCAGCAGTGGGTCATTTATGGGCTGAGTTGTAGTAGGTAGTAATAGAGTTTTAGAAGAGGTATCGGCAGTAAATGAAATCGCTTTGATTCCCGACCAATGTTTGCTCACACAAATTTGTGTTATCAGTCTTTGTATACAAAAACTAGTGGCCCGCCCCAGCTTCGCCCGTGCAAAGCGAGGGTGGGTTAAACTTAAAAACCTCCCCCTTGAATCACGCTATTTATTAAAAAAAACCGCTTCAAAATCCGTTGCGTAGTTTTAAAGATTTATGCATACATAGGGACGGACAGAAGAATGCGACTTTGTTTTATACTATGTAGTGATAGTGATAGTGATAGTGATGACAATCTAAACAAAAAGCAACTACAGCGTTTCTTGCCGGCTCTTCTCTGTAGAGCATCCTTCCGAACCGATGGCAAATGTCAAGTGTATATTGACGTATCAAAAGAGCTCAGATGAGCAAACCTGAATAATTTTTTTTTTTATTTGATTTGAATAAATTAACTAAGACGATCAACGACCTGGTTAAGGTCGGCAGAGAACGATGGATGCGGGCGGCCCAGGACCGGCCTTTGCAGCAGTAGACGTCTTTTGGCTGAGATGATGATGAAAAAATTAACTAAGAACTTTTTTAAACATTTTGCTCAAGCGTACGCCTTGATTTGTCTCTGGGCTTATAATTAATCCAGCGAAATAGAGGACAACCCTTGAAAATAATGAACGAGGAATATTGCATGAGAAAATTATCATATAGCGCAGATAAAATGAATGTATGACCAAAAAGGATTGAAGAGATCCTGTATTGCCTATATCTATGCAAATCTAGGGTCCAATGATACAATCATGGCGACTCAAGCAATATGTAGTACCTAGTATATATTTATTCACTTCGCAAGTAATGTCATGTTTTTAACCCCCGACGCAAAAAGAGGGGTGGGGAGAAAATGAGGATGCGACAAGAATCGATGTATTAACATATTAACAAAATCTACATTATAATAAGTGTGTACCTATAAAAAGGAACCGTTCGGGAAATTGCGTAGTCGATCCGTGTTGGCAGTGACAGAAGACTGGGGAGCTTAGCTCAAACCCTTGATGTTAATACCACTTATTTATTACCTGACCCCTGGTCCCTCAACGCGATGTATTTTTTTTTACTTTCTATAGGGAAATAGGTTATTGAGTCGGGGGTTTTTTTAAATTTTAAATTTAATTTTTTTTCTTTATTACCTACAGGATCCATTTTCAAAATTACTACCTATTCAGCCCATGAATGACCCACTGCTGCGTCGGGCTTCCTCCAATTACATGGAGAGTAATTGCACGGGGTTTCGTATCAAGTTTTCCTTCTCTCGTGGCTTCAATATAGGGTAAACGCACTTTTTTCATATTTTTTAATCACTTTTAGTAGAATTTAAGTGGTAAAATTTATTATACAGTAATACACAATTTATTTTTTGCCTGCAAGCGTTTGTCGAGCTGATTCAGTTCCATAGTCAAATCGGTCAAAAAACCAAGATCTATAACTCAAAAGGAACTTTATTTACCTACGTATCACAAAACTCCTAGAAAACGTGATTTTTAAAATGACTAATATCATCCTATCAGTTAAATTTTAATAATGTATAAATAATATGCAATTGGATATTTTAATTTGATCATAAATATTATTTTATCAATTTTATTGTGTAAAGAAAGAAAGAAAGAAATCATTTATTCAGCACAGCATATGATTAAACAGCGCTAGTGGTGCACTAGTGGGTCGCAGCTGAAAATCAGCATTATCTATTAGTACTTGTGCTGATGCCTAACATTATGCTGAGCTGGCCCTTTGGCGCTAAAACTCATTTTTATTTTATTTTATTGTCAACTTTGTTTTTTTTATTAGTGCCAATAAATGTATTTTCTTTCTTTCATTAACTTTTGTTTACATAAATAAGGCACCTTCTAATTTAATTAAACATTTGGGTGTGATTTCGGGTTAATGACATCGTCTGCCTGTTAAAGGACTCTGTTTCTAAGGAAAAACTTTTTAATAGAAGTCACTGTTCCATTTGAGGAACTCGAATAAATTATTTAATTAATTTAAATTGCTATAGCAACATAGGTCTGTTATTGTTTGATAAATTGAAACGACAAAAGTAATAATGCCATCGTAATTTTAATACACAATGTCACCAACCCATATCACTCGGAGGGTGTCGTAAGAGACGACAAAACGAAACGACAAGGCTGAAAACCTAGCCGCAAGAGAAGGAACACTTGATACGAAATCCTGTGCCAACCCGCCTGGCCACCGTGGCACAATACGAGTACAATTTTCCTTCCCTTGCGGCTAAGTGATCCACCTCTTGCGTTACTTTAGTCTCCTCCTACGACACTTACAAGATTATTTGGGTTGGTGACATTGTGTGAGATCCGTCACCGACTTAC
Source organism: Clostera curtula (assembly GCA_905475355.2). NCBI lineage: Eukaryota > Metazoa > Arthropoda > Insecta > Lepidoptera > Notodontidae > Clostera > Clostera curtula. The sequence goes on along the minus strand of FR997808.1, from coordinate 11,956,633 downwards.
AAATCTCACAAATCTGTCTTATAACCAGTCTTGTACCCAAATGGCGATCTAAAAAGAGCAACTACAGAGTTTCTTGCCGGCTCTTCTCTGTAGAGGTGCATTCCGAACCGGTGGTAGATGGTAAATAATTAATTTTAAATGGTAAATTTTAAATTTTATTTTTTGTTTGACCTGACAAAAGAGCTCTAATGAGCCAACTTGATTAAATGAGTTTTGATTTTGATTGCCTACGGCCAACCATTGTCAACATGCTCAAAACGTTATAGTTAAATCATGACTTTTTTTAAACGAAACCCCTGCAAGCGTTTTACAAACTTTTAATTCACGAACACAAATGACACTCAGACTCGGAGCCAGTGCCTCTGTTTTAGACAAATACACTTGCCCGACCCCGGAATCGAACCGGGGTGATCCAAAGGCGGCACATCTTAGACCAACAAGGCAGTATAGACAGCGTGACTACATAATGTTGAAAGGTCTTGAGGCAAGCAGTGATGGTAAACCGTAAGCGTGTAGTGACAGATTTAGAATACACAATGTCACCAACCCACAAATATCCTGAGGGTGTCGTAAGAGGCGACAAAAGGATCGTAAGAGGCAGATTACCTAGCCGTATGAGAAGGAAAACTTGATACAAACCCTGTGCCACCGTCTTGCCAGCGTGGCACAGTAGGTTGATTTCCCTCCTTGAGTTTGGAGGAGGCCTGAATCAGTAATGGGTCATTTATGGGCTGAAACGACGATGGTAAACACCACAAGTCTCTCATTACTTACACATAATGCCATAAGCCCATTATTTTCCTGTTTGCCACGAATTCTCTTCAAAATAATATTAAAAGCATTCCAAGGACCTGTTTAGATTGTACGATTTGGTTTTCGATAAAATCACTACATTTCCGTGTGGTGTCGTAGGAGCCGAATTAAGGAAATCGTCATCATCTCAGCCAAAAGACGTCCACTGCTGGACATAGGCCTCCCCCAAGGATCTCAACAAAGGCCGATTCTGGGCCGTCCGCATCCATTGCTTTCCGGTGACCAGGTCGTCGATCCACCGTGTGGGAGGCCTACTAGCACTGCACCTTCCGAAATGTAATCGCCACTCGAGGACTTTTCTGCCCCATCGGGCGTTGGTCCTGCGAGCTATGCGCCCCGCCCACTGTCACTTAAGTTTGGTAATCCGGTGTAAAGACACTTGCCCGACTCCGGAATCCAACCGGGACCCGTGATAAAAAAGGCGGCAAAAAGGTAGACCTCCAAGACCAAGAAGGCAGTCAATTGGATTAGCTGCGACTCAGCTGTGAGTCTTTTATGGGTTGGCGATCATCATTTTTCAGCCAAAAGACGTCCACTGCTGGACATAGGCCTCCCCCAAAGATTTCCACAAAGGCCGGTCCTGGGCCGCCCGCATCCATCGTTTTCCGGCGACCTTAACCAGGTCATCGGTCCACCGTGTGGGAGGCCTACCAGCACTGCGCTTTCCGGAACGCGGTCGCCACTCGAGGACTTTTCTGCCCCATCGGGCATCGGTCCTGCGCGCTATGTGCCCTGCCCACTGCCACTTAAGTTTGGCAATCTTGTGGGCTATGTCGGTGACCCTAGTTTGCCTGCGTATCTCCTCATTTCTGATTCGATCTCGCAGGGAAAACCAGAGCATAGCCCTCTCCATTGCCCTTTGAGTGACTTTGAGCCTTCTGATGGAGCCCATGGAGACCATTCTGATGGGTTGGCGATGATGATGATAAATGGTTCAGTGTCTAGCTGGTATTTCCTTTTAAATGATTTGTGTAGTTTGAACGAATATATTTTACTTTACCTCTGTCTGGCAAGTGCCACGCCGGCCAGGCGGGTTCACAATGTTCCGGTCTAAGTTTTCCTTTTCTTGCGGCTAGGTTTTCTGCCTTGTCCTTCCTTTAGTCATCACTTACGACACCCTTAGTATGGAAGGGGGTGATGACACTATATATTCTAAATGATGTTATTGACTGTTTTCGGTACTCTGTTGTCTTTATGTATGCAGACGACTTAAAATTTGTCAAGGAAGTCAAATCTAAAGATGATGCCTCTAACCTCCAAAGCGATCTAGAAAGGCTTGTGCAGTGGTGTCAAACCAACCAGATGCAGCTAAATCCAAGCAAATGTTACCATGTCAAATACACGCGAAAGCATTATCTAATAGATCAAGACTATTATATCGACGGCGTAAGGATTGCGGAGCTAGACACAATTGGGGACCTTGGTGTTACATTTGACCGAAAGCTAACTTTTGTACCACACATGGATAATATAATAAAAAAATCTTCTAAAATGCTGGGATTTGTCATAAGGAACTCTAAACAATTTAGGTGTAGCAAAACTAAAATCATGCTTTATAATTGCTTAATTCGTAGCATATTGGAATATTGTAGCGTAATCTGGCGTCCACACTATGCCACACACTCTTTGCGTCTAGAACGAGTACAAAAACGTTTTCTATGGCACCTGGCGTTTTCTAGCGGAATATCAAAAAAAGTGCGGTCGTACAGTCACAGACTTGATCACTTTAAAATGATCTCATTAGATACTCGCCGATGCATAAATGACGCAATGTTTGTGTGCAAAGTAATGCACCATAAAATTGACTGCCCTCAAATATTGCACGCCTTTAACTTCCGTGCTCCCTCAAGGATTCCTCGCAGTTCCATAACTCCACTCTGCCCACCGCAGAGAAGAACGGTTCTAGGCGCCAATTCTCCTTATGCAAGGTTATGCAAGGTCATAAATAGTTGCAGTGATCAGATCGACATGCACTTTGAAAGCTTGGGAAAATTAAGAGCCACATTTTTTAAATACCTTAAATAAATAGATAAATACTTTAAATAATATGTGTGTTAACATGAAATAAATATGTATATTTACCGTAAATTATTGCATGCCATTACATTGTTATTTTGATTAATTTATTAGATAAGTAATTTTAATTTTAAAAAACTAAACTAGATTTCTTATGTATGTGGAGTTTGCCTGTAAGTGATTGTTGCACTGTTGCATACACACTTTCGCATGTTACCCTTAGCATAGAACATGTGTAAACAATTGTTGGCGAACCAATAAATAAATAAATAAATTCTATATCGGTAAACAGAAAAAAAAATGCTAGCTTTTGTATTAGCGCAAATCATAAGTTCCTTATTTGATCAAAAGTATTTCCTTCCCTTCCTAAACTGAAAATTATTATGTGATGAAAAAAAAAAAAAAAAAATTTTGGCAAGGAAACTGGTAACTTTATAGGAATCGAAAAGCAATAGTCGGTTATGAATGTAGTCGGGTATTGTAAAGGAACCCAACTAGGTATGTCCCTTTTGGAATAGTGCTAATAATACAAATAGAGCTGATCGAATACTTAAGCAAATTGTCGCGAGAATGTAAGTAAAGACTTTTTTAACTTCTAATTGTGTAGAACACATAAAGAAAGACCTTATAAAACTGGTTAGTAAATAATGATTGTAATCAAAACAATATGTTCTTAACTTGTTTGTAATTGGAAAAACATGTTATTGCTAAACTAAGTCATTTCACATCACATTATGTTTTCCTTAGTATTAACGTATGAACTACACATGGATATTAAGTGTGAACATTACATTCATAAAAGTACAACAAACCGTTTATAGAAGAAGCTATTTTTAAACTTAATATCTAGTAAATAATAGGCTTCTAAAGTCAGAAAACTTGATATAAATAATTCACAAATAATATCTCCGGACACTATGCGCATCGTAGTTATATAATTAAAGTGACTGAACAAATATTCATGTTATCATGCCATACCATTTGTTATCAATAATAAGTATATTTTATACCCACCGCGCAAGAAATATTTCAATACACGTCTAAAATGCTGCAGATGAAGTTGGAGGAAGCGATTAGCATCTTGGTATATATTTTATACACTATTCATTGTTTAGGTACAATTATATAAATAATTTAAACTTTACAATGTTTAAAGTGCAGTCACTTAAGAAGACAAAGTATAATTATCAGAAAACCTTATTACCCTTAGTCATACAACTATCGATTCATCATCTCATAAACAACATAATATTGTATACCTTTTACACGTGTTATTAGATTTCATTTTCATTTAAAAGCTCTTGATTTTCTGATGACTTTCCACTACCACGAATATAAATCTCTTTAGTGCATAGAATTGTACCAATTTTATTTTCAAACTCTTCGAAATGTTGCATATCATTACGCAGCTTTTTTAATTTCTTAAGATTTTTCGCTAAGACTATTACTGGGTTATCATCTCCCTGTTCGTTTCGTGTGGTGTCATCATGTTTTTTATAAAACGTAACGTAGTTATCATCAACATATTTGAAAACACTACGCGAAAGAAATCTTTGGTCACCACAAGTGCAGGAAACATTTAACAATCCTTCTATTTTATCTGCAGCCATTGCTGATGTAAATGGAAATATTTTAACTTTTGATGTTATAGATTCCGAGTTGTCTATAACAGAAACTTTCATGAGAGCTGATTGTCTTCCATCACTGCATGTGCATTGTGAACTTTCGTCGTAGTTCATGGAATATTGAACGCAATTAGGAGCAGGGCTTGTAGATGAGTACATCATTATTCGCCACCATTTTCCGACAAATACATCCAAATTTTCGGAATTTACCACTGATAGCGCGGCAATTAAAATTATAATCTTCCACATATTTATGAACTGTAGAATGTGTACACTGTTTCACTATACGACTATCACCTTAAGATTCCTCAAGTTGAATACTCTCTATCGAAGTCAATTAAATTATGTTTATCGCTGTGCGTGTTCATTTTATTTAAAGCCAAGTTCTGACCCCAAGACATTGTTGATAGCATTATTAGGTTGATAAACTTTACAAAGGTTATGAATTTTTTTAAGTATTATTTAATAATAATAATTTAGTATACATTGAAGAAGCATGATAGCAATCGGTGTAAAGGATAGTTAGTTAGTTAGTATAGGTTTCAGTAGTTCAATCCAATAAACTTTCTACGCCTAAGCCTAATGTCATCGTATCAGATACCTAGGCAACTATACAGTGACTGCAGCTGTGGTAGCAAGCCTACCATCGGCGATCCACGAAGTTCGCGGGTATTAGTATTTTTGGATTCGGTGGCGCTACCCTATTCACTAAATCTCCTTTTGAGTTCAATCTCGTTCCATGCACCGTAGGGACTTAGCTGTATCGTTACTAGCTCTACACTAACAGCAATCCAAAACGACAATAGTTATTTTGTTTTCTGACACGTGATCGCTCTGTGGAAATATGCTGTTTGTTACTAATGAATATTTTTTTGGTCGTTCTTCGAATAACTTATAGTTTCTCTGCTTATCTATCTATCTATGCTTACTTTACTTTCTCTGCTAATCTATCTATGCTTACTTTACTTAGTTTGTTTGATTAGAGATGTTTCTGGTGTCACAGTGCTGGTAAGTCGATATGATACAGGGGATTGAGCGACCTGGTTGATGTAGCTGAACTCCGGACTGGCCTTTGGAAAATATCTTGGCAAACACCTATTTTTGGCTGTAATGGTATTTCTGGACCATCTTATGTATTATTTTCGATTTCTGAAAGTGATGGTTTGCATATTATATGATAGTGTAACTGCTGCGATAACTAAATATTAAAAATCACAGCGGTGATGAACGGTTTTATTTGGCTTTCAAAGCTCAGATGTTTTAATATAATGAACCCTTATCTAACATCCAACTAAGACAGTGGTTGCTGGCCATCTAAAATGGTTATATTTATTAGCGCTGGACTAATATTTTCCACACTAGCATCTGCTGTTAAAAGGACTTGAAAAAGTATGACGAGTATTAAAATATGCTGCTACAGAATTCCTTATTTTATTACACTAGCAAAAATTTAATTGTGTTAATAATTTTAAATAATCATGTATGTTAGTCTAAAACAGGCCCGAGGCATGAGCGAAAATCAGCGTGTACGATAAATTAGTTTAACATTACTTCGTTGGGTATCTCTGTGTTTCTGGCGAGCTTGAGAAATGCCTTATCATTGAGTTGATTAATCGGTTTCGGGGTTCCATCAGTACTATAGAAAAAATAAATATAAATAAATATCCTTGGATATTTCACAAAACGCCACCTCGTCCCAAGCTAAGCAACTTAATGCTTGTGTTATGGTAACGAGATGGATGAGAGAGTGAAGAGAACTACTTATTATACATTTTCTTGTAAATACATACATATTATAGATAGAAAACACCCGGACCCGGAACAAATACTTGTAGGTCGTACAAATATTTCTTCCGTGCGGGGAATCGAACCCGCGACATGCTGCGCAGCAGTTGATCGCTCAACCACTGCGCCAACCGTGTCGTCGAAATACCTCTCTGGGTTTTAAAATTAGGCAAAGAATTTTGAAATATGACTAAAGGCATTCTGAACATAAAAGTAAATGATGAATTAGTTATCATTAGTCGTGGTCTACACTCAAGATCTATTCTATGCCTAAAGAAGTGACAAACTCGACAGAGCAAGACACCTCCTGGCTAAACACAGTACATGCTTAAGTCCAGTGGATGTGTAGGTTAATCAAAATCGAAACTCATTTAATCAAGTTGGCTCACTAGAGCTCTTTTGACAAGTGAAACAATAAAATATAATTCACCATTTAAATTATTTATTATTCACCATGTACCACCGGTTAGGAATGCAGATCTATAGAAAAAGGCGGCAAGAAACTCAGTAGTTGCTCTTTTTAGATCGCCATTCGTAGGTACACCGACCGCCGGCAACGGCACATGTTCACAAGCATGAAGCATGTGGCAGCCATCGCCCTCCTCAACCATATAGCAGGAAAGAGAACAACCATTCGCACGTCGCCACAACTGCCATGAGTCTTAAAATGAGCATGATAATTATGCTATAATGATAATAACTCATTTGAAAGGAAGCAATGGAGATTAATGCTGCTACATACCAATTACATATAACTAGATTAAGTTAGTTTAAATAAGCCGAAATCAACCCGCCTCACCAAGGATTCACAATTATTATTAACTCTTTCTATCTTCTATATAATGCCGGCTCTACACTCACGCGTGACGTCGCGCCGAGAATTCACGCCGTGATCCGCGTGTTCGCGACTATGATGGACGAAGACGCGATTTCTAAAGCAAATCCTTTGACGTGGGCCAAAAACCGACACTGATCTGGGAACGGTGCGAAGCGCGAACGAGAAGGCGTGAACAACATCTACACTCGTGATTCGCAGTTGTCGCGGGCTATCGCGGCAGTTCGCGGTGCGAGTGTAGAGCCGGCTTAAAACGAAACCCCTACACTGTGTAACCTGTATCGCGGGGGCAGTTTACAAACATGTAATTCGCAAACACAAATTGCCCAGAGCAAGTGCAAGTGTTTAGACAAAGACACTTGCCCGACCCCAGAATCGAGCCCGGGTCCCGTTGATCCTAAGGCTGCACCTTGCTGAGCCCATGCACATCTAACCCCTAGACCAACGAGGCAGTCATAATAGTTTCCATACAATCAATGAAAAAGGTAAGCAATTATAAACTGGTATTATTTTTTTTATAAGAGGTCAAGACACTTTTTATTTACATAATCATTAGAAAAAACAAAGAAAAAGCCTGTTTTAATCCACTTTTTGAAAGTCATTTCCATTTTTTGTTTTGAATCACCAAGCCATTATAATTTAAGTGAGTATAGGAACGAAAGTGCTACCAATCCATCTGTCCATGATGTTTCTATTAATGTGGAAGAGGTGCGACTGAACAGTGAGGAATTTGTTAACTAGTACGTGGATGTTGATTTTGTATCTGCGTATGCAACAATTTAAATAGTATGTCATCAACTCATCAATCTCCAAAGTAAAATCTTAGTTATAACGCGCAAAGTTTTAACAAAGATGTACGGAATCAGCATATTGTAAACCGAGTCACATGAAGGGTTATAATCTGCAAAACTAGAACATTCATTAAGCTCTGAAACATTCTCCCAAACATTCGCCGAAGCGATTAGATTGATGTAGGTATTTTGCCAACAATTTATTAAATCTGATTGTTATATTGCAAGTTGAATAAACAAATGGTATATTAAGTTTTCTACTCCTGGAACAAATAGTTGAGAACTTTAATATAGTTTTAAGACCATTTAAACTAAAACTGAATCTTCAAATTGGCTCCTTTTATAATGAGAACGTACAATATTTAGTTTACTTTTAGTTGAACCGTTTGATGAATGGTAACAATATTTAGGACTTACACCAAACTGGTTAAGGTCGCTGGAAAACGATGGATGCCGGCGGCCCAGGATCGGCCTCTGTGGAAATCCTTAGGAGAGGCCTATGTCCAGCAGTGGACGTCTTTTGGCTGAAATGATGATGATGATGAACATCAAACATGCATTAATTTTAAGATTTTTCTAGTTTATTTAAAATGTCTTTCTATTTTTGTGTGTAGATAGTAGTAAATTGCGTAGTGTAGACGAGACTTAATTTACGATCAATTTCTGTGAGCAACAATACTCTAGTCAACTGATTACTCATTTACGCATCTTATACCCGTTTTCTCTAACCCTAGGAAACACCTAAATGTGATGCCTAAATATTAAGCAGTTGCCTAGCGCAATAAAACGTTTCACCAACGGTTAGACGTCGACTAAAAAGTTACGACACCGATTCGGCGACGCATAACGCTTAGGCAACTCTATTTTTTACATATACGACTGCACTTGACGGTCGTTCTAGCACTTTAATTGGCTAGTTGAGGTTATAACGGTGAAACAGTAGTTATTGCTTAGGCGTCCCCTTACATTAGGCATTACCCAGTTAGGCGTCGCCTTGTTTCGCGTTATAGTGAAAACGGGCATCAAACACATAAGACTTGAGGCAATCTGGTCCAAAAGTTTACCATTATCTGTATGTTATCTCGACAAAAGACATTACTGCTAATATTCTGACACTTACGTGACAACTTTGTCAACTTTGGCTTTTTCTACGCCAGCCATTTCATAACTGCCTATTTATGCGATATTTTATATTATGATCACTATAACGTATTTGTGGTCAATACACAATGTCTCCAACTCAGTTGCCCTGAGGGTGTTGTAAGAAAAGAAAAGGAAATAATAAGGCCGTGAACCTCGTCACAAGAGAAAGAAAACTTGATTGTTGTTACGAAATCCTTGAACTTGATACGAAACGCTGTGCCAACCAGTCCGGCCAGCGTGGCACAGTAGGTTACTCTCCATGTAGTTGGAGGAGGCTTAACTCAGTTGTGGGGGTTTTATGGGTTGAAAACTAAGCCCTGCTTATATGAGAGCAATAATTCAAACAGTCGAAATACTGTGAAGGGCCCATCTGTCAAGCAGAACAAGCCACAAGAAACTTCTGCAAGCTTTCCAGGATCCTGGATTCTCTTTGACATTTTAATCCCGGCCATTTGTATAGTCTGTTCAACAAATCATTAAATTAATGGATGCCGTCAAAATTTTGTTTCGGCCCTGACTGTATATTGTTCAATCAATTTATTAGGAATCCTATTACATAATTCTGTAAATGGAGATTAGTTCCAGTTGGTTCCAAAGCACTCTTAAGCTTTAGATTAATGGAGTTTAGATGGATTCGAACATTAGTAGCGTAAGCAAATAAATCATCTTTAAAATGACAATTTATTTGCTTGGCACTATTTGTTTAAGATTAATTGTATTGTTTAGTTCTTCTGTGTGGTGACGGGTCGAGAATACACAGTGTCACCACCCCATTTCATCCTAAGGGTGTCGTAATAGCCGTCAAAAGGAAATGACAAGACCAAAAACCTAGATGCAACAGAAGGAAAACCTGAACCCCTTTGCCAACCCGTCTGGCCAGCGTGGCAGAGTAGGCTAATTAATTACCCTCTAGGTAATAGGAGGAGCCCAGACTCAGCAGTGGGTCATTTATGGGATGAGTAGTAGTAGTACTTACAAATAGTTGCTTAATAAAATAAAGGATTGGTATTAGGAATGGGGCTTGGATAATACTTTGGGCACCTAGTTTGAAATCCAAATTACGTTACAGTTTATCTCGAACGGCTTTCGACTATTTTTAACCTCTGAAGCAAAAAAATAAATTAAAAATTTAAATAAACCCCTGACACACTAACCAATAAAAAGTATAAAATAAAAATAAATACTTCGCGTTGGGGGACCACTCCCACTTATTTATTACCTGACCCCTGGTCCCCCAACGCGAAGTATTTATTTTTATTTTTTACTTTTTAAAGGTTAGTGTGTCGGGGGTTTATTTAAATTTTTAATTTAATTTTTATTTTATACTTTTTATAGGTACATACTTATTTTTCATTATAATGTAGATTTTGTTAAATTGCACATGATGCGCTTTCATTTGAGACCCCACTCGATTATATTTGCAGACATTCGGTTATTCTTCCCCACTTTCACCCCTCATAACTTTTAAACGGCTCACCCGATTTTCATCAAACATGTCTAAGAACACTCGCCCGTAACTTAAACTCCTCCGAAATGCCTCGACCGATTTCCGTGATTTTTTTTGTACATATCGGTTATGTCTGCGAATGAGACAACATCTATTTTTCATCCCCTTAAATGTTAAGGGTGATCCACAACAAAATTTTATTTTTTACACAAAAAAATGTTTTTCATGATACAGCATATAAAAGTACCTACCAACCCTAAATTTTCAGCCCTCTACGACCAACCACTATTTTAATAGCGGTATATATACAGGGGCACAGGGGCAGTTTGCACAGAAGTAATTAACGATCACAAATGACACCCCGACTCAGAGCAAGTGCCTCTGGTTTAAGCAAAGACACTTGCCGGACTCAATGGAACTGGGGAACCAAAGGCAGCACACCCAACCCCTAGACAATAACTCATTAATATAATAATATCCTTGGACATTTCACACAACGCCATATCGTCCCAAGCTAAGCAACTTAATGCTTGTGTTATGGTAACGAAATGGATGATAAACTACTTATACAGGGTGTTCCAAAAATGACACGCCACAGCGACACTGGAAGTAGGCTAGACCTACGAACGGGTAATTTTTAAAAAATCGAAAAATTCATATATCTTTTCTTCAGCCATTTTTTTTGGTGGAATAGATCTAGGGCTGGCCTACTTCACGTGTCGCTGTGGCAAGCCTTTTTTGGGACACACTGTATACATTTTTTTTTGTAAATAAATACATATTATAGATAGAACACCCAGACACGGAACAAATACTTATAGGTCGTACAAATATTTCTTCCGTGCGGGAATCGAACCCGCGACATGCTGCGCAGCAGTCGATCGCTCAACCACTGCGCCAACCGTGTCGTCATTACTTGTTGCTTGTAACTTGTAACTCCAAGATATCACACGACTCTACTTAATTTGTATGCCATGGATGAAATACCAACCCACAATACATTTATTACTACACTGACACAAGACGATTTAGTAACGAGTATTTAGATCATAAAGATGCCTAACGATCCAGAAATCTCAGACGTGACTGCTTTCACTCCTTCTCTAACTCATTACCAAGCTTTATTAAATTTGGTACGTCGTAGGATTTCCGTACAATATATATTAAATTTCTACTCCTCTTACATCAGTAAGCAGAAGGGACCATATTAAAAGGGGCTCCAAACGGTTATGACAAATATATATTTTTTGTAAAAGAACACCGAGGTTCTTTAAATTTATTACTAGCCACCCGCCCCGGCTTCGCACAGTGCAATTATGCATGTATTATATGCAATTATACATAAACAATACTCTTGAATCACTGTATATATTAAAAAACACCGCTTCAAAATCCGTTGCGTAGTTTTAAAGATTTAAGCATACATAGGGACGGACAGACGACAGTGATTTTGTTTTAAACTAGGTAGTGATATTAAATATATTAGGCCCAAAGAGTCGTTTTCACTGCACAGTAGACTAATACCATGTGGTGGGTTTAGAATACGTGTTACCACACCATTCCATCCTGAGGGTGTCTTAAGAGCCGAAAAAAGGAAATGATGCCGATAATCTAGCCGTAAGAGTTTTATTGTCTAGGAATTGGTAGGACATAGGGATAACCACTGGAATAGGAGCTGCCGGTCTAAGGGAACTGTCAAAAATCTGCAGCCAAAGAGCCCCACCCTTGGCTGGTGTTGTGTTTCTGCACGTGAGTAAAGTCTCCAAAGCTCGATTAGGGGAATGATGATGACGATGATGAGGCATGTAGCAGCGGAATGAACGTTTCATTTATGATGCCAACGTCATGCTTTCTGTCTTTTTTTACTTTTACACAACGCACTTGTAGCTTATATATTTTTAATATTTATAAATTACATGTCACATTGTTTGTCCGCGATGGACTCCTAAACTAAGTAAATGATTATAATCAAATTTGCACGCCATGTGCTGTTTGATCCAACTTGAAAGACTATATCTCAATTAAAAGGAGCAATATTATTTTTAACCCCCAAGCAAAACGAGGGGTGTTATAAGTTTGACGTGTCTGTCTGTCTGTCTGTGGCACCGTAGCTCGCGAACGGATGAAGCGATTTCAATACAGTTTTTGTATGACAGGTGAGTTACGGGCGAGTGTTCTTAGACATGTTTGATGAAAATCGGTTGAGTCGTTTAAAAGTTATGGGGGGTGAAAGTGGGGAAGAATGACCGAAAGTCTGCAAATATATTCGAGTGGGGTCTCAAATGAAAGCGCATCACGTGCACATTACAAACATCATAATAAGCTTGTACCTATAAAAAGAAAAAAATATAAATTAAATTAAGTAACAATTTAAATAGGGTTAATTTAAATTTTATTGTAAACTAGCTGACCCGGCAAACTTCGTACCGCCTCAGAATCAATAAATAAACACCTGAATAATAATCCCAGAATGTTTCAACTTATGTGCAAACCTTAACTAAAAATGTTTACTACTAAAAATAATGATAATTAAAATAAAAATTCTGTCATATTTCCTCACCTTCCCTGGACTTCCACGAATATTTCAAAACCAAAATTAGCCAAATCATGGTGATCCTCGACTGGGGAGCATGCCCTTACCGGTACGTGGTAACCATCTGTGAACCGCCCTGCCCCATTGACCAAACTTCCTGCAGGGTATGTGCCCTGTAAACTGCCATTTAAGTTATGTAACTTGGATTGGAAGGTATGGTGGTGACTTTGGTACGCCCACGTATCTCATTTCTAATTCGATCACGCAGGGATACTTCGAATAACCCATTAAAATGCTCTCTAAGCGATTTTGAGCTTTAATCTTTGCTTAGGAAAACTTAATATCTTCATGATAGCAACAGGTGAGATAATAAACTACATTCCTATATGATATTTTAATGAGGTTGTAAAGGTGTTTAAAGGTCTAATGTTTAGCGGGTCTGAAACGCACGCAGTAGTCATAGTCGGCAGCAATTTTAATATAAATTATCATTAACAGGCATATTACAGAATTGAAAATAAACAATTTTTGACGGATTTATCGCATACAAATTAAATTATTTAATTCCCGACGTTTCGAATGCTTTGCAGCAGTCGTGGTCGTGCACAGGGAACGTTATCAATAAAACAAAATTATAGGCGGTAGGTAGATTTTAACTGTTTCTTTGTACTTTGAAGACAACTGTCATCTAGTCTCTCCCGCGACCACGTCTCGTAAATAATACGACCTCGTAAATAATATAATATACACGCGATAAATCCGTTAAAAAGTGTTTAATTTCAATGTGTAATAATCGCGAAAACCTAAGAAATCATTATATTACAGAATTATTCATAAATATTCCTTACCAAATCGGAGTTGCTAGATAGGTATTTGCATCTTCGCTTCTGTAATGAATTGTAGACTTATATCTATGAATATTCACGTCCTTTATAAACCGCCTAAAATACTTGCCTACGTTATGACCCTTTTGTAAGTTGGTACACAAATTTAAACACTAAATTTTGTTTGGTAAGTCACATAATTTATTGCTTTTGCATGTTTAGAGTATTTGATAAACACAATTTTACTGTCCTATTTTGTCATTATTTTTACCATAAGATTATTATTTAAAACTTAATTTAATTTGTAGTAATGGTAATTGAATAGGTACGTCTCATGAATGTCAACAAGATAAACAAATTAGATGTCATAATCTGTTTGGCTATTTCAGAACTAAGATATTATTATAATTTAATAGCATTTAATATTAATATCATTGAAATAATCAAAACAGAACGTCATATTGAAATATAATCAAATGATCATAGCACATCCCGTGTTAAGATCATCAGAACGAACTTGGAAGCAGTTGTCGATTGTTATCTTTAAAAAATAATGGTTTCATATAGCAGTTTATTTTCAAGCTGCGACTGTATTTATTATATTTACCCTAAGTGAGTTTCCTTTTTTTGCCAAACGAGCGAATTTTGTGAGTCGTTTAATTTCAGTCGCGTAATTTTTGCTGCATTCGGTTTCATGCAAAAGCCAAGGGTTCATTGTCGTGCAGTAGAGATACATCTCTATTCGAGATAACGGTAGAGAATGACGTCATCACGAGCTAAAATCTATTAGAGCTATTCTCGCCATGTCAATTCCGATATATGTCTATGGAAAGCCGTGCGAGATGCTACTACTGGTCGGGACCGGTCGAGACGTCATCTCTATCATGATCTCGATCTCTATTTGGATTTAGCAAACGTCAAATTGGTTGTCAATTGCAATAAGTAAGGTCGCAAATCGTTACTTTTACTTTTACAATTTTAAAACATAATACGTCACGAGCGTTTTAAAATCGCTCAAATTACGTAAAACGGAATGCGTCCAGCTTCACAAAGTTTCGTATTGGCAACATTAAATTATGTCTATTAGAGATTTCTATAGAGCTGAGAATACAGAAATAGATATTTTAATCTCTATTAACGAGATTTTATACTAGATATCGAGTTCCAAATGTCTATCTCTATTCTAAATTATGTCTACCGTCCTGAGAATTGCCCCCCAGGTCGTGCCACACGGCAACGCAAAATTAGTTGTAGGCCGACTCAAAATTATGCTCGTTTGGCTTCACCCCTAAACGTGTTAACGGGCTAACACCAAAATATTCACTCTGAAAAGATTTTGAGAACGATCTGAGGTTGGCCTGTCCCACTTCTCTCTCAGTCGGGCCTTCCCTAGTAAGCGCTCATACACACGAACGGCATGTTTCCAACGGCACAGACAACTACAGCTGTCGACGCGTTGGCGAGTGCCGTGAACGGCATCCGACTGCAGCTGACTGGTGGTAATTAGCCTACTGTGCCAAGCTGGCCAGACGTCATCCCCTTTTGTCAGCAAACTTGATTGTTGTTACGAAATCCTTGAACTTGATACGATACCCTCTGCCAACTCGTCGGGCCAGCGTGGCATAGTAGGCTAATTACCCTCTATGTAACTGGAGGCGGCCCGTCTCAGTAGTGGGTAGTAGTAGTATTTAAAACGAAATGGCATAATGTGGAATTTAACAAATTAAGTTTTGCTCTTTTATATAATTTATCTTACCCTTAAACATTTCGAGCACTATCATTTTAAAAGTAAAACTTAACATCCATAACTATTTTTATAACAATGACATTTTATATCATGGCTGCACTCTGGTCTTTATTAAAATTCTAGCATGCCATTGCCCGCTTTTAGACTGTGTTCTCTCGAAAATCCATGGTAATTTAATAGCTCTGTCTGGCTCGAATATAATTTTTAACAGGCAGAAATGAACGTTACTACATTCTTCTGAAAGCATTCGAATAAATGATATTTCATTTGATTTTTTATCATTATAATATGTTGTGACATGTGACTGGAAAAAATTCAGTGTCATAAATCTGATTGATGTTGATATAGATTTTTTAGCGATACGTTTATAGTTGTGAGTGATTTTAAATTGAGCTAACAGTCATCTATTCGCTTATAACTGACAGTACACTATAAATCTCTATATATAAAAATGAATAGCTGTTCGTTAGTCTCGCTAAAACTCGAAAACGGCTGGAGCGATTTGGCTAATTTTGGTCTTGAAATATTCGTGTGAGTCCAGGGAAGGTTTAAGAGTCTAGAGAAAACATTGATATTGTAAGTAAAATAATAAAAACAACAATTTTATTTTCCCATACAAACTGTTACCTGTCAAACATTTGACGTTCGTCCCGACGGTTCGCTATTTTTGGCATAATAACTTTTTTCTTTTTTAATTACATTAAATAAGGGATTGGAATCGATAAGAAAAGGCAGTATATTAATTTATTATTAATTATTCCAATTCGAATTCAATACTCATAGTTCAGACAGGACAACGTCTGTCGGGTCAGCTAGTTATTCATAAAAAATACTTTAAAATGTTTAATAGACTTGGGAAAAGTCGGAAAGTTGTAATTACCTTATTATGCCCGGGATTATAAACCATTTCCCAACTTTCCTGTGGCAATTACGAAATCACTGGAAACCAATTTGAATAAATGCGCCTCATTGTGCTTTCAAGAAATAATCGAGCACATTAAAATATTAATGTATTTTATATTAACGAAATATTAAAAAGTTTAATAAATATACATTTTTTTAACTAAATTAGGAGTAACAATATTTGTTGTCTATAGCAAAGAACTTATCTTATCTATGTGTTGTAGGACAATAGACAAAATACAATAGTGTCACCAACACAATCCATTGTGAAGGTTTCGTAAAAGCCGACTAAAGGAAATGATATGGCCGTGACCTATCTAAATAACTTAGCCACAAGAAAAGAAAATCTAAATACGTACCCTCGTCATCAATATACCGTAACTGTCACTATTTATATATATGTGTACTATGTACATGATCCGTGTGGTAGCGGAGTAAGAATACTACCACCCCATATCTTCCCGTGGGTGTCGTAGGAGGCGACTAAGGGACATCAGACGTTGGGCAGCAGCGACGTTCTGTCAAGCATCGGCCACCCGATACTGCGATCGCCAACCCGCCTGCCAAGCGTGGCGATTATGGCAAACCCCCCCTTATTGGGGGAGGCCTATGTCCAGCAGTGGACGTCTTTTGGCTGAAATGATGATGATGAGGATGTACATGTAATGTCTTAAGTTTTCACGATTATTACACATTGAAATAATAGTTATTTGTTATACAAGAGTGCAAAGTTGCTTTTTAACCGCGTGTTCAATTTTGATGACCGAGCAAGCGAAGGATTCTAAAAATTAGAATCCTGAACGTTAGCGAGGGAATCAAAAGAGCACGAGGTGAAAAATCTTTGCACTCGAGTGCAACACGTAACTTTTCATTCCACCTCAGCGAGGAAATGACTAAATGCAAAAAAAAAACGTTTACAATCACAAGATAGGTGCACTTTTATTTCAGTTTAGGTATTAATTACTACATTATGACAGGTAAGTATTACAGAATAATCTTTACTTTATTCTCTAGCGAATAAAAACGGCTTTTGCACTCAGATATCGAAGAGCAAAAATACTTTATTCTCTAGCGAATAAAAACGGCTTTTGCACTCAGATATCGAAGAGCAAAAATACTCTTTCCGAGATGGGGGGATGAAAAACACTTTTTTAACGTATTTATCGTGTGTATATTACATTATTTAATTCCAGACTTTTCTAATACTTTGCAGCAGTCGTGGTTGCGGGTGACACTAGATGACAGTTGTCTTCAAAAGTATAAAGAAACATATAATATCTACCGCCTATTATTTGGTTTTATTTTTAACGTTCCAAATGTACGGTGCCCAAAGGTCTTGCAGATGAGAGTTGTGCTTGAGATTTGATCAATTTAATGACATTCTTTGGCAAGGATTTGAAGTCTTTCAAAATGAATAGTCTTGTTGTACTTTAGGAATATTTTACTTTCTGTATGTTTTTTGTTTTCGTGTAAAGAATTCATAAATAAATATTTACACTTAATATAGCTAGTGGGGTGACAGTGGGTAAATGACAAGGATGAAAACTAGACCCAATAAAAGGATAATTTGAAACGAAATCCTGTGCCAACTCGTCTGGCCAGCGTGGCACAGTAGGCTAATTGCTCTCCCTGTAATGGGAGGAGACCCAACTCAGCAGTGGGTCATTTATGGGCTGAGTATTAGCAGTAGTATAGCTAGCATTTATAGTTAGACAGCCGATAAAAATATCCCAATGAAAAAGTCTCGCCTGCTTTATCGCTTACACAGAGGGCATTGGTTCGGCACGAAAGAATCTACCCGCTAGGCCCAATATTGATAGCACTTTAATGGCTTGCGAATCGCTTCGGGAGATGCTGAGCTCCAAATACGAAATGGTTAAATATTACCCCAAAGGCCGGAATAATGATCGAAAACGAATTGCAAGTGTTAGATGGTAATGGATAATTTATGGAAGGGCTTCCAAATTGATATTAGCATAATGTTAGCTTAGGTTCTCACGATCTTTGCACATTGCACGAAATGATTTTTGACGGTTCTGATCGTGTTATTTTATTTAAATCCTGTTTCAGACACTTTGCAGAGTCCGTGGTCGCGGGACGACTCAAATCATTAAGAAATCATTTTCCAATTTTTCACATCATCATTTCAGCCAAAAGACGTCCACTGCTGGACATAGGCCTCCCCCAAGGATTTTCACAAAGGCCGGTCCTGGGCCGCCCGCATCCACTGCTTTCCGGCGATCTTAACCAGGTCGTCGGTCCACCGTGTGGGAGGCCTACCAGCACTGCGCCTTCCGGAACGCGGTCGCCACTCGAGGACTTTTCTGCCCCATTGGACGTCGATCCTGCGAGCTATGTGCCCTGCCCACTGCCACTTAAGTTTGGCAATCCGGTGGGCTATGTCGGTGACCCTGGTTTTCCTGCGTATCTCCTCATTTCTGATTCGTTCTCGCAGGGAAACTCCGAGCATAGCCCTCTCCATTGCCCTTTGGGTGACTTTGAGCCTTCTGATGGAGCCCA
Source organism: Clostera curtula (assembly GCA_905475355.2). Classification (NCBI taxonomy): domain Eukaryota; kingdom Metazoa; phylum Arthropoda; class Insecta; order Lepidoptera; family Notodontidae; genus Clostera; species Clostera curtula. The sequence continues at coordinate 11,937,651 of FR997808.1, read as the reverse complement.
TAGTGAGCGACCACGTCTCAGTTCCATATGTCATCACTGGCAACACACATTGGTTGAAGACTTTTGTCTTCAGACACTGCGGTATTGTGGACGAGAACGATTTTTCACATATTTCTATTAAATGATATCTTAGATTTTCGAATCGATCGTTTCGAATGCTTTCCAGCTTTACTTCTCCTCAGATAGACGACCCACTGGTGGGTGGGGTGTCTCAAACATGGAGGGTAATTAACTTACTAACCTACAGTACCCCGCTCATTGTTGTCATTGTCATTTCCTTTACCAGCTTTTAGCTTTTTTAGAGCAGTGTAGTTCTAGAAAAAGGTATAATTTTAAAACATTGCCAAGCTGAGTTATTAATTGCAAACGGTCAAAAAACTGACTGGCCACGTACGGGGTTGATTAATGCGTTGAAACTTTTGCCAGAATAAATTGGATCAATTTAGATGAGAGAAAAATGGTTTGAAATTTGCTCAATCACGTCCCAGTAATTATAACGAGCCTTTTACTACACGTGTTCCGAAAGGAAATCAGATTAAATTATGTAACATACGTGTATTGCATAATAATTTTTGGATACTTTTTTACCAATCACTAAAAAGTAACCAATTTATTTGCGTAAGCAATTTTACGTTTCCAATTTATTTATTTGCAAAACCTGGGACACACAGGTTGTTCGAGCCGGCTATAATGCCGATGGAGATGATCTCCTACCAACAGGAGGAGAGTAGGAGCGGCCAGGTGTATGGATCAGGGCTGCTGCCGCTTGCAGCTATTGAGCGTTGCACTGGATCAGTGGTGATGCTTAAAAGATACAGCAACTGTCCACACGCGTCTTCTTATGGGTTTGGGGACCGTCCATAGATCCCCATTAAAGCCTTTGGGGGTGGGGTCAGACCCACAATAAACTCAGCGGTGGGTATACCGCTGGGTCTCAAACAAGACGTATGAGGGGTTCATACGTCTTGTTCGAGACGTCACAGGTTCGTGAGGACGCATTATACTATGGCGACCCGACGGGTATCAATCGGTCGCTATCGGATTGCATCCCAGGTAACTGGGACGCCCTCAGTCAATGAGGATTGTATCGGTGGTAGGTCCCAAGACCCACCACCAGCCTCTAATGCGAGCCTCTACCCTCGCATTAGAGGCTTAGAGGCAACGGCACGTCCTCTTCCCCTCAGCCTCCGTCCGCGGCGCGGGTCAACCGGTCGTGGTGCCGGATTTAGATGTGGGTGGGGAGTAGCTAGCCGGGCGAACTAGCTACCACCAATCCCGCTGAGTTGTGTTATTTCCCATGCGGTGGGGAAGTTTTATATACTGACCGCTGGGTAGCCGCAAATTACCATATTTCCCTCTGGAGTCCCTTATAACCCCACGCATCACGTATCCGTGAGGATTTGAAACGTAAAATGCCCACCTTCGTTGGGACATGATGGACTGATATGTTGATGATGATGATGATAATTATTAGCACACATAAAGTTTGTCGCTAAGCATGCCCCGCATTATGAGTCAATTTCCGTGACTCTGGTTCGGGCAGTCTAGCCGTCGGTTTTAGTGGGTAGGTCGGGGCGCCATATACCATGTCAACCCGCCCCAGAGTCCCACAAAATCACGCCAGTCCCCAACGGCCGGGTATCCAGGAGATTCCTCGATGAAAATAAACACAATGTTTGAGAATATATAGATAAAAAATTATTAAAGTTTTATTCCACTTTACTTATGCTGAAAAGACATTCTACCCAATTTCAATTGATAAAGGTTTAGCTTTATTAATTAATGAAACCCAAATAACTAGAGTTAGTACCTAAATCATACCTACGTCAGTGGTTAAAGTACTTAATTTGTTTTATGTTGGAATGCCAATTATATTTACTGAGAAAATATTTGTAAAGTGGGTTCATGTTTTAAGTACTATGGCTATATGTACTAGGTAATGCAAATTAAACATTATCTGATTGTAATAAGGCTCACATGACCTAATTTAAATGCTGGTTACAGAGTAATTCAGTGAAATCGTATTGTATTAGGAAACAAAATTATTCATATATGGCATTATGAAGAATTTAATTGAAGAAACACTAGAATTAAGACCGATATGTACATTTTTATAACAGTAATTTACATCGTGTATTCTTTGTTGGAGATCCTAAAGTATAAATAAATAAATTATGGTGCGGAGTTTCTTTTCTTAATTTTAAATAAAATTAACGTAAAAACCAATTCCAAATATAGAATAAAAAAATACGTGTTTTTTTTTGTAATACTCCGCCTGGTGACGGATTAAGAATACCTTGTGTCACCACCCTACTCTAACCTGAAGGTGTAGTCACAGCGTGTAGTAACGCGTGTACTAACCTAGCCGCAAGAGAAGGAAAACTTGATACGAAACTCTGTGCCAACCCGTCAGTGTGGCACAGTAGGCTAATATTTAGTAATTACTGTCCAATGTGACTGGAGGACGCCCGAGTCAAGAGTGGGTCATTTGTGGGCTTCGTAGTATTAGTGTAATATTGTCTTTAGCGTTTTTTTTTTCATTCTTTAGCTATTTAATGAAATTATGAATTTTGGATGAACATGAAAATTTATCCTCCGAGTTAATTTTCATTCCTTTTATGAATTACATTCCGTCATGGAAACAAAAATATAGACTTTATGACGTCAAAAGTATTGGAGTTTGTTTATTTTAGATAATAGGTATTCATTTCAGTGGGTTTCTGGATAAGTTTTTGCTTTTTTTTAATTACTATCTATTATTCTTTGTTTTTGTGTTCCCGATGCAATCACGAGGGCCCATTTTGAAAATAACTGAGCAAATCTTTTTTAATGTTTTTAATATTTTTGACTGTTTAATGTATTGTTACGAGCGTAGGTAATTTAAACGCCGATTACAACGTAAAGACTTTATTTCAACTCAAACACAACACTTCAATTCACCGTCCAGACACTCACTAAAACACACTAATCAACTAATTGAATCACTAGTACTTCACTGGCACTTATCAGCGTTATGGCTATCACTTCGCAGTACGGATCGCAGTTAAAATTAAACTGTGTCAGAGGGCGGGTCTACTGTCCTTAAATTGTAGAGCCTAGCACGAGTATTCTCGATATCATAAGATTCAGGGTCATTTACGTGATTACTACTCGGTAAGACGTAAGCAAGTACTTCGAGAATATCTCGACATGCCACGCGATTCTCGGCTCTAATATTTTAAACAGAAAGAACATACAACTCGTGTGATAACACACGCTGATACGGGAACATATACATAAGTGAATGGGTCTTAGCAAGAGGGTTAGGACGCGAAAAATTGTTGTTGCCACCTCTAGGTATTTTTTGATAAGTCGATAAGGAATGCGTTTTTAGAATTAATTCCTAGCCCCCTTACGCACTAGCGGTTGAAACGCGGAGGCGGCTGTCCGCGCGGCCTGCCGCCTTTCCAGTTTAATATGCAACCGCGATGAAATCGCGTTATGCGGTTGGACTGCTCAAACGAACCGCCTAGGCGGAAAGGCGGCAGGCCGCGCAGTTCAACGGACAGTCACTTTTTAACGAGATAGAATTTTAAAGTTCTCCACCGTGATACCGAGGTGGAGTACCACAAGTAAAAAAGAGACCCTAGAAATGTTTATTAGTATATTAAGTTTTGAGTCTTTACCCGACTACCACCGACATCAGGAAGTGAATAAAATAACGCGGACACACGCGTACGCACAAATTACTAATGTACTTATATAATTTTGTAGTTTGTATTGTTTACTCTCTGTTATTGAATTAATGTGTACTTCGTAATTGGCGTATTGTACTAAATGTAATTATTTGAATTTATAATTTGTCAGCTGTGAAGCATCAATAAATAAATAAATATTTTCCATTCCATAGGGAGAACGGTAAGACAATAAACACTACTACTACTTGGCACATAGATGACCCACTGTTGAGTCGAGCCTCCTCCAGTTACATGGAGGGTTATTAGCCGCCATGTAACTGGCCTCTTTACATCCTCAGGGTGGTGACACTTATTATATTCTAAATCCGTCTCCATACGGATCGTCACTACACATACACTATAGATTTAATATTACATCACAATAAAATGATAGAGCCTAGGCACACACTTAGCACAAGAGCTATAAATCTAAGCGCCTATCAGCTATCTGAGCGGATTTGTCCCAGGAGGCTAATGCTTAAATTGTGATTATTATCGCTCTACTGCCTACGTGAAATCAAATGGTACGATAGTAAAAAACAACCTAACTCACCTGACGTGCTATTGCAACTCTTATTGTAAGGTAGTTAAAGTTGAATTGTCACGTTTGGAAATATGCGAGTAGACTTAAATGCATACAATGTTTTTTACGTTTGGTGAGATTTCTTTCTGTTTGTTTAGCTGGAAATATCTGTCCAGCAGTGGACGTCTTTTGGTTGAAATGACGACGATGCAGTCATTTCAGTGGCAAGATAGCTATTTAGGCGCAAAGGGATGATCATCCAGCCAGACGAGGTGGGATGGTCTGGCTAGGGGTTGCAGCGCCTATCCCCCCCGATAGTTGTAGTCGGGGAATTCTTAACTTGCGAATTGCTCTTGAAATTTCGCTATCGCGGTGTAGGACTTTTTCGGTAAATTGAGCATTTGTAAGCGATATTTCTTGATGCAATTAGTTCAGATTTTTCGGGTAAACTGTGTAAAGTATGTAGCATGCGGTCGCTACAGCTAGAATATTAACACGGCCTAAATTACTTGTCTAATACCTGCTATGTTTGTGTTCCACTTTAGTTTTAACCATTTCAATCCTGCAATTGTTTGGCCAAAAGATAAGTGAATCACATAAAAATGTCACACCTAAAATTATGACAAAACCAGGGGCGCATTTTCCATGTGTATGTGAGAGCCGGTGCCCGACAGGGCATTTCCTTGAATTGCCTGCTCGATCTTAGACCCTGGCGTTGCTTTCCATCACGCAAGCCTAGGGTCAAAGGCATTCATGTCACTGATAAAAAAAATCCGGGAATTTTACAGAATATTAAGGGAAAATATTAAAACCTATGAATGTAATAACCATAAATACTTTGCTATGGTCGTGAATTGGACTCGTAAAAATGAATGGTTAATAGGCAGGTCGTACCTAACATTTTATTTTGCCTGCTGACTCAAATCCTACCGCCATTGCCCTTTTTCTTTGAGATTGTGACTCTAATTTATTTTATAGTACCTTAATGGAAAGTGCAGGTGGATTTTTACAAATATGTATCTCATAAACAAAAATGACTGACTCAGAACAAGTGCCTCCGGTTTACACAAATACTCACGCCCGACCTCAGAATCGAACCGGGGAGGGATTTAGAAGTACGAGTGGTGACGGATTTACAATACATAGTGGTCCACTCCATTCCATCCTGACGGTATCCTATAGCTCTCAAAAGGTAATGAGAAGGCCGAGAACCCAGCCGCGAGAGAAGGAAAACTTGATACGAATCCCTGTCCCAACCAGTCGGGTCAGCGTGGCACAGTAGGCTAATTACCCTCCATATGATTGGATGAGATCTGTCCTAGCACTACGTATGGGCTTACTATCAAGTATAACATATGCTTCCTTTTCGTATTTCTTTCTACATATTTTTCTCGTCTCTATGACTTATTTACATCTGCTAACTATCTTATAAATAGCCATGAGGTACGATCAGACTACCATGTACCTTCAAAAAAATAGGACGAGAGATTAGAGATAGTCTTGTGCAATCGAGTCAATAGTTATCAGGTAAAATATATTATTTCAGACCATATTTCACACACAAATTGAATAAATCTATAAACTACTTCAACGAAAGCATACAACTTCACTATCACTATCACTACATAGTATAAAACAAAGTCGCATTCTTCTGTCCGTCCCTATGTATGCATAAATCTTTAAAACTACGCAACGGATTTTGAAGCGGTTTTTTTTAAATAGATAGAGTGATTCAAGGGGAAGCTTTATATGTATAACCCACCCCCGCTTTGCACGGGCAAAGCCGGGGCGGGCCACTAGTTAGTAATAAACAAAGTAAACCTGTTTATTTAAGCTGCCTAACAATACTTGAGTTACCTGAATTCCTGATATAAATTTCCTCGAAACATTTCTCTCACAAAACCTTAATCCAAATACTGAACTGAAATACGCGCCCAAATAGCGCCTACCGAAACACGTTGGTGTGATAAATATCCAATATTTGATTGCCAAACCACTGAACAGCGGCTAGCTCTTATTTTTGGGTAGGCAGTTTGCGAAGGGCGACCAAAGCGTTCAGAGAAAAGTAATTTTGTTTCAAATTACTTTGGAATCCCTTGTACTTGTAATATTAATTCTTGGTACCTACCTTTTTCAACAGTAACAATTTGTTTGCCCTAAATAAAGGGACCATAAAACTCTATTAGAAGGATGCTACAAAGAACCACAAATAAAAGGGGTTGAGCGGCTATAATCGCTCCGCGCTGACCCCGTGGTGATACAGTTAAGACCCACGGGGCAGTCAGCGCGGGCCGGTACATCAGGGGATGTTTAGTGAGTAGGAGGGCGCGTCTCACATCACTGAGAGCTGAATCTGAGCCCCACATGCCCCACATCAACCTTCCCCGGGCTGATGTGGATAACCTCCGGGTATACCAAATGTACCAAAACAATTCATACGCTTTAATTACTTTTTTCCGTTACGAGCTGACTTCTTCTAGTTCTTATTTTTTAATTACCTGCGTCCCACGTTGCTACCCACGGTTACTGAGGTACCGCGGGAAACGGCGCTGGGCGAAGCTAGTCTAAAAAAGGCCTAAGTTACTCTTTATATCGTCAACTACCTATCAGTGAAAGTCCCGTCAAAATCGGTCCAGCTGATCCAGAGATTAGTCGGGACAAACAGACATAACAGACGCATAGACAGATTTTGGTATATGTACTGTGTATACCTACATACTTACGCATAAAGTAAAAAGTGGTTATTTTATTATTACAGATACTCCAATTTTATTTGTAGTATAGAACTTACTTACTTAACTTATATTTATGAAAGCAGTGAATTCCGATTCCACATACCAAGATTTAAGCAACAAGAAATTGGTACCTAGACCATTTTAATTGATTTCAATCATAAAAGCTATTCTTTAAACCAATATTGACATTATATTAAAGCCTCACGTCGATGACAGCAAAACCTTTTTAAGTGCTGGTGGCAAAAAAATAATTGAAAGAGGCATTATGTATTTTTACTCCTATTAAAATTTCGATAAGGAAAAAATATTGTTTCAATATTTTGATTTAGTGACTAAAGCTTTGACCACGGAGTAACAAAATGTTTATTTATATTCGAAGTTAATTTCATCGTCGTTTCAGCCCATAAATGGTCCACTACTTGGTCGGGCCTCCTCCAAATTCATGGAGGGAATTTAGCCCACTGTGCCACGCTGGCAAGGCACAGGGTTTGTATCAAGATTTCCTTCTCTTGTGGCTAGGTGATTTGCCTCTTGCGTTCCCTTAGTCGCCTCTTACGACACCCTCGGGATGGTATGGGTTGGTGACACCGTGTATTCTAAATCCGTCACCACACTAAGTGAATATAAAATATAATTGTGTAGTAATAGTATAAATATAATAGTGTCACTTGGGCACATCGATGGTAAATGGCAAGTTTGCGGGCGTGATCAACGACTTTACGTGAACTCTGAAGCACGCAGGACCTATCAATGGTAGCAACCATCCAAAATGTAGCAGAATGAGATATTGCTTAACCTGCGGAACTCTTGCGTCGCCCACTGTCCGCTAGGCCACAAAATTATGAACTTAAACAAATGTAAGCAATTGGAGATTCTGTTTGCTTGTAATAACTTATTTTTTTTTTTAAAAAGATACCTTTTCTTGGAATATTACACCCAGTATTATTGATGTTTTTGTTGTGTATTGGGTTATTATTACAGCGTGTATTACCTTATCAAACTTTAGTCAATAATTGAGCAACATATTCTTAAAAATGTAACTACATAAAAAGTTGTTTTCAATTTTATATTCTGTGAACAATTTATTCAGTTGTGGTTGTGTGGTGAATGATTTTCAAATATCGAATATCTTTGAGGTAAAAGCAACTAATTTCTGCTGGCAAATCGAAAACCACTTAGGGCCCCCGCGCATTTAGGCGGCCAGGCCGCGCGGCCAGTTGCGCGGCCTGGCCGCGTAATGCGCGGATTGGTCGCGGCGGCCAATAGGCCGCGTAGGTGACGCGATGTTTTTCGTTGGCCGCGCGACCAAAACTTGGCCGCGCGGCCTGGCCGCGTAATGCGCGGAGGCCCTTAAAGTTTATCTCTAAGCGTTTTTTCCACTCGACTTTTCTGGCTTAAAACATCTTTTATCTTTAGGTCTCTTCTAGTTACATGGAGGTTGATAAGCCTGCTGTGCTATGCTGGCCAATCGCATTGGTACAGGAATATGTAAAAAGTTTTCCTCTCTTGCGGCTAGTTTATCAGCCATGTGCTTTTGTCGGCTGTTACGACATCCTAGGCTGTTACGAATGGAATTGGAACCATTCTAAATCCGCGGATAATATGGCAACATCACCGCGTATTTATGTTATTTTTACTCATATAGTGTAAGCAGGCAGGCAGGCTAAGCAGAAATATTTAATATTTTAGAATTGTACAAACTTACTGATTAAAAATTGTATATTTTAAGTTATCTGGTAAATTTATATGGTAAATCTGGTAAATTTCTTTCTTGTTCTTCCGAATAAATGATGAAATAATTATTCTTCTATATAAGTAATGTTTGTTTATAAGAATTAGGTATATTTAAATGGTAAAAAAAAGGCTTTTATTTACTTGCCTACTTTTCCGTACTGTCTTTGGCGACGAAATTCAAGGGTGAAAATCAAAAGAATTTGATAATATCACGTTTACCACCTCGTGGAAATGAAATCACAGCGATTGTGACAGATTGCATTTGTGCCTCATTAGAGGTATGCCATTTCCGAATGTATCGTTCTCGTTTCTCTTATGGCAACATCACGTAGAATGTATTTTTTTGTTACTTTTTTTAGTGACGTAATATTTAAAAACATGTTCACAGCTTATATAATTGCGGTAAACGTTGTCTGCAATAGAGTCTCATATCGCTTCATCTTGTACTTGAACAGTTGACACTGCTTATCGTGCCAGACTACAGTTATCGGGGATAGAAGACTAGCTTGATGATCATCCCTTTGCGCCTAAAATACCATTGAATAGTACAAATTCGGGTCAACTCTAATCGGTTATCAAATGTAATGTTCTAAAGCTGGGAACAACCGTTATTATGTGGGTCGTTGGGCTTAATAGCTATGTTGAATTCCATGTAATCACTAATAACACTTGACTTTAACTACGGGTAAATGCCGCATGGCTAACTGTAATGAGTAAGGTTTCGTGTAAAAGACTAAACATTTGATTAGTTTTATTTATTTTTTATTTATTTATGTACACACTTAACAAGTAAAATTACATTAAGGATACTTAGGTACAAAGGTAATACTTATTTCTATAATCTTCCAGTAGACCCGCGAAAGGAAATGGTGAGAAAGGTGTATTAGGTTTAGTGCGTAAAGATAATGATAAACCTAATATTAAGACTAACGAATATTACAAATGTATAAAATAAATATAATGCAGATAAAAGTTTTCTCGGCCGTACTCACATTAGTTTATTCATCGGTCCACACACATTGAAATATTATTGAAAATCACATTCACAAATTAATACAACGAGATAAGATAAACTCCACATTAAAACGGGCATTAGAAAATAGCAACAGAAATAATAATTATGAGCATTATGCAGAAAAGCAAATCATGCAAATTCACAAGCTAGCAATAATGGCCGAATGTCAACGGTCAATGCGCGCGCATCCGCGGCGCTGTGAATGCGTTCACACTAGTTAAATTGCTTGCTTGTTCGATGCGAGTGGCTAGTCCACATCACTACATTAAAAAGATACAATAAATACTTAAAATAAAAAACATTAATTTGAGTATTTGTTCTCTTCGTTATTTTTGCCCGCAGCCATATTTATGTAAGTGATCTATGTATACAACCTTCGTCTATTATATTAAGTTATTATTACTGTAATAAAACAAGACAAAAAATACCAATTAACCTAAAACTTAAATACTAAAATATATTATAAATAAATAAATTTATGAATGGCATGGCACATCGCGTACATGGCACATCGCGTCCCTAGTCGAATGTGGTATTTAAACCTATTCTACACGGTTGGGTCCAACCACCAACAGAGGTCACCTTGGTTGTTCCAACCAACGTTGGTTTTCAATCTATACGATGTGTAGTTGAGACAACTCGTCAGCAGTGTTGCCAACTTAGTGGTATTTTCCACTAAAACTCGTGGTTTCGACTCCCCTTTTAGTGGCGAAATATTGCTTTTAGTGGCTGGTGGATTTTTCTAGCGGTTTAGTAGATTCAGTTTCAATTATAGTGATGATAATGATTTATGTTAAACTCACCCAAATCTAGATATCTTCTCCCCATACCAAAATGCTTTCCATAATACAGTTCAAAAGATGCTTTTCGGACAGATTTAGAACTTGAAGATAAATTTTAGACATTTTCAGATTCTATGATAAAGTATAATAATAGTTGCTTTGTACTATGTATAATATGTAACTTTACGACATGATGTGTCAACATTATTAAGGGTTCCAACCTAGGATAGATTCGTTTATTAGATATTATGTTTAGTTATTAACTGTTACCTGTTTTGTTGTCCAATAAAATAAAATTAATAATAATTACTAAAAATGCGATCATTCGACTCCTAAGCCACTTAAATATATAATTTTACTTCATTTTATTTTAAGGAGTATTATAATATTAATTTACAATTATGCTTCCTAATAATGGTATACCTACGGGATTCCGTCCGTTGTTCTTTTCTACGTTCATGATCAGTTGAATTATATTTATAATGTTCTTAGTCTTAGACTTAATGAAACTTGCTCTAATTTTATGTTTATTTACTGTTATAAGTTGTTGTTCGTATAGATACAGGTAAATCTGTATATATGGCAACACTGGCCGCAACTACGCACGGTCGCAGGCCAACAAGCATCCACACGGTCGCTCTTCGACCCAATGTCCTCTATTGGTCCTTGGTAGTGAGGGATGCGCTCACGATCAAGGTGGTTGGAAGTTCACTCGGTTGGTCAACCAAATATTGACATCAACCAACTTCTACACGGTTGCTTTTTGCCCCAACTCAAACAAGGTGACCTCTGTTGGTGGTTGGACCCAACCGTGTAGAATAGGTTTTATGTGCGCAACTCTTGTTTGCTATTTATTGTATGACTTTTCTGTTTTTTTTTTGTCTATGGTAATCTGAAAAAGATCTTCGTCTATTTATGTGACGGATTTAGAGTATATAGTGTCTGTCTTTACATCCTGAGAGTATCTTAATAGGAAATGTCTATCATAGCCGTCACAGAAAGAAAACTTGATACAAAACCCTATGCTCACCCATCTGGCCAGCGTCGCCTATTAGGCCAATTACCCTCCACGTAATTGGAGGAAACCCGACCCAGTAGTGTCATGTATGGGCTGAGTAGTAGTAGTATATCTATGTAAAATCATGTTACCGTTTACGTAACTTCACAATCATCATCATCATCATTTCAGCCGAAAGACGTCCACTGCTGGACATAGGCCTCCCCCAAGGATTTCCACAAAGGCCGGTCCTGGGCCGCCCGCATCCACTGCTTTCCGGCGACCTTAACCAGGTCGTCAGTCCACCGTGTGGGAGGCCTACCAGCACTGCGCCTTCCTTCCTTCCTTCTTTCCAACTTCACAATAATGAATGTAAATGCCACTTATATCATGTGTAATATAAAACGCCCCTCCGAGAGATGAGGCAACGATCTCAAAAAGGTTGCGAGCAGCAGGTGGATACGTCAAACTCAAGAGCGCATATCTCCCTGATAATTGATCTTTGGGGTAATTTGTACCAAACCTACGCTCTGCAATTAAAGTATGTTTAAAAATATTATTTTTAATCTAACCCCTGCAGTAGTTTAACCTGTGTCGCGGGGGCAGTTTACAAGCATGAAAATCACGAACACAAATGACACCCAGACTCGGAGCAAGTGCCTCTGGTTTACACAAAGACACTTGGCCGGCCCCGGAATCTAACCCGGGACCTCGTGATCTAAAGGCGGCACACCCAACACCGAGGCCAACGAGGCAGTCAATATTATTAAGCATACTCATTATTTTCGCCCGACTTGGCATACAAACCAGACTACAGGGTAACATTTTAAATATGTGCAAGTTCGGAAGGATATTGGCCTCATACTGGGAAGAATGTACCAATAAATTACTTATTTGGCAAGACACAGTCGTTTTGTCGAGTTTGGTGGACTCTGATCGCCAAATTGCACTAAATTTCATTTGAATGCCAGCCAAAAGCAAGCTATGAAAAGCGAAATTCTCACGCGGGCTTTTTATTTGAATGAATAGGAGTTTTATTTGTTATTTTCGAGGCTTTTGTGCGTAAAAATCTACGAATAAATAATAAGTCAGGAAATGTAACTGCGCTCTAAAAATGACCCAACAAAAGTCGTGTCCAAGTAGGCGGTGCTTAAAAGTCGTGTCCACCGCGTCTTTAGTCGGATATTGTTCTTGCATGCGAGCACACGTCATATTTCGATTTAAAATTGCGTTGTCAATAATTATGCCAGCGTGTGTTGTGAAGTGGTGCAGGAGCCATACAAGCCTATGATGTCCAGAGATCACTTTTCCCTACTAAGAAGAAGCAAAATTATAATTTTAATTAATGATTTGCAAATATGTTAACAAACCGAGATGGTCAATACAATGCAACATGAAGTCAGTAAATTCATTTTTGATTATATTTTTCTCTTTGGTGTTATATTGAAAAGTATATCAATAACATATTTTTTATTATAAAATAGGTATATTTATTTTGATGACTTTATAACGATAATGTATTTTGCGTAATTTAGTTTCTTTTAGTTTTTAGTTTTAGTAAACTGCATAGCATGGACAGCTGCAGTTAAGTTGGAACCCGAAAACTGCAAGCGAAAATCAACTGTCCAGAATGCTTACCATTACTACCTGCTAATGAAAAATTATAATATACAAATACTTTCACATGCTGATTAGTTTGCAAGATATCGGTAGACTCTCGTATCCATCTGTGGTGTTGTATAAAATATACACACACAGAGATACTACTAAGACAAATAATAAAAATAAATGTTAACGGAAAATCACTTACTCGAGCTAGTAATCTGTCACTAATATCTACAGAGTGCTTTTGCTAAAATAATTGACAATGAAGATATTCTGACTTTATTAAAAAACAGACACCAGACAAATAATGACCATTTCATGTTTTTTATAAAATGTGTAATCGTTAAATTTCTCACAATCCGTCTTCACTACATTGCGAAAAAAATTCTTAATAAATTAATTATATTTCGAGGGACATAGTTTATAAACAAAAAAATATATAAACATTATACAATAATAATTATACTGTTTAATTATTAACTTTATCTATAATACATAACATCGTCCACGCTGCTATGACTCTGCTGTCATAGCGACATTGCAGCAAGCGCATGAACCAATCCCTGCTTTCGTTTTGAATTCAAACCAATCACAAACAATGTCTATTTCTAACCTCGTTTGTGATTGGTTTTTGATTCATACGTCGTTTTGGTTTCAAGTTGGGCCACTTTTTGTGTGAAATTTGTTCCGAGGTAGACTTCCTGACTTAATATTTATTGGTAGGTAAAAATATCCCAATTAGGCCGTATTTAAGGTCAGTTCATATGGCCAATAGATGGCGTTGACAGCTACTTAATGTTTTCCTACATCTTGTGTATAAAAGTCATGTCTCTATGATGGTTTAGGTATTCGCGATTATTACAAATTGAAATTGAACCTATTAATAGATTTATCGCGTGTATTTTACTATAAGTGTGCAGTACGTGATGTCCGTGTTTCATAGTTTACAATCGTTCTTTGATCCCATAAATGCCCCACTACCGAGTCGGGCCTCCTCCAAATTCGTAGAGGTACACTAGCCTACTGTGCCACGATTGCAAAGACAGTTGGTACAGGGTTTGTATAAAATTTTCTTTCGTTGCGGCTAAGTGATCGGCCTCTTGCTTTCTTTTAGTCACCTAGACATCTTGATGGTAGGGGTTGGTGCCATTATATTTAAAAAAAACGAACCCTCGCACTAGGTATAAACTGTATCGCGAGAGCAGTTTACAAACATGAATTTCACGAACACAAATGACACCCAAACTTACAGCCTCTAGTTTAGACAAAGGCACTTGCCCCACCCCGGAATCGAACACGGGACCCGATAATCCAAAGGCGGCACATCTAAACTCTAGCTAGACGAGGCAGTCAAAGATAGCATAGTGTATTCCATTTCCGTCACCAGGTCTACAATACTGCTAATAAATACTACTTATATTATATGTAATGTAGAACTCCCCTCCGAGAGATGAGGACGATCTCCAAAAGGTTGCGAACAGAAGGTTATCTTGTTCTTATCAGCTGGTAAACTATATTACTTTGCTTTGTATAAAATTATTAATATGTTGACATTTTTTAAGTGTCCATTGTGTCCTATGCAAAATAAATGATTTGACTTTGGTGGATACGTCAAGCTCAAGAGCGCATATCTCCCTGATAAGGCGATCTTTGGGGTAGGCCTCGGTCCAGCAATGGAATGGGTAATGATGATGACGACAGCTTATATTATTCTAGCTGATCTTGCAGACGTTGTCCTGCATGATATTCATTTACCGAATGCAGCGTCATCTGTTAGGCTGATTTAGGAATCTAAACCATCCTCCGTGCCACCCAAAAGCATACAAAAAAAACATTCAAATCTAATATAAAGATTCGTCGTTCCATACATTCTGAGAGTGTCTCCTCAAATTCCATAGACGGAATTAAGTCTACTGTGGCAAGCTGGCAAGAAGGAAAACTTGATACAAACCCTGTGTAAATCACAGGGTTTGTACAAAGTTTTCCTTTGCGGTTAGATGATCGGCTATCGCGTCCCGAACCCTCGGGATGGTGACGTCATGTATTCTAATTCCGTCACCACATGGAATCAATATTTATAATCAGCAATATAAAAATACAAAAAAGGAGGGTTTCCTTGCTGCCTTTTTTGTATATTTATTATAATCTACTTCCTGCCCTTTGAAAGTACCTACTCCTATTTCAACCCTTTTTAATTTAAGCACTTTTAATTATGTTTTGTAAACCCCGAAACCGTAAAACTATTTCAATGCAATTAATAAATAAACTAGATGGTTCCTGTTTTGAAAATTAGTTTTGGGAGCGTTCACTCCAAACTTAATGTTCAAGAGGAAATTGAAATTAGTTAAACCAAAATTTAATGGAATTTCTAACGCCATTCTCAAATTTTGCTCTTTGGGCACAGAGAAAGCTTATTTTATTTACCAAAACATATTTTATTTATTCTTAATGTATAAACGCGGTACACAAGGCGGACTTAATGCCATGCGGCATTCTCTACCAGTCAACCTTCGGGTTAAAAGCACAAGTTAATTGGTATTGACAGACCAAAAATGATAATTTTTAGGATTGTACAACTAGAAAACTCTCTTTTGTCTCCCTCTAGCACATAGGTACGTAGAGACGTAGTACGAAATAGACTGGCTAAGAATGTCGCAAGGCCATAAGTATCACTGCTAAAGGTGAAATAAACAAAAAATGCTTATCTTAAGACGGTGGAACTGATATTTATGAAACAAGCATATGAACTGCAGGAAATCTTTCAAATAAAAAACTGCAGCCGTTCTTGTGCGATCTATTCTTTGAGGAGCTACGAAGCAGAGACACTAAAATTATAACACCTCTCTAATACTTAAAATTATTATTATTATTATTACTAATTATATCGCAGGTTATTAAATGTGAAATTATAAGTATCATTACACAAATACACAGTGTAAAAAGAACACTTTAGCCATAACGAAAGGGTCGATAGTACTTTTAATAGAGTATCTATTAGTAGTACTATCGACCCTTTCGTTCGTCGAGTTTCCAAAATTTCAGGAAAAATAACAATGTATCGTGTGGTAGCCCCCATAACATGTTATTGAGCGCAGTCAATCAATCAGTTAAGTTCAGTCAAGCAGTCAGTTTCAAATCTTGCGTCGCGCCAGTCCTTTTATTCTGTTTTAGTAATCCCATGCTACAATTGGCGCCCAACGTGTTGAATTCATTTGAACGGATTGCCAAACTTCGCCCAACGGATTGCCAAACTTAAGTGGCAGTGGGCAGGGCACATAGCTCGCAGGACCGACGCCCGATGGGGCAGTAAAGTCCTCTAGTGGCGACCGCGTTCCGGAAGGCGCAGTGCTGGTAGGCCTCCCACACGGTGGACCGACGACCTGGTTAAGGTCGCCGGAAAGCAGTGGATGCGGGCGGCCCAGGACCGGCCTTTGTGGAGATCCTTGGGGGAGGCCTATGTCCAGCAGTGGACGTCTTTTGGCTAATATGATGATGATGATATGATGTGTTGAATAAATTGTTGTTAATGTAAAATAAAGTTGAGCTCGCGTGTTAAAATCTCCGTGAGTGAAAATGCCGCAAACACGTTCTCATTTACAATATGAATATTTTTTTCAACTTAATTTTTTTTGCATATAATTTGTTCACCAGGTGGTGACAAAAGTGCTTTAACTAATAAATAATTAAATAAGCCCCCAGCCAACGTAATGAAGGATCAGGAAGCTTTTAGAATAATAATCACTGTGGCTAGATGGCCAACTGTCTATGATGTCTGTCTGTAAAAGTTGGTTCACAAACACAACGCAAACTCCGTTTGGTAGGCCGTATGCTCCAATTCAGATAAATATAGGGATTTTGTTGTTGCAGCCTACATAACATTACAATCATTATATTAAGAATATAAGCATAGCGATGAAATGGCTTGTTGCCTTTTTTGTTTTAACTGCCTTGTTGGTCTAAAGGTTGGATGTGTCGCCTTTGGATCACAGGTCTCCAGTCCGATTCTGGGGTCGGACAAGTCTATGTGTAAACCAGAGGCACTTGCTCTGGGAGTCATTTGTGTTCTACATATGTGTAAACTGACCCCGCAATACACTTTATGCCTAGTGCAAGGGATGAGTTTTTTAGAAGAAGAATAGGAAAAATTAAATAGTAAGCCATGCGAAAATCCAGCAATTTTTGCACATCGCTGCCTTTACATTATGACACTAATTAAGATGATAATGTAGATTTAACCCTTTTTTGGTTGGCAATCCTCATGGATACCCGACCTCTAAACTCCAGTCGGGTTATGTCGGACTCCGAGGTGCGTAAACATGGTAATTGGGCCGCAACCTACCCATTTAAACAAACGGTGTCCCTTAATTGTCCGAAACAGACCACGGGTTTCACTCCCCAATGGGGAGCATGCTTCGCGACACTGGTGGGACCTTGGGGCGCTTGTACAAGCGGGCCACACGCTTTGGAGCTCTAGACGCTACCCAACCCATCGAGAGGCACTAACGGGACATTGCACTTGCTTCCGTCAGGCGTCGGATGTAGAGGCACGCGACCCCCCGCGCGATATTTGTTGCAGCGGCAACCCTGGCCCCCACGCCTGGCCGCCGTCCGCTGCTAGCGGTGGCAGCCATGGCCCTCGTCCGTGGCATGTAAATCTAACTTTTTTTTGAGGTTCTAGAATTCAGGGCGCATCTGAATGAGTTACCAATGGTTTATTTCTATTCGACAAAATGGCCGTTATAAGTAGGATGTTTGATTTTCCTTCATTATTTGTATTAATTTATTTCATACTAGCTGCACCCTGCAGTTTCACCCGCGCTTACTTGAAACGTATAGTTATATTTTGGATAAATAACACTAAGTATTTATTTTTCGTGTGGTGACAGATTTAGAATACATTGTCCTTGTGTCACCAAACGGCACCAAATGACAATGCCGAAAGCCTAGCCGCATGAGAAGGAAAACTTGATACTTAACATTGAAATTAAACACTTTTTAACGGATTTATCGCGTGTATATTACATTATTTAATTCCCGACGTTTCGAATGCTTTGCAGAAGTCGTGGTCGCGGGAGAGACTAGATGACAGTTGTCTTCAAAAGTACAAAGAAACTGTTAAAATCTACCGCCTATAATTTTGTTTTATTGATAACGTTCCATGTGCACGCAGAAATCGCTCACAGTGTCCAGAGGTCTTGCAGATGAGTATTACACGCGATAAATCCGTTAAAAAGTGTTTAATTTCAATGTGTAATAATCGCGAAAACCTAAGAAATCATTGATACTTAACCCTGTGCCAACCCGTCTGGCCAGCGTGGCACAGTAGGCTAATTACCCTCCATGTAGTTGAATTCATTCTCATTTCACCACATACTTTAATGTAGTCTTTAGACTACTTTTTTATCATCAGCTACATATCAGTGAAAGTCCTGTCAAAATCCGCCGTTCTAGAGATTACCGGAACAGACAGACAGGCAAAAATGTTATTTTAGTATACGTACTGTGTAAACAGTAGTTGAAGACAAAGTCTTCAACCAATGTGGGTTGCCAGTGATGACTTATGGAACAGAGACGTGGTCGCTCACTATGGGCTCCATCAGAAGGCTCAAAGTCACCGAAAGGGCAATGGAGAGGGCTATGCTCGGAGTTTCCCTGCGAGATCGAATCAGAAATGAGGAGATACGCAGGAAAACCAGGGTCACCGACATAGCCCACAGGATTGCCAAACTTAAGTGGCAGTGGGCAGGGCACATAGCGCGCAGGACCGACGCCCGATGGGGCAGAAAAGTCCTGGAATGGCGACCGCGTTCCGGAAAACGCAGTGCTGGTAGGCCTCCCACACGGTGGACCAATGACCTGATTAAGGTCGCCAGAAAACGATGGATGCAGGCGGCCCAGGACCGGCCTTTGTGGAAATCTTTGGGGGAGGCCTATGTCCAGCAGTGGACGTCTTTTGGCTGAAATGATGATCATGATGATGACTGTGTAAACATACTTTTTGTACTGTTCATTTAGTATAAAGTGGTTATTTTATGATTACAAGCAGACACTCCAATTTTATTTATTTGTATGTATAGAGATAAAGTGCGGGTAATTTTCGTAAAAGGGATACAAAGTCACCAAATCATGTTATATAGGGGCCGAGTGCAATGAAATTGGAAAGATAAGGTATTTTTACATAATTTAATGTAGATGGATACAGAAAAAGGGGAACGCCTTTACATGCATGGGATTTGTAAACGGAGATATGGGAATGGTATAGGTGAATGCAGATGGGGCAGCAGTAACAGGGATGAATGTTGGGAAAAGATAAATTGCGCTGACCCTTAATAAGATAAGGCAAATGATGAAACTCATTGGAAATAGAGCATACTCCATTCTTGAATATCACTATCACTACATAGTATAAAACAAAGTCGCTGTCGTCTGTCCGTCCCTATGTATGCTTAAATCTTTAAAACTACCTACGCAACGGATTTTGAAGCGGTTTTTTAATAGATAGAGTGATTCAAGAGGAACGTTTATGTCTATAATAAATGTATTATATTTTAGAGAAACACCGATTTTTACTTTAACTTTTGCACCTGTGCGAAGCCGGGGCGGGTCGCTAGTAACATAATATAATAAAAGTCCATATAGTGATGAATTTAGAGTACATAGTGTCACCACCCCATTCCATACTGAGGGTGATCTAAGAATCGACGAAAGGAAATGATAAGGCCGTAAACCGGCTAGGTTTACGGCCTTATCATTAGCCTATAGAAGGAAAACTTGATACGAAACCCTGTGCTGAGCCGTCTGGCGAGCGTGGCTCAGTAGCCTAATTACCCTCTATGCGATGGGAGGAGGCCCGTCTCAGCAGTGGGTCATTTATGGGCTGAGCAGTATTAGTATATAATATAAAGAGAGTTGGTCTAGGGGTTGCATGTGCCTCCTTTGTGTCACAGGTGTCGAGCCAGATGAACCTACAGTAAAATGTCGCGGGTTCGATCCCCGCACGGAAGAAATATTTGTACGACCTACAAGTATTTGTTCCGGGTCTGGGTGTTTTCTATCTATAATATGTATGTAATTACAAAAAAAATGTATATAAGTAGTTTATCATCCATCTCGTTACCATAAAACAAGCATTAAGTTGCTTAGCTTGGGACGAGATGGCGTTTTGTGAAATGTCCAAGGATATTTATTTATATTTATTAGATTTACAGAACAAAATATTCCTTCAGTAGCTACGTATTGAACTTACGTTTATATACAGAGTTTAAATCACTGAACCGCTCTGAATTAGTGCAAATCTGAGTTGAGACACTAATCGTATTGTAGATTGTATTGGTTAATAACGGAGATTGCACCCTTTGGGATTAGGGACGGTCCGGAAGCGCCGCCCTACTTCGATGGCACAGATTAAATAGCTGGAACAAGGCCAGTTAACAAGACTGTATTAGTACAGGCAATAATACGTCATTGATGAACTAAATAGCAGTACTCTCCGAGAGTACATTTAAAATACATGGTTCATCAATGCATTCGGTACTTAGCGCATCGTAGGAGGCGAATCGAGTGGCGATATGATAATAACAATTCTTATTTGTTCTTCTATTTTTAAGTAAAAGAAATTGATGAATTAATAATTATTTCTTATACAGGTAACTATAAGCCCAAAGTAATTACTGTGATAAAATGTTGGTGACGGATTTATAATGCACAGTGTATCCCCATTTTATCCTAAGGGTGTCGTTAGAGCCGACTAAACGAAAAGAAAAGGCCGATAACTAGCCACAAAAGAAGGAAAACTGGATACGCATCCCTGTGCCAACCCGTCTGGCCAGCGTGGCACAGTAGACTAATGACCCTCCCTGTGAAGGGAGGAGGCCCGACTCAGCAGTGGGTCATTTATGGGCTGAGTAGTTACTACTACTGTGTATTATAAATCCGTTGCAACTTTTATTACCTACAGTAGTAGGTAATAAAAGTTGCAACGGATTTATAATACACAGTGTCATCACCCCATTATATCGTGAGGGTGTCGTAAGACCCGAAGAAAGGAAATGATAAGGCCGATAACCTAGCTGTAAGAGAAGGCAAACTTGTTATGAAACCCTGTACCATCCCGCTTTGCCAGCTTGGCACAGTAGGCTAATTAATTACCCTTCATCTAACTGGAGGAGGCCCTACTCAGGCTGAGTAGTAATAGTAGTAAATAGTAGTAAACCGATATCGCTTATTACTTCGCGTCTAATGACTAGATACGTGGGCTGTTCTAAAAATATTTGGTCTAGTGGTTAGATGTGCCGCCTTTGGATCAACGGGTCCCGGGTTCGATTCCGGGGTCGGGCAAGTGTCTTTGTCTAAACCAGAGGCACTGGCACGGAGTCTGGGTGTCATTTCTATCTATCTATATCTATACTTATAATAAATCTGTAGAGAGGTCAATTCTGTACATGAAATATTTTTCCAAAATAACTATCTGCGGGTGATTAGTGATCGATAATGACGCCAAAAATGCAATCAGTAAAATTTTTGTCTGTCTGTCTGTCTGTCTGTATGTTCGTTATAGAAACAAAAACCACTCGACGGATTTCAACAAAACTTGGTACAATTGTTCTTCATACTCCTGGGCAGGTTATCACGCTACGATCAATAGGAGCAGAGCAGTGAAGGGAAATGTTGGGAAAACAGAAGAACTTACTCAATTTTTTAAGCTTCCGCGTTTGCAGCCTTAATAGTTAAAGCTACACAGAAATTATGTATGACGGAAATGTTCTCCTTAAAATTATATAAAAAATATTCCACGACAGCAAATGTCTATCTTTTATGGTTGACTCACAATAACACGTGTAACTCCCGATAGCTTAGCAGTTCAGAGCTTTCTGATTATATTTGTCTACTCTTACGTTTATAACACTCTCAATCATCCCTAATTAATAAATGTTAACATTATTACCTATTTAATAAAAACAGAATCATAGAAATCGGTACAGAAACACCAAAGCTTATTCATGATTTAAGGATTATTTTTGTGTAACCGTCGCATCGGGTCGTCGCGGGAGGTTTAAAAGGGCGGGGGATCCAAACGCGAACTTCATACAATATTTGGATTTGGCTGATGATGCGAGTAGACGTTCCGAGTATTCGCCCTTATTGACAGGCAATATTGTTTATCAGCGCGACTTTTAGTCTTTACAAATAATTTAGTTTATTTAATTTTCTTTTGTTGTTATTTCATAAAATAGGTATTAGTTATTTTGGTGGCGTGTTATATTCGTTCAAATTACAAATTATTAATAGTTAACATTTTATTTCTTTTTAGGTGAAGTAGTAATAGGTTAGTAGTAGTTAGTTAGTAGTAGGTAAGTTTTGGTTAATTTATGTTCAGTTTTTTTTAATAATAATAATAAGTAAGTAAAAGCGTAGGTACTTTTATTAATTAAACGTATTATTAATTATGTTATAGGTATTTAGTTTTAAGGTGAATGTTCCAGAGTAGCCCGCGAAATTCAAATTTTCTTACGTTTTTTGCAATTTGCAGGGTAGTACTAGGTTGTATAATGATGAACATTTGATTAGCGGCTGTAAGACGTATGTAGTTACAGAGTTATAATCATCAAACTCATCAATACAACCCTCCAAGCTCATAAAGGTGCAAGAATGACTTTGAGCTTGAAAAAGTTTTTCTTGCACCTTTATGAGCTTGGAGGGTTGTATTGATGATTTTGATGATTATAATTCTATAACTACATACGTCTTACAGCCGCGAATAACATTTTAATCAACATACAACCTAGCACGGATTTGCAAATTGCAAAAAACGTAAGAAAATTTGAATTTCGCGGGCTACCCTGGAGCATCCACCTTAAGTAAAGTAAGATAGTTTACCCGGAAGCTTTGCGCTGAAGTATTTTCGTTGTATAGGTACTTAAGCCTCAGGTGAACGTGATCTAAACAATATTACCAATACATTAACTTAATAATACACAAGGAATTACACACTGACGGAGTTGCGGGCCCGGCTATCTATATCTATATATATAAAACTCTTCCGTTACTGAGTGACTGACAGACAACGCACAGCCGAAACTAATGGCAGTGGAGAGCTGAAATTTGGCCTGTGTGTTTGTTGGGAGGAGTAGGCTACCACTAAGAGAGGATTATTGGGAATTCCCTCCCAACGGGGAGAAAACGGGGATAAATTGTTTTTTTTTTCCGGATGTCATTATTCCACTCGGACGAAGTCGCGGGCAAAAGCTAGTCTATAATATGTATGTATTTACCAAAAAAAACAAAAATTATATATGTAGTTTATCATCCATCTCGTTACCATAACACAAGCATTAAGTTGCTTAGCTTGGGACGAGATGGCGTTGTGTGAAATGTCCAAGGATATTTATTTATTTAGTTAAATGAAAAATTGTTAGAATAGGCATAAAATGTATTGACATATTTTCAAGATATTCCTATCCCCTATGCATTTATGTATTCAGGTGAACTAGCATTCAAAACATTTCAATTGTTTGATGTCGTCGCCACGTCGACATCAAGAACGAGATTATTTAGATAAAAAAAAACAAAAACCGGCGAACGGGGCGATGCAACGGTAGTGTGTGGACAAGAACACACGTGTTTTGTATTGCCGGCACATCAGCCCGTCATAAAACCGTGCCGAGTTCTAGTGGTCACGCCGGGATGACGGCTCTCGGGTGATGGGTCGGCGGTGGACACATGGCCATAGTCATGTATGTATCGCTAAATCGGCGCCGTCATCTCGCTTTCGGTGACGGTCCGGTGACGGTGGCGGTGGACAAACGGCCTTAGTATTAAAAATCGATTGGAGCTAAATCTGGACTGTACGGAGGATGGGGTAATTTTTGTATAAAAGTGACTGTATTACAAGATTTGGCGCATTTAATAGGGATTCTAAAAAGGTACACATGGTTATATCCTCCATGAATTTGGAGGAAGAGAATCCATATTAAATGCGCCAAAACTTGTAATACAGGGTCACTTTTCTGTAGAGTATTTCTTTTTCACAGTGGGGTCCGAAGTAAATGACAAGTGTTGATTTACGAATTATTTCTTTCGTAAAACTTAATATTATCTTCAACACACCCAATAAACTACCATAAATAGCATGTCTAACGAAAGGACTTATCAGTACCAATCTGGTGAAAATTATAAACAAGATACAGGGTATCGATTTTTTCGATTTTTATCAAGTTTTAGTAAAAAAAAGTCAATTTCTCATAAAAACATAAATCAATATTATAATTCTGCAGGGCCATGGGTTGACCTTAAGGACCTCGCGTAGAATTTTTTTTTGCTCCTGATCACCTCATCTAACCGCTGGTTGCGTTTGATTCACGACTTTTTGGCCATCCTGTATACATAACATACAAAAATAATAATAATATATTTGTGATGAGAGAAAATGATCCTCGATTCCTTTCATAAACACATTTTAAGAGACGCTATCGCGAAGAGAGTGTGGAATTTAATAATGGCGTAATTTGATTACAATCCTTAGGTTTATGTTATCACTTAAAATCAATTTATTTTTTACGTTGGAAATCCTCATGGATACCCGACTGCCAAATGCCAGCCGGGTTGTGTGGAACTCCGGGGTGCGTAATTGTAACCCAACCTACACACTAAAACCAACGGTGTCCCTCAACTGGCCGACAGGCTCACGGGTTTCACACAGCTGGTGCCTTCGCACTTTTGTACGCCCCACGCGTTGATAGGGAGCTCTGGGCGCTCCCCAACCCATCGAGAGGCTCGTGCGGGACATTGCACGTACCCTTGTCAGGCGCCGGATGAAATGGCGCCCGATCTACGCGGTTGCGGCAGCAGCCCTGGCCCGCCTGCACGGCACGGTCGCAAAACAAGGTGGCAGCACGGTCGACGGGGATCACCTAAAATCTAGCCAATTTTCTTCTGGGAATGTTTACTTTGTGATTAACTATCAAAGGAATAATTAACAATGTATCTCAACCAAAAAAAATAATGCTCTGCTTCTGTTATAACTATTGATACATCATTAGACACCACGCAACATTGCGTACTTAAGGTGAATGTTCCAGGGTAGCCCGCGAAATTCAAATTTCTACTCCACTCATCAATACAATCCTCCAAGCTCATAAAGGTGCAAGAATGACTTTGAGCTTGAAAAAGTTTTTCTTGCACCTTTATGAGCTTGGAGGGTTGTATTGATGATTTTGATGATTATAATTCTATAACTACATACGTGTTACAGCCGCGAATAATATTTTAATCAATATACAACCTAGCACTGACCTGCAAATTGCAAAAAACCCTGGAACATTCACCTTAATATGAACAAAACATTCTATTACATGTTCTTATCGGCTCATTCTGAACTTTTAATGAAGTTCGAACACGATGCGTGTCTAATCAAAATAGCAAAGTTAAATTGTATTATTTAACAACTGTATCAAAACACGAAGGCGCCGAAACTTGGAATGAAATTAATTATTGTCCTAGATTTTGTGTTGCGTATAAGTTATTTAATAGGACGAAATACTGTCCGCCACCATTGATACTTAGTATAAGTAAATTTTTCGTGTGGTGACAGATTTAGTATACATAGTTTCGTAAGATCCGACAACAGCATATTATGATAAGGCCGATAACCTAGCCGTAAGAGAAGGACAACTTGATACATGTATAACCCTTTGTTATTCTAAAGATTATTTGCGATCGACTGCTGCGCAGCATGTCGCGGGTTCGATTCCCGCACGGAAGAAATATTTGTACGACCTAAAAGTATTTGTTCCGGGTCTGGGTGTTTTCTATCTATAATATGTATGTAGTTTATCATCCATCTCGTTACCATAATACAAGCATTAAGTTGCTTAGCTTGGGACGAGATGGCGTTGTGTGAAATTTCCAAGGATATTTATTTATTATTTTACGTCGGAGATCCTCTTGGACAGCCGGCCGTTGGGGACTGGCCGGGGTATGCGGGACTCGCGCGTAGCGATGGTAAATTGCGCTCCGACTTACCCACTAAAACCGACGGCGATCCTCGACTTCCCAAACCAAGGCCACGGGATTCACTCCCATTGCGGGAGCATGCTCCGTGATACTGGGGGCCTTGGCCCGCCTCTTAATGGTGCCCCATTCTGCGAGGCAACCCTGTGCAAACCCGTCTGGACAGGGTGCCACACTAGGCTAATTACCCTTTGTGTAACTGGAGAAGGCCTGACTCAGTAGTGGGTAACCCACTACTGAGTCAGGCCGTATGGGCCTAGTAGAATTGTGATAAATTCGAAGCATTCAGTTGACAACATTTTTTCAGATATTCTTCTTAGATTGTAGCGTTATAGTCTTGATAATAACGTATCAGACACGAGCCCTATCGTTTTTTAGCCTACATAAAAAAGCAGGATGTCTTCAATTTGATTGTATGTATGTTACGGTATAACTGGATTTGTAATTGCTTAATTTTATTCTAAAATTTGATTGAAACTGTGATCGGTCCGTATGGTGACGGATTAAGAATACATAGTGTAGCCACCCTCCATCCAAGTTGTTGTAAGAGCCGACAAAAGGAAATGAGAAGGCCGATAACTAGCCAGAAAACAATGAAAACTTGACACGAATCCCTGTGTCAACCCGTCTAGGAGCATGGCACAGTAGGCTAATTACCGTCCCTGTTATGGGAGGAGGCCCGACTCAGCAGTGGGTCATTTATAAATAAATAAATAAATATTCTTGGACATTTCACACAACGCCATCTCGTCCCAAGTTAAGCAACTTAATGCTTGTGTTATGGTAACGAGATGGATGATAAACTACTTATATACATTTTTTTTTTTGTAAATACATACATATTGTAGATAGAAATGACACCCAGACTCCGAGCCAGTGCCTCTGGTTTAGACAAAGACACTGGCCCGACCCCGGAATCGAACCCGGGTCCCGTTGATCCAAAGGCGGCACATCTGACCACTAGTTATGGTCTGAACAGTAGTAGTATAGTAGTAGTAAGTAGGTTCAGTTATTTGCTACAATATTGAAATAATACCTTTTGTGGTAAAGCAAGTTTGGACTTACTGCTGGTACCTGTACTGTGTTAGTACAAACTGCACAAACATTAATGTTATATAAGGTAAGGTAAACATTTCTTCAAGCCTCCTTCTAAAGAAATAAACAATCCAAGCATAAATAAGATTGGAATTCGATATTGGCAAAGAAGAAACTCAAAGTATTAACCGAAGTATTCAAGCGTTTAAGCGAAATAAATTTACGGTTTTAGTCTGCCCTTACAGAGCTTCGTAACCTTTTGGATATCGGGTAAAAACGAGGGCACAATTCGAAAATCGGAGATTGGTTTGTGTCCTATAACTGTTCTGAAATTTATGAGGGTGAAGTAGGATTTACGCGTATTATAATCTGTGCCAATGTGACCGAGTGGTGACGCATTTAGAAGACACTACCTTACCAGCCTATACCATCCTGAGGGTGTTGTAAGAGGCGAAGGAACGCAAGAAGTCGATAACCTAGCCGCAAGAAGGATAACTTGACAAGTTTTCCTTCTCTTGTGGCTACGTGATCTGCCTCTTGCGTTCCCTTAGTCGCTTCTTACGACACCCTCGGGATGATATGGGTTGGTGACACTGCGTATTATAAATCCGTCACCACACGGAAAAAGATATAGACGTATTTGCATACAATGCCATCTCAAAGTAATATATCCTTTGTAATGTATTCCATGGGTTTCATCAGAAGGCTCAAAGTCACCCAAAGGGCAATGGAGAGGGCTATGCTCAGAGTTTCCCTGCGAGATCGATTGAGGAGATACGCAGGCGACATAGCCCACTGGATTGCCAAACTTAAGTGGCAGGGCACATAGCTCGCGGGACCGACGCCTGATGTGGCAGAAAAGTCCTCGAGTGGCGACCGCGTTCCGTATGGCGCAGTATTGGTAGGCCTCCCACACCGTGGACCGACGATCTGGTTAAGGTCGCCGGAAAGCAATTGATGTGGGCGGCCCAGGACCGGCCTTTGTGGAGATCCTTGGGGGAGGCCTATGTCCAGCAGTGGACGTCTTTTGGCTGAAATGATGATGATGATGAATATATTCTACATACAGCCTTAGATTCTTCACTCATCGACTCCAACACTTGAACATAATTACGAAATAGTTGTCTCTTAAAACCGATTAGGTTTGGGTCCGAATTTAGAAGTTATTTTGAGAATGAGGTCGCTGTTTAAGGTTAGCTTTGTTTGATTTTATAAACAACTTGCTGCCTGCGTCACCACTCTGATATTGATTTTAACCCTTGTTGGTCTAGGGGTTAGATGTGCGGACTTTAGATCAACGCTCCCCGGATCCCCGGTTTGATTCCGGGGCTGTCCGAGCGATACAGTTTACGCAGATTGCAGGGTTTTAGCTTATAAAAATAAGATATATATAGTAATAATTTAAAATCTAGCCGCAACTAAAGGAAATCTAGCCAGAAACCCTGTTCCAACCCGTCTTGCAGTGTGGCATTGTCAGCTAGTTTCCCTATATGAATTTGGAAAAGTCCCGTCTCTATAATGGGTCATTTGTGGGTTGAAATAAATAATTCATACCACAGCGCCATCTCTTGATAAGTTTTGGAAATGAGTTTCAGAAATACTACTACTTCTACGTTTCCTTCTCCTGAGGCTAGGCTTTCGCCCTTGTCATTTCCTTTTCACGGCTCTTACGACACCCTCAGGATGAAATGGGGTGCAGATACTGTGTAGTCTAAATCCGTCACACGGAATACAAAAGCTTCAATAAAAATTATAAACACAATAGGTACTAAACTTCTGGATCTTAAGCATTATTTTGTTAACCAATAGGTTAATTTATTAGTCATTAGTGGCCCGCTCCGGCTTCGCCCGTGCAAAGCGGGGGTGGGTTATACATATAAATCTTCCTCTTGAATCACTCTATCTATTACAAAAAACCGTATCAAAATCCGTTGCGTAGTTTTAAAGATTTAAGCATACATAGGGACGGTCAGACGACAGCGACTTTGTTTTATACTATGTAAAGATAAAGAAAGATAAAGAAGAGCTGGGATTAATGGCATTGATTTTAATTAACTGCATACTGGCTTATTTGAGTAGATACTTGATGAACTGAACATAACAAAGTGACAGAACAAAGCTCTACTACTACTGTTCAGCCCACAAACGACCCACTGCTGAGTCGGGAATTCCTTCCAGGGAGGGTTGGCCTACTGTGCCACGCTGGCCAGACGGGTTGGCAAAAGGGTTTCGTTTCAAGTTTTCCTTCTCTTACGGCTAGGTTCTTAGGGGCTGGCTGGGTTATGTGGGAGTCCAAGTCGCGTAGAGCTGGTAAATTGCGCCCGACCAGCCCACTAAACCAGACGGTGTTCCTCGACTGTCAGAACCAGGGCCACGGGATTCGCTCTCCGATGGGAAGCATGCTCCGCGACCCTGGGTCTTTGGTCTCGTTTAGTGAAGCATCAAGCTGCGATGCAGGCAATATGCCAACCCCAATGAATTTGGAAAAGGCTTCGGAAGAACATATTAAACAATCGCATTATTGAATAGAATCCCAGTAAATCTTTTCATCATTTCAGCCAAAAGACGTCCACTGCTGGCCATAGGCCTCCCCCAAGAATTTCCACGAAGGCCGGTCCTGAGCTGCCCGCATCCGTCACTTTCCGGCTACCTTAACCTTTTATTTAAAAGAGCAACCATGGAGTTTCTTGCCGGCTCTTCTCTGTGGAATGGCATTCCGAACCGGTGGTAAAAACTTAATGACTAATTATTTTAATTTTTCTTTTTAAATTGTCCTGTTCTAACCTTTGACTATTTGAAGGCATTCGCAAAAAAATATTTGAATAAAAAACATTTTGATTTTGAGGTAGTCTGGCCTACGAACTGTCCACTCGAAGACTTTTCTCCCTATACATGTTGGCATAGTAAATCTTTTAATGTTCCCGATATTACATTTGCGAGGGGAAAATGTCAGTAGGTACATGAAATACATTTGACGACAATCGGATAACGTTGATGTTTGTATCGACTGTAATGGTAGCCATTATGATTCGCTTTGCATAACACGAGTGTTTCCCAAAACAGCGAACGGATTCATTGCTTATAAACAGAGAGAACGGGAGCAAAATGTCGGATTTATGCTCTGTTTACACTTACTTAACATGCTAGTTATATTTCTACTCAGCCCATACATACTCTTAAGTCGGACCTCAAAATAAGCAAAAAATAAAAAACCCTCTGAGTTTCTTGCCAGTTCTTCTCAGCAGCGGTCGCGATCTGAACTGATGGTAGGCTGTCAGAAAGAAAGAAAGAAAGAAAACATTTATTCAACAGAGCATAAGTATACACACACACATGTATTTAAATAAAAACTACAACTAACTAATACTACAAACTACAAGTGTGGTACACAATACATAGTTTTGTATGTTTATTACTATTTTCACAATTTGTAAGTGTCAATTGTGTCATATACAAATCAAACGATTTCACTTTGACATTATAGTTTAGCTATAAATCAACTGAAGACAAAGATATATAATTGAATTTCTTCAAAGAGCAAAACACCTTTACATATCTTGGGTGACGGATTTAGAATACATAGTGTCACCAACCCATTCCACCCAGAGACTTTCGTAAGAGCCGACGAAAGAAATGAAAAGGCTGAAAAGCTAGCTGCAAGAGAAGGAAAACTCTGTCTGGCCAACGTGGTAAGGTACGCTAATTACCCTCCCTGTGATGGGAAGAGGCGTGAGTCAGCAGTAGTAGTAATAATTAAAAATAAGTAAAGATAACTTTATTATAAATAAATAAATAAATATCCTTGGACATTTCACACAACGCCATCTCGTCCCAAGCTAAGCAACTTAATGCTTGTGTTATGGTAAATAGATGGATGACAAACTACTTATATACATTTTTTTTTGTAAATACATACATATTATAAATAGGAAACACCCAGACCCGGAACAAATACTTGTAGGTCTTACAAATATTTCTTATTATAAGGCGGTACAAAATTTGCTGGGTCAGCGAGTCTTCTTTTAAATAAACATGAAGTGCTGTTCGTTATCTCGCTAAAACTCGAGAACGGCTGGATGGATTTGGCTAATTTTGTCGTTGATTTTTTAATACGCAGTACGAAGTTTGCCGTGTCAGCTAGTATTTATTAAATGTCTTTCGTGTTTTACAAAGATTATGAATTTTTTGAGGTATCGTTAACAGAACCAGAACGACGAACCAGACGAACGATATTTGCCCTTGGCTCTTAAATGTATTTTAATAGCCCTAAACACTTCGCAGTGTTAAAACGGGGCATAATGCTTTTGTATCCGAGTTGGTAATGCTGTTCTAATTTTGCTAAGTCACTGTGGGTGTAAGTTATACATACGAGGTTGTTTATGGATGAAACGCTAAAATATTATGTAAATCATGTTACTTACACAGATATTTATAGATCGGCTTGAAAATGGAATAAGAATAGTTAATGAAAGGAAAATTTGGCGAGTACCAATCAAACAAAGCGTATTACGTTATATCAAATGTAATGGATGCGATGTGATGCGTTTTATTCTTAGACTAGCGGCACGTCCCGGGAGGACTTTTTTTTAACTTACAGTTAAAATAGCCTATATTAACCAGTGATAGTGGAGCATTCAAATGGTAAAAGAATTTTAAAAATCGGTCCGGTACTTTTTGATCCAATACGTTACAAACATACTTACATAAAATTCTTTCCTCCATATAATATTATAGGTTTAGGTTTCGTCAAAACATATTCGTTTTTTTAAGACAAAGTGATCTGCCTGTTGCGTTCATATAGTCTCCTCATATAACACCCTTGGATGGAATGGGTTGGTGGCATTACGTATTTTTAATTCAATACCACACGAAAATAGCCGGTCATGGCAGAAAACAATTTATAATTCAAAAATACGAGTACGTCACTGATATGCGTGGTTAACTTTAGACGAAGAAAAAGCTTATCTGTCAGTATTACCCTAAGTTTAAATTATCCATTAGATTTTACTGGAAGATTAAAAGTGTATCCAATGTCCTAAGTTCCTTAGGGAGCGGGCCATTCCTACCCTCGTATTCTATTGGATTCCCAGTACACTGTTAGTAAATAGTTAATGGCGATTAGTACCCTCTTCGTGACTGTTTGTGTAGATTTGCAATAAATAATTTTATTTCAATTGGATTCTTGATACTATGGCAAAACACAGTTAGGTTTGGACTTTCATATAAAAGTTATCGTTTCAGCCCATAAATGATCCTCTACTGAGTCAAACCTACCCCAAATTCATGGAGGGAAATTACGTGCCACGCGCCAGAGATGGGATGGCACAGGGTTTGTATCAAATTGTCTTTCTCTTGCCTACCCTATCACCCAGATCACCTACCCGATCTGCGTCCTGTGTTCCTTTAGTCACCTCTTACAACACCCTCAGGATGGTTTGTGACATTTTGTATTCTTAATTTGTCAGCACACGGTACGTAATACAAGTAAGTTAATATAAAATTTTACAGAAGGGAATTGTCATATTAAATTACACAATCCAGACAGTATTCAACCGACATTAAAAGGAAGTTCTTCATTTGATGGATGATTTTTTTTTATTCCACCACTACCAAAAATCTTCATTTCGTGTCTTTCAGTTCAGTTCGGCAGAAAACTTAAAATAAGTGATCATAAAGCTTAATAAGCAGAAAAAAAATGTTTTACTTGTATATCCACGATATTGTGTATTCGAGTCCTTTACAAAGCATACGTACGCTCATTTGCAATACAATCTTAAAATATATTTTTTGTTATACAGTTATCATAATATTATTTTTTAGTGCACAGCAGCTAGCCTTAAATTTGGGAGGACTCTTTTGGCTTTATCTGCTACTCAATGGAAATTTAATTAGTTAATCGTCAAAACTGTTTGTTAGGAGTATGTAAACAAATTTGATGATTGAAATTAATTAAATTAAACCAACCGATCCATAGACTATTTATGGAAATATGATTAAAATAATATTCGTTTTCTTTTTTATTTGGTGTGAAGATTAAGCAAACTCACTTTAAAAAAATTTAAGTAAATTTTTTTGTTACTGAAAAATGTCGTATTTTATGTTTTATTTTTTCCATCTTATATTTTCTTTCACTTCTGCAACCGAGATCCCAGCTCCACATCGCTTACAATGGTATTGATTTCTTTTTAAGGCTTTATGGTTTACTAAATACGCATTAAAGTAAGTGTTCTTTTATCGCTGTCTTAATCGCGACTGGAACGTACAAAAATAAAACTAAACAGTCAACCGTAATGAATCCTTAGTGGTATACGATTTGGGAAGGTTAAAAAACCTCTTAAAGACCTTTTTGGATTTTTCCTTTCATCAGTTTGCTGCCCACGCTACAAGATTCAATGACTTCCTTCGTGGTCACAGTACTATTGAGGATTTTGGTAAGTAGGTCAAACTTCTATCTTGGTCGTCTAAGCCCATAAACGATCTAATACTCAGTCGGGCCTCTTCCATTTACATGGAGGAAAAGTAGCCTACTCTGACACGCTGGCCATACGACTTTGCACTGGGTTTCATATCAAGATTTCCTTCACTTGCGGCTAGATTTTTTGCGGTGTTATTTCTTTTAGTCGGCTCTTAAGACAGTCTCAGGATGGAATGGGTTGTATGTATTCTAAATCCGTGACCAAATACATTTCTGAGCTGAATACTTTACTAATACTGAACTTGGCACCCATTTAGATGTTACTTCTTTTGCCGTTGTCAAGTCATTAGGTAAAATATATATCACATTTGGTAGAAGATTATTAAGTTACCGCAGCCATTAACTTCCGCATTTACATTACAAGTGCGGCGGAATAATGAAGAGCATGAAAAACAATTTGGTACTAAGGTTTAAAGGAAAATGTCGCCAAGGAAGTAATTTTAATTTTGTAATTTCCGGAAACGGATTCATATTAATTTCGTGCCAAATTCGTCTTTGGTTTCTATCTTAGGCGTTGAGGTCATTGTTTGATCGTAATAAATTCAGCCGACGAGTCTGATTTTTCATGAATCGTGTTTTAAATTTCTTTAACATCAATCGATAAACTCGTTCACTTGATGAAATATTGTTTCACGATCGCCGTTTCTGTCTGAGATATTAACGTTCACTGCTGCGTAAAAGTCTCATCCACAAATAAGGTCTTGATTGACTCCCAGCGACTTTTCTTGGGGTAGCCAAAGTCACCCAAATGGCATTGGAGTTTCTCTACAAGACCAGATAAAGTCCACAGGATTGCCAACCTTACAGTGGGCTGGGCACAGCTCGCAGGACTGTCAGAGAATCCTGGAGTGGTGACCGTGTATCTACCGGTAAGCGCGATGCTGAATAGCCTGCTATACAGTAGACTGACGACAGGCGGCTCAGAACCGTCCTTCTTTGAAATTCTTTGGCCTAACCCATATGCAGCAGTGGCCTCCTGTAGGCTGAAATGATGATGCGTTACCATGTAGTTCGTTCCACGCATAGTTTTCCTATCATGTGCACTATACGCCCCTCTAACGTTTACATTTGGTGATTGACATTGGTTCTTCTAAGGATATCATCAATTCGTCTTTTATTGTACAGTAGCTGAGTCCCGCGGTTAAAAAAGGATCAGCTACCTATCAGTGAAAGTTCCGTCAAAATCGTTCCAGTCGTTTCAGAGATTAGCGGGAACAAACAGACAGACGAAAATTAAACAAAAAATATATTTTGGTCTATGTACTGTGTATTCATACTTACCGATTTAGTAAAATGATATTATTTTATTATTAAAAACAGACACTCCAATTTTATTAATTTGTAATATAGTTAATATCTTTTTTCTGTACTGTTTTCTGTACTGACATTGTCTTGGGGAATAGGAACGTTACTTAAAAAAAGTGGTCCATGCTAGACTTATTGGCAATTGCTCCAAGGACTAGCCTACTGCAAAGCTAAACAGCTTAATATTTTGATGAATGTATAGTGCTAACTGTATTCCAATAGTTGTAAACCACTGTATTTAATACTAATCTTTCAATTTAATGGAACCTCATCACATAGTGTGCACCGTTACAAAAAATCACCTTACGTCTTACTTTATATTATTAATATTATAAACGTGAAAGTTTGTAAGTATGGATGGATGGATGGATGGATGGATGGATGGATGGATGGATGGATGGATGGATGTTTGTTACTCTTTCACGTAAAAAATACTGAATGGATTTTAATGAAACTTTACAATCTTACTAATATTATAAACGTGAAAGTTTGTAAGTATGGATGGATGGATGGATGGATGGATAGATGGATGGATGGATGGATGGATGTTTGTTACTCTTTCACGTAAAAACTACTGAATGGATTTTAATGAAACTTTACAATAATATAGCTTATACATCAGAATAACACATAGGCTACAAGTTATAAAGATATTATGTGAATTACAACAATATAAACAAGTCGAATTCACAATTTCTAATTGTCAAATTTTCGGCCATATTAAACTATAGACAACATAACGTTTCGCTGTCAGTTGCGTTTTGTTAAAGTAGGTTTTATACGGACGGGATAAAAATCTCAGGTATCCTATGTCCAACTTTATTTTTGTTTTAAATATTTATAATGCGGAACAAAGTTCGCCGGGTCAGCTAGTAATATTATAAACGTGAAAGTTTGTAAGTATGGATGGATGTTTGTTACTCTTTCACGTAAAAACTACTGAATGGATTTTAATGAAACTTTACAATAATATAGCTTATACATCAGAATAACACATAGGCTACAAGTTATAAAGATATTATGTGAATTACAACAATATAAACAAGTCGAATTCAAAATTTCTAATTGTCAAATTTTCGGCCATATTAAACTATAGACAACATAATGTTTTGGCGTCAGTTGCGTTTTGTTAAAGTAGGTTTTATACGGACGGGATAAAAATCTCAGGTATCCTATGTCCAACTTTCTTTTTGTTTTAAATATTTATAACTAGCTGACCCGGCGAACTTTGTTCCGCATTATAAATATTTAAAACAAAAAGAAAGTTGGACATAGGATACCTGAGATTTTTATCCCGTCCGTATAAAACCTACTTTAACAAAACGCAACTGACAGCGAAACGTTATGTTGTCTATAGTGAAGCGGCTGAAAAAGCTAAAGCATACAAATACAGGGGTCTAGGCTCCGAATATGAATTTGTCCCATTCGGTGTCGAGACCCTTGGTCCGTGAGGTCCTAGCGCTATAAGCCTTTTTAAAGAAATAGCAAAAAGGTTAGTCGACATCACAGGAGACCGAAGAGCTCGTAGCTACCTCGGACAAAGAATCAGTCTAGCGATTCAAAGGGGGAACGCTGCCAGTATCTTCGGAACCTTGCCTAAAGGGACTCCTTTAAATAATATATTTTAGTATTTAAGTTTTAGGTTAATTGGTATTTTTAGTCTTGTTTTATTACTTAAGTTAGTGTTTATGGAATAAATGTATTTACACATTGATATGATACCTTTTTATTGCAAACGGTATTTTAAAACTATTATTAAGTGGAACGATGTCCCACTTCTATAAGCTCTATCATTAGATCGTATCTATCCGGCCCAAAAGTTTGTCAGTCTGTCATTGCCAGACAAGTTGGTGTCAACGCTGAGACCAACTGCCAAAACTGAGTTTTGCAGAAACTAGAGCACATTCGAACAAAAATTCTCAACATTTTTCCAAGCCAATTATTTCTTGCGATGTGTTCCAAATTTCGAGTGTACGCGTCCGATTTATTCGCGCTGACACTTGTCGGATGTCTTTCTCGGATTTAATATGTTTTTACCATCATCAAACCAACTCATTAAATACCTACTGTAGTGACGGTCCTACTACAATGATATGGAGGGATATAAAATATAACCAGCAACTTAGCCACAAAATATAGTAAACTATAGTTAT
The DNA here is from genome assembly GCA_905475355.2 of Clostera curtula. Classification (NCBI taxonomy): domain Eukaryota; kingdom Metazoa; phylum Arthropoda; class Insecta; order Lepidoptera; family Notodontidae; genus Clostera; species Clostera curtula. The sequence goes on along the minus strand of FR997808.1, from coordinate 11,900,568 downwards.
ACGTAACTTTAGTTTTATTTTTGAAAACTCATTTATCGGGCAGTCGAAGAACGCCGTTGGCGCGCCAGTCCCGCATAACGTGGCTATCTGCCGCTAACGGCCGGGTATCCATATGGCTTTCAAACATAACAATTCATAACATTCTTTAAAACATTCTTTAATTCATAACATTCTTTAAAAGACGAGTGAAAGAATTTTATCTCTCCTTGACCTAGACATTGATGATCAATTGTATTATGCATTTTAGTTTATATGTTAGTACCTATTATATATAATTACTTTACATATAATATATATTTTTGTTTTAATTATCATATTATATATATCATATATATATTTAGTATATGTATGTATATATGTATGTATACACTACACCCCTATATGTTCCATTTCAATGTTTCCACTCCCGGGCCTGCTGGAAGAGATTTCATTAGAAATAAGCTGTGCCTTTGTCCTATATTTCCAAGTTTTCTATCTATGTTTTGTATGTGTACATAAATTGTTAAATAAATAAATAAACAAAACATTGACATCGTTTCACCCCATAAATTACCCAGTACTAAGTCGGGCATGCTCCAAATTCACGGCGGGAAATTAGCCCACCTGGCCACGCTGGCAAGACGCGTTAGGTGATCTGGCTCTTACATTCCGTTCACGTAGTCGCTTTCCCTTAGTTCATCATCATCATCATTTCAGCCAAAAGACGTCCACTGCTGGACATAGGCCTCCCCCAAGGATCTCCACAGAGGCCGGTCCTGGGCCGCCCGCATCCACTGCTTTCCGGCGACCTTAACCAGGTCGTCGGTCCACCGTGTGGGAGGCCTACCAGCACTGCGCCTTCCGTTAGTTGGGGAGTTCTAAGTATATTCTAAGTCCTATTTCTAAATCGAATTAAATGGCAATCGGCGATGCCATTTATTACAACTTACATCGATAGACAGATAACTTTGTATTGTGCATTCGGACATAAAGACAATTTTCGACGTTATCTCTAAAACTGTATGTGACGGTGACGGTGACGGATTAAGAGTACATGCTGTCACCACCCCATTCCATCTTGAAGGCGTCATAAGAGTCGACAGGAGGAAATGACAAGGCCGAAAACCTAGCCGCAAGAGATGGAAAACTTGTTACAAGACCTTGTGCCAACTTATCTGGCCAGCGTGGCACAGTAAGCTTATTACCCTTCTTTTAACTGGAGGAGGCCCAACTCAGCAGTTTGTCATTATATGGACTGAGTAGGACAAGGTAACCAACACATTACAAGAAAGGAAAGAAACCAGTATTTTTCCTTTTCTTACACTAGTGTGTAATTAGTACTTACCGTAATGATGAAATACACATACCTGTCTGAATTTATATTTAGCACAACCATTGAGTAAATATTAAGTAGATATGTGGGCATCGTATACTGTCCCCAGGGCGTATACGAGGAGGGGAGGATGGGAGGTAAATAAAATAGTGGAGAAATCCTCATGGATACCCGACCGCTAATCGCTAGCCGGGTTATGTGGGAATCTCGAAAAGATTGTGATTGCCCCCCCAACCTACCCACTAAGCCTTTGGTCTAAACTCACTATGGTTATTGTTCCACCGTGTGGGAGGCCTACCAGCACTGCGCTTCGGAAAGCGCAGTGCTGGTAGGTCTTCGAGGACTTTTCTGCCCCACCGGGCGTCGGTCCTACGAGCTATAGTTTGGCAATCCACAAGATTATGTCGGTAACTCTGGTTTGCCTGCGTACCTCCTCATGTCTGAATCGATCTGAAAGGGAATCTCCATTGCCCTTTGGGTGTTTGTCTTCAAACACTTCGGTTTTGTGGAGGAGAAGATCTATCGCAGGTTCTCGAACGCTGTCCAGTCGAGTGTGATGCGTACCAAAGTTAATAATATGCTGATTATTTTATTTTACTAACCGAAAAAAGTGTTTCAATATATGTGTCCGCTCATGAAAAATGCTTGTACTCTCAAAGGATACCCTCATATAACTGTGTTATTAGAACGTATGACTCTGTAGAGAGTTTCTTGTGTAAAATATAGATGGCGAAACCAGCATGCACTATCCCTATATGTAATACTCAACTTGATAAAACTAATATTTAATATTTCGAGATAGAGTTGTGTCATTAGAAGACTAAGTTAAGTCACGGACCTTACAGAAAGGCCACCTCGATCGAAAGCATTTGCCCAGCGACACCAAAGAAAGGGCCTTAGAGAATACCGCAGTGACATTATCATCATCCTTGAGTGATGTTGTGTTCCAGCGTGTAAGTAAAAAAGCTAGTTACCTTCTCTAAATTCATGTATTCACTATCACGCATGTATATGGACATGGCCCTTAGTATTATAAAAACTAGCCAAACTGCTGACGCTAACAAACTTCAACGATAAATTCACGTGTGTCGGACATAAATTCGGTCTCTGTCAAATCTAGGTCTAAGTTTGGACGCACGTTTCAAACACGAGTCCAAGTTTGGATTTCGGATAGGCCTAAGGCTCAATGATCTAGTTTGGGGGAGAAAATTGTTTTAGACGTATTTATTGTGACAGTAAATTCATTTACGATAGGCGCTTTGGTGAAGTTGGTACATCAAGCATATCTTACTTTATGCCTCTCTTTTACTTCTACTGAGTAAGACCTACAATTACATGGAGCGTAATTAGCCTTTTTGGGAACTAATAAGAAAGTACTTATTAGTTCTGATATTTTATTGAAACTTTGTGATAAATAAATAAATAAATATAAATATCCTTGGACATTTCACACGCCATCTCGTCCCAAGCTAAGCAACTTAATGCTTGTGATATGGTAACGAGATGGATGATAAAACTACTTATATACTTTTTTTTTGTAAATACATACATATTGTAGATAGAAATTACACCCAGACTCTGAGCCAGTGCCTCTGGTTTAGACAAAGACACTTGCCCGACCCCGGAATCGAACCCGGGACCCGTTGATCCAAAAGCGGCACATCTAACCACTAGACCAACGAGGCAATCATCATAATAATTATTTCCGCCAAAAGTCGTCCACTGCTGGACATAAAATAAAATAACACGATCAGAACCATCAAGAAACATTTCCTGCAATGTGCAAAGATCGTGAAAACCTAAAACATAATTACTTATTGGTTTCCAAACAGGATAATTTACGCTTTTAATTATTACAATAATGTTATTTTTCTACATGGCTATGATAATATTAAAAAGTAAGTCTACTAATACTCAGCCCCTAAATGACCCACTGCTGAGTCGGGCCTCTTCCCATAACAGGGAGGGTAATTAGCCTACTGTGCCACGACTGGCCAGACGGTTTGGCACAGGGTTTTCCTCCTCTTGATGCTAGGTTTTCGGCCTCGTCATTTCCTGTTGCCGACTCTTACGACACCCTCAGGATGGAATGGGGTGGTGACACTATACATTCTAAATCCGTCACCACACGGACGCTCGCCGTTATCTGCATTTATTAATAACCTGCATACGTACATATACCGGGTGTTACCAAATCCACTTAGCCATCTACTGCCTCGTTGGTCTAGTGGTTAGATGTGCCGCCTTTGGATCAACGGGTCCCGGGTTCGATTCCGGGGTCGGGCAAGTGTCTTTGTCTAAACCAGAGGCACTGGCTCGGAGTCTGGGTGTCATTTCTATCTATAACTAGCTTTTGGGCGCGGCTTCGCTCGCGTGGACTTCGAACCCGTGCTTATCTCTATGCATTTTTTTTTATGAATATAAAAGTGGTTATTGTGACTAAACTATGATAGTTAGATATGTGCTCTCGCGGACTTTTTTGTAGATTTTAATAAGACCTACAAACTCGTAGTACTTCATTTTGTTCTATTGTCAATCGTTTTTGCAGCGCACGCATAAATAGGTTTTCGATTTTACACCTTGGGTTACAAAATCGCAATTTTCATACGGATCCCTAATTCTTTTGAAAATAAAATATAGCCTATAACCTTCCTCGATAAATGGACTATCTAACACTGAAAGAATTTTTGAAATCGGACCAGTAGTTCCTGAGATTAGCGCGTTCAAACAAACAAACAAACAAACTCTGCAGCTTTATATATTAGTATAGATATGCATGTATTTACAAAAAAAAATTATATAAGTAGTTTATCATCCATCTCGTTACCATAACACAAGCATTTAGTTGCTTAGCTTGGGATGAGATGGCGTTGTGTGAAATGTCCAAGGATATTTATATCTATGTATTTGTAATTGCCTAATTGTATTTGAAAAGGTGACCGAAGCCAAAATCGGTCCGTGTGGTGACGTGGTCCGTGTAGGATGAAATAGTATAAAGTGTCACCACCCCATTTAATTCTGAGGATGTCGTAAAAGCCGGCAAAAGGAAATGACAAGGCCGAAAACCTAGTCGCAAGAGAAGGAAATCATAAAATGAATCCCTGTACCAATCCGTATGGCCAGCGTGAAACTTTAGACTTATTACCTTCTTTATGGAGGAGGCCCGGCTCAGCAGTGAGTCATTGACTGCCTCGTTGGTCTAGTGGTTAGATGTGCCGCCTTTGGATCAAGGGGTCCCGGGTTCGATTTCGGGGTCGGGCAAGTGTCTTTGTCTAAACCAGAGGCACTGGCTCGGAGTCTGGGTGTCATTTCTATCTATAATAAGTACGTATTTACAACAAAAAAAATTGTATATGTGAAGTAGTTTATCATCTCATCCATCTCGTTACCATAACACAAGCATTTAGTTGCTTAGCTTGGGACGAGATGGCGTTGTGTGAAATGTCCAAGGATATTTATTTATGTCCAAGGATATTTATTTAAGAAATAAGTAGTAGTAGAATTTGTATAAAGAAGTAATCAAAAGAAGCAGTTACAATATACTTCTATCTTAAAGCATCACCAATAATATAGTAGTAAAATTGTATAAGTATAGACAAATATTTTCGAAACCACATTTTTATTACAAAACATGGGTTCGATTTTAAACAATCGATCGAATAGATTGATCGAGCTAATCGGAGGTCCATGTCGTTGGTTTTTCAGTCGTTATTTCATAAGTTTAGACACTTTTGCCACAAGCGGTGACCAAAATGTTATGGACAAAAGTTGCTTTATTTTACCTTTTTTTTTTGCAGTATTTAGTTATATCTACTACACTATCGATCCATTCGTTTTTGATATAGGTGTTTTGTTCCAACTCTGAAGCTGAAAGAAGATCACTGCTAGACATAAGCCTCTCTTAGTATTTTACATTAAAGCCGGTCTTGAGCTGGCCGCGCCTATATATAAGTATAATACCATAAATTAATGCTTAACTGACCTTATTGAGCTACATCCCCAATAAGCCTTACTGAACTTATTGGGGGTGGCTAATTTGTGAAAACCGCTTTATAAAAATGTATTTTAAACTATATAGTGTAGCTTTTGTTAAAAAAAAAAATGCTATATTCGACCTTCAATGTCTTTAGAAGAAAAAATGAAAGCAAGTTCCAAAATTAAAAATATCTTACTTTGCTGAAACGGCTCCCCGGTTTGCAGTCAGATTAAATTAAAAACTCGAAACAATAGTGAAACGTGACCACCGTACGGTACCTGAGCGGGACAGCTTTGTTTACCGACTATCTTTAGTTGACATTTGTTTTTATACATATAACCTGATTAATAATATATATAACTGTGCGTCTTCAAAATTGATGATATATTATGAAAAGGATTGTATATCGGACCGCCACCATGGCGTAAGGTCGTGTGAAAAGAAGCGAGGCAGCCATCTTGGGACACACTTGACATCAGGTCGGCTAATCACCATTTCTTAATTTAAATTTCATGAATTCTCTATTGAGGTGAATGGTTAATTACGCTAGACTAGACCAATATCAGACGTTCGAGTGAGATTCTATTGTAGTAAAGTTACGAAGACATGGTTTCATAGATGGACTTACAATACTTATTGTCACCGCCCCGTTCCATCCTGCGGGCGTCGTAAAAGGTGACTAAAGAATATACCAAGGATAATAACCTAGCGGCCAGAGAAGGAAATTTTTAAGCAAAACCCTGTGCCAACCCGTCTGGCCAGCGTGGCTCAGTAGGCCCTTCATGTGGAGGTGGAGGCCCGATTCAATACTGGGGTCTTTAATGAGCTCCGATATTGGTGGTGAATGTTGATTTCAGTTTGAATGTTTCATTGAAGTTATTCCTAGGGCAAAGTGGTTCAATTCTGAATACCTAAATATGAGTAAAAAAACTAACTACGACGGCCCTCTTTTTTTTAACTCCGGGACCTACCCACTAATACCAATGGCGTTTCCGATAGGGAAAACTGTTCTGTGGTCTTGGGAGCCGTGGCCATCCTTTATTGTTTTTTTACGTTGAAAATCCTCATGGGTTATGCGAGCCGGGTTATGTGGGACACCGGGGCGCTGAAAGATGGTAATTGCGCCCCAACTCACACACTAAAACCAACGCAGGGCCACGGGTTTCACTCCCCAATAGGGAGCATACTCCGTGACCCTGATGGGGCCTTGGCCCGCTTCCAGCCTGGCCCACCTTCATGTATGGAACCTCAAGCTCCAAGGTGGACTCTTTCGAAAGAAGGCCGCCATTTTAAATATATGATTTATCATTTTACCTTTCGTATTATTTATTCATAGTTTTTAACGAAACCCTCATGCTTCATGATTGTAAAGCCGTCGGTCCCAGGCGGCCGATATCTCGAGCGCAACTTAATGGTATAAAATGGCTGAACAAAATCAATTCAGACTGATATTTAGCATAAGTCAAAAACCTGCACAGATCATAATTATCATCACAATCTGAGCCTATGAATGAGTTTTCTTGGTCTTGGTCTTGGCCGGACATCCTCCAATTCATAGAGTGAAATTAGCCTAGTATGCCACACTTGCAAGACGGGTTGCCACAGGATTTGTGTCTGTCTGCCTTATGCGATCCTTTATTCACCTCTTACGACACTCTCAGAATGGTTTGGTGCCATTTTTTATACTAAATCCATAAATACAATAATAATATTAGGAATAACAATTCGCAATACGTGACCGATCATCTAGTCTAACTGTATTCGTCATTTCCTCTTCGAATAGCCATAGAAATATTAAGTTCCGTCGGCGTGCACCGCATTTAGATTGGCTATTGGCATGCTAATTAATATTCGGGGACTGAGCGAAGTGACTGTCCTTTTGTGACCACTTAAACACAGAGCTCCCATCCGTTCGACGTAAACACTACTAGTCAAATAGTCAATCAAACGTCTTCTATATCGTCGACTAGCTGCTGCCAATGACTTTGCTCACGTCGCCCTAGATCTTACTAGAACTTTGAAATTAAACACTTTTTAACGGATTTATCGCGTGTATTTTACATTATTTAACTCCCGACGTTTCTAATGTCGAGCCGAGGTCGCGGGATACACTAGGATGACTGTTGTCTTCAAAAGTACAAAGAAACAGTTAAAATCTAACGCCTATAATTTTGTTTTATTGATAACGTTCCCTGTGCACGCTTTCGAAAAGTTGTAATATACACGCGATAAATCCTTTAAAAATGGTTTATTTTCAATGTGTAATAACCGCGAAAACCTAAGAAATCATTATCTTAGAAATTCGTTGTGAAAATAAAAGTTAAATTAATCATATATCTTCAAACCTGCCACAGATGTCCTCTGCGAAAATTAAGCCTCCCAATAGATCGTCACAAAATACGATCTAGTCCGGACCGTACCCGCCGAAGCCCAGTGACCTTTATCTACCACTCACCAAGTCGAGGGTCATCCCACGCTTCGCTTTCCAATAAGGTTGGTACTCAAGAACAAACAAAACGTTCCGTGTGATGATGGATTTAGAATACCTACATAATGTCATCACCTGATTCTATGGGTAGTGAGATTCTGAGGGTTTCTCGTGAGCTGACTATAGGAAATTCGGAAATTCGTAACCCGGCAGAAATGAGGGAAATATTTTTTTCTTCTAAAATTCGTTGGCAAGTAAAGTATTGAAAGCTATTTTAAACTGTCGATGAAAAAGATGGGTCTGCCATTTTATCTGCCCGTTGCATTATAAAATCTGAACTAATTAAACTATTTGTATGATATCTTATCAGAAATTACAATATATCAAAAACCATCGGAGAGTTAACTTATTTACACACATGAGTACCTATGTTAAATGGATTATACTTTAAAATTCTGAATGCTCATATTATTATCAGAAAAATAGAATAAGAAATTGTTAGATGGCACGTTCTTAATAGAGCCCTCGAAAATATACTCGCAAATAAAAATAACGGCCATTCAAAATCACAACACGGGTAAAAACGGTATACCGAATTGCCATAAAACGAAGAAGAACCATTTGTACGAATACATTCGAAGTTCTAACTGCTTGAATAAAGAACATCGAATAACAAGTAGGCGCAATAAGTGCGCGAAAGGTTAGAAAATATATTTGTCTATGACTTTCGGTTTTCGTACTGAACGAGGATTAAAAAACTAAGCAGAAATATTTGGAGGAGGCCTTTGCCAATTATTATTTTAAAGTCAAAAGTGTAAATTTATTAAAGAACGCTTGAAGGGATCGGAAACAAAAACTAATAATGAAAAACACTAATAATTTATTTTTAGAAAAACTTATGAGGGGACTGAAGATTGAAATAAAAAGTTTCTTTTTTTAACCATAGCTATCGATATAGCCAATTTACACTTAACAATCACAATTGATTCCTTATAGAAGAAGATACGTCAACCATTAATTTTTATCTCGCAAAAGACATTAACATATACAAGGACTCTTGAAGGAAGTCGCGTGTCTATAAGCGCTCTAATAATAGTCTCAACAGTTCGACTTTAACAAGCTAATCTTCTCCCAATGTAAATGATTGCCCTTTCAGACTAAATTTTAATTAGAAGGTAGACTAATAGAGACCGCCAGACGCCAATCATTTATTCAAGTAGGTTTTAAAATACAGTTGCTTTGATAAACTGCAGTGTGGGTGAATTATGTGGCGCTTTGATGGTTGGTGAATAGTTACTTATCATACCGTATGCCCCTATACGCTCTAGCGGTTGAACCGCCTAGACGGCTAACCGTGCGGCCTGCCGCTTTTCTATTGTAATATGCAACCGCTTATACGCACTGGCGGTTGAAATTTTGTGGTGGTTTAGAAGGCCGAAGGCTAGCCGCTAATGTGTACAGGCGCTATGTCTTTACGGGGATTCATAGTACATTTAAAACTATTATTGGCCTCGTTGGTCTAGGGGTTAGATGGTCCGCGTTTGGATCAACGGTAACCGGGTTCGATTCCGGAGTCAAGTAAGTGTCGTTGTCGAAACCAGAGGCAATTGCTCTGAGTCTTGGTGTCATTTGTGTTCGTGAAAACTGCGCCGCGATACAGGTAAACCTAGTTCTATCTATAGTATTCAGGTTTATACTACACAACATAAGTCCCAGTGATCACCAACTAGCAATCATTATTATTATTATTACACTACTGCTCAGTCAGACATGGAGGATATTAAGCCAACCGTGCCACGCTGGCCAAATGGGTTGGTACAGGGTTTCGTATCAAGATTTCCTTTTGTTGCGGCTAGGTTCTCGGCCTTGACATTTCTTTCTGTCGGCTCTTATGACACCCTCAGGATGGAATGGGGTGGTGACACCAAGTATTCTTAATCCGTCACCACACGGACTACAAGCCTATTATCCTAGAAGCGTAGTAAACTAAGTTCCATAATGTTCCTTGGGTTCTCTGTACTTATGAGTTATGACACACTCTTGTCTACAAACTTTGAAGAAAAAAAGTTTGTTTTATTTTTTTCTGAAACTACACGACGGCGTCTGTATCAGTAATACTATCGATCCAGAAATTCTGTTACGTTGTATAAATCAGTCATTATCTGCTCAACTCAGCTCGCAGGATTCACTTTCATATCATGTTTACCTTTAGGAAAACATGATATGAAACCCTATCTCAACACGTCTGGTCAGCATGGCACAGTAGGCTAATTACCCTGCCTGCAGTTGGAGGAGGTTCGACTCAACAGTGGATCATTTATATGGTCTGAGAAGCAGTAGTAGTTACCTTCTCTAGCCATCCTGACTGTCACATTTTAGTCGGCTTTACGATTAAGATTAAGCTGCAATCAGCAGTCGGCTGCCGTCGACTGCCGTCGGCTACCGTTGACGGCACTCGCCGACGCGTCGACGGCTGCCGCCGACCCGCGTCGGCGACCGCAGTTGTCTGTGCCGTTGGCAATATGCCGTTCGTGTGTATGAGCGCTAACTCGGGATGAGATGGGATAGTGACACTATGAACTCTAAATCCTTCACCACACGAACATACTCGTAGGTTGACAGCACTAACCAATAAACTCAATTCTTAAAAATAATAAATACTAGCTTCTAATATATTTCTATTATTCCAGTTTATTATATTTCTAGCCTACTCGACAGGTTCGAAGAATATCTATGATCAAATTACACTAGTACAAAAATACAAAGAGTTGACAGACACTCAGTCTAAACTCAATAAAATATTCTTGGTATTTCCAAATCAAATCATTGAAGGCGTTTTGACTTTCGCTATATTGCAAAATGATACTTTCAATTTCGATGATTCGATTTTACTCTCAAATTATATTGCGTACTTTCACATCAATATCAATGTAAAATATTCTTCTAAGCTCTCGAATTTATTAATACAACATTACTCTTCAACAACTCTCTTAAGTACAGTCAAATTTGTTTTAAATACGTTTAGGGATTATAGTGATTTTCGCCAGGAAAAAGAATTAGTCATCAACTTTTGTCATTGGTATTTTTATCTTTGCTATTTATTAAGAGTATATGCCGTTTAAAATGCAGACGTGATGTGACGTTAGTGTACCGTATTTCGTCGTGTTTTAAAATATGACGTCATGCGGCAAAGGCTTGCTCCTTGACCAATGGGTGGCCAGTATTCGAAAGCGCGTCGGTGAAGAAAAAAAGAAGAACGATAGTCGCTTGTTTTTTCACATTCGTTTATGGTGAAGTGCTCCGTGTTACAAAAATTAGTTTTAATTCATTTTCAATCCATTTTCCGTGTTATTTGTACGCCGAACTCTAAGGGCGCTTTCAATATATGCGTTTCGTGTCGGTTAGCTGCAGTGCTGAAGCAGTGCGTGACGGACGGTCTAATGTTTTCTTAAAAAACGTTCGGTGCGGTTGCCGTCCTGTTCAACGAGCGGTCGCGGTACCGACGCCGCACTGTTGCCTTCCTGACCGCCGTGCGATCCGTGTCCGACAATGACTTGCTACCGTTATTGGCATACTCCAGAGCGAAGGTGAGTGAGTTCCGTGTTGCTCGCGTTCTGTTAAGTAATACGTCGAGCATTGGAGACGTTCTCCAAGTATAACCGTGTTATCATGTCCCGCCGCTTGCCATCTCTATCACACAGTTTTCTTTTAACGTGTATGTCCGTGAATTTTATATTATTATTGGTGTTAAATTTCATTTTTAACTATTATATACTAAGTGGTTCAATAGAATTGCGTGCCAACAGTAGTAGCCATAAAATAACCCACTGCAATTTCCTTGTTCTCCTACGCCTACTCCGTGCCACCAAACACGTCAAAATCTGCTACATGTTTTTTTTAAACAATGTGGTAACAATGTGACAGTAAAGTATGCAATAAAATAAGATTATCCAATTTAATAAACACAATAGTAGGCTTTTACTGGGTTCGTAAGGCTTATTTTTACAATTTCTTCTTGTGCCGCTAGGTTTTCGTTCGATGGTTCTCCAATTTAACTTCATAAATGGAGACACTTATTTAACACGCTCATCCAGAGTTGCCATTACACGATCGCAATACAATATCACGAAGGAAAGGAAGAAAAACAATATCGATACATTAAACTGTTCGAAATGTTTGCGTGGCTTGGCATAATTACTTGGTATTTTCATTACCAAATCCAATAGCGAATGCCTATTCAAATGAAAACATTGCAAAATGTTATTTGATTTTCGAAGAATATTGCTTTTTCCTCATTATTTTCGATGGTAAATTTATTGAGCGCATTCAGTCGCTTTGTCCTTAAAACATCCATTGGAAGTTCATAATCAAAAGATATGAACCATTCGTGTAAATATTTCCGTATTGCGACTGATTTGGAATACTCCTGAGGGTGTCATATATTGGGTGACAAAAGATAATGACAAGGCCGATAGCCTAGCTGCAAGAGAAGGAAAGCTTCGAAAGCCTAAGCCAGCCCGTCTGCCCAGCGGGGCACAGTAGACAAATTACCCTCCATGTGGTTGGGGGAGGCCCGACTCAGCAGTGAGTCATATATGTGCTAAGAAGTAGATTTAAAGAGACACGAGATAAATTTACATGTGAAAAATGATACCTGTTTGGTATTAATATATTTAGAGGTAGGGTCCTTTTTATTAACCCCTGACGCAAAAAGAGGGGTGTTATAAGTTTCACGTGTCTGTCTGTCTGTCTGTCTGTCGGTCTGTCTGTCTGTGGCACCGTAGCTCGCGAACGGATGAAGCGATTTCAATAAAGTTTTTTTTGTATGAAAGGTGAGTTCCGGGCGAGTGTTCTTAGACATGTTTGATGAAAATCGGGTGAGCCGTTTAAAAGTTATGAGGGGTGAAAGTGGGGAAGAATAACCGAATGTCTGCAAATATAATCGAGCGGGGTCTCAAATGAAAGCGCATCACGTGCAATTTAACAAAATCTACATTATAATAAGTATGTACCTTTAAAAAGTAAAAAATAAAAATAAATACTTCGCGTTGGGGGACCAGGGGTCAGGTAATAAATAAGTGGGAGTGGTCCCCCAACGCAAAGTATTTATTTTTATTTTTTACTTTTTAAAGGTTATTGTGTCGGGGGTTTATTTAATTTTTTTTTTTTTTTATAGGCCGGTAACGCACTTACTGCTGGTTTACATGGGTATCAGAGATGACTTACCATCAGGTGACACAATCGCTCGTTGGCAACATATAAAAAAAAACAATGGCATAGACCTTTAGGGATAGATCCGAACTTGTAAAATGTGCGTTAGAAGGTTAATTATCATAATGTAACGTACTGTTTTTTTTCCTTTTAAAATTACAAAGTCTTTAGATAAAATTTGCATAAGCCTGGTATTCATTTAAGCATTTCCTTAAAAGAAGCCTAATCCCACCGGTGGCAAGCTTAAGCGTTAAAAGAGACAATTGTTTTCAAGATATACTTAGAGTACTCCAAATTTTATAAGGATCAATTGAGGGCTGTGGCGTCAGGAAGTGCTAACAAGTGAGGATTTGGATTATTTTTGGTTGTGGTACTTTGTATACCAACACCATTATGACAACATCATTTTGACTCATTGGCTTAGGGTTTGGCCTATTCCGTATGGTGACAGATTTAGATTAAAATATGTCAGTAGCCCATACGATGCTGATGGTATCGTAAGAGCTGACATTAGGAAACGACAAGGCCGATTGTGGGACATCTAAAAAAAAAGGATGGATGAAGATTTGTAAGAATGAGGAATATGTAAGGATACTCTACTCAGTTGAGGGTCATTTATAGGCTGAAAAGTGAAAGTGAAGTAAAAACATTCCCAGCAAAAAAATGAAATCTTTATCTGAAACCCTGTGCCAATCTAAAATCTCTGCAATCCAATCTCTGCAAAAGTACTTATTTCCCTTAATTAATACGACTCGGGAGTTGGTAATTCATGATGCTGTTTTACTGGTATGAAGGTAAGGGTTTTCAAGAACTGTCGCTCATCTTTGTTGCAGGATAGCGCTTTTATTGTTTAATTTATAGCGGGGTTGGATAATATTTAGGGGAGTCTCTACAATGCTCGACTAACGTTTTATTGGATATACCGTTAACTGGAAGCTTAAGTTGGTTAACTATTTCATTAATTTGGATTATTGCTGTTAAAATAGCAATTGAAGTTATTTATAGATTACTGTGACTATTATTTGGTTTAAATTATGCTTAATATTATTTTATTATTATTATTATAGCACATTTTGTACAAGAATAAAAAGTTTAATAATAAGGTGGCCTTATCGCTAACAAGCGATATCTTAAGTAGTAGATAGTAGGATCTACGATATTTAAAGGTAGTGCAGCAATAAACAGCCATAGACATAATAATTATGATAAACTTACATATTGTACTGTATAATGTGTACATTAATATAAGTAAGTAAATACCTACTTAGACTAATCTATACTAATATATAAAGCTGCAGAGTTTGTTTGTTTGTGTGTTTGTTTGTTTGTTTGTTTGTTTGAACGCGCTAATCTCAGGAACTACTGGTCCGATTTCAAAAAATCTTTCCGTGTTTGATAGTCCATTTATCGAGGAAGGTTATAGGCTATATTTTATTTTCAAAAGAATTAGGGATCCGTATGAAAATTGCGATTTTGTAAACCAAGGTGTAAAATCGAAAACATATTTATGCGTGCGCTGCAAAAACTATTGACAATAGAACAAAATGATGTACTACGGGTTTGTAGGTCTTATAAAGATCTACAAAAAAGTTCCCGAGAGCACATATCTAACTATCATAGTTTAGTCACAATAACCGATTTTATGTTCATAAAAAATATGCACGGGTACAAAGCCCCCGCGGGCGAAGCCGCGCGCAAAAGCTAGTATAACAATAAAATATGTATACAGAAAAAATAAACATAATACTTAAATTTAACACACTATATTTCGAGATTAGCGAAGTGACGTGAGACCAGCACGCTACACAATTCACCCGTAAAATCTGAACTATCAACATCAAGAAATATCGCTTACAAATGCGAGAATTACCAAAAAGTCGTACACCGCGATAGTGAAATTTATAGCGCAATTTGCACGGTTTAGAAATCCCCGACTACAGTTAATAGGGGATAGGCGCCGCGGCCGCCTGCCATACATACCAACTCGTCTGGCTGGACGATCATCCCTTTCCGCCTAGAAGATGTTCAGATTATCAGCGCGCCTAATAGTATCCGGCAAAAAAATCCTTAACAAGATATTCCTCGTCTTTTCCCAATTTCATGGGATCAGCACCAGTCTCTTCATATATGGCTAACTTCCAGTATTTACACGGAACGATTGCCGTCTGCCCTCCGAACTGTAGTGGGACAACCAGTTACACTCTACTAACTACTTGTATTGACTGCGATAGATGATAGGATGGTAACCGGAACCGGATTTTAACCACTGTATCTTATACTATTACTACTCAGCCAGACCTAGTGCAGAGTCGAGCCTCCTCCAATGACATAGAGGGTAATAGCCTACTGTACCACGCTGGCCAGACGGTTCCTTCTCTTGCGGGTTTTCAGCCTTGTTTTTCCTACTTTTACGACACACCTAGGATAAAATGGAGTATTCATAAACAACTAATTTCTTTCCATCTATTCTTAAACGCATCAAGATCAGTATGCGGTCAAAGGCAAAGTTATTTTCATATCTTTAGACTAGAATATCGCCAACCAATTTGATCCTGAGGGCAGTAACTTAATTATAGAAATCATTCGCTGTCGGACTCAACACCACATCTATGTGTTGAGTACATTCTTTCTAAGATTAAGGACACCATTTTTGAGGCATAATTAATTTTTCTTACTGGTCTATTTGAATTAATTGCTTGTAAACCTAATTTCCGGTGACCTTAACCAGGTCGTCGGTTCACCGTGTGGGAGGCCTACCAGCACTACGCCTTCCGGAACGCGGTCGCCACTCGAGGACTTTTCTGCCCCATCGGGCGTCGGTCCTGCAAGCTATGTGCCCTGCCCACTGTCACTTAAGTTCCGGAAAGCAGTGGATGCGGGCGGCCCAGGACCGACCTTTGTGGAGATCCTTGGGCCTATGTCCAGCAGTGGACGTCTGTGTCAGTGGACGACGATGATGATGATGATGAAACACTAGCATTAGTTTGACCAAAAGTCTGCAGCAGTAATTTGGCCAAATCAACTTCGGTAAATGTTACCGATAAGGTATGATAAAATAAATTGCTAGCATTATTTGGAAAGTGAAAGTGACTTTTTGTGAACCAATGCTGTTTACCTGCAGATTCGAACAATTAGATGAGTCAGTTGGAAAGTATACGTTCTGGAACTGCGCTCATTATTGCCAGTTCAAAATATGTTGGCCATTTAGAACTTTTGATGTGGAATCTTTCTAGAATATTCTTTTTGTAGACAGATTATTATCGCATGTCGAGTTCATGATAGTTATTTTCCGAATTCGTAATATTATCATTACCAATTGCCACAAAACACAAAACAATACCATACGATACGAGATATCTGAACTTTCACAGACAGAACTTAAATTTTTCGTTTTGAGTATTATGTTGGACTAGAGGCTCGTCCCGGCTTCGCACCGGTGCCCGCGGTTAAGGCCGCAGGGTGAAGCTAGTCAAAAAAAGTTGCCTAAGTTACTCCTTATATCATCAGCTACCTATTTGTGAAAGTCCCGTCAAAATCGGTCCCGCCATTCCAGAAATTAGCCGGATACAAACAGACAGACAGACAAAGTTTAACAGACAGCTGACAGTTTGCACGACCTACAGAGATTTTTGGACAAATAAGATACAGTCCTGTTGTAAATTCGGCTTAGTAATCAGTGCTTCTAAGACCCAGATTCTGAAACAACCTGCGAAAGGTAAATCTGCGGACGATGGTGTTGTTTACCTACGAGGAAAACCACTGCCAGAAGTAGGTACCTTCCGGTACCTTGGAAATATTTTGCGCAGTGATAATCGTCTCGAGTCTGAGATCTCTGCGCGAGTCGCCAAAGCAGCTGCAGCGTTCGGTGGTCTTAACCGACGAGTTTGGAAATCACATGACCTGAAACTCCACACAAAACTCGCTGTCTACAGGGCCATAATCTTACCATTGTTTCTCTATGCCTCGGAGACCTGGTGTCTTTACAAGGGAGATATCAGACGCCTTGATACCTTCCACAAGAAGTGTCTTGGGCAATTCTTCGGGTGAAATGTCAGGATCGTGTGCCAAACTCGGAGGTTCTACGTCGAGCTACGCTCGCTGGAATGGAGTGTATGCTAATGAAAGGCCAACTACGGTGGTATGGACACCTTGTACGCATGGAGTCTTACAGATTACCAAAAAAGGTATTTTACTCTGAGCTTAGCTCAGGTAAACGAAAGCCTGGAGGACAGTTTCTGCGTTACAGGGATGTCTTGAAACGCCACTTGACTGCAATTGGCATGTCTAGTGAGTCATGGGAGGAGCTTGCAACGCAGAGGTCGGAGTGGCGAACTGCTGTCAACACGGGTAAAGAAAACATTGAGCGTTCCCGTCTTGAAGATCTTGACGCCAAACGCCTGATCCGAAAAATTCGATCCAAGCCCTCCAACAAGTATACTCGCAATTCAAGTGGGTCTCTTTACTGCGCTTCTTGCAATAGGACCTTCAAAACAAAATTTGGTTTTGCGAGTCATGCTCGCGCTCATGCAAGAGCCCAGGCGAAGACCAGCTAAGGGTGTCGCCGTCGACGGATACGTCTGGGAGGACATCATCATCATCAATACAAACAGACACTTGAATTTTATTTATTTGTATGTAGGTATGTATGTATGTATAGATTAGTAAAAATTAATTATCGCCAGTGTGGTGACGGATTTAGAATAGGTACAGAGTGTCACCACCCCACTCCACTGCTGAGTCGGGCTTACTCCCAACACACACAACCCTACCTGTACTATTTACCCTTAATTAGCCTATAGTGCCACGCTGACCAGAGATTCGTATCAAGTTTTCCTTCTCTTGCGGTTAGGATTTCGAACGTGGCATTATCATTTGTCGGCTCTTACGACACCCCCAGGATGGAATGGGGTGGTGACACTATGTATTATAAATCCATCACCACACGACAGACAAACTTATCATCATCATCATCATTTCAGCCAAAAGACGCCCACTGCTGGACAAAGGCCTTCCCCAAGGATCTCCACAAAAGCCGGTCCTGGGACGCCCGCATCCACTGCTTTCCGGTGACCTTAACCAGGTCGTCGCTCCACCGTGTGGGAGGCCTACCAGCACTGTGCCTTCCGGAACATTAAATTTAATTGTTTCAATTAAACATTAATTTTAACACTTATATATAGTAGTAATTAATTAGGGGCTACTATTTATCCGTAGCCAACATCCTAACTTCAACGGACTTACTAATCCGGAGTTCAATATTTAATCGTATTTGACCCTTAAAGCGGGTGTCACGTTCGATATAATGAAATTAATGTTTTCATTTGCTGACACGATCTCAAGAGACTTATCATTAAAAATTGCTTTTTGTAAATAAGACCAATTATTTGACAATAAAAAAGCAACTACAGAGTTTCTTGCCGTCTCTTCTCTGTACAGCAACATTCCGAGCCGGTGGTAGTTTCAGCATGAATGTGGGTGGACGCAAGGGTTGTGGGAGATCTAATGATATGGATGGATTGTAAGAATGAGGAATTGTGTATGAAAGGTGTGACTGTAGATATGACGACTGATTGGTGTGTATGGAGACTACCACCTAGCGTGGGACAGGGGTCGTAAGATGGTTATGGTCATTTTAAGGTGAATGTTCCAGGGTAGCCCGCGAATTTTGCGTTCGTTTTTTGCAATTTGCAAATTGCAAAAAAATTAAGTAATTAAGTAAGAAAATTTGAATTTCGCGGGCTACCCTGGAACATTCACCTTAAATATAACGATTTATAAGAGTTTTGTGATAAAACCTACGTAAATAAAGTTCCTTTTGAGTTTGAGTTTGAAAAAAAATACCTTGTATATTTTTCGTGCTCCTATTTTTTGCGACGCGTAGGCGTTAGTGCCTTGCCTCCGCGTTGATTAAAGTGGCGTAACTTCAACAGACTTAATACCTAGGGCTTTAATTAATGTAATAGAGTAACACATCAATATACATATTTTGTGATAGTTGAAAAATAAGTAAACTTGTGCGAGGAGACACGCTATTACCTACTTTAGTACAAACTGACGCGTGCATGTTAATTAGGAAATAAACAGGCTAGAGCTATTCCACCCTAAGTCCCGGTTTCCACCAAAGCAGAGGGGAGAGGAGACGATAAGAGTTGTGTTTGAATAACAAATAAGTTTTCGTTATTCTATTTCCACCGAATCTAAACGGAGAGAAGACGAAACCTGATTGGTTATTCAAAACACATCTCTCGTCTCCTCTCCTTTCTCATTTAGTGGAAACCGGGCCTTAGAGTATCGTAGGAAGGAAAAGAAAATGAAAAGGCCGTTAAGCCGCAAGAGACGGAAATCTTGATACGAAATCCTTTGCCAGCCCGTCTGGCGAGTGTGGCACAGTATGCTAATTACCCTCCATGTAATGGAGGAGGCCGAGTCAACACTGGGTCATCTATGGGCCGTAGTAGTAGCATTAGTTATTCTACAGCAGCAGTACTAAGATAATACCCAGAGTTGTAAAGTAAGCATTTACAAACTTAATTGAAATTGCTTCACTAAGCGGAAACCTCTCAGTTCAGCCTGTTCAAAATTAAAATTTATTCAATCAAGTTGGCTCATTGAAATTAAACACTTTTTAACGGATTTATCGCGTGTATATTACATTATTTAATTCCCGACGTTTCGATTGATTTGCAGCAGTCGTGGTCGCGGGAGAGACTAGATGACAGTTGTCTTCAAAAGTACAAAGAAACAGTAAAAATCTACCGCCTATAATTTTGTTTTATTGATAACGTTCCATGTGCACGCAGAATAATGTAATATACACGCGATAAATCCGTTAAAAAGTGTTTAATTTCAATGTGTAATAATCGCGAAAACCTAAGAAATCATCAAGTTGGCTCATTTCATATCTTCGCAAGTCATTCATAAACAATTTACCTACCATTTTTTTTTTAAATCCTGACGTCTTAAATAACATTCTAATATAATAAAGAACAGAATCAAGTTCTACTTCAGTTGTTAATAGCCTATTCCAAATAAAGCATTTAAAATATTTCTTCTCAGTATATTCGACCCGCCTCCGTGGAAAAGCGCGCGAAATCTCTCAACACTCCGGCCTCCCTTCAGAGGTGGTTGACCCCGCGCGAGCCTTTGATAAAAACGCCGGGAGCCACCATGTGCTCGAATTTTCAGCTGAAGAAAAGCTTCAGTCGGCACCGAGCCGCGACTGACGCGTGACGTGTGTCCGCGTTCGTTGGAAATTCGCGCTTCGTAAATAACTTCGATGCGGAAAATAAAAGTCTCGAAGTTTTAAAGACTCGTGTGTTGCCAATTACGATTGGAATTAAAGTGAATAAATTCTATTAAAACTTTTAAATAAAAAGCGAAATAATTGTTAGTACTTTTAATGACAATCTTAGTATTACAATTGTTATACAAGTGAAGACTTTGGAACATTTATAAAACAATATCGTTTCTGGACTTGTGATTGTTTGCTTGACTGTTTCCTGATGAGAGTCAGTGACCGGCGTCGTATTGGGGATTCAAAATAGAAGCTTGAACGGTAACTAGCGCTTATTTTCTTAGAACATGCATGTTATTACATTTCCATTACCGAATGCATACGTTCCCTTCTACCGGTTGTTTAAGTCTGTTTAGTTATTTATACAGTTTAATTCGGGATCTGACTTTATAGTTTATAATATCTCAGTACACATTTAAAAAGGTAACAAACAAATGCAAATATTTGAAAATAGAAAACTTTTATTTTTAATTCGAAAAAATGTAATAGGATAAAATATATAACATTATTGATTTATAATAATCTCATTTTTTAAATTGTGCGAAATGTGCAAATTGAAAATGAAACTTGCATACGCATAAAAGCCCAACCAATCTATTTAATTAATTTTGAAGTACAAACTCAATTTTTAATGTAAACTATATCCAATATTTCTAAATAATACAAAAAATTACAATTAACATTACAAATTCAGATTCACTGAGTAATATAATAGTTTCATCATAATATTGATGAGTGTTTAATTTTATTCTCCATTTCCGAAAAAATATTTCCTGACGTGACACGAAGGACCGGTTCACTTACCCAACACTCAGCAATATAAATAAATAAATATACTGTTATAAAAGAGTCGGATGTTAACTGATAAGGTTGGTACGTGTCTTGTTTGATAATTAAACGGATATGGAACCATCGTACTATGTACAGTATACGAGTATTATCAATAAAATTGCTTAGTCCTTCTGCTCAGTACAATGCAAAACACCTATTTATTTTTTAATCAATTTTATGGTTTTAAAATACTTCATGTAATTGGAGAAGGCCGGACCAGCAGTGCGTCGTGTATGGGCTGAATAGTACTACTATTCAGCCCATACACGACGCACTAAATACTTCATTCAAGCTTTAGGAATAGAGAGGTACAAAAATGTTTACATAAAAAATTATCGCCAAAATGTATGTAGGCGCATAACTTCCGACCGCTGCACCAAATTAGATAATAATCATTTATTTTGTTCATTACTGGCATGACAACATTTCTACAAATTTCTACTTTTTTCTACAAAAAATACTCATAATGGCAGTACCTACTAAATTTCTATACTTACTATTTTTACTCGTCTATGTCTATAATATAAAAATAATACTTTAGAGAGAAATTATTACCAATTTTGTGCGTTTGTAACTAATCACTATCACTACATAGTATAAAACAAAGTCGCATTCTTCTGTCCGTCCCTATGTATGCATAAATCTTTAAAACTACGCAACGGATTTTGAAGCGGTTTTTTTTAATAGATAGAGTGATTCAAGGGGAAGGTTTATATGTATAACCCACCCCCGCTTTGCACGGGCGAAGCCGGGGCGGGCCACTAGTAAAATAATAAACCACAAGACCGCTTTCAATAATTCTGAAGAACACGTTTATTCCTACATCCTTACATTTGTTGTGTACAAGATGTCATAAAGCTTTCTTTAATGAAAAGAAAAATACTAGTTGAATCAGCAGATTACAAAGGGCATTGTGGTATATTATTAAAATTACCTTACTCAGAAAAAGTTGTTCCGAATTATAAAAATAAATGCCTGCCAACGATTTTCAGTCCTACCAAATATACACAAAAAAACCCCATAAAAATCGCAATTTTTTTAGTCGCTCCCTAAGATAGCCCTTTTTGTTTGACCCAGCCGTTGTGGCTTGGCCGAGTTATGTAGACTCTTGTCATTCGGGGATGAGAAGGTGCCCCTATCTACTCACAAAAAAACCCACAACGTTTCTCTGGTCGAGAGTCATGGATTATGCGTTGGTGACACAATACAATACATACTCTAAATCAGTCACCACGTATCAGAACCCAGTATCATTGATTTCACCCGCGATTATGTTTAGAAGAAGCAAGCTACTTTCGGAAGTAAGTAAGAAATAACTAGCCGGACTATGTTTTATTTAGATAGAAAATTTGTCACAATCTTTGTAATGAGTTACAACGGTTCCATTTTTAACTCTTGTAAATAAAATCTGCTTGTAACATCACTACATAGTATAAAACAAAGTCGATGCAGTCTGTCCGTCCCTATGTATGCTTAAATCTTTAAAATTACGCAACGGATTTTTTTTAGTAGATAGAGTGATTCAAGAGTAAGGTTTATACCTATGTATAATAACATGCATAATTGCACCCGTGCGAAGCCGGGGCGGGTCACTATTTATTATTAATACACATATAAACACTCGATCTAAGATACATTCAAAGAAAATAATACGAAATCAAAGTTCATCTACAGATATGCAGAAAATTCTATGTTGGATGGGGGTAAATAATATTACCTACTCATAAATACAAACCCAGTTCCTTTATGAAAGCAGCTAACGACTGCCGAAGACTTCAGAAGTTTAAGTAAACTGTTTCGCTGTAAATAATTCGTTATGTAACTTAAGTTTGTTTTAAACAAGAATTAAACTCGACCATAAAGTTAAAACTCGAACGATTCAAGTTTTCAGAGGCAACATATTATCGAGAGCCGTAAATTACCTTTTAAATTTTTAATCGACTACATTACAATCCGTCGTTAAGGTGAATGTTCCAGGGTAGCCCGCGAAATTCAAATTTTCTTACGTTTTTTTGCAATTTGTAGGTCAGTGCTAGGTTGTATGTTGATTAAAATGTTATTCGCAGCTGTAAGACGTATGTAGTTATAGAATTATAATCATCAAACTCATCAATACAACTCTCCAAGCTCATAAAGGTGCAAGAATGACTTTGAGCTTGAAAAATTTTTCTTGCACCTTTATGAGCTTCAACCACTTTCTGATATATTAGAAGGATAAGTTAAGATTTTCGTCTAACATAGTCGTCGATACCATTGAAGCGAAAATAAACTTAATCGAAATCAGATCATCCTTTCAGGAGCGAGAATGACAAACAGATAGGCACGACAAATGATTACCACATTTTTTCCGCCAAAGTTTAAAAAACGTAAACACTGATGCAATAGCCAAATGCTAATTTGGGGGAATAGCCAAGTGCTAACTTTCTTCTTCTTCTCCAGACAAATATGATTTATGCGACAAGGGAAGGGAGCCTTGCCTACAAGCTATTGCCTGGAAATTTTGTCAAGGACCGGCGAACTCGACTGTTAATTATGAAGCTTGGAGGAGCCATGCTGGGGACAACAACATAACGTATCATCTTCACTTGAGATTACTGATCAAATTAACGTATAGTCTTGTTTATTGGTTTAATATTGTATTGTGTATATCTTTTCAAGGTAAGTTAGAGTTTATTTTATTTATGTACTAGTTTAACATTGATCTAATAACGTAATTTGAAAACACAGTTAAGTTGAGCATTTTGTAGAGATGATTTGCAAAACAAAAGTGTATTAAAAAAATGACCTGTATATCCCGGTGTTTTCATAGTCTTAATTTATAGTTTAGAATCTTAACTTTTATTACCCTCAAGTAAAATTTTCGGACGGTGCTATAAATGAAATTAAGTTTGTTCTAATGACATTATGTAACAAATTTTATTTCATGGCGGCGACGTCATGGCTTTGTGTATTTTGCCGATTGGCCAGTTATCGGAAGAGGCACAAGAGAGTAGAAACAAAGATAACTGAAGTTATAGGAAATTCTTCACTAGATAACCGTCACGAATAGACACCCTTACTAGATCGGTAATAGACTTTTTATATCATCAGACCCCCTCATATCCAGAAGAAAGGAGTCCTCTACGTCCTAATATCCTAAAATTGCTTTTTGGACCCACCGTACATGAGGCTGGAAGTGGAATTAGTGACTAATATGACTAAATTTATTCAAATATTTTTTTTTTTTTTTTTTTTTTCAATTTTATTTACTCATTTTCATTTATTTGAATACCAATCAATGTCATTTATAACTTGTATCTTTTATTTAATTCAATTTGGAATGAAATCCACCTAGATTGCGAAATTCCCACACAGTGCAGCGTGGCAAAGTAGGCTAATTACCCTCCATGTGACTGGAGGAGGCCTGACTCAACAGTGCGTGATCTATGGGCTGAGTAGTAGTAGACTTGTGTCAATGTCAATGAAACTTTTCAATAATAATATTTAAATTTTTTAAAATAATAAAGTAGTAGGTAATACAGTAGCTAAAATAGTTTTTTACGGAAATCTCGATAAAACGAAAAAGGGCTGACAACCTCGCACTTGTTTAATTGTTGATGCAACTTGTTTAAATAAAATCAGTTCAGCCGGGGATTTTCTAGTCGAAAATTTCTCTTAATCTGAAAATTAAGAGAATAAGTAAATCTGCTTTAGAATAAAAAAAACGCATCCTAATCTGTGCATCTATTTAAGAGCTCCGGTGCCACAGACAATCGTAGACACACACATATTAGTCACTACATAGTATAAAACAAAGTCGCTGTCGTCTGTCCGTCCTTATGTATGCATAAATCTTTAAAACTACGCAACGGATTTTGACGCGGTTTGTTTTAGTACATAGTGATTCAAGAGGAAGGTTTTTATGTACAATACATTCATAATTACACCCGTGCGAAGCCGGGGCGGTTCGCTAGTCTATTATAATTAGTGTCATATAACGCCTCTTTTAGTCTCGGGGGTTAAAATACGATTTAATAACTGCGACCATTTAATCGCGACCGATGATATTAAAGGATTTACCAGACAATGTAATTACAGAGCCGAGGCTAGGTCATATTTGAGGTTAGGCCGTTTATTTATTTTATTTGATAAAATTGTTAGCATTTCGCTGATATTTGCAAAAGCTACTGTTTATTAAATATTTGATCAGATCTAGACGGCTAATAAAGACATATGATCATCATCTCCTCGTGGTCACGAAATTAGAATACTTAGTGCCATTCTATCCTGTAGGAGTGATAAGAGTCGACAATAGGAAATGACAATAACGAAATCCTAGCCACAAGAGAAGGAAAACTTAATACGAAACCCTTTGCCAACCCGTCGTAGGCTAATTTTTTTAAATATACTTGGACATTTCACACAACGCCATCTCGTCCCAAGTTAAGCAACTTAATGCTTGTGTTATGGTAACGAGATGGATGATAAACTACTTATATAAATTTTTTTTTGTAAATACATACATATTATAGATAGAAATGACACCCAGACTCCGAGCCAGTGCCTCTGGTTTAGACAAAGACACTGGCCCGACCCCGGAATCGAACCCGGGACCCGTTGATCTAAAGGCGGCACATCTGACCACTAGACCAACCATCCATTTACTATGAAGTGGATCATATTTTTAGGGCCACCCTACTGACAAAACAAAACGCTTTGTTAGTGAAGATCAGACAAATAATTTCCAGTTTTTCTATACTGTCTTCTGAGAGTGTCGTTAAAGCCAACAAAAGGAAATGACGAGGCCGAAAAGCTAGCCGCTAACTCGAAACGATACCCTGTGTAACCCGTCTGTAGGCTAATTATCCTCAGGGAGCAGGGCCGACTCAGCTGTGAGTCTTAAATGGGCTGCGAGCAGTAGACGTAGTAGCCATATTGATATATAAATATCTTTGGACATTTCACACAACGCCATCTCGTCCCAAGCTAAGCAACTTAATGCTTGTGTTATGGTAACGAGATGGATGATAAACTACTTATATATGCTGTCCATTGTACTCGTCTCCGCAGAATAAGTAACTCATTCATGGGTCAATGTATACACTTTTATAACAAATTGCCCATCCAACTTAGAGAATTGCCTCGCAATGCCTTTAAAAAGACTGTTAAGACAAAACTTTTCAAAAAAGCATATTACCGCATTGCTGATTATTTAAACGACCCAGCTGCTTGGGACTAGGCTGTTCAGTGTCAGTGTATTTTTTATGTTCTTTATTTATGTTACTAGTCAAATAGGACCGCAATGAAAAAAAAAAATGACAAGCCCTCTGAGTTTCTTGCCAGTTCTTCTCAGCAGTGGTCGCGTTCCGAACTGGTGGTAGACGGTCGAATTTTTTTATTGTACAATATGACAATGTGTTGAGTATTTGTAAGTGTCCATCGTGACCCACACAAAATGAATGATTTTGAATACATTTTTTTTTGTAAATACATACATATTATAGATAGAAATGACACCCAGACTCCGAGCCAGTTCCTCTGGTTTAGACAAAGACACTTGCCCGACCCCGGAATCGAACCCGGGAACCGTTGATCCAAAGGCGGCACATCTAACCACTAGACTTGACTACATTTAGAATCTATGAATACTTTCAACCTGTGAAAAAAAAAATATATTTTTTGCAATACTTATGTATACTCTATGTAAAGCTGTGATAAGCATAAGCCAGTCAAGTAATATGAAAAAAGCAGTAATGATAATAAGTCAACTAAGGTAAACATTTTTATGTAGGTACTGAGCTTTACAACCTATATGAAGTCTGATAAGTTCTTTAACATCTTGTAGGATTTCGTTTTAACTTTGCCATTTACATGGTAATATGAACGTATAGAAACTTTTGGTACTACTTGATTTATTAAGTGCGCCAACTCACTTAATAAATCAACTGATTCAAAGCTTGAGATCAAAGTACAAAACTTTCTTTATAAATGGGTACGTTAAGAGAAGCCATGTTGATCGTTTCTATTTACCTTTAATCTCTGATTTGGCAGTCTGATATGTTTCATAGTAGATTTAGTAGAGAGAGTTTAGAAATTGAAAGAATCGATATTAATGAAAATGAGATTAAAGCAAGAGATACAGGTAGGAGAACACTTTTTAATACGATTCTCTTATAATACTGTCACTTAATGAAAGCGCGCTTGAAAGGCTGGTTGGCGCAGGGTTTGTATAAAATGTTCCTTTTCGTTCGACTAGGTGATTTGTCTCTCTCGCCACCCTCGGGATAGTGCGGGTTGGTGACATCGTTTAATTCTAAATCGGCGACCACATAGTGTGATATAGTGCCACCAACCCATTCTATCCTAAGGGTGTTGTAAGAGAACTTGATACAAACCCTGTGCTAACCTTTCTGGTCTGCGTAGGTTAGCTTCCCTCCCTGAACGTGGAGGATTAGTGAGTCATTTATGTTTTGAGTTGACGAAAATGATGATCATACATCATTTCGTCGTCGTCGTTTCAGTCCATAAATTCATGGAGGGAAATTAGTCTACTGTGCCACGCTGGCAAGACGGGTTGGCACAGGGTTTGTGTCAAGCTTTCCTTCTCTTTCGGCTAGGTAATCTGCCTTTTGCGTTCTTTTAGTCGCCTCCTACAACACCCTCAAGACGGTATGGGTTGGTGACTTTGTGTATTCTAAATCTGTCATCAAACGGATACATCATTTCATCGTAAATGAAAGAAATTTCTTTCTTCAGAAAAGACCTTGACACGGTTCGGTTTGTCAACGCGATTAGAGTTTGTGGCTTCGAAGATTATTTCCAGAAAACATAATAAAATAAGACGGAAGCAATAAACTTTACAAAACTTTCAAATTAATTTGTTTTTGCCATCGTTATTTCTCCTCGGAGTTTTTGCAAATTGAAGCAATATTTTTTCCTGGTAATCTCCAAGTTTTATTGGAAGAAGTATTAACGAATTCCGATCTTATCCGAATCAATGAATTCAATACCCATGGCCTACTTTCAATACGCGGAAGATCATTTTGTATTGTAAATAACTTAATTACATTGAAGAATTGTCAAACATTTTCGTCTTTTTCTGACTTTTGGACATAATATTAAAAAATGGTCAGAACACTATATGAAAACTGCTAACTGCAGTCTAGATAAAGGGAACTTTTTTTTGTAGTGTATCTATCTTGTTTTTTAGGTTTCATAACGTTTCATTTGAATCCTATTAGTTAATGTTTATACTCGTATTTAATAAACCAAACATAAATAAATAGGTATTTAAATTAAAAAAATCAAAACAAACTATAACTAAAGCTGTTCTAAAATGATAGATTACTAACATATTTTTTAAAATTATAAAATGACATTTATTTGCGCCAGATATCTGTCATCGGGTACGGCACCGTACCCGACGAGAAGACTAGTAGCATTGCCTCGCTGTATAGCAATGCTAATTCGCTGAGCGAAGTAATAACCAGTTCAATTATTATTATGTACTAGCTAATACGACAGACCTCATCCGGTCTTAGTTACGAATATTAAATTCGAATTGGTATAATAAATAAAAATAAAATCCTACCAACTCAGAAACCTTCGTTGTCTTATGCACAACACTTTGCTAACGATCATCACATGATCTAATGCATAGTTAACGATTCTTTAAAGGACATACAGACAGACATTATTTTTTATAGATATATCAACTGTTTTCTTTTCTGTATAAACTTTCTGGCTCTGCTCTTATGTGTTCATAATTCTAGTGACTTTTATTGCAATATATGTAACATCGTTTTGCTATTTGTTTATTATTTATTAGAAAAAAAAAACCATTGGAATGTGTTTATAATTATTGGAACTACAAAAGTTTCGCCGAGAGCTCTGAAGGCTCGATTTTTTTGGCTTTGTTTAAAGGATGATCTTCGATGATGTTCGTAAAAGGTGTTCCTACTTAATATTTCACTGGCGTGTAAACCCATTTACCTTTTGATTCGCCTAACTTAATAATATTTTACGTGTGAATTTAAAACGTGCGAATGTTGACTTAGCTCTTTTAGCGAAAAAACTGACGACTATAAATATAACGGTAAAAGCAAATAAAATACCGTGAATAGAATATTTTCTTTTAGTAAAGTTGAGCTTAATAATTTTGTTGTGAAAAAAGTGTTTTAATACGGTTTTATTTTACACGATCCTTGCCTTGTTTAAACCTGTGATTAGTGATAAATCCTTTGTCACTTTCCCTTATTGTATTATGCGCAATTTAAATCACTTTGATGTATTGCGATACCACAAATGTCTGTCCAGTACGTTTGAAATTGGAGGAGCATGACGTCATCTTTTTTTTTAACCGACGGAACCCATGTTCTGCATATAACCTGTATCGCGGGGGCAGTTTACAAACATGTAATTCACAAACACAAATGTCATTCAGACTCAGAACAAGTGCGTCTGGTTTAGACAAAGACACTGGCCCGACCTCGAAATCGAACCCGGGACACGTTGATCCAAAGGCGGCACATGTAACCCCTAGACCAACGAGGCAGTGTTTTGTTGAATTTCTCATTTCTGGATTAGTTTTATTGCTTAATGCACCTTCAAGCCAATCTCATAAGAGTCCAAAACGACCAAAATTTTAACATTTCGATAGATTAACTAGAAACTAGCTAAGCCGATTTTGATATGTCCAAGAATCACCGTTAGATAACCGGTTTCAAAAGAAAAGCCTCCAGCCTACTTATAACACCCCTCTTTCTGTGAGGGGTTAAAAACTACACTTTGGCGAAATGGTGTAAAAATCTACGAAGTTCTGACAGTAATGATGTCTTAGACTTTCTTTATTACATATTGAAATTAAGAAATTTTAACGGATTTATCGCGTGTACTTTACATTATTATCATTCCCGATGTTCAGTCGTGACCACGACTGCTGCATGTTAATTTCAATTCCGACAGTAAGGTCTACTCGTAAATCTAAATTATTTTAACTGTTCCAGATATTATTTCTCTGAAATACAGCCACTTTATGAATGGAAACTTCTAAATAGGCTGTTATCAAAAGTTATTTCAATGGAAGTACGTTGCCTTTTAAGGTTGTGAAAGTAAAACAGGGATGCCACTGCATTCACGGTCACTGAGTCTGTATAATGAGTACAGTAAGACTGGCTATTGTCGTGTAAGATGTATCATATTTCACTGTTGTTTTTGCACAACGATGAAAGGAAACTCAGACATGTAAGCTACTGTTTGTGCTAGTTATGCAAATCGTCCATTCACAGCAATTTATTGTATATGGTAGTGCCATCTTCCAGTTCATAATAATCCACTACTAACACTCAGCCCATAGATGGGCTACTGCTGATTCCGTCATTCTCCAGTTACATGGAGTGTTATACTGTGCAACGCTGGCCAGATGAAATGACACCAGGTTAGTTTTCAACTCACCCATCTTATTCTACACAAAAAAAACCTAGGTAGCCATTCCGTTTATGAAGAAGAAGAAGGAGGCTCCCCTTATAATAATCACCACACTAACTCATCATACACATCGCTTGATAGACAAGACAGTTCATCACATCGCTTGATGAACTGTCTTGTAGGTCTTGGGGTTGGATATGCTGCGGTTTGATTCCGGGGTGGGCAAGTGCTGTTGTGTAAAGAAGCACTTGCTCCGAGTCAGGATGACATTGTAAACAGCCACCGCGATACAGGTTATATCTAGTATCATTCTATTAGCAATTGTGCGTGGCTTCGCCCGCGTGGGCTTCGAACCCGTGCTTATCTTCTCTTCGCATATAGCCCATAAATGTGTTTTCTTTCTTCAGATGATTTAATATTTTTTATGAACATTCAATCGGTTACTGTGACTAAACTATCATAGTTAGATATGTGCTCTCGGACGTTTGTGTAGATCTTAATAAGACCTACATACTCGTAGTACATTATTTTGTTCTATTGTCTATAGTTTTTGCAGCGCACGCTTACATAGGCTTTCGATTTTACACCTTGGGTTACAAAATCGCAATTTTCATACGGATCCCTACTTCTTTTGAAAATAAAATACAGCCTATAACCTTCCTCGATAAATAGACTATCTAACACTGTACCAGTAGTTCCTGAGATTAGCGCGTTCAAACAAACAAACTCTGCAGCTTTATAATATTAAGTATAGATAATGCATAATATAGATAGAAATATTATTTACTTGAAATGAAAACAAGATACGTGCGCGATGCGCCTTAACTAAAGGAATTCCACACTATTGTGGTTGTCAATATAACGTAACAGTATTTTATTATAATCTAGGTTGCTCATATACTAACGAATTCACACGTTACCCTTAATATTATGACTAATGTATGGACTCCCGTTTATTTGGCACATCAAAACAAGTTTGAAATAAACATCACAGTTTATTTCCTAACTCAATCTATTCATATAGGGCACATGAATCCGTGTGATAGAGTAAATTATTTACATTTGTTTACAAGATATTCTTAGTATTGGGCAACTCTTGTAAATATAGAAATAACAGAATAGAATTATATTGTTACCCACAATAACTGCGTGGGAAAGTGTGGTGTGGTTATGTATTTATTTAATTTATGTAGATACAATGAGGCTACGAAACAAACTTTTGACAAACAAATAAGACAAATAAAACATTTTGACAATAAAACATTTTTTTTAACTCGGTAGGGACAATTTTTTTTCATGGATAGAGTTCTTTCGGAGTTTTATCACAAAACTTTTAAATCGTCATGTATAAAAATACAATGATCCCTGGTTTCACGCTGGGTGGTGTTAAAGACTCGTTTTAATAAATAAAACTGTCCTTTCACTAGCTACTGTAATTTATGACCTAAATTAAAATAATTTTATGATTGATCTTCAACCACATTTTTGGACCAAACATTCTCAAACTGTTAGTATTAATACTCTTTAAAGAATATAACCATACAGTTATGGGATCTGTTAACGCATAAATCCGTTTTTTAAACGAAACCTCTGCACTAGTTATAACCTGTATCGCGGGGCCAGTTTACAAACATGACATTTACGAATACAAATGACACCCAGACTCAGAGCAAGTGCCTCTGGTTTACACAAAGCCACTTACCCGGCCCTGGAATCGAACCCGAGATCCCATGATCTAAAGGCACGCCGCCTAAGCGCCTATAATAGGCACGCACCCAATATAGACCAACGAGGAACAAACTGACACTGTATTAATGACAAGCGCTACCCGCCCCGGCTTCGCACGGGTGCAATGATGATCATCTGAATTTATTAGTGTTTCTCTACAATATTATGCATGTATATAAATATAAACCTTCCTCTTGAATCACTCTATCTACTAAAAAACTGCTTCTATATCCGTTGCGTAGTTTTAAAGATTTAAGCATACATAGGGACTAGGGTTCATGATTTCTCGAGCTTTTCAATTTCTCGGGTCTCGAGAATTCTCGAGGCTAATTTCTCGGGACTCTCGGGTTGTCGAGAAATTTACATTTACGTACGTTTTCTCATATTATTTGGTTCCAATTGCGTTTTAAAAATCAGTGGTTTTCCTCTCAAATAAAACTATCAAATCTATACTAATATTATAAAGCTGCAGAGTTTGTTTGTTTGATTGTTTGTTTGTTTGTTTGTTTGAACGCGCTAATCTCAGGAACTACTGGTCCGATTTCAAAAATTCTTTCAGTGTTAGATAGTCCATTTATCGAGGAAGGTTATAGGCTATATTTTATTTTCAAAGGAATTAGGGATCCGTATGAAAATTGCGATTTTGTAACCCAAGGTGTAAAATCGAAAACCTATTTACGCGTGCGCTGCAAAAACTATTGACAATAGAACAAAATGAAGTACTACGAGTTTGTAGGTCTTATTAAAATCTACGAAAAAGTCCGCGAGAGCACATATCTAACTATCATAGTTTAGTCACAATAACCACTTTTATATTCATAAAAAAAATGCATCGAGATAAGCACGGGTTAGAAGGCCACGCGAGCGAAGCCGCGCCCAAAAGCTAGTTAATTATAAAACTTTCATCGATGTTATTCAAAAACATTAATCTTAAAAATATTGTTTTATAAAATATTACAGAAAAAAATATTATTCAGGCTCATAATCATAATGACAGCACCATTTTTAGTTGGTTATTTAGAACTTAAACTAAACAAAAAATCAACATGAAAGAAAACGTAAATATTAGGTTGGGGAAAAAGTCTTTTCGCATTATTGTATGTATGAACTTGTAATAAAATCTTCAGTCCTGATCATGCACCTTCAGATTTCCACATGCTTCGGTCTCTTCAGATTTCTTTAGGCAGTGTCAGGTTAACATCACGAGAGGACTGCCAGAACTACTTGTCGCGGTATTTTGATCAGTAGTCCCAAAATTTCTATAGCAATGGGATCATGTCCCTACCTACAAGATGGCAAAAAGTTATCGAACAAAATGGTAGCTAAATACTTTAGTTAAATGTAAATAAACGATATTAAAAAAATGTTTTGAAATTTCTTAAAAAATGGGACGATACTTTTTCCCCAACCTATTATCTTAACTTACATTACATAAGGATCACAGCACAATTTTGGGCTGGTAATTTAGAAAAAAAAAATCTACTTAAATCTTGTAAACAAAATAGCTTCTATAAAACACGAAAGAAATCTTTAATATCTTAAACTCAGGTAGAAAGTAAATGTAAATTATAATTACATTATAATCATAGCACCATTTATGGCATGTTAATAGAATATAAACAAATTAAAACTCTGCAAGTTTATTTTCTACAAACGTACATGATTTCTCGAGTTCTCGAGCTTGATTTCCCGGGAACAAATCCCAACGATTTCCCGGGAATTCTCGGCTCGAGAATTCCCGGGAATGAACCCTAATAGGGACGGACAGACGACAGCGACTTTGTTTTATTCTATGTAGTGATATATTTTTTTATTATACATATATTAACATAGGACTTAAATATTTTAATCGCCTCTTATTTCACCGTCCGGATGGCGTGGGTTGATGATCTTGTGTATACTAATCCCTCGAGTTCAAGTTTACCTGAATCTATATTAAAAAAGTAAATTGCCAAATTGTATGTAGGCGCTTATCACATAAATATTTTTTTTATTGTGTTGGTAGCAGGACAACGTTTGTTTAAAAATATTCGAATATTATAATCAAAAATAAAATTTTCATTCACAAATTTCCCTATAATAAAAAAGGAAATATTTCTTTTTTCTAATCTTTCATCAATTGGTAGTTATATGACCTGTCTCAGTTCCGCTGTTTGAATAAAACCACTTCAATCGAATACATCTTAAGTCTCACTTTCATCGCACTAGATCCGTATTTACATCGTTAAAGTTCATTCGAGTGATTACAAAGAACTCACTGGTAACAATCTATCTGAACGCTCACCAGCCGGTCGGAAATCTATAGGGCATTGTTATAAATAGCTTTCTATTGATATCCTGTAGACTGTCTGTCATAAACATATAAATATAGTTGGTTAGTTCTAATATTAGTTGGTTAAAGAGATACCCATAACGGATTTTTATTATTATTATTTCTTTATTTAATGAGCTAGTTCGGTCGTTAGCTACTTAGCGAATATGCCGCTCAGTACATAATAAGCTTACAAATAAACTACCTATATTAATAGTGGAATAAGTCAAGTCGAATTGGAAATCTAACCATAATTGATTATGTATGAAACCTCCGATAGAAATCCTATTAATATCATGTTTCTGAAAGCGATTGAACAACTGTTCATTCTGTCTTATGCAACAATTCGTTTATTGTTATACTAGCGGCTCTTATTATACCTATAGGATGGTATGGATTGGTGACACTTTGTATTCTAAATCCGTTACCTCATAAATAAACTATAGTATTTAGTTTATAGGCTCCATAGCTTAATCGTCACAAATATTCTAGGGGTCATTTTGTTAGAGGCATTAAAACAAAACCAAGTAGATAGATTACTGAGACAAGATGTGACATATTCTTAGTAGGTATACAAATTACAAGATAATAATGTTAAGGCATAAATGTGCCGTCGGTGTCACAAACAAAGGGCATTACATAGTACGTAAATTAATACAGTTATATACACTAACTATCAGACGCAGCCACGCGTTGCTGTGGTGGTTATGCTATTAACTTGTAGCTTA
The DNA here is from genome assembly GCA_905475355.2 of Clostera curtula. Classification (NCBI taxonomy): domain Eukaryota; kingdom Metazoa; phylum Arthropoda; class Insecta; order Lepidoptera; family Notodontidae; genus Clostera; species Clostera curtula. The sequence goes on along the minus strand of FR997808.1, from coordinate 11,865,344 downwards.
TAAGAAACGTTTGTACTTATAACATTGCGCCATCTATTGAATACTTACTCAATCCAGTCAATATATATCGCCATCTGTTAGAATCGTTTGGAGCTAACATATAAATTGTGCTGTCAAATAATAGATATATATATATATATATTTTTTATTCTTGATAGGCTTACGCTTGATCGCCAGTTCACCTGATGTTAAGCGACACTGCGACCTAAGATGGAGCGCGCTTGCCTAGAAGAAACCGATTCACTCGTGATTTAAAGACACCCAGATTATATCTATCGGGGAAGACCCACTCAATTTTGAAGACCCAGACCAATTTGCAAAAGAATAATATTGCGACTATAAATTGAGCTGTTAGCTATCCTATCTTTCAAGTTGGAGCAAACTGCACACGGTGTGCAAATTTGATTAGAATCGGTTCCGTAGTTTAGGAGTCCATCGCGGACAAACAACGCGACGCGTAATTTATATATTTAGATTAAGATGAGCGGATACACATTTTCACCACTTGCTAATCCATGAGATGACGAGTTTGGAGTTCATAGTGTCACCGCCCCATTCCATCCTGAGGGTCTCGTAAGAGCCGACAAAAGAAGATGTCAAGACCGAAAATCCAGCAGCAAGAGAAGGAAAACGTGGAGCGTATCCCAGTGCCAACCGTGCCAGCAGGCCAGCGTGGAACAGTAGGCTAATTACGCTCCGTGTAATGGGAAGAGGCCCGACTCAGCTGTTGGTCATTTATAGGCTAAGTAGTTGGAGTATGACACAATACAAGATAATAATGTTAGGCATTAATGTGCGGACGGAGTCACAGAGAAAGGGCATTAATACGTTAATTAATATAGTTTTAAGAAAATATATGTAATACCGATTGCGGTATTATGTCTATTTTCTTATAACACTCTATTTTCTTATAACTATACCCAACCACAATAACGTAGTGTTTGAAGACAAAAGTCTTCGATCAATGTGTTTTGCCAGTGGTGACATATGGTACAGAGGCTTAAAGTCACCCAAAGGGCACTGGAGAGGTTATGCTCGGATATTCCCTGCGGGATTCAGAAATGAGGAAATACGCAGAAGAACTGGAGTTACCGACATAGCCCAGGGACTGACGCCCGATGGGGCAGAAAAGTCCTCGAGTGGCGACAGCATTCCGTAAAACGCAGTGCTGGTAGGCCTTCTACACGGTTAACCGACGACCTGGTTAAGGTCGCTGGAAAGTGACGGATTCGGGCGGCTCAGTACCCGCCTTCGTTGAAATCCTTGGCGTCTTTTGGCTGAAATGATGAGAAGAAAATAAGCATGTGGAGAAATTGCTGTTATAAGTGTACTATGACAGACATTTTCCCCACTTGCTATTTTCGAAACTAATCTGAAAGTAGCTCTATGTATCTTTCAATGTAGACACACCGCTAGATTGTAATAATAATGGTACAGTCTTAATAAGAGTGCATTATTACAAAAATAAAAACAAAATAGCAACTTGTTATTATTTCTAAATAGCTCTACTTTGAAAAGTAGTCCTTATTTTGCGCGACTTTCACACGGCTCTGATAGCAAAAGCCAGACTTTAATCAAGTAAGTTTCATTAAAAGTACGGACCGCCTGCCATTTTCTATCCCGTAACTTCACGTAGGTACTGCAAAATCAAAATACATTCGGTCACGTTGGCTCGTTATAGCACTTTTGACAAATCAAATAAAAAAAAAAAATATTAACCATTATAAAATACACATTTTAAAAAATCCATTTCCCAATAATTCGACATGCAGTTCTACAGAAAGGGCCGACAAGATACTCAATATTTTTAAGTATAAGGCACGGATAAGACAGATTTGTGAAAGCAAATAGTCGCAAGGGCTATACATAGGCAAAATAAGCTTTTAATGGCTGAACCAACCCCTAACAATGGATACGGTTCACAAGCATGATGCACATGGCAGCCTTTACCCGCCTCCACCATATTGCAAGGAAAAGAATGGCCCGCCACACAACGCCATCACTGCCATGAGTCTTAAAATGGACATGATAATTCCAGCACCAAGGAATATATAAATAAAACAGTAACAATAATAATAACGCGTTAAGATGCTTTCGTATACTGTGCATTAACATTGTTGTACTTATATAGAAAAAAGACGATAGAGTTGCAAGTATAAAAAAAATATACAGCTGATTTACGCATGCCACGTAATGATAATGCGTCGTAAGGATTGTGGATATGCCATATTAAGACATAGTTAAGTTAACTTACTGTTTGTAATTTTGTATTCCGTGCCACAAGTTTGGCTCCCAAATGTCTGAGCATCGCCTACTCAATATGCAATACGGGCGCTGTAATAAAACTGACAGCTTGTCAACAGCACTGCTTCCATAGGCAGTAAAGCGAAGTCCGCAGTCGTAACTCCAAGTTGGCTTTAATAATTTACAACTTTGTATCTAAGAACTTGGACTACTGATTATAATATTTTGTCCCGAATGTAGGTAAGTGGATACGTGTCATACAAATGTTATTTCTTTTTTGTTATTTGTTTTTTTTATGTCCTAGCTATAAGCCTTTTTATGGAAATAGCAAAAAGGATAGTCGACATCACAGGAGACCGAAGAGCTGGCAGCTACCTCGGACAAAGAATCAGTCTAGCTATTCAAAGGGGGAACGCTAACTATCTTCGGAACTGTGCCTAAAGGGATTCCTTTTAATAATAATATATTTTAGTTATTATATTATTTAAGATTTTTTAGTTTTAGGTTCAACGTTATTTTATATTTTCTTTTAAACTCTTATCTAAATGTTATTTCTTGTATCATCAACATGATCAGCCCTAATCACTGCTGGTTTCTTTTTAGCTATGTCGTTCATATATCGCTTGTATCTCATATTCAATGTGTACCGTAATTTCAGAAGATGAATAAATTAATGGCTGTATGTCGCGGACATGGTGTGTTGATCGTATCATATGAAGCGACTTACCGAACTAGATATGTAGACAATCTTTGGAAGACAATCTCGAAAGAAAAGGAAAATTTAACTTTAATTATGTACTAAAGTAGCGATGGATTAAGAATAAATAATAAATAAATAAATATCCTTGGACATTTCACACAACGCCATCTCGTCCCAAGCTAAGCAACTTAATGCTTGTGTTATGGTAACGAGATGGATGATAAACTACTTATATTTTTTTTTTTGTAAATACGTACATATTATAGATTTAAATAAAACCCAGACTCCGAGCCAGTGCCTCTGGTTTAGAAAAAGACAATTGCCCGACCCCGGAATCGAACCCGGGACCCGTTGATCCAAAGGCGGCACATCTAACCACTAGACCAACCATCCCATGCAAACCTGAAGGTGTCGTAAGAGCCGATAAAAGAAAGGCAAAGGAAATTAACAGGCCGAATACCTAGCCACATTAGAAGGAAAACTTGAAACGAAACCCTGTGCCAACGTTACAGTAGCCAACAGTAGGCTGAATGCCTGCCCTCTAATGGGAGGCGACCCGACTCAGCAGTGGGTAATTAAGGAGCTGAGTAGTAGGTACTATGTTCTAAATTAATACGAAATATATGTTACCAGTACTTGTGACAAACAGAAATGCCTTGTTTTTTAACCCCCGACGCAAAAAGAGGGGTGTTATAAGTTTCACGTGTCTGTCTGTCTGTGTGTCTGTCGGTCTGTCTGTCTGTCTGTCTGTCTGTGGCACCGTAGCTCGCGAACGGATGAAGCGATTTCAATAAAGTTTTTTTTGTATGAAAGGTGAGTTACCGGCGAGTGTTCTTAGACATGTTTGATGAAAATCGGGTGAGCCGTTTAAAAGTTATGAGGGGTGAAAGTGGGGAAGAATAACCAAATGTCTGCAAATATAATCGAGTGGGGTCTCAAATGAAAGCGCATCACGTGCAATTTAACAAAATCTACATTATAATAAGTATGTACCTATAAAAAGTATAAAATAAAAATTAAATTAAAAATTTAAATAAACCCCCGACACAATAACCTTTAAAAAGTAAAAAATAAAAATAAATACTTCGCTTTGGGGGACCAGGGCTCAGGTAATAAATAAGTGGGAGTGGTCCCCCAACGCGAAGTTTTAATTTTTTTTTTACTTTTTAAAGGTTATTGTGTCGGGGGTTTATTTAAATTTTTAATTTAATTTTTATATTCCAGGTAACTTTAAATCTAATGAGTAATCTTAGAAGTCTTTTTGGTGACTGAAGTCCGCGTGGGATTTAGGATACATAGTGTCACCATCCCATTCCATCCTGAGGGTATCGTAAGAGCCGACAACAGGAAATGACGGCTGATAACCTAGCTGCAAGAAAATGAAAACTTGATACTACACCCTGTGCGAACCCGACTGGCCAGCGTGGCAGAGTAGGCCAAAAACGCTTCATGTTACTGGAGTCAGCCCGACTCAGCAGTGGGTCATATATGGTCTGAGTAATAATAATCTTAAAAACATTGAATACTAGCTACCCGCCCCGGCTTCGCAAGGGTGCAATTATGAACCTCTAAATTTATCAGTGTTTCTATACAATATTACGCATGTACTTTACATATAAACCTTCCTCTTGAATCACTTTATCTATTAAAAAACTCGCTTCAAAACCCGTTGCGTAGTTTTAAAGATTTAAGCATACATATGGACGGACAGACGACAGGGACTTAGTTTTATAATATGTAGTGATAGTGATGATATTCTTGTCTGGATATAGCCAATACCAACAGGCAGGATTGCGGTTTCCTAATACAAAACTACGGTGGTTAATTTTCATTTTTGCTCATTTTCAACTGCCTCGTTGATCTAGGGGTGGGATGTGCCGCCTTTGGATCAACGGGTCCCGGGTTCGATTCCGGGGCTGGCAAGTGCCTTTGTCTAAACCAGAGGCACTTGCTCTGAGCTTGGGTGTCACTTGTTTTCGTGAATTACATGTTTGTAAACTGCCCCCGCGATATAGGTACTTAGTGCAGAGCTTTCGTTAAAAAAAAATGATTTTGATATTTGTACAACAATAGGTAGGTACTACCCTGAAAAAGTTTCTTTTATTTCATCGATACAAACGTTTCATAAACATCAAAATACTCAATACAAGACTGGAAGATTATGCCAATCACTAAGTAACATAAACCTGAATCCCAACCTTTTGGAAAATTCCACCTCGCCAACCGTTTCAAGGGGGCTTAACCCCATAGGGTTTAAATTACTGTGACACCAAATTTGAGTTTTTACGTAGATCAGCCAAGCAATTTTCTACCGTAACAACTTTATAAAACTTCATTTTATTTTTGACAGCTTTCCTTTGATGGGGCACAACGTTTGACAGTTTTAATTACTGGGCCCACGGTCCCTTCTCAGCAGTATTTTAATTCTATTTTTATTTTTTTTATGTATTCTCTATGCATATCTCATTATCATCATTATCATTAGCCCACTGGAGGTCACTGCTGAGAACAGTCCTTCTTTTTCGTTTCACTGGGGAAATGCTTTATGCAAACCGAAAACCAAAACTGTGAACGGCCCCAAAAAATGTCCGGATGGCCAGCAGTATTAATTCTCAGAATAGCTATGCTCATCTTCTGAGTGAGGCAATTGTCTTCTGGGCACTGGTAGCTTCTACCAGCTCGGCCGAAAGATTAACGTCAATTTTCAAGCGTTTTGAATAGCAGGTTATATGTGCCGCCTTTGGATCAACGGGTCCCGGGTTCGATTCTGGGGTCGGGCAAATGTCTTTGTCTAAACCAGAGGCACTTGCTCGGAGGTTGGGTGTCATTTGTGCTCGTGAATTGCACGTTTGTAAACTGCCCCCGCAATACAGGTTATACGTAGAGCAGAGGTTACGTTTAAAAAAATGTAATAACGTTTGTCCTAGTAAATATAAATTAAAAAATAAGCAAATTTCGTTAATTTGCTTATTTTACCTTATTTTACCTAGGTCCTTAAACGCGCGAATATTAATAAAATATTCGATCTAAGCAATGCCATGAAAGCCAATTAATAGAACTTGGAACGTGTTTCGTTATCTTGAACGGTAATGGGACGCAGGATCATTGTGTCGTTTTCGGCCAAGAGGACAGTTATACGAAAATATGTTTCATTTCAGTAATAAGCTTAGGGATCTAATTCCTAAGTCGAGTTGTCCAATATAACCTGGTGTATCTATAATGGTATCATTAATTGACTGCCTTATTAAAATCAAAATCAAAACTCATTTAATCAAGTTGGCTCATTAGAGCTCTTTTGACAGGTCAAACAAAAAATAAAATTTACCATTTAAAATTAATTATTTACCATCTACCACCGGTTCGGAATGCACCTCTACAGAGAAGAGCCGGCAAGAAACTCTGTAGTTGCTCTTTTTAGATCGCCATTTGGGTACAAGACTGGTTTTAAGACAGATTTGTGAGAGCAAACTCACGCAATAGTTCCAAAGGGCCAAACATCAGCCAGATATAGTTGACAATAGTAACCTTGTAATGCCCAAGCCAACCGACCCCCAGCAACGGCACCTGTTCACAAGCATGACGCATGCGGCAGCCATCGCCCTCCTCAACCATATTGCAGGGAAGAGAACGACCCGCCGCACGACGCCACCACTGCCATGAGTCTTTAAGTGAGCATGATAACTCGAGCACCAAGGAATTGAACATTTCAAAAGTTATACTAATAACGCGTTAGGATGCTCTCACATACTGTGTATAAATATCACATAACAAGAACACTATTTCTAATTACTTTGTCATTATTCTAAAAGTATTTAAATAAGAGCATCGGACTAGCAACAACACCGATCAGTTATTCCCAAGCATTTTTGTCTAAGATATAGTCGTTAACTTTATAGTACCCCTTACAGATTAGCCGACTTTTAATGTGACACTTAAAGTGTTCTAAAGGCAAGTCTTGAATGCCTTTAGGTATTTTATTAAATAATCGAATACCAAGACCTGCAAAAGTTTTGTGAACTTATTGGTCTAGGGTTTGGATGCTTATTGGTCCAGTTCGATTCCGGGGTCAGGCAAGTTCCTTTTATAAACCAAAGGCATTTGCTCTAAGTATAAGTTGTATTGGTGTTCGTGAAAGAAAATGTATCCGCTAGGTGACGGTGATAGCGTCAATACCCCATTCCGTCCTGAGGCTGTCATAGGACGATGATAAATCCAGAAGAGAGGAAATAATAGTATCGACACTAATATTATAAGGACATCAAAACTCTCCGGTTAGATTGTTTGCAATGAATAGGCTCTGAAGCAACCGGACCGATTTGAAACATTATTTCACTATTAGAATCCTACTTTATCCCTAATTAACATAGGGATAGAATATTTACAAAATGTTTATAAAGTTTGAAATTTGTCACTAGATTAAAGGCCTTTTTATTTGCCCGGGGTAAAATCCATATGGACTATCCCCGTTGGTCTCGGGGAAGACCGACGAGGGGCGTATCAGTAGGGTTTATGGTTTCTCGAGCTTTTCAATTTCTCGGGTCTTGAGAATTCTCGAGGATAATTTCTCGGGACTTCTCGGGTTGTCGAGAAATTTACATTTACGTACGTTTTCTCATATTATTTGGTTCCAATTACGTCAAAAATTCAGTGGTTTTCCTCTCAAACAAAAGTATCAGAATAATTATAAAACTTTCATCGATTTTATTCAAACACATTATGTAATGAAATGTTTTTTTTTTTAAAACAGAAAAAATATATTATTCCGTCTCATAATCATAATGACAGCACCATTTTCAGCTGGTTATTTAAAACTTAAAAGCAAAAGTAGCTGCTATTATACTAAACAAAAAATCAACATGAAAGAAAACGTTAATATTTTAGCTTAACTTACAATAAAATTAGAATCACAGCACAATTTTGGGCTGGTTATTTAGAAAAAAAAACAACTTAAATCTTGTAAACAAAATAGCTTCTATAAAGCACGAAAGAAAACTTTAACACCTTAAACTCAGGTAGAAAGTAAATGTAAATTATAATTACATTAAAATCATAGCACAATTTATGACATGTTAATTAGAATATAAACAAATTAAAACTCTGCTAGTTTAATTTCTACAAACGTACATGATTTCTCGAGTTCTCGACTTTTCCCGAACTTGATTTCCCGGGAACAAAGCCCAACGAATGAACCCTAGGCGTATGGGACTCTCCTCCGAAGTGGCATACCCACTAAACATCCCCGGGGTGTACCATCCCGCGCACGATCTGTCCCGTGGGCCCTGACTGTAGTCCACGGGAACTAGATTAAAGGCCTGATACAAAATACTTTTACTCTTTATTAGGCAAGGATTGTGAGAAGGTTCCTCTCTCTGGAGCCCCGAACCGTCGCGTCGGTAGCTTAGGCCATCGACCTCGTTTTTGACGGGTTTTCTAATATTTTATAGATATTTTTGTTTTTCTTTTAAGCAATTATACATTCAAACATTAAATAAAGACACATTTATATGTGTATTAAAAATCTGTGTCACAATTGCATAACGAAGTAACAACAAATATATAAAAAGAAAATAATTTTAGAAATATGTAGAGATGTCGTCATAAAATCCAATATCTTATATCTTTGAGCAATTCTTGTATATATATATAATTGGAATCTCGGAAAGGGCTCCAACGATTTTCATGAAATTTAGTATATTGGGGTTTCGGGGGCGATAAATCGATCTAGCTAGGAATCCTGACATCTATTGGCGAATAATAATACTACTTTTTTGGTGAGCACAACAATGGCGTTGTTATGTAACACGAAGTCAATGAGTGTTTGCTTTGAGGTTAGACTTAATTCCTGACATCTATTGGCGAATAATAATACTACTTTTTTGTGAGCACAACAGCAGATGGCGTTGTTAAGTAACACGAAGTCAATGAGTGTTTGCGTAATTCGTACTTAAATATAATTTCCAAAAAACACAATTTATAAAAAAAAATAACCAGGTCATCCAGATATTTAATTTGAAAAGCTCATGTCACATTGATTTGTGACGAAATCCTACCGAAATGTAGAAAAGTCATTTCATAACCTTTCTGACCCTTGGGACAATCTTGATGATTACGTGGGTATCAAATTCTTTATGTTCACTTTCGATTCTTATCGATTATATTTACACCAAATATATTACATACTAGCTCCACCCCACGGTTTCACCCGCACTAACTTGACACTTATCGTTATATTCTGTACTAGCGAGCCGGCCCGGCTTCGCACGGGTGCAATTATGCATGTGTTATACCTAAGAATCTTCCTCTTGAATCACTCTATCTAGTAAAAAAACCCGCTTCAAAATCCGTTGCGTAGTTTTAAAGATTTAAGCATACATAGGGACGGACAGACGACAGCGACTTTGTTTTATACTATGTAGTGATAAATATCGTTATAAATTGTAGCCTATGTGTTATTCTGACGTATGAGCTTTATTTTTGTAAAGTTTCGTTAAAATCCATTCTGTAGTTTTTACGTGAAAGAGTAACAAACATCCATCCATACTTACAAACTTTCGCGTTTATAATATTAGTAGGATAGTAGGATGTAGGATATTGTTACATGATATTTATTTACAATTTGAACGCTATGTTATTGTAATGCTACTTAAAGCCGCGTGGTGACGTAGTCATATCACCACCCCTATTCGCAAAGAAGTGTCGCATGATAAGGAAAATTTGATACAAAACTCTATAACCTAGCCGCAAAATAAGGAAAACTTGAAATGAAACCCTGTGCCAACCCGTCTGGCCAGCATGGCACAGTAGGATAATTACCTTATGTAACCTTATTTTACTACTACTCAGTCCCTAAATGACCCACTGCTGAGTCGGGCCTCCTCCCATCACAGGGAGGGTCATTAGCCTACTATGCGACGATGGCCGGACGTGTTGGCACAGGGTTTCATTTCAAGTTTTCTTCTCTTGCGGCTAGGTTTTTGGCCTTGTCATTTCGTTTTGTCGGCTCTTACGACACCCTCAGTATGGAATGGGGTGGTGATACTATGTATCTTAAATCCGTCACCACACGGACCTGTTGTTTTAGGTTGATGCTTCAGTTTAACATCGAAAATAAAGTTTTATTATGTTATACAAGTGTTTAAACATCTTTAAAAACGGCTTTCGACAAGCCAACCGCAAGTTTTCACGGTTTTATGACTTTTTGGTATGTAAATATTTGAACACCCCAACATTAAGATGTATTAATAGTTTTACAACTAAGCGATAGTTAAGTTTTAATGTTTATATTAGGGTAATAAAATAACACTAAACACACTTTAAGGTGTTGCCGCATTAAAAATTAATATGGTTCTAAGGAATCGAAATACATAAACATAGCTATAGGCAAATTAAAACAATTATTTAATTGTATGAACATGTAAATATATTCTTGTTATTTATACTTGTTTAAACTTTTACTTCTCAGCCCTTAAATGACCCACAGCTGGGTCGGGCCTCCTCCAACAACATGGAGGTTATCCAGCCTACTATGCCACGCTTGTCAGGTGGGTTGGCATAGGATTTCGTTCCAAGATTTTCGTCTCTTGTGGCTAGGTTTTCGGTATTATCATTTCCTTTTGTCGGCTCTTACCACACCCTCCAGAAGAATTGAGCTGGCGACACTATGTAACTACATATTTTAATCCGTCGCAAATCGTATTAGGTAACCATCCTTGTAAACAACATTTTAAAGTAATAAACCATTTCATGTCATTTCCTAATACACTTTATAATTACAAAATGTATTTTTACATTTATTTTCATCGGATATTAACTGTAATATGTATAAAAAGTCAAACACACTGTTTATTAATTTGTAAACAATAAATAATCTTGCTTTTGCTTTATGGTCATACAAATATTTCATTGTTATAATACTGGTATAGATAAGTTATAACTAGAATGTGTTTATATTCTATGTCTAACAACTCTACTTAGGCGTGGAGATGACCTTTAATTTCTTAGACGGAAATTCTTAGCCTAAAGTCACAGGCTACCAAGAAGCTTTTTAGTTTACAAACAATGCCACACCGCATACCTTTTATCGTAACGCAATGTGAGTCGAACATATAAGTAATATTGAGTAAACAAAGAAATATTCCATGTAATATAGAATATTACCCGTAATCACTAATCTGATCTGAAATATCTCGTTCAGTTTATTTCGGAAGGTGGAAACAGATTAGGACGTCTAAATATCGAAAAAGACGATTAATAAGCTAATAATACTCTAACCAAAGTATTATATTCAAGAGAGACACAAGACAATTTAAATAACCCATTTAGTTAAAAACAAAACTATATTTTTTAATCTGTAACTATGGCCATAAATATGGTCCAATGATAATGACATTGAAATACTAATTTAAACTTATAAATAGTTTGCGGTATTTAAGTTCTTTTACCAGACATCTGGCTGATCATTCGGTGGTCACAATAAAAAATAAAGTTTTATTACGATCTCACACGAAGCCCGACCGAATAATAAAACGTAAAAGCAACGGCAGCACCAGACGGATTGCCAACAAATAAAAGGAATAAGCGTCTACACGTGCGAAAGAATGTTCTCGAAATGGAGATGTGATTCTTTAGGTTTATTTGGACACGCTACCCTTTGTTATCACTCCTAGACTAAGCTTGTTAATCTGATTATAATGCAAAGAAGGGAATTTCAGTTTATGAAATATACAGGGTGTAACAACACTATAGCTGTAATGGAATGATCAATATATTACTAATAATAAAACAAACTCGCTGTAAAATTTCAATGAAAATTTGCAACATAAAGTGTTGGTCGAAAGTTATTTAACTACCTAAGACCATTTATTTCGAATCAGTTCGGGTAGTGACGGATTTAGAATACCACCTCATTCCATCTTGACTTGACTTGTTTCTTATGACACCCTCCTAAGAACTGGTTCATATTGAATATTTTTGGTATTTTATTTTAGTATTTAAAAATAATATAAAATTTAAAATAAAGTATATAGAAGAGGGCGGGCATGATTTTTTACGGAGTTAGAGGTGGCTAGGCTGTTTCCATGTCTTAAGACTTGCAAATTTTCAGAATATATACTCGTAAAGCAGTAACGGTCCACATGCTTACCTTCGATTTTTTATGTATGAACTTAGAGGCCTTAGAAATACCAAAAACATTATGGACTACACGTTACTAAGTTTGAAATATTTTAACCACTTTTTCCAGACGGTTTATTTCCGATGTAACACAACATGTGGTGTGATTATATCGTAATTGTGATTACAATCAATTCAATCAGTTAACAATAAAAAAAATACATCGCGTTGGGGTACCGCTCCTACTTATTTATTACCTGACCCCTGGTCCCCCAACGCGATGTATTTTTTTTATTTTTAAGTTTTTAAAGGGAAATAGGTTATTGAGCCGGGGGTTTAATTAAATTTTTAATCTAATTTTTATTTTATGCTTTTCATAGGTACGCACTTATTATAATGTAGATTTTTGAGACCCCACTCGATTATATTTGCAGACATTCTGTTATTCTTCCCCACTTTCACCTCCCATAACTTATAAACGGCTCAACCGATTTTCATCAAACATGTCTAAGAACACTCGCCCGCTAACTCACCTTTCATACAAAAAATCTGTATTGAAATCGCATCATCCGTTCGCGAGCTACGGAGCCACAGACAGACAGACAGACACGTCAAACTTATAACACCCCTCATTTTGCGCCGGGGGTTAAAAATTGGATGGCAAAAGCATCTGTTTCACTTTCATACCGCAAAATATTAAAATGATTTATACACTAGATTTTCGTTACATCCTGTATAAAAGGATAAAATATACCAGAGTTATGTCTGCGTGTGTTCTCTTTACAAACGCTTTCTTTTTTTTCTCAGCCAATAATGGCTGCCGACTCGGAGCTTCTCCAATTAGGTGAAGGAGAATTGCCCTTATCTAACCTTGGCTGCTCAGACGGGTTGGCAGGGATTTCAAACGAATTTAACAGTGTTTATCGTTTCCACGCCACTGTCGCTAATCCCGGTTATATACATTTTCTTATGTACAACATTTCAGAAGACACCTGATTTTTGTAGTGAATATGAATGTAAGAATCTGAAATAATTATATAGTAGGTACTAGCTGTACCATGCGCGCGCCACTAACTAAAATAAATTTGAAGAAAATAAATATACAATGTTTTTTTTTTATTCAGAAACCTTCCTCGCCGCGTGATCTTTAACTTTGCTGAAGATAATCACATGATCAAATGCATAGTTTACGATTCTATAAAGGGCATACAGATAAACATTCATTTTTATATATAAGACTAGGGACCCGCCCCGACTTTGCACGGGCGCAATGATGAAACTCTAAATTTGTCAGTGTTTCTCTACAATACTATGCACGTATTATACACTAGCTTTTGCGCGCGGCTTCGCCCGCGTGGGCTTCGAACCCGTGCATATTTTTTATTAACATAAAATCGGTTATTGTGACTAAACTATGATAGTTAGATATGTACTCTCGCGGACTTTTTTGTAGATCTTTATAAGACCTACAAACCCGTAGTACATCATTTTGTTCTATTGTCAATAGTTTTTGCAGCGCACGCATAAATAGGTTTTCGACTTTACACCTTGGTTTACAAAATCGCAATTTTCATACGGATCCCTAATTCTTTTGAAAATAAAATATATAGCCTATATCCTTCCTCGATAAATGGAATATCAAACACTGAAAGATTTTTTGAAATCGGACCAGTAGTTCCTGAGATTAGCGCGTTCAAACAAACAAACAAATAAACAAACAAACAAACTCTGCAGCTTTATAGATTAGTATAGATATAAACCTTCCTCTTGAATCACTCTATCTATTACAAAAATCCGTTTCAAAATCCGTTGCGTAGTTTTAAAGATTAAGGCATACATAGGGTCTGACAGACGACAGCGACTTTATTTTATAGGTACTATATGTAGTGATAGTGATAGTGATTAGTACGAGTATAGACTCGAAACAGTGGGCGAAGGTGTAGACTAAGTAAAAAAATTCCGGCCTTCATTATACATTCATAAAAGTATTACAGTTACAACAACCAACAACCTATTTAAACACATCTGTGTACATAAAAACATTTATCCTTGACATCTGTGTTATTGATAAAAATAGACACAGCTTAACCGTTCGAATGTTGCCTTTAATGTACTGATGACTACATTGTCTGTCTATTCACATGTAAAACTACTTTTTAACAAAATTGTATATAAACATCAAGAACAATAAAAAAAACTAAAATACCCAATAAATAACTATCTGTCTCAAAGTCTCAAAGACAACGCAAACAACGCATACCCAAAACCGACCGCGGAATCGAGCTAGGAATCCGATAAACCAACGGCCTATGCAAACCCTAGACCAACAATGCTCGTTCCTAATATATGTACATTACCCACTAGTTCTATAACTACAAAATCTCCAAATCCTTTGATCCAATGAAATCGTGACAATACACAATCACTGAACAATCTCGCCGGTAACCCAAATTCAGTGACATCATTATATTGTGTTATATACTTACCTGACACACTTACCGGGTCCGAACTGACAAAGGCTGTTTAAATACCAAATAAAATCGTAAATAACCTGATACGTTTGAGTGTTCTGAATCAAGAATGAGCGTGGAATAAGGTCGAGAGATACCCATGTTCAACATAAGAGTTTGTAAAGTGTGTTTTTGACGTAAGAGGCGAATGAAGAAACTCAGAGAAAGACAACCTAGACTAAAGAAAGGGGTTGTCCGGCCAGCGTGACACAGTAGGTTCATATCCCGCCTTGTTTCGATACGGTTCGCAGGGCAACTCTGAGGACAATGGGGACTCCATTGTCTGGTCACTCCCTGTGGGCCCATCCGACCTGAGTGACCCTGAACCGATATGGCCCCGACCGACAAGGACCGACAAGGTCGAGGGTAAGGCTGATATGCAGCCTATATGAAAGAGGTCCGAAGTGGGTCATTCATGAGCTGAGAAGAGAAAAAGAAAATAATCGATACAAATATAATGAATAATGGTCAGACCATGTAAAATAACCTACAAGAGACAAATGGTGACGTGAATACATGATGTCAAAACCCATTCCATCTTGTGCGTGTAGTTTGAGCCGACAAAAGTAAATAGCCGAAGACCCAGTCGTAAGAGAAGTATTACTTACGTCATACGACACGGAGCAATTCATAGTAATTCGAACAATCCATGCAAACCGCCTCCGGCATCTGTGTGTTTGCAACTTTAATACTAGTACGTCATAGTTTTTTTTTTGCATCCTTAATTAAATCACCAGCTAACTTACGTGTCACGAAAGGCATTGAATTGGCATTGACACAAAAAGATAACCTATTTTATACCAGTACGGGCTTCGCACGGGTGAGGAAAAAAATCTTTGTTACTGCGAAACACATCATACAATATTTCCAAGTAGGTTATTACTTGTATTAAAATAAGGTGAAACAAATAAGGTTTCACGGACAAGTATGTATCATCATCATTTCACTGCTGGACATAGGCCTCACCCAAGGATTTCCACAAAGCCCAGACCTGGGCCGGCCGCATCCATCGTTTTCCAGGTCCTTAACCAGGTCCTTAACCAGGACCTTAACCAGGTCATCGGTCCATCGTGTGGGAGGCCTACCAGCACTGCACTTACTATTACTACTACTCAATGATGTTACAATTAAAAGATTCCTTGACTTTTAGAAGTTTAGTTAGAGTAGTTTGTGCAATATCTCATAACACACGACGGCATTTTCAATTGTTTTATAGCACTTTTTACACACGGCTTGACGTGCATCTGTTGACGCCAGCGACGCAACACTGAGGTCAGGTTTGCTAATTAGCCTACTTTTAACGTGCCGTTTGCTGAACGCTTATAACCCATCTACACCTTTTTACTTCTAACATCATTGCTACAACTAATCAGGCCATAAATTACCCTTCATGTAATGAGATCTGATCTGACTCAGCAGTGGGTCAATTATGGGTCGAGTAGTAGTAGTCATAGAATGGCCAACAGAGTGACGACAATATACCGGCAGAGGCCAATTCCAAGACATCAGGACAAGATTTGAACACATAATTAAAAACTTATCGGGACTTATCGCGCACAGAATTAATACCTGTTTTTGCTCGACGTTTCGACCATGTTACAATGGCCGTGGTCGCGAGCTGACTGCAGACCGCAAGTTTTTTCCGTGGGAAGTGAGGGTGCTTTGGTCTCCTACCCTCACTTGGTTTTGCACACACGTAGGGTTGTCACTACGGCACACAACACTGACTGTATCGGTTGAACACTTAGTACCTACACCGCGAACTATACATTTGCTTATAACGGGGTTCCACGTTGCCGCCAACTTGAATCCATCTTCTCGGTTGAAATTACGGTGTTTTCTGATTTCAATCGCTTCACGAACCGTTCTCGCATAATAATGCCGTTCAGTGGAGAGGACTTTCGGATCGTGGAGCTCGATCCAGTGATCAGACACCGCCTCAAGCAAATGCTCACTTCACTTCACCCTCACTTCCCACGGAAAAAACTTGCCGTCTGCAGTCAGCTCGCGACCACGGCCATTGTAACATGGTCGAAACGTCGAAAAAGCAACTGAATCGCCGGGTACCCTTACGACCCCGAGAATTTGGTTAAGATCGCTAGATTCTGGCGAATCGCTGTGGATGGTTGGATGGAGAAATCCAGCCGTAGATTTCCTTTAGCTGAAGTCATAGGTGACGGCTGTATAAGACACACGGACTACATTTTTATCAATAACTTACCACAACAATAATGTATGTTATTAAAAGTTTTGCTTTTAGTAAATAAAAACAGTTTATGTAGATGTGGGATGTCTTTCTTATCCAAATTAAAATATCCGGCTAATTCAGGCTTCCTACCTCACGTACCTACAAAATACGATTTCGCATCGTTCAATCAAAGTCGACCGAAATCAGACCCAAGAAATCCTTCCCGTTAGATATGAATCATTCTCGCATACGGTTGTTAGGGCTTTTTGGATTAGGAATATTTAGACCATGTTTTTTTATTTAAAATTCAAAAGGAACTTTATTCATGTAGGTTTTATCACAAAACTGTTATATATCGTCATGTTTATAACTATAATCATCATCTTTCGGCCCTGAGCGCCTAGGTACCCTGGTAGCCTATTATAGTATATACTCCTATCGTCGCCATATCTACATTCCGGAATTCTACTCTTTAGAAAAGAGCCGGCAAGAAACTCTGTAGTTGCTTTTTAAAAATGATCTGTCTTGTTTACAAAATACACTACAGAAAACGCAACTCCTGTATGTAATAACGAATAAGCCAACTTGACATAAAAGCAACAAAAATCTCCGGGAATAAATATACATAGTTACTATACTTCACTGTATCGGTCTCCGCCAACGTGTGTGCATCATCGAATAATGAGTGATTGAAATACATTAAAATATTGAACGATGGTGAAAGGTATCCATGCATTATGATGAGTACCAATTTGTATTAGAATCTAAAACGTTTTAAGAATATTGATGTAGCGACTAGCATGCTATTACACAATTTACCTGAAAAATTTGAACTAATAGCATCAAGAAATATTACCTACAAATGCGAGAATTGCTAAAAAATCTACACAGCGGTATATTGAAGTTTCAAGAGCATTTCGCGCAGATAAGATTTTTCCGACTACAACTATCGGGGGGATAGGTGACGCGGTCCCCTGCCAGACATACCACCGTGTCTGGCTGAATGATCATCCCTTTGCGCCGAAATTGTTTTTTTTTACTGTGTCACGGTACCCATTCTGGTTATCAAGTTACCCTTCTCTTGTGAGTCGGTTTTGTGCCTTCACATTTTCTTTATTCTGCTCTTACAACACATTTAAAATAAATAAAATAAAAATATTAATCTCCACAAAATTACAGGCATCTATTAAAAATTTGGTACTTCGTTTTGGTAGGAATATTGTTTTCACATAGGAGACTGTCTTATTATGCGAAGAACGAGGAGATGGGGTAGTGTTATTATATGAAGATGGTTGGAGTAGGGGGTAAGCCCGAACAACTTCGGCAAAGGATTTTTTAAACAAAAGATCAAGGCAACAGAATGTAATCTGTGGGCGATTTGGAGTCTAAACTTAGCTTAAACCTGTATTTTAGAACACCAGGCCCCCTCACTTGATTATTGTACATAGATGGAGAAATAGGAAGTAGATCAACATTTGTGAGCGCGTGTCAGTGTGTATGTCTGTGTGTGAGTGCGAGTGTGCTTTAAAAATGAAGAGTACCTACTGTCGAGTGTGTTAGAATTGAATGGAAAATATTAATGTAGTGTGTATATATATTTTTAAAGGACTAGCTGACCCGGCAAACTTCGTACCACCTCGGAATCAATAAATAAAAAAATACATATTTTCTCACCTTCCCTGGATTCCCACAAACATTTCAAGACCAAAATTAGCCAAATCGGTCCATCTGTTCTCTAGTTTTAGTGAGACTAACGAACAGCAATTCATTTTTATTTATATATAGATAAGATAGATATCCTCGAACTCCGCGTCTGCGTTCGTGCGGTGACAGACTTAGAATACATAGTGGCACTACCCCATTCCATCCATAGGGTGTTGTAAGGGCCGACAAAAGACATTTCCTTTTGGAATGTACAAGGCTGAAAACCTAGACTCAAGCGAGGGATCTCTCGCCAGCGTGGCATAGTAGGCTAATTATGGGCTTGGTAATAAGACTCTGCAGATTACATACAAGTGGAGTGCTTATAATGATCACGTTCACGATCAACTTTTATAGCGTCTTTAAGAATCTTAAAGGCATTGCTAATCTAATTAATATAGGTTAAGTATTTTGTAAGTACTGTTCAAAGGATTTAATGGCAATTACTCTGAATAAAGCAATTCACGGTGTTAACTGAATATAGGGCACACATTTAAAATTTACTTAGAATTATTTTGCTTTAGCAGAAATAATTTTGAAATATGCAAGCTATAAAGCGATAATTAAAGACAGATCTTATTTATGTTTAATTTTATGTGCTGTATGAAGATTTGTCGGATATAGGATAAACGCTGCGTTTGTAGCGCAGGTCCTGAGTTCGATTCACGGCTCGGGCAAATGTCTTTGTTTAAGCTTGATATTGTTCTGTTTAAATATCTATGATAGGGCCGAAGACCTAGCCGCAAGAGAAGGAAAACTGGATACGAAACCCCATGTCAACCTATCTGGCCAACGTGGCACAGTGGGCTGATTACCCACCATCTGGTAGGAGGAGGCCCGACCCAGCAGTGGGCCATGTATGGGCTAAGAAGTAGAAGGAGTAGACATACCTTTCTTTGAAATGATAAAGAAATAGTAATTTAATTACAGTTAATCTCAATGCGTTTAGCAGAAAGTGCTGAGGTGGGGGAATGTTTGCCTATCATCATCATCATCATTCATGCACAATGTCACCAACCCACAATATCCTGAGGGTATCGTAAGAGGTAGATCACTTAGCCGTATGAGAAGGAAAACTTGATACAAACCCTGTGCTCACCCGTCTTGCCAGCGTGGCACAGTAGGCTAATTTCCCTCCATGAATTTGGAGGAGGCCCGACTCAGTAGTGGGTCATTAATGGGCTGAAACGACGACGATAAAGTCTTTGAGTTGGGACCGCGTTCCGGAAAGGACAGTGCTGGTAGCCTCCTGCACGGTGGACCGAGGACCTAGTTAAGGTTTCCGAATAACGATGGACAACGACTCAGAACCGGCCTTCGTAGAAATCCTTGGGGGAGGCCTATGTCCAGCAGGGGACGTCTTTTGGCTGATATGATGAACCCACAGAACCCTTACTTCGGTAAGAACTTGTAGTATCAACTTGTGCAGCAATTAGACACCACATAAAAACGTGAATCAGTGAACAATTAGTGATAATTAGTCCTGAGGCGTTGGTTTGTTAGTAGCTTACTTGTTTGTCGGCCATAATTGGGTTTCGGTTCTTTGTATTGATGTGTTAGATTTCGATAACGAAATTACCAATGAGTCACGTGTCTGAGGTAAACACATAATAGTATCTGGGAAGGAGTGGACGTATTAGGATACGTAATGCCAACAGCCTATTATATCCAAAGCCTCAAACCTGCTATTTCAATATATTCAAAATCAACAATCACCGTTGTTTGATGATTTTGACAGTTTTGGAAACCTACTAATAGTCTCAGTTCTGGATCTACGGCACATGCTTTTAACTTATATTTATTTACTACAGTTACAATTCTGAGAGCTTATATCTAGGACATATTTAAATATCACTATCACTATCACTACTCACTATCACTATCATCACTACATATTATAAAACAAAGTCACTGTCGTCTGTCCGTCCCTATGTATGCTTAAAACACTGATAAATTTAGATATTCATCATTGCACCCGTAAGAAGCCGGGGCGTGTCGCTAGTAACTTATAAAAAGAACGTTGGCCATTCTATATTTGACATAGTATAGTAATTTAAGCAGCTACTGTAATGAGGCAAAATCAATTAAACATACTTTTTTGTACTATGTTCATAAAAAGATACTTTGCTTTCTAGCTGTACGTTCTGTAATTTATGTAGGCCCATTGCTGGATTATTTATATTATCCACAAAAGATTTCTACCATCTGACTACAGCGTAGTTGATGCTCATAAATAATGTAGACGTTGACAGATTTCATAAATTACGGACACTACGTAGATCATTTTACAGGTACAAAATATGGATAATGCATGACCTGGCATTGGATATCAAACAACTAGTTTTCATATATTTTCATAATATCCGAAATAGGCTGTCTATCTCTACTAAAATACTTCTTACACATCAAATCTTTCATTGTTATTTTGTTTGTTACGTAGTCACTGTGAAATTACTTAAAGATTTTTTGCAAATAAAGGGTAGAAAGTACGGTCAGGGCATAAGTAACAAAATACTATGTACGTACTTAGTTAAGTTAAGAAAGATGTTTCCTACATTGAAAGAAATTTTGTCAAAGGTATATTTATAATATACCTTTGACAAAATTTCTTAACATAAAGTTGCAATATAATATATTGCAACTTTATGTTTTAAATTCAGCTACCAGTACAAATTGTATGAACATGGTTTAACAAAATTATGCGTTTCTTTTCCAGGTAAATCCGGAAGACAACTATGGTGGTGTAGAACTACTATACGGGGTAAAAAAACCTAGTCATCATCATCATCATCTTCATTTCAGCTCATCGACGTCCACTGCCTCCTCCAAGGATTTCCACGAAGGCCGCTCCAGAGCCGCCCGTATCCATCGCTAAAAAACGATACCCTCGCACTAGGTATAACCTGTATCGTGTAGTTTACAAACATGATATTCACGAACACAAATGACACCCAGAATCAGAGCAGGAGCCTCTGGTTTAGACAAAGACACTTGCCCGACCCCGGAATCGAACCCGGGACCCGTTGATCCAGAGGCGGCACATCTAACCACTAGACCAACAAAAATCATAATCGAGAAATAAGCACCGAAAAACCAAACATTATGAGACGCACATTACTAAGCATAATAGAGTATGATTATAAGGTTAGATAGAAAGTTCAATTATGATGGAACAAACGATGTTACAAGTAAAAATGTGTGTATAGGTTACAAGCCCTCAACAAGCGGCATATTAAAAGTTGGGTAATTAGCAAACCTGACCTCCGTGTGGCGTCGCTGGCGTCAACAGATGCACCCTAAACCGAAGAGCATGTATGAAGGGAATAATGAAAATGGACGAAGCTAAACAAGTATGTAAGGATCGTAGAAAGTGGAAAGAAGTGGTATCTGCCTTCCCCTACGGAAAGGGGCGTGATTATATGTATGAATGTAACTTAACCACAAAACTTTATATCTGTAAATATCTGTTTAAGAGCTGAGAAAGACAAGAGATAAATCGTTAATAGCCACTCAGCCTGAACCAGCAACTTATGTGATTTCGAGTACAACATAAATACAAGCCTTGAAAATCGATTATGTAGCAACTGTACCTTATATTTTTATGAACCAATGAAAACACGTTGGCAACAGCCTCCCTTCACAAGAGCCCTTTATGAAGGGCGACCTTAATTTTATAGGGTCGAGATCCCTGAGTTTCCCTTTATCACATTATAATTTATCATGTGGAAATAATTATTTTCACTGAAAAGTTCCCTATTTAATGGTCGATTATTTGTTTTGAAAGGAATATCCCGACTCTGAATGTAATAAAAAAAAACACGGCAGCTTTGTAATAATTCAACGAATATAAACATCTATACAAATGCAAAGAAATTAATTATCAGTTTGTATTATTAAAATAACCGCTTTTTGTGATGTAGCAACTAGTAACTTAACCTAATTTTATTTATAGACAGGGCGCTATGGCGCTCTTTAGGGGAGGCCTATGTCCAGAAGTGGACTAGGGTGGGCTGACGACGATTACGATGGATTGGAGGAAGCCCGACTCAGTAGTGGGTCAATATAGGGTTGAAACGAACGGTATGAAACTTTATAGCATTGAGGTTCGTCCCATATGTAATATCATAACGAGATGAGCTTCGCTAATTACTCTATTAAATACTCTTAGCTTACGTGCAAAAATTTGATTTGCAGTTCCTTAACTTACAGCCCTATTCACTTAAAATGGTTTTGATTAAAGCCGGTAACATGATTAATCAAGGGAGCGAAGCAGCTGGAGAAGTGCAAGGTAGAAATTGTCTTGATTCAATTTAATTATTTTTTATTGATATTAATCTTCCTTAGAGCCAACATTTCTTGAACAAATTTCTTATAATGCTTAAATTATTTGACTTGTATATAGCATCTAAATTAAAACAATAAATCACAGAAATGAACAGCAGAAATACGGAACTGAAAATTTCCTAATTCTTAATTTTCTAGATTTTTACAGATTTAGTCTAGACACTGGCTTGACCCCGGAACCAAAGCGGGGATCCATGTTCCAATCCCTAGACAAACAAGACAATTTATAGGCAGGAACGCAACACCACTCAAGAATGGTGCTTTTTTATAAGTGACTTGAATGCCTTTGAAATTAAGCTTGCGCAATTGAATACAACGTCAGGGTCTAAGATGGAGCAGGCAATGCAGGGAAATGCCCTGTCGGGCACCGGCTCTCACTTACACACGACGGAACACAGTAAAACTGCTTAGCCGGACTTAGATGTGTGGGTGGTAGCTAGCCGGGCGGACCATTCGATTCTACCACCAGATATTTTGATAGAGGTTTTTTCCCAGTCGGACAGGTCCTATCTGAGCAGTGGTTATCCACTTTGGCCTACTTCTATATCTACTACTCTAGCCCATAAATGATCCACTGTTGAGTCGGGCCTCTTTTAGTTACATGGAGTTACAGGGTTTCGAATCAAGTTTTCTTTCTCTTACAGCTAGCTCGGCCTTGTCATATATCCTAATTTCTACCATGTTTTATTTACCATCTCTCAACCATTATTTTTATATCAGAATTCTCTTTCCCGTAACCTCATCATCATCATTTCAGCCAAAGGACGTCCACTGCTGGACATAGGCCTCCCCCAAGGATTTCCACAAAGGCCGGTCCTGGGCCGCCCGCATCCACTGCTTTCCGGCGATCTTAACCAGGTCGTCGGTCCACCGTGTGGGAGGCCTACCAGCACTGCGCCTTCCGGAACGCGGTCGCCACTCGAGGACTTTTCTGCCCCATCGGGCGTCGGTCCTGCGAGCTATGTGCCCTGCCCACTGCCACTTAAGTTTGGCAATTAAGTTTCCCGTAACCTACTTTCACCCAAAGCAACAATTTAAAAATGTTTGGGGCCATTAGGAACGCTTTACCAGAGAATTCGGTGTAACTTTTTCATAATCATTTATTTATGATTGCTTAAATTAATTTCTCCATTGAATAGAGTAATTTTACCTTTTCCTACAATTCACTTTTACTTTGACTTCCTGATACGACACAATTTTCAGCTTTTCCTTTATTTGGCGAATAAATGTTTCTATTTACCTTTTGATATTAAATAAAAAAAGATTTGCACATAAAAAAAGGAACAAAAGGCTTTCCTTACTTGTAACGTGTTTGGATTGTTATTTCTTATGGTGGTACCACGTGTTTTCTTGTTTGAAAAGAATGATTTAAAAACCTAAATATACCTACACAAATATTTTTTGAAGTGGTTTTGTGTATGCAAATTTCTTAGTTGGTTTTTGTTTAGTTCTTTTAACCTCAAGTCATGTCAAATTTATAACATCTATCGTTTTCGTAAAACGATAGATGTTATAAATTTGACATGACTGTCGTAGGTCCTGCGAGATGCACTGGTTTTCATATAATATTAAATTTAAATATTTGTTAAATGAGACACTATATTTATTCCATAAGCACTAACTTAAGTAATAAAACAAGACTAAAAATACCAATTAACCTAAAACTTAAATACTAAAATATATTATTTAAAGGAGTCCCTTTAGGCAAGGTTCCGAAGATACTGGCAGCGTTTGTTAAATTAAATAACTTACATAATAAACCCCAATTTTAGCGGGTTTAACAAAAATTTTATAGCCAAAATGAGGTCACATATTAAAGAAGAGCTCCGTATTCAGCTAGTTGAGTCACTTATTCTGTCTAAACTAAATTATATGGATGTAGTGTATGGTCCGCGTTTGCTTAGTAAAACGAAGAAACTTATACAACGGGTCCAAAACGCTTGCGCCCGTTTCTGTTTCAATATTCCAGCGAAAACTCATGTAAGTCCTTATCTTAATAAACGTTCATTACTTAAAATGACACATCGTCGTAAACTACATTTAGCCTGCTTACTTTTCGGTGTCCTGAAGCATAATGAACCTAGATATTTGTTTGAAAAGTTATACTGGAAGTCCAAACGTAGGTGTGAAGTCTCGCGACAGTGTGCGCCACAGCTTTTGACGCAGCGGCACAGTTCTGCAACATTTAGGGGGAGTTTCCGATACGCTGCGACTAGGTGTTGGAATAATATTCCACCACCCATAAGGAACTCGCAATCTGTCATTACATTTAGGAATAAGCTTAAAATATTTTTATTAGAACATCAGCTTCAGCAGGAAACACAAGTACATGATACCAGTGCCATTAAATTTAATTTATTGTTCTTGTACCCAGCCTCCGTGTTCTGATTTGCATGGGAACCTCTCTTACAGACGTGAGGAAAGTTTATGGCCGATATTTTATTTAATATTATGTCATTGTTAACACCATATATGTTGCCTAAATCTGTATATTTATTGTTTTATTTTTGCTTTGTTAGTGTTATTTTTACTTTATCTTTATTTCTATTGTTTGCTGGTTTACTAACTAAATACTTGTGCTCTAGTTACTGGCGCGTGATGCCACCAAACGGTTCCAACGGAAGACCAGCGTTGGCTGTATGGCTAACATTATGCTGAGTTGGGGCCGATTTGTGACACATACACTTATGTACATGTAATTGCTAGATTGTAATTTTTCTCTCCTTCGTTTTTTACTGTTTTTGTAACTGTATGTCATGCATGACTCATGAGTGTATTTGTTACAAATAAAACTTTTCTTTTCTATTCTATTCTATTTTACGGCGGGCGGAGGTCGTATAGCGCCCTCCGGCGCCTGTGGCGCTGATGGTTTGGTCGTTGGGAGACCAATTCCCTGGCTCTTTCAGCCTCCTCCTTAGCCGACATTACAACCTCGGCGAAGGAGGCCACTGCGCGCCAGACGCTCTGGACCATAAACCGAACGAGGTCCGGTAGCGAGAGGATTCCCGCAGCTAGTACGAGCGCTCTACGCGGCTCATCCCAAGCTCGGCAGACCTGTAAAGTGTGGTCTGCCGAGTCCTCAGGCCCATTGTCGCAGTGATAGCACTGCGGACTCTCCTCCCGGCCGATGCGGCACAGGTACTTTGAGAAGCACCCGTGTCCTGTGAGAAGTTACGTCAACCGGAAGGAGAGATGCCCATGGCGACACTCCAGCCATTCGTCCAATATTGACCTTATGGCTGTGACTAGGGCATGCCCCGCCCTTGGGTCCTCGAGTCGATCCCTTGGGTCCCACTACTCCCTCACTGTGAGGTGGAGTTCATTTCTCCGCCTCTTTACCTCTTTCGGCTGTGGCTGCCAGCCACTCGTAGTAACCCCAGCCCGCCACTTATAGAGCGTCACCAGGGCTCTTGCCTCCAACTCCCATGGAGGCTGTCCTGCTAGAAGGCTCGCTGCCTCGAAAGAGGTCGTGCAATAGCCTCGAATGACCCTGATGGCCATCGCGCGCTGGGGTCGTCGCAGCGCCGCGACATTGCGACCCTTTAGGGTATTGGCCCACACCGGAGCCGTAGGGCCATGGACCGCACGACCCCCGTGTAGAGCCTCCTACAGGAGGTGTCCGGGCCCCCAAGGTTAGGCAGCAGCCGCGATAGAGCAGCCGCCGCCCCTATTAGTTTTGGGGCCAACCTTCGGAAATGTTCTACGAAGGTCCATCTATTTTAGTTACCTAGTTTTAACTGTTCTAACGTCTCCGTATCATCTCTGATTCAAATGATAAAATTTTACACCTGTACAGATTTGTAACGGTAGTAACTTTCGTTTTTATGGATACCGTTTGTTTACAGCCCAAAAGGAGGGCGAGCTATATGAAGCAAACACACCAAACAACGGTCGGAAATCTTTCAGGGGATTACGTTTAACTTGTTGCCTTTGTCTGTATTTATATTTACCTCATTTTATGTATTTTCTATCCTAAATATAAAATTCTCTTGTCAAGGTGTTTGGTGGGGCGTGTAAATAGCTCCACCATAAATGAAATAGAGAGATGGGGGGTATATAGATTACCTATGTCTGAAGATCTGTATATTATCAGCTAGCTATTTAAACTTAAATATGCGGAGTGTCTCTGGTATGTGTGTAACCAATGAAGCCTCTTATATCTTACAATGTCACTATGTGCAGAATTAAACTGATTAACTGCCTACCTTCAACATCCAAGGTCGCCTTACTGCTCATCCGATTCAATGGTTAGGCTTCTCGTCGATAAATTCGATCTTCTGTCTTCGCCAAAACCACAAATATGTTCTGATGATCACTAATTTGAAAATACAGCTTCAGGTAATCAATTTATAGGGAATATACGTGAAAATTCCGACTTGTTCACTGGGAACGACCGTTAGCAATCACCGCGCGTCCCGAACCTTCTTCTTCTTCATTCGTCGCTCATGGCAGCGCTAGCGCCATCTCTTCATCGGAAGGCAATACTCAGCGAACCTTCTCAGTCTTGGCAGTACAGAGAATCTTGCACGACACCATTAAGACTAAGAGGCTTGGAGTATAATGTTTGTGTACTGGTGTATGTACGTGTGTAAATATAAGTTAAGATTATATTTATTTTATAACATTAATTAAACTAAAAACGACTTTATCGCCTAACCATACACCCCGCCTTGGAAGATCGGGAGATCTTTCAAAAGCGACAATATATGTTACTAAAAAATAAGCTTACTGTAAATTATGGCTAAATTGGAATGCTTACATATTATTAATATCGTCATATTTATTGTGTCGGAATAGGATATAACTTGGCGACAGCGCGTTTAAAATCGCCAAACTTAGTCCTCACCGTAGCAACTCTGACAACATTGTCGGTGCCCTTGTGGACAGCAGTAATGACGCCCAATGGCCAATACAAAGGTGCAGTGTCGTCCTGTCCAACCAGTACAACAGTGCCGACCTTCACCGAATCAAATGGCGCGGTCCATTTTTGTCGGACTTGC
Organism: Clostera curtula; assembly: GCA_905475355.2. NCBI lineage: Eukaryota > Metazoa > Arthropoda > Insecta > Lepidoptera > Notodontidae > Clostera > Clostera curtula. Next base: position 11,837,546 of record FR997808.1, on the reverse strand, counting down.
AACGTGTGCAAATACTCAAGTCGCCATCTTTTCCAATAGGATTGGACCATATTATCTAGTAACCGTTTACGCCGTGCCAAGTTCACAGGTCCCGATGGAAAATCAGTAGCGGGTAAATATCTTAGGGGGGATGTCATTAGAAAATGTGCCGGTGTGATAGCTTCGGGATATGGATCAGATGAATTTACAGTAAGTGGTCGGGAATTCATTATGCATTCTATTTGCGTTAACACCGTCTGTAATTCCTCATAAGTAAGTAATTGGTTACCAATCACGCGGTATAAATGAGTTTTAAGACTTTTAATATTCGCCTCCCAAATACCTCCGAAGTGAGGAGCTCGTGGCGGTATCATTTTCCATTGAATTCGATGGACAGCTAGCTCGCTCTTAACAGCAGAACAAAACGTATTACTTTGTAAAAACTTATATAACTCGTCCAATTTAGCCTTAGCACCCACAAAATTGGTGCCATTATCTGAATACAAGCAAGATACCGGACCCCTGCGACAAACAAATCTTTTAAACGCGTCCAAAAAGGCATCTGACGTCAAGGCAGTGACCAATTCAATATGAACTGCCTTTGTCACCAGACATACAAAAAGACATATATAGGCCTTTTGGGCATGCTGGCCTCGACGCCGTGAGAGGGTGACCCTGATCGGTCCTCCATAATCTACTCCTGTATGGACAAAAGCTTTCGTTTCGGATACTCTACATGCAGGAAGATCTGCCATCATGGGTATACAACTCTTTGGGTTTACTTTGAAACAGACATTACATTTGCGGACTTCTGACCTTATGACAGTTCTGGCATCTAATATCCAATATTGCTGTCGTATTATAGACATAAGAAGTCCAGCACCAGTGTGGCAATTTAAATGATGATAATGTCGTATTATCAGATTAACGACATGGCCATGCTTAGGAAGAAGAATAGGATGTCTAGCATCGTACGCTAGGTCTGAATTAGACAGTCTACCACCGATGCGCAATATTTTCGTTTTATCTATGAAAACATTTAACATTTGCAACTTTTTGGACGGTAATTGGCCACGTTCGATAGCCTTGAGGTCATCAACAAAATGGATGGACTGAACAGCACGAATAATAAATTGCTCTGCGAGTGTCAGCGCTTGAACCGAACACGGTTGTATGTCACTCCTACGCAGTGTGAATTTGAGCACATATGAAATGATGCGAAGCAGTTTCTCCCATGATGAGATACGCGCCGCAAGATCACACAAAAGAGGCCTCTCTTTCGCAGATATAACTGTCAAAATCGTTGATTTATGCTCCGGAAGTTCAGGGCATTCTTTATTAGAAACGAATGGTTGAATGGGCCAATCGTTTGGAGCGCGTTGAAGCCATTGCGGACCATTCCACCACATTTGGTTGGAGGCCAGTTGAGACGGAAGCATGCCACGAGAAAGACAGTCGCTAGGATTTTCAATACCAGGTACATGGTAAAAATGTTTGACAGCCAAATTCTCCTGGCACTGAGCTACACGATTGCTCACAAACACTGACCATCGATGTGGCGACGAATGGATCCACGACAAAGCTATCATTGAATCCGAGAACGCGTAGACATCTGAAATAGTAATACGCGAAGAATATTTATCATACACAGTTCTCACCAATTTTGACATGAGTACCGCAGCGCACAACTCAAGGCGGGCCAAAGTCGTAACTTTGGTCGGGGAAACCTTTGATTTGGCGCACAGAAGGCGCACTTTAATGCAGGAGGCATATGTACAGTGTATGAAAATCACACACCCATAACCTTTCATACTAGCGTCGCAAAATGCAACTAATTGTACCTTCCCATTAATTTCAACGCCCACATGTCGCGGAATTCGCAAGGCATTAATTAGAGGAAGCTCTTGGGTAAGAGCAGAAAAACGAGATACAATAGTCTCAGGAGCGGGATCATCCCAGCCAATATTACTCAGCCAGCACTCTTTTATGAGCAATTTTGCATATAAAATAACAGGAGCGACTAACCCGAGTACGTCGAAAAGGCGTGCAACTATGGACAGTATATTTCGTTTCGTGCATTTCTCACTAACACTGACCGTCGTAAAGAAGAAATAATCCTCACATGGATCCCAAGACAGTCCGAGCACCTTGGAAATGTTACTATCAACATCAAAATTAAGAGTCTTACGATGATAGTCAGGAAGACTGTTTAAAAGAAAATTTGAATTACTGGACCATTTGACTAATTCAAAATCCCCAGATCGAAACATTTTTATGAGCTCTAGAGAAATTTGCTTGGCAGTGTCTTCATCAGGTGCTGAACAAACCAAGTCGTCCATGTACAAGCTGTTTTCCGCAATTTCAGCCGCCCGTGGATAAACAGGACTCATGTCGGAGGCCAGCTTTCGTATGGTACGCATAGCTATATACGGACTCGACACTAGTCCAAATGGAAGGCGATTGAATGCCAAAGTTCGCACCGATTCGGTCTCATTAAAACGATACAGTATTCGCAAGTACTTACGTTGGTCAAAGGGTACACCAATACGCAAATACATTTGTTTAATGTCCGCTGTCATGGCAATGGGCATTAACCGGAATCCTAATAACAACAAAAACAAGTCTGACTGAAGATTTGGACCAGTGTGTAATATGTCGTTCAAGGACAGCCCCGTGTGTGTTTTGGAACTGGCATCCAACACAACACGCGGCAGCGGTTTATCGGCACGTACCACGGCATGATGAGGTATATAATAACCTTCTTCAGAAAGTTCCGATTCCTTAACATGGCTGAGATACCCGTTGTCAATATAGTCTGAGATAACTTTATTATAATCATCTCTCAAAGTCGAAGATAAACGAAATTTTCGTTCAAGCGCCATAAGCCGGCGATATGCAATCGTACGCGAGCTACCTAACTCTGATGGATCTTTACGGAACGGCAATGCTACCGTATAACGGCCTAGGTCATCGCGCGTTACAGATGTAAGAAAAATATTTTCACACTCTGTCTCTGCTGGCGACAAGAAACGCGTGTTGGAGACTTCTTCCAGTTCCCAGAATTTTTGTACAACGTCGTTCAAAGCCATTGCTGATAGCGAATTAACGGTTTCAGTCTTAACATTATTACGGGGATAATCTCCCATCAAAATATAACCAAGGGTGGTTAAAAACGCAGGCATAGTTGGCGTCCCAAGGTGAATCCTTTTCCCCAAATAGATATGAGGGAAAAGTTGGGCCCCCAGCACCATATCAATATCCCCCGGCACATTCCACGTTAAATCTGCAAATTCGAAACCACCAAAGTCTACATTGCCATGCCATTCTACAAACTGTGACGGCAACTTATCCGTGATGCATTCCACTACTAATGCGTGTATGGAGTATTCGTACTCCGAATAAACACGAGATCTAATGTTCAAATATACATATCCAATAATGGGTCTCGAAGTTGAGCCCACACCCTTGACAAATGAATTACTCAAAGGTATAATAGGCAAGTTCAAAATACGACAACAGTTTATTGTAATTAAATTGTTTTGCGATCCACTATCAATGAGACACCGAATGATAGTACCGTTCCCTGTACAATCCTTCGCCCGAGCGATTACTTGTGCCGTGGATAATAAGATAGTTGATTTAGATTTAACTTCGTCGGAAAGTAAAAACGCATGATTTTCTACTACTTGCGGTGCGGTCTGTGGTAAGCCATGGCCTTTGACTAGAGAGTCAGGAGCGTTAAAATGAGCTGCGTGAGATGTTGATTCTACAGGAGGCTCGTAACCCGTCTTTTGGCAAGCCGCAGGTGAACCAACTTGTTTATCTTTAAAATGTAACAAATTGTGGTGACGTTTACCACAGAAACATACCTGCGAGGAATTACAATCCATCAAAGTATGGTTTAAACTTAAACAATTAACGCATCCACGCCTTGATTTAATAAAATCAAATCTAGATTTAGGATTCCGAGAAGTTTTAAACATCTTGCAATCGAAAAGTCGACTATGATCGCCTTTACCACATAGTACACAACGTTCATGCGTACGCGGTGAATGTTCCGCGGCAAGCGCCTGTGTTGTAGTCATACCACCGACCACAAACGTACCGGTATTGTTCACGCGTGTCCGAGACTGGCGCGAACTGTGTGAAGTGTGAGGTTTTCGCTCTAAAATCTTAGCATGATCTTTTACATAATCAATTAACTGCTGAGAGCATGGTATTTCCACATTACGAACTGTCAACTCGAATGCATATAACGTTTGCTGATCTAACTTCCGCAAACCGCATTGTAAAAAAATAAAATCAGCCAAATCCGCAATGTCCAACTGTTTAAGAGCTAAGATTGATGTTGAGTATGTATCTATAAACGTTTCCAAGCTACTAGCATTATGTGAACATTCTTTTAAATCTAAGATATTATTCAAGTAACAAGTGGCCAATGCACGATTGTCCTGGTATTTCTTCACCAAACTATCCCAAATAATGTTATAGGTATCACCAGTGAGCACTATTCCGGCAGTTACCTTCAAAGCGTTGTGAGTTAATTTACCAACTAAATATTGCACACGCTGCGAGTCTGTCAGCTGCTCATTATAATGAATGTTGGTCTTAAACGACTCGTAAAAAATGGGCCAATTTTCAATTTTCCCATCAAAACTAGGAAGATTGATAGGTGGCAATTTTATCGGTTGAACGGTAACAGCTTTCGTCGCATTATCGGAGCCAGATGACGTCATCGCTGTTTTGTCTATCCTATTGCGAACACGTTTTACCCGACAATATAAATCCTCAAAGGAATCTAAACAACTGTACGACGGAGTAAAATCCGTATTTAATGACATATTAATCTGGTTAATTTGGTCAACAATAGTTTCAAATTTGTTACGAAGATCGTCAATCGTTTCCGATTCAGCCATAAAAAGTTCATTTGACCTTGAATCAAAGGAACTTATTTTGCTTGATGATGCATAAATGCGATTCATTCGTTGGAAAAGGATTTCTTTCTTATTTTCCAATAAGCGTAACGTATTCTCACTTGAATTTGACATCTTTTTATAGGATTACCCTCCTTGTATGAATATATTATTATAAAATTAGCCAATAATTTCAAGCTCGAGAATCGTTAAGTTTTAATTAAGTATGCAATAAAGATGGTAGGTATCAAATAATTAAGGGTTCCAAATTACTGTGTTTTACCAAAAAATACGTAGAAATACACAACAAGGAACAGATTTACCGATAAATTACGTAAATCTATGAGTAATTATTAAACCAGACCGTTTTAAGTAATTTTACCAAGTGTTACGTAAGCTACTATTTAACGGGAAAGAGATTTTACCAAAATTACGTAAATTTTAAATTGCTGATTCGTAGCCGAAGGACCATAAATTATGGTGGGGCGTGTAAATAGCTCCACCATAAATGAAATAGAGAGATGGGGGGTATATAGATTACCTATGTCTGAAGATCTGTATATTATCAGCTAGCTATTTAAACTTAAATATGCGGAGTGTCTCTGGTATGTGTGTAACCAATGAAGCCTCTTATATCTTACAATGTCACTATGTGCAGAATTAAACTGATTAACTGCCTACCTTCAACATCCAAGGTCGCCTTACTGCTCATCCGATTCAATGGTTAGGCTTCTCGTCGATAAATTCGATCTTCTGTCTTCGCCAAAACCACAAATATGTTCTGATGATCACTAATTTGAAAATACAGCTTCAGGTAATCAATTTATAGGGAATATACGTGAAAATTCCGACTTGTTCACTGGGAACGACCGTTAGCAATCACCGCGCGTCCCGAACCTTCTTCTTCTTCATTCGTCGCTCATGGCAGCGCTAGCGCCATCTCTTCATCGGAAGGCAATACTCAGCGAACCTTCTCAGTCTTGGCAGTACAGAGAATCTTGCACGACACCATTAAGACTAAGAGGCTTGGAGTATAATGTTTGTGTACTGGTGTATGTACGTGTGTAAATATAAGTTAAGATTATATTTATTTTATAACATTAATTAAACTAAAAACGACTTTATCGCCTAACCAGTGTTTGTAATTAAACTCCTCCGAAATAGCTCGAGCGATTTTCGTGAAATTTTATGTGCATATTGGTTAGGTTTGCAAATCGGACAATCTATTTTTTATCTACATGTTAAGTGTGGTCCACTAAATGTTCGTCCCCCTATTTTTTTTAGCCGAAGCTTTTTGTTTTTTTTTTATAATACTGCATACATAAATACATACAACCCTAAATTTTCACACCTCTACGATCCACCCCTATTTTTAATAGCGATATATACATGGCAATACTACGTTTGCCGGGCAGCTGGTATAATATAAAAGTTAATAAAAGGATTCTTTATTCAATCTGGCCTTTCTCAGTACACCACGCTCCGGGTCCAAAATGTGCTATTTCAATAGAGTAGAGATCAGAAGCACGGTTATTGTCTATTTTAACAGCTTTTGTAATCTACTACTACTAATACTCCGCCCATAGATGACCCACTGCTGGGTCGGGTCTCCTGGCATCACGGGCGGGGAAAATTTGCCTACTGTGCCACGCTATGCAAGATAACCTGCTCTTTCGGCTAGGTTATCAGTCTTGTCATTTCCTTTTGTCAGCTCTTACGACACCCTTAGGGTGGAATAGGGTGTTGACACCATTTATTCTAAATTCGTGACCACACGAACTTTTTTAACTTTTATTACTACTACTACTCAACCCATATATGACCCACTGCTGAGGCGGGCCTCGGTTACATCGAGGGTAATTAGCCTACTGTGCCACGCTGGCCAGACGGGTTGGCAACTAACTTTGATTAATATTTTGACAATTATTTAAGTGCTCATTGTGTTCTATGCAAAATAGATAATTTGAATTTGACGTAATAGCCAAGTCGATGGGTAGATAACAAAAATTCCCACAAAACAATCTTGCAGAAAGCCGCGATAGTCTTTTGTTTGTGACTGGCCGCCATCTGGTAAACACGAGACGTGTTTTTGTTTCCGCGTGTTTATGAGTTAACATGCGTTATTTATTGTCTCATGAGGGTGATGGCACATTAGTAAGACGAGATTCAGTCGTGACCTTTAGAGAAATAAAAGAGCAAAAAAGAAAATTGTATTAAATAACCAGCGCTGGGATGAGACTCCCTCGCCCATCGGAGTTATAAGACCACGAGAAACTCAGTGTCTCGTCATATTGTGTGCTTGGCGAGACACCGAGAGCACGAGTGGGAGTAGGAATCTCTACCATGTAACGTGTAACAGGAGACCGACGCGCCCCCTGCCGGCCATCCCTAGGCCGACAGGCATAGCCCATTATGAATTTGATAAAAAATATTTTTCACCCGTAAGAAAATGCCATCAACTGGATAACAAAAGGAATAACCTCCACCTTACATAATATCGCAGCCAAATAAACGCTTGCGTAGGTTAATTTCCTTCCATGAACTTGGAGGAAGCCCGACTCAGCAGTAGATAATCTATTATCAGATGAAATATAAACGACTCTTCATATTTAAACAATTGCGATTCAGTTTAAGAATCTTAAAACAATAATGCGTTCTATTTTCCCAAAACCAGTTACATCGTACTATATTGTTCGCTTCCAAAAAAACTTTCACGATTGAACAAAAAGAACATTAAGAATCGTAATCTTTCGGTTGTTAAAGCCTTCAGAAATCGCTTTCGCTGTTCTATTTTAGTATGACGGCAACCTTACAAAGATGAATGTTTACAATAAATCTTCTTTAGATCACTCAAATACAGACACGGAAGTCATAAGCGAAGACAAAATATAGTATTGCAGTCGTTGTTTTATATTATTAAAGAAATTAATATTCATAAATGGTATGACTACAGTAGTTGCAATATTAACTACCTGATTCGTATTAAGTCAATAATTGTTAACAGAGACTTTATTGCATACTACAAACATTCCACCAACATTCCTCTAACCTCTAGTTTGTCTCTGATCTGCTTAAGGAAACAAATAAGTCGTTAAACTGGCACGTTTTGTCTTAGCTCAGTCTGATATTCATTTCCAGTTCTCATTGAAAATTCGCTATGAACATTTTCAGTGAGAACTAGTTTTATACTAAAAAAAATGTTTGAGCAATTGCATGAGAAATTGGGCCTTGCGTTCGGTTATTTTTATTGAAAAGTATAGAAATGATCTTTTACTATTTTAAGTTACTATTTTTATAAATCCCTACCAATATATTTCAGCCCTCGTTTTAATTATCTCTGATTGACCCTATGTAAGTTGAAGAACTTACAGGAATGTGCCAATCTTGACGTAGTTTTAGTTTGTTTGAAAAGTGTTATTCAAGAGTGTTAACTATGTTTGAAACAAATCTACTTTTCCACTTTCCAAGATTTTTAGTTTTTGAGTGCCGGGAGCTCCTTAACAATGGCAGCCTAGACCTGTAAACAACTCTGAAAAGCAAATAGATAATTGAAATATACTCAAAATGTTCTCAAACAACTTTGACGTACCACCCACTCCAAACCCTTTTAAAGGCTCAAAAGAAAGGCTACCCAAACATTCACTATCGACAGTTTGCTTTCAAACCGCATTAAACTTTATAAAATAAGCGCAAAACTATTTCGTTTCTTTGAAGTCACAGTCATACAATGATCTCACCCTTCAAAGGGTCACTCGAACTAGTTTGTAGAGATAGCGAAGGGTAAATGGACCTCGTCGTTGACACCTTTCATAGTGAGTGGTTGTTTTATTATACTCAAGGCTCTTCAGCGCATCTCCGAATGTTTTATTCCCATAAAAACAAAGAGAATATTGCTTTGGGAAATGGCTCCTTTACTTTGAAATATTTCTTTTCTGGAATTGTAGCGTAATAGTGTATTATATTTCGTTTGATGAAAAAACCAAGATACAAGCATGGACATTTAGTGTTTATACATCTAGCATGACGTATAAAAAAAATATTTAAATAGGCTTTACAGGGTGTAGCCAAATAATATTCAGATACTTAACGAGAGGATAGATTGTAATATTAGTACACATATTGTGAAGAATACAGTTTATTTAAGCTGCGACTAAAATACATAAATAAAATTGTATAGTTGGTAAAAAAAAAACAATTATCACAAATAGCCATCACAGATCACGTTCTACGTTAAGCATGATATATTTTGCTTTTGGTATCTTATAAAAACGAAACCTTGTACTAGGTATAATCTGTATCGCGCATACAAATTAAACCCAGACTCGGAGCAAGTGCCTCTGGTTACATGAAGACACTTGCTCGATCCCGGAACCGAACCAGGGACCCGTGATCCAAGGCAGCTCATCTAACGCCTGGACCAACATGGCAGTCACAACTGATGGTCGGTTTATTCAATGAAACAGTTTTTGAAAAGCCGGCTCTACACTCGCAGTTGTCGCGATAGCCCGCGACAACTGCGAATCACGAGTGTAGATGTTGTTCACGCCTTCTCGTTCGCGCTTCGCACCGTTCCCCGATCAGTGTCGGTTTTTTGGCCCGCGTCAAAGGATTTGCTTTAGAAACCGCGTCGTCGTCCATCATAGTCTGAAACACGCGGATCACGGCGTAAATTCACGGTGCGACGTCACGCGTGAGTGTAGAGCCGGCAAAAGAGTTTTACACAAAAATTTCTCCTAACTAGGAACACAAAAAATACACACATAAAACCCATTTGATTAAGTTTATGCTTTCAATTTGGCTGAATGGTTTTTTTATGTTTGACACCGCACAACTTCATTAACCGATATGGATTTGTTTTCGAATGTTTCCTTAGACATTTTTTTCCAAAATCGGTTGATTACTTTGGTAGAAAACTTAAAATAAGTGACTAACAAAAGAATGAATGCAGGGTAAATATTTGTTTAATATAACTGCAATGCGAGTCCATTGCAAAGCTTACATTTATTTTACTATTTAGCTTTTAAACTAATAATCGTAATATAATCTAGCACTAAACTAACTTTCATTTGCCTTTACAATGAAAGAAGACGAATTGCGGATTTGGCATACTTATTCAACATAGCAAACGGTAAAGTTTTGTGCTCTAAATTGCTGGGTTAGCTGGGATTTTAAGCTTTAATTTCATTTATGAATTCAAGGCTCCTTTTCGTCCCTAAATCTAATTCTAATGATGGGCGTAACCCTTTTCTGCTAAGGGCAACTAAAGATTGCAACAATATACTGGTCAGGTAGATGTCGACTTATTTAACACTTCGGTTCCTTGTCATGTGCGAAAACGAACAGTACAGTTTTATAATAATTGATCGTATTACATACTATTTATACATATTACATACTATTTACATAAAGTTGTATCTTTGTATCCTTAAATGTGTGAACCTATAATTGGCGTTCTGTTACTATAAGTCTAATTCTGTGTTTGTTACCTAGCTGTTAGTTTCCCTTAAAGATAAACTAAATAAATAAAAGAGGCAGAAATTAATCAACCATCTGAACGCACGTACACCAAATCTCACGTAGTTAGTGTCAATTTAAATTGGCACTTACTTCAAATCGTTGTTTCTTCGCTTTTAGCACCTATTATGAGGTCGGTTTACATTTTTCTTCAAAACGGAAGATTCACCTACATAAGATACACAAACTTATTTTTTGATCCAACATAATATGTATTTTGTCATATCTCAACATTTGGGCCCGCATTCTTCCGAATATCAAAGGAATACGAAGATCGTCTTTTAGATGATTAATTATATCTTCATTCCATTTCATATCCTGGGCACAGCCTCCGTAATGTCGAGTCACTATTCTTAATCATTTCATTTCTGAAGCCACGGGGAGTGAGAAACTGATTGTATATTTTCTTTGATAAAGAAATATTTTCTGTGATTTATATCAACGTAGTATTTCAAGTAAAACAACCTCATTTATTTGCATATTTATGGTAAGAAATGTTTCCGAATATTACGAAATATGTTGGCCACTTAAAACTTACTTTTCTAACTAACATAGATTCTCCCAAATCGCTTATTATCGTTAAGTCTCGGTTATATAATAATCATTACTACACAGCCTATAAATGACCCACTGCTGTGCCACGCTGGCCAGACGGGTTGGCACAGGGTTTGTGTCAAGTTTTCTTTCTCTTGGGACGAGGTGATCTGCTTCTTACGTTCAATTAGTCGCCTCCTACGACACCCTCTGGATGAAATGGGGTGGTGACACTATGTATTCTAAATCCGTTGGATTCGCCACACGGACACATATTTACTGCATTACTTTCCCCTGTACAAGTAATATCAGATGTACGCATTTATGAGTTCTACGCTTTATAGCGTTTAGAACAATAAAGTTTTAGGACGTGAGTTAATTTGTTCGCGTTTGGAAATTTAACACATCTCCGTGTTAAATATCAAAGTTCAGGAAAACTATTTCACGCCGGGTGTTAAAATTTAAAACATGCGTAACTATTTTTCGCTTGTTTTATGTGTGTTACAATCAACGGCTTTCTCAGTTAGACATAAGTTCCCGGTAGTTGGGGATTAGAAAGAAACGAGCGTTAAGGAAACGGTACATAAAATATGGATGCGGTCTGCACAGAATCGCACTTTATGGTGACTTTGGGGGAAGACTTTGTGCATCAGTAGCTGTATAAGTATATTATACAGTAGTCATTGTAGACAATTGCACTACAGGTTTTCTAAAGTCTTGAAAGGCATCGACATAAATAGCGAGTATATCACTCACCGGTGATTTGCCGACGTCCTAGTCATTTTCAGTCATTAAAGTGGAGGATGGATAACCTTAGTGAGGTTATCCAATGCTTTTAAAAAGCCTCCAAGCGGTAAGGTAGGTAATAGATAAATATAGAGTTTGGGAAGATCATCTCAAATAGCCATGTTCACACTATCCCTGTAAATATCGGAGACTGGTGTCTAATATAATATTATGTTGTTACAGTTAGGAAAATTCTGGATCGATTATAAAGGGTGTAAAATTTTATAGCGTTGGTTGTGCATGGGTAATTGCGTTATCATTTCCAGACCCGTAAATCGAAAAGGTGAAATACAAAATTGAGATTTAATGGCCATTATTACAGATATACAACCGTTGTACCACTTTATTCCGGCAATACATGAAAATGATGGAGAGGCTATAAAAGGCACGTTACTGGCCCGATATATAAAACACCTCAATTTGTTAATGGGTTTATAACAAAATGTTATAAATTACAGAGCTGAAGAATTGGGTATCTAACATACATACACATATATTACCGGATTCACCGTCGGCACGTAAATTACGTGCTCGATAATTAACCTGTTAGACAATTATATTTGGCTTTGTTTTTTTTCATCATTTATTTCATTTTCATAACAGGATTGCGTTAAGGATTGGGGTTTTCGGATATTCTTTCGGGTAATTAAAATACGTTATGTAGTGATTGTAAGCGCGTTTTAATGCTAACTGATACAATAGACAAGCAATTAAAATAAAAACTATGTAGGTCGTTTTTAAGTCAACACATATTATATTTCAAACTGTATTTTAGCGTCAAAATGTTGCCACCCCCACCTTTCATAGCATAATAAACATCGTTAAAGTCATTTATGGCCTCAGTAGTAGCAGTAGTTGTCACTTGTGTGACAAAAAAAACTACCGACTTTAAATAAACAACTTATTTCAATTGTTAGTGCCTACGAAGTCGTTGAAGTCGGTTAACATTATTTTCATATTTATAAGCCCATTATGGACATGAGGCATTTATTGCTACGATTCTATTTCATGGTGACAGACAATCTATTAATACAGATTACAAACGTCCTAGATGACATAGTGTGGCCTAGATTTAACACTGTCTGGACGTGTGGACAATATATCATATTTTCTCGAAATAACTTAGGCGGCGAAAGATTTTACACATCATTAAAATTTACATTTCCATCGGCTCTTTTCTTAGTAATACTAATTTTACAATACTGAGACGAAACTTAGTAAATTACTCTTGCAATGAGTTGAGAGAAATGAGAAATATACTTTTTATAATTACACAGATTATGAGTTCTTTAACTGAAGTTAGTAAAATAATTATGGAGAGGCATTGTGGTAGGAACGTTTCGAAAATACTGAAGTGATCAAAAAGTTTTGTAGTATAAATTTCAGTAACCATCGTCGTAAAATATTATTGCCGTTAGTGCGTTTAAAGCCAATGAAGTACTACTATAAATGCCTAGAACCCTTTTAGGAGTTATTTACAAAAAGAGCGTTATGCTTGTGAACAGGTGCCGCTGTTTGGGGTTGGTCGGCTCACTGGATTCAAGACGTATAATTTCATTTTTTGGGTTTTTACCTGTACAATAAAGAATTATTATTATTAATTATTCTTTTTATAACATAAAATTCATATTTCAGTTGAGCGCCTTCCGGAAGCAAACGAAACTAGTTATAAGAGAACGGTTATTGTAATATGGCGTTTAAAAAAAGAGACAAGCCCACCGAGTTTCTTCCGCCAGGTCTTCTCGGTTGGTGCCGCGTTCCGACCTGGTAGTAGTATTTTATAAGTGATGTATCCGATGACGATTGTGAACGCCATAATTGGTTTATACATTGAGGCATTTTTCTATTATATTCTATTCTATAACAACTACAGTGCCAATTTCCTGTCAGTTCCTACGCTGGCAAAAACAGAGCTAACCCAAGGATCCCGGAGCATGATACCGCAGTTGGGGAGCGCAATCTGTGACCACGAAGCTGACAGTCCAAGAAAGCCTTAAGTTTTAGCTGGTAGGTAGGCGTTTAGCTGGTTCTCGTGTCCCAGAGTCCCGCATAATCCGGTTAGTACCCAACGACCGGGTATCCATAAGGATTTCCCACTAAAAAGATAAAATGCTTTCAGGCTTAATTTATTATTTGCCGCCTTGTAGGACTAGGCGTTGTAACCGCTGCCCGTAGATCTTGTGTCTCCAGTGCGATACTGAGCTCAGACGCGTGTTTTAGTATAAGCTTTAGATTCTTATCTGGGCCTGGATGTCGTTTAAGTCGGTGAATTAGATGCTTGAGCCTTCGCTATACAAGTATACCTAATGTCGGAACCCAGGGAAATATCTATACAAATAAATAAAATTAGAGTGTCTGTTTGTAATAATAAAATAACCACTTTTTACTTAATGCGTAAGTATACACAGTACATAGACCAAAATATATTTTTTTGTTTTGTTTGTTCCGGCTAATCTCTGGAACGGGTGGACTGATTTGGACGGGACTTACACTGATAGGTAGCTGATGATATAAGGAGTAACTTAGGCTACTATTTATTACTAGCTTGCCCGTGGCTTCACCCGTGGGTAACATCGCACCCGTGCGAAGTCGGGAAAGAAAGAAAGAAAGAAAGAAAAATAATTAGTAAGCTAGTAAAAAAAAATCTGGTAATAATACTTTATAACTACTACTCAACCCACAAATGACCCACTGCTGAGTCCGGCCTCCTCCCAATAAAGGGAGGGTAATTAGCCTACTGTGCCAGACGGGTTGGGACAGGGTTACGTTTCAAGTTTTCCTTCTCTTGTGGCTAGGTTTTCAACCTTGTCATTTCCTTCTGTCGACTCTTACGACACCCTCAAGATGGAATAGGGTAGTGACTCTAAGTATTCTAAATACGTCACCACACGAAATACACATGAGATTTTGCAAGTATTATCTTTTAATAAAAGTTTAAATATTTTTCAGATATTATGTAAATAACATTAGACTTTCGAGGCTGTTAAGATACAATTAAATAGAATTTGCGCTGAATAAAGCTATTCCCACACTAAGTCAAATTGAAAGAGGCGTGCCCTGCCATAAAATTAACATAACCTTTTAGGGATCGTAAGCAATTTGGCCATTTTCGTAACTGTTACATGGTTAAATGCTCCTGTTTTCAGTGGAGGTCATAAAATGGTGTTTTAATTCCCCATATAGTAACTTGTTTTGGGGACACGTGTGTAAATAATGGGGTAAGGATGCTGCGGAATTAGTAAAGTTGGCTAGTTACGGGTTTGAATATTAATACAAGTCGTTATTAATTTGTAATTGGTAATTTGAGCTTTAGCGTGATGAAAGGGTTTCATTTAATAACATCAGGTTAAGATGATGGACTAGCTGAATGCTCTGGCTTCACTCGCAATTTATACTTCCTGTGGGTATTCACGATTGTTTTTCTAAATTTTATATATCCGTAACGGATTTAGAATACACAGTGTCACCAACCCATACCTTCGCGAGACTGTCGTAAGAGGCGAATATGGGAACACAAGAGGCAAATCACCTAGCCGCAAGAGAAGGAAATCTTAATACAGACCCTATGCCAACCCATCTTGGCAGAGTGGCACAGTTTCCCTCCATGAAATTGGAGGAGGCCATACTCAGTAGTGGGTCATTCATGGTCTGAAACGATGATATAACCTGGGTAGTAAGATTATTAGTAACTAGCTTTTGGGCGCGGCTTCGCTCGCGTGGACTTCGACCCCGTGCTTATCTCTGCATTTTTTTATGAATATAAATGTGGTTATTGTGACTAATCTATGATAGTTAGATATGTGCTCTCGCGGACTTTTTTGTAGATTTTAATAAGACCTACAAACTCGTAGTACTTCATTTTGTTCTATTGTCAATCGTTTTTGCAGCGCACGCATAAATAGGTTTTCGATTTACACCTTGGGTTACAAAATCGCAATTTTCATACGGATCCCTATTTCTTTTGAAAATAAAATATAGCCTATAACCTTCCTCGATAAATGGACTATCTAACACTGAAAGAATTTTTGAAATCGGACCAGTAGTTCCTGAGATTAGCGCGATCAAACAAACAAACAAACAAACAAACAAACAAACTCTGCAGCTTTATATATTAGTATAGATTTATTACTCAACATGTCCATTAAAAGAAAGGTATCACTTTTCACATCTTATTCATAATATTGATAGATTTACCTCTCTGACATAAAAAAAAAAATTTAGTCTATAGATTTCCTTCATATTATCTCTGTGAGCTACATGTATGCTTCAAATTAATGTCTATTTTCATACTTTTACTTACGGTTGAAAGTAGTACCATCATTATCTCAACACCCACTGCTGACTCGTTCTTATTCCAATTAGACAGCCTACTTTGCCACGCTGTGTTTTTTTTATCTACGACTTGAATGCCTTTGACCCTAGGCTTGCGTGATGGAAGTCAACGCAAGGTTCTAAGATGGAGCAGGCAATACAAGGAAATGCCCTGTTAGGCACCGGCTCTCACGTACACACGACGTAACACAGTAAAACTGCTTGGCGCCGGATTTAGATGGGAGGGTGGTAGCTAGCCGGGCAGACCATTAGGTCCTACCACCAAGCGTGCTGGGTTTTGTTTACTTTTACAACATGTTTTTCACAGCGTGCGGGGGGATGTATAATTTTCTGCGCCATCCCCACACGGGGAAGAACTGGGTAAACTAGTTGGAGTAGGCTTTCGTATGAAAAACTACTTCTAATGTGCCTAGTTTCACTGCCTTTTCATATTCTTTAGCAGGCTCCTACATCACTCTCACCATGGAACGAGGTTAAAACTGGTCTAGTGGTCAGATGTGCCGCCTTTGGATCAACGGGTCCCGGGTTCGATTCCGGGGTCGGGCCAGTGTCTTTGTCTAAACCAGAGGCACTGGCTCGGAGTCTGGGTGTCATTTCTATCTATAATATGTATGTATTTACAAAAAAAAATGTATATAAGTAGTTTATCATCCATCTCGTTACCATAACACAAGCATTAAGTTGCTTAACTTGGGACGAGATGGCGTTGTGTGAAATGTCCAAGGATATTAAAAAAAAAAAAACTCCAAATAAAAGATTGAATACACATAAAACACTATGTACGATTTTCATTACAT
Organism: Clostera curtula; assembly: GCA_905475355.2. Lineage (NCBI taxonomy): Eukaryota > Metazoa > Arthropoda > Insecta > Lepidoptera > Notodontidae > Clostera > Clostera curtula. Next base: position 11,820,691 of record FR997808.1, on the reverse strand, counting down.
TGACAGTAGGTAGTGATGGATTAATATTTAGTTGTTCTATATCTTATTTTATTATTACATCTCTGACGTAAGATAAAATGTTGTAAATGTGTACTCTATTTACATAAGATTACTGTTGAAAATAGTGTCATTCTTGTGAAATATCACTCATTCTCTAATCCAGTAAAAACTTGACAAAGAGTATGTCACCGTCAACATCGTTACGCTCCCGTTTGCTTAACTGATGCAAAGTTTGGTCGGAGTTCAGGCATTTGTCGCTGACATAAGTACCCAGAAGTTCGGTAATAAAGCTGTTAACAGATCGCCTAAGGAGAGATTGTGGGACATGCATATCGTTTCATTACAAACAATATTGCCGGAAATAATTCTTTCTAGTTTTTATATCGTCGCTTGCCAACATGTTATTTTGTATCGAATTAAATTCTGATGGACGAACGATGTACACTACCGGCCGCAATACGGGTAGGGAATAACTACTAACTTTCAACAAATAGCCACCATCTTAAAGCTTCGTAATCTCATGGAAGGTACAGTCCGCGCCAATTTTTATTGCCGCTCTGAATGTAGCCGTATTACGCTGCGCAGAACACAAAATCAGGTATCAGCGAGACTTACGCCATAGTATAAAGAAGAGGGAGTAGGCTATCTCCGGCCCAATTCGCGATATAATTACCTACTGTCTTAGGGTTGACACTTTTAGCTAAATATTAGGCGCGGCTGTTCGCGCTTCGCAGCAACCGCATGAACAGCGGCAACGTCAAGTCGCGGTCCCGACTCGCCATGTCGCCGCTAGATGGTACACGCGGCAACATAGCTTGTGTTTAATTTATTTGCTAATAAATCAAAAAGCTGACTTGTATAAAGCACTAAGCTTTATACAAGTCAGCTTTTTGATTTTTTTTATTATGCATAATGTAGTATTTTTACACATAAAGGACCACATTTATTTTTAATTAATACAAACATATCTATTGAATCACACATTTATTACAAAATTACAAATTAGCTACAGAAAAATACTTTCTTCGGTTTCGACTATTACGAAACGCTTTGTTATTAAACTTTAATGTGTAATATATCCGCATCCTTATAAATAACTTTTGCAAATATATGTATAAATCTTTTATTTGTTCATAATTAGACATGCCAATTTTGCAGTTTATGTGATCATTTTTAAATGCTTTTTGGAATATCTGCTCCATCCTCTTAATATTTTCAACAATGTCGTCGGGGGGAATCACTAACAAAATTTGGTCTCTAGAATAATTTTTGTAGTGAAGGTACCTAGATTCTGCACTTAAATTGCAAACTTGCTGATTCGCGTTTAAATACGATTTAAGTTGTTCGCAATCCTCGTGACGTTCAATCCACTTTTTCAACAAGGCTCCGCATACGTAAAAAAAGCATTTTTTTCGAGGATATCAAATTCTATATAGTCTGAACAACTAATATCACGCAATACAATATTTGACTGCAATATTGCAATTACACCCAAACATACAGGAATACGTTCTTCTGCGATTATCAGACATTTTGATGATGATATTGATGAATAAATCATTTAGCGGTGCCGAAAAGCCGTGACGCGCGCGCGAATCTTGTGCAGTGTTAGCCCCGACTGGCGCACTGAGAAACGGGTCGAGATTTTGTTAAAGTGTGCGTGCGTCGACACATAGATACAATAGCGCACACATACAAGCCGCGCGCGGTGCGTTTGTATGAAGATAACCTACTTCCCCTCTCTTTATACTATGCTTACGCGCGCCGTTTCCCATCCGCAAGCGCCTTCGCATCCTGCGCGTTAGTGTGAGTGAGCTACGTTCGTATTGGTTACAAAATGTACGATGCGCAAGTTCGTACCCACGGCTACATTCAGAGCGGCTATAAAGATTCGCGCGGACTGTACGTACAATTATGTTAAGGTAATCATGTTACCTAACTAATTTAAAAAGGGAATAGATTTAAGAGCTTATTATTTATGATAGTTTTATATCAAACTATAGCATCATTATTACCTATCTACTGTGTATTAATTTAATTCCATAAACACTAACTTAAGTAATATGTACTTACATAAACACTAACTTAAGTAATAAAACAAGACTAAAAATTTACTATCTACTTACATGAGAATGTGAGATGATGGTTTAATAAAATATTGTATTGTAAATATCCATAGCCTGGCGCTCAATATTTTTATCCGACCTCAAGAACGATAGGTACCTTGATACAAATCTGTGCCAGTCTTGCCGACTCAACTATAATTTATGAGCCGAAATGATGATGATACGCAAAGTACCTATTGATAACGCTCTGTTAAACTTTAGAACTCTAGTTCATTAAATGTAAACAGCATTTCTTTCCCTACCATAAGATTTTTGTTTTAAATTTGAAACTGTCTAAACAAACTGACCTCGTGAGAAATTTAATAACTTGGTTCAGCCAGGTTAATTAAATTAAAGTTCATTTCTTTCCCAAAAACGAAACAACAATGTTTGTCATTTTTAAAGAATGAACAAACTTATTACTTTCTAAAATTAATGGCCCGATATCAATTTGCACGCGGAGACATTAATATTACGAAGATCAGTTTCCACCGCCCCAAATACAATATCCAAAAATTTTGTGTTACTCGGGACAATGTATAGACAGGGTATCCCAGGAAAAGCACGCCACAGCGACACTGGAAGTAGGCTAGCCCTAGGTCTGTTGCACAAAAAAGTATGCTGGAATAAAAATATAAAAATTATTTATTTTCTTTCAATAAAAATAAACGTTAAGCCAGTAACATTAATTGACGATGTGGTTACATACTCGTAGAACGAAAAATATTAGTAATTTAAAAAAAGTATGAAAACTTTTGATATCTTTATACCCATGACTTTTCATTAGGCATTTTTTTTTGTGGAATAGACCTAGGGCTAGCCTACTTCCAGTGTCGCTGTGGCGTGCTATTTTTGGGACAACTTGTATAATTCACTTTGAAGAAATCAATTGCTTGCTTCTACGGGACAGCTAGTAAAATATTTTTATAATATCTATGATCTCATTCCAAAGACAAATTCCACAATAATTCGTGTACATAACTAAATCATTTGGTACACAAGGATGATGTTTAATAAGAAATTGTAACTTAAAGCCTAAATATTTATGTTGGAACTTAGATTGTTATCAAAACTCATAGTTTTTAAATACAATCAGAGCGTCCAAACTTAATATTGTATGTTTCCACACTTAATATTATATTTTGTTTAATAATACAGAACAGGTTGGCAATGAACGCGGAAAGTTTTGATATATGAAAATCATGGCCACATTATTGACACCGCACTCCCATTTTTTTTCTTGGAAACAACATCAAAACAAGCTGAACATTCCCTGCGGTACAGTTTGTTTTCGTCGGAATATGTAGAGATCTTTTGCGTTTCGAAAAACAAAGTTGAAGATCACGAATCTGCTTACTTGCACAAGTCAGCAGAGTTTTTGTACAAAATAAGTTGTTAGTATGTTACTTCTAGTCGTAAAATGTTTCGTGTGATGATAATGATGGATGTCAGTACTGAATAATTAAATCCCTTCAAGCCTACAACTTGGCTTGAGCTGGAAGATTGGCACAGGGTTTGCATCAAGTTTTCTTTCTCTTGGGGCTAGGTTGTCAACATCTTGCGTTCTTTAAGTCGCCTCTTACGACACCCTCAGGGTGGTGACATTGTGTATACTAAATCCGTCATCATACGAAAAATTGGTCTTGAAAATAATAAATATTTATTTGTTACAGAAGAACCGATTTTGAAGATAAGTTCGGAGACAGGCTCTTTTTTGGTAAGTCCATTTTTTTTAATTTATAATACGTTCCGTTTTCAATGGAACTAAAAGGCTGTACAAACCCTACTCTTATTTAGTTGTTTTTAGTTCTTCACCCAAAATAGACATTTTGATCCGTATATGAAAGTAATAAGATTAATGTAGTCATGTCAGAAACAGGCGGTTAAGCGTTAAGGGTGTCCCTGATCCCGAAATAGCTATTAGATAATAAATATACACCGAAGCCACTTAAGGCCCACTTTAGGTCACGCTATTAAATGACAAATTGTCTCAGTCCATAAGCCTCACGGATTTCAAACGGAATGTTAATTTCGAAAAGATACCTTAATTACCTAAACGAAAATCCATTTATATTTTTAAGTAAATGGATTTAGATTTTTGTAACTGTGTTGTGTTGATTTAGACTTTTACCATTGACTTTCTTTACCTACGATTGAGCCGCATATAATTTGAAAGATGGACTTTTTCTTTCAAATTATGGGTCTGGGTTTTTTTTTCACATAGTCCCCGGTACTTGGTGCAAACTGTATAGCTTACAAACATGAAATTCACGAATACAAATGACACCCAAGCTTAGAGCAATTGCCTCTGGTTTTCACACAGACACTTGCCCAACCCCGGAATCAAACCGGGGACCCTTGATCCAAAGGACAATAAACCCCTAAGCCAACAAGGCATAAAATATAACACATAGTGATGGGATATAACTGTTGCACACATAGGGGTTTTGTATACATTGATTGTCTGTGTAAAACCACCGCAATACATCATCTCATGCATTTGATTTGTAATTTGGGTGGAATTGGTTTCCAATCGCTAACCCCTTTTTCATCAAAACTCCTACCCTTACCAAAAAGTTTATATCCGAAAACATATTAGGATTTTCTGTGCTAAAAATGTAATAAAAAAGCCACTCTTATAGAGTAAATAACTTTTTTAATATTTACCAAACCATTCAATTCCTGTCGATCAAGAACGTAGTTAGTAAATACGCGGCTGTGGTCGTACATACAAGAGCTAGTTATATTAGTTTGCCAGAAGTATGATATATTAATATTTTCAGAAATAAATATCGCTAATAAAATCGCTTGTTATTATGTATTGTTTGGCACACCACATGAATGATGAACAAAACGTCCGACTGTAATTAGGATTACTTCTTGGTAAAAACGTTATGAGAAACATTAACACATTGATTGAACAATTAGTATATTATAACTCAGAGGGCAAAAGTACACCTACATAGTGTCGCCACGCCACCCCATTCCATCATGAGGATGTCGTAAGAGCCGACAAAAGGAAATAATAATAATAATAATTAATGGGATCGATCAATTATCACTGACAGGACTATTCCCGCTAACAAGCCTGATATAGTGATAATTGACCGATCGGCGAGCCGGGCAATGCTTGTTGACGTCACTATCCCGCATGACGAGAACCTTGTTAAAGCCAAGTATCTCGATTTAGCTCACGAGGTTACCGCAATGTGGCATGTTGATTCAACAATCATTGTGCCGATAGTCGTTTCAGTAAATGGTCTTATCGCGAAGAGTTTCGACCAACATCTCAGGAAACTCTCGCTGAGTTGCTGGATTAAGGGCCTGATTCAAAAGGCTGTCATCCTGGATTCAGCAAGGATCGTGAGGAGGTTCCTCTCTCTGGAGCCCTGAACCGTCGGTAGCTTAGGTCATCGACCTCGTTGTCGACGGTTTTTCTATTTTTTTATGTATATTTTTTTAAATAACTATGTTTTTTTAAAGAATATATGAAAAAAAGAATGAAATAAAGAGATATATGTGAATAATAATTTATTTCAGACATCCCTATCGCAAAAAATCAAATTACACTACTAAACTATTTTAATTGTATTACTATTTACATCAACTACTCCACGCTTTAAACACAGGTGCGTGCAAAGAACCCCAGTACTGATAAAACGGCCCATCCAGACTGTCTGCAACAACACTAAGGAGGCTATTGCTGCTCTCCCGTATTCTGTCTGCAATGGTAGAAGCTCTCTTGCGCCTTATTGTATGAAAACAATCAATACGAGCTTCCGCGAACGTCGAAAACTTGGCCGCAAGAGAAAAGCGCCTCGTCCACGATCGATTAAAATTAGGGAGAGCGACTGTCATAGGGCAATCTACGACGTGTAGACATTAGCCAGGCTACCCTAGCTAATGTGTCACTACAGTCTACCTAGACAGGCTCGGCTACTCTCGGAAGGAAACACGGCCAGTACCACATAATTGAGATAACATTTATTAGAACACCGCAATTACTACCGAATTATTTCGTCACCAACCTCAACCCACCTAAAATGGTCATTGTTAAGGCGAATTTTAAGCCGCTAATTACTTAAAGGGTTACCTTAATTTGAACAAATGTACCTAACGCAAAAATCTAAATTACAAAGGACGAAACGCCCGGGGAATAAGTATGCACCATTAATTACGGGCTGCTGAATGACAAATGAAATGATAATGTGTAAATTATCCGTGTGGCTACGGCTTTAGAATACATCGTGACACCACCCCGTTACATCCTGAGGGTGTCGTAAGTCGCAAGGCTAATTACCCTCCCTATGATGGGAGGAGGCCCGACTCAGCGTTGGGACATCTGTGGGTTGAGTAGTAGTAGTATTGTAAATTATCGCAAAGGCCGCTACGTAAAGGAGTATACATACATATATGAGTTATAGATCAAGTGAAGAATACATGGTGTCACCACCCCATTCCATCCTGAGGGTGTCGTAAAGGTCAACGGAAGGAAATGACAAGGGCTGAAAATATAGCTGCAAGAGAAGGAAACCCTGTGCCAACCCAGTGTCTGGCCAGTGTGGCACAGTGGTAGTAGTAGTATGATGGTTCTATGTTATAGGTGTCGTAGGAGGACACCAAAGTAGTAGCTAAATAGGCAAAACGATACGATGTTGGTACCAACTTTAAATGGTTCTTCATATTTCGCTGCCATTAACGATTGGCGTCACGGTTGGCGCAGTGGTTGAGCGATCGACTGCTGCGCAGCATGTCGCGGGTTCGATTCCCGCACGGAAGAAATATTTGTACGACCTACAAGTATTTGTTTCGGGTCTGGGTGTTTTCTATCTATAATATGTATGTATTTACAAAAAAATAATATATATAAGTAGTTTATCATCCATCTCGTTACCATAACACAAGCAATAAGTTGCTTAGCTTGGGACGAGATGGCGTGTCAAAGGATATTTAATTATTATTTATAAATGAGTGTACAATTAACAAAACCATACATCGTTTAAAAAAAGCATACCCAAACAAGGCACACTAACTAGGTTAGGCAAGTCTCCTAGAATCTGTCTCATCTCATATGTATAAATGTTATATGCCCTGCAATACAGGAAGCCGACAGTTGTCTTCCTAAGGAAAAAAAACGAAATGAGCAGCATTTTATAGCCATATCAGTAATTTGATATTGCTAATGCAGGATTTAGTGTGCGTTTCAAAGACAGTGTCCCACGCATGTGTTATCACTTCAAAGGGTTTTGTTCTCTTTATGCCATCATGTGCGCGACATATTGTTCCACGGATCAACGCCGAACATGAAACAACTTATTTTATTTGAGTATACGTTTAATTTACTGTACTTTACTTTGTCCGACGTAAAAAAAGATTTGGTTGTTGTTTTTAATTTACTTCACGCTATCTCCTTCTTCGCCATGATTTATAAATCAGCGCTTTTTACTGTCATTGACCTTCAATCTGTTTTTTTTTCTTCTCAACACATCACAATTATCTACCACTCTTTTACATCGTTTTTTTTTCAATGTCCATATGCTACAGGTCTTACTTAGTGTCTTCTTTGATTTGTTAATCTCCCAACTTATTCCATACTACTTACAGAATTTGCACTTTTTACTGCTTTTATATTTGTCCGTGTGGTGACGGATTTAGAATACACAATGTCGCTAACCCACACTATCCTGAGGGTGTCGTAAGAGGCGACTAAAGGAGCGTAAGAGGCAGATCACCTAGCCGATAATTAAAACTTGATAAAAATCCTGTGCCAATCCGTCTTTCCAGCGTGGCACAGGCGGCTGATTTCCCTCCATGTATTTGGTAGAGACCCGACTCAGTAGTGGGTAATTAAGGACTGAAACGACAACTGTTTTTTTCTTTGCTGTTTCAATTATTTATTTGTAGATCTTTAGACGTATTAAGATGATAGTATTTAACATGTTATGAATAATGGATTCAGAAAATCTTGATTACGGCCAATTTCTATTTCTATAATCTACTCCAGCGTAATTGACTCAAGATACTTCTTATTAAACTATCTACACTTATAGAATCTAATATAAACAATAAAAAGTGCCTCTTCGAAGAACAACACGTGTAGGAAACGTGACGACGTGGCACGCCTGTGAACACGATATAACCTATTAGGCATACCAAATAGGGTTGTCAGACATTAAGCCCTTTTTTTGTTCGTTTATAGCTTTTATGTGATTTTCCCTTTAGAAATCAAAGCCAATCAATCAAACATAGGATTTGTTAGTAGGCTAATTGCTCTCCATATAATTGGAGGAGGAGTGGGTCGTGTACGGCACAAAAACTAAACGTTATGATAATAATCAGTATAAATTTAAGCGTGTTTGCCAGTATCATTATGAACTAAAGATACATATTTGCTGGATAATTATTGTCTTCTGGAGCCAACATATTTCATTGTTTTAGCCTTATTGAAACACAACATGTCGCTGAAATCGATTATTTGTTCTACAAGCAAAGTAGCTTACAGTCATGCCGACTTCAAAGATACAACTTGTATGTCTGAAAAATCCTTAATCGGATACTCGCGATAGAAGCTTCGGCTGCAGACCAGCGAGACATCAATAACCTGACAATGAATAATCGCTGGTACACCCTAAAAAATCATCTGCAAATCTGCTGCGGCAGTTTGGCGTGGAATATATTTGCATAAACAATTTACATAATATTTAATAAAGTCTCATAAATTTCGGCCAAATTTATTAAAGCTTATGCCGTCGTCAAGGAAGCTTCTTACAAATCGCTACTCCCTATTATGTGAATTTCATTAAACCCTCCATTGTTGCGTCCGAACTGCGACACAGACGTGACAACCCTAACAAAGGGAAGTCAAATCGGTTGGCACCACGCCCGTTGCCGACACGGTTCATGACAGATTTCTGGAGATATAATATTCGCGAATAATTTGAAATGTCAATTTTATTTTTATGTAACCAAGTAAAACAGATCAGTAAAATAGTTATACTTATGAATTCCTACGCTTATAATTGTCCTACGCTTAATAGGTGGTACTAAACCGCCACAAAATTTCAACCGCCAGTGCGTACGGGTACTTATGAAGACGAGACACTGGTGTATACTTTCCTTGTTGTGTAGTATTTTTAAATCAATATGTTATTAACAATATGTTTTCATTGGAAATAAAATTGGGTTCATTGGCTGACTGTCGTATGTTCAAATTTAAAATTGCAAATATGTCCAAAGTTTCAAAGGACGAGTTGAAATAATGTTGCCGAGTTTCTTCTTTAATCATATTCAAAAACTTTCCTAATAAAGCGTTATGTTATGCATATTTTTATCAACTGAATGTTGTTTTGGTTTTGGTGATGGAAAAATACCTACTGTAGGTACAATTTTGTTTTTACCAATTACTTGAACGCCTTTGACCCTAGGTTTGCTTGGAAAGCAACGCCATGGTCTAAGATGGGACAGGCAATTCATGGAAATGACATACACACGACGGAATACAGTAAAACTACTTCGATGCGAGGGTAGCTTGCCGGGCGGACCATTCGATAGTAACACTAAGCGTGCTGGGTTTTGTTGACTTTTACAACACGCGTTTTACAACAGCGTGCGGTGAGGAACTTTTATATTCTGACCCGTCGCCACACGGGTGAAAACTATTGGTACATCCGTAGCACCGCCCTGTATAGGTGATCGAATATAAATATATGTACTAGCTGTACCCGCGGTTTCACTCGCGCGTCAAGCTGGACGTCATATATGTACTTGATTACGACTTTATTATATTCGGCCTCCTCCCATCACAGGGAGGGTCTTTAGCCTATTGTGCCACGCTGGCCAGACGGATTGGCACAAAGTTTCGTATCAAGTTTTCCTTCTCTTGTGGCAACGTTTTTGGCCCTGTCATTTCCCCTCGTCGGCTCAATCTTACGACTCAAGATGAAATGGATACAATTGGTAATATAGTGATTGCCCTCACTGTAACTACTTTCTTATTTGCGAAGCTGAATCAATAACGGCTATTGACTGCTCTATTAAAGGAAAATAAAGTCGCTTGGCATTGTGCCAGTGCCGTAAGCGAATGAAGCGAACATGACAGATTTGGAAGATAAATCACTGAATTCGTACAGCCGTGCCATGTAAGCATTTGCAATACGAGTTTCAATATGCCCGTTCCTTTTTTAAATCTTGCTACGGTGTAAGTTAAAGGTTGGAAAAAAATTACTTTTTCTTTGCGGGGGATAAAATACCTTTTTTACCTACTAGCGACCCGCCTCGGCTTCGCGCGGTTGCAATGATGCACATCTAAGTTTATCATTATTCTCTACAATATTATGCACGTAATATACATACAAACCGTGCTCTTGAATCGCTCTATCTATTAAAAACCGCATCAAAATCCGTTGCGTACTTTAAAGATTTAAGCATACATAGGGACGGACAGACGAGAGGGACTTTGTTTTATACTATGTAGTGATAGTGATGATTTATACCGGCTTGGGGAAAGGCCAGTATGGGGTGTGCAGGACTCTGCCACCATACCACAGAATAAGTCGAGGAGGAGAATAAGGTCGAGAACGACAACCATTTTGCAAGAGAAGTAAAACCTGATACGTAACCGTATGCCAACTAGTCGAGCCAGCGTGCCAAGCTAATTTCCCCCCATGAGCTTCCGGACTACGATGATGATGAAATAGTCAAATGGAACAGTTCCTTACTCTATACAATTCTATCAGTATCTACAGAATCACCATCTGTATTGTTCATTTAACGATACAGTCATTACTAGGGGTGATGTTAACGAGCCAAGTTACGTCATTCCAGACAGAATTACCATCGCGTCGGTAACCGTGTGCCAATGACCGCTCCAGTTTGCCATATAGCAAGAAGTTACGTTTTTAAATACGCGCTGTAAAATTACGGTTTTACGTACACGCTGTAATTTTACCGGTGTGATGTGACGGATGAAGTGTTATGAGGTTTACAATCGAATTGTTTATTTTAAAATTGGAATATCGATACCCGAGTTCGAATAGAAGTAGAAAGAGGGTTGTATTGTTCGACTGCCTCGTTGGTCTTGGGGTTGGATATGCCGCCTTTGGATCACGGGGTCCCGGTTTCGATTCCGGGCCGGGCAGGTGTCTTAGTGTAAGCCAAAGGTACTTGCTCTTAGTGTGGGTGTCATTTGTTTTCGTGAATGTAGGTGGACGTAGGTGTTGTGGGTGATCAAGGGAGATGGATGGATTAACCTCGACTGTGCTGCCACCTTGTCGTGGTGATGGGGCTTGAGTGCCTCAATGATCCGTGGGGCCATACCGGTCAGGGCCTCCCACGCCGGGCGGGCCCACGGGGAGAGGTGAGACGAAGAGCGGCACCCAGCGCCGCAGTGGACTGGGGCTCCAGGGACTCCTCTGTCCTCAGAGCTGCCCTGCGAGTCCTGGACCGCAGCGGTGCACGAACGCCCTCGGGTTGTCGCTAACACGAGGGCTGACGGGCCTCCTCCTGCGAGGCCGCAGAAGGGGGCTGCGGGACGGGTCGCAAAGGAGGGAGCTCGGGCTGACTCGCGCCGAGGACGGAGGCAGGGGTGGAAGGGGGGTTGTGACGATGCGAACCCCTTCTGCCCTCGCCTCAGAGGCCAGTGGTGGGTCGGGGGAACCGCCACCGACGAAAGCCTCGTGACTGAGGGCATCCCAGTGTACCGGGACGCCCTCTCTGACACTGACTTGCCCGTTGCGGGCACCACGCCGGGGCGTCACAGTAGAATGCGTTTACGCGAACTTGTGGCGCCCCAAGCGCGCTGTGTGAGGGTTGGACGGACAGACGACAGCGACTTTGTTTTATACTATGTAGTGATGATAAAGTCACAAGACAATTAAAATTAAATAATATATGTATATCCTAAATAAAAACTAAAATAACAAGCTGCCACACCTGTAGTGCACGGTAGTGCCTAGGTCACGGGTAGCTTCTACCAACTACTACTTAGCCCATAGATGACCCACCGTTGAGTCGGGTCTCCTCCAGTTACATGGACAGTAATGAGCCTACTGTGCCATGTCGATCAGGCGGGTTAGCACAGGATTTCATATCCAGTTTTGCCTTCATGAACTTGGAGGAGGCCCGATTTAGCAGCGGGTAAATTGTGGCCATTATCGAATGAGATGTAGTTATAAGCTATTAGAAAAAACTACGGAATTCTAATTTTAAATAATAAGTTAAGGTGATAGTGCAGTTTCAGCACGCACCATGTAATTTGTGTAATTTCACTAATGTTTATTTTCTATTTTTTTAATATGCTACATGTTTATGCGTGTTATTGCTTTCACTAATCTGCCAGACTTGTTTGTACCACCATCATTGTAACCCTCTTATTTAAAAGAGCAACCATGGAGTTTCTTGCCAGCTCTTCTCTATGGAATGGCATTCCGAACCGGTGGTAAAAACTAAATTATTAATTTCATTTTATGATTTTCTTTGACTATTCGCAAGAATTTATTCGAATAAAAAACATTTTGATTTTGATTTTGAGTGGCGGCGCTGTCCCATTCAAAAAAGTCAAATAATGATCTTTTACTTTTTGTCTGGGAGTTTATCCGGGAAGCAATAAAAGGGGAAATGAATAAGTAATGAACGCTATTAAAGAATTTAAATTAATGAAATGTTCAATTCGAATGAAATGAAAAAGCCTTTAATTGTGGAGACGGGAATATTTAGGTACAGAATATTAAAACCTTTGAATTTTATTTTGGAAAACCTTTTTCGTTACACATATTTCTTCCTGGTTCTAAATGATGATAACTGATTTCACGTTCTAAATGATGATAACAGGTTGGTAGAAGCCCTATTCTTGCTGAGGGTGATAGCTCTGTGCCAACCCGTCTAGCCAGTGTGGCACATTAGACTCCTTACCCTTCATGTAATTCATTGTGCAAAGTTATTAATAAAAAAGGAAAACAAGCCGAACGCAATTGATTCCCTGGCGATATTTTTTCAATTAAATAATATAATCCAGCACTAAATTGACGTTAGGGGCTCCCAGCTATTGTTCAGAGCAACATATTAAGGCGCTTAAAATATTGGTGGCCATTTTACATCATCCAGGGCGGCATTGAGGAGTTTAATCCGGGTTTATATAACCCGGATTTGACTCAATTCGTCAGGCCGTTGATTTAAAAAAAAAACTCACAAAACTTTGCATTTACGAGACTGATGTTGGGAACGCAAAATCCGCATACGTCTTTAATGATCGAAATATAACATAATGATTAATGTAACCAACGATTGATCTTTATGAGTTTGGCTGTAGAGATTTAGTGTGCTATTAAAAAAATAGGCGGGTTTGACCTTGGGGAATATAAATATTTGTAAATTAAAATATGAATGGCGCAAATCAGTTGCTCCAACACGTCACAAATGACGCTCAAGTGTAAAATAAATAGCCAGCAATTTTTTTCTTTGCTGGAAAACTCCATAAGTTGCCTTTTCAACCTTATTTTAGTCTGACAAGTTACTTTTCATTAGAATAAACTGTATAAGATTTTATTTTAATTTCAATTAAAGGTGTTACAAACTATATTACTCTAATAAAAAAGTGGGTGAATAGTATCATGTTTATCCTCAAAGTAAGCATTTACCCAACTCATTAAGGCTTACCACTAAATGACAACAGATAATTAACTCGCATATACAATAGAAGCATCTAACGTAATAATCTCCCTGATAATAATATTGATGTTTATCATACTACTTGGTCCTGTAAACACGCCAAAAATTCAAAATGATGTCTGGGATATTTTGTAATGTAACGAGAACAACATCAGACGTCTGAGCCATTTAATAAAGCCGAACGTCCACCGCCAGCTAAAATAAGTTAGTTTAGCTTAGCTTGCATAGTTGAGCCAGGTTTTCATACAAGTTGGTTAACCGTCGGTGGACGCACATGTATGAAAAACTGGCTCAACTATGCAAGCTAAGCTAAACAACTTATTTTAGCAGGTGGTGGACGTTCGGCTTTAAAATCTCATTCTAAATCAGAGTTTGCTCAAAGTATTTTATTAACAGACCACCTTTGCATACGAAAATAGAATGTTCGAAAGATATTTTTCTTTTAAAATATAGTTTCTTTGTTGGGTACAGCTGCAGCTTCAATGAGTTTTAAACTTGCTTTTGTCCACCATGTAGAATTCGAAGCTCTGAAACTATAATATGAAATAATGTTTATTATTGTCCAGGACTTCAACACTGGGCCAGTTTTAACAACGGAACATCTGAGAATTGCAAATTTTAACTAAAGTAATCACGTGGCAGTGAAGTTTGCAATATATGTAGTACTACTACTACTCAGCCCAGATACGACCCACTACTGAGTCGGGGCTCCTCCAGTTATATGGAGGGTAATTAGCCCACTGAGCCATGCGGGCCAGACGGGTTGGCATAGGGTTTCATACCCAGTTTTCCTTCATTTACGGCTAGGTTATCGGCCTTGTCATTTCCTTTTGTCGGCTTTTATGACACTATAAATAAATAAATAAATATCCTTGGACATTTCACACAACGCCATCTCGTCCCAAGCTAAGCAAACTTAATGCTTGTGTTATGGTAACGAGATGGATGATAAACTACTTATATACATATTTTTTTTGTAAATACATACTTATTATAGATAGAAATGACACCCAGACTCCGAGCCAGTGCCTTTGGTTTAGACAAAGACACATGCCCGACCCCGGAATCGAACCCGGGACCCGTTGATCCAAAGGCGGCACATCTAACCACTAGACCAACGAGTGTTTTTGTGTTTTAAATTAAATTGATGATTAAATTAAATTAAATTGTGTTATAAATCCTTCACGACTACATATAATACAATTAATAATCGTTAAGTATTTCGTAAAGCAGTTTTTTCTTTATAGTATCATTTCGCTATTTATCCAACTTCATCACTACATCGTATAAAACATCGTCTGTCCGTCCCTATGTATGCTTAAATCTTTAAAACTACGCAACGAATTTTGAAGCGGTTTTTTAATAGATAGTGATTCAAGAGGAAGGTTTATATGTATAATACATGCATAATTGCACCCGTGCGAAACCGGGTCGGGTGGCTAGTATATTATAATTCTGACAGTGGCTTATTAACTATTCACTCCGTGTCATGCAGGTATTTTAAATATAATAAAAGTATTAAAGTGTGAAATTGTTCTAGAAGCGACATCAATTATAGCATGTGGTGAGGAATTTAGAATACATATAGTCCTGGAGCCAGTGACAGATTGTCATGACCAAGTCACTCCCAATCGAAATTTCGTGAATTGCATTTGGGAATTATACTATATCCTTATCCTTCCTTGGACATTTCACACAACGTCATCTCGTCCCAAGCTAAGCAACTTAATGCTTGTGTTATGGTACCTAACGAGCTGGATGATAAACTACTTATATACATTTTTTTTTTGTAAATACATACATATTATAGATAGAAAACACCCAGACCCGGAACAAATACTTGTAGGTCGTACAAATATTTCTTCCGTGCGGGGATCGAACCCGCGACATGCTGCGCAGCAGTCGATCGCTCAACCACTGCGCCAACCGTGTGTGTGCAATACTCGCGACCGTCAGCTGCGAAGTTTCGCTCGAGAAGAAATAATTGACCAAATTTTTACCTGGCTCCTGGACCAATAGTGTCACTACCCATCCTGAGTGAGTAGTGTATCTTATGATAAAAGTAAATGATAAGGCTCGAGTGGCCAGGGTGGTAAGTACGCTAATTACCCCCCATGTATCTCCCCCATCCATCCATCGGTTTTTTTTTTAAGAATCGGAAATAATTTATTTGTAAAACATAGGTAATAATACATGTCAGATCTTAAAAAATAGGTAGCGCGCTATGTTTTGTCCGTTGACATACAAATTAAAGAGTTTTATACGATTATTTGGTTAGAACTACTATTAGCGACATAAAGGAGACAATTTTTGTTAAACCCACTGGATATGGTGACGTTTATTAACCGTGTGATGCTAATCAAAATGTAACTAATTTATTATGGAAAACAGGGCATATTTTTTTGTAAAGTCTAACCGAGATGATAAAATAATAATAAAAAGTTGAAAACTTGATAAAAACTATGTATTTTTGACAAGCCCTCTAGTTTAGATCAGATTTTTAGGTTATTTTGATGTTCACATTTTTGTCGTATTTCTCAGTATTCCGGTTAAACCATGTCTATCTAACTATACCATTGTAATCCAAAGATTATAAGGAATAGATCAATATATGTTTCATTACTATACACCGAAATTTTATAGGGGGCCTATTCATCGAACAAGCAAAATTGTCTCCTTTGCAAAGAAGAATAGGTATGTGAATTACCAGCCTAACATGCATAAATACCATTTTTTTTCAAAACCGTTGTTCTTAGTCCTAGTTTGTATACTTTACGTAGAAATCCTAAATTCTATAATATTACAATTTATGTTACGGTGAATGATAATATTATATTTCAAAATGCATTAAGAATAACGAACTTCATATTAAACGGTTTATAAGGTCGGACGTTTCGTGTTAGAAGCTCATACTCGTAATATACTTGAATTATATCATAATAGAAGCGAGAGTGCGATAAATGTTGGGGAGCAGCAATGAGACTTTTACCGGTTTACTGCTTTTAAAGCACACATTTAAATAAAGAACAAGCATTTACATTCTGAAGTTTATTAAAAACTGTATTAAAACCTTTATCAAAAATATCAAAGGATTGTTCTTTAGTTGACTGTATGGAGTCTTACACACAATATTTGAGACCGCGAATATATAGTGTAATATTATAGTAGCGTAATCACTATTATCACTATGACTATCACTACATATTATAAAACAAATTCGCTGGCGCCTTTCCGTACCTATGTATGCTTTAAAACTACGCAACGGATTTTGAATCGGTTTTTTTAATAGATAGAGTGATTCAAGAGGAATGTATAAATGTTTATATGTTTTAAAATACATGCAAAATGTTGTAGTGAAACACTGTTAAATTTATATGTTCATCATTGCAGCCGTGCGAAGCCGGTGCGGGTCGCTAGTATTATACATTTGGTATCTTCTTCTCAGGCCGTGAAAGACCCACTCCTGAGTCTGGCCTCCTCCAATTACAGAAGGGAAACTAGCCTACTGTACCACACTGGCTGGACGGGCTGGCACATGGTTTAGTTTAAATTTTCTCTCTCTTGCAGCCAGGTTCTCTGCCATTTATGCGATTCCATGTCAAGGGAGCAAGCCCGACTCAGCAGTGGGTCATGTACGGGTTGAGTAGTATTAGTAGTTCTCTTATTTAATCGTTTAGAATGTACATGTTCTTGTCGTAAAAACTTGGTTACGACGATTATTATCAGACACTGCTAATTAGCGCCATTTTTTCAAGATGGCACCCAGCAGCGCAGTTAGTATGGTAATTATCATCATCACTGCTGAACATAGGCCTCTCCCAAGGATTTCCACAGACGCCGGTCCTGGGCCGCCCGCATCCATAGTTTTCCAGCAACCTTAACCTGGTCATCGGTCCACCGTGTGGGAGGCTTTCCGGAACGCGGTCGCCACACAAGGACTTTTAATTAGAATAATATGGAGGTCAATTACAATTTGGAAAGAGCACATGGCATCTATAAAAAAGTTATCTAAACCTTAGTTGATCTAAACCTGAAAGGAACCATCTGGAAATTCTTCTGTTATTCTGTTGGTTATTTCGAAAGTTATTCAGTGCAGTAATTTCAATTGAAGATCTCATAGGTATAATTCCGCAGTGAACGCTTCTATGTACTACATATACATACTAATTTGCATATGCCGTTTTTCCCACAAGGATTTCGAATTAGATCCTGTACCAATCTACATAGTTCTATCTTATAGAAGATGGATACAAAAACGTTCGTGTTGTAGTTTTAATAACTACGTATGAAACAATGTTTACACTGTGTTTCGCAAGTATAGCATCAAATTCCGAGTTTTTTCAACCGACTTAAAAAAAAGAGGAGGTTGTCAATTCGGTTGTATTTTTTTTTCCCGCAAATTTTCGTCATTTGTAAACCAATTTAAACAAAATCCTTTTTTTTCGTAGGTTAGTAATTAATTTGAATTGGCTTTACATTCTTACGTGCAGTGTTTTGAATATTCGTGTATTTAACCATCCGCTTACATTATTAAGTCAGTTCATTAGGATGACGAATTTGATATAACTTGATTAAAATCTGTGAAACCGTAGTCCCACAGAGCGGCAGTATAGGAAATCAATGCAACTTCCATTGTAATTTTATAACTCAAGAATGGCTGAACCGATTTCAATGTTTTTTTTGTATGCGTTTGGGTGACCCGAGGATGATTTAGAGTCACAAATCAGCCCGACAGATGGCGCTGCAGTCGGTAAACGAATATCACGCAGGACAACGTCTGCCCTCTAGTATTTTATAATTGAAGAAAGTAAAACATTGAGTCGCTAATACCTCGTTTGATAATAGACAGACAGAATGAGACAGAAAAAAGAATACAGTGACACATATTTAAATAATAATGGCCAGACATTATTACATGTATATAAAAATAGTTTCCTTTCGCAACAAAATCGACGAAATGGGGATTCAATCCTGATCACAGCAGATTGCGCGCATGAAATATGGACTATGGAATTCTGCTTACGTATCCTTTTCAAAACATCTGTTTATTAAAACATCTCCCTACGGAACCATTCCCTGTTCAACAGGGTATCTTTGCAAATACGGAATAAGCTGTTCCAATGAATCCCAATGGTATGGTAGCTCAGGATAATTAAAATTTAGAACGCAGTAGCCAGTTCGCCGTCTTTTTACTCATTAAAGTGGATTAATACAATACCATAAGTTTGACATGTCTATCTAGTGATATGTGTCTAGAATCAAAATTCAGTTAATCAAGTTGGCTTTTATTAAATAAGAGCTCTTTTCGAGCTCTTCTTTTCTTTTCAATAAATAAAATAAATTGGAAATTTAACATTTACAACCAGTTGGGAATTCAGCTTTACAGAGAAGAGCCGATAAGAAACTCCCGTTCGGGATAAGACATATTAGTGAGAGCAAACTCGCTAATAGTTGCAAAAGGCCATCAGCAAAATCTAGTCAATAATAGTAACATTTTAATTCCTGGGCCAACCAACGCCCAGCAACGGCACCTGATCACAAGCATGATGCATGTGGCAGCCACTACCCTCCACAACCATATTGCAGGGAAGAGAACGACCCGCCACACGATGCCTCCACTGCCACGAGTCTTACAGTGAGCATGAGAACTCGAGCACCAAGTAACTAAACAATTAAAGAACTAATAATACGTTAGGAAGCTGTCCTATACCAGAGTAGCTTTGAAGAGACGAATCAGTTTCTGTGGTTTAGTACTTTACGTTAAAGGAAACCTGCTCATTGGAAAATGACTATCTCTTTACCAGTTGGATGTAGGTAGGAGAGTAGTTCAATACAACTACTAAAAAGCTAAAAAGCTAGAGGGCTTCTAAAAAGCAATTTAACCTATAAATTACTCACTCTTGAGTCGGACCTCCTCCCAGTTCATGGAGGAAAATTGGCCTGCTGATTGATTTGTGACTAGTTTTCCTCTTCTTGCATCCTGGTTGACTACCTCATGCATTTCATTGGTGGATTGCCTTCTGAGTTTCTTGCCAGTCTCCTCACTGGCGGACGCGTTCCGGACTGGTGCTATACTGTCGAATACTTTGTATTATAATCGCAGAGCGATCGACTGCTGCGCAGCATGTCGCGGGTTCGATTTCCGCACGGAAGAAATATTTGTACGACCTACAAGTATTTTGTTCCGGGTCTGGGTGTTTTCTACCTATAATATGTATGTATTTACAAAAAAATATATACGTAAGTAGTTTATCATCCATCTCGTTACCATAACCCAAGCATTAAGTTGCTTAGCTTGGGACGAGATGGCGTTGTGTGAAATGTCCAAGGATATTTATATTTTATATTATCGCTCCACCCCATTCTATCATGTAGGCGTGGTGAGAGTTAACAAAAGAAAATAACAAGACTGAAAACCTAGCCGCAAGAGAATAAGAACTTGAAACAAAACCCTGTGCTAACCCGGCTGGCCAGAGTGGCACAGTGGGATAATCACCCTCCCTGTGATGGGTGGAGCCCGACTCAGCAGTGGGTCATTTATGGGCTGAGTAGTGTAGCGACCAGCATGCTACATACTTTACACAATTGATTCTATTGCCTATTGTCTATGTGGCTATTGAAAAATAGCCTACAAATGCGAGAATTACCAAAAAAGTTCTACAACGCGATAGCGAAGTTTATAGAGCAATTGGCACGGTTAAGAAAACCCTAACAACAGTTATCGGGGGATAGGCACCGCGGCCCCCTACATGACATATCCTCGTCTGGCTGGATATTCATCTCTTTGCGCCTAAAGTACTTTAATAGTATATGTTGACTATTTGTTAAAGACAATTTTGTCCTATGAAAATGAAAAACAAAAAACATTGCTTTTGGTGTGTATTCTAAATCCGTTACCACATTGTCAGTTTTGGTTATTTATTATATAGAGTTACTGTTCAGTCGTATACCAAGCCCTCGAGATTTAGAAATTGAGCTGTCTAGTCTATGTGTATTTGCCGTAAACAATATTAGGTAATAAATCACGGAACCTCGGAACGATGTAGTCGCGATTTCCCTTACTCTTACGCGATTTAACTGCTCTAGAACCCAGTTACGGTGCACATAGGCAGTAAACCATCGAAGCAATGTCATATTAAAGTTCATTGCTTGTAAAGCTTGTTTGGTTTGCAGTGTTTCTATAAACGACTCAGGGATTTACAAAAACAACATCTAGAGCCATGAAACAAAATTTATTTGATGTTACTTAGCAAGTAACTCTCACTAATATGTTACGGATTTAGAACGTCTTCATTCCTTGCTGATGGTGTCGTAAAGATGACTCAAGAAAATAACAAGGCAGAAATCCTACCGGCAAAATGAATCACTACTGAGTCGGGCCTCCTCCAAATTTATGGGAGGAAATTAGCGTATTAAGCCACGCTAGCAAGACGGGTAGGCACGGGGTATGTATTAAGTTTCCTTTCTCTCGCGTTGTCTCTTACGACACCCTTGAAAGTTTTAAGCATAATTTTAAGTACGAGTAAGTGCACAAGATCATAAATTTGTGGACATTATTTAAATATAATCACATTCTCCATTAATTAAAAATAAATATGTAAAATCAAAGTCTTGGCAAATTCTTCTTTATCACGTGTAAGGTGTTGTCTTTCGAACTGCAAACAAAGTTCCCCTTAACTTTTTAAGATTCTATAGGCTGATAAACGATGCGGCTAAATCGCGGTCGAGACCACGGGGCGTGTCTAGTCAAGACTAATGGCTTTACAACAAAATACCGCATTGCTTCCTAAAGCGAACGTAAGGAAAGGGCTTAACATTTCCATAAAGGGTTCAAGAGGGTTAAGCATTATAATTACCTCGCGCTAGCAAATACGGATGGCAAATTGTAACTTCTTTAAACTATCTGTTCGTTTTTTATCTTTTAAACGAAAAGCCTGCACTTGTTATGGCTTGCATCGCGGGCCCGAAATCATTATCATCATTTCAGCCAAAAGACGTCCACTGCTAACATGTAATTCACAAACACAAATGACACCCAGACTCGGAGCAAGTGCTTCTGGTTTACACAAAGATACTAGCCCGACCCCGAATCCGAAACAGGGAAACGTATAGGTAACAACCCCCTTTTTTGGTAACGCTAACTACTCGCCTACCCACTAAAACCCCAGCGGTATACCCTCACATGATATGCTTGGGGCGCCACCAGTTCGCGTAAACGTAATCCACTGTGACGCCCCGACGACGTGTCTCCTTTCAAGTTTTCGTGCTCCTTGCAGCTAAGTTTTAGGCCTTGTCATTTCCTTTTGCCCACTCTTACGAAACCTTCAGGATAAAATGGAGTAGCGACACTTCGTATCCTAAATCCGTCACCAAACAGAAAACACTAAAAGATATCTAAATAATCAACTTTAGGAAATAACTTCTTCTGATCGTTTTATTTTCTTCCCAACGTTTCGGAAACTTTGCAGTGTCCGTGGTCGTAGAACGTCGGACGAGTGGATGGCGGTTGTCGCTGCGAGTATTTATATACCGACGAAACACTAATTAGCTCTCATCCTATTGGTGAGCGCATTATGACGCATGTTGTTGGTCACGTAGCAATGCCGCCCGGTCACGTGGCGGGGTTCGTTACGCTGAACATAGTATAAATAAGCTATGTATAACGTGCTCGGTTGATACAGAAGTCGCTCATAGTATCTTGCGGTCTTGCTTAGGATTTGATAAATTTTATAAGCGGGTCCCAAGCAAGTGGCAACTGTCGAACATCTTCTCTATTGAAATTTAAATGTTTTCTGATGTCAATAGCCTCGCGCAGCATTTTTGGCAAGTACTGGTTTATCAACTTTACTTTTTATTATTATTAAATTAAAAATTGCCCACCTGGCCAGCGCTGTGGCACTGCAGGATATTTTTCCTCCATATAGTTGGAGGAGCTTTGACTCAATAAGGGGTGGCTACGGCAAGATGATAATGATGATACAATTAACACATATATTTTGACTGTAGATACAGTATCGTATTTATTAAATTTAGTCGCTTTTTAAACTGTATCGGCGTTGTGAGTTTTTGGGATTAAAGCTTGTTTATAGTCTTAATTTATCAGCTCGTTAGCCTTCAAATAAACCAACAATGAAACATTTTTAATCTGTATCATTTTCGTACAAAGCTGTACCCAAATTTGATCGTACTCAATGTTTATTTTACTCAGCAAATGGGTTGTTCAATTAATTCATTCGGATGTTTACGGATTAATCATCGCTCGTACAAAATTCGTGAGTAATATACAATACATTTGTTTACCAAGCAACCATGTAAGATTACAAAGTAGAGAGTCATCCCCCTCTGCTTAAGTTTAAAAAATACTGAACTAAGGTTCGTAGGCTTCTAATAAAAGTCAGAAAATATTGTATTACATTTATTCATAAATCTGCCGTAGATAAATAAATATCATTGGACATTTCACACGACGCCATCTCGTCCCAAGCTAAGCAACTTAATGCTTGTGTTATGGTAACGAGATGGATGATACCTATACATAAACATTTTTTTTTGTAAATACATACATATTATAGATAGAAAACACCCAGACCCGGAACAAATACTTGTAGGTCGTACAAATATTTGTTCCGTGCGGGAATCGAACCCGCGACATGCTGCGCAGCAGTCAGTCGCTCAATCACTGCGCCAACCGTGTCAATATAATGCTTGGCGAAGCTATCAGTGAATTATACTGGTGGCTATAGAGATCTTGGGGCTATTATTATTAAATTAAAAATGTTAATCATGTATCATAAACTAACAGACCCGGCCGTACGATGCTGTGAGAATCGTTTGGAGCTAGCATATAAATTGTAGCTGTCAAATAATAGACACAAACAAATAATCCTACTAATATTATAAACGCGAAAGTTTGTAAGTATGGATGGATGGGTGGATGGATGTTTGTTACTCTTTCACGTTAAAACTACTGAATGCATTTTAATGAAACTTTACAATAATTCAGCTTATACATCAGAATAACACAAAGGCTACAATTTATAAAGATATTGTGTGAATTGTTCAAAATATAAGATAAAGTGTCAATTAATTGAAAAAAAATTCTGACGAATAAATTAATTCCATCATCACGCGGGTAAAACCGCGGGGCGCAGCTAGTTTGCAATAAAATAATATTGTGACTATAAATAATTGAGCTGTAAGCTATCCTATCTTTCAAGTTGGATCAAACTGCACACGGTGTGCAAATTTGATTAAAATCGGGTTAAGTAGTTTAGGAGTCCATCGCGGACAAACAACGTGACGCGTAATTTATTTATATATTAAGATTAAATGTTGATGCCTTGTGTAAAGACTCGCGTAATAAAACTGAACATACTACGGAGGCATATTAAATTATCATCAATGAATAATTCCAATTTAAGTTAAGTATTCCTCGGTACAGGCTTGCCTAAAAACCCTGAAAATTATCTTAGTAAATAAAGACAGTTTCATTTTCTTTACTACTACTAGTCAGCCCATAGATGACTCACTGCTGGGTCAGAAGTCGAATTATATGGAGGGTACTAAGCCGACTGTGACAGACGGGTTAGCACAGGGTTTCGTATGAAGTGCCGGGGCGTCGCAGTAGACTGCGTTTACGCGAACTTGTGGCGCCCCAAGCGCACCGTGTGAGGGTATACCGCTGGGGTTTTAGTGGGTAGACGACTCTTGGGTAGACGACCCTTGTCGGAGTCCCACATAATCACCGACCTCTCCCCCGGGGGGCGGTGGTATGCAGAAAGCAATATGCATAAATTGGGGTATGCATAAATTTCGTATGAAGTTTTCCTTCTCTTACGGCTAGATTTGTGGCCTTATCATTTCCTTGTGTCGGCTTTTACTACACCCTCAGGGTGGAATGGGGTGGTGATACTATGTATTCTAAATCCACACGGATAATGAGCATATCTCCCTGTTACTTGTGTTTTGCGACTACCATCAAATAAATTTCGTACATTTTCAAAAGCAATCCTGAAAAGAGTCTACTATAAATTGATGGAATTAAATCAATACTGTATTACGAAGGCGGGTATGTTCTTGAGTGGGGACCGAGACTCGGCAAACATGGGGTAAGACGAGTGTCTTACCTGCTAGATGGAACACATAATTTATCTTAATTATCATAAATAGCATATTATATTAGTTTATTTATAGCATCTTATGAAGGCGTATTATATAATAAGTATACCAAGTATAAATAGTTAAGTAAATCACAGGCACCACAAATACTCGTAATTTCATGTTTAAAAATAAGTACAACAATAAAGGCTTAAAAAAAAAAAAAAAAAAAAAAAAAAAAAAAAAAAATGAAGGCGTATACATATATATTACATAATTTATGTGTTTTATTTATTGTAAATATTATACGGGTATTTTTATAATTGGATGTATCAATAACATTTAATCCTGTAGTCATATTTTTTTTACCTGTCAAAATCGCCATTTCAAAGATTCATTCAATTTCATTTCATTCATTCATTCAGTCATTTCAAAGATTAGCTGGAACAAACATACAGACAGACACAAAATTGTGAAAAATGTTGGTTTGGTATATGTACCCTGTGTACCTACATCAAAATGCACTTAGTTAAAAGCGGTGATTTTAATATTACAAACAGACACTCCAATTTTTATTCTATATCTAATAAATTTGGCTACATTTTAAGCCCATTAACACACGAAACGAATAGATAATGTACTGAAAATAATATCAATGATTATAACTAGATAATTTTAAGTAGATTTTGCAACAAAATCGGCCTATAATCAGTGATATAACTATCACACATTTATTTCTGAAAATGACAAAAATACGTTCAGTAAAGTGGCCGTTTCGGTGACCAGACAAGAAAACTTTTCCCTTAAGTTGATAAAATATCGCTGTTACGCCCGTGACCCGAATGTGCCTCTGGGATGGACATTAAACTAGTAATATGGACACAGAAAACTGCCAACACATAAAAGTATAGCGATCAAGAGTTTTACTGCGCAGAACGCTCTAGCCGTCGCAATATTTTATTCCTTGATTTTCTCAATAATCGCTTAAGGAGATTGTAAAAAAGTGAATTACATTTTTCATTGCTAGAAACGCGGTTTATTTCCGTTTTCCATCTGTTGCCCGTATTTTGTGTTTTAAGAAAATTGGCATTTTTGCAAGGCATTTTATTGTTATTTACAATATCATCAACACTCTAGTCCAATGGACAAAGGTACCTTTAAAGAGCGTAACAGCGTTCTACTACACCACTTCTACACCATCCATAAACAACTCACACTTTTCATCGTGAATAGTGCGGAGTACAATAGATCGGCAGATTAAACAATGTCTATCTCTACTAGGCGTTGGATGGATGTTCAATTGTCCATAGTTTCAATCACTATACCCTTTTCCTGCTTTGAAGGGATGTTTGCCAAATAATTACTGGTTGTCCTATCAGATGGGTAGCGACGTCCAGACGGCTAATACTTTGAAAAACTCATGCATATGAAATAGATTAACTAATTAAAAAAACATTACACACCCTACCATGTATTTGGAAACACGCATAAATATTATTTTATTTATTGTTAAAGTCTGTCATCAAATTGAGAAAGAACTATAATTTAAATTAATTGTGTTCGAATTTTGACCATTGGGCGACCACTAGCACGTAATATTAATACGTGAAGCAAAAATGTTTAACCCCTTTTTATTAAAATTACTAAGTGAGCTTGCGGTGCTAGGTTTTGCAATAGGTGCAGATAATTCATGATTTGGATGACCACTAGTACTAATTAAACTAACAATGGTTCACCTATTTACAAAATGTAGTTCACAAGGCGATCACTTGTATCTACAGTAGTATCAAATGAGCAGTCTGCATTCGTATGTTTGAATTTATGTATATTCCTTTGTGGCGTGTTAATTATTCCAATTTCGGTGAACAAGACAACAATTGCTTCGTTAGAACCCAGATGGCAAATACCAATTTATTTTGTAGATTGCTCTGTCTTGTTAAAGTAAAACAATAGTGTTTTTTTAATATGAATACGAGTGTCTCGCTGGTAGAGCTATGTTTAAGTTCAGTAAAATAAGTGCCATAATCAAAAGGATTTATATTTAGAATAGAATAGAAAACACTTTATTGTACAACAAACACAACATTGACAACTTACGACTGTATACATTCTCTTCCAAGCAAACCCTTAAATAAGTAAGCTTCCAAATATAAATTCGAATAGTAAAATTTATATTTTATTCTTTACCGCCGCGTAAAGACACCGTTCCGTGGAAAAGAGCTCATAAAAACTTCGTGATTACTCATTTTCAAAATTATATAAAATGCTATTAGTTGGCATAATCATTTAGTTGACACCTGCTAATTCAATAAAATCAAAACCGCTAATCACTGTCTCTTTGACTACCAATTTGACAATGGTGATAGCCTGGTAACCTTAGTTACCTAATAGTGCACTTGTCTGTGTGATCGGATTTAGTATACGACTAAAGATGTCCGTGTGGTGACTGATTTTTAATACACAGTGTCACCACCCCATTCTATCCCGAGGGTGTCGTAAGAGGGGACTAAGGGAACGCAAGAGGCAGATCACGTAGCCGCAAGAGAAGGAAAACTTGACACAAACCCTGTGCCAACCCGTCTTGCCAGCGTGGCGCAGTAGGCTAATTTCCCTCCATGAAATTGAAGGCCCGTAATGGGTCATTTATCGGCTGAAACGACGAGTGTGTCAGTTCGGGATATATGACACGCGCTATCGATACGAGAGCTTGGCAAGTACTTTTGAGTTAAGTAGATTATGGTTAGCAATTGCTTTGTGACGAGAGTCACTACAATAGAAAATAGCAGATTTAGGGCGTGACGTGACGTCACAAGTTACATAACTTAAAAAAATACAATAAATAAATAAATAAATATCCTTGGACATTTCACACAACGCCATCTCGTCCCAAGTTAAGCAACTTAATGCTTGTGTTATGGTAACGAGATGGATGATAAAATACTTATATACATTTTTTTTTGTAAATATATACTTAATATAGATAGAAATTACACCCAGACTCGAGCCAGTGCCTCTGGTTTAGACAAAGACACTTGCCCGACCCGGAATCGAACCCGGGACCCGTTGATCCAAAGGCAGCACATCTAACCACTAGACCAACGAGGCAGTCATCACACGAGTATTATAAATGCAAGAACGATCACATCTACCTCCTCTGACATATCGTTGCAACTATGCTACAAAAAATTGGGAGCACGGTATAAGATGTCCAGTATGCACTTGACATACTGTATGAGATTTTCTACTATTTTGGTAGTTTCGTAACTACACGGGTACTTACGTTAATCCTTTGTAGCTGATTACCTAATGTATTGTATGACAGGAGATGAGGGTCAAGAATATATCTTGCTTTGACGAAATGTCTCCTTTACGGATATGTCTTGTTTGACGCACCTATCTGATCTGGATGTCGCCTA
Organism: Clostera curtula; assembly: GCA_905475355.2. NCBI lineage: Eukaryota > Metazoa > Arthropoda > Insecta > Lepidoptera > Notodontidae > Clostera > Clostera curtula. The sequence continues at coordinate 11,792,409 of FR997808.1, read as the reverse complement.
TTTAACTATTTAAAACAGGTTATAGGCTCTGATGTAATAATATACTATATTAAATAAATAAATAAATATCCTTGGACATTTCACACTAAGCTAAGCAACTTAATGCTTGTGTCATGGTAACGAGATGGATGATAAACATTTTTTTTTGTAAATACATACATTTTATATAGAAAACACCGGACCCGGAACAAATACTTGTAGATCGTACAAATATTTCTTCCATGCGGGAATCGAACCCGCGACATGCGTGTGGTGACGGATTTAGAATACATAGTGTCGCCACCCAATTTCTTCCGGAGGGTGTCGGTAAATGGAGCCGACAAAAAAAAGGAAAGAGCCGACAAATGAAAATGATAAGGCCGAAAACCTAGCCGCAAGAGAAGGAAAACTTGATACGAAACCTGGCCGGCTTGGCACAGTAGGCTGTTTACCCTCTTTGTAGTTGGAGGAGGCCCGTCTCGGCAGTGGGTCATTTATGGGCTGAGAAGTAGTACGATATTACTACATACTAGTACGCTATTTTCACATCGGAATTTTTCACGGACTCACACGCAACGGCCGGGTAGGCCGTTGCGTGTGAGCCAGTTGATGTGGGCCTCCCGGGCGAAGAAATATAGAATTTATCTCCCCGACATACGACGACGTTCCTTGACTGCCCGAACAAGGTTTCTGGGGTCAACAACTTTTAACAGGCGTGATTCCGTGTGGTGGCTGATTTAGAATACACAATGTCACCACCCCATTTCACCCTGAGGGTGTCGTAAGAGACGACAGAAGGAAATAAAAAGGCTCACAAGGAAACTCTGAGCTAGCTCGTCTGGCCATTAGGCTCATGACCCTGAGGCCTTGTCTTACTGCCTAAAACCAGCATCTGGCCTAAAACATTAAAACAATCCTCGCGTCTCCCAGTAACATGACCTCAGCCGCCACCAATGAAACTGGCCACATTATATACACTAATTAAAACAGCTCATCCGTTGAGCGTGGCAATTTGCGGTCGCGATACACCGCATTCTTGACGTCACATCCCCTATTTATTGGACCAGTAGGTGAGTTAGTGTCGCCCGTCATTATCCAATGTTAGCAGTAACGAAGAATTACGGTTTACAGGTTAATAATACCAGTATGAACATCATACTGTTCCGTTCCTGGAATACTAGTAAAATACGTGAAGCATCTTCATGTGTTTCATAATATATTTTATAATATATATTTTTTAATTTCGATATTGTCACGTAATAGGAATGATTTTTTGTTATTTTATTTTATTTCTTATGTTTATTTAATCTAATGTAATTTAATTTAATTTTGTAATTTTGTAATATGGATTATTATCTGAAATAAATTATTATTATTATTATTATTATTATAAAATGTAACTACGACCTCAAACCATATACAATTTAACTACTCGTACTCGTAAAATATGCACAAATGTTCTCTTGCTACTAATTTTAACTAACTTTTGTTTGTAATTGTACTAAAACTACGTAGTTTTACTTATCATATACACCAACTACATTATTATGCATACATACATTATATAAAAATATTATTAAAATTATATCACTATTATCACTATCATCACTTCACTATCATTGTAGTATGTACATATTATAAAACAAAGTCGTCTGTCCGTCCCTATGTATGCTTAAATCTTTAAAACTACGCAACGGATTTTGAAGCGGTTTTTTTTAATAGATATAGTGATTCAAGAGGAAGGTTTTTAAATATAATACATCTATAATATTGTAGCGAAACACTGATAAATTTAGAGGTTCATCAATGCACCCGTGCGAAGCCGGGGCGGGTCACTAGTAAATATATACTAAATAAAATATTTTTTTTCAAATTCCTAATCCCGCTAATATGAAGCTGGTTTCATCTCGTATGTGAAATTATAGTTACATTATTACTAAGGCTAACATTCCATTTGAGCGTTCCATTATAAATGTCTTTGAATAGATGTCTAGCTATAATTTAGTACATGCATATACAGTACCATACGAATTCATGATTTAAGCTCACGTATCAAATGTATTGTGTAGTTAATTGCAACTGAAAGCGTTGATTACGAGCGGTAATTAGCTATTCAAAGTACTCATTAATTTATAACATCAATAGTCGTTCTTCAAAGCATTTACGTGTCAAGCATTGCTATAAAGACAAAATGAAATAATAATATAATAATAATATTGTTAGATTATTTAGAAAAAATCACAGAATTATACAAATATATGTTAGGCTATATTTTTTTTTTCATTATACAGAAGAATTTAACCTCTGTAACCGAACTAGGCAAAAGCCTGTATTTCGGCTATCAGCGCCAATCCCCTCAAATAATTTATAATTAATTGGAGCCATCAAGCTGACAAATTTGCCAAAAATATCGACAAACAAATTTTGTCGATATCATAAAAAAAAAAAAAAAAAAAATTTCAATAAAAATACCTAATTATAACTATAGAAATAAATTAACAATGAAAGACACTACTGTGTACAAACCTTATTGTAAGTTTAACCTTTTAGTAATATTGATTTGTGACATACGATTTATAGAAAAATAATAATTTTTGTTGTCATCTTGAAAATATATTTTGTTGAATTTGAACCAATATTTTTAATTATTTTTAATTGTTTAAAGCCAAAACTCAGGCTTAAACATGGTCCTTCGAGCCGGATATGAACCAGCGACCTATGGATTTTAGTTTCTTTCTCGCCTATTCCCAATTTCGTTGGGGCACAAGTTTTATCTGATTTGGCTACTACTACTTAGCAGATAGATGACCCACTGGTCAGTGGAACCTCTTGCAGTTACATGGACGGTCATTAGCTTAATGTACCACACAGACCAGACGGCACAGGGTTTCGTAGATAAATAGATAAACGCTTTATTGTACAAAAGAAATAACAACAACACAGTATACACAACAATTTGTACAAGGGGCGGTCTAATCACTAAATGCGATTTCTTACAGACAACCTTGAGATGGACAGTAATAAGAAGAAGTTAAAAAAGGGTTGGAAAGTACAATAACACTATAAGATTTATTCTATAAAGTTATACAATATGAAAAGGGAATTTAATATAATAATGCGTAGATAAATACCAAATAGGTGATACCAAGTAATAGTATATGTGCCAAGTGTTCATGACAGGTAGGAAGTTACAAAAAGGTTTATTTTATCATTTTCGTATCAAGTTTTCCTTCTCTTGCGACTAGGTTTCGGCCTTGTTATTTACTTTTGTCAGCTCTTACGACACCCTCAGAATGGAATGGGGTGGTGAACGTATGTATTCTAAATCTGTTACCACACGAATAATTTTACTGATCGCGTTAAATTCCGCGAACGACAAATTATTTGGAAGTGCCGTCAAAATTGATTGAAGCACTTTGATGATTACTCAGGCAAATTAATTGGACATTTATCCGATCTTTTTTTATTGCACACACAGATTATTTTTTATTTTAAATAGTTTTATGAGTACATATCGAAAACAATAAATTAAATGAATCAATGAATTCTACACAAATTATACTGCAAATCCATTTGTGCCAAATCCAAGTGTATTCAGCGTGTTAATGTATTAGATTATACACGTCATGTATTACATAAATTCATTAGAAGAAAATTAACTCAGACACATTAATTACCACAACGTTACATAATATTTGTATTCGTATGAGATGTGTACGAAAATTTGTGTAAATTAAATGTTACCCAAATGTTTCATAAGGTAATGATTACACACTAAAAACCTTTATTTTATTTCATTCTTTTTCACCTAATCGGGATACTATGAACAGTTTCAAAATATTTTGCTACAGAAATCAATCTACCTCAAGTAACGCACACATAGACATCACTCACAGACACGATATCACATGATGGTTGTGCCGTCACGCACGACACGGCAATCGCTAGTGCTATTAGCTTCTTCTGATGTTTAATGTGCAAATATAGAGCAAAAACAAAAATAAAGAGTTATTATAACTTCAGTTCAGTTTATTGACGATGTATTCGCAACAATCAATCGAACTACTAGAAACGAGTGCTATCGTCATGATATTTATTAAGTATACCGCCGAGCGTAGGCTTGAAAAGTAAGATACATATACGAGTATGAGCTTGACTTCTGTACCTAATTATTTTATAATTATCCTCAAAATTGTAGTTGAGTACGTATTTCTGGTAATTGATCGGTAAGTTCACCTTGGAGAAAGAAGTCACTAATCAATTCTAACTTTGCTGAGCAGCATTCGGGAAGCTGTGCCCGATTTTCAGATATCTTCATAATATGAAGACAAAGAAAAACCTTTGTAATCTGTCGAAATATGACTATTCCAGAAGACCAAACGGTTTTGCATAGGATCGTATTTATTTATTTCTCCAGCTCCAGCTTTCTGCAGCTGATTTGGTGATCGCCTAATGGATTCTTACGATACTCTCAAACTAGCAGGGGAAGATGACATTGGGGATATTATCAAGCGTGTATTTGCTGTAAGTATTTGCTGTAAGTACAGTGAAAACCCATCGCAATGAAACATCTAGTAACCCTCATTCTCATTTTTATCTACATGAGAATCTCGTACAATTATTCAGTGGCTTCTCTAATAAATTACTAAACGCTTACAGCTTATTCCTTCTCTAATAATGTTGTTCATTTGAGTAGTGGCTGTAACTTACCAGAGTTGTTTTGAGATGTTTCACAAGTTGATACGTTTATAAGATTAATGATAGCATCGGAAAATAACTATCAGAATTTCGTTTCATAATGCTATGCGAATACATGACTCATTTTTGATAGCTTAATTAATGTTTCTCTGCTGAGCAAAGGCAGGCAAATTTGATTTGCAATCGTTTCTGTCCTGACGCTTCGTATTATAAAGTACTAGCTGACCCGGCGAACTTTGTTCCGCATTATAAATATTTAAAACAAAAAGAAAGTTGGACATAGGATACCTGAGATTTTTATCCCGTCCGTATAAAACCTACTTTAACAAAACGCAACTGACAGCGAAACGTTATGTTGTCTATAGTTTAATATGGCCGAAAATTTGACAATTACAAATTTTGAATTCGACTTGTTTATATTGTTGTAATTCACATAATATCTTTATAACTTGTAGCCTATGTGTTATTCTGATGTATAAGCTATATTATTGTAAAGTTTCATTAAAATCCATTCAGTACTTTTTACGTGAAAGAGTAACAAACATCCATCCATCCATACTTACAAACTTTCACGTTTATAATATTAAGTAAGATATACTTTTTTACAAACTCTATCAAAAGTGTTTCACAACGATTACAATCAAGACGTATACATGTGACTCTATGTTCATAGTTTTGTTATCCTAATAATATTGCTAAGCCGACTAAAGGAAATGCCGGCAGGCCGAAGAGATAAGAGATAAGATAATATAAAAAAAATGATACGAAACCAACGTCTCGCCAGCGTGGCACAGTAGGCTAATTACCCCCTATGTGATGGGAGGAGGCCGTGGGTAATTTATGGGCTGAGTAGTAGTAATAGGAATGTTTTTCTCACTACTACATCCGGATAACAGTAAAATACATTAGTGTTTAAGGACATTACTAATTTAATCATTTATTTCAGACAAAATGCATATCGCACAAAATCAAATTACACTACTTATGAATTACTAAACAAAACTAAACTATTTTAATTGTATTACTATTTACATCAACTACTCCACGCTTTAAACACAGGTGCGTGCAAAGACCCCCAGTACTGATTAAACGGCCCATCCAGACTGTCGGCAACGACACTAAGGAGGCTGTTGCTGCTCTCCCGTATTCTGTTGGAATGATAATAATAATAATAACTACCCTTTTGGTACTAAAGTATACAATTTTATTCGTACCTACATTTTGTTCAAATGAAATGTAAATGAATTTTATTTCACTTTATTCTTTGGATATAATAATGGTGTGGTGTGGTCGCATTTTTACTTTGTAGTCACGTATCAGGGGATTGGTCTATATGAAACGAAAAGAAATAAGACGAAAGAGGTGTGTAAATTCGGGCCAAGTATGCGACAGTCATGTAATGTACAAATGACATTCCATTTTAGAGGGAAATAAGTTTGAAGTGAATGATAATTTATTAAGAGTACTCTGTGGCACGTGCAATAAATTCTGGTTACGTGGTTAAATTATGCTACGTATCTTGGCAATAATACCAGTAAAAAAATCTATAACGACAAAAATTTAATACAAAAGGAAAACCAATTTCTACTTATTCTTTTCTTACCGGCCAGTGGAGGACTGGCAGGATTCTATTAAAAAAAAACGTATAATTTTATTGCAAATTAAGAAGTAACCGTTTAGTAATTTCTGAAAGTGCCTCTGAATGGAGCCAATAAATCCAGGCCTCGCAAATAACAGGAGCAGAAAAAATTCAGCGGACAGGTGAATTAATTACAGACAATTTAGCGAATCCAATGTGGATCTCCTGTTTTTCGTAATTCCTAGTCGGAATAATGTGATAATTCATTTTAGTGTCATCCTCATTTGTGTAGTAAGGATTTGGGAAGGTAAATTATAGGGTAAAACGGTCATTTATTACGGCACCTGAGAAAGGAAAGTTAGGTTCTGACGCCTAACAACATGATACTAAGTAATATATTGTCCCCGTTTTAACCGACTTAAAGAAGTAGGAGGTTATTAATTCGGTTGGATGTTTCTGTATTGTTTGTGACCGCATAGCTCCGTCTTTAGTAAACTGATTTTATCCAGATGACTCTTAAATAAATTATGTCATTCAGTAGTTTGCTATAAAATTTGAAATAAATTATCAAAAGATTTGATTTATTTCGACGATATTGTTGTTATCCCAGTCTTTTTCGTAGGCTTTACCGGAAATTTGCACTAAATGGGGAATTTAATTTTTTTTTTAATAAATTTCTAAACCTATGAAGTAGGTATCACTAGCAACAAAAAATAAACAGCTATTACAAGTGGATGCCAAATTAAATTGACAACGACGCTAATTAGAATTTAAGTATGCGTGAGGCTCCAACTTCAAATGGTTATTGATTTTAGTTTTTAATTAAATATAATAAATTGTTGAAATACGTCATTTGGGCGTTTAGATGTCATTCGGTTTTTTTTATACCCCTACACTAGGTATTATCTGTATCGCGGGGCAGTTCACGAACATAAATTTCACGAATACAAATGACACCCAGACTCAGAGCAAGTACCTCTGGGTTATACAAATACACTTGCCAGCCCCGGAATCGAACCTGGGACCCCGTGATCTAAAGGCGGCTCATCCAGCCCCTAGACCAACAAGGCAGTCAAACAATTAATGTATTTTTTTGCGCGCTGAGCAAGAGCACTGAGAATTCGGGCCTCTTCCAATTACATGGAGGGAAATTTGCCTGTGCTGCACTGGCTAGACGCGTTGGCACAGGGCATCATTATAAGTGTTCCTGGTCTTACAACTGTATTTGCTGCCATTTTGCAGGGAATTAGATGCATACAAGTAAATAGACTTGTATTTTAATTAGAGTGCGAATTATAATACCTATTGCATGATGACATAGTTCCAATACCTACTGTAATCACCTTTCTTTTTAATTTATAAATAGCTCAGGAGAATTTAACTGCAACCAGCGATTACAGAACTATTAAAACCGAATCAGTGTTTCATCAGAAGCAAAACACGCAAATGTCATGCATAAACGTAATACAATTTATGCGCTAACAGTGTCACTGGTTTCATTGACCTTAAAGGTCAAAATACATATATGACTATTCAAATGAATAATTTAAATGTTTACCATACATTTCAATATCCAATCTCGAACGAATACTAATATTTCAGAGGTATTCATAACAGCATACATACTAAATTGATATTGAACGTGTACAGAATTATTTTTGCGGTATAAATATCATGGCTTTATTTTGGGTAAACAAAATTCAGAGAACAATATAACTAGCAGACCCGGCTACGCGTTGATGTGGCTAAGGTTTTTAAGTATTACATTTAACATTAACAAACATTAATTGAACTTATAACATAGCGCCATCTATTAAATACTTACTCAATCCAATCAACAGGTATCGCCATCTGTTAAGATCGTTTGGAGGCAACATATTTGGTCCTTACATACGAAATTGGCGTTTTGTACGGGAGGTTTAAAAAGGTTTTTTTTTGTAAAATATATTTAATTAATTAAAGTATGCACCGTTGTTATCTATGCACTTTTGCATTCTCATAGGTAGTTCATTGATCCGTTTACTAAAAAATCATGAGGCTAACAATCAATAAACTCTTTGAAGCCGGTTTGGACTGCCGCATCGGAGTTGATTTTTTCCTTGTAAGAAGTTGTCCAAATTCCGGAAAAAATGGCAATCTGTTGAAGCAAGGTCCGGGGAGTACGGTGGATGTCGCCGACATTCCAATTGTAGCTAATCTAAATTAGTGTTGTTTGTTGTGCAGTGTGTGGTCTTGCGTTGTCGTAAAGCAGCAGTGGTCTGGAGCGAGTCTAGCAGCTAGTTCTTCCTTCATGGTTTGCAGTTGCTGACAATAGATGTCTGCCGTGAATGTAGTGAATGACACCGGCGCTTGTCCACAAAATACTCACAAGTAACTTTTTCTAAGCCATTTTTCGATTAGGGCAGGATTTGGGTTTAGCCACTTTTCATCACAAGAAATGATGCGTTTCTAAATCCCTTCATAATTGTGTACCAAAGTAACTCGACGCGTGTTTGCAAGTTCGATTCACACAATTCATGAAGTACCCGTTGTTCAAGTTTTTCAGTTACTCCGAAGCCTGCAGCTATCTTTGAAGTGCTTTGTGACGGATCCGCTTCCACAATAGCCTTTAATTCTTCATTCCCCACTTTGGCCTCCGGCTGTCCACGGGGTTGGTTGTGAAGGTCGTAATTTCTAGAACGAAAATGTTGAAACCAAAAACGGACTGTGCTTTGTGACACCAGCGCCGTATACATCATTAATCCTTCGTGGTGTTTCTGCAGCACTGGTGCCACGGTAGAACTCGTACTGCGAACTAGACCGATATTTCATGTTTTCCATTGTGCGGTAATAAGCGACTCCAAAGAAAAAGTAATGAGGAAAAACTAATGAATGACTGTTTTAAAAACAAAAATGTAACCAGTTAAAATAATTTATAAATTTTAATTTGGAATTCATAACCAATGTTTGTCCGCGATGGATTCATAAACTACTAAAGTTAAATTAATGTTAAATTTAATATACCAAAAACCCCTAATAAAATAAAATATAAAATATCCCTAGTATAGAGTAAAATCGGTAAGTATGCAAGTATTTTGCGGTAAGAACAGCGGGCGCAGGGAGTTATTTACATATCACCGCCCTTGGAAAACCTCGCTTCAACCTAAAATTCAATGAAGCGCATTGAATGAGTACACCGTATTGCCGGGATGTGGTGAGAATAGATTGAAATTTAGTTTTATTACGATGTCGAGGTATCGTTATTCTAGTTGACCTGACTATAGTGCCTTCAGTGCTGCCAATTTTATGGTCGACGTTCTTATTTAATTGGAAGTTTTATGACAAGCTTATCATACAAGTCTTTTAATTAGATAAAAATAGTCTTGGGAGTAAATACGGTCTACATTTTAAATTCCGTTTAACTTTTAGGTCAGACCAGCTGTGCGCCGCGGTTTCACATGCGTATGATAATGATGTAAGAAAGTTTTTCCTAATTACTTGACACTTATGGTTATGTTTTGTATAATTCATATGTATCTTTACAGCCTTTGTAATATTTTAACGTATAAGCTATATTATTGTAAAGTTTCATCAAAATCCATTCTGTAGTCTTTGCGTCAAAGGGTAACATACATACACCAATACATTCCTACAAACATTCGCTTTTATTATATTTGTTAGTAGTATTAGAGTATCAAAAGTTTTTAATGTGGATTCTCTTTTGAAAACCGTTACCATAAATCTCCCACACATAAATTAAAAATAGGTTAAGTTCTACCTTTTCAAACATACGAAAAATTAACATGTCCCAGAGGTTCTCGTATGTCCGTGTAGTGAAGTAATAACAATACATAGTGTCACCACCCCATTTCATCTTGAGGGTGTCGTAAGCGCCGACAAAAGGAAATAACGAAGCCGATAACCTAGCCACAAAAGAATGAAAACTTGCTAGGAAACCAAAACCCGTCGGGCCAGCGTGGCACAGTTGGCTAATTACCTTCCATTGGAGGAGGCCCGACTCAGCAGTGGGTTATCTATGGGCTGAGTAGTAGAGGATATTTCTACATTTCATTTCTTTTAAATCCAGTATCTATAGTAGATATACTATTTATGGTGTAACTTGAGCCCCAACAAGGTACCCTGTTCTGAACTGAAATTTAATTAAATGTTAGACATTAAATCAAACGAGGTTCTATAGTCCAAGATCCCAGGGCCGCCAGACTTCACGTATTTTCTGACGGACGAAATGTGGACGATTGAGTAGTGTTATTAGGTATGTACTACCATCGCTTACCCGGTAGCTTTGTCAAATGGCCAATTTCCAGGTGATCAAGGTACATAAAAACATTAGTTACTTCACGTAAATTCTCCTGGTTGAGTTTCACGTATGTTGTAGACAATATTTTTAAAAATAAATCGTCCGAAACATTTTCCGTCGGCCATTTTGCTGTATAGACGCTTTAAAGCTCCCAAAATAATCAGTTAACTTTTCTTTGCATTTTCTGAGAACATTTACCAAAGTAATGTAAATATTTTTTTACATTATCAGAAATAAGAAATTACAAGGAATAAAAAACACACCGACATTTTTAAAAAGGCTGAAATTTCGACGCGAAAATTTTCGGTAGAAAATTAGGGTGCTTTTTAAGTAATGTAAATCTACAGGAGACTGTAGTATGATGTTGAGATATAGTCATTTAGACACGTTAAAGTATACCTTGCATTCTGTTTTATTCTCTTTGTTTTTTTTTTATTGTGTCTACTAATAATTTTCTTTCTTTCTTTCTTTCTTGATACCTGGATATTAGCCTTGACCAAGCTAGCAGGTATGCGATGATTTGAGTAGTTTTAATATCTACTAACACTACTCAATCGTCCACATTTCGTCCGTCAGAAAAAACGTGATGTCTGGCGGCCATGGAATCTTGCTCTACTAGATTTATTGTTTACTACCTGTGAGGTGTGACATTGATTTTCAAAATTAGCTTCGGGACAAAATAAATTTAAAATGTGTTCTATTGTTGTTTTGTAGCACTAACAAAAACATTAATCTAGCTTTTGTACAAATAAATAACGGAACGATATTTTGTTCTGTTAATGTCAGAATTACAATTTTAATTTTTAAAGTTGTTACCCGCGACTTCAGCCGCGTGGTATTTAATGTGGAAAACTTAGTAGCTCCTGAAAAGCGGAGGTGTCGATAAAAGTAGCCCAAGTTACTCCTTGTATTACATCAGCTATTTGCCAATGAAAGTCCCGTAAAATTGGTCGAGCCATTTCAGAGATTAGCCGAAAGAAACAGACAGACAAAAAAGTGCATGTAGCGTGTAGGTATATACAAATGCACTTAGTAAAAAGCAGTTATTTTAATACTACAAACAGACACTCCGATTCTATTTAAACATTTAAACAACTACAAAGCGCATCGTCATTTCAGTTCATAAATGACCCACTACTGAGTCGGGCCTCATGGAGCCTTCATGGAGGGAAATTAGCCTACTGTGCCACACTGGCAAGACGGGTTGGCACGGATTTGTATCAAGTTTTCTTTCTCTTTCGGCTAGGTGATCTGCCTCTTGCTTCTGCTCTTCTTTTAGTCGTCTCTTACGACACCCTCAAGACGGTAATGGTTGGTGACACTGTGTATTATAAATCCGTCACGTAACTTTTAAAACAACGTAACCTTTAAATCAAACCAAACCAAAAATCTAGTTCTAAATACTGATATTTGATTGACCGATTTTAAATCGAGTAGATAAATCACCATGACCGATTAAGCATTGACAAACAACGTAATTGGTTCTTACGCTTTACAACGTGGTTCAATTTAGAATCAGATTGCTGGATTATTTACGGCCAATCTTCATTATTTTGCTGATATTGTTTAAAAAAAGGTCTTAGATTTCTTTGTGGTTGTTGATTAAGGAAATATAATATCACCAACAAAAGGTAATGACAAGGTCACTCATTCCAACATAAGGGACGCGCTAGAGCTGGCTAAAGCAAATGGCAGAAAACTAAGCCGAAAGCGACAGCTGTAACGCGTCCTTCATCGTGGAATGAGCTGGTGATAATATTCCTCCTCCAATTCATGGAGGGTAATTAGTAACCCATGCCACGCTGGCCAGATGAGTTGGCACAGGGTTTCGTTTCAACTATTTCTTCACTAGCTGCTGGTTTTCAGCCTTGTCATTTACTTTGGGCGGCTCTTACGATACCGTCAAGATGGAATGGGGTAGTGACACTATGTATTCTAATTCCGTTACGACACGGACTGCCTATAGCATTATAATTTATAATGTTATTTATAAGATTACTAGCTGTCCCGGCAAACGTTGTTTTGCCAAATAATTAACCATCCCCCGCGCAAACCCCTTCCCCGCGCAACCCCCACCCCGCGCAACCCTCTAGGTCTTATGGTTCCAGAGATATCGTGATGACTTCTATCTATACAACATTGTTTTGATGAATCTATCTATACAACATTGTTTAGCCATGTAATTAAATAGGGGTTGATCGTAGAGGGGTGAAAATTTAGGGTTGTTTGTATTTTTTAAGCTGAATCTTAGTTTCTATTAGATTTTATATTATAAAAATATTCACAATTTTACCAGTGTAAAACATCATCATTCATCATTTCAGCCTACAAATGAACCACTACTGAGCCGAGCCTCGTCCAGATTCACGAATGTGTGCACAGGGTTTGTATTAAGTTTTCCTTTTTTTTTTATGAAAGAGGGAGGCAAACGAGCAAGCGGGTCATCTGATGGTAAGTGATCACCGCCGCCCATGGACACCCACAACACCAGAGGGGTTGCAAGTGCGTCCTTGTCTTGCGGCTAGGTGATCTGCCTCTTGCACTCCTTTAGTCGTAACTTAAGAAAACCTCAGGATAGTGTGGGTTACTGAATTCAATAAAGTCAATTGCAAAAAGAGGAATTTTGTAAACCCATATATTTAACTTGATCAGAACTATGAGAACTTGATCAGGATGAGAACTTGATCAGGATGTACAATTACTGTCTCCGCCCCAATTCTAATTTCACCGAAGAAGAAAACAAACAAGACAGCGTCCTTTAATAAATTGTACTAATTAAAAGGAAACTTACTCCGATAAAAATCTACAGATCCTCGGCCGCCTCCCAGCTTCCACGATGATATTGTTTTTCTATCACATTATATCTTTAAATATTTCTCACATGTACACACAAACCATGTAGTACACGAACGAAGGAACAAACACAATTATTCAGGAGTACATACAGTAGGGTAGCCACCCCCTAAATCAAACCAAGAGCGCCGTGATACACAAACAACATCTGCAAACCCTGGACCAATATGGCGCCGAATTTAGGTACGGTAAATATAAAAATACTACTGCTACTTCTCAACCCATAAATGACCCACTGTTGAGCCGGGCCCCCACCAAATACCTCGAGGGTAATTAGCCTACTATACCACGCTGGCCAGAAGGGTTGGCATAGGGCTTCGTGTCAAGTTTTCCTTCTCTTGCGGCCAGGTTTTCGGCCTTATCATTTCGTTTTGTCCGCTCTAACGACACCTCAGAACGCAATGGCAGTATTTACCATAATACTGAAGTTGTAACAAAAACCCTATAAATAAATAACTCTTAATTTTCGTCGGAAATCCTCATGGATCTGGCCGTAGGGGAATTGTCGGGCTTATGTAGGACTCCATGGCGCGTGGAGATGGTAAGTGGCGCCCCAATCTACCCACTAAAACCGACGGCTATCCTCGACTGCCCAAACTCAGGGCCACGGGGTTCACTCCTCCCGATGAGGGAGTATGCTCCGCAAATTTTGTGTACATAATATCCTTTTTTATACGTTGGAAATCCTCATGGATACCCGCCCGCTAAACGCCAGCCGGGTTAAGTGCTTAAATCCAGATCATAAATTGATTAAATCTCAAGCATAACACTCATCTGCAAGACCTCTGGACACCGTGAGCGATTTCTGCGTGCAACGTTATCAATAAAACAAAATTATAGGCGGTAGATTTTAACTGTTTCTTTGTACTTTTGAAGACAACTGTCATCTAGTCTCTCCCGCGACCACGACTGCTGCAAAGCATTCGAAACGTCTGGAATTAAATAAAGTAATATACACGCGATAAATCCTTTGAAAAGTGTTTCATTTCAATAAAAATAACGAGATGTTTGGTTTTCACTGGGATGGGTAACTCATAGAAAGAACAGTAGTTTTTGATTGTAAATCATTTATAACAGAAATCTGTTTTTTTTTAGTTTTATGTCTTCACATCGGATGGTTATAGGGGTTTTATTATACCTTTTATATGACGAAAGAAACTCGACTAACTTTCAGTAGCCCTTGTGTAATTGGAGCTAAAATTTGGTCAAGAACTCATTATGGTTTCCAAAAAGCAAAAGTCACGCTTTTCGCTCAAAAGTTTATCGCTTGTTAATGTTTGTTTTCATATTTTCGGCTTGTTTAGTTGTTAATTGAGTTTAAATTAATAATTGATAAAATAGCCAGTTTTAAATGTTATTTATGGTGCCGTTTAAATGTTTAAATGGCAGTTAATCTAATATTCGGTTCATTGAGTTTGTTTATAAGATTATTCCAGTGTTCTGATGAATGAACAGGATTTGGGCGAGATGAATTTGGTATTTCTTCTTTGATCTGTATACATATATGGTCTGTATATATGGAACTGGTAATTTCGTAATAGACTTGCTTGTTACTTCTCTTAAAAGTAAAAGATTTCTGCTGATTTCTGAACACTGGATTTGACGCAGCTTTTCCATTGGAACTATTTCAATAAAGTCTTGGAGAGCATCAAAATTTAAATGTTTTATGCGAATCAATAGTAAAAAAATAATAACACAATTATTAAAATAGAAATATTTAAAATTATTCATTATTTGTTCTTCGGAATGTCATTCCTCAGAAAAGAGCGGGCAAGATCGTCCATGGTTGCTCTTTTAAATAAAAGTGTTACAATTATGGTTGTACAAAAACTAACCGATTATTGAATCGATCAACGTATATGGGGTAAAATATGGTAAACAAGTTACCTAAGAAAATAAACCTTAACCAGGGATTATTTAGATATTATGTCATTATTAAATAAACTATCCATGATATATATTAGTATTCATATGGAAACGCGTTTATTTTATTACGCTTCATTCGATATATTATGTCATAATAAAACGCTTTAAACGTAACGTTGTATTATTAGATAGGGCCAGCTTATATTATAGCAAGGGTGATTTTAACACCCTGCTGTGTAAAATACCTGAATATTATACGAAATGAGACATCCTCCCCTCCCACTTTTCGTCAAGTGGGTGGTTCAGTTTCTCCGCTACACAAATTAATTGCAAACATAAGGAATGCTCGCGTTTCAGTAAATTTTTGGATAGATAGAACATTGTAGCACGGCAGGTTAAGGCGTCTGGCTCAGGGCTTCCGAGGCAACTCTGAGGACAGAGGAGTCCCCAGAGACAAAACCCACCACGACTCCACGTGCTGCTTCTCGTCCGGCCTCTCGACATGGGCCCCTGAGCCGGTATGGCGCCAACGGATCCCAAAGGCACGCAAGCAACAACAAGTTGGCAGCACGGTCGAGGGGGATAATGAACTAGCTGACCCGACAGACGTTCTCCGGTCTTAACTATGATTATTAAATTCTAAATGGTATAACTAATAAAAAAAATTAAGCCTTACCGTCTCAGAAACCTTCGTGGACTCATGCACAATACTTTGCTGAAGATCATCATATGATCAAATGTATAGTTTACAGTATGCCTAAATAGTAAAAGCCAACAAAGGGACATTAAAAGGCCGAAAACGAAGGAAAACTTGAAACTATAACTCAGGACAATAAATCTATCTATCTATAGTCGTTCGCTGGTTTCATACCAACTTCCTTGGGAATGCTGTTGTCACGCCAACTCGCGGGTGTCCCATAAGTGATATTATGTAGCAATGGACATATTCCCCTACAGCCCTTGATCGCCTTTTACGATCCCCGCGGGAGGGCATGGGGTAGCCCGGAACTATATTGATAAAAAATGTCATTATACGAAATACTCGCAAAAGTTTTATGTTCAGCCTTATTTGTACTGTATTTTGCTGGTATATTTACTACTTAACCCATAACGGACCTCCTCCAGTGAAATGAACAGTTTTATTTACCCTGTAACTGTACCACGCTGTTCCATGTGGTATCGGATTTAGAATACACAATGTCTCCAAACTATATCATCCTGAGAGTGTCGTAAGAGTCGCCTAAAGGAACGCAAAAGGAAGGAAAACTTGTTTCAAAACCTTGCCTGACCATGTACATTTACATACATATGTATGCAGGGTGGCCAAACTTTTTAACCACCCTGTATAATACACAGTTTAAGAACACAAAATTTACTCATAAAATCAACATTTCAAATTGAGAAATTAGTCACGAAATTGGAATAAATAATAGCCCTTACCTTACAACCATCACCTGCCTTTAATATCCCGCTCAAGGTAATTCAGAAATTTAGATCAAGGATACTGTTTAGAACGGGTCTGCGGTTTTTTCCCACCATGGCCCACTTTCGAAATTTTACTGTAAAAATGTTTCAGTTCTGTGGATGCGGGAATTATGAAACAGGAAACACGCAAAATATGACGTCACGCTGTTTACGTGAAAAGGTGCAGTAATTTTGATTTAGGACGAAAACATTCTGGAATAGTCTGTAAAGAGGACATGATTTGGGGTTAATTCAACAAACAGTTTTAGAACTTCACTAATTTTCGTACATAAACATGATCTTCCTTATACATAATGTTTATGGTAACGCTTGGAAAATTATCTGCTGCAAATAATGTAATTATTTTTTTTTAAATAAATAAGTATCCTTGGACATTTCACACAACGCCATCTCGTCCCAAGCTAAGCAACTTAATGCTTGTGTTATGGTAACGAGATGGATGATAAACTACTTATATACATTTTTTTTTGTAAACACATATTATAGATAGAAAATGACACACAGACTCCGAGCCAGTGCCTCTGGTTTAGACAAAGACACTTGCCCGACCCCGGAATCGAACCGGGGACCCGTTGATCCAAGGCGGCACATCTAACCACTAGACCACTAGATCTCTTACCTTAATATATATAAATTACGCGTCACGCTTAACCGATTGTTATCAAATTTGCACACCATGTGCAGTTAGATCCAACTCCCGAAACCACAGACACTGCAAAGTGTCTGAAACGTCGGGAATAAAATAAAATAACACGATCAGAACCGTTAAGAAATCATTTCCTGCAATGTACAAAGATCGTGAAAACCTAAAACATCCATATGTTTTCGTTTACTATTCAGCCAATTGACGACCCACTATTGGGTCAGGCCCCCTCCAATCACATGGAGGGTAATTAGCCTACTGTGCCATGCTGGCCAGACGGGTTGGCATCAAGTTTTCTTCCCGGCCCTGTCATTTCCCTCTGACGGCTTATGGTGACACTATAATTTTTCGTTTAATTATGCGTAAATATTTTTCCTCTATGGCCATTGTCTTGTTTCAATGTCGAAATAAATGTTATTTATATGTCTTTCTCAGAAAGCATAATAATTACCATACATGCTAGGAAATTTTCCCCATAACCAATATTCTAAAGTCCGCTGCTAGAAGTAACCCTTACTGCCACAATAACTAATCATAAGTTACTCGTACCCTTAGGAAATACTCAGGCATGATATTAGTTATAATACAGCAATAACCCTCAGCAGTATCAATATAAGCGTATTCCAGCAAAACATAATGAACCGGAGAAGATGTAAATGCAAACATTGAATATTTTCTCATCAGACTACAATATCCTAGGCTTGAATAAAGCCAAATCGTAGCTTCCATAATACGAAACGCGGACATATGAATTCACTTTCATGAAACAAAGAGTATTGGGTCCAAGGACTTTTATGTTTTAAAACAGACGTAAATTGGGAGGGAATCATTTGGCGTGTTGTTAGTGCATATAAAGGCAAACATTACATCACCCAGAGGGTGCCGGCAACTTGATGATGGTGACACTTTATTTGAAATCTCTAATCCCTGGAACTATCAGTTATAAATCGTAAGAAATAGCAGGATATTTAAATATATATAATTTTAAAAATAAAGCTAGTTGTAGTAAATATTTTGAAAATATTTCCGCGATTCAGACCCGTTTCATGACTATATGATAAATGTAAACAAATCGCTTGAGCGTAAAAACGCATTACGTATTTTTTTATTGACAAGAAGCCACTTTTATGCGGGCATTTCTCTGCACTCACTCTGTATCTTATTAATTTAAATTATTAATAAAAAAAAGGTCTCGATAAAAATTGTTAAAATTATCACGCATTTTTATCAAGCATAAATAAAGTCTAATATGAACAAGGCATGAAACAGGGTGCGTTATTTTATCGATACGAGCGTACTTGATAAATAGGTATCCTTGTACTCACTATCTGACAGACAATGTGATTCCTGATGTACTCACTTTATCGCTACAAAACAAATACCCTTTCTGTAATTATAATTAGAAAAAACTCTACAATTGAAAATCAGACTTAAATAAAAGGCAGTAAAAACTAAAACCGCACGTAATGAAATTATTACCAAAAACAAAAGAAGGTTTACAGTATAAAATATAACATGCTTCTTTCTCAAGTCTGTTTAATATTACCCCATTCCGTATGTAGTTATTTAGAATACTGGTTGTCACCACCCCATTACATCCTGAGGGTGTCGTTGGAGCCGAAAAAGGAAATAACAAGGCCAATAACCTAGCTGGAAGAGAAGGAAAACTTATACGAAACCATGTGCCACAGTGGTACAGTATGCTAATTACCCTCCATGTAGTTGGAGGAGGCCCGACTCAGTAGTGGGTAATTTTATGGGATTTAAGGTCGAACTTACCATTTCCTTTTGTCGGCTCTTACGACACCCCCATGATGGAATGGTGTGGCCATACACGAAACCCAAATTCCTAATCCTTTTTGTATCGTGCCGAGTTACATTGTTAAGAACTTCTAATATCCATAACAGATTACGATACAAAAACTACGCAAGCAACTTTATCACCGCCTTTCCTTTGATAATAGTCAGAGTTTGATTACTATTTGCTCAGTTTATTGAATGAGTATAGAAATACCAAGGTCATTAACCCTTACTAACAGGGCCGAACATAGTTAGACGGGTCCATTAATAAAATTTAATTCACGCCTCAGCAGTGGGTCATGTTTGAACTGAGTAGTAGTAGTATATAACAAGTTACAGTTCATTAAAACAACTAAGTACATTTTCACTATCACTATCACTACATACAAAAACAAAGTCGCTGTCGTTTGTCCGTCCCTATGTATGCTTAAATCTTTAAAACTACGCAACGGATTTTGAAGCGGTTTTTTTAATAGATAGAGTGATTCTAGAGGAAGGTTTATATGTATATAACATGTACAATTGCAACCGTGCGAAGCCGGGCCGGGTCACTAGTAAATAATAAAAAAAATTGCATTGGTATGGATTGCAAAGAACCCACAAATTTAAAGAAGAAAATCTCATTATATTGCACCTTACATTTCCGTGTGGTGACGGATTTAGAATACACAATGTCACCTACCCATACCATCCTGAGGGTTTCGTAAGAGGCAACTAAAGGAACACAAGAGGCACATCACCTATCTGCAGGAGAAGGACAACTTGATACGAAACCCTGTGCCAACCCGTCTTGCCAGCGTGGCACAGTAGGCTTATTTCCCTCCATGAATTTGGAGAAAGCCTGAATTAGTAGTGGATCATTTAATGGTTTAAATGGTGGTGATGCTGATATAGAAAATTACATTTGGGACCCCTCCCATATATTTTCCCTGTGTCAATCCGGTCCTGCCCCTAAGCCGTGGAAATCCAGATACAGCCAGGCGCCGCTTAGTCGATCACAGCGGGTGTTAAAGCTCAGACATGTGGCGCGTAAATGCCAAACCAGATTACGTTTAATAAATATATCACAAGTTAATTATCCAAATTGAATAACAACTGCGATAGAATATTATGACCTAACGCTTAAACTACACGATGCGTTATTCCAGCTCAATGTTCGGTTAGTTTTTGTGAGTCACTTTTTGTTTTGTATTATAGATTATAACCAAAACCGAACTTGTTGAAGAAGGCTTTGAAAGAGCCCAACCAACGTTGTTAAAACATAACAAGAAACACAGATCAAACATCGGTTTTCAAATAAAAATCCGGTTCATAATCGGACCAGTCGTTTAGGTGCTATAATGCCATCTGAGATGTCACTGAACAGGCTTCTTATAATCGGGGGCTAACCATGAAACATGCACTTAAACTCTAGAAAGTCACTCCCGGGGTCTACTCGCTGAGTATGAGTGACTCGAAACCGATATGGCTTCATCGGACTGTAAAGGCATGCAAGACTCCTTACCACAGCAATGTCAAGGTGGTCACGACACATCCAGCCCTGTAGTGTAGTTTAGTCGTAATTTTCCTGTAAACATTGTCGGATTCAACGGAATTTCAATCTTTGGGTGCCATTTATTTCGCAGAATTGTATATTTGAAAATAACCTCTACTATACAGGTACCGCGCAACAGTGCGAGAAGTCGTCGTGATGGCAAAGACATAGCTATAAAACGTTGATAAAATAATACTAATTTCTTAAACAATAAAGGACTCTTTAAACAATCTTTATAGTTTAACCGTCTCGCTACTAACACCAAACTATCCTCAAGAGACTATTAAAATGTCCGTAGAATCACCAATAGCTACGATGCTTTTACTAAAGGAAAACGCATCAATGAGAATTTAATACTCCTGCAACATAAACTCTTGTTACATGTTGTCACACTGCATTAAGCTACTCGCACACAGTGCATTGCAAAGGAAATAGAACTGTTTGCAATATCGAGAACCATATCGCTTTTATAGCCTTGGAGAAACCTGTTTTAAACTACATTATATATTTTTCATACGCTACAGTTATAGAATACAGGATATAGAATACATAATGTCGCCACCCAATTTCACCCTGAGGGTGTCGTAAAATCCGGCAAAAGGAAATGAGAAGGCCGAAATCCTAGCCACACGGGAAAGAAAACTTGATATGAAACCAGCGTGGCACAGTAGGCTAATTACCCTCCATGTAATTGGCGGAGGCCCGAGTCAGCAGTGGGTAATGTATGGGCTGAATAGTGGTATGACAGGTGCATACATCCAAATAGTCATGTGATGTCCCAGCACACACACATGTAATTCACAAAACAATAGATACCCAGACAAATATCTCCGATTCACATAAAAACTAAGATGGGTCCCCATCATTTTTTAGAGTATTGATACATGCTGATTATTATCACATAATAAAATATTTATGACTACTGTTCCATGACCAGCGTCAAAACTTTTGTGAAGTTCGCAAATAACATGTTATTCTTTCTTCACTGTAATAACTTGGGATATCAGTACCTATTACAAATACTGAACTAATAGTCTGTAACCAATAAAATACTTTATGCCCTTACCGAAAAAACATGCCATAAAATAAGTACAGAAGTGGTCAATTTCTCATTTCATTAAACATTACTGCATTGCCACAAAAATTATGTCCGATCCTAAATATTACAGCTACCAAGATAATACTAAGATTACATAATGCGTCAAAAGAATCTTTGACAAACAAATGTTGCTTTTTCGCAAACGAGGCAGATCATTTTAAAAAAGCAACTACAGAGTTTCTTTTTTGTAGTAGTAGTAGGTAGGTTCAGTATGTTGAAATCCCACATATTCGCACTAAGTCTTTCGTTTCCTTGTTCCTGATGCGGACTGCTAAGGAGTGGAATTCGCTTCCTACGTCTGTATTTCCAAGTAAATATGACTTGGATGCCTTCGAGTCTAGAGTGAATATGCTTTTACTGCACTTACCATCAGGTGAGATAAAAGACAACCGCTGGTCAGTCAATAATATAAATAAATATCCTTGGACATTTCACACAATGCCATCTCGTCCCAAGCTAAGCAACTTACTGCTTGTGTTATGGTAACGAGATGGATGATAAACTACTTATATACATTTTTTTTGTAAATACATACATATTATAGATAGAAATGACACCCAGACTCCGAGCCAGTGCCTCTGGTTTAGACAAAGACACTTGCCCGACCCCGGAATCGAACCCGGGACCCGTTGATCCAAAGGCGGCACATCTAACCACTAGACCAACGAGGCAGTATAAAAAATAAAAATAAAGTATGAACGTGGTTGGACGTTAGGGTTGTGGGAAAAGAGATTAATGGATTATGTGAATGAGAACATGCATATGAAAGACCGTAGAATCTCCAATAGCTACGCTGTGTGGTTGCGGATTTAGAATACATAGTGTCACCACACCATTTCATGCTGAGGATGTCGTAGGAGCCGACAAAAGGAAAAAATAAAGTCGAATACATAGCCGCAAGAAAAGGCTGAGACCATGGAGGGCCTCAATACTATGCTCGATGGACTCTGTCGAGCCTCCGAACGAGTCGACCTTAAGATGAACATGGAGAAGACGAAGATCATGTCTAATATCCATGTTCAATCCACTCCTGTGGTTCTACCCTCGAAGTTGTTGATACCTGGGTCACACTGTCCAACTTCGAGAAAGAGGTCAATCGTCGGATCCAACTCGGTTGGGCAGCATTCGGGAAGCTGCGAAAGATCTTCTCGTCCACAATACCGCAGTGTCTGAAGACAAAAGTCTTCAACGAATGTGTGTTGCCAGTGATGACATATGGAACAGAGACGTGGTGGCTCACTATAGGCTCCATCAGAAGGCTCAAAGTCACCCAAAGGGCAATGGAGAGGGCTATGCTCGGAGTTTCCCTGCGAGATCAAATCAGAAATGAGGAGATACGCAGGCAAACCAGGGTCACCGACATAGCCCACAAGATTGCCAAACTTAAGTGGCAGTGGGCAGGGCACATAGCGCGCAGGACCGATGCCCGATGGGGCAGAAAAGTCCTCGAGTGGCGACCGCGTTCCGGAAAGGACAAGGTGGACCGATGACCTGGTTAAGGTCGCCGGAAAACGATGGATGCGGGCGGCCCAGGACCCGCCTTTGTAGAAATTTTTGGGGGAGGCCTATGTCCAGCAGTGGACGTCTTTTGGCTGAAATGATGATGATGATGATGATGATGAAAAGGCAAATTTGATACGAAACCCTGTGCCAACGCGTCTGGCCAGCGTGGTACAGTTGGCCAACCTTCCACGCAACTGGAGAAGGCGCGACTCCGCAGTGGGTCATATATGGGCTGGTTGGTAGTAGTAGAAGCTGTTATTGCCATCCAAACGACGGAGGAGGCCAGATATACACGTAACAAACGATTGACACCCATCCGATATCCAGCAAAGTTCGACGTTGCTTAACCGTAGATGTCCTAACCAAATAATAAAAAAATATATTACACACCCAGGCAGACAATCTTTTTTTAAGGCAGATCAGACTGGCAGGCAGACAGACAATCGAAAGGACAAACAAATAAACTTTGTTTATTTCATTCAGGACAGGTTTTCTTTATACAAATATTGTTATTTTTTTTATTAAAGATCTGTCTTTCCCGATCGTAATTGAAATCTAAGTAAATATCTCGGCAATATCTGTCGCGGAGTTTGTGAATCTCCTTTTGATCCCAGACTTAGTACAGTTATGAACAAAATTGGTGTCGGACATTAAAAGTACTTCTGATCTTATGACGGACATATAACTTTTTCTGTTGGTTTAATGTTACATATACCTATTAAGATTACTGTTTTACATATTATAAGCCGGATTTATATATGTCTGACGTGTTGTTACGTGTCGCACCAGAGATGTATCGGTTTCATATCTATAATACACTGAGATCATGGACGTATAAGATCATAGATGTATACTATTCTATTGCAATCTGACGTGACGCAACTGTCAGGTCGGAATTAGACATATATACACATAACACATATATGAAACCGATATCTTTCCGATGCGACACGTCACAACACGTCTGGAAAATATAAATCCGGCTATATTTAAACCAACCCATACGGGTACGAGGCGGCTAAAGGAACGCCAGAGGCAGATCACCTAGCCGCAAGAGAAGGATAGCTTAAGACAAACCCTGTGCCAGTGGGCTGTGTGTGTTCAGTTGCGCGGGCTCCTCAAGTTACATGGAGGGTAATTAGCCTACTATTCCACGCTGGCCAGACGGATTGGCACAGGGCTTGTTGTTTGGTTATCGGCCTTGTCATTTCCTACTGTCGGCTGGTCCATCCATCACCACACAGAAACACTAAAGTTCCTGACTTAATATTAACTGGAAATACTTTTTATAGTGATTTTTCAAACCGATTGTACAATTTGAAAATGGACAGCATATTGCGCTGACACATTTCCGATGACATATTGCTTGAGAATGGGAATAACCCACGAACGAGAGCAATATAAAATGTATGTGCTTCTGCGAAAATATTTTCTAGGTTTATGAAGTTTACTATTGTATCGTCATATTGTCATTGTATTTCTTAAATAAATGTAGTTTAAGGTAAAGTCTCTTTGTACATATAATCGGCATAGGATATTCTAATTATTATACAAAATCACAACCACCAATATCTACTACTTGTCAGGCCATATATTACTTAGTGGCTGAGTCAGGCCTCCTCCAGGCCAGCTATGAATATCTAAACGACTTTGATAGTCCGTGTGATGACGGATTTAGAATACATAGTGTCGCCACCTCATTTCATCCTGAGGTGGTCGTATGAGCCGACAAAGGAAATGATACGGCTAAAAACCAAGCCGCAAGAGAAGGAAATCTTGATAAGAAACCGTCAATCTATACTAATATTATAAAGTGGAAAGATTTTTATGTAAGTTTGTTTGTAACCAATTGGCTAAAAAAGTACTGGCCTGATTTTAAAAATTCTTTCATTATTTGTATGCTACATTATCACTGATTAATATAGGCTATTTTAATTCATCATCATCATCATTTCAGCCAGTAAACGTCCACTGCTGGACATAGGCCTCCCCAAGAATTTCCATGATTCTATTTTAATTGCAAGAAAGAAATAAAAAATGTCCACCCGTGCGAAGCCTGAATATTTGAGAACTAGCGGCCCGCCGCTAGTTCTCAAATATTTTGGTATAGTGTATCAATTGTGGCGTTACTAGTAGAATGTATGTTACTAGGTTATGCTTACTCCCACACAGACAAATAAAGCTATTAAGATAATGGTCTAAGTAAATAATGGATCATCTCATGTTCATCAGGAACATCTCAGTTTGTTACAATTGATATGAAAGCATCTGACGTCACTGACTCATGAATTAATCTTCGAACAGTGCGACGACCAGCGTCAGCCAGTGATGACCTAAGAGTCTGAGACGTGGTCGTTTACAATGAGGCAATGGAGAGAGCTATGGAGTTACTCTGTGCGATGTTGAAATCCATAGAAGAACCAGAGGACCGACATATCTTGAAGGATTACACATATAGATAGAAATATTATTTCGCTGTTTGAATACAAAATAGTCACAAATGTAAAATATGAAAAAAAACAATTCATCAAATCGGAAACTACAAATTGCAAATAGAAAAGGGAACTTTATAGTATAAATCGATTGGAAATCATGGTCGTACAAGAAATTTGGACATAAAACAACGCGTTTTAATGGAAAAAAGGTCTCTAATGGATTTTGATGTTTATAGATTTCAGTCTCTTTATGTGAGGTTTATTTTTTAAATCAAATTAATCTCAAAGAATAGTAGAATAGAGAATATTAAATTGAGTTTTACGGCATATTATTGTATTTCAGATTGGTGTAAATAAGCAGTTATAATTACTTTGAAGCCTTCAAAGGCTTTCGTTTGAAAAGTGACGTAATTTCGTAAAAGTCATTAGAATGGCAAAGTATGTTTAACTTACAGTTCTATTTTTCTTTTAAGAGAACAAATAATATATAAATGTTGAAAGTAAGCACTGAAATGTCCTTTGAAATTATAAAATATTTTAGACTCTGAAACATAGTCTACTTCTTGTTGCGAAAACTCAAAGGAATTAAAAGTTTCTTGTTGGCAACCGAGATTGATGGCTTTATATGCTCTCCGAAGTATGGAGGTCAGATATTAAACATGGTGGACATCCATCCAAAATCCAGATTGATTGCTTTTTGCAATATCTGCAACGTCAATAAGGTAAATCTAACAAAAACTAGCCCCTTTTTTGGTTCCGCTTGGGCTTTATTCATACCGCCGCCCCTGGGGGCCACCCCCAGCGGTATACCCTCACACGACACGGCACCCGTCCACGGCGCGGGTCAGCCGGAGCTCTCTCCTTTGCAACCCGCCCCGCCGCCCTTTCTGTGACATAACGGCCTCGCAGAAGGAAGCCACGTCAGCCCTCGGCTTAGCGACCAACCAGGTTGACCGCCATCCCGAGGGTGTACCGCAGCGGTTTAGGGCTCACAGGGCAACTCTGAGAGGAGTACCCGGTGCCCAAACATGCTACGACACCGTCTGCT
Source organism: Clostera curtula (assembly GCA_905475355.2). Lineage (NCBI taxonomy): Eukaryota > Metazoa > Arthropoda > Insecta > Lepidoptera > Notodontidae > Clostera > Clostera curtula. Next base: position 11,765,590 of record FR997808.1, on the reverse strand, counting down.
GCTCTTCGTCTGGCCCCTCCCCGTGGGCCCACCCAGCATGGGTGACCCTGAGCCGGTATTGCCCCAACGGATCATGAAGGCACACAAGCCCCCTCACCACGGCAAGGTAGCAGCACAGTCGAGGGGGAACAAAAACTAGACGTCTCTCTACTCTATTCAGCCCATAGATGATTTACTAATCATCAGTTTATCACAAACTAAACTAGTCCGTGACTCATATGAGTGGTTTAACTGGCCTTAGTTTCGGATTCGTCACATCCAATCGCCACGCTATTTTACATCTACCCCCCTACTAATAACCTTGTATACAGGGCTGATACGACATAACGGCGTTTTTAACTGCCTATACTAGGTATCATTTCCAGGCTCTGTACCAAAAATAAATTAAATTGGAGCAATAGTTTAGCCGCAAATGATTTTTTAAAGTTTTGCCTCATTTGAACATGATGTATCTTTCCTAACAGATGTTTATGCCTAACGCATCGTTTATTAACCTAGGGGCTGTCCATTAATCACGTGATGTTTTTTTAACATTTTTTAACCCCTCCCTCCCCCTTGGTGATACCTGGTGAGGCTTAAGACTACCCTTCCACCCCCCATGAAAAATCACGTGTATTTTTTTTGTACCGTTTCGAATTCATTTTAATCACATATAGTATACGTAGTGTAATTTAATGCCCCTCTGTCATATCAACTCTGTATATGAATAAAGTTGTCAGTGACGTATCTTCATAAGCCCCCAAAACCATTATCATTGTTATTACTTCCGTTACAGGCAATGTTAACAATGCCGGCCCCTGGGGCTCTATTCAGAAAGTTTTGCATACAGTTGGCTCGAACTAAAACTAACGACTAAATTCGGCCACTCTTCCTGTTTGTTATTCCTCGCAGTGTAATCTTACATGAATCACGTACTAAGGCGTGTGGAAGCACAAATGACGTGCATTATGACGTCACGAACTCAGAGGAGCCATCTACGCCCTAATAAAGCTTTTTGTTTCGTAAACTATATTTTACAAGGTAGACATCGCAGTCCGTGTGGTGACGGATTTAGAATACACAGTGTCACCACCCATTCCATTATGAGGGTGTCGCAATAACCGACAAAAGGAAATGATCTAGCTGCAAGAAATGTGTTGTTTGTTATGTTTTTTTTATTACAATATAATATTTCGTTTTATAATGCATCTGATACAATAACAGTCATTTTGGTGTCATACGTATCAGAAGTGAGATCACGATCGTTCATCATCATTACAGCCCATAAATTATTCACTACTGAGACGGGCTTCCTCCAAAATCGTGGAGGGAAATTAGCCTTCTGTGCCACGCTGGCAAAGCGGGTTGGCACAGGGTTTGTATCAAGTGTGGTGGGTCGGGGCACCCGCCACCGACGAAAGCCTCACTGACTGGGGTATATAGTCTCTTGCTCGCGTAGCGGGCACCTCGTCAGGGGGTCACAGTGGAATGCGTTTACGCGAATCTGTGGCGCCCCAAGCGTGTCGTGAGAGGTTATACCGCTAGGGTTTTACTGGGTAGACGAGTGTTTCCGCCGTCCCACAAAATCGCCGCCCCCACACCGGTGAACGGTGACTGCTGCGCAGCATGTCGCGGGTTCGATTCCCGCACGGAAGAAATATTTGTACGACCTACAAGTATTTGTTCCGGGTCTGGGTGTTTTTTTATCTATAGTAGTAGTTTATCATCCATCTCATTACCATAAGACAAGCATTAAGTTCCTTAGCTTGGGACGGGATGGCGTTGTGTGAAATGTCCAAGGATAATTATTATTTATTTACTATTCAACCCATAAATTACCCACTGCTGATTAGGGCCTCTGTCTACTGTGCCACGCTGGCCAGACGGATTGGCACAGAATTTCGCATAAAATTTTCCGTAAGCCGTAAGAAGAATTTCACATAAAATTCCGCCGGTTGGCATGGCCCATCTAACTAATACTCTGCGACAGTTTCTTTCTTGCTTTACGTCAGTAATAACTAGAGGGATCAGAATAAAAGACAGCCCATACATTTCCTGTTTTGTTGGGCCGCAGTTGCCAAAAGAAAGTAAACAATAAACACATTGGTTATAATAATATGTCGGCAAATGCGTATTCGTGGTTTGATACGTAATGTTATCAACAATATCCGTGTGGTGCTGGTGACGGATTTAGAATTCATAGTGTCACCACCCCATTTCACCCTGAGGGTGTCGTAAGAGCCGACAAAAGGAAATGACGACTGATAACGAGAAGAAAAACTTGATTTGAGCAGGCCTACATGGAGGGTAATTGACCTACCCTGCTGGCCAGACTGGTCGGCACAGGGCTTCGTATCAAGTTTTCCCTTGTCTTGGCCTTGTTATTTCCTATTGTCAGCTCTTACGACACCCTCAGGATGGAATGGGGCATGGACACACGGACAAATGATACGTACGATCAATAAATAGCAATTGCGATTATTACGTCTATGATCTTCCAATATCTTTCTCTCTGTTATGAATTTATGATATTAATAAATGGTTGGGTATTATATTACTGCGTAGTTTCTCGACAAAAGGGAGAAAGCAATTAGGAATATTCTGGACACGCGATCCCTGTTTCTCATTCCACGTGACTAGTGCCGACGTGACGATGAATCGAGTGAGCATTACATTTAAACTCGAACTCAAAAAGAACTTTATTGACCTAGGTTTTATCGCAAAATTCTTATTAATCGTCATATTTAAAATTACCAATATCATCTTTCGGCCCTTGTATCACGCTAGGCGGTAGTCTCCATACACTCCTATCGGTCGTCCTATGTGCAGCAGTGGACTAAAAGGGGCTGATGATGAAATATGTACCTCATTCCATCCTCAGGATGTCTTAAGAGCTGACGTAACAAATAACAAGGCCGATAACCTACCCGTAAGAGAGGGAATCCTTGATATGAAACTCTGTGCCAACCCGCTTGGCCAGCATAGGACAATAGTTCAGCAGTGGGTCATATATGGGCTGAGCAGTAGTACATACATAAAGTCACGCCTTTGTCCCGCAGGGGTAGGCAGAGATCACATCCTTCCACTTGCTACGATCCTGGCTCACAACTTTCGCTTCTTCCACTTTCATCAACCTCTTCATGCATGCTCGTCGGTTTAGTGTGCTTCTGACCTGACCTTTCTTTAGGACATCACCTATTTGGTCATGGAATGTCCTTCTTGGCCTGCCCCTTCCAACGTTCCCATTCATCCTCCCACTACTGTTTCAAAGTAAAACGAATACATACAAGGCACCTAAGACACATCAATGTTGTACAAAACTTTGTTCAGGATATTTGTTTTTAATCATCATTTCCGCCAAAAGACGTCCACTGCTGGACATAGGCCTCCCCCAAGGATCTCCACATAGGCCGGTCCTGGGCCGCCCGCATCCACTGCTTTCCGGCGACCCTAACCAGGTCGTCGGTCCATCGTGTGGGAGGCCTACCAGCACTGTGCCTTCCGGAACGCGGTCGCCACTCGAGGCCCCATCGGGCGTCGGTCCTGCGAGCTATGTGCCCTGCCCACTGCCACTTAAGTTTAGTAATCCGGTGGACTATGTCGGTGACCCTGGTTTTCCTGCGTATCTCCTCATATCTGATTCGATCTCGCAGGGAAACTCCGAGCCTTCTGATGGAGCCCATAGTGAGCGACCACGTCTCTGTTCCATATGTCATCACTGGCAACACACAATGGTTAAAGACTTTTGTCTTCAGACACTGCGGTATGACCCTTAGGAACATAATTTTACCAGAAATTGGTTCTCGAATAATTATTCTAGGAGTGAAACGAACTTTCGCAGAACCGCGGAAACTTCTTAGACGGAGATTGTCCAAGTTATATATGGTAATAGAATACGAGGTGTCATAGGATATATAAGCAATACACACTATGTATATACACATAAATTGTGGGTATGTTATCAGTACCGATGGTTAAAAAGTTCGTAACCTAGCGGATAATGATGAGTTCAATCGATCGATTGCGTAATAAATGACCTTCCCGCTTTGAGGGGCACGTAAAGCCATCGGTGCTTCTACCATCTAAGGAAGTCGTCACACGAAAACTGGCTGCTGGTCGCACCAAATAATTACCGGTTGTCCCGCAAGGTGGGTTCCGCGTAAATACTGGTAGTTAGTCAGATAAGACGGGTGCCGACCCCAATGCTATTGTAAAAACTCGAGGAAGAAGATACACATTTAGACGAACAATTATAAATGACAAACGATAAACTTCAATTTTATTTATGTTTATAGATAGATATTACTTGTGATCGGTTCTTTCTACGTGGTGACGGATTTCGAATACACAGTGTCACCACCCCATTCTATCCTAAGGGTGTCGTGAGAGCCGACAAAAGGTAATGTCAGGGCTGATATCCCAGGCGCAAGACGAGGACAACTCGATACGAAACCCTGTGCCAACCCATCTGGCCAGTGTGGCATGTAACTGGAGGAGGAAAGACTCGGCAGTGGGTCATTTACGGGCTGAGTAGTATTCCTTAGTACGTAGGTTGCAATAGAAAAATTAAGTTTATACTGTCTTTCGTGCTTACCTATATGCTTACGAGTACATGGTTTTTTGTTAACCAACATTTTTACCTTATTCGTTTCAAACGTCAACACAAATGAGTTTCCAAAATAAAAGCGTCGACAGCCTCCGTTTCAAAGTTTGTGTTTGGGTTGTAGAACAACCTTAAGTAGGTTACCGAATTACAAACACATTAATTTATTAGCCTGAAAATTACGCGTCAAATTAATATCTAAATTAAAAGTCTAGCAAACATTAAAATTGAAAGCAACAAAATAGAACGCAAAACATTTTAATTTGGGTCGAAAAAACTAGGTTACCTGGAAACGTTTCAACTTTGACAAGACAATCTGAGCAGACCACTCGCACTATTGAAAAAAAGGGCGGTGAATAGCAAGCAGTTTTGGATGACATCTTGTTGGAAAACTAAAAGAACAGTATGTCAGATAGTCATTTTGAAATTGGAATTCTAACGCGGTGTGCATTAGAGTTCACATTCATGACGCCACGAAGTATTTAGGCATCGAGCAGCAGTCAAAGATTGTTATTTTTTTAATTGTTATTTTTAGTGCCAACTTGAATTCTTAAAAAATCAATATTAAATTAGATTTCGTTATGTTTTAATTTGAATTGGCTCTAACAGATTCTTTTTTTAAATCCCAAATTTGACATCCCATGTTAGTTATACCTTTTTTTCAAATTTGACTTCATATTAAAAGCGCGTAATGTGTTAAAAACAGGAATTCACTATCATAAGGGTCAAAGTACGACTTAAGGAAAAATGTTGGAGTTGTAGTTGTATTGTCTCTTTATCTTTTAATTCTGTTTTCGGGCTTGGGTTATGTGAGTTACTCACTAAACACACACATGATATATACTTCTGAACAGGTGCTTCTGTTTCGGGTTTGTCGGCTCACTGGACCAAATACTTTTTAGGTATTCAAGTTTAATTTGTATTGTTTTAATATTCACGTTTCAGTTTACGCCTTCCGGAACCAATCACAACCGTATGTTATAAGGAATTGAGGATTTTAATATTCACATTATAGTAACTATTTAAAATACTTAACTACTACACTTACAGTTTCTTGCCAGTTATTCTCAGCAATGGTTGCATTCCAAACTGGAGGTAAACTGTATTACATACTTTGCATCATATACACAATTTGTTCAAAAGAAAAGGTGAAATTAGATTTTTTTTGTAAAGTGTTGGTTTATTTGGCAATATACATTTTGTCCCCTTCAAAGTAATCCCCCTCAGATATAATGCAATTATGCCAGCGCTTCTCCTCTCTTCAGAGCACTTCTGAAATGCGCTTTTCCGTATGGCTCTTTCTTCGATTCTGACTTTATCTCATCAATTGTGGCAAAACGTTTTCCTTTCATTTGTCTCTTCAGTTTTGGGAATAGGAAAAGGTCGCAGGGAGCAATATCTGGTGAAAAAGTAAACATGGATCATCGTTGACGTCATTCAAGAACTCTGAGCGATACTAATGCGACGTTGCTTTTGCTCAAACACGCCACGCGTTTCATGCCCAAAACATTAGAGAAAATTGCAAGGCATGAGCCAATTGAAATGCCAAAATCCTCTGCAACTTCCCTAATAGTGATCAGACGATTTTCCATAATATTTTTTTTCACTGTTTCAATGTTTTTTTTTTTTGACTTCTTGACGTAGTTACAACTCCAGGACACTCATCGTCATCAACGACTCCTCGGCCTTCTATAAAGCGCTTGAAACACTTTTTTGAGAGAAAGTAGACTCGCCGAATGCCACAGTCAACATTTCAAGTGCCTTGGAGCACTTTATTCCATTTTTAAAGCAACATTTTTATATAATATATTCTTTGATCCATTTTTTCAAAAGTCACAAATCGTATAACACATAAACGCGACTAACCTTTTCAGTTGTCAACAACAAACTATCTTCGAGGAGTCGGCCCGCCTTCTGTCAAATTAGCCTACTGTGCCAAGCTGGCAAGACATTTGCACAGGCACAGGGCTTGTATCAAGTTTTCCTTCTCATACGGCTAGATGATCTGCATCTTACGCTCCTGTTGCTTCTTAACGACACCCTCCGGATTGTCCGTGTGGTGACGATTACAAGGGTTCATGGGTAATGACGACATATATTTTTAGAAAAACTGTTACGCTATGTGCACAACAATAATTAACAGACCACACAGACCCTGATTATATTATAAGCGAAAGGTTTTAGAGCAATACGAACTATACCAAAGCATGTTCAATTATAATTACTCGTAAACATTTGATGACATTACGTTATTGACATATTATTGATTATTTGACATTATATCTTATAATAATAATAATAATAAAGATCCGGTAATAATCGTCCAAGAGTCATGCGTTTCGTACATCAAGCTTTTGAGGGGACTGGGATCAGACCCCAAGAATATACTGCTTCGGTTACGGAACGCATGGACTTTTATAAACAAAAAATACAGGCATGGGCAAAACGCATAAGGCGCTTCAAGAAGCGCTCTGATAGATATAATCAGAATCGCCTCTTCCAAAGTGATGCGAAGAAGGTATATCGAAACTGGGAGCAAAATAGTCGGCAAATGAGTCCTGGTGTGACCCCTGACCCTGTCGGAATGTACTCATTCTGGCAGGATATTTGGTCGCAACCAGTTATACACTCCGAAGGCGAATGGATGAGTGTTGTTAGACGCGCATGTGAACCTATCACAGCCATGGGGCCAATTAATGTTGACGAAGCTGACATAGCTCGTGCAATTAGTTCGGCCCCAAACTGGAAAAGTCCGGGACCGGACAGTCTACACAATTTCTGGCTGAAACGGTTTCACAGTTCACACGTGCGTCTGGCAACACAATTCCAAAACGCTATTGCAACTGGATCTTTGCCTACGTTTTTGACTACCGGTGTCACATACCTCCTTTACAAATCTGGTAGTACCTCAGAACCGAAAAACTATCGACCAATTACTTGCTTGCCAACCACCTACAAGCTGCTTACCTCCATTTTAAAATTCAAAATTATTGAGCACATTTTGGCTAATAATATTATGGCGCCTGTACAAAATGGATGTAAGCCACGGTCTCGGGGTACTAAAGAACTCCTTCTTATTGACATGACTATTTGCCAACAAGTCCGTCGAGTCAAAAAAAATATTTCCATGGCCTGGATAGACTATAAAAAGGCGTATGATTCGGTGCCTCATTCATGGCTAAGTAGAGTACTGGATTTGTACCGTCTCCATCCAAATCTATGCTCTTTTCTTAGCGTATGCATGAGCCAGTGGACCACACGTCTCTGTCTGCCAGACATGGCGGGGTTTTCTGACTCCACAGGCTTATTAAGGATAAAGCGTGGAATTTTTCAAGGTGACAGCCTGAGTCCCTTGTGGTTCTGCCTAGCTATGAATCCATTAAGTACGCTACTAATGGATTCAAAGATAGGCTACCGACTCCGCAGAGATGGTGAGGTCATATCACATCTTTTATACATGGATGACCTCAAGTTGTATGCACCAAAGAAATCTGATTTGGTATCATTATTAAAGATCACAGAAAACTTTAGTAAGGATATTAAAATGGAGTTTGGTGTCGACAAATGTGCGGCCATTCATGTACAGAGGGGCAGAGTTGTAACTTCGGAAGAATTACAACTCTCTGAAAATATGTCACTCAGATGTCTCTCGGAGTCGGAAACCTATAGGTACCTTGGAATGGCAGAAGGACTAGGTATAGCTGACAAGGAGATAAAACAGTCATTGACAGCAAGTTTCTTAAGCCGCCTTACAAAAGTACTGAAAAGTCTTCTGTCTGGAGGTAATAAGGCGCGCGCTGTCAATGGTTGGGTTATGCCTGCACTTGCTTACTCGTTTGGCATTCTAAGGTGGACTCAGTCTGAGTTAGACGCCTTGGATAGAAAGGTTCGTCGACAATTGACCTTATATCGAATGCACCACCCCCGTTCGTCTGTTATGAGGTTGTATATCCCACGGAAATGTGGGGGACGTGGTTATTTAAACGTCAAAAACCTACATAACCGCGAGGTATGCAATCTGCGGGAATACTTCCTACAGTCAACCGAGGATGTGCACCGAGATGTGGCCAATGTTGACAATTCTTTCACACCTTTATCCTTGGCAAAACAGAATTGGCGCAAGCCCCAGGTGTTAAGCATTTCGGACCGCACGACTATATGGAAGAGCAAGGAGTTACACGGAAGGTTCTACAAGGCTCTCACTGGGCCGGACGTAGACCAACTCGCTTCTGTGGCTTGGCTACGCTTCAGTAACCTCTTCGGGGAGACTGAAGGGTTTGCCTGTGCAATTATGGACGAAGTTATCATGACGAATAACTACCGGAGACATATCCTAAAGGATGGGACTGCCGACATTTGTCGAGCCTGTCATCGTCCAGGAGAGTCCATTAGGCATATCGTCTCTGGCTGTTCTCGTCTTGCTAACGGAGAATACTTGCACAGACACAACCAAGTGGCCAAGATAGTCCATCAACAACTTGCCCTTAAATATAGTCTTGTGGATACTGAAGTGCCCTACTACCAATACCAGCCTGCGCCAGTTCTGGACAATGGTCATGTCACGCTCTACTGGGATCGATCGATTATTACTGACAGGACTATTCTCGCTAATAAGCCTGATATAGTGATAATTGACCGATTGGCGAGCCGGGCAATGCTTGTTGACGTCACTATCCCGCATGACGAGAACCTCGTTAAAGCCGAAAAAGAGAAACTCACCAAGTATCTCGATTTGGCACACGAGGTTACCGCAATGTGGCATGTTGATTCAACAATCATTGTGCCGATAGTCGTTTCAGTAAACGGTCTTATTGCGAAGAGTTTCGACCAACATCTCAAGAAACTCTCGCTGAGTTGCTGGATTAAGGGCCTGATACAAAAGGCAGTCATCCTGGATTCGGCAAGGATCGTGAGGAGGTTCCTCTCTCTGGAGCCCTGAACCGTCGGTAGCTTAGGTCATCGACCTCGTTATTGACGGGTTTTCTATTGTTTTATATATATTTTTTGAATAACAATGTTTTTTTAAGAATATATGTAAAAAAATATGAAATAAAAAGATATACTGAGATAATAATAATTTATATATATTTTTTGAATAACAATGTTTTTTTAAGAATATATGTAAAATAATATGAAATAAAAAGATATACTGAATAATAATAAATATCCTTAGACATTTCACACAACGTATCTCGTCCCAAGCTAAGCAACTTAATGCTTGTGTTATGGTAACGAGATGTATGATAAACTACTTATATACTTTTTTTAAAACCCGAAACAAATACTTGTAGGTCAGACAAGGACTTGTAGAACAGCATGTCGCGGGGATCGAACCCGCAACATGCTGTTGTAATAATATGTATGAATTCAAGTACTTATGACTAAACTTTCGTTTATAGACAAGCACAAATTGTTACAGTAAATTTGTATTTCAAACTTAAAATAATATGTACCTACCTAGTTTAAAATATAATTGTACTGTCAATTTCATTTTATTTTACTTGATTTCACATGCCAAATACAGGCTAAATAGATTGTGCTGAAATGTAACAATTACTCTATTTATGTTTTTCATTCCATCCCGAGGGTGTCGTAGGAGCCGACAAAAGGAAATGACAAGGCCGAAACCTAGCCGCAAGAGAAGGAAATCTTGATACGAAACCTTGGCACAGTAGGCTACTCATCCTCCATGTAATGGGAGGAAGCCCTACTTATCAGTGGTTCATTTATCGACTGAGTAGTTGTAGTAGTAAACATAATCAGTTCAGAAACTATAACGCCACACGATTCGTTTAACATCTTTTGTTTGTGGGTAAAAGACTTTTTGTGTAAACTGTAGGCGTTGTCCCGTGAATGAAGGACAAACGATGATTATGTCTCTATCAGAACGTAATATGAACGTAATCTGGATTTAGGATTCACTAGACTGGGTAATTGACTCAGTGGACCGCAAAGTTGGTCCGACTAAGAATTATATTATCGATTACGATAATACTCTATAAGTAGATGCCTTTAAAAGTTAGAAACTTAGAAATAAGTATATATAAAGTTATATATATATATATAATAAGTATATATAAGACTTCATAGAAATAAGTGGTTAATATTCTTATTTTCAGGTGAAAATAAGAATATTAACCACTTATTTCTATGAAGTCTTTAAACTAGTTTATGTAAACTATCTACACTTAAGGATTAACAACGCAGTTTGTTTTTAAAATTATGTCAATACGGTTGCACTAGACCCTTTTGTATTCCGCTGTTATAATACATTGAAGTTGGAAGTTAAAATAAACTAGCGACCCACCCGGCTTCGCACAGATGCAATGGTGAACCTCTAAATTTATCAGTGTTTCTCTAATGTATTATGTTTATATTATACATTATAAACGTTCCTCTTCTATCTATTTAAAAAAAATCACTTCAAAATCCGTTGTGTAGTTTTAATGATTTAAGCATACCTACATAGGGATGGACAGACGACAGCGACTTTGTTTTATGATAGGTAGTGATAGTGATAGTGATTTAGCGACTGAGTATGAATTATAGAATAGGAAAATAAGAAGAATTAAAGAATAGGAAATAAGATTTTTGAATGGACTCTGATGTGATGCCGTGTTTCCTTCTCCATAATTCCATGGACTTTATACCATAGAAACACGCAAAAGTATTTATTTCATATTGATATTACTTTTGTTAAATTATTTATGGTATCTATAATTTTAAATTAACACGGAAGCTAGTAATTCAAAACCATTACAAGGCTAGGTAAACAAATCAACTAAGTATGCACAAAATAAATACTTCATTATCATCGTTTAGCCTGAGAGATAGATAGAAATATCTAAGCGTTATTCAAATATAATTAACAATTTTAATTAAGATCAGCCGTTGATGTGAAAGTAATGAACGATATGAACCCAAAAAATGTTAGGTTTTCCTACTTAGAAGTTACCCACCTTTTTCCTACTTAGAAGTTACCCACCTTAGTAGTTCCTACGTAATTGCTATCAAGTACGGATCCTAAAACCGGAGCTGATACTTTTTGCGGGAACACATGTGATCATCCGAGTAGTTGTTATTATATTTAATTTAATTTTTATATTTTTACATTATAATTAACGACAAATTTCGCTACCATTTTTTGTTTTCCTAACGTTCCTAACACAGTTCGCTTCGACAAATAAAATCCTGATTTTGAAACGTTCCATGCCGTATTAAAAGCACAGGGAAAAACCCACTTAACGACATCAACGTTATCGTTACCTACTCTTAGACCATTTTTATCATCTTTCGTCATTCTTTCCCATAACACAATTAACATTCGAACATTTTATCTTTGCAGATACCGTGAACAGTGGGCTGCTGATATGGCAGCTTCCTGACCAGCTGTGACCCTCTGACCTCATCGAGATGGCTTATCATAGTCACTTATTGACTGAAGCAGACAGTTATCAGACCCCGACCAACGTAGACGTGCCGACATGAAGTGTGATGTGATAAGTTGGACGAACGATGTGCGTTAAACCACAATGGGGGATCTACTACCAAGTATACCGCGTAGTACGTTCGCGAGTGTGGACGACGGTAATTGGACGGACGGAGTGGACGAGTATTATTCGGACGCGGATTTGGCGTCCGTGGAGCTGTTCCGCGGGTACCCGGAGCCATTGCTGCGATTTGCATCCGCTTGCTGTGTCCTCTTCATGCTGCTTGGGATACCAGGGAATCTGATCACTATTATTGCTCTCGCACGCTGCAAAAAAGTAAGTGCTATTGTTTAGTCAATAGGAGTCATTTTCATTTGAATCGAGTATTACGCATTATACGCATTATAATTTACGCTGAGTATAATTTCCTACCATACCATATAATAAAGTCATCGCGCTCACTACGGGCTCCATCACAAGGCTATGCTCGAAGTTTTGCTGCGACATCGAATCAGAAATAACGAGATGCGGAGGAGAGCCAGAGCTACCGAATAGCCCTCAGGATTGCCAAACTTAGGTGGCGGTAGTCGTCTAGTGGTTAGATGTGCCGCTTTTGGATCAACGGGTCCCGGGTTCGATTCCCGGGTCGGGCAAGTGTCTTTGTCTAAACCAGGGGCACTGGCTCGGAGTCTGGGTGTCATTTCTATCTATAATATGTATGTATTTACAAAAAAAAAATGTATATAAGTAGTTTATCATCCATCTCGTTACCATAACACAAGCATTAAGTTGCTTAGCTTGGGACGAGATGGCGTTGTGTGAAATGTCCAAGGATATTTATTTATTTATTTATTATTATTACATAGCTCGCAGGACTGACACCCGATGGGGCAGAAAAATCCTCGAGTGGTGACCGTGTTCTGAAAAGCACAGTGCTGGCAGGCAACCTACACGGTGGACCTGGATAAACTAGCCGGAAAGGGATGGATACGGGCAGCTCAGGACCGGCCTTCGTGAAAATCCTTGGAGGAGGCCCATATCCAGTGGACGTCGTTTGGCTGAAATAACGATGATGAATAAAGTTATCAAGTGCAAAATAGTCATAAAATATTCATTGCAAGCTTTTCTTTTGTCTTAGTTTGAATTCTAGTGAGTTCCATTTAAATGTAATTAAACTTTAAAGATGAATCGTAATATCTTTAAAGCAAGAAATCTTAATAATAATAAATCTTGAGTTGTAAAAGAAGTATTTTAATAAAGTTAGAACATCAAAGAATAGAGCTAATGATAAAATAGAATAGAATATAAATTTACATAACACTTTAAAGTAATTGCGAGACCATTATAGTAGACATCTTCAAATTAAATTGCTTTTAGGTACTTTCCTTATCTGTAAATATTTTGCATTTTTATGTCATTCTAGATAATTCTGTTTATACACATGTTAAGATAACATATGATGCTGACCATCATTCTTAATAAAACACACAAGTGTATTAAATACACATTACCATAATGAAAGTAACATTCGTTTTAAAATAGTTTCCTTCCCTGTACGCACTTGTTCGCTTCGGACTAGTCGATAAGTGGTCTTGCATTTGCATTTAAATGCATTCAAGTTTACAATTCATCTGTTCATTCCGGTGTAAGGTGTATATTATGATAGAACAGATTAGACGAAATTAAAAAATATATAAGTATCACATACTAAGGGGTCATCTGAACCCACAGGGCAGCACATTCCTCCCATGTAATGGAAGGACGCTAGTAGGTGTACCTTATTAAATTGTCTGACGCCTGAGTCGTATTTCACACACTTTATTATGACTTACGCATAGAATCTTACATACTCATCACTCAATGTCAGGAGCTACCCTCGATAATATCATTGTCAATAAATACTATGAAATATGTACTACTTAGCATAGGTCAGTGCTCCGAAAAGACATAGCGCACGACAGAAATAGCCCTCACTGCGAATTTCTTAGGAGAGATATTTAATCATCATGTTACATCTATACTAATCTATACTAATATATAAAGCTGCAGAGTTTGTTTGTTTGTTTATTTGTTTGTTTGTTTGTTTGTTTGAACGCGCTAATCTCAGGAACTACTGGTCCGATTTAAAAAAATCTTTCAGTATTAGATAGTCCATTTATCGAGGAAGGTTATAGGCTATATTTTATTTTCAAAAGAATTAGGGATCCGTACGAAAATTGCGATTTTGTAAACCAAGGTGTAAAATCGAAAACCTATTTATGCGTGCGCTGCAAAAACTATTGACAATAGAACAAAATGATGTACTACGGATTTGTAGGTCTTATAAAGATCTACAAAAAAGTCCGAGAGCACATATCTTACTATCATAGTTTAGTCACAATAACTGATTTTATGTTCATAAAAAATATGCACGGGTTCGAAGCCCACGCGGGCGAAGCCGCGCGCAAAAGCTAGTGGAGGTATAAGCCTACTGTGCCAAGCTGACCAGACGGATGGGCGTAGGGTTTCTTGTCAAGGTTTTCTTCTCTTGCGATTAGGTTATCAGTCTTGTCATTTTCTTTTATCACCTGCTATATGACACCTCCAGAATAGAATAGAGTAAATAATAATATAATAAATATCCTTGGACATTTCACACAACGCCATCTCGTCCCAAGCTAAGCAACTTAATGCTTGTGTTATGGTAACGAGATGGATGATAAACTACTTATATATTTTTTATTTTTTGTAAATACATACATATTATAGATAGAAATGACACCCAGACTCCGAGCCAGTGCCTCTGGTTTAGACAAAGACACTTGCCCGACCGCGGAATCGAACCCGGGACCCGTTGATCCAAAGGCGGCACATCTAACCACTAGACCAACGAGGACTTTGATGTCCTGAATGTGTAACCACAATTTACATACCTTTCCAAGACCTTTATAACAATTTCCCTGTAGTGACGTATTCAGAATACACAAACCTACCAACCCCCAACCAACCTGAGCGTGCCGTAAGAGACGAGTAAAGGAATACAAGAGGCAGATCACTTAGGCGCTTGGTAAGGAAATCTTGATATGAACACTCTGCCAACCAGTCGGCTTATTTGGAGGATGTCCGATTCAGTAGTGGGTAATTTTAGGCTGCGGTGAAAAATGATGTTAGTATAAATAATACTATGTACACTTATAAGCTGAGTTCTTATTGTAATGTTTTCTTTCAGGTCCGCAATGCGACTGCTGTATTCATAATGAACCTATCATGCTCGGATCTTCTATTCTGCTGCTTCAATCTGCCCTTAGCTGCCTCAACGTTCTGGCGAAGATCCTGGGCGCATGGCAGGATCTTATGCCGTATGTTTCCGTTGGCAAGATACGCGCTAGTCGCCGTGTCTCTTTTCACAGTTCTGGCGATTACTATCAATAGATATGTTATGATATCGCATCCGAGGCTTTATCCTAAGTAAGTATAGACAACATATGGAGAATTTAATGCGAACAATATTAGATTTCTTTAAAATCCTGATAACAAATTTAATAATAATGCAATTAGGAAAAAATATAAACAAGTAGGACAACGCGGTTCACCACTCGCTCGTTGCAGCTGCATGATTGAGGAAGGATCTCCACCTTACAGCCCAGCACAATACCTTACCCTTGGCTGGTGTTGTGTTCCTGGGTACAGAACACCATTTCTGGGTATTAGGGTACACGCGGATCAATCTGCTGTTGCAAACGTCCGTAAGCTGTTTGATAGTTGACTGCCGTCATCGCGGTATAAAAAAGTAGCATATCTACTTTAAAAACGGGTGTGTGTTTTATATCACTGAATAAATCGGTCCCTATGGTGGTGAATCTTGAATGCCACCAATGCATTCATTCCATCATGAGGGTGTTGTGAAAGCAGACTTAAATAACGTAATTGGTTTACAAACGAGCTCCAAGAAAATGCCTAGTTGTATTTGGTCTAGGCTGCCTTTGTATAACGGGTCCCCGGTTCGATTTCGGGGTCGGGCACTTGCCCGTCTTTGTGTGAACCAGAGTCACTTGGTCTGTCTGGGTGTCATTTAAGTATTACATGTTTGTAAACTTCCCCCGCGGTACAGGGGGCACAAATCGCAGGGGTATCGTTTTAAAAAAAGATACAAGAAAAGAAACAAGAAAAGGAATACTTGACATAATCGTCGAATATCTTGCTCATTGTCACTTGGTGTTAAATACTTGATATACGTTTTTATTCTTCAACAGATTGTACAGGCGAAAGTACTTAGCCGTGATGGTAGCAAGCACCTGGGCATTCTCTTTCGGAGCACTAATAGCTACATGGCTAGAGAAATGGGGTAGATTCGGCTTGGACCCTTCAATAGGCTCTTGCTCAATATTGCCTGATAAAAACAATAGATCGCCAAAGGAATTTCTTTTCGTTGGAGCCTTTATGCTGCCTTGTCTAGCTATAGTCATCTGCTATGCGCGAATCTTCTGCATAGTACGAGAAGCTGCAAGGAAATCTCGGGCACCCGTGCGGGGGCGTGCCAGGACAGGACTAGAGGACTCTGCTGTTGGTTCTGCCTCTACTGCGTTGGAAAGGTCTCCTGGCCTAGAAAATGGGACTACTCATATAGCTCCAACACGACGTGCATTGCTTGCTCCACCAGTCATGCACTGTCCCCCAACTCCAGCTCCAGAACGATCGTCTTCTTCAGGAGTTGATACTTTAGATGGACATGATGAAGAATGTGCTCTAGACGCTAAGCCTAGAACACCTAGTGGCGGAGAAACTGCAAAAAGACTGCGACAAGCAGCCGTCGCATTGAGACGATCTCCAGCTTCCGTGAGACCACCACGACTGACGCCAAAAGACAGAAAGTTGTTGAAGATGATTATGGCGATAATGCTGTCCTTCTGGGTGTGTTACTTACCAATAACTTTGACGAAAATATTTCGGGAGTTCACGTCTCACCCGGCAGCTAATATAGCCGGGTACATTTTGATATATTTGACTACGTGTATCAATCCAATTATCTACGTGGTGATGTCGAGTGAATATCGGCAAGCATACAAGAATCTCCTAATGTGTAGACGATGGGCGTGACGATCGCCCGGCGATGGCGTATCAGAAAAACGCCCGCCGTGACTAGTCGTAAACCAATGGACATTTTGAGTGAAAAATGAACACTCTTGTGCATATGTGTAAATATTTAAATAAATATGTTAAAGCAATTAGATAAATGTTAACCGTCCGGTTAGGTCCTTATGTGGTGATAAACATTACCAGGAAGACTCTTATGTTGTTTGTACAAACGGAGTAATTACGATACATTGCTGCTATACAGATATGATAGCTGCTCACTAATTAATTAGCAGTAACAATGTATCCATTGATTATTTTATCGTTACTATATTATCTATATGAATCATCGGTAGTCGGGCATTTAAAAATAAAAAGTTTCATATTAGTCTATTAAAGCGAAACTTAATGGGAACATATCTTCGTAAAACCAGATCACAGACAGCAGTGTTTATCAATGGGTGTACCCAAAACAGAGAATCTGAGTCATTGGAGGAAAAAACAAAGCTTGCAGTTCAAAGTTGAAATAATTCATTTGTAGTGCAATATTTGATTGTAAATGACGTGTTGAGTGGTCAAATGGAGAATAGTGGAAACATGAGTTTTGAAGCAGTGGGCTTGAATGAATATGCATCTGACGCGGATTTGGCAGCAGTGGTTCTTTTCAAGGACTACCCTGAACCACTTTTAAGGTTTGCCTCGATATCAACGATTGTGTTTATGCTGATCGGAATCCCGGGAAACCTCATCACTATCATCGCATTGGCCAGATGTAAAAAGGTAAGTTCATTGACTTACTTTGGATTAATCTATACATCTATACAAATAAATAAAATTGGAGTATCTGTTTGTAATAATAAAATAACCACTTTTTACTAAATCCGTAAGTATGTATACACAATACATAGACCGATATAACTTTTTTCTTAATTTTTGTCTGTCTGTCCGTCTGTCTGTCTGTCTGTTTGTTCCGGCTAATCTCTGGAACGGCTAGACCGATTTAAACAGGACTTTCACTGATAGGTAGCTAATTATATAAGGAGTAACTTAGGCAACTTTTTTTTAGACTAGCTTTGCCCTGCGGCCTCACCTGCTGTACGACAATAAGTAAGCGCGGGTGAAACCGCGGGGCGCAGCTAGTTTCTAGATATAATATGATATATGACTGCCTCGTTGGTCTAGTGGTCAGATGTGCCGCCTTTGGATCAACGGGTCCCGGGTTCGATTCCGGGGTCGGGCCAGTGTCTTTGTCTAAACCAGAGGCACTGGCTCGGAGTCTGGGTGTCATTTCTATCTATAATATGTATGTATTTACAAAAAAAAATGTATATAAGTAGTTTATCATCCATCTCGTTACCATAACACAAGCATTAAGTTGCTTAACTTGGGACGAGATGGTGTTGTGTGAAATGTCCAAGGATATTTATTTATTATTTATTTATTTATATCTTAGTATTATTGACACTTCTACTACTACTAATCAGCCAATTGATGTACCACTGCTGAGTCAGGCCTCAGCAAGGGTAATTGGCCTACTTGTACCACGCTGGCCAGACGGGTTGAAATATGATAGGATTTGTAAAAGTTTCCCTTTTCTTTCGGATAGGTTTTCTGCCTTGTACTTTCCTATAGTTGACTCTAACGACGTTTTTAGGCTGGGTTAAGCCAACAGCATTCCTAACCAAAAGAAAAATTTATTTATTTTTTACTAGCTGACCCGGCAAACTACGTACCGCCTCAGAATCAATAAATAAAAAAATAAAATTTTCTCACCTTTTAAACCTTCCCTGGACTTCCACGACCATTTCAAGACCAAAATTAGCTCGAGTTTTAGCGAGACTAACAAACAGCAATTCATAGATTAAATGTTTATATATTCTGACCATGGATTCTCTCTCACATTGGCACATTATTATCAGAATAATATATTTTTTATTCTTTAAACACCTAATAATGTACGTTGTTTTCTGACTGGCCCGCTCCGTTGATGTAGTACGGATGTATCTCTGAGTAGAGTGATTATGAATGTATATCCTAAAACTTTCCTCAACAAAAGCACTATCCAATACAAAATAAGATTTCAAATCCGTCCCGTAGATCCTGAGATTAGCATGATCCAACAAGCAATATCTATCTTTTTATATCGTATAAATATTTAGATCAGTGTCTTCCCTTCAGGCGCTTCGTAAATTGAATGTTAATTTATACCAAAATAAATTACTGTAATTCAATATACCCAAGCCATTAATCAAGCACTAGAAGCTTAAGTTGTTCATCATCGTAATTCCGCATATACTTCGGTATAGCGAATGTTATGATAACAACACTCAACGGATCTAACTTAATTTGCACCTTAATAGCTATTAAGTAGAATCGCAAATTCCTGAGCGAATCAATTTCGTGACGTCACCCGTGATTCCGCTTACAGAAACTGCGTATGTCGATTTACTGTGTAATATTTGCTGAATAAGTTTCCATAACAATTAAGTTAAGTCGTAAACGGAAGAGTTGCGTGGTCGCTAAATCTCTACGCTTAAATGATAGACTCATGAGTTAACGCTTGTATTATTTTAATTAAAATGATACAATTTAGCAACCAGAATAGAATTAGTAAAGAGCTGAACATCAAACGGCTGAACCGACTGTCTAAGTATGTTGTGAAGGATTTAGAATATACAAGGTTACCAATACATACCATAAAAATATATATAAACCCGTCATTCCAGCGTTGCACAGTAGGTAATTTCCCTCCATGAGTCTGGTGGAGGCTCAACTCTATAAATAATCATTTACAGCCTCAAACGACGATGTCTAAGGATATTCTCTACTAGCTTTTGCGCGCGGCAATGCCCGCGTGGCCTTCGAACCCGTGCATATTTTTTATGAACATAAAATTTTGTGACTAAACTATGATAGTTAGATATGTGCTCTCGCGGACTTTTTTGTAGATCTTTATAAGACCTACAAACCCGTAGTACATCATTTTGTTCTATTGTCAATAGTTTTTGCAGCGCACGCATAAATAGGTTTTCGATTTTACACCTTGGTTTACAAAATCGCAATTTTCATACGGATCCCTAATTCTTTTGAAAATAAAATATAGCCTTCCTTCCTCAATAAATGGACTATCTAACACTGAAAGATTTTTTGAAATCGGACCAGTAGTTCCTGTGAGATTAGCGCGTTCAAACAAACAAACAAACAAACATAGTATAGATTCTAGGAGCTACTATGCCAGACAAGTCAAATTTATAGTACCCCTCTTTTTGACTAGGTAGAAAACGTATAACAAGCTCAGGTGACGGCATCGATAGTTACGTCACAACAGTCAAAAGTTTCACAAGCATTTATCCTTTAGTATATTTCTTTTTACCGTGTTTAAGTTTCTTCTTTTTTTGCAGGTCCGAAACGCAACAGCTATTTTTATAATGAACTTGTCCTGTTCCGACCTTCTGTTCTGCTGCTTCATTCTACCTTTAGCTGCCTCCACCTTTTGGAGCAGATCCTGGCAGCATGGCAAGTTCCTATGCCACATGTTTCCGTTCGCGCGGTATGCTTTGGTCGCCGTATCGCTATTTACAGTATTGGCAATTACTGTGAATAGATATGTACTAATATCTCATCCGCTGCTTTATTCTAAGTAAGTATTTCTAAGTAAGTAAGTCTAGTGGTTAGATGTGCCGCCTTTCGATCAACGGGTCCCGGGTTCGATTCCGGGGTCGGGCAAGTGTCTTTGTCTAAACCAGAGGCACTTGCTTGGAGTCTGGGTGTCATTTCTATCTATAATATGTATGTATTTACAAAAAAAAAATGTAAATAAGTAGTTTATCATCCATCTCGTTACCATAACACAAGCATTAAGTTGCTTAGCTTGGGACGAGATGGCGTTGTGTGAAATTTCCAAGGATATTTATTTATTTATTATTTATTTAGATGGAGGGTAATAAGCCTACTGTACCACGCTGGCCAGTCGGGCTGACACAGGGTTACGTATCAAGTTTTCCTTCTCTTGCAACAAGGCCTCGTCGTATCAACACCCTCAGGATGGAATAGAATGGTGACACTCTAGAAGAGAAATGTCATGTTTGAAACTACTCATAACTAGCTGACACCGGAAAAGGTTTTTTTGCAATGTAATTAAATAGGGGTTGATCGTAGAGGGGTGAAAATTTAGGGTTGCATGTATTTTTTTCAAACGTTGTTTTGCCATGTAATTAAATAGGGGTTGATCGTAGAGAGGTGAAAGTCCTAGAGGGTTGTATGTATTTTTGTATGTTGTATCATAAAAAAAATTGTCCAAATAATTACAAAAAAAGGTTATTTTTTTATGATACAACATACAAAAATGTGAAGTGTGTGAATGTGTAAAAATAATTTATCAACCTTTTCTCATACCTACTGAATATACCTACATATGAAATTTCATCAAAATCGGTCAAGCCGTTTCTGAGGAATATAAACACTAAAACTGTGACACAAGAATTTTGTAAAACAGATCTTATGGCCCTGGTCCCGCGCCAGCTTATTATGAATAAACATTAACATTTATTAAATCTCCACTGAATAACTTGGATTTAATCAAACGGATGCAACAAATTGAGAGTGGAATTATTCCTTTGTAGAAGAGAAATAGCGACTACTTAGTCTAACATACATTAGCGTTATCCTGCAAGTTTATTTTGGTTCAGTACATATTCATGATTTGTATTCATATTCATGAAGCGCACATTTTAAACTGAAGTCTATTCCAATACAATTATTGGCGACTGGTGGAATTTAGAACTGTAAGCTCAAAACCATTTTATTTCTACTTCTCAACCAATAAATGACCCACTGCTGAGTCAGGTCTCCTCCAATCACATGGAGGGCAATGAGCCTATTGTGCCACGCTGGCCAGACGGATTGGCATAGTTTCGTATCAAGTGTTCCTTCTCTTGCTGCCAGGTTTTCGGCGTTTACATTTCCTTTTGTCGGTTCTTACGACACCCTCTGGAAGAAATGGGGTGGCGACTCTATGTATTTTAACCCCTCACCACACGGAAATCTATATACCCACACATGTTCTCTTAAGTATCCAAGTTCTTAGTCCACAGTACATCAATATTTTTGCTCCCAAAGGACCTATTATATTAATTAGCTTTGAGGTACAATTTTAAGCAATCACTACATATTATAAAACAAAGTCGTTGTCGTCTGTCCGTCCCTACCCTATGTATGCTTAAATCTTTAAAACTACGCAACGGATTTTAATGCGGTTTTTTTAATAGATGGTGATTCAAGCGGAAGGTTTATATGTATAATACATCCAAAATATGGTAGAGAGACACTGATAAAATTTTTGAAGTTCATCATTGCACCCGTGCGAAGCCGGGACGGTCTCTAGTAAATAATAATAACTCTAGATTAGTAATCTATGTACCTGAACCGACTCAGCAGTTGGTCATATATGTGATGTGTAGTATAGTATCGGTATGCTTCAAAATATCTAACGTAAGCTATTTCGTTCACAGGTTATACAAGAAAAAATATATATGGTTGATGATTGCCTGCATTTGGTTCTGCTCAATTGGATCACTGATCGCTACCCGCCTCGAGAAATGGGGCCGTTTCAGCCTCGACCCTATAATAGGCTCCTGTACTATAATACCCGACGAAAAAGACAGGTCACCTAAGAAAATTATATTTATCATAGCATTCGTACTGCCAAGTATCGCGATCATTGTATGCTACGCACGAATTCTTTGGATAGTACGGAAGCAAGCCAAAAAATCGCGCAGTCAACCCCATACCCGTTTTATCGGAATGAAGAAATGTAAAACATCAATTTCAATGGAAAAGTCTTTAGATATTGATCATAAGCGACAACCTAGGACAACGAAATCGTATATTCCATTTAACTGTTTCATAAACCCAGCTCAGGAGCTCTCGTCTTCGTGTAATGGTACCGCGCCAGAAGATCTTGGTACAAAGTCTGACTCTGCCGAAGTAAAAAGTAGGACATTAGCATGTGAGACGGGCAAAACGTTTCGACAGAGTTTCGTAGCTACTATGAGGTGGACGACCGTTCGTCGAAAGCCACGCCTGCCTACCAAAAAGGACAAAAAGCTTCTGACGATGATTGTGGCAATTATGGCTTCTTTCTGTATTTGCCATCTGCCTATAACTCTGGCAAAGACCATATTTCAAGAATACACTTCTCACCCGGCTGCAAATATTGTGGGTTATGTATTAATATACTTTACAACGTGTATCAATCCAGTAATTTATGTTGTTATGTCTAGTGAGTATAGACAAGCTTATAAAAATCTGTTCGGGTGTGGATAAAACATAGCAACTAATGTCGCGGGGTTTTAAAATATTAACTGTTTCTGAGGTATGGGAAGAGCGTCTTAAAACCAATTTATGGCTGGGAACTTATTGTTTAGGTTTATAATTTACTTATACAAACGATATTCGGTTCCGTGTGATGACGGATTTGGAAAACCATTTCACCAACACATACCATCCTGTCATAAGAGGCGCAACAGGCAGATCACATTTCACAGATTGGCCGAAACAAACTGAATGACAAAAATGGTATACATCAAAATCACTTAAAAAATGCGGTTTTTATATAGATACGTCATAATTAGATGACATTTTAAACCCACGAAGGTTACCTTATTAATTATAACCGATCATATGAAATTGATCACGATTATTGTGTTTTTTCCCTAAAACATGTTTATAGATAATAATATATATGTATAGCAGGGTTTCCCTGTTAACAATAAACAAGCGTTGATCTTGTGTATAAATTATTGTGTATATTATGGTATAAGCTAATAATTAATTATGTCCTCGTATTCAAGTATTATATACAATGATTTTACAAAATTAAATTGTTATGCAAATGATCCAAAGGTTTTTATGATAAATAAATACGTATACTATAATGAATAGCATATGGAAAATAAAATTATGTAGAATAATAATCTTCTTTAGAACAGGATGTTAAAATGTTGTTATTGAAAAATACGTGGAAAATAGATAATAAATGTAAACAATCGGTTTAAAATCTATAATTACTATGTAAACAACTAATTCCGTTCTGAAGCCGTATGAGATATTACAGTGTATAAAGTTAAATATAATTAAACGGCAGATATAATATGAATATGTGAGTGTATGTATTATCAAAGAAACCAATATACCTCTATCCCTGAAATATAGATGTATATAATGAGTAAATACTCATTTTTTTTACAAAATGTTCGAGTAGTATTGTTTCTCGATAATACCAAGAAAAGTAGAACCAAGAAATCGAGGTGACTATTATTTGTAGTCACAACTATAACTACTTAGATTAACAAATAATGGTCATCTAAATATAGTTTTGTGTACGGATGTACAATATCAATGTGTGATATTATTGTAAATAAGAAGGATGTCAAAGACATTGGAAAAGGAATCGATAGTGATTAATATTGAATCGAAGACGGTGCTGTTTCGGATTTGTAAAATGAAAATAAAAGGAATTTCCTTCATTCTGTTCAAACATTGTACATAAAATAACAGTTTATTCACTGTTTTTGTCTTGACTCGATTATTTTGGCAGCGCAATTAGCTCGTAATATTTAAATGTGTAATAAGTACTTTTTACAACAGCGGCTTTGATTCGACAGTAATACTATAAGTAAAGTTTAATTAAAATAAGTACTGAAGGGCGACCATTCCAAATGATTGTCTTAATTTGACAGTGTTGTATGTTATTAGAAATAGATGTTTTATACGATAATTGTTATAATAAATTAAATACATAGATTACATTATTGTAAGCCTGTCGTAGTCGATGAATTTCCAAAGATAAATAATGTACATAGATTATAAACGAACAATGTGTTTGTTTTCGTATTTATTATTTTCTATTATTTTTTAAGTTTGATTGCTATGAAACACGTGGTTATTGGCAATCTAACAAATTGTACATCGTGTATACATTTGTATCATCATAATTTCAGTCAAAGTATGTATTGAATACATACTTATAAGTATATATATTGTGACAATCTACCGATAGATAAGGTTCCACAGTTGAAAACTAAGACCAATTTAGTCTGTACAAAAGATTAACGCATTTTTATGAACAAGTAGCATTACACAAATAAGATATGACAATTTGTTTTATATAATTTTTGCGAAAGTTCACCGAATGCCACAATTGGCTATTTAGATACTCAGACATTCTAATTATAAAACTTATTATAACATAGTTAATAAATAATGATGTATTTTCCTGTATAATCCACAGTTACTCGGAAAACAAACAATAACATTTTCTGGATATCTTTTTGCTTTCCACATTTTTTATTTTATTTTGCTCTATTAGATTTAAAAATGAAAAGGTAAAGTTATTAGTCACGAATATTTTTGTTTATGTATAAAAAAAATATTGAAACAGTTTATTCTATCAAAAATTCATCGCTAAAATAAGGATTTACAACTTTTTTTAAAAGCATACCCCACTCCGTACCCCTTGTAGGTACCAAAGAACCAAGACAGGGGCCATTGTCCCTTAAGCCATTGTACTTACCAAAGATATAAATAAAATAGAATTATAATGTATACTTTTGTTTTTTATTTTATTTTATCCTGTTGAACAAACACCAATCAAGACATTTAGGCATGGGAATTACCGAACTTCGCATCACGAATTTGTGAACTGACCTTCGGCATTCAGCGGCAATTCTGTTTAAACGCCGAACATTAAAAAAACCTGCTCTATTTTGATAAAAAAACATTTCCAATTCAATTCCAACTCGAAACCCGCAAACGTTGTTTTGCAATTTAAATATCGCTATTAAAAAATAGGGGTTGATTGTAGACGGGTATAATTTAGGGTTGTATGTATTTTTGTGTGTACAACCCTGTGTGTGTAGCCAATGATTTTATATTACTGCTCTTTTTTTATATAAAATATCATTGGTAGTAGTATCTTAACAAGCATCCAGCGTAAAATTATTATGATATACCTACAAATATAAGGAAGGTAAAATTAGTAAAAGTCAATAAAAATGAATGTTGCTCATTTATAGATACCACACTACAGGTCAGACAGAAGTATTAAAAGTGTGTTCAAGAACCTTTTTAAAGTCGCTTCTTATCTATCACTAGCAGCGCCCCGCGGTTTCGGCCGCGCTTACTTGACACTTATCGTTATATTGACGTACCGCGGGGAAAGGGCGAAGCTAGTCTGATAAACGTGACTGCCCCGTTAAAATCGGTACAGCCGTTCCAAAGATTAGCCGTAACAAAAAGACAGACAGACGAATATTTTTAAAATAAAAATTTGCTCTATGTCCTGTGTATACATACTTACGCATTTAGTAAAAAGTGGTTATTTTATTATTACAAACAGACACTCCAATTTTATTTATTTGTATAGCTAAGTGAACCTAAGTATTTGTTTGTAAGTATACGTAATTGTGCGAACTTCTAAAAGAAATGTCACGTTTTAAGTATTTTTATAATTATTTAATGAAGTTACGCACTGAACTACAAAATTCTCTTTCGCACTTCCTCTCCATTGTGTAAGAAACGCACAAAAGCGATGTTTTATAGTACCGTAATCCTCAGGGGATTATCGTATAAAAGATTAGGTACTCATTCATATTTTTTGCGACTAACAATATTATTAAAAGACTCATTACTGCCTTTTTGCTACGCGGCAGATGGCAGGCCTCGTTTATGGCATCCAAAATAATAATTGGAAATCATAAAAGTGGGACTACCAGAATGATGAGCCTTATAATAAGTAGAGTAAGCAATAACCGGTTCGTATGGTGACGACTTATGAATACACGGTGTCACTACTACTCCATCCTGAGGGTGTCGTAGGAGCTGACAAGAAGAAATGACAATCAAGGTGAAAGAGACTAAACCAGAGGCACTGGCTCGGAGTCTTGGTGTCATTTGTGCTCGTGAATTACATGTTTGTAAACTGCTCCCGCGACACAGGCTACACCTAGTGAAAAAAAAAGAGAAATATAACTTTATACGAATCCTGTGCCAACCCGTCTGACCAGCATGACACAGTAGGCTTATTACCCTCAATGTAATTGGAGGACATCAGACTCAGCGATGGGCCGTGTATGGACTGAGTAGTTAGTAGTAGTAAGCTATAAGCATTCAATTGACACGGTTGGCGCAGTGGTTGAGCGATCGACTGCTGCGCAGCATGTCGCGAGTTCGATCCTCGCACGGAAGAAATATTTGTACGACCTACAAGTATGTGTTCCGGGTCTGGGTGTTTTCTATCTATAATATGTATGTATTTACAAAAAAAATTATATAAGTAGTTTATCATCCATCTCGTTACCGTAACACAAGCATTAAGTTGCTTAGCTTGGGACGAGGTGGCGTTGTGTGAAATGTCCAAGGATATTTATTTATTTTATTTGCTTCAAATTAAAACATGTCGATTAACAAAAACGTTTCCTTCAATAAGTCACACATTAGGCGTCCCACACGATGGACCGATGACTTGGTTAAGGTCGCCGGGAAACAATGGATGCGTGCGGCTTAGAATTGGACTTTGTGGAAATCCTTAGCCTATGTCCAGCAGAGGACGTCTTTTGGCTGAAATGATGACGTCACATATTAAAGATTTTTTTCGTTTGCATTTTAGTCTAACTTTAGTTTAATCTAAATTTAAAGGTGAATATTTATATAAAACTGTATCATTTGATTATTCTTAAATTATTTCATTAGTCAGTAGGTATAATTTATTGGTCAGGAATAGAATCCAAAATGCTTGAAGGAACGCACATCTACACTGGCTGAATCGTTCCATGAAATAACGACTCTTAAAATGATTGCATTCTTCAAAGTTGGTAATAGCTTTTGTTAGCTTGACTCTGAAATCTCATTATAGAAAACAAAAAATGTTTTCCGACTTTTTAAATTCGACAGAATTCATTTGTTTCTGTACCTACTTCAGAAGTTATTGCAATATTATTTCAACCTATCTTCAACACCCAAAATCTTCCGAGTTCTTTGAAGTAGTTATCTGTTATAATATTTATATTCCTGTTCCATCTTATACAGGATGCCACTCGAAGTGATGATGAAAATATGTTTTCTATCTTAACGTACGAGTGAGATACAACAATTTTTCTAAACCAAAATTTTACTAATACACATGAGTTCATTGAAATTAAACACTTTTTAAAGTATTTATCGCATGTACGAGTATATTACATTATTTAAATTCCGACGTTTCGAATGCTTTGCAGCAGTCGTGGTCGCGGGAGAGACTAGATGACAGTTGTCTTCAAAAGTACAAAGAAACAGTTAAACTCTACCGCCTATAATTTTGTTTTATTAATTCCATGTTATAACGTTCCATGTGCACGCAGAAATCGCTCACGGTGTCCAGAGGTCTTGCAGATGAGTGTTTTGCTTGAGATTTGATTAATTAAATGAATGGATCCCAGCCATGTGGTCCTTGCCAACCGTCCTCTCTATTGAAATTTGGATGAGTTTAATTAAGTTTAGTAGTTAAAATCAACCAACTAGCTATCGTTACTACTATCCAGCAACCTTAGTAATCTCCAAAATGTTTCTTAGGTTATTTGGATTCATTTCTCTAGTTATGACAGTTTTATCTCACTGTGTCACCACGCTATTCCATCCTGAGGGTGTCGTTACCGTCGACAAAAGTAAATGACAAGGCCAATAATCTAATCGTAAGACAAGGAAAACTTTATACGAAACCCTGTGCCAACCCGTCTGGCCAGCGTGGCACTGTAGATTAGCTCTTCCATGTAACTAGAGGAGGCCCGACTCAGCAGTGGGTCATCTATGGGTTGAGTAGTAGTAGTATATATGAGCAATACTATCGATCCTTTCTCTGGTTTTGTTTTGTTACACCCTGTAAAGCTGTCAAAAGTAAACACTGGCACAACTCTCTTCTCACGTAACTATAAAGATAACGCAGATGCTTGTGCCAAAAATAAATTTCAATCTAACTTACATAACTTGAAGATGGCGCAATAATGTTGAGTTCTTTGGACAGGTAAAAACATACATTAAGTAATTTACCTACTAATACTACACAAAAATGACAAACATTCTTGAATCTTTAAGATTACTAGAACACAACCTAAACCAGGATGTGTCTTACTAGATACATGGTGTAGTGTATGATTAAGTTGAAATCTGGAGAACATCGAATACAGAGTTTTGTATAATTTAGCTTAATTCGAAATCACTGTTTTTAAGACCTATACAACTGGTTTAGAAACTTTGATTGGTTGCTCATTCTTCAAGACAGAAATATATTTTAAAAACATAGTTAACTACTTATTTAAAAAAAAGAAAGGAAATAGAAAGGCTAATAATTATATTGTATTTAAACATGAACCCAAGCCCTTCAGATGAAATTAATATTCCTTTCCTAAAAACATGAATGTGACTGACAGCTCATTGTCGTTAAGAGTTATCCTGACCCCAATTTAATATTTTCTTAGGGACGTTCCAGAACTGATTTAAACGATGTCGCCGTAAATTCTAAGTTCATATTCATTGATAAAAACCTTAAAACATATGATTTAAGTCGTGATAAAGTGAACTTCCGTATGATGACGGATTTAGAATACATAGTGTCACCACCCTATTCCATCCTGAGGGTGTCGTAAGAGCCGACAAAAGGAAATGACAAGGCCGATAACTTAGCCGCAAGAGAAGGAAAGCTTGATACAAACCCTGTGCCAACCCGTCTTGCCAGCGTGGCTCAGTAGGCTACCCTCCATGAACTTGGAGGAGGCCCGACTCAGTAGTGTGTCATTTCTGGGCTGAAATGATGATGGTGGCGATGAAAATGAACTAAGAATCCAAAAATGATACTAACATACAAATAGAAATTTAAACTTAATAATAAAAAAATCCACGCTCCGATTTACAAAATAGTCTTCCTTATATATTATCTGTTGGCGTAACAGTATGTGTATCCTCAATATTACAGATGTAACAAAAATCACAATGCCGCATGCCGTCCAGAGTAAGGGCAAATACCTAATAAAAAGAAGCACAATTTCCATTACAAAGTATCAGTGAGATATTATTTTAAATCAGATTTTACCAGTGAAACATGGGTTCTAAGTTAACCACCCACCTCTCGTTATTATTACCCAACAGGCTTAGTATCAAAGTTCCATAATGTTTCTTGAATTGCCTGTGATTTTTTCTCGAGTTAAGACACTTTCGTCTCTAGCTGGGGATCAAAACTTCACTTCACTATCTTTTTTCCTGAAATATTGCACATAGTATCTATACAAGCAGTACTATCAGTATCAATAGTTGACTGCCTCGTGCCGCCTTTGGATCAACGGGTCCCGGGTTCGATTCCGGGGTCGGGCGAGTGTCTTTGTCTAAACCAGAGGCACTGGCTCGGAGTCTGGGTGTCATTTCTATCTATAATATGTATGTATTTACAAACAAAAGTATATAAGTAGTTTATCATCCATCTCATTACCATAATACAAGCATTAAGTTGCTTAGCTTGGGACGAGATGGCGTTGTGTGAAATGTCCAAGGATATTTATTTATTATTTATTATTATAGTTTTGGCTATACGGTTTTTGTTACACCCGGTAAATAGAGTAAATAGAGCATTTATAAACGTATTTCGTCTTCTGTGTTACATTTTCTGTATGTGGTTACTACTCATTTGTCTAACTTGTGTCGTATTCAGGTCAGTACATGTCTACAAGCATCATTTTCCAAGTCACCAAATAAAAAATAAGGGGCAAGATAATGAGACAAAAATCACCAAAATAACAAGTTTACTTTTTTCCAGCTTTACATTAAATATTTACAACCCAGTGGGCTTAAAAGAAATCAAATAATGAATTTAGAAAAAAAAACAACGTTCTGGGAATACCCGATGTGACGATCGTGAAGATCATTAAATGAGAGTTGGCGGGAGGAAGTCTAGAGGGAAATCAGTGCTGCTAGGCGACAATATTATGACATAATTAGAGACTTGTGTTTGTAGATTTTGTATGAAAATAATAAATCATTCTGACTGCCTCGTTGGTCTAGTGGTTAGATGTGCCGCCTTTGGATCAACGGGTCCCGGGTTCGATTCCGGGGTCGGGCAAGTGTCTTTGTCTAAACCAGAGGCACTGGCTCGGAGTCTGGGTGTCATTTCTATTTATAATATGTATGTATTTACAAAAAAAATATATAAGTAGTTTATCATCCATCTCGTTACCATAACACAAGCATTAAGTTGCTTAACTTGGGACGAGATGGCGTTGTGTGAAATGTCCAAGGATATTTATTTATTTATTTATTTATAGCAGTTTTATAAAGTGTAGTAAGGAGATGAATGGATAGTGGGAGAAGGGCCAAAAGAAAAAGATCCTGACCTAGTGATGATACCTAGTTTTTAACATGACAATTTACAAGAGTTTTGTTATAATCATAGGTGAATAAAGTTCCGTTTGAGTTGAGTTTGAGAATAAATATGTTATGGATTTAGAATACATAGTGTCACCATCCCGTTCTATCCTGAGGATGTCCTGAAAAGGTAATGACAAGTCCGATAACCTACCCACAAGAGAAGGATAACTTGATAGAAAGCCCTGTGCCAACCCGTCTGGCCGGCGTGGCATAGTAGGCTAATTATCCTTCATGTTATTGGAGGAGGCCCGACTCAGCAGTGGGTCATTATGGGCTGAGTGGTAGTATATTAAAAAACCGGAGCCTATAATACTAATGTTGCAACATTGCGTGTAAGAAAACATATCAAACATTTAATATCTGTCAGAAATCTTGGCTCATCGATGGATTAGGCTGTCAGACGTAAGGCAAAGTTTATTAAAATAACATCGCGTGTCACCATACCAAGTTAGTAATAACTTTCATTTCCATTAAATAGATAATGCTTTCACGGCGGTAGATGAACTAATGCTTACTTAGCTGCCTTTCGTTTTGAATGCTAATAACTTTTTTATCTGAAGTCTTACCACCTAATATTTTACTACATATTTTGTAACTAATCTGCATTTAATGAGGTATTTTTTAAAAGTAATGGGCATTAACAGTCCAGTACTTTTTTTACACAATATGCTTTTTTACACGATATAAAGTCATAAGATTTGCTGGAGATGAGTATTCTAATTATAAATAGATCAATTTCTATAAGTATCTTTGACTTTATAACAAAACTAGCGACCCGCCCCGGCTTCGCACGGGTGAAATGATGAATATCTAAATTTATGCATGTATTATACATATAAACCTTCCTCCTGAATCACTCTATCTATTTAAAAAAATCGATTCGATAACCGTTGCGTAGTTTTAAAGATTTAAGCATACATAGGGACGGACAGCGACAGCGACTTTGTTTTATACTATGTAATGATAAGGTATTGGATATCATAGTACACAAATTCAAGACTAAATATAAAAAAAAACTGAATTAAAAAATATTGATATTTGTTGAAACTACAGCAAAATTCGTGAAGTAAGGTACAAAAATAAAAAAACAGGTTTTCTGTTTTTTTTTCAGAGACCCTTAACTGATAATGGTTAAAATTTCGGTGTGTGATTCATAAGAATACAGTGTTCAAGTCCTTTACTCTGGATCACTATTTACGACACACCCTTTATAAATGGTCCAATGCTCATAGACATCGCCTAAAGGATTTTTCTTATAGTAAGTAAAATGTTTGAAATATTTTATTGGCCTATGATTCGGACAAGACTGTTTAGCTTTCTAAACGATGTACACAATAAAGTACCATTGCTAACAAAATAATAAGAAACTCTTTTCTTTTCTTAAAAATCACAAAGAAAATGAGTAGAATGAACAACAAATTTATAGCAAAATTATTCAGTTTTACTCATAAACAATATTACTAGTAACTCTGATTGTACTTTTTCATTTAAATTCCAATGTTGCGGAAAGAAATTTGTTGAATAAAACATTTTTGATCAAACATTTACGTAAAAAGGTAAAGTTTAGTTCTTAATGTTATGAATAATAAACGCTGGGGCAGCGCAGTAATTGTTTGACTTTTATATTAAACGCGTCGCGCTTTTATAACTTAATAAATCATATTTAAGCAAAGACTTTGGCCTGTGAAAATGATTTACGCGTCTGTTATGGCAATTGCTTTTTTAGTAAAATGGTACGACATTTTAAATGTTCCATTTGCAAACATTGTTTACGTGGGCTACAAATGTATGTAACAATAATATAATCTAACATTCTAATGGTGAAACATTTTTAAATCGGTCCAGTAATTTTTGTCATCATCACTACTCACTACATAGTTTAAAACAAACTCACTGTCGTCTGTCCGTCCCTATGTTTGCTTAAATCTTTAAAACTACGCAACGGATTTTGAAGCGGTTAGATAGAGTGATTCAAGAGGAAGAATTGCACCTGTGAGAAGCCGGACGGGTCGCTAGTTACAAATATACATAAACTAGCTGTGCCTCATAGTTTCATTCGCGTGGTAATGGGAAATTCTAATAAAGATGATAGGAAGTACTTTATGCATTCGTCAGATTTTTTCCTACTTACTTGACACTTATCGTTATATTTTGCATAATTCACACTGTACCTTTATATATTATAGCTTATGTGTTATTCTGATATGTAAGCTATCTATATTATTGTAAAATTTCAGTAGTTTTTGCATAAAAGAGTAACAAACATACATCCATAATTTTTTACCATCTTTCTCGTTTGTTATTAAATGTTTCATTTTTATAATATTAACTAGCGACCCGCCCCGGCTTCGCACGGGTGCAATTATGACATATATACCTTCCTCTTGAATCACTCTATCTATTAAAAAAACCGCTTCAAAATCCGTTGCGTACCTAGTTTTGAAGATTTAATCATACATAGGGACGGACCGACGACAGCAACTTTGTTTTATACTATGTAGTGATAGTGATTTAAATGACCAATTATACTAAAATAAACTTGACCTAATTTGACTGCTTAAACTTGAAAGGCCGACTCAGCCCACTGCTGGTTCATTTATAGTATGAGACTCAGAACCTTTTTTGCGGGGGTAAAATCCCTGATGGACTATCCACGTCACCCTTGGGGAGAGCTGGTGTGGGGCGGTGTACCGCCCCGCGCTGACTGCCTCGTGGATTCTGACTGTATCACCAAGGGGATGAGTAGAACCTGATTTTGATCCTCGTACATTCAGAGAAATCGATACAGCAACTAATATTACTGCTACTATTAATAGTGTAGTAAATACTGTTACTGAGCCACGCTGGCCAGATGGGTTGACACAGGGTTTCGTTTTAAGTTTTCCTTTTCTTGCTTCTACGTTTTCAGCCTTGCCATTTACTTTTGTCGGCTCTTACGACACCCTCAGTATGGAATGGAGTGGTGACACTATGTATTCGTCACCACATGGACATATTACGATACTTTTATTTTATTTATTTATTACTTTTTTGTACATTAAATACTGTAAATATAAAACATATTTAGAAAATAACAAAGTAGGTACATTTAGGCGGCCTTATCGCTAACAAGCGATCTCTTCCAGGCAATACATCTATCTGCAAAAAATCTATCTGCAATACATCTATCTGCAAAAAAAGTAACTAACCCAATTTAAAGTCAAGGTAGACGAAATACGTCTAACAGCGCGTACTAATCTTTTAAAAAAGCGTGGTAATGGACTTAGTATACGTACATAAACGCACCCAACCATTCTATCCTAGGGGATCGCAAGA
Source organism: Clostera curtula (assembly GCA_905475355.2). Taxonomy (NCBI): domain Eukaryota; kingdom Metazoa; phylum Arthropoda; class Insecta; order Lepidoptera; family Notodontidae; genus Clostera; species Clostera curtula. Next base: position 11,730,766 of record FR997808.1, on the reverse strand, counting down.
GCCGACTGAAAGGTTGAAATGGCAGAAACCCCGCCACCGCAACACAAAAGCGTCTAAATTAAGCCGAGACAGTGTACCTAAAAGCCTAGATTTCGCAACTTTGCGTACTAAGACTTAAGTTAAACGGGAGTTCACTTGTTTTATTAAGTACAATTCTAATTTTCAGTAATGTACTTTAAAGGTCTGAGGCTAGCACACATTATTTTCCATTGCCTGAAAGTTTTCAAGATGTATAAAATTAATATCTAAATTCACGTAATCAAGTTCGCTCGTCTGAGCTCTGGTCAAAATTACATATTATCATTTACCACCACTTCGCAATACTGTTCTACAGCATACATTGTATTTTTTGCGTGGCTGAAGTTCAATAAGAAACTGGCGCACAAGCTACTTTAAAGCAAAGATTTGTATATGGATATACTAGCAAACCCGGTTACGCGTTGCTGTGGCTAAAGTTTTTGTTATATAATATGTATTACAATTAACATACATTAATTTAACTTTTAACATAGCGCCATCTATTGTATACTTACTCAATCAAATCAGTCAACAGATATCGCCATCTGTTAGAATCGTTTTAGCTCCAAACGATTCTAACACACATTTGTGACTGTCAAATAATAGACACATAATTTGCAATTATTAGCCAGCTGTGCCATGCTGGCATGACGGATTGGCAGAGAGATCTGTATCAAGGCTTCCTTCTCTTACGACAACCTCAGATGGAATGGGGTGGTGTCTCAATGTATTCCAAACCCGTCACCAGGCCAAGCATTAAAAAACGCTAAACTGTAACCAGTGTCTAAATAATTCATCAGTATTACAATATTAACCCTTTTCTTAAGTTGGAAATCCTCATGGATATCCGACCTTTAAAAGCCAGGCGGGTTGTGTGAGACTCCAAGTCGTGGAAAGATGGCAATTGCGCCCCAACCTACCAACTAAAACCAACGGTGTTCTTCGATTGCCCGAAACAGGGCCACAGGTTTCACTCCCCGATGGGGAGCATGCTCCACGACATTGCACGTGCCCGCCTGCCTGGCTGCCGTTCCTTAGCTAGGGGTGGCAGCCCTGGCCCGCTAGTCTGGCCGAGCCTCCGCTGCTAGCGGTGACAGCCCTGACCTGCCTATGTCGCAGCAGCTAAAGCTCTTGAGGCAACTCTGAGAATAGAGGAGTCCTCGGAGCCAAAAACCACCACGCCTCTGTGTGTCGCTCTTCGTCTGGCCTCTCCCCGTGGGCCCGCCCGGCATGGGTGACCCTAAGCTGGTATGGCCCCAACGGATCCTAAAGGCATGCAAGCCCCCGGACCACAACAAGGTGGCAGCACGGTCAAGGGGGATTACAATATTAACCCTGCTTTGTTAGCTCATAATCTCATTTCGGATGTAGGTTATACCAATTTGAATATAATTTGGGACATTGTCGCGACGAACTCGGTTATAAGTCATTTAACATTATTGAGGATGGCGTGAATCAAGACGGATTAATGGCACGATAGAAGTACATAGAGGACATGACATAAGTCGTGTTACTCGAGAATCCGTTTTAGTACAACTTCACAAAATTTGGAGTATGGTTGTCAACACCATTTCCGCCCATAATTACCCACTGCAGAGTCGGGCCTCCAAATTCATTTAGGGCAAGACGGGTTAACACAAGGTTTGTATGAAAAACAAAAACTTGATGTTTTTGTTCGCTTGAGGCTGCATGATCTGCCACTTACGTCCCTTTAGTCGCCTTCTGTGACACCCTCAGAATGGCCTAGTTTGGTGATATTGTGAATAAATCCTAGGTAATTTTAAACTACTACTAGTACGAGATTTCTTACACACTCTATTAGAAGGCACCGAATCGACTGACATTTTCTAAATCCAGCGTTCACAAGAATATCCCATAAATATTTCATTTATCAAGAGAGAAACCACTACACTTTCCTGCCGCGAGAATTATAGGCTACGACTCACAACGATTAATTCTTAAACATTCTTTCATATCATGTAGCTTGGGAAAGTTCCAATACCCTAACGACTGCCCTGGAGAAAAATAATGGACTCCCTACGGGACGAACATCCATCATTTTCTTTGAATCCACCTCAAGATAGAGAGTACTTTTATAATAATAAAATTAAGATAACGTATGATGCAGTTAGAGATGTAATTATTTTAAAAAAAACATTAAATAACATTAATAACTTTAAAATTACAAGATAGAAGTATTCGGAAAAACATCTAATTGACTTTATGCTTAAAGTATTCAGTGTATCCAATACATTCTAAACAGGTATCGCTGCGAGTTAGTGTTTGGTCGAACAATGCGCCAATAGTATATTATCACAAATTATTTAGGTACAGAAATCAATCTACATGCCACGTGCGCCCGATAAACGCACACACACGCTCACGGACACAATATCTTCGTATGCTTGGGAACTATGCGAGCGTGAGTGCAATTTGTTTCAGACACGCGTCTTGTTTTATGCCAAGATGGAGCCACAAAAAGCTCAACAATTACTACAACACATCGTAATTGTTGAGTTTCAGATTATTCTCAACAATATATCAAACAAATAATAATGATTGCCAGGTTTTTTATAACATAAGCCAGATTTCATAGTACTCTAGCGTCACGCTAGGGCTCGTGCACATGACCTTGTCAGAAGTCAATTTTTCAATTCAATTCAGTCAATTCCTAATAATTTTGTCACTGTATGCTGTTAGTTTTCCGTACCTACTAATTGATCATCCAATTTTGTAATCGTGTATTGAACCATGAATAAAGTTTCTGCAACACCGATTAAGTAGAGCTAAAGGATAAATAATAAACGAAATGTATCTAAAAGAACCATAAAACAATAAATTATTTTATTTTTATTTCAACATATTATTTTTTGTATCCATTGAAATAAAAATGTCTTGATTTATACAGAAACACGCGTCCACAATGCAAAGTTTATAAATATTTTTACAAAAAAAACCGCCAGCGCCATTTTTACTTCAAAGATCTCGTAAATACTTTTTAGAGTAATGTTTCGAACATAAAAAATGACTTCGCCTTTTTCACATCTATTGCATTATCTCGTACATTATTTACGTTTTCTATCTGAAAAAGTAATGGCGTGTGAATACAAAGTATTGATAAGAGGCAGGGCAAGTCTAACAACGTTTTGTCCTGACAAGACAATGTTAAATGACCTGTGAGTGTTAGGTAAGAGGCCATAAATAACACGTGGAGCTTTTACATGGGAAAATAGTGGGGCACGTTTTATACAAAAATAGATTCATTCTTGTAGAGAAATAATATGGCCGTCGTCTGACGACTGAATCCGACCCGGCCTCTGTGGAAATCCTTAAGGGAAACCTATATCCAGCAGTGGACTCTTGACTGAAATATGATGATGATAAAAATACCTTACCTAACCAGATCTACAATATGTATGTATTTACAAAAAAAAATTATATATGTAGTTTATCAACCATCTCGTTACCATAACACAAGCATTAAGTTGCTTAGCTTGGGACGAGATGGCGTTGTGTGAAATGTCCAAGGATATTTATTTATATTTATTTATTTTGTGCCCCCCCCCCCCCCCGTATAGTGGGACCAATAATTATGTGGTTAGACCAGCTCTCAGTTGTAATGCTACTGTCTACGTGTTACGGCTGCCGTAGATGGTAGAATGGCACTCAGGAAAAAGTGAACTCAGGAAAAGCCGTCGGGGCTTTGCGTGTCCTCCGCCGTGCTTCGGAGGTAAACAAGAATTCGGTTTACACTACACAAAATAGCCCATTTAATTGGAATTATGATTTAGATGAGCCTTTAATGTGTCTAGGAGTGGCAAGTGCAATCTCAAGTACCAGACGTATTCGATGCGGAACAAACGTCTTTTACCTTTAGGTCTCCTTTAAATACACGTCAACTCCTTTAAATAGATTATCACTGAAATAACTTTAAAATTGCTGAACCTATTTATTTTGATTAAAATATTTACAGGATGTATTTAGAAATAAACTGAAGTACTCACTCAGTCCATAGATGACCTACAAGGAACTCGAGCCTCCTCCAATTACATGGAGGGTACTACTGTAGTGCGCTAGCCAGACGGGTTAGCACAGGTTTTCTTATAAAGTTTTCCTTCTCTTGTGGCCAGGTTATTTGCCATGTAATTTCCTTTTGTTGATTCTTATAGCGTTCCTTCATAAGCGCGTTCAACAGACCGCTTCACAGCAGCGGGTTACGCGCCCCAGTGGGAGAACATGCTCCACGCCTTTGAGGGCTTTGGCCCGCCTCGATTAATGGAGCCCCAAGCGATTACAGGAACGCGCCTCGCCTTCCTCCCGTGACCTGTCCTGCGCGGGTGACATAGCCCGGATTCATCGCCCGCAGGTCCAACTAAGTTAGCCCATCTAAAGTAACAAATTAAAAACAAAATTAAACGACCTTTTTATCGCAGTCTATTATGCTTATATTTAGGACTTCAGGCTATTTAGCTCTCCCCATAGCGCGGAATGTGCACAAGTGCCACAGTGTAATAAACAGCCGTAGATAAGTCACGAGCCAGCTCGGAATGCATCCATTAGTCATAAACCTTTTAATAAAGAGTCTACAAATAGGAATGGAGGGACATTGGGAGGATAATTTATGGAGTCCAGTCGCCATTATGGTGGCTATTAATTATTGTAATGCACGAACTATTTTATACTCTATAAAAGATTGTTGACACTATCGAATGTGTGTGTTATTACAAGATGATCTGACTGACAATGCTAGGTAGGGCTAGGTTTACTTTGTATTTCCGAATGAATAATTAAATAATTCATAAGGTACATGGATTAAATCGGCGGATAAATGTGCATTTGTGACCGGGATTTGTGTTCGTGACTTACCCATACATGTTTGTAAACTGCCCCCACGATAAAGGTTAGACCTAGGGCAACGAATTCGTGTAAAAAACATGTATTTTTATACAGAGAGCCATTTCTACATACATACATATAATCTGTGAGAGCCATTTCTGTCATCAATAAAACATAAAGCATTTCTGCAGTGAAGCACAAAACCGTACTACTTTGAAAAGCACGTACAGTCCTCGCCAATCTTTATGGCTGCTCTGAATGTAGCCGTCTCGGTACGAACTTGCTAAATGTAGCCGTCTCGGTACAAACTTGCGCATCGTACATTTCATAACCAATACTAAAGTAGCACACTTACCCTAACGTACGGGAGCGAGGACGCTTGCGGGCGAACGTCTGCGAGTGCGGGGTGCCCTGCCTCCACCCCCACGACCCGGCCCCGCGTACGTCCCGCTGATACCTGATTTTGTGTTCTGTGCAGCGTAATGCGGCTAGGTTCGGAGCGGCCATAAAGTGTGGCCTAAAGTCATTGCAACCCATGGCAGTTGATACACAAAGCGAGTAACATAAGAACTGGAAACTGATTTAACCTATTACCGGTACTCTCAATAAATAGGTTTGTCTAAATACTGGTCACGCGAACTTTATACGTTGATCCGTATGGCACCACCACGTTAATCCGTGTGCATTAAAAGTACACAATGTCACCAGCACAAACCATACTGAGGGTGTCGTAAGAGTCGCCTAAGGAAGACAAGACGCAAATCATTTAGCAGGAAATAACAAGGCAGATAGCCTAGCCACAAGCGAAAGCCACTTATTTCTCTCCATGAATTTGGAGGAGGCCCGACTCAGTAGTGGAAAATTAATGGCCTGAAATCATGAAATACTGGTAGTTGGACAAATCAAGTCTGGTATCCAAAAATAGCAAGGTATAAATAAATTTATAGATTCAATATGACCCGTCACGTGTTTGTTACCTTTTCAATATATTTTAGTGAACTTAGAAACACGTAAGAATCAAAGCAATTTTCTCCATAGATGCACACCAACCGCTTTTCCTTTCACAGATTCCGTTCAAATATTTATGGCTGCGAAAATGTTCCAAGAATCAACGGATTCGTTTATTTATATTGAAAATATTCAGAGGGCGCCTAATAAAACGAGCCAGACGTTAGGTCTCTCGCACGAACTAGCTGGCTAACAAACTGAACTATAGGAATGATTGACTCAAATTAACTATATATTTATATTATACTAGCGACCCGTCCCGGCTTCGCACGTTGTAATTATGCATGTATTATACTTATAAACCTTCCTCTTGAATCACTATATCTACTAAAAAAAACCGCTTCAAAATCCATTGCGTAGTTTTAAAGATTTAAGCATACATAAGGACGGACAGACGACAACGACTTTGTTTTATACTATGTAGTGATACCAGCATCACCCTGCGCGCGTGGCTACGCCACTAACTAAAATACATTTGAAAGACAAAATTGGACATTACACAAATATTATTTTTTTTGTTCAGAAATCTTCGTGGGCTCATGCACAACATTTTGCCGAAGATCATCACATGATCAAATGCATAGTTTAGGGTTCTAAAAAGTACATACAGACAAACATTAATTTTTGTATATGAGGTTTCTCTCTATTGCGCCTAGATGGTGAGCTTCTTCTGTTTTTTTAGACTTCTCTTACGTCGCCCTTAGGATACATCTCCTGGGAGTTCTTAAGACTGCTCACTTGTCTGATCATTATAAGCAGTTTCCTAGTGTATTCGATCTTATTTTAAATATTTGTGACTACTCCAATTGTGTAGCAATAACATTGCTGATAGTCGGAATCTGTGAGTTTAATTTGTAAGCCCGATTTTGTAGCGCTACGATTCGTAGAATGTAAATTACTACAGCGTAGCAGACGTAGCGACAGTTGGAACGCGGACACAAAAACAGCTTAAAAAAATAAAATAACTTAAAAGGTAGGTTATTAAAATGTTGAACACATTTTATGTAACTACATATTTAAATTAAAACTCTTTTTTAAATGCTTATCTTTTGTAACGCTTGTATCCTATATACCACCATACCATCAATTAAAATTATTTTTCGCTATATATAAAAAGCTACATTAAAATAAAGTAATAAATATTATTAACTAGTGGCCCACCCCGGCTTCGCCCGTGCAAAGCGGGGGTGTGTTATACATATAAACCTTCCTCTTGAATCACTCTATCTATTAAAAAAACCGTATCAAAATCCGTTGCGTAGTTTCGAAGATTTAAGCATACATAGGGACGGACAGACGACAGCGACTTTGTTTTATACTATGTAGTGATGCGGTAACAACTCCCGAACGAACCCGAACGCGCTTGACCTCATAATTTTAGTTTTCACTCATTGTAGCATACAGAGATAATAAGTACAATGTTTTGACCTATTAAATTTTGTTGCCATAGTTAAATACTCAAAAATATATCGAAAATGTCGGACCTCGTTTTAGACGTAGTTTTAGACTGTAGACGATAGTGTTAAGTAATGTCTACAAATTGAAGAGGAAATGTGAATTCTTTCAGCTGCCAACACCATGCTTCCTCTGAGAGCCATCACAACCCCTCCCCCCAAGGATGATGTTATTTGGCTGCGCTTTTGTATAAGGTAGAAGGTCCTTACCGAGACAGGCAACTCCAGCAAACTGGCGGTAATCCACTATGCCTAACCTCTCTTACTTATTCATCAGCCTACAAATGACCCACTGCTGAGTTTGGCCTCCTGTAACTATGTGGAGGGTAATTGGCCTACTGTGCTACGCTGGCCACACGGGTTGGCATAGTACACAAGTTTTCCTGCTTTTGCGGCTAGGCCTTATCATTTCCTTTTGTCGACTCTTACGGCACCCTCAGGATGAAATAGGGTGGCGACATTATCTTATATTCTATTCGACATTATCTTATATTCAATTCTTGTATATATATAATTGGAATCTCGGAATCGGCTCCAACGATTTTCATGAAATTTAGTATATAGGGGGTTTCGGGGGTTAGGAATCATTTTTAGAAAATGTGTGTTTATTCGGGTTTCGGGGGCGATAACTCGATCTAGCTAGGAATCCCAATACATCTATTGGCGAATAATGGCAACAGCAGATGGCGTTGTTAAGTAACACGAAGTCAATGAGTGTTTGCTTTGAGGTTAGACTTAATTCCTGACATCTATTGGCGAATAATAATACAACTTTTTTGTGAGCACAACAGCAGATGGCGTTGTTAAGTAACACGAAGTCAATGAGTGTTTTCTTTGAGGTTAGACTTAATTCCTGACATCTATTGGCGAATAATAATACTACTTTTTTGTGAGCACAACAGCAGATGGCTTTGTTAAGTAACACGAAGTCAATGAGTGTTTGCGTAATTCGTACTTAAATATAATTTCCAAACAACACAATTTATAAAAAAAAAATACGGAGCAAAGCTCGGTCATCCAGATATTGGATTCTTTATCTGTCACCACACTGAATACCGCTATTGTTGTCTATAATCGCAATCAAATCAAATCAATCGTCTATGGTCGCGTTCCGAACTGGTAGTAGACCGTAGAAGTACCTTTTTATTATATAACTAGCGACCCGCCCGGGCTTCGCAGGGGTGCAATGATGAACCTCTAAATTTTTCAGTGTTTCACTACAATATTATGGGTGTATTATACATATAAACCTTCTTCTTGAATCACTCTATCTATTAAAAAAAACCGCTTCAAAATCCGTTTCGTAGTTTTGAAGATTTAAACATACATAGGGATGGACAGACGACAGCGACTTTATTTTATACTATGTAGTGATATCATTATGAATAATGTGTTGACTTTTTGTAAGTGCCCATCGTGACCTAAACAAAATAAATTATTTGAATTTGAATATCCTAAGCAAACCAGTGTCTTAGGTCACGCGCGAAAAGTCTCTACGGAAATTTCAACTATTTAGGCAGTCACCTCTTAGTTCTGTTTACTTTACTCTCCGTTATTTATTACCCAGATACGGAAGAATAATGGTACTCTCACAACTGTTCGTCAGCAATGTATTGGCCCATGAGAAGAATATGTATGTCTTGGCAGTTTATTTTAATATACGAACAAATAGGCCTTCTTGTCTTTCTCCAGTTCTTTATGTTCGAGGTATAATTCGCATTAATATTGCAAACCGTACTGATAGGCGAGTTTATTTTTCTTAAGCTAGCTAGCTGCTTTATTTTCAAGACTAGCGACCCACCCCGGCTTCGCACGGCTGCAATGATGAACATCTAAATTTATCAGTGTTTCTCTACAATGTTATGGATGTATTATACATATAAACCTTCCCCTTGAATCACTCTATCTATTAAAAGAAACCGCCTCAAAATCCGTTGCGTAGTTTTAAAGATTTAAGCATACATAGGGACGGACAGACGACAGCGACTTTGTTTTATACAATTTAGTGATAGTGACTATAAATACATGCACATATTATATACTACTACTCAGCACATAGATGACCCACTGCTGAGTCGGGACCCCTCCAATTAAATGGAGGGTAATTAGCCTACTGTGCCACGCTGGCCAGACACAGCACAGGCGTCCTCAAGTTTTCCTTCTCTTGCACCTAGCCACAGCCTTTTCATTTCCTTTTGTCGGCTCTTACGGCCCTGTGGATGGAACGGGGTGGTGACACTGTGTATTCTAAATCCGTCACCACATTTTGACCACATTTTGAATATTTTATGTTAGTCGGCTATGCATATGCGAATGTAATGTTAACAGATATAATTGAAATTGTCGCCAACAAACTTTAAACCAGTTTGGCGATATCTGTATAACTACTTAAAAATACTGTAATCTTGTATGTATCATTATCACTACATAGTATAAAACAAAGTCGCTGTCGTCTGTCCGTCCCTAAATCAAAAGTTGCGTAGTTTTAAAAATCTTTAAAACTACGCAACGGATTTTGAAGAAGTTTATTTTAAAAGATAGAGTGATTTAAAAGGTTTTTATGTATAATAACACTTATAAATTTAGATGTTCATCATTGCACCCGTGTAAAGCCGGGGCGGATCGCTAGTAAATAAATAAAATAACAGTTATTACAATACAGTTAATAACTATTAGTACAGTTGATTAGAGATTTAGTACAGATTTTTTCTATACCTGCCAAAGGATATTCCTAATTAATACTCCTTTCAAACAATCAAAACAAACCAAATCAAACTCGGTGCTTCCGTTCAGGAACTAATATACCACAGACAAACACATCGAACTATATCAATCTCTGTACTTTGAAAACATTTTCTGTTATTAGCTACAGTTTGGTACTCGTATAACGTTACCCATCATTCTGCTTCAGATTTGCATTAATTAACTAGTCCCCTTAGAGTCATTAATCCTGGCGACATTTAAAACCACAAATCGAAGATTTAGACTACTTGTGGGGTGAATGACTTACTACCGATTTCTTTAATTTGTCAAAGCAGATTATAGAACAAAGACTTGGAACTTTCCGATCGAATTACCTGACAAATACCAGCTTAGTTTTGTTTTATTTTTCCAATCAAATAGTCAATTAGGTATTTTTTAGTATAGGGACTGCTTTTATTTTATTATTTTTAAATAGTGGTTTAAACACATTGTGTCATTGAATACAGACTGTTCATTCACTGTAAGTTTAAATGTTCAATAGATAATCGAACCCGTATCTCTGTTTCAAGCATCATGTGATGATCTTCGGCAAAGTGTTGTGCATGAACCCACGAAGGTTTCTGAACAAAAATGTGTAATGTCTTACCATCAAATTTATTTTAGATAGTGGCGTTTCATCGCGCGCATGGTACAGCTAAAAACGTAACTATTTTATAGTTTTATCTTACAGGTTTAATTTTATATATTTTACTAGCGACCCACCCCGGCTTTGCATGGGTGCAATATTACTTAAAAACCTTCCTCTTGAATTACTCTGTATATTAAAAAAACCGCTTCAAAATCCGTTGCGTAGTTTTGAAGATTTAAGCATACATAGAGACGGACAGACGACAGCGACTTTGTTTTATACTATGTAGTAACTAGCAGACCCGAACATGCGTAGCTGTGGCTAAGGTTTTTGTTATAATATTACATTTAACATTACTTACTTATTTCTCAGCCCAATAAATTACCCATTGCTGAGTCGGCCGCCTCTAACTACATGGAGGTAATTAGTCTGTTAGAAGTCGTATCGTAATTAGCCTGTTAGCTAACATATAATTGTGACTGTCAAATAATGGACAAATAATTTGCAATAATTTAATATTGCGACTATAAAGTGATATGTTATCTATCCTATCTTTCAATTTGTCAAATCAAATCAAGTCAAATCGGTTACGTAGTTTAGGAGTCCATCGCGGTATCGCGGACAAACAATGTGTAATTTATACATATTAAGAAGATAGATATATATATCTTCAACCTATATACTAAAGGGATTGACTTCAAATTTGGTTTTTGGTTATTTTTCTCTTTTTAGTTTTTTTATTGTTGTCAAGTAGGTTTAAATTTTTTGTTAAATAGTTTTCATCTACCTCTTTGAAATGCTACATTTTATTTCCGTCAGCCACAGGAACAAAGTGCTTACGGCTCCGAAAATATTAGGTACGTAGACAAATTTATGTTGCTATACAGACTGAATAGACGTTTCAGTCTTTCTAAAGCCCGCGTGGGTAGGTTCTTTTGTGATTGTGAATAATGTATCCTTTGAGAACTGGGCTTATAAAAGGATACCAACAATAATATTTTGCATGAATGAGAAAAATGAATCACTTACAACTGCCGCAGTTCACAGTCATCAGCGTGAACATTGAACCAGTTCAAAGGTCAGTGTCATTTGCCCGACCAGCACTAGGTAAGCCTAGCTCCTCACTTCATAATTCGATCACCGAAAAACGTACCTTAAGTTGTGTACCGCAAAGTATATTTTAGAACTTTTATATAGATGTCACTTACCTTTTTTAATACGGTTTTTACTTCTTTAATGCCTTTTATTTAAATGTCATCAATTCCTTTAAGGCTGGTAAGGGGATAGAGCTGGAAGAAGTAGTTATATGGCAGCTACCGCTATGATCTGTGAAACGTCAATGACCTATTCTTATTAAATAACTACTACTACTTCTTAGCCCATAAATGTCCCACTGCTGAGTCAGGCCTCCTCCAGTTATATGGAGGGTAGTTAAGCCAACTGTGCCACGCTAGCCAGATGGGTTGGAAACAGCAACCTTATCATTTCCTTTTGTCGGCTCTTATAAAACCCTTAGGATGGAATGAGATGGTGACACTATGTTTTATAAATACGTCACCTCACTGAATAATAATACCTAGTAATTTTAAATATCACAGGTTTTAATCCTGTTAGTTTTTAAAGGTAGACTTAACGAAAATCTAAAAAAAAGAACAATTCAGCTATCAATCCAGTTCGTTGAACTTTGATAGTGGAATCATGAATACTAGAGTTTAAATATCACGCTGTATTAATTCTTAGTTACACAGTTCTCCGTGTGGTGACGGATTTAGAATACACAATGTCACCAACTCATACCTTCTTGAAGGTTTCGTAAGAGACGACTAAGATAACGCAAGAGGCAGATCACCTAGCCGCAAGAGAATAATAACTAGATACAAACCCGTCTTGCCAGTATGGCACAGTAGGCTAATATCCCTCCATGAATTTGGAGGAAGCCCGACCCGGTAGTGGGTCGTTTATGGGCTTAAAACGAAACACAGTGCACAAAGCACATTCGCATGTGCCTAGGAAAGTAGCAGCGTATTGTTGTTTTCTTTTCCAACAAGCACGTCTATGACATAAGAGGTGCTCTCTAGTTTCATCCATCGAACATCATTCTGCACTTTGCCGTTCTTCAGAGACGTACTCGTTATTTTGTATGTTTATTACTTATCCGTGATAGACGATATGTGATTGTATTATCGCTGTTACAGTTTAATCACTGGATAGATTAGTCACCCTCGTTGGTCTAGTGGTTAGATGTGCCGCCTTTGAATCAACGGGTCCCGGGTTCGATTCCGGGGTCGGGCAAGTGTCTTTGTCTAAACCAGAGGCACTGGCTCGGAGTCTGGGTGTCATTTCTATCTATAATATGTATGTATTTACAATATATATATATATATATATATAAGTAGTTTATCATCCATCTCGTTACCATAACACAAGCATTAAGTTGCTTAGCTTGGGACGAGATGGCGTTGTGTGAAATGTCCAAGGATATTATATTTAATTCAGTAAACTCTATTCCATTTAAACTTGATAGAGCCAATATTATTATCAGTTTAGATCCTATTCTTGTCCGTGTGGTGACTGATTTATTATACACAATGTCACCAACCCACACTGGCCTGAGAGTGTCGTAAGAACATAAGGAACACAAGAGACAGTTCACCTAGCCGCAAGAGAGGGAAAACTTGAAACGAAACCCCGTGCCAATACTTCTGGCCACCGTGGCATAATAGGCACAGTAACTGTAAGTGGAGGAGGACCGCCTCAACCGTTGGCCATTTATGGGCTGAGAAGTAGGTAGTAGTTGTAGTATTATCTATTTTAAATGACATATTATTTAACTTTCGTAATTAATTCACATATTTTATTTTCATAGTCATCATCATTTTAAATACATGTTGTAAATTTATAACTAGTATATAAATCAATTTAATCAACCCACTTTTGAGTCAGATCTTCTCCAATTTTGTGGACATAAATGTACAGTTAAGCTTTTGCTGTGGGGCTATCCTGTCTTGAAATTTTCTTTTGTCCGCTCTTACGACATTCTTAGGGTAAGATGGGGTGGTAACTCCATGTACTCTAAGTCTGTCACAACATGGACTAATTAGGCATGACTAAATAGGCAATGCATGCTTTTAATTACACACACACAATCTTAACATACATAACTAACAATGATAATTTTATCCCATTCGGTGTCGAGACCTTTGGTCTGTGGGGTCCTAGTGATATAAGGATTTTTTAAGGAAATAGAAAAAGGCTACTCGACATCACAGGAGACCGAAGAGCTGGCAGCTACCTCGGACAAAGAATTCGTTTAGCTATTGAAAGGGGGACGCTGCCAGCATCTTCGGAACCTTGCCTAAAGGCACTTCTTTTAATAATATATTTTAGTTAAGTACTCTTTTTTTTAGTTGTAGGTTCTATATATCCAATTGTCAATTCGTAAGCGTGACAATTATTTCAACTTTAACCAAGCTGGTTGGAATATACCTCATAACTAACATTAAAAAAACATGTTTTTACCCATCTCCAGGAAACCTTGGGTTAGAAATTGAGAATGAAGTGGAAATTTTGGTGAATATAACATATTATGAAAAAACCCAAAAACTAGAAGTAGAATATATTATGAAGAAACATGATGTAGTTCAGTAGATTTACAAAATAGGATAACTCGCTTGTTCTCGAACTTGATTTATCTCCCAGACTAACCGAAAACCAATGGTTTGGAATATATTCGATAGAAAACAACGTCCCGAACTTTACCTATTCAATCAATATTGTCATAAATAATGTTTGTAGGACCAAACTTGTTTAATCAAGTTTCTACAGGTATATAAAGACTTTAGTTAACTCTAATAAATCATCAGGTTTAAAACTATAATCATCTTTTTGTGAATACCCAGGTTTGAAAGCCACATTGGAGACATCGCATATTACAGGTGTACCGATTTAGTCCCCGTGAACATAAAGAGGATGAAGTCAATTCTTTAATAACTTCATCAAACACAAGAAATACGTTTGCATTTTATTCAAACACTACTTTCAGTCTCGATCTTAAGAATCTATTCCTAATTTTAAGCAATGATACGCAATATTTATATAATATGCGATAGTCTCTCCATGGTCACGATAAACCTCAATAAACATTTTGCTTTTAAGATGCTATATTGATTCCTGATTAACTTACGATACCGTGTTACGTGTTTACCTTTCCAATATTCACCGTTAGGCATAGCCTCGCAAATGCCAAATTCCGATACATTCGAGGCCTAAATAAACAATTTAAAATATATCAGAAACACAGTTCGCTGGGCATTGATAAGAATGGATAACATTCATTATTTTTCCAGGAATCTATTCGATATATTATTTCTGTGTACGACACGTACGAAATAATAGATACGGGGTTTGGGTTGTGAATGGTACGGTGACCATACTTTGCTTCCTGAACTGATACTTATCCTAGAATTATCATACCAGCCCGTAAAAGACTCCCCGCTGAGGTTGCTGCCGCTGAGCCGCTAAATTGACCAACTATATTACGTTAGCTTGACGGGTTGGCACAGGTTTTGTATCAAATTTTCCATCTGTCACGGCTATATCCCATTGCCTTCTTTTAGTCACTCAGAGGATTCTGGTTTCTGATATTATGCAATAATAATCACCACACTGACTTAGAATACATGAAGATGATGTAGAGGCAAATCTTCCGAGCCTCGAACACCGCAGACGAGTGGTTGATCCAACTGGAAAGATAGCTTACATCTAAACTTATAGTCGCAATATTTTTTTTATGGCAAATTATTTATCTATTATTTGAGCTAACCTATAATTGTGACTAGGTTAGCTCCAAACGATTCTAACAAATGGCGATATCTGTTTAAGATTAAGATTAAGTAAGTATTCAATAGATGGCGCTATGTTAAAATTTAAATTAATGTATGTTAAAAAAGATTCTAAAAACTAATTTAATTAAAATAAATTTGAAGTCGGTACGCTAGGCCCTTGGGCCGTAACATGATATTGGTAAATATGACGATTTATAAGAGTTTTGATGATGATGAGATAAATCAAAATGTATACAATATAGACACTCTATAGAAAAGGTCTGTCATACCGGAAAAACGAAATAATTCATCGTCGCTGTCTCCGTCTGTAGCGATCGCGCAATACATTATTAGTATAACGTTTGCGCAAACAATATTTTTCCTGTGTCCCTTTTATTACTCTCTCCCACTTAAAAGGCTCAACGAGCAATATTTAATACTTATTTTCCCAAATTCTTTTTTGTATGTACATCGACTGATGCCATCTGCTCTCCACAACGCATTTAATGGGACAACTAGTAACTGTGAGGCTAAACGAACTGTCAGTTTTCACGCTACTGACGACGTGTAATGACTGTAATTGGCGTTAGAATCGCAGACGGGACTGACGGCTCTACGTGCCATCCGAAGCACGGAGGAGGTCAGTTATTACAAAATATGATGGACACCCATCTATCCTCCGGCAAAGGTAGCGTTAGGTAGCGTTAGATAAGCGTAGGTTGCCTATTTAGGTAGCGTAACCTGCAGATAGATTGCGTTTCGCACTGACTACTGTACCACGGCCTCCTTATACATGTATGATTTGGGTGGTAACGTATTTATATTACATAGTATCGCCAACCCATTTTATCCTGAGGGTATCATAGGCGGCAAGAGAAAGAAAACTTGACATAAAACCCTGTGATAACCGTCTGGCCTTATTACCCACCATGTAGTTGGAAGAGGTCTGACTCAGCAGTGAGTCATTCATAGGCTGAGATATAGTAAGTAGTATACTGAATCCGTTACCAAACGGATTAGAAGCATCAGGGGATTGTTTTTAAATTACATCAGAGTGAGCGAGTAAAAGTGGGGTGTTGTATGGGTGCGGTTATCCGTAAGGGGCCACCCCCTCTTCCCCAGAAACACTCCGGTTCCAGCGGTATTGTTTATAAAATTTGTTTTTGCATACTCTTATCTCAGTCCACATTGTCTAGTGTCTTATCTGGGTAATGGATAGCTAGTAAGTTCTTGCTACTGTCTAGAGCTCTTGCTTCGTAACTACGAGTAGGTTTAATGTTGCGTTAATGGAACTCGGAATTTGAATTTCAGGTCGACTTTGGATTAAAGTAATTAGTGCCAAGGCTTTTAAGTCAGCTTTGTGGTAATAGAGATTAGTGTACTAAGGGAACTGTTTCTCAGGTGTCGGGTCTTACGTCAAAATTTTAAAAAAAATTGCGCGGACGGCTGATTATGAAATTTCCGACACTTTGTGGAATTAATTTTTTTACATAATTAAATATACATTAAATTAATAAAAAAAACCATCACATGTATGTGACACACACACACAAATATACTACCGACATTTATTTTAATATTTATCATCATCATCATCATTTCAGCCAAAAGACGTCCACTGCTGGACATAGGCCTCCCCCAAGGATTTCCACAAAGGCCGGTCCTGGGCCGCCCGCATCCACTGCTTTCCGGCGATCTTAACCAGGTCGTCGGTCCACCGTGTGGGAGGCCTACCAGCACTGCGCCTTCCGGAACTTCCTTTATTTTAATATTAAATTATTTTAATTATTTTCTTGCGGTTCTGCTCGTGTCGTGTTGTTTTGTTTTAGATACGATCCGATCAAACATAATTTACCGCAATGTGCAATAATCGTAAAAACCTACTACGCAGCCCACTGCGGAGACCCACTGCGGAGTCAAGACTCCTCCAATTACATAGAGGGAAAATTAGCCTACTCTGGCACGCTGGCCAGACGGGTTAGCACAGGGTATCGTATTCGTATCAAGATTTCCTTCTCTTGCGGCTAGAATGGGATGGTGACACTATGTATTCTAAATTCGTCACCACACGGAATAATGAAGGGTAATTAACAGTAGGCTAAAAAGGTAGCTGAATTGTTTAAATTAACAGCTTAAATTAACTATCGGTCAATTCCAGGATCGGACAGATGTCTTTATGTAAACCAGGTGCCGTTGCTTTGAGTCTGTGTGTCATTTGTGTTAGTGAATTACATGTTTGTAAGCAGAACCCGCGTGACACGTGATCTAAACAGCTAAATCTAAATTATAATGATGCCAAATTAAATGAACGTCAAACTTTCATATTACCCTCGTCGCCTTTTTTCAGAAAGAGGACGCACTCCCCCTAACTTTAATAAGGCTATCAGCATTGCTATTCGTAATATACATGGCTAAAACCGTATGATACAGTATTCACTGAACTCAAGTTCATTGTACCCGAGTTAGGCATGTTATTTGCCAGGGCTTCTTCGTAGATATCTCCGTTCTACATACAATTAGGAACATGATAGGCCACTAAGTTAAAGCTTAAACGCAGCGTCTTAATGTTGTTACTGTATACCAGGGTAAAAGGGCTGTATAAGCTGCTACACGCGCATTCAATCTATCTAGGTCTCGAGTAAAGTTATATTAAAATTTACTAGTTGCCAGTAACGACATATGGTGCATAGACGAGGTCGCTCACTATGCGCTCGATCAAAAGGCTCAAAGTCACCCCAAGGGCAATGGAGAGGGCTGGAGCATAGTCGACTCGGAGTTTCCCTGAGAGACCGAATCAGAAATTAGGAAATATGCAGGAGACCGTTGTTGCTGACATAGCCCACAGGATTGCCAAACTTAGGTGGCAGTGGGCACATAGCTCGCAGGACTGACTCCCGATGGGGCAGAAAAGTCTGAGGACTGGCTTTTGTAGAAATCCTTAGGGCCTATATCCAGCAGTGAACGTCTTTTGCCTGAAATGGTGATGATGAGTTAGTATTAAAATGTTGTCAGAAATTTGAATGATTGAAATGCATTATGTTACTCCAGTTAAGTCAATCCTAAAAGCTAGAGGTGTCTCAAATCAGAAGACTGCAATATATAAATAAATACTAAACTATTCACGTATGTTAATAATGCGGAGAATATATAAAACCGATTTTTGCCTTTTGAACTTATGTCAAAATTAGAGCTTCATCCATGTAGAACTTTTTCCGGTATTGAGGCGTACATATACCAACGTTGTCAAATTTATTTATATAATATGTAATTGTTCCAAATTAAAACACCAAATAAAATAATAACAGCCTAATAAACCGCCTAAACTGAACAATCCACTCCTTCGATTGTTGTGGACTTAATTAAAATGTGGGTGGATAGTTATTTCCAGAGGTCAAAACCTCAAAGTAGGTCCTTTAAATGGAACAGAATTGAACAAGGCATTACAATTAATGCCTGAATGCCTTATTTAAGTGCACTTAACAACGACTTTTGCCGACCCAAATTGTTTGCGAACAACTTTGACTGAGCATATAATTGCTGTTAGGAGTTAGCAGCTGTAAGAAAAACAAGAACAAATGCCATGATATGGCAAGTAACTGAGGAGTGAGTAACAACAGCGATTAGGAGGTAAGTGGCCCGTTACAGATTTACGGCAACGCAAATGCTCAATTCTCTGCCAGTGTTTGTGTAAGCTGTGCTTATAACGTAAAAACATTCCATTAAGACTGAAAGCTATTATGGTGGCCTTTCACTTCGTTATTCTTACTAAGGTATTACTTGACAATACTCTCAAACTCAAAAGGAACTTTATTTACGTAGGTTTTATCACAAAACTCTTATAAATTGTCGAACCAACATAATCTTACGGCCTCTGTCCCACGCTACACAGGTGGTAGTCTCCAGACACACCTATCAGTCGTCATATCTACATTCACACCTTTCATGGACAATTCCTCATTCTTGATCTCTGATTCCTTTTTCCTCTGATTCTGACCCTGATTCTTTTCTCCATCTCTTTTGGTCACCCACAACCCTTGCGTCCACCCACATTTATACTGAAATTGCCACCGGTTCGGAAAGCTCTACAGAAAAGAGCCTGCAATAAACTCTGTAGTTGCTTTTTTGCACATTATTGCTCTTACATACGAGCTATACGACTGCCTCGTTGGTCTAGTGGTCAGATGTGCCGCCTTTGGATCAACGGGTCCCGGGTTCGATTCCGGGGTCGGGCCAGTGTCTTTGTCTAAACCAGAGGCACTGGCTCGGAGTCTGGGTGTCATTTCTATCTATAATATGTATGTATTTACAAAAAAAAATGTATATAAGTAGTTTATCATCCATCTCGTTACCATAACACAAGCATTAAGTTGCTTAGCTTGGGACGAGATGGCGTTGTGTGAAATGTCCAAGGATATTTACATACGAGCTATATGTGGATCGAATCTTTGCCAAACAAGTCATACAAAAAATAGCAAGCTCGAATAGCCGATATTCCGTTTGTTGAAGGATTTTCGAATACATAGTTAAACCACGATATTTAACCCTAGGGATGTCTTAAGAGTCGGCAATAAGAAATGTCAAGGCCGAAAACCTAGCCGCAAGAACATGAAAACTTGAGAGGAAACCCTATGCCAACTCACCTGGCCAGTGGGGCACAGTAGGCCAATTATCTATACTAATATATAAAGCTGCAGAGTTTGTTTGTTTGTCTGTTTGAACGCGCTAATCTCAGGAACTACTGGACCGATTTCAAAAAATCTTCCAGTGTTAGATAGTCCATTTATCGAGGAAGGTTATAGGCTATATTTTATTTTCAAAAGAATTAGGGATCCGTATGAAAATTGCGATTTTGTAAACCAAGGTGTAAAATCGAAAATCTATTTATGCGTGCGCTGCAAAAACTATTGACAATAGAACAAAATGATGTACTACGGGTTTGTAGGTCTTATAAAGATCTACAAAAAAGTCCGCGAGAGCACATATCTAACTATCATAGTTTAGTCACAATAACCGATTTTATGTTCATAAAAAATATGCACGTTTTCGAAGCCCACGCGGGCGAAGCCGCGCGCAAAAGCTAGTCTTCTATGTAATTGGATGAGGCCCGACTCAGCAGTGGGCCATGTATTGGCTGAGTAGTAGTATGACACCCTCAGGGCGGTAAGAGTTGTTCATCATCATCATTTCAGCCAAAAGACGTCCACTGCTGGACATAGGCCTCCCCCAAGGATCTCCACAAAGGCCGGTCCTGGGCCGCCCGCATCCACTGCTTTCCGGCGACCTTAACCAGGTCGTCGGTCCACCGTGTGGGAGGCCTACCAGCACTGCGCCTTCCGGAACGCGGTCGCCACTCGAGGACTTTTCTGCCCCATCGGGCGTCGGTCCTGCGAGCTATGTGCCCTGCCCACTGCCACTTAAGTTTGGCAATCCGGTGGGCTATGTCGGTGACCCTGGTTTTCCTAAGTAAGAGTTGTTGACCTTGTGCAATCCGTCAAAATCTAAAACAACGCCAGTTAACTTTTGCAAGTGTATGATGTCCAAGTGTGTGTTTTTTTATACACGGTGATTTTTTTCCCATTGTTTTCCCGCGGCAGATCGATTTGCTATTAGTAGTACTATCGATTGATAGCGATAAATTAAAAAAATTAAAGGTTTTTTTTTCAAATATCAAAAAAAAATATACATCAACTCGAAAGCGTGAGAAGCAATAGTAATTCACCAAACATAATATTAAAGTAGGTATCTACATACGAGATACCAGCGCCGACCACAGTGAAAGCCTCCCCTCCCTCGCCACCCCCTATACCCGCTATAACCGCGCCGCCTCAGTTAGTTGCGAATTGCCGTCGCACGCGCGTTGTGTTTTCGTGTAGTGGCGTTTGAGTGCAAAAATGAATCGGCGCTACAAATATTCTAACTTAGAGTACGTCGCTATGGTGCAACTGTACGCTCGGGCTGATTATGACTCCCACGCTGCCCAGCGGCTTTATGCGGAGCCGCAACACTTGGAGTCGCGCCGTCTTCGCGGGATTTTGAACCCCCAAGTCCCACAGGCCCGGACAATCGTAGCGGCAACACAGCTACTACTCGATCATGGACAGTTTGAGACACCAGCGCATGCACAGGGCAGAGTTCGATTGGCCGTTTATTTGCCAGAGCTCGATGAACAAATTATCGAATTCTTCGAACGGGATCCTCGACGGAGTACGCGTATGGCTGCGGCTAGGTTTAACGTAACTTTTATGTAACGTGACTTTTATTTGTGGTTAGAGCTCAAGCAACTAGTGTATCGGGAGGAACACGAAACGCGCGACGCGTTGATAACTGCGATAGTGGACGCTTTTAATATCGTAAGAAGTGACAGAGACACTCTAGTGAAATTAAAAGACAATCAAATGAAACGTGCTCAATTGTGCATTCAACGAAATGTGTTGCACTTCGAACAATTACTTCGGTACCGGTGAGTGTAATTTATTACTTTGTAAATAGCAAAAAAATCATAGTACGTAGGTTAGTTAATCAAAATCATTGTAAATATGTTGATTCCAATTTCTTTAATACGCCGTAAATACTTTAATAATACAAATATTTTTTTGTATTGTATTAAACTTGTTAGTAGTTTCGTATTTAGTTAGTTGAAGGTAAAAAGTATTGTTACGCCGCTAATGAGTGAATTCAAGAATCACATTCCGTACCGAAAGCTATGGCTCAGGGTTCCCGAAAGTACTGGGGAGTAAACAAAGGCTTTTGTTTCCCACGTTAGTTTCTTTTGTGTTGTTGTAACAATAGCGTCTGTTAAAATGCCGACACCTATTTTAGGTGTTTATTTTTATGATGTTTTTTACATTTCACCGGCTGATTAACGTGTGAAAGACTGTGTGGTAATGAAGTATTTATGACGGTCCTAAGCCCGTTAAAGTATGAAGGAAAAATTGCAAAACTTTTAGGTAATTATGTTTTGTGTTTCGTTAACACAAGCCCTCGTGCTACAGCTTACTACGGAAGGTATTAAGTATCAGCTGATAGCGCAATGATCCGCGCGTCGCTCGCGCCGCGCCCGCCGCGCGCTGCCCTTACTATAGGTAGGACGTCGCTTTCGAGTTTTGTTTTTCACAATTGTAAATCCGACATTTATTAATAATTAAATTATTTGTTGTTATAAATCATTTGTACTACCGGGAGGAAATCATTTCCCTGCGGGAAAACATCCATTTCAATTTCACGGTGTATATATATTGTTAGGATAATCACAAATTGTCTACTGCATTGCGGTGACGTCACTGCACGACTTCTATAAAAGGGAGGTTATTTGGTCGATCGAGGCATTTGCTCGCCGGCGTTCGGACGGGAAGGTTGTCGTGAGGTATCGATCATAATTAAAGGCTGTTTATATATTTCGATTGTAATTCTGATTAAATAATGGTTACTGATTAAATATTAGTTACTGTTAAAATATTAGTTACCGTTAAAATATTGGTTACTGTTAAAAATTGCTTTAAATAGGTTTAAATCATATAAGTTAATAAAATCATTGTAATTTGTGTAGTTCAAATGTTCTTTTTTATACGAATCCGGCTTTATAACCTAAAATCAGAAGTGGGATTGGCTCAGGGGCCCACATATATTATTTTGTTGAGTTAGTTTTAGAAAAAACAGCCGTTAATTTGTGCTTAAAAATTAAAATGCCTCGTTCATCTCGTGTCGTATCTGATACGTCAGTGTGTCATAAAGCAAAGCGCAAGCGTAGCAAATCGCGCCGACGCCTCCGCAATTCTCGATTGTGTCGCGACTCCGTTTCGCGCTCACCGTCGAGTTCTAGTGGAGAATGCGCGCTCCCGCAGCAACGAAGGTACAGTAGCGCAAGCGTTAGCAGCCATAACGAAGCGACTGGATGCTATAATGGGAAGGACGGCCAGCTCATCGCATACACCTCCACGTAGTGCAGGTAACACCGCTTTTCACTGTAGTAGCGATATACCATCCACGGCTGAAAAGTTGGCTGATGCATTCAACGTGGTGATAAATAAGGTAAGGCCGAATAACTACTACGTGTCTAATTTCGATCCCGCGGTACACAACTTTGTGGTATGGTACGACGAGGTTGAGCGGGCAAAATTGACAAATAATTGGGGCGATTTAGAGTGTTTATCTCAGGTGGCCCATTGCTTAAAAGGGGATGCTAAGATCTGGTTGAATGAATGGGTCACTAATGACCGTTCTTGGAGTAATTTTATCAATTTATTATGAATTATTTAGATCTTTATGCCCACATGATCTGGATTACGCGAATATACTTTTTGAAGTCATGAATACTAACTTCGATAAATTCAATACATACGCTGAGTATGCTCGACGCTCGCTGCTGCGACTGCGCATTGTTAAGGGCCTGAGTGAAGAACTGATGGTTCAAATAGTGGTTCGGGGCATTAATGATGCTCAAGTCCGAGCTGCGGCAGCGAATGCCAAGTTAACAAGTTGATAACTTATTTACATTTTTAGCGATTTATGTCAAACCTAGCCGTGGCAAATTTGTCAACCGTTCAGGTTATAAACCTAACTTAACGTTTAAACGAACACCTATACCCACGAGTAGCGATAACAATTCGTGTTACTCATGCGATGAAACGGGACATCTCCGTATCAATTGTCCTAAAAACTTAAACCTAATGAAAATCTAAAACTGTAAAAAGCACTTATTGCAAAAGGTTGGCCGTATTGAGTTATTGCTATACGATGGTATTCTAATCTCTTGGATGCTTGAGGTTCTTCACAGGTCAAGTTATGGCATCAGGCTTCCACCAGATCCTGATAGATGAGGGTTCAGTCCACATGACGGGTTTCGTTACCCCTGAGGGGTATTACGAATACTTCGAAATGCAATTAAGGCAGGCCAGGTACTCATATTTATTGACGACGTTCGTATTGTGAGTATGACTGTCAATGAAGGCATTAGCTTGTTGCGCGAGGTGTTAAAACATTAACCGAAACTAGGACTACCGAAATGGAGTATCTTGGCCGCGTCATAAATCATGGTCAGGTTAGACCGAGCTCTCGGAAGATGGAAGCGTTGGCAAACGCCCCCGTACCAAGGAACTTAAAACAGGTCGGGCAGTTTCTATGCCTGGCTGGTTACTTCCGCCGGTGTATTAAAAACTCTTGAGTGGTGCACGCGGAAAACAACGCAAGCAGCAGGGCAGCAAATGGTACCATGGAAAGGGGAGTGGTGTCTCGAGAGTTGTAAGGCTTTCTATGAAAGTGAGTACTGTTATTTGTTGTATGCGTAACAAATGTCCTATGTTACAGCTTTTAGGTATATTGTGAAATGTGCAAATGAATGTATCTGAGGGTTTGCTTGGATAAGAAGTTATGAAAGTTCGGAGCACTCAACGAGAATGTTCTCAAGCAGCCCTGGCAAGACACATAAGTAATATGTGTGGGAACCGCACCCCGGCGACACGTTTCACGTGTATAGGCTTCGGCCTGGCAATACACATAAGTAGTATGTGTGGGGACCGCACCCCGGCAGACACGTTCCACGTGTATGGGCTTCGGCCTGGCAAGACACATCAGTAGTATGTGTGGGGACCGCACCCCGGCAGACACGTTCCACGTGTATGGGCTTCGGCCTGGCAAGACACATCAGTAGTATGTGTGGGGACCGCACCCCGGCAGGCACGTTACACGTGTATGGGCTTCGGCCTGGCAAGACACATCAGTAGTATGTGTGGGGACCGCACCCCGGCAGGCACGTTACACGTGTATGGGCTTCGGCCTGGCAAGACACATAAGTAGTATGTGTGGGGACCGCACCCCGGCAGACACGTTCCACGTGTATGGGCTTCGGCCTGGCAAGACACATCAGTAGTATGTGTGGGGACCGCACCCCGGCAGACACGTTCCACGTGTATGGGCTTCGGCCTGGCAAGACACATCAGTAGTATGTGTGGGGACCGCACCCCGGCAGACACGTTTCACGTGTATGGGCTTCGGCCTGGCAATACACATTGTAATATGTGTGGGGACCGCACCCCGGCAGACACGTTTCACGTGTATGGGCTTCGGCCTGGCAATACACATTGTAATATGTGTGGGGACCGCACCCCGGCAGACACGTTTCACGTGTATGGGCTTCGGCCTGGCAATACACATTGTAATATGTGTGGGGACCGCACCCCGGCAGACACGTTTCACGTGTATGGGCTTCGGCCTGGCAATACACATTCGTAATATGTGTGGGGACCGCACCCCGACAGACACGTTCCACGTGTAAGCGTGTAGCGCGTATAAAAGATCTAGAAGACAAATCGCTTTAACTTAATGGGGAAGAGAATGCGAGTGCGTGTTAAAACGTAGATGTATGTTTGTGTGTGTGCCTCTGAAGCTTGTGAGAAGTGAAAGACAAACGTTATTTAAGTACTCGTATGAATCTATGACAGAGGGCCTTGGTAGCGTGAAGTATGAAAGTGTAGGCAATATCTAGCGAATTAACAATTTCAGGCACAGAAGACTGAAATGACTATAAGATTGCAGGACCTTCGTCAGTTCCTGCAGATCCATCGCCTGCTACTGCGGACGTCGCTGAAGATGTGTCCGAGGACGGCACACGGTCAGGAGAGGCCGTGTTAGGATAATCACAAATTGTCTACTGCATTGCGGTGACGTCACTGCACGACTTCTATAAAAGGGAGGTTATTTGGTCGATCGAGGCATTTGCTCGCCGGCGTTCGGACGGGAAGGTTGTCGTGAGGTATCGATCATAATTAAAGGCTGTTTATATATTTCGATTGTAATTCTGATTAAATAATGGTTACTGATTAAATATTAGTTACTGTTAAAATATTAGTTACCGTTAAAATATTGGTTACTGTTAAAAATTGCTTTAAATAGGTTTAAATCATATAAGTTAATAAAATCATTGTAATTTGTGTAGTTCAAATGTTCTTTTTTATACAAATCCGGCTTTATAACCTAAAAATATATATAAGTGTATTCGCAGTTCCCTGTTCGTAGAGTATAAAATAGCAAGTACTTTGAATTACTGTTCGTGGCTTACACGGCTGTTGAGTCTATTTAACCCGCGTAGGAAACTTTAGTAAGAGTGTTACGCACTCATGAAGTTTCTGAAAAGGATTATTTGTGTACTTTTATACTACAGTCGTCCTTGTGGTGACGATTTATGGGCTGAAACGACGACAAATATACTTTCAGATTGTCAATGCACAATACGTCATCAATGAATTATCATTTTTTATAGTCACATATTTTGTCTGGATCTATGCTGATAGATCTGGTGGTCCCACTAGCTGAGACACGGAGGGTAGATGGCAATCGCTCCGCGTAAATAGTAGTTAGTAGTAAATCGGTAGTTAGCTAAATCAGGTTAAACCAGTGCTGACCCGAATGAAATTATGAAAAGGTGATGAAAGGACGCAGGTACGTTTCTTTTTTAACATTCGAGCATAGTTTTTTTTTTAACATACCCCTTGTATTTGGTATAACGTGTATCGCCGGGCTGCTTCTACTTACTACTTCTCAACCCATAAATTACCCACTGCTGAGATGTGCCTCCACCAAGTACATGGAGGGTAATTAGCCTACTGTGCCGGGTTGGCCAGACGCGTTGGTTTAGTATTAAGTTTTCCTTCTCTTGCGTATAGGTTTTTCGCCTTGCCATTTCCTATTATCAATCCTTACGACAACCTTAAGGTGTCAATTCTGACCGTACACGTAGGTGTACGCTACCGGTATATACGGCAATAAAAAAATCTGAATAAAACACCATCAGAGATTTATCTAGAATTCTAAAACATTTATCTGTTGTATTAGTTCACCGTAATTTATAGACTCAGATAATGGACCCCAAGGGTATTACAGTATTAGTTGCACAAGACGTTCTCCACGAAGGACATGGTTTACAAATATAGGCGACGTAAAACGTGCTAACTATTGAGTTTCTTGTCGGGTCCTCTCTGTAGAGCTTTTGACTTCTCAAACGAGCACTAAAGAGCCAAACCTGAATTTTGATTTTGACAACCTTCGAAGCTTGCCTTTTGTCCTGCTTGTCAATTGTAAGGCCTCGCTTTTTTAAAGGTTGTCTTTCCGGGTTGTTACCGATTTGGTGTATTATATAGTTACTACATTTCTTTTGTTCTTCCTTTATTTTGGATTTTCTTTGTAATTTTTTGTCGGTATATGAAGTGTGTTATTTCAAACTTTCAGACTTTTTTCATAATTTTGATATATTTATTCATTATTATGTAAGTACTAGCGCAAAAATACGTATTAAATGTTCCACTGTAACAGGGGTTAGCTGAAACAGTGTTGTGTTGATGGCACAGTGTGTACTGAGCTAATGTACTGCCGCACATGCTAACGTATAATTCACTATTAATTGTTCAATAGTTTTAACAAAATGTGTGAAAACTAAATTGTTTAAAGAAGTCACCTAGTTCGCTACGACCGGCTATTATACATTAAGTTTTTGTATTTTTCTGATGCCATGTTAACATTTTTATTATTGGTGTACAATAAAGATATTATTACCAAACACATGGCATTCCGTATCAAGTTTTCTTGCCCTTGTCTACTTTGTTATTCTTTTGAGTCGGGCGGCTCTTACAACACCTTAGGGTTGGTCTCCCCTCAACTTTTCAATTTATATAAATATCTGTATTATAATAGTTTCTAACCATGTCTATTATATCAAATGATTAAATGATGTTTATTTCTGTAAATATATCTTTAAAGGACATTTTTACAAGTCAATGTTTTTACATATATTTTTTAACTAAATTGCTCCGGCATTTCCTAACCCAAGTAACACATTCGTGTCTAAAAACGTACTATTAGACATCTAAAATTCTATTAGATGTCTAATAGTAACTACATTTTTAGACACAATGTGTTACTTGGGAACTGAAGACCTCTGACGATATCTGTTAAATAGTCTATGTGCTAAGGCGAAAACAAATTTTCTTCGGCTATACGCTATTGATTTGAGGGATTACTAATTGTTGTAAGTAGAGGTCGACTGCTTAGGACTAAAATATAATTATTGCGAACAGTATAATTAAATAACCAGCTTCAAAGTTCATATTCTGTCAATTTATATGTGGGAAGCATTTGGAGACAAAGTTTATTAGATAAAAACGTAAAAATATGTTTAAGACAGAACAATAAATTTAAACTACAATTAAAATAAAATAAGGTCAAGACAAAATATACATTAAAACTGAGGTCATCAGCATCTGAGCTCATCGCGACTGCTGAGGAGAGCCTCACCAAATACATAGACCAGTTTGGCGGTTATCAAAACGGACACCGGATTTCACAGTATCATGATTTCCTTCTCATGTGGCTAGGTTTTCTGCCTTGTCATTTCCTTTAGTCGGCTCCGACGACACCCTCTAGTAGGAACGGATGACTTACTAGTTGTTGGACATGCACTAGAAATAAAAGAACACGCACACTGGAAAAATTACATATTTCGATTCACCATTTTATATTTATTTCTAAGAAACATAAAAAGACACTGAACTAAATTACTAAAATAGATTAAATAACTAAAATTATAACAAAGTAATTTGCGCCAGATCACTGTCATCGGGTACGGTGCCAAGAAGGCTAGTAGCATTGCCACGTTGACTGGCAATGCTAATTCGCTGAGCGAGATAATAACCAACCTTCTGGTCACCGGCTAAAGTTATTCAGCGTTTTTATCTTTTTAAATATAATTTTATTGTAAGTGTTTATATCACTGAACTCCCGCTGGACAGATCTGAATGAATCTTTTTTTATGCGTTTGGGTGTGACCAAAGATGGTTTAGATTCACCAATCAGCCCGACAGATGGCGCTGCAGTGGGAAACGAATATCATGCAGGACAACGTCTGCCCGGTCAGCTATATAGTATATTACATTTATGAGGTAACGTTACCTCAATATACTCATAACCCTAAAGAGTTGGCTAAACTTGAGCAGTTGAGGATCACTACCGATAGTAGTGGGTAAGTTCTCATAAAACCCGGCCAGTACATAAACAAAAGAGTTTTCACTTCAGTAGCTCAAACATGTAGGTTTTGCTCACTGAAAACAGTGGACAAAATGCGATTTTGCCCACTGAGTGAGACAAAGTAACTTTTTAATTCTAATTCGAAACATTGTCACTATCTCTTTCCCGCCAATAGAAAAGAGAGAGAGACAAAGACCAAGTGGCCAGTACCAACAGCTCCGATTTTTCTTCTTCTTCTTCATTTAGGTTTTGGCTTCCATCGTTATACCGATGATTTTGCCAATGACAAGTGTGTTGTGTTAGAAATTTCGTGTGATTATGAAAGTTAAATTAATTGGTTATAAGTTGCGTTAGAGTTATGAAGTTAAATGTTAGCAGGTAGCGCTATAGAAAACAATACAAAGAATTAAAGTACAGATTATAAATATTAAATTGATAGAGCAATATTATGGGAACTATATTTGATTAAATACAAACTAGACGTACTTTTAACAGTTCGATTGGATGAAAGGAGTTCGTTATGGGGTTACTCCGATTTTTAATTCGACCTCAAAGACAAACACGTTCGGAATTTCGTACTAACTAAAGAAATTTAGCAAAAATGATAATTATATCTTTTATTGTAATTCATTGAATTTTTAACTTATTGTTGTATTTAAACTAAAATAAGTATTTACTGCTTAAAAAACTGATATTTAACTTAAAAATATTTAATTATAGTTTCAAAAATGTTACGTAATATATTTCATTTCCTATAGTGTTCTCGCTGCTGAAGTGAAAAGTTATGTGTGTTACACGAGAGCAAAAATTTTCGCATCTCGTGCCTTTGAATCCCTCGCAGCACTCAGGAATCAACTTTAGAATCACTCGCTACGCTCGTGATTCAATCATTGATTCCTTCGCTTACTCGGGATTCAATATCAGCACTCGCAGCAAAAAACGACTTTGCTCTCTTGTTGCACAAATAACTATTTACTGATAAAACCTAAAACTGAAACTCTACGAAGTAGAGCAACTCTACAAAGTATCTCTGTCACTTTCGTAAAAGAGTGAGTTACTTTGGCATTTAGTTACTACATTTGGATGCACTACAACAAATATCAAGCAACCCTTTGTATGTTTCTTATAAATATTGAATCTATGTCACGGGAATTGACAGAAATTTCTCAGCCTATAAGTCTCCCTCGACGCAATATATGTTATGATCGATTTAGATGAGTACGCAAACGCTCTATATCTATTCAATGATATTCATAAAACGCCCCAGTTGTATCGTATGCGAGGAATATCGCCCTATTGGCATAACTATATCAAATAGAGATTTTGATATGGAGAGCGTAGTCAAAGTTTGATGAAGTGGCACGACCTTCTTGCCAAACCGAACACTAAAACTCAACATAGATAATAGTTTTTTTTTTCTTTTTTAACGTTCCAGCGCCACATTTTGCTTAGGTTGGTACATAATTTAGCATAGAAGCGAGACATAGTATACCGTCATTTTGTGTCTGTAACTAACTCGTTTCGTTATAAATTCTAAATACAATTTACCCGTGGTATAGGTAACTTATTCCACCTATACTACTACTACTACCCAGCCCATATATGACCCACCGCTGAGCCGGGCCTCCCCCGTTACATGGAGGGCAAATTCCTACTGTGTCACGCTCTGGCCAGACGGGTTAGCACAGGGTTCAATTTTTCCGTGGTGAAGGGGCTTGAGTGCCTCAATGATCCGTGGGACCATACCGGCCAGGGCCTCCCATGCCGGCCGGCCCACAGGGAGAGGTGAGACGAAGAGCGGCACCCAGCGCCGCAGTGGACTGGGGCTCCAGGGACTCCTCTGTCCTCAGAGTTGCCCTGCGAGTCCTGGACCGCTGCGGTGCACCAGCGCCCTAAGGTTGTCGCTAACCCGAGGGCTGATGGGCCTCCGTCTGCGAGGCCGTTATGTCGCAGAAGGGGGCTGCGGGGCGGGTCGCAAAGGGCGTGACGATGCGAACCCCTTCTGCCCTCGCCTGAGAGGCTGGTGGTGGGTCGCCGGGGCGTCACAGTAGAATGCGTTTACGCAAACTTGTGGCGCCCCAAGCGCGCCGTGTGAGGGTATACCGCTGGGGTTTTAGTGGGTAGACGACTCTTGGGTAGACAACCCTTGTCCGAGTCCCACATAATCACCGACCTCTCCCCCGGGGGGCGGTAGTATGCATAAAGAATTTCCCCAGCGACAACAAAAAAAAATGTTTCAATGTTTCCATCTCTTGCGGCTAGGTTTCCTTTTGTCGGCTCTTACGATACCCTCAAGATAGAAGGGGGTGTTGACATTATGTATTCTAAGCCCGTTGCCACACGTTAATAAAACATACATGGTGTTAAAATCTCCAATAACCATCCGAAGTGGGAGCTAGAGCCTACGAAAACGTGTAATTACATTGAATCGTGTTGAAAACTTTATTATACAGAGCCAAATTTTAATAACAAAAAGTAATACGTTAAATTAATACGACCTATAAAATATCGTAAAATGTATCCTTATTATAGTTGGTGTCTATTTTAGTAGTGTGGTACAACTATAATTATAAGCGGATTAAGTTATGACTTGCTTCGAGTACCGATGCTATCATCACTCAGCTCAAAAAAAGTCTCTTTCGATTTGATATAGAGAAATTAATCCAGTATGCCACGTTTTCCAGATCGGTTTATGCTGGATATCATATCCTGTTTACCTTCTCATGCGGCTAGATTTCACAAGCAAACAACATACGTGACATAATCAGTAGGTAACTCAGCTACGATGAAATTTTGTATTCAGAATTCGGTCTAGTTACCTGCTTGTCATCTATGAAACTCTTCGTACCGGCTTTACGAGTAGATAGATAGATACATAGAAGATAGATATATACCTAGTCAGTGTAGTGACTGATTTAGAATACATTGTGTCACCAGCCCATTCCATTCTGAGGGTTTAGTAAAGGCCGAACAAAGAAAATGACAAGGCCGATAACCAAGCCGCAAGAGAAGGAAATCTTGAAACCGAACCGGTCGAATTTTTATTTTTTTCCAAAGTGTCTGAAACGTTGGGAAAAAAATAAAATAAAACGATCATAACCGTGAAGAGATCATTTCCTGCAATGTGTAAAGATCGTGAAAACCTAAGACATCATTATGTTTCTTTGTACTTTTGAAGACAACTGTCATGCATGTATGAAGGGAATAATGAAAGTGGACGAAGCGAAACAAGTATGTAAGGATCGCAGAAAGTGGAAAGAGGTGGTCTCTGCCTACCCCTACGGGAAAGAGACGTGATTATATGTATGTATGTAAGTATACACCATTACAAACAAGCGCTGTTCACATAAATGTACATTAAAGATGTGTGTTTTAGTGTCAAATCATTATGTTCCTATTCAAATGCCGAAAATATGACGTCAGTGCGTAAATGGACGAGCCCTATAAATGCATAAACATAAAAGAATTCTGAATGCTCTAAATCACCCCCCATTGCAATTATTCCCATTTCCAAGATCCAATTGCGTGGGATGGCTGGCAGCTGTATGTTTTATGTCCTCCAGTTTCAGGTCAACACGAAGTAGGCTGTGTTTACGATCTAAAAATAGACCAGACGCACCTAATTCATGCGATTATAAAATTAGCAAAATGTTTATAGGTCAATTACATAATGGAGACGAGCCAAATTGAAAAGTTTGAGAGCTACTAAAGTAATTACAACGCAATAATTAAGGTCTAATTAGACGCCTAAACTGTAGAGGGCTATGAAAAAAAAATTGGGAGAGAATTAAGGGGATCATCGACATACCATGAAAATTACGAAAGCTGAAATTGTTATTTCGCCCCATAAAATATCCAGAATTGGGCCTTCTTCAATTTTTTGGAGGGAAATTAGACCTTCTATACGAAGTTGGCTAGATGGATGACAGCACACCATCAGTGGCTTGTGACAATCTGTAATTCCTCACTACATCAATAACTAAGCAGTTGAAATATACAAATCATTTGTTTTTTTTTTAATAAACGTTCCCCAGCTCTAAGTATAACCTGTATCACGGGGGCTGTTTACAAACATGTAATTCACGAATACTACTGACACCCAGACCCAGAGCAAGTGCCATTTGGTTAAAACTCAAAATCATAATGAACTTTATTTAAGTAGGTTTTATCACTCTATTAGATCGTGAAATTTAAAATTAACATTAACGTTAACAGCTCTATCGGTCCTTCTACCACGCTATTCACACCTTTCATACACATTTCCTCAATCCTCATTCTCACAATTCATCGATCTCTTTTGGTCTCCCACAAGCCTTGCGTCCAGCACAAGGTATACTGAAACTACATCCGGATCGGAATGGTCTGTAGGTTTTTTTTTTAATTAAAGGTCCTATTTACCAGAAGCACTAAACAGCATAGTGCGAGCATATTCGCCAGATGAGAGAAACACGTTGCACTTTTACGTACGTTATTACGTACGTAAAACAAAAATAGGCCTTGACAGAGCTAATCAAATAATAGTATATTTCATTATAAGTGCGGAAAGGCTGTCATTGCAAAGAGTTCCGACAAATGTCTACCCGAGCCGAGGCGCAGCCGAAGGCGAGGGTTGACAGTCGGAACAAGTTGCAATGACGGTTCCGCACGTGTACTAAACGACTACACATAGACATTTACACACAGGCACTTGCCCAACCCTAAAATCGAACCAGGAACCTAAGATCCAAAGGCTGCACATCCAACCCTTAGACCAACAAACCAGTCAATTAATCAATGACCATCACTTCAGCCATAAGAAATCCACGGCTAGACATAGGATACACGAAGGATTTCTGTCGGATTCCAGTAGGATTAAACAGATTATCAGTCTACTGTGTCAACACACGTGGTCGACACTCAAGGAATTTTCTACATAAAAATATAACAAAAACCAAAGCACATTCATAAATGTTTCATACTTCCACCTTCAAACTTAATAATAATTTAATAATAATTTATTTATTTGTCAGACAACAGAGGTCCATGGGTTAGTGACAGGCAGCTTAAAACCTATGTTAGTAAAACACAAGTGAAATATAATAAATAAAAAAACAAAACTATTCTTGCCTCACCAGTATTCGCATAAAATGTTGCAGAATAGGTGAGTCAAGCTTGTTCGATAACATTTTCAGAATGCTATTAAAAGACAAGCGTCGAGCGTGACTCATCATTGTCGAAGATGATATTAAAGTAATCCAAATAAACTTACTTAAAAATAAAAACGTTTGAATGAACACAATCTCCATTAAATTCGTATTAATATTGAACAGAATATACCCACGAATATTACCATTTTTTCAGTTTCATTACGGGCAAGGACCGTGTGTCGTTTGGTTTCTACCATTCTCGCATACGAATCTCTACTTAGTTAACCCGCTGTCAAAGCCAGCCCTCCGATCGACAGATTTTTTTCGAAATGGTTCCGCATATTAAATCATTATACTAATTTATAGATTTTTTTTGTCTTTTAATTCAATTCGTTAAGATCTCACTGGTCATATGGTGCGTTTATGATATGGCCGCAAAATTTAAGATTATGTAACTTATATTTAACGATATATTCGATAATACATTGTAAAATTTACTCCCTTGTTGTTCTAAGGTCTTGTATGTGCTGCTTTTGGATCTAGGATCCTTGGATCGATTCCGGGTTCGGGCAAGTGCCTTTGTGTACAAGAGGAACTTGCTCTGAGTCTGGGCGTCATTTGCATTCGTTAATTACATGTTTGTAAACTGCCGATGACTAGGTATAAACCTGTTATACGTAGTAAAGGGGCTACGTGTTTAATAAAAAAAAATGACCTTGTGTCAGGGCTAGTAAAATCGTCGGTCTTAATATTACCATCAATGGCAGTCGTTACACATAATCTTATAAACTCATAGTTGCCAGTTGCCCCACTGACTGGGCCGCGAAGAGTATACGGCAATTTATTCATGGTACCACCCCATTACCATCCTGAGGGTGTCGTAAGAAGCGACTAAAGGAATTGGCAAGGCTGAAAAACTAGCCGAAAGAGAAGGAAAACTTGATAGGAAATCCTGTGCCAACCCGTCTGGTCAGCGTGGCACAGTAGGCTAAGTACCCTCCCTGTGATTTGAGGAGGCCCGACTCAGCAGTGGGTCATTTATGGCCTGTAAACTAGGTTAGACTACCCGACCCCAATGGAATTGGGGAAATGGCAAGGAAGAAGATATCCGATAATACACTTAACTCCCATTGCCACCACTTACTGAAGACATCGATAGTAACTTCTTGATACACATAAAATAAATATACGTGCAATACTTATACTCGTATTTTATGGCCTGAACACAATTAATTGAAAATAGGAAGTCGAAAATTGAGATAAAATATAGCCCTTTTAAAAGACTATTAATCTACAAATAATAAACGCAAAATCATAGGAAAGCTAGAATTAGACAGATTGATAGATAAATGTTTACTGATGAAGTTAGTGATGTGTGAAGTCCGTGTGATGACGGATTTAGAATACACTGTGTCACCACTCCATTCCATCTTGAGGGTGCCTTATGAGACAAACATAGGAAATGACAAGGCCGAAAGTAGGCCCGACCCAGCAGTGGGGCATGTATGAGCTGAGTAGTAGAATATAATGACGACAAACATTTTAACTTGGGGACGTCAAAACGTTTAGCCGTGAAATATACTAACATTTTTCAGGTTCCATTATTATCTTTTTCGACCAGGAACGACCCTACAACAGTGAGGGAAATTATCCTACTGCGTTACGCTTGGAAGGCGGTAATATTCGTTTATTATTATTTACAACTGATACTGATCTGTTTATTTTTAAGGTTCAGATATTTTATTTCATACTAGCGGACCCGACAGACTTCATCTTGTCAAAAAGATAGCGGCAATAAAGTGCAAATTGACACTTTGACATTAGGAACACACCTACATTGCTTAGACAACAGTCAGTGGTTGTCATTTAATATGAACTTTATGTAATAGCAATAAAGCTCAAATTGTCTCTACATTTTAGTTAGAAAACGTTTGTATGAGAAAAAGAAAAAAGCTGTTTTAGGGGGTTTCCGGCAATTATTCGATATTTTTCTCGCCGTAAAAACCATCCTTGAATTTTAACGAACATTTAAAAAGAAGAATTGGCCAAATTGGTCCTGGCGTTGTTGAGTTATGCGGTTACCAACACATTTTGCGATTCATTTTTATATTATGGATAAGAATTACGTTGAGGAACTCTAAAACAGCGATATGAAATTAACTTCATAATGTTTGCAGCTGGTGGCTAGATAAGAGTCTATATTAGCTTGATTGTACCGCAAATGTTACCATATTACTGTTAAAATTTATATATTAATACGTGAAGCAAAAACTTTGTACCCTTTTTACGAAAATTGCACGGACGGAGGAGTATGAAGTTTTCCACACTTATAGTGTATAGAGGAAAGGAGTGCAGAATGGTAATTATTTTTTAACCTTATGTATATAAAATACAAAGAAATACCTGTGTACGTAATGCACACTACCGTATGTAATGCATATGACACACACATACTCTTCTACTGTTTTGTTTATTGTTGAAGTCTGTGGTCAAATTGAAAAGAGAACTATATTTGTAGATCTATAATTTTAATTGATTTGATCACTAGTACTCGTATAATAAATATCTTAGTCCAGGAGGAATTGGCGCACGAGTACCGAAAACTATTCCACCTCAATTTTTTTATGCGATCCTCTTCCAATTGCCGTACTGATGATATAAATACAGAATAGTATTTTACTGTACGTTTCACTTCAAATAACTGTGATTCTGACTGATAATCAAGAATTATTTATTTCTGGCGGCTTTTATAATGTTGGTAAATGTTTTAGAGTATTGTCCGTGTGGTGATGGATTTAGAATACTTAGTGTCACCACCTCATTCCATCTGTAGGGTGTCGTAAGAGCCGACCAAAGGAAATTACAAGGCACATCACCTACATACATGACACAAACCCTGTGCCAACCCGTCTGGCCAGCGTGGCACAGTAAGCTAGTTACCCTTCTTGGATTTGGAGGAGGCCCGACTCTGTGGGTCATTAATGGGCTGCAACCATGGAGGGAACTTTACATTACTTACAAAAGGTAATGTAAAGGCCGATACCTATCCATAGTGAAGGAAAATGATTTGTATGCGGCCTTTCTTTTAGTTTATACTTATTTTTATTACTATTGTCAAATGTGATGTTCTCGACTTGAATATAAGATGGCTTCGAAGTAACATGCGGATTTAGGAGGAGAGGATTTCATCTGGAGGGTGCCGTAGGAGCCGGCTAAACGAAATAATAAGGCCGATAACCTATCCACAAGAGAAGGAACACTTGATACGAAACCCTGTGCCAACCCGACTGCCCAACGTGGCATAGTAGGCTTATGTAACTGAAGGAGTAACAGTAGTAGATATAGGCGATATTATTAGATAATTTGCATGTCTATGGACCTAATACAGACATAGGTTAGATTGTGTTATCTTATTTACATATTAAAAGCAACACCTAACATTCGGGCCACATAGTGAGTTTATACAGGGTTGATACGACATAGGGGCATTTTTTAACTGCCTATACTAGGTATCATTTTCAGGCTCTGTACAAAAAATCAATTAAATTAGTGCAATAGTTTAGCCGCAAATGTTTTTTTAAATTTTTGCCTCATTTGAACATGATGTATCTTTCCTAACAAACTCAAACTCAAACTCAAAAGGAACTTTATTTACGTAGGTTTCATCACAAAACTCTTATAAATCGTCATATTTACAAACACCATTATCATCTTACAGCCCCTGTCCCACACTAGGTGGTAGTCTCCACACACACCTATCAGTCGTCATACCTACATTCACACCTTACACACACAACTCCTCATTCCTGCAATCCCTCCATCTCCCCTGATCGCTCACAATCCCTATATGTTCACTCACATTCATGCCGAAACTACCACCGGTTCGGAAGGCTGCTCTACAGAGAAGAGCCGGCAAGAAACTCTGTAGTTGCTTTTTTTAAATTATTGTTCGTTTACAAAAAGCACTAAACAGCATAGTGAGAGCAAGTTCGCAAGATGAGAGAAACACGCTACATGTTTACGCAAAGAATGACGGATAGACCTTGACAGAGCCAATAAAAAAAAAAACAAAAACAAATCCGCGATTAATG
The DNA here is from genome assembly GCA_905475355.2 of Clostera curtula. NCBI lineage: Eukaryota > Metazoa > Arthropoda > Insecta > Lepidoptera > Notodontidae > Clostera > Clostera curtula. Next base: position 11,692,069 of record FR997808.1, on the reverse strand, counting down.
GTCTCCATTGCGTCATTGCTCCCACATACAGTGTACAATATATGACATTTTCTAAATGCTACGTACAAAATATTTCGCCAATGAGATATAGTATTGAAGGGGCCAAAGGAACAGAGCACAGGCACAAAATGACAGTTACTTCCAGGCATCATTATCACACATATAGTCGTTGACGCGGTAGTACCCTTTATTAATTAGTGTAGTTTTAACAAAATTTTTGAACTTTATGAAGGGTAGATTTACAATAGCGTCAGGAATTTTATTGTACAGGCGAACACCGAGGCCTGCAAAAGATCCATGGGCTTTTTGCAGTCTGTGGTGAGGTATCATTAGTTTATGCCCATTTCTTGTACGGATAGTGGACGTAGTGACATCACAGTTGGTCTTATACTGACTGATATTCTGTCTCACAAATAAGATATTAGCAAGGATAAACTGCGATGCCACAGTCAAAATTCCTATATCACAAAACTTATTTCTAAGTGATTCCTTGGGTCCTAGATTGTACATGGAACGCACAGCACGCTTTTGTAATACAAATACAGTTTCAATGTCTGCGGCGTTGCCCCAAAGCAAAATACCATATGACATGACGCTATGGAAGTAACCAAAGTAGACAAGTCTCGCGGTATCCACGTCGGTGAGCCGCCTTACCTGTCTCACAGCATAAGCTGCTGAACTAAGTTTATCAGCGAGTTTATGAATGTGGGGCCTCCATTGTAACTTGGAATCTAAAGTAATGCCCAAAAACTTTGTAGATTCTTCTAGGTCCAAATTTTTGTCATTTAATATCAATTTAGTAACGCTACTTTTTGAGTAAGAGGTAGTAAACCTAATGCATTTGGTCTTAGCTGCATTCAACAATAAATTGTTTACAGTGAACCACTGAGATATTTGCACGAGTGCGCTATTTACATCGTCAAAATTTGTTTTCTTACGGTCAACTTTAAAAATAAGCGATGTATCATCAGCAAATAGAACAATGTTACAAATATCTTTTACAAAGAAGGCGAGATCGTTTATATAAATAAGAAATAAAAACGGACCCAGAATAGACCCCTGTGGCACGCCCATTGTTACTGTCGAACCAGTAGATTTGACTCCATTTATGTCCACAAACTGCATTCTGCTACTCAAGTATGACGCAAGGAGATTAAGCGCGTTAAACTTGATACCATAGTGTTGAAGCTTTCTCAAAAGAGTGTTGTGATGTACACAATCGAAAGCTTTAGATAGATCGCAGAAAACACCAATAGCATCTTGTGAGTTTTCCCATGCATCATAGATGTGCTTTAAGAGTACAGCACCGGCATCAGCCGTAGAGCGACCCTTAGTGAACCCATATTGTTCACTATGTAACAATTTATATTTGTGGAAGTGTTGCAGTAGCTGTTTTAAAATGATTTTCTCAAAGATTTTACTTAAAACTGGCAAAATGGAAATAGGTCTATAGTTGCCAAGCTCTTTCTTATTGCCAGCTTTGTAGAGTGGGATGATTTTACTATGTTTCATTAAATTTGGGAATACACCCACATCCACACACTCATTAAATATATTAGTAAGCTGAGGAGCTATATCTGAAATAACCCCTTTAATCACAACAGTTGATATATCCCACAAATCACCCGTTTTCTTCAAAGTAATACTATTAAAGGCTGTAACAATGTCATAAGGGGTCACATAAGTGAACCTGAGCAAGCCCGACGTCTCTCTAACATTATCCTTGAGCAGCATCTCAGCCTGGACAGAAGATGAAGCCAAAGACGTGGTGATTTCCTTCGGTATACTTTCAAAAAAAATATTAAAGCATTGAGCTACATCGAAGTTGGTATTTATTACACTACCATTATTATGCAATTCAAATTTAGATTCAGGTAGCTTTGCTTTGCCAGTTTCGTTATTAATAATGTTCCAGGTGGTTTTAATTTTGTTACTGGATTTTCTTATTTTACGACTAATGTGTAGAGATTTAGCCGTATAGCAAACTTTTTTAAACAATTTTGAGTAGGACCTAACGTATTCCTGAAAGGCTAAATTAAAATTAAATTGTTTCAAAGCGTATAAATTATATAATGTATTCCTACTCTTATAAATACCTGGAGTAGCCCATTCACAAAACTTCAACTTATTACCTTTAGTGTAGGTTTTCAATTCAAATATACGATTGAACTCGATCTGAATAATATTAAATAATTTTTCGTATTGACTATCCGGGTCACCACGCACGTGAGCCATTGCCACAGATTTCTTAGCTACAATGTTTTGGAATTTGTCTATTTTCCTACCTGTAACTGGTCGAGCAGAAAATGTGAATCGATCGTCTGCTTTATTGTTGGGAAGAGTAATTAATTGCCCGCAATGATCAGATGGGAGATCATTAATGATAGATTTATTTAACAATTGACAGTTACAGAAGAAATTGTCCAAACACGTAGATGAACTATTTGTTACTCTAGTTGGCTCGCTAAAAGAGGGCGTAAGTCCATATGATTTAAAAAGATTAATAAATCTACAAGATAATGATGATTCAACTAACAAATCTATATTAAAGTCACCACATATTAAAACATGTTTACTGCAGGAAGTGACTTTCTTTAAAACATTTTCCATGACGACCTCAAAAGTATTATAGATCCCAGAGGGTGGCCGGTAAACGCAGACAATAGTGTAGTGAACGAGTTCTATACACGATAATTCAATGGTACGTTCTATAGAGAGATCAACTATATCCTTGCGTTCTTTACCTTTAACTTCATGAGACACAAAGATAAGCGACCCACCGCGTATGGCATGCTTTCTACAAAAGGCACTTATAATACTATGATTTCCATTCCGTCGACCAAGCTCATGCTCCTTCAGCCAATGTTCAGTTACACAAAAAATCTGAACATTCCTATGCCCTAAAAATAGGTCGATTTCTAAATCTTTGCTAGCCATGCCCTGCATGTTCTGGTGAACAATTCGTAAAGCAGAATGCATGGCTGTTGTCTCATCTAGTTGTTTAAACATCTAGATGTATCTAGAGAACTGTGAATAGCACAGTCTGTCAAAGTCTTAGAACTAGGGTTACATAAAAAAATTTCTGTGACAGAGTCAGCAGGTTGTATATTATAAGCTAACAATGTAGCTATTTGTCTCTTAAACCTAAGGGGCAGATGAATGTCATCCTTTGTCAGTTTAAAATTTCTAATAAATGTGTTACAATCAAAATATTGAATTACATTATTGTGGCGATGAGTCAAATTGTAAATAAGCATATTTAAATTATATATTTGTCTATTTTGATTAGCAGACAGGCTATTAGAATATGGAAGGGCACTTACAATAAATTTGCAGTCATATTTGTTATTTAAGTCCAATAGCTGTTCTACCATTTTTATTATCTGTGAACGTCTAACAGATAAACTGTCACCAAACAGTATAATTATGGTGGTGTCCTTATTAAAGTTATGAGGCTTATTATTTTTAACTAAACTATCTAAGTTAATTCCAGGCAAACACATGTTTAATAAAGGCTGTTTAATTTTTTGCCTTAATAATGAACTAAGACCTTGACCTATTTTATCCGAGTAAACTAAAACTTTAGAAGATGCCGCTGTAGAGGGGCTCACATCTTCTTTTACATTAATTGGATTAGTGAAAACCCTATCCGCTATAAATACTGTTGATGGCTCACTATTAGTTTGACAAAGTGGAGGTAGGTTTTGTGTGTTAACAGCAGTATCTGAACGGGAGCCTAAAACTTGGTTATTGCAATGTTCCGTCAAGGACTCAAACCGCTCTGCAGTGTAAGTGCTCATCTTTAGTAGTTCATTGGTAGCCAAAATGTGGTGGTTTATTTGGATTAACAGATGTTTATGCCTAACGCATCGTTAATAACCTTAGGGGCTGTCCATTAATCACGTGATTAACATTTTTTAACCCCTCCCTCCCCCTTGGTGATACCTGGTGAGGTTTAAGACTACCCCTCCACCCCCCATGAAAAATTACGTGTATTTTTTTTTGTACCGTTTTGAATAGTATACGTAGTGTAATTTAATGCCCCTCTGTCATATCAACTCTGTATAATGTATTTACCCGAAATACTACGAAAATCCTGCAATGCAAAAGCTTTGTCGGGGTTACAAGTTACAAGAAACTAAATAAATTTCCTTTTTTAATTCATCGGGTTTTCGCGATCTATTTATACATAGTGTAACAAAAATTAAATCACACAAAAGTTGACTTTAAAGAATGCTCAAGGCATTAAAGTCCGCCTATGTTTAACTTAATGTTGCATAACTAATACTACTACTGAGTCATTAAATGACCCACTTTTGAGTCGGTTCTCCATCACAGGGAGGTTAATTAGCCTACTGTGCCATGTAGGCCAGACGGGTTGGCACCGGCTTTCGTTTCAAGGTTTCCTTCGCTTGGCACTGTAGCTTTTCGGGCCCCGGAATCGAACCGGGTTTCATATTTAAAAAAAGTCGCAAGACCTGTTGAAATGGTAAATCAATTTTCGACATAAAATAATATTCGAATGAAAACAACAATATTGAGTTATTTTTAGCGCCCACCGTCATGTAAATAAACTGAAATGGAAATTTTATTTTCTCTCTGTTTGCTCACGAGCACAATGTGATTGCAACCAAGTGACGGTAGATATCCCTCGAAAATTGGAAGACAAGCGGTTTACTTAGTATAATTTGTAAGGGAACTTGCACATACATTCCGCAACTTACACCAGCATTTTAATTTTATTTTTGAACAGAATATAACTTATCGAGATATTACTTACCAAAATCATCTGAGTGTTAAATGACAAATTCTGCAGCAAATTATCATCGATGTAAAATTAATTTCTCATTAATTTGTAATTATTAATTATAAGAAATTGCAACTCGTAACTGTTTTAGAACTATTATTGAAATGCTAAAAATAATAATAAAACAAAAGACTGTGTTGCTATTGCCGCAAACATGTGCATTTTACATAATATTTCTTGGTCTCCACAAAATACTATACAAACACTGGTTTGTTTGTGAAGAATATAGCTTTTCATATGAATAATTCAAAGTTATCACTCACATTATATAGGTTAATCTGAGGAACAGGGTGAGGAGAAATGTTAAAAAATGGGCTAATACTATTCCTACACTATATGAACGCTAAACAAAAAGGATGTAGGATATGAGGTGTTTTTACAAATAAATTAATACTTTTTTAAAGATAGAATGTATGCAAATAACTGTAAACTTTGCACTCTTAGTGTATGTACATACTAACATTTATAAAGATATAAAAAGGTCAATAATCTTAAAATAGAAAGAGGAGAAAAATATTAAAACAGTTTAACAAAAATCGGATATAGTTAGACATATATCTTTCTAAATGATACTACAGCCTACTTAGCCCATACAATGACCCACTGCTGAGTTGGGCCTACTCCAGTTACATGGAGGGTAATTAGCCTACTGTGCTACGCTGGCCAAACGAGTTGGAACAGGTCATAACAAGATTTCCTTTCCGTTATTTTTGCGTGAAAGGGTAACATTCTTACAAACTTTCACATTCTAAATATTAGTTGGATAAAAGTACCAATGGTCAGGAATATTTTTAAGTATCTTCAAGCTCGGTTATCTAGTCTTTGATGCAATCAGTGGCACTTATTCCCGCATCTCTCTTTCCGATCTCTTCCCTACATCGTATCTTTAATTGTATCTCGTGCCCTTAATTAATGTATCGTTCCCCAAAAGATAGACGTATTCGGACAGCCATAAATAAATAACTAAACAACTGGAGCGTACCGTGATGGGAAGTATAGGGCGACGGACTGCGCAACCCACTTGTGTATACCGGGTGAAACAAAAACACTATAGATATTACGAAAGGATTTGTAGTATTGATCACAACACAACAAGTGAGACCGTGTGTTGATGGATTTAGAATTCACAATGTCATCAACCCACCCTACACCGAGGGCGTCGTAAGAGGCGACGCACAGGACAGATCACCTAGCCGCAAGATAAACTTACAAGGTTAGCACAGGCTTTGTTTATATTATCTTGCCAGCATAGCACAGTAGGTCCGGCTCAGTGGTGGGTAATTTATGAGCTGTAATGATGATGACATACGAGTAGATGCTGTCTGCAAAATTTCAGGAATATCAAAGCAAAAGATTTTTTTTTTCTTGAAATGTTCCTCACTGGCTGATCGTCGCAGCTGGTGACGAAAGTATCCTAACTCGAAAACTGAGCACACAGAAAATCGTTATGGAACTCCGATCACTAAATTTGTAGGATAATAATTAGAATTTATAATACTGTGTTATAAAAATCAAAAAAGTAAAATCTCCCTGATACTTCAAAATACATTTTAAACACAGAACTACTTCTTGTGACTTCGGATGGCTATAGGGTTTTTGTTGCAGCCTGTATAAGGTTAATTTTGATTTGGGGTTAGCCTCCAATCATTATTGGCGAATTAATGATCTGTAACTTGGAAAAGGAATGTCTGTGTTGGGAATTGCCAAAGTTTTTTATCATTGTTGTTGTTATATCTTACTTTATGAAATAAGGCACTGTATGTTGTAACGACCTTGAATTATATTTCAGTTGAAGTAGACTAGTTATACATAATTGCTATAGAACTATTGGTATCAACATATGAATAAGATACAATTTTATTTTTATTAGAGTGACTAACGTGGAAAGTTGAATTGGTTTTTACCGACTTCTCTTTTTTCTTTTAGATTAACACCCCGTCGTTTAAAAATCGATGTGGAAATCTTGTAAATTTTATCGAAATCGGTTTAGTAATTTACTAAAAAACTTCGGTACTTTTGGATGACTGAGTCATTGATTCCGAGTTATATGCACTAAAAATTAAAAAGTGAAAAATTTCATCCAAAATGTAAACTGACTTCACAAAAAAGCGCAAATTAAGCAATATGAACGACACCGACTACAATTAGGAAATAGATATACCCTATTCCATCCTGGGGGTCTCGTAAGAGCCTCCTGAGGGTGTTGTAAACAAGATCAATAATTTTAAAAAAGCAACTACAGAGTTTCTTGCCGGCTCTTCTATGTAGAGCAGCCTTCCGAACCGGTGGTAGTTTCGGCATGAATGTGAGTGAACGCAGGGATTGTGAGCGATCAGAGAAGATGGAGGGATTGTAGGAGTGAAGAGTTGTGTGTGAAATGACGACTGAGAGGTGTGTGTGGAGACTACCACCTAGTGTGGGACAGGGGCCGTAAGATGATAATGGTGTTTATAAATATGACGATTTATAAGAGTTTTGTGATGAAACCTACGTAAATAAAGTTCCTTTTGAGTTTGAGTTTGAGCCGACTGAAGGAAATCTGTAAGAGAAGGAAAATTCGATACGAAACCCTGTGCCGCTAATTTAATTACCCTCCATGTAACTGGAGGAGTCCTGACCCAACATTGGGTCATCTATGGGCTGAGTGGTAGTAGTAGTAAATAGGTATACCCCAGACACCGACTACAAATGATTGTATATTGGATATTTATCTATGGATTGTATACTATCCGCCTATCCGTGTGGTAGCGGAGGAAGAATACTACCACCCCATATCTTCCCGTGGGTGTCGTAGAAGACGACTAAGGGACAACAGACGTTGGGCAGCAGCGACGTTCTGTCAAGAATCAGCCATCCGATACTGCGATCGCCAACCCGCCTGCAAAGCGTGGCGATTATGGCAAACCCCCCCATGAAATGAACACAAATAGGAAGGCGCAGTGCTGGTAGGCCTCCCACACGGTGGACCGACGACCTGGTTAAGGTCGCCGGAAAGCAGTGGATGCGGGCGGCCCAGGACCGGCCTTTGTGGAAATCCTTGGGGGAGGCCTATGTCCAGCAGTGGACGTCTTTCGGCTGAAATGATGATGTATACTGCCTCGTTAGTCTAGTGGTTAGATGTGCCTTTGGATCAACGGGTCCCGGGTTCGATTCCGGGGTCGGGCCAGTGTCTTTGTCTAAACCATAGGCACTGGCTCGGAGTCTGGGTGTCATTTATATCTATAATATGTATGTATTTACAAAAAAAATTGTATATAAGTAGTTTATCATCCATCCCGTTACCATAACACAAGCATTAAGTTGCTTAGCTTGGGACGAGATGGTGTTGTGTGAAATGTCCAAGGATATTTATTTATTTATTATTATTATCGCGTTTCAAGTTTGTTAACATTTTTGTAAAAACTTTTTTATGCGGCTAGATTTTCTAGACTATTAGAAATAATATTCCAAATTCGTTACCCAGGTTACCCGTACTTACTAGATAAGCAAACAAAACAGACTAGCATATTTCTTCAATACAATTCTTACACGAAACAGCTCTAATCAATGTTTTCCTTTTTGACATTGGATACATTACGCAATTTAAACTTCAACTTACCTTTCTGCTTTTAGCAATTCACGCAATACAGAAAACAGTTCAGACGGGTAACTTTAAATAGGCTGGGGAAGTGGGCCGACCACTAATCACCAGGGAAGTGGGCTGAATGGCCCAATTTACCATTGTTCTCCTAAGGGCCTACAGTGAAAGTGACTGATAAAAAGTGGCGGGCAGTTTACAAAGGGCGCAGAACATTTTTTGTCATAGCGTATCATTAGCTTTGTCATTGCTACAACATTTTATTGCATATAATTGGTCGTTAAATAAAATGTTAGATATTCGCGATTGTCACCCGATTTAAACACTTACCTATTTATCGACCCTTTTTTTTTTAATGGAGCTGGCACTTTCTTGGAGACTCCGTTGGGATCCACGAGACATATTAGTGAATGGCGAATAGTTCATACGGGATTTTACACGCCGCAAAAAATACAGGTTATTTTTTGGCGCGCTGGCAAGAGGGTTGGCACAGGGTTTGTGTCAAGTTTTCCTTCTCATAAGGCTACTACGGTGATCAGCCTCTTACGCTCCTTTAGTGCCTCTTACCCCTTCTTACCGCCCTTAGGATAGTGTGGATGGTGACATTGTGTATTCGAAAACCTGTTTACAAACATGTAATTCACGAATACAAATGACACCCAGACTGGAAGTGTCTCTGGTTTGCACAAAGACACTTGCCGACGTTGGCATGTTGGCGGTACATCCAACCCCTAGACCAATAAGCAAAATGTATCGAATGGCATTCAGCATTTATGGCCATAGAAAAAACTAGCATTTTCATCATCATTCTTAATGGCATTTTTCTTTAAAAGTATAAACGAACATTTAAAACTATCGCCAATAAGTTCCATGTACTGATAACGTTCCCGGTGCATAGAACTGTTAAAAGTGTTTATAATCAAAGGCTCATTATAATATCTTATGATAATAGAAGGTATTATAAAGCTGACGATTAGTCGGATCTCCGATTAGCCGGAATCTACGAGTACCAGCTAATGACTTACCAGTACGAGGCGCTTAATGACTCTGAGGCGCTCTAAAGCTGATTTTTTTTATTTCAATGAACAAATGCTTACTTAGCAATACGTCTCGGGAACACCGGGACATGCGATGCCCGACTACCCACGAAAATAACGGCAGTGTACACCCCGCGTTATCTTGGGACGTAGGACTGTAGAGTGGGTGTCGACAACAGCCTGGGATTCTACCTTGGGGAGCTGTGATTAGACGTGAACGGATTTCCTCATTCCCCAAAAATCTTCATTTAAAGCCTTTGGTTTAGCGACTTAAGTTTTACAAGTGGTGAAATACGAGGCGAGTGTTTATTTTTTATGAAAACATAAATTCTTATATTAAAAAAGTTGTTTGTATTTTAGGGCGACACTTTCGTTCGAGGGGTGACCACTGAGGGATAAATTATTGTTTTGCTGATCATAAATTCAACTAAATAAAATCTTATTGACAAAAAATGTTAACTGAATTCAAAATAATATATAATGCGCGCCATTAGAAGTTAGGCCCTTAGGCATATACCTATCCCAATTAACTTCAGGGTCTTTATGATAACACCACAAGTCTGTTCTTATTTCGAGTTTTATACCTAACTACTTAACCGATTTTAATACAGTATATACCGTTTATAAGGATATACCTATGCAGTAACATAAAAAATACAAGCAAATTCAGAACTTCCATTTTTATTTGAGTAAGTATGATAAAAAGGAAAACAATATTAAATAATAAAAAAGTCTTGCAATGAACGAGACTAACGAACTGCAATGAATTGCAGTTCGTTAGTCTCGCTAAAACTCAAGAACGGCTGGACCGATTTGGCAAATTTTTGGTCTTGAAAGGGAAGGTTTAAAAGGTGAGAAAATATGTTTTTATTCATTGATTCTGAGGCGGTATGAAGTTTGCCGAGTCAACTAGTACTATAAAAAATTTAATAAAAAATTTAAATAAACCCCCGACACAATAACCTTTCAAAAGTAAAAAATAAAAATAAATACTTCGCGTTGGGGGACCACTCCTACTTATTTATTACCTGACCCCTGGTCCCATAACGCGAAGTATTTATTTTCATTTTTTACGTTTTAAAGGTTATTGTGTCGGGGGTTTATTTAAATTTTTAATTTAATTTTTATTTTATACTTTTTATAGGTACATACTTATTATAATGTAGATTTTGTTAAATTGCACGTGATGCGCTTTCATTTGAGACCCCACTCGATTATATTTGCAGACATTCGGTTATTCTTCCCCACTTTCACCCCTCATAACTTTTAAACGGCTCACCAGATTTTCATCAAACATGTCTAAGAACACTCGCCCGTAACTCACCTTTCATACAAAAAAAACTTTATTGAAATCGCTTCATCCGTTCGCGAGCTATGGTGCCACAGACAGACAGACAGATAGACACGTGAAACTTATAACACCCCTCTTTTTGCGTCGGGGGTTAATAAAATACAAAAGGTTGTCTACTCAACAATACTGACTCCCGAAACGCAAATAAAAGAGGGAACAAATGATTTTGTTATGTGTTTAACAAAAAATATGTGTTCCCTCTTTTATTCGCGTTTTTTTAGATTTAATATTTTATTATATTATGTCTGTATGTTTGTTTGTGTTTACAAGTTGCTATATAAACTTTGAGAATTTCGCATTACTTTAGTAAACTAAAATTGTTCACTTTTCAAATTGATGAATACATTTAATAAAATAAAATAATGAAAAATTTCCTTATAATTGTCGTTAGAAATCTATTCATGTACCATCTAAGACTACATTCGAGTATTTCTCCATTTTTATTCCAAGAATAAATAGGTCGTATTTGCTTAAACTGAATATTTTCTTAATACACATTCCAACATGCAAACTCACTAAAAGGAAGGAGGCTAAAAGGCTTTTTTGTAATCCCTCGTGCGACTGACAGTTAGTCTACCCTTTTTATCCTCAATATTCAAGTGTTCAAATATTCACACAGCAATCTTCAACTCCCTTCCGAAACAAATCGAAGTTACCAATAGAGCATTAGTAAATATGTCCAAGATTTACTTATCTTTAAATTCTGCTATGATGTATGTCTTCGTCGTCATTTCAGCCCATAAATGACCCACTACTGAGTCGGGCCTCTTCCAAATTCATGGAGGGAAATTAGCCTACTGTGCCACGCTGGCAAGACGGGTTGGCACAGGGCTTGTATCAAGATTTCCTTCTCTTTTGGCTAGGTGATCTGCCTCTTGCGTTCATTTAGTCGCCTCTTACGACACCCTCAAGACGGTATGGGTTGGTGACATTGTGTATTCTAAATCCGTCACCACACGGACATGTTGTATATACGTCATTCAATTCGTTATATTTGTTTTTCGTTCGATGCCTACCGGGCAGTGTGAAAGGCGTGTGGCTTAGCAACGTCGGCTCTGCTTAATTTTGGATGAGTGTCAACTATTTGTCACATATGACCACCTCTGTACTCCAACGGTCACGTAAAGCCGTTGGTCCATCAATTGCTGACAACTAAATATCCTTGGGCATTTCACACAACGCCATTTCGTCCCAAGCTAAGCAACTTAATGCTTGTGTTATGGTAACGAGATGGATGATAAACTACTTATACAATTTATTTTGTAAATACATACATATTATAGATAGAAATGACACCCAGACTCCGAGCCAGTGCATCTGGTTTAAGCAAAGACACTTGCCCGACCCCGGAATCGAACCCGGGACCCGTTGATCCAAAGGCGTCACATTTAACCACTAGACCAACGAGGCAGTCAACGAGGCAGTCAACTGACAGCTGGACTAACCAATAATTACCGGTTGTCCCATTAGATTGTTCGCAGAAGTTGAGCGCCTTGTAAATACTGGTAGTTTGCCAAATCAGGTTAAACTGATGGCGATCCCAATAAATTTAATCACTACATAGTATAAAACAAAGTCGCTATCGTCTGTCCGTCCCTATGTATGTTTATATCTTTAAAACTACGCAACGGATTTTGAAGCGTTTTTTTTTAATACATAGAGTGATTCAAGAGGATGGTTTATATGTCAATATTGCACCCGTGCGAAGCCGGGCGGGTCGCTAGTAATAAATAAGTCTGTGTGGTGACGGCTTTAGAATACATAGTGTCACCATCCCATTCCTTCCTGAGGGCCTCGTAAGGCCGACAAAAGGAAGTGATAAGGCCGATAACCAAGCCGCAAGAGAAGGAAAATTTGAAACCGAAACCCTGTGCCAGCCCGACTGACCAGCATGGCACAGTAGGCTAATTACCTTCTATAAATAATAAATAAATAAATATCCTTGGACATTTCACACAACGCCATCTCGTCCCAAGCTAAGCAACTTAATGCTTGTGTTATGGTAACGAGATGGATGATAAACTACTTATATACATATTTTTTTTGTAAATACATACATATTATAGATAGAAATGACACCCAGACTCCGAGCCAGTGCCTCTGGTTTAGACAAAGACACTTGCCCGACCCGGGAATCGAACCCGGGACCCGTTGATCCAAAGGCGGCACATCTAATCTATGTAACTGGAGGAGGCCCGACTAAACAAACCTTCAATATGAAAGTACGAGAGGCATGATAGCGAGAACTGGTATGAAAGGATTTTAGCTTAACAATACCTCTGCATAATCTTAACAGAGAGAGTAGATGTAGGAAAAAAAAACCTTCAATACCTATACTGGCTTAGTATATAAAAAAAACCTCTCGGAAAATACCTGTTCATGACATAAAAACAAGACCAAGTTAGCCCATTGAATAACTTTGAGCGTAAGAAGGGCGATAAATCCCAGAAGCTAGCTCGGATCCCCATGAGGCGGTTTATTGACTCATTTGCCGCTTAACCTCAACGATTCCAGATAACTTCTTTACTAAAACAACTAAGTATCATACTTTTTCTGTTCTTAGTAGTCGGTAAATTATTTAGTTCGGTATACTTAACGACAATAAATGCTTATTTACGGTTATGTCTTTACGGTTAATTGTTTATAGGGTACTTTGCGACATAGGCATCTTGAAGCTTGGTGACAGTATCACAATTAAAATGAAATTATTACTATATAATAGTAGCGTCACCATCGCATTCTATCCTGAGGGTGATTAAGAGCCGACACAAAGGTATGACAAGGCCGATAACTGATGTGTATGCGGCCTTTTTTGTAGTTTAGACTTCTTTTCGTTCGTTCTTTCGTGACGTTCTTTATTTCAATTTAAGATATCCTCGGACATTTCACACAACGCCATCTCGTCCCAAGCTAAGCAACTTAATGCGTGCGTTATGGTAACGAGATTAGTGTTGCCCAAATGCAAGAACAAGACGAGACTTAGCCAGTCTTGGTCTTGGTCTTGCGCCAATACACCTGGTCTTGGTCTTGGTCTTGGTCTTGCGCTCCCAGTCTTGGTCTTGGTCTTGGTCTTGCAGCAAGAGTCTTGCAAGTCTTGCAATTACCTATTAGTCTATTACTATTTATTAAAGTGTAACGTTATTGTTACATATCTCAATTTCTAATTAATAATATAATAATAATAAACATTAAATCAGAATTAAATCAGTTAAATTTCTTTATCAACACGTTCGTTTTGAATATAGCGACAAGTTAATTGCTCTGAATGCAGCCTTGGTCCGGTTTAACGGGTGATATTTGAACACTTTTTTGCTATTTTTTCTTGTAAAAACTTAAGAAATATAATGACTAAATGTACAATAATAGTACCTAAGTAATTAGTTTAAAACCATATAAGTAATCAATATTATAATATATACTTACTAGAATGAATTAATATGACATCTACTACCTATCCTTACCATTTTATCCTAATCATAATACTACTTGCGTGATCAGTATAATGTATTCATTTTCATTCTAAGCACTCTGAAACTTATTTATTCTTTGGAACACCTGTAGGTACTCTACTAGAAAATTATTTTGCATGAGTATACCTACGCCCTATGGCGGCAATCAAATAGTGTCAAATGTTATGATTTGGCGTGGCGGCAACGATTGTTTTAGATTTCAAAAGAAGCCGCCCGGCGCGTGTATCATAACCATGTACTTCCGAAAAGCGGCAAATTTCTTTGAGAAGTAAGTACAAAACCTTTGATGCCGCATTATCAAAGTGCCGATGGTTAAAACATAACTATGCATGCACTCAGTTTGATTTTAATAGATATTTTTTTATTCGCTATGTTTATGGTATTAGTCGTAATGCGCATAGGTCCAGTTTTTCATATTCTTTGATACAGTTTTTTGCGTCTCATAGAATTCCTAAGCGTACCTACCTATACACCGAACTGTTACACCTAACTACTCAGTGAAATAGCGCTAAGTCCTAGCTGCAAGACCCAAGAGTCTTGCAGGCTATGTCTTGTTCTTGCTCAAGTCTTGCACGGTCAGTCTTGGTCTTGGTCTTGCTAAAAATACGCGGTCTTGTTCTTGGTCTTGGTCTTGCAAAAACGCAAGAACAAGACCAAGACTGCAAGACCAAGACTGAATTTGGGCAACACTAAACGAGATGGATGATAAACTACATAAATTTTTTTTTTTTGTAAATACATACATATTATAGTTAGAAAACACCCGGAACAAATACTTGTAGATCGTACAAATATTTCTTCCGTGCGGGAATCGAACCCGCGACATGCTGCGCAGCAGTCGATCGCTCAACCACTTACCAACCGTCGCGTGTAAAAACGCATGGCTTCCACATGCGTTTTTAATAATAACCTAGAGAAAAGAGTAGGAAAAGAGACACAAGAGTTTCTTTTCTTCTTTCTTCTATACGAAACCTTGTTGCAAGCCGTCTGGCCTGCGTGGCACAGTATGCTAACCCCTTCATTTAAGTGGAGGCCTGACTCAGCAGTGGGTTATGTATGGGCTGAGTAGTAGGAGATGCCTATCTCTGTTGTAGGCGATGAGGTGTTGGGTTCTCAGCAGGCGGTGACGAAAAGAAAATAAAGCGGGTTCTTCACCTTTTATTCAATTTAAGTACGTAAATATATAACAAAAAATATTAAATCACAACATAAAATTACGGCCACCGTTTATAACAAAAATTAAAGCGCACGAAACAATTTTAAAGTTAATTTGTCTGAAGATAATAAGGAGAAGCAAAAAAGAAACTAAAAGGAGGTTTTATTTACATTAAATCAACTACGGCGACCGCTCATCATCGGCAACATCTGGTATTTTATATTTAGTATGAATTGACTGATATACGAGGGTGAATCAAAAAGTTCTTAGAAGTGCATATATATGAAACCTTTTTGGATCAAGTTCGATATTCAAATTAAAGAGTGTCTATCACACTATATTTATGCAGACTGTCACTTGTTTTTGTCAGTTCGTTCGCATGTAATAAATTTTTTTGTGCAACGAGTTGCTAAAAAGTCAAAATTATGGATAAAAGTGAGTTACGTGCGGTGATAAAATATCTCAGTTTGAAAAAAATGTCTACGAAGGAAATTTTTTTGGACATTCAGCAGACATTAGGGGGTGATGCTGTACCCTATTCTACGGTTGCGTACTGGGTGGCTGAATTTAAAAGAGGTAGATCAAGCTGTAAAGATGACCCGCGTTCTGGGCGGCCTTCAACCTCCGTTACAGAAGAAAATATCAAAAAGGTTGAGAATCTGGTTTTGGAAGACAGAAGAATGACTATAAAACATATAGCTGAGATCCTAAAGATATCTTTTGGTAGCGTTCAATCCATTTTAATTGATTCACTGGGGTTCAAAAAAGTGTCTGCAAGATGGGTGCCACGAATGTTAACCGACGAAAACAAAAAGCGACGTTTGGAAATTTCCAAACGTAATCTCGAAATGTTCCAGCGTGATTCGGATAATTTTTGCCGTCGTCTTGTCACCATGGATGAAACGTGGGTCCACCATTTTGATCCTGAAACTAAAAGACAAAGCATGTCTTGGAAACGACCATCCTCTCCATCCATTAAGAAATTTCGAGTTGCTCCTTCCGCTGGCAAAGTTATGGCCTCTGTGTTCTGGGATAGTGAAGGAATCCTTTTTATTGATTACATGCCAAAAGGCCAGACGATAACTGGACCCTATTATGCAAATTTAATCCCGAAAGTGCGTGAAGCGATTAAAGAAAAACGTCGTGGAAAACTGTCGTTGGGCGTGTTGTTCCTTCAAGATAACGCTCCTGCCCATCGATCGGAAGTTGCGCTCAACGCAATCCGCTGTGCTGGCTTCAATCTCCTTGACCACCCACCATATTCTCCGGACTTAGCCCCAAGTGATTTTCACTTATTTCCAAAATTAAAAGAGGAAATTCGTGGAACAAAATTTCACGATAATGACGCGGTTATAGCTGCCGTAGAGGACTTTTTCGAGAGTCAAGAAAATAATTTTTTTTCACAAGGAATAAGGAAGTTAGAAACGCGTTATTCTAAATGCATTGCATTGGAGGGAGATTATGTAGAAAAATAAAATATTATTATTTAAATCTTTGCATTTTTTAATATTGATTCCAAGAATTTTTTGATTCACCTAGGTATGACTAGTTACCCGTAAATAAAGACTAATTACCTGTCCGTGTGGTGACGGATTTAAAACCCTTAGCCAACCCGTCTTGCCAGTGTGGCACAGTAGCCTAATTTCACTCCATGAATTTGGAGGAGGCCCGACTCGGTAGTGGGTCATTTATGGGCTGAAACAACGACCCGTAAATTTCTTTGTAGTATGTGGTGATGTACAGGACATTAAAAATTAATGTATTGATAGTACTATATGTATAAAATCTGGTGATATAAGCAAAAACAATCCTAGAAACATTGCAAAACACAGATTAACGAAACTGAGATGGTATTCACGGCAGCTATACCTTTCATCCGTGTGGTGAAGGATTTAGAATGCATAGTGAGAACATGATACGAAACTCTGTGCCAACCCATTCGACATGGCACTTTAGGCTAATTACCCTCCATAGAACTCGAGGACGTCCGTCTCAGTAGTGGGCCATGTACCGTAGATACGGTACTAATACCACTCAGATGGGAAGATGCCCATCTGAGTGGTATTAGTAGTATGGAGCCATACCGCTCATTTCCGATGGAATACACATTTTTTCACATTTTGTGATTAAAAGTTGGATCACAAACACATCCGTTTCTTCCTACTACTTCAAAATAGGAAAATAATGTATGAACAAAACTGATCTTACGACACCCTCAGGATGGAATGGGGTGGTGACACTATGTATTCTAAATCCATCACACGGAAAGATGACATCTATGTCAACTTAATTTTCTTGAAGCCCCATGAAACTATAGTTACGCTCCAAATCTTGGGTATCATTTATCATTTTACCAAGAAAACCTGGACCACATACGTTATAAAACTTGAACTATAGCTTCTGTTCCCGAACCTTTTCACATTCCCGTCACGTAAAGGTCCAAAGATCAAATTCTCGACTAATAATGCGGGCATTACTTCCTGCTAAATATTTTTACTCGTGAAACGTAACCACATAATAATCTACGTAGAATTGACAGCTATCATTCAAATTGTATGTTTATGTCTAGGGTGGAGTCGAACCACTCCGCATTAATACTTGGAAATTATTCCTGGGGTTTTTGAAAATGCAACGGTGTGTGATTCCCCAAATTATAATATGATCGTGTCTTAATCACTTGCCACCCTTTTAGGTTTACGGTTAAAATGAGATAATGCTACATTAACAAACACCGATATTCTTCGCTAGCTGGTAATCATCATAATAAGACGTGTGGTGGTTGATTTAGAATGCAATATGTCACCAACCAACTCCATCCCATGTCGTAAGACTTACACCGACTCATACCATCCTGAGGATGTCGTAAGTCGCAAATAAAGGAACGCAAGAGGCAGGTTACTTAGCCGCAAGAGGCGGAAAACTCAATTCAAACCCTGTGCCAACCAGTCTTGCCAGCGTGGCACAGTAAGTTATTTCCCTCCATGAATTTAGAGGAGGCCCGAATCAGTAATGGTTCATTTATGTCCTGAAATTATGATGAAGTGCTGTATATTTTGCATGAAGATTAATTACACCAAAAAACATATTTTATTTTAAAATAACATTGAGTTAATGATTTCTTAAGTTATCACGATTATTACACATTGAAATTAAACACTTTTTACATAATTTTACCTCTAATATGAAACCATGCAACTCGAGAACAAATCGTTTTCTCTCACTGCTCGTTCGTTTGCCATGTCGACAATTTTCTACGAGAAATGTTCCTCGATTAGGAGCATATTTTCTTATCATTTAATTTCGTCTATGTCAATCTTCATATTTGCACAAAGCATAATACTATGAAGCTATTTCGTTACCATTTCAAGTAGGTATATTGCTTTTTGTAGGAACTACTATTACTACTCAGCCCATATAAATAAATAAATAATTAAATAAATAAATAAATAAATAAATAAATAAATAAATAAATAAATAAATAAATAAATAAATAAATAAATTAATAAATAAATAAATAAATAAATAAATAAATAAATAAATAAATAAATAAATAAATAAATAAATAAATAAATAAATAAATAAATAAATAAATAAATAAATAAATATCCTTGGACATTTCACACAACGCCATCTCGTCCCAAGCTAAGCAACTTAATGCTTGTGTTATGGTAACGAGATGGATGATAAACTACGTAGATACAAAATTTTTTTTGTAAATACATACATATTATAGATAGAAAACACCCAGACCCGGAACAAATGCTTGTAGGTCGTACAAATATTTCTTTCGTGCGGGGATTGAACCCGCGACATGCTGCGCAGCAGTCGATCGCTCAACCACTGCGCTGTATGACTCACTGCTGAATTGGTGCTCCTCCAGTCACATGAAAGTTATTAGCTTCCTGTGCCACGCCAGATGGGTATCAGGAAGCTTTAATTATTAAATTTTTCTTAGCAAGATTTTTTTATATAAATTATAAACGTCTTGACGAGATACGATTACTACTAATACAATTCAGCCCATAATGACCCACTGCTGAGTCGAGCCTCCTCCAATTACATGGAGGGTAATTAGCCGGGTAACTGGGCCACGCTGGCCAGACGGGTTGGCACAGGGTTTCGTATCATGTTTTCCTTCCCCTGTGGCTAGGCTAACAGCCTGTCATTTCCTTTTGTCGGCTCTTACGACACCCTCAGAATGGAATGGGATGGTGACACTATGTATTCTAAATCCGTCACCACACGGGCGATACGATTACTTATCAAATATTCTGTAACTACTGGCGCTTAACGTGAAACTGTCTGCTACGGAATCCGTGCGTCGTATTAATTTAAGCATAAGGAAATTTGAAGGTCAGATTTTTGTTTGGTTATTAATATTGAAATGTAACAAACATAGTTCCGTTTACAAAATAAGTTGATATTTTGAACCTCAGACACAACAGAGGTCACAACATTGTCTTTCTGTGTCATCATAGATCCTGAACCGATTAACTAATTTTGATTGATTCAGTTAAATAGAATAGATGTTTTTAAACAGACGTATTCGATATTATAAAGCTGCTGCTCAGCTTTCTGATCACCTGTTTATAGTTATCCATTTTGGTTAATGTGTTACGAAATAATGAACTTGCCTTGGGACGAAAGATAAGCATCTATCTTAACGTATCTATCTATCAACAATAGCCGCCTATTGCTCAACTACGATCCTGTGAAGACCGCATCCACAGATATATATAAGGTCTACCGTCTACCTACAATAAAGTAGATAACGATGTTTTAAAGACTAAATATTGCTACAAACAAACCTTCTTCTTAAATACTTAATGCTATCGCCCCATTTTATCTTGAGGGTGTCGGTAAGAGCCGACAAAAAGAAATGACAATCCGCAAGAGAAGGAAAACGTCTTACCAAACCCTGTGCCAACCTGTCTGGCCAGCGTGGCATATTAGGCTAATTACCCTCCATGTAATTGGAGGAGGCCCGACTCAGCAGTGGGTAATTTTCACAAATCTCCCACTACATAACTGCATTGAAGTTGTCAAGAGGAAGCTAATTGAATATGATCTGCATTTGGAATATGCAGAATTATTGGAACATTGCCTCACATCCGGCTATTTATATTGGGATAGTAAATACTATCTGCAAATCGATGGTGTGGCCATGGGCTCCCCAGTATCCCCTGTGGTCGCAGACATATACATGGAGGACTTTGAGGAGAGAGCCCTCTCCACTGCATTGGCTACGCCGAAGATTTTCAAGCGGTATGTTGATGATACTTTTGCCATTCTATCCCAAAACCAATTATCTGCTTTTCTTAAACATCTAAATTCCATTAACAATAAAATTCAGTTTACTATGGAACCAGAGAGTAGCAATTCATTAGCCTTTCTTGACATATTAATCACTAGGAATCCTGACAACTCATTAGGTCATACTGTATATAGGAAACCTACCCATACAGACAAGTATCTCAATGGCAATTCACACCACCATCCATGTCAGTTAGCTACCGTAGGCAAATCTTTGTTACGGAGAGCACGGGGCATCTGTGATAGCAACCAGGAGCAACAACCTTAAACTCCCACGTATGCGTCACAGGAGCCAGCCCAAAGCACCTACAGTTGAGCGACTACCTGCTGTCTTGCCGTATATTAAGGGTATCACTGATAAAGTTGGCAATATTCTGAAACGTGCTTCAGTAAAAACTTATTTCAAGCCACACAGGAAGATCAGCCAACTTTTAAGACCAGTGAAGTCCAACATCCCCCTACAAGATGCTGGTGTGTATAAACTTAACTGTGAGTGTGGATTATCATACATTGGGCAAACAAAGAGAAGTGTCGGTATCCGCATAAAAGAACATATAGCTGACATGAAAAACAGACGCTCGACCAAGTCTGCAGTTTGTGAGCACACATTCAACAAAACCAACCACTACATTCACTTTGATAGACCTCAAATCCTTGCCAAGGAAAATCATTACATTCCAAGAATGATCCGCGAGGCTATTGAAATTAAAAAACATCCAAATTTCAATAGAGAGGATGGTTGGCAAGTACCACCTGCCTGGGATCCAGTCATTAAATTGATCAAATCTCAAGCAAAACACTCATCTGCAAGACCTCTGGACACCGTGAGCGATTTCTGCGTGCACATGGAACGTTATCAATAAAACAAAATTATAGGCGGTAGATTTTAACTGTTTCTTTGTACTTTTGAAGACAACTGTCATCTAGTCTCTCCCGCGACCACGACTGCTGCAAAGCAATCGAAACGTCGGGAATTAAATAATGTAATATACACGCGATAAATCCGTTATAAAAGTGTTTAATTTCAAGAAAGTATTTGTTACATTTTATTTATTTACGAGTACCTGTGTATGTCAGTTTTCTAATTCGTTTTAATTCAAACTCAAAAGGAACTTTATTTACGTATATTTTGTCTCAAAACTCTTATAAGTTGTCACATTTAAAATTGCCAATCTCATCTAACGGCTCATGTCCCACGCTAGGTGGTAGTCCCCATACACACCTATCAGTCGTCATATTTACATTCACACCTTACATACACAATTCCTCATTCTTACAATCCATCCATCTCTTTTAAAATGAACCTTGCGAAACCCACAACCCTTGCGTCCACTCACATTCATGCTGAAATTACCACTGGTTCGGAATTCTGATCTACAGAGAAGAGCCGGCAAGAAGCACTGTACATAGTTGGTTTTTTTCAAATTCTTGGAGCGCAAGTTGGCCAGAATTTCAGATGGAACTGTCGCAACTTGCCCGGGCTTTGAATAGTGTTAATGTTCAATAAGTTTCATGAATTATTGTACCGTAAATTAGTTCTCATACTCAACGCTTAAGTGTAGGGGATCAGTAGGTTGCTTATTCGTATAAGCTGAGCAAGCAGAACTTCAATTAGTACCAATTGTAGATGTTGTCAACTAATCCATGCACACTACACATTCTCACACTGATTAAAATATCTCTTTGTGATATTGGTTACGCCTCTCGCACTAGTTATCCATAATTCATAATTCATTTGTTGACGCATACATAAAGTACTACATTGATAGTAGTCATCACTACATAGTATAAAACAAAGTCGCATTCTTCTGTCCGTCCCTATGTATGCATAAATCTTTAAAACTACGCAACGGATTTTGCGGATTTTTTTAATAGATAGAGTGATTCAAGGGGAAGGTTTATATATATAACCCACCCCCGCTTTGCACGGGCGAAGCCGGGGCGGGCCACTAGTGTTATATATAAGCACATTCTATTTAGCCTTTATTCGGCATGTGAAAATCAGAAGGAAGAAAAATAAATTATCATCACGCTTTTGTTTTTAAATATATCCTTGTACCCGATCATGTTACTAGATGTACACTACACGTACATCCAAACACAGACCAAGTATACCCTGCTGTGTCACGCTGGCCAGACCGGTTGGCACAGGGTTTCGTTTCAAGTTTTCCTTCTCTTACGGCTAGGTTACCGGCCATTTGTCAGCTCTTACGAAACCCTCAGGATGGAATGGGGTGGTCTTTATTTTTAACCCCCGACGCAAAAAGAGGGGTGTTATAAGTTTCACGTGTCTGTCTGTCTGTCGGTCTGTCTGTCTGTCTGTCTGTCTGTAGCACCGTAGCTCGCGAACGGATGAAGCGATTTCAATAAAGTTTTGTATGAAAGGTGAGTTACGGGCGAGTGTTCTTAGACATGTTTGATGAAAATCGGGTGAGCCGTTTAAAAGTTATGGGGGGTGAAAGTGGGAAAGAATAAACGAATGTCTGCAAATATAATCGAGTGGGGTCTCAAATGAAAGCGCATCACGTGCAATTTAACAAAATCTACATTATAATAAGTATGTACCTATAAAAAGTATAAAATAAAAATTAAATTAAAAATTTAAATAAACCCCCGACACAATAACCTTTAAAAACTAAAAAATAAAAATAAATACTTCGCGTTCGGGGACCAGGGGTCAGGTAATAAATAAGTGGGAGTGGTCCCCCAACGCGAAGTATTTATTTTTATTTTTTAGTTTTTAAAGGTTATTGTGTCGGGGGTTTATTTAAATTTTTAATTTAATTTTTATTGTGCATCTACCTTGCACAAAAATAAAGGATCGAACCTAAAATCTTACGCGTCTTCTACGACCTGCTCAGAATATGCTACTAATGCAGGAAATGATATATACACGGTTATGATCGTTTATTTTATTTTATTCCCAACGTTTCAGACACTTTCATCTTTAATCATTAATCAATAAATCATTTCCTGCAATGTGTAAAGATCGTGAAAACCTAAGACACTGCTTAGTTAGGCCTCCTCCAATTACATGGAGGGTAATTAGCCTAACATGGCCAGGCCAGACAGGTTACCATTAAGTTTTCCGTCTCTTGTGGCTAGGGTTTCGGCCTTGTTATGACCTTCTGTCAACTCTTACCACATCTTGATGTGTGAAAATGGGGTGGTGACACCATTGTATTCTCCCTCCGTCACCACACAAATTATATTGTAACTAACAAATTCAGTGGAATTATAATAGGCAAACCACTTATTTTTCTTGTGTCATCAGAGCTTAAAATCATTAATCTGATACACTTAATGTCTCTAATAAGACATTCCAAACGCACGTTTAGATAAAAACTTTTCCAAAGATTTACAAGATGAATGATTCTGCTTTGCCTTGGACCTATAACTTACACACTACATAGGTCTTATCTACGTATTTATCAGCTATTTATGTCCGCTTAGGAACATAGATTGTTTCCCCAATAGATCTTAACAGAATTTATTCCTGCGATACAACCAAAATGACCTTTAAGAAGTAATTGTTCCACACAGTGGGAGGTCATCACACGCCGCGTTTTCCCATACGTGGTAGGAAATTCACTGAGTTGAGTTTAATCAATGCCCTATCACTATCAGTACATAGTATAAAACAAAGTCGCTGTCGTCTGTCCGTCCCTATGTATGTTTAAATCTTTAAAACTACGCAACGGATTTTAAGCGGTTTTTTTAATAGTATTTAAGAGGAAAGGATAGTGATTTAAGAGGAAAGTTTATATGTACAAAACATGCATAATTGCACCCGTGCGAAGCCGGGGCGGGTCGCTAGTTATAATCTATAACCGACTCTCTCAATTCCTCTGTTTGTCCTTTTTTGTTTTCGTTACAGCACATTATCGTGATTTATGAACGGATTTGCATTTCAACTAGTCATCGTCATCATTTCAGCCCAAAGACGTCCACTGATAGACATACGAGTGGGCTTTTCCAAGGATTTCCACGAAAGTCGGCCCTGCGCTACCCGCATCCATCATCCAGTGTGGGATGCCGACCAATTGTTATTGCTTTCAAATTGTTCTCATAGAAATTTCATTAAAATGGGTTCAGTAGTTTGCAAAAAAACTTGAAATAGTATAAATATAAATAAAATAAATAAATATCCTTGGACATTTCACACAACGCCATCTCGTCCCAAGCTAAGCAACTTAATGCTTGTGTTATGGTAACGAGATGGATGATAAACTACATAATATACTTTTTTTTTGTAAATACATACATAATTCTAAATAGAAAACACCCAGACCCGGAACAAATACTTGTAGGTCGTACAAATATTTCTTCCGTGCGGAGAATCGAACCCGCGACATGCTATTTATCGAAAGGTTTGCTAGTTGATGGATCCCAGTCAATATAACAAAAAATGAATAACGATTTCAAAAACAATAAAACAAATTAATGAACAACCATTTAAAGTCGGTGCCAACTTGAACTAACACCAACGTCAATGAGGTTAGAGAGATACCAATGGCGCCGACTTCAAGTGGTTGTTTTTGATTTTTATAGTCTGTTTACATTGTTGTTACTTTTTTTAAATATTTTCATACGCTTCTTTTTAATCTATGGTAGATAAGTACAATGTTGACTCGCATTTACACCATGGCCTTTCTGACCTTCGATCCACCCATTCATTAAATAAAACGATCCTACATCATTCCATTATGGATGTTTGTTACCGCTGCTCGTTACGTGTGATGTAGGTAATTGATTTGTGCCAGTGTTTGTGTAAACACACATAAACACATTGAGGTGAAATTAATGAATGTTTCTTTATAATTACTGCTTTTAATATGTAGCGACCAGCACGCTACATACTTTACACAATTTACCCGAAAAGTATGAACTAATAACATCAAGAAATATCGCCTACAAA
Source organism: Clostera curtula (assembly GCA_905475355.2). NCBI lineage: Eukaryota > Metazoa > Arthropoda > Insecta > Lepidoptera > Notodontidae > Clostera > Clostera curtula. Next base: position 11,666,440 of record FR997808.1, on the reverse strand, counting down.
TGCGAAAATTACCAAATGTCCTAAACCGCAATAGCGAAGTTTCATGTATTCCTCGACTACGAATATCGCTGGTTCTGCGGCACGACACTCAACCGCCCAGTGAATTCCACTACACAGTTGAGGTATTCAGTCTCGACTCACTCAGAGCGCTCCTGGCACTTTCAAGCTCAACACACGAATGCATCAAATCTAGAGGATCGACCTCCAGTTTTGGGGGGAACCATGTAGCGACCAGCATGTTACATACTTTACACAATTTACCCTAAAAATCTGAACTAATACATAAAACCTACACCGCGATAGCGAAATTTCAAGAGCAATTCGCACAGTTAAGAATTCCCCGACTACAATTGGGGGATAGGCGCTGCGACCCCTAGCCAGACATAACACCTCGTCTGGCTGGATGATCATCCCTTTGCGCCTAAAAATATTTGCCATAGAATAGGACTTTCGTTTATTGTAGGGTATTTTCCAGGCCTATGATCAGTAGTGGGTGGTTGTGGCTGATATATAGTTACGCTAACTTTGACGTGCAAATATAAAGCATTAAACGTTGGGATAGACACCATGAACGAAGATCTTGTATAAAATTGTCACTGGAGTGAATATTACGGACTCAATGTCAATCCATTAAAAACTCAAGCCATAATCATAGGCAGTTCCAGGTCACATACTATCGTTGATTGGTCCCTGAAATTTCCCTAAATAACTTTATAGTACCTTATTTCCGAAAACGTCAGGAACTTGGGTATTATTCTTGACACGAATCGGTCCTGGATACCACAGGCTCAGGAAATAGGTAGGAAGCTTTTTGCATCAGCAGATTCATTAAAACGGATACGCAATATTCTCCCTATTGCCACAATAATTGCGCTTGCTCAATAAAGATTGAAAGATTGAAGTAGTAAAGACTATTCCCTATCCTTGACTATGCTGATACCAGCTATCTTGATCTCTCGGAAAACCTAGATAAGCTTGAGTGTCTCCAAAACGTTTGCATTCGGTTCATATTTGAATACCTATATAATAAGGAAATATGACGTGTGATGTCTCCGAATTTCGTAAACAGCTCAAGTCCATTCGCCTTCGCCGGGATTCTCATATTCTTCATCTTCTTTTTAATAACCCTACCTCTCCCTCTTATTTAAAACAACGTTTTCGGTTTCTTCATCAGACGCAACCAAGGTTTTTGAGATCAGCAGAGATTCACGTTTTAGATATTCCTCTGCTCTCGACCACGATTTGTGGTGTTCCTGAGACGGTCAGGCAAGCTAAATCATTACCGCAGTTTAAAAGATTGATGAATGATCACTATACATCTCTCTTACCAATAATTACTTACTATCTATCTATTTATATAATAGTTAATATATATTTATTCTGTTTAAGTATTTATTTATTTATTTTTAGTATGTATTCCCTCTATTTAAGTTACATATATATGACACACAGTATGGTAAAAGAAACTTTAACTTTGTATCGGCTAGCTTTGTATCGGCTGTATAAGGTTAGCCTACTTCTCTCTTCTACATTTTTCATCCTAATGTTGCCCGGAAGAGATTGCAGTTTGCACTAAGGCAGCCCATTTTACAAATACTCATAAGCTTCGTAATAATAGTGTTCATTTTGTTTGTCTATGCAATAAAGTATATAAATAAATAAATAAGACAGAGCAAACTCGCGCAATATATTCAAAGGTCGAAACATCAGCAATATTTAATCAATAATAGTAACCTTTTAATGCCTTTTTTTTTGGTTTGGCGGGAAAAAATGCCTGACCGCACATCCCGCGTCCGGGGAGACTACGGGGTAGTGTGGGGCCAAAATAACCCGCCGTGCGCCGTACCCGTGGTCCGCGCGTGAGGGCGGGCCTCACGCGCGGACCACGGGTACCGCGTACGTTGCTACCGTGGTTCGCAGGCGGCAGCCCCTTCGGGCACCCTCTCCCGTGCGAGGTCCCGCGCACTTGGACGTCACACCTTCGCGGTAGGCTATACCGGCGGACGGTGGGCTATCCCCGACCCAACCGTTCGCACCCTCGGCAACCTTTTAATGCCTGAGCCAACCGACCCCAGCAACGGGACCTGTTCACAAGCATGACGCATATGGCAGCCATTACCCTCCTCATCCATATTGCAAGGAAGGGAACTCTCGACCAGACGTAGAGAACTATTCATCACTGATTGATGTCCGTTTCTATCATAAATATCTTCATTCACGTAATTCATCAATCTTTACCACCATATTCATAACTATTCTGTTTGGATGCTCTACATCTCTTCTCATCGCACACTCAAATCATGATTACCTCTTAATCTGAGTTCAAAATGATGTCACTAGTGTAACATCACACTTCAGATAAAATACTACTATTTTAGAAAATTGACATTATAACAATGACGGGTCTAAAGATAATTATTGGATCTAAAGATGACAACTGATATTCTACGAAAGATTTAGTGCGTTCACCTCAAAGTGAGAGATTACAAGTGGGTGCCATCATAATTGGTCACAAGAATATAACAAAGACATTTTCGTACGTAGGTGGGTCTAATGGAGATCCACATTGTGTACGTAGTAATCAATCTTCAAACGAGATGCGACGTTGACAATAGCCAGACAAGAAGTTTGACATGAGCGATGTGCTACATCATGCCACTCACACTGTACTTCGCTTTTAGAATATTCGACGCAGCTTTGGAGAGGACCATTTTGTAATGAAATATAATATTGGTGCATGATTTAAAATTGATGGACTACTACTACTAAGGGGCTGTCAATTAATCACGTGATGTTTTTTATCATTTTTTAACCCCTCCCTCCCCCTTGGTGATACGTGGTGAGGTTTAAGACTACACCCCCATCCCCCCATAAAAATCACGTGTATTTTTAGTACCTACCTACATAGAATCTTACACTCAAAGGTAACGACAATACACGCCGCTTTTCTGTTTAAAAATCACGCGTTTGACGAAACAATAAATACACGTGATATCTACTATACACCCCCCCCCCCTTGTGATATTTCGTGATTTTTGCCGGAACCCTCCCTCCCCCTTTCGAACCTCACATGATTAATGGACAGCCCCTAAGCCCATAAATAAATAAATATCCTTGGACATTTCACACAACGCCATCTCGTCCCAAGCTAAGCAACTTAATGCTTGTGTTATGGTAACGAGATGGATGATAAACTACATATATACTTTTTTTTGTAAATACATACATATTATAGATAGAAAAACATCCAGACCCGGAACAAATACTTGTAGGTCGTACAAATATTTCTTCCGTGCGGGGATCGAACCCGCGACATGCTGCGTCGATCGCTTTACCACTGCGCCAACCGTGTCGTCAACAAATGACCCACCGCTGAGTCGGGCCTCCTCCTAATACACGGAGGGTAACAAGCCTACTGCTCGACGTTGGCCAGACAGGTTGGCAAGGTTTCATTTCAATGTTTCCTTCTCTTGCGGTTCTCGACCTTTTCATTTCCAATGGGGTGGTGACACCATTTCTAAATCCGCCACCACAGGGACCCACGGACAGAAATTGATGGACATTCCTAGTTTATTTAACTCGTTGAACAAAAATAAGTAAATCGACTTCAAATTAGAAACTAAATCCGATCGTCCACCGCCAGCTAAAATAAGTTAGTTTAGTTTAGCTTGCATAGTTGAGCCAGTTATTCATACATGTGCGTCCACCGACGGTGAACTAGGTAACGGCTAAACAAGCGAATAATAACCAATAACAATCTATTCGAATTCGGTTACACTTTATCCTTGGGTTTACCTAGACTTATTAACGTCGGTATAAAATATACTTAATAAAAAAACGAATAGAAAAAGATTTTTCCAAATCGGTTTATAAACCGAATTAAAGACCTCCTCCTTCTAAGAATTAGTTAAAAAGGTTTTTAATCCACCTGACCCAGAAAAAAGGTCTATCCAACATAAGTCGTAAAAATGTTATGTCTTGAGAGATCTTTACACTGTACAGAAATGATGCCATATATTTTATCACTAGCTTTTGTGCGCGGCTTCGCCCGCGTGGGCTTCGAACCCGTGCATATTTTTATGAAACTAAAATCGGTTATTGTGGCTAAACTATGATAGTTAGATATGTGCTCTCGCGGACTTTTTTGTAGATCTTTATAAGACCTACAAACCCGTAGTACATCATTTTGTTCTGTTGTCAATAGTTTTTGCAGCGCACGCATAAATAGGTTTTCGATTTTACACCTTGGTTTAAAAAATCGCAATTTTCATACGGATCCCTAATTCTTTTGAAAATAAAATATAGCCTATAACCTTCCTCGATAAATGGACTATCTAACACTGAAAGATTTTTTGAAATCGGACCAGTAGTTCCCGAGATTAGCGCGTTCAAACAAACAAACAAACAAACACACAAACAAACTCTGCAGCTTTATATATTAGTATAGATATAGATCTTAAAAGAACAAAATATAATTAAGAGCCCCTAATGCTCTTTAAATTGTTTAGTGTCTTTAGAGCTTTTCCTTTCTTGTGGCAAAATTTTATGCTTATTTTACTGCCTCTTTGGAAACCCTCAGAGATGTTTTCTAAATTCTTCGCCGTTCAAAATATTTACCTAAAGGCGGTTGCAAAAATAATCTACAGGCTGTAACTAAAACCGTATAGCTAACCAAAGTGAGCGCATTTATTTTAGTCTTTTGAATTATAGGAAACATGGACGTGTTTGTGATCCGATTTACGTAACAAAATGCGTGTTGCATTGGCTATGATCTTACTTCTCAGCCTTTAAGTGACCTACTACTGAGTCGGGCCTCCTCTAACTACATGAAGGGTAATTAGCCTACTGTGCCACGCTGGCCAGACGGGTTGGCATAGGGTTTCTTATTTAGTTTTCCTTCTCTTGCGGCTAGGTTTTCAGCCGTGTCATTTCTTTTTATCGGCTGCTGCGACACCCTCTGGATTAAATGGGGTCGCGATTCTAAATAATAAATAAATAATAAATATCCTTGGACATTTCACACAACGCCATCTCGTCCCAAGCTAAGCAACTTAATGCTTGTGTTATGGTAACGAGATGGATGATAAACTACTTATATACATTTTTTTTTTTGTAAATACATACATATTATAGATAGAAATGACACCCAGACTCCGAGCCAGTGCCTCTGGTTTAGACAAAGACACTTGCCCGACCCCGGAATCGAACCCGGGACCCGTTGATCCAAAGGCGGCACATCTAACCACTAGACCAACGAGGCAAATCTATCATCATACGGCGTCGGAGCTTGGGGCTACATGAATCGAAGCGGGCCAAGGCCCCCAAAGTTGCGAACAATGTCCCCACATTGGGGAACGCAACCCGCGGCCCTGAAGCGGGCAGTCCAGGAACGCCGTTGGTTTTAGTGGGTAGCTGGCGAGGAGGGGCCTCTCTGTAAGTAAATCATTATACACGGTTTCGATCGAAGAAGAAATCCCGGATAGAAGCTAGTGTGTAAAAGATCGAAGTCAAAGGTAAGAAAGGAACCGCTTACTCACAAGTGTAGCAGTCCCAAATAATAGACGGAAAAACACTTTCAAAGAAAATAAATTGGTCAATTTATTTAAATCGTAGGTGCGTGTCCACGCCTGAACATGACAAAGTGGGCATTAGAATGACGAATGCTGCCATCTATCCGAAGCCCCTCAGGTGTATTTTGAGTGACCATTTTCGTCTGGACTGGATTCTGAGCCAACAACGGTGTTTTCCCTCGTATGTTACACCGGTTTGTTTGTACTGTGGTTCTGGTGATTCTGGTGGATAAGTACTTTAGATACCATTTAAAAAAAGTATTTTATAGATTGTTATCTTCTTGCGGGTTTGGACGAAATAATCGAAATGGAATTTAGAGTTACTCAACGTTCAATGGAGAGAGCTCTGATCGGAGTTACTCTGCGTAGTACAAACGGAGGTATCTTTTTTTTTTGTTTTCGCCCGGGGTTATATCCTTTATGGACTTCCTCGCCGGCCACGGGGTTAGCCAGCGAGGGGAGTGTGGGACTCTCCCCCATGGTGGGGCCCTACCCACTAAACCTACCCGGGGTCTGATGCAGAACCAGGCCATCTCGAAGGGCCTGGACCAACCCATCTGGCCAGCGTGGCACAGTAGACTAATTGCCGCCCACGTAATGGGAGGAGGCCCGCCTCAGTAGTGGGTAGTAGTGGCTGAGTAGTAATAGTAGTTCATACTGGTCAATGTTACTATAAAGTAGTGGTAGCGAAACTCTATGTGTAAACCTAGATCTTCGGTCGACGACAAAAAAAAGGAGAAAATACCAGTGAGTCAACTGAATGATGTGCAAGTTGATAGTGAATAAAATCCAATTTCTGGTCTCGCAATGGGGTCGAGAAAAGCCATAAAACTATACCTACAAACAAATGAAATTGGAGTGACTGTCTGTAATATAATGTTTTTACAGTTCTTTTCTATTAAATGCATAGGTACTATTCAATTATTTATACAATCCTGATAGAATATTATTATTTTGAGTAGTATCGTAAAAACTTTCAATCTGTCATGTGAATTAGGAAATAGTAAAATCAAGTTATATAGTACATATTTATTTAATATAAGTTGTAGAGACTATAATTATTAGCTGGAATTTATATACTTGCTATATACTTGCGCCTAACTTAAAGGGAAGAACTAGCTTATAATATATCTACTTGCCTGTCAGTCGGTCCTTCCGAAATGTTTGAAATGGCTGAGGTGATTTTGTCGGAAGTTTCACTAACTCAAGCAATGTAATAAAGAGTAACTTAGCCTATAATTTTATCATCACCTTACATTCGCGGATACAGCTATATTTTACATCAGTACTTAAACCATATTTACTGATCACCTCGCCGAAAGAGAAGGGAAACTTGATACAAACCCTGTGCCAACCTGTCATGCCAGCGTGGCACAGTAGGCTAATTTCCCTCCATGAGTTTGGAGGAGGCCCGACTCAGTAGTGGGTCATTTAAGGGCTGAAACGACAAAACAATATTTATATATGTTTACTAATGTACACAACAAATATAAATATAATTTATTGTTATTTATTTTGAATTCTAGCCCTAGTAGCTACCTAGCCGCAAGAGAAGAAATACTTGATAATAAACCCAGTTATGCCAAACTGGCCAGAGTGGCACAGTAGGCTTATTATTACCCTCCATGTAACTAGGGGAGGCCCCAAACATCAGTGGGTCATGCGTGGGCTGCGTAGTAGTTTAATCCGCGGGTACAAGCATAAACAATATTCACGTAAGCGCAGCCACAGGCAACAGCTAGTTATGAATAAAACGAATTTCTGGTCTCGTAACAGGGTCGTCAAACCCCATCAATATGGTACACAAACTCGATAGCGCAGCCTCCCAATCTGAGCACCCTAGCCTTTTATTTTCGCCTCACGTAGAGGTCCGAAGATCAAATTCCCGGGTTATAGATGTTATATTCAGTTATCGTGGATTTATTTTATTAATAAAGGGTGTTTTTGCTAAGAGTATCTGCCCAGAAATTATACATACTTTGGATCAATGGGTCATCGTTTCGATTCCGGGGTCAGGCAATTGTCTTTGTGTAAACCAGAGGCATTTGCTCTGGGTCCCACACCCAGGTATCATTCGTGCTTGAGAATTACATGTTGTAAACAGCAACAACAACCAATGTTACCTGTTACGATACGATTTAACTTGTTGAGAGGTCGTCTGTTGCGTTAATTTAGTTGCTTTTTACGACACCAGATTATGGCAATTTTTTGGTAGGAAATGGAAAAAAAAATAGACTTGGACCATCATTAAAAATTTCATGCGAAGTTTTTATGTCAAATTCGTGTGGTATAAGTTCCGTACTGACTAAGTGGGCTACCAAAATTGCAAAATTCCACAAACAAAAGCACTGTGATTGTCGTTTTTTAGACTCTTTTGAATTAGCAGGTTGCTATGTACATCTTAACATATTTTCTTTTACTAAAGCTGTTCATATTGGTTCCGTGCATACTGAGTTCATTCCGTGTGGTGACGGATTTAGAATACACAGGGTCGCCACCCCATTTCATCCCGAGGGTATCGTAAGAGCCAACAAAAGGAAATGATACGGCCGAAAACCTAGCCGCAAGAGAAACAAACTGGATACGAAGTCCTATGCCAAACCGTCTGGCCAGCATGGCACATTAGGCTTATTATCCTCCTTATAATAGGAGGAGGCCCTTGTAAATAAAAAAGATGACTTCTCTGATTTAAGATCGAATCACAGAAACGTATCTTATCTTTTTCTTCTTACAGAAAAAATATTATATCAAATCCAAAGTCTTTATTCCTACTTCCAAGCCAATAGCAATATGTCATGCTAGCTGACAAGGCACTGTTATTTCCTACGAGGGTTTTTTTTATAGACAAAGAGTCGATATCTACATTTCTAAGTTCCAAGTAGTTTCTATTTATAAACTTTGGATAATAATATCATGCTTCATGTTTATAACAAGTCCCGTTAACATGACAATATTTTAAAGTTACTTGCAGTGAATGTATTTAAGCTTTGTTTTTTCGCATGGAGAATCCTATTTGTGAATTTAACGAAACCCGTCCAACCCTTAAATTGAACAAAATCTATATAAGATTATCCATTGTCCATGACGAGAGACGTATTATATAACCCCTAGGGATTCTTTATTGGTTTAGAATAAGGCTTTATACTGGCAATCGACGAATTATCATACCCCCTGGATAATCATAAAATGAAAAAGGAATCGCAGTGATCGAGAATGATCTAAAGTCACACCCCAAGGCACAAATTACACCCCAGAGAGAACAAATGTGAATAAACAGATGTTCAGACGGAAAACTCTATTTAAATTCAAATTCAGCAGCACAGCTTTTGGTCCCGGTACTCGACCGAATTACAAGCGTACCAAAATGTTATGGCAAATTCAGTTTTGAATATTGCAATTAGGAAAGCTGAGTAAACCCAACACAAGCCGCACGTTTTACTTTGTGGTATACTATACTAAGATTCTTCAAAGGGCATCACAGAATTCAATCGATCAGCAGGTTAATGTTCGTCTGCTGATATTGGTTGGGTAACCGCCCTTTGTAACATCTGACCTCTTTCGTGCTTTGAAGGGCACGTACCCGTACCAGATGCCATTCTACCTTCTATGGCAGATGTTGCACGTAGTCAGTAGCATGAAAACTGAATGCTGGGCTTAGCAAGCAATTAGGTACCGGTTGTTCCACTGTATAGGTTAAATCGCGAAGGGCTGTCAGTAATCGCTACTCGTAAATATTGGTAGTTCTCCGTTTGGTGATGGATTTAGAATACAATATGTCACCATCCCATCCTGAGGGTGTCGTAAGAGTCGACAAAAGGAAATGACAAGGCCGAAAACCTAGCCGTAAGACAAGGAAATCTTGACAAGAAACCCTGTGCCAACCCGTCTGGCCAGCGTGGCACAGTAGGCTAATTAACCTCCATGTAATTGGAGGAGGCCCGACTCAGCAGTGGGTCATTATGGGCTGAGTAGTAGTAAATATTGGTAGTGAGCCAAATCAGGGTAAACCGGTCCCGTATTCTGCAAGCCTTCTGAGTGTCCGTAACGAACTTGACCAAATTACTTGAGTCGACAACACGTGACGATTTCCCTTTGTGGCTTCCGAGCTAGCGTAGTTTCGGAATGTTCCACACTATAATCTCATATCTCTTCGCCTATATTATCTATGAGACCACGAAAACGGGTTTGTAGTGTTCAGATCAATCGACCATAAATCCATTTAGGTTGAACGTTCTCGCAGTAGACGTAGGAATAGTACGTGCTTCATAAAATACTGTGTGTGTATATAACATTTATGATTTTCGCTTTCGGTAAGACATCGAATTGGCTGTGGTATTGGCACACCAACGGATCCACAATATCGTGATATCATGAAAGTTTTGGAAGCTTTTTGTTGTAGATAACGCAAATCACAACTTCTTGGGGATAATCTTAGTATTTTTTTTATTATGTATAAATCTCGATTTTCGAACTAATCCCGGTAGAGGGTTCGCCGCCATCTTGTATTAAAGTTTTTTTTTTTTTGTTTTTCTGAAATTACTCGTTAATTTTCAACTTTAGAGCAAAAAATTTGAGATCAAAAGTTGTTGGAAATTTAATTTCCCACAAATTTGGTCATTATCATTTTTACGCTAGGATCAATATTTGCTGAGTTATACTATCAAGTTTGCAAGATGCATCATGCAACGGATCTGCATCTGCTGGTCAAAATCAAGAAATACTACCAACCAAACCCGACGTTTAAAAAAAATAAAATCGCTCCCCGGTTATTTTTCTATTTGAGGCTACATTTATGTCTATTTCGACTGGACTTTAAAAAAAAATACTGTAATAAACACAACCATACAAACAAAACATATTTCAAACTCTAACTCAAAAGGAACTTTATTTACGTAGGTTGTAGAGAAAAAAAAATTACAATTTATAATATAAAAAACCGTCATATTTAAAATTACTAGAAGCTCGTTTTATCAACTTACGGCCCGTTTCCCACGCTAGGTAGTCTCCATACACACCTATCAGTCGTCTTAACTACATTCAGACCTTCCATACACAATTCCTCATTCTTATAATTGGATGGACAATCCATCTCTTTTCGTCTCCCAAAACCCTTACGTCCACCCAAATTCATGCTGCAACTACCACCGCTTCGGAATGCTGCTCTACAGAGAAGAGCCGGCAAGAAAGTCTGTAGTTGCCTATTTTCATATAATTAGTATTGTTTACAAAAATCATTAAACAGCTTAGTGAGATCAAGTTCACCAGATGAAAAAAAGACGCGATATTACTCTGCCGTTCTGTAATCGTTCGTACCCACTAAGTAACTGAAACTAAGCATCCCGTCTTCTGAATTGAGGGTGGCAACACTCACGAGAGCTATGACTATAAAACTTTACTTTTACTAATAAAGAGTCGTAACTTGTCCATATTAGGATTCAATGTTCTTTGCAAAAAAAAAAAAACGGTGCCCTCTTTATCTGTTATTTGAGGCAGAACTTCTTTTAAAAATTCTATTTATTAGTCGCCTACATTATGCATACGACCCCTGAGTTTCAAATAAATTCGTTTGGCGGGTTCAGCTAATCCGTTAGTCCGTCAGGACAACGATGTTATAAAAACATATATAACTAGCGGCCCGCCCCGGCTTCTACGGGTATTTAAAAAACAATACAAAAGTCTGTTATACTCGTAGTAAGCTATATTATTGTAAAGTTTCAATAAAATCCATTCAATCGTTTTTTCGGGGTAGAGTAATAAAAATACATTCTTCCACGCGTTCCCATTTATAATATTTTTTTTTTTTTTTTTTTTTTGGTGCCCGGGGTAAAAATCCTTTATGGACTATCCCCGTCCGCCACGGGGATGATGGCCGAGGGGGGGTGTGTGGGAATCTCCCCCAGAGTGGGGGCCTACCCACTAAAACATCCCCGGGGTGCTCTCTCTCTCGCGTCCATGTCGGTGGCATTGCGGGAACTTAGCCTACTGGGGCCCCGTCCGCTATGCCACAGACTGGAGGCTCATCGCCTCCTCAACCTACGCTCAAACGAGCCCCGACGTCCTGCCGTGAGCACAACGGACAGGACGTCGTCCAACGTCTGATCCCCCGTGGGGCAGGCATCCCCGCGCCCTGCCCCGGGATCCGCGGCCTATTCGGCCCTCTGCCTGGCGGGACCGGCCCGGCTACTCGGGCCCGCGTCCCCATTTATAATATTAGTAGGACTAACTCAATAATAAACAACGTCGAACTGACAACTTTATATAGTTTACTTCGTATTTTGTCTTTCTTGTAGAGAGCTATGAGAAATTTATAATATACTAGCTTTTGCGCGCGGCTTCGCCCGCGTGGGCTTCGAACGCGTGCATATTTTTTATGAACATAAAATCGGTTATTGTGACTAAACTATGATAGTTAGATATGTGCTCTCGCGGACTTTTTTGTAGATCTTTATAAGACCTACAAACCCGTAGTACATCATTTTGTTCTATTGTTCATAGTTTTTGCAGCGCACTCATAAATAGGTTTTCGATTTTACACCTTGGTTTACAAAATCGCAATTTTCATGCGGATCCCTAATTCTTTGGAAAATAAAATATAGCCTATAACCTTCCTCGATAAATGGACTATCTAACACTGAAAGATTTTTTGAAATCGGTCCAGTAGTTCCTGAGATTAGCGCGTTCAAACAAACAAACAAACAAACATACAAACAAACAAACAAACAAACTCTGCAGCTTTATATATTAGTATAGATTAGTATAGATTGGTACCTAATCAAATCAACTGTTGACACTTTAAACAGACAAACGCTTTGATTCTAAATCGACTCATGATTGAATCAAGAAAATAATAAATAAACTTTAATTAGACAATTTCTCGGAACAAAACATCGAACAACAAGACTTTAAACTATTTATTTTCCAACACAATAATAAAACTTTACCAATAGCTCGTTTGACGCATTTTCCTTGAAATACAATTAAAAGCACTGCAGTTTGTTTTTGTACAGGGTTTAGCAAAATGGGTATATACATCTGAAGCGAGTGGAAGGCATTCGTTCCTTTCAGTTCAGCCCATGAATGACCCACTACTAAGTCGGGCGTACTCCCAAATTCATGGAGGACTAATTTCCGTAGGTACTGTGCCGCGCTGGCAAGACGGGTTGGCACAGGGTTTGTATCAAGTGTTCCTTCTCTTGTGGCTAGGTGACCGGCCTCTCGCGTTCCTATACTTGCCTCTTACGACATCCACAGGTTGGTATGGGTTGGTGACATTATGTAATCTAAAGCCGTCACCACACGGAGTGGAACGCGCAGCGTAGCCCCCTTCCGCACCCCCTTCCATCCTGAGGGTATCGTAAGAGCCGACAGAAGGAAAACTTGATACAAAACCCGTTTTTATAGTAGAGGAAACCTTTTATATATCCATCGCCCCAGGCGAGGCACAGACCCGGGGTAATAAGACCGACGGGAAACTTCGTAACACGAAACCCTGTGCCGACCCGTCTGGCCAGCGTGGCACAGTGGACTTATTACCATGTAATTGGGCCGAGTAGTAATGTCTAAGCCTAAGGACCTTATTGTATTAAGTTCGTGTATTTTAATATAGATGGCGCTAATGTCACTTTTAGCCGCCGATATGGTTTCGCCCAAATTATATTGTCTGTCTAAGGATTTATTTTGAATATATAGACTTCCTTACAACAGTGGTTTTTCATTACCGACCCACTACAGCACTGGCTTCGTTGGGACTTTAAGAAGTAGTATTATTTTATTTAAAAGGTGTATATTATATACTGAGAGTGATGGTGTCATACATTTTACTGTGTTCCGTCGTGTGTACGTGACAGCCGGTGCCCGACAGGGCATTTCCTTGAATTGCCTGCTCCATCTTAGACCCTGGCGTTGCTTTCCATCACGCAAGCCTAGGGTCAAAGGCATTCAAGTCACTGATTTAAAAAAACATACCCTTTTTTTTTACTCCCTGTAGTGTCTCGTCGCAAAAGTTATGATTTGTGATAGAACTATAACTCACAAGATAATGTTATTTTCAAAGTTTCCCCAACTTTGAACCGTTTAGGATCACTATCGCTTATTGTGTTCACCGTCGCGGTAGTTCCACGAAACGTTTTAATGTAACACTTTAAATAGCATGTCAGCTAATGCTTTTGTTATTTAAACTGTTCAACATCATATTTCGCCTTCTTCCAATACAACAGCGAGCAATGTTAGACGTTCATAATGCAGATTTATTTGTTCCGCACTATCGCCTAGTGAATACTCCACCTCCTCCTACTTTTTCACCGTAGGCTAAATTTTCCTAATGAATTTAGAGCCTCGCGGCCCAGTGCCACTGAAATGTATCTCAGATTCCACAGTAATCATCGTAGAAATATTGTAAAGCATCTACAACTACCCACACAAGACCTGACTTGGTGGTTTCGTATCAAGATTTCCATCTCTTTCGGCTAGATTTTCGGGCTTCTGTCGGCTCTTACGACACCCTCACGAGGGTATGGGGTTGCGACTGTATTCTTAATCTTTCACCACACGAACCCAATTATTAGACCAGGTTCATAACAATAAAGCCTTGGAATATGAAAGGACTGCGAAATGCTTAAAAGCATTTTTATGTTTTTATTTATCACAGTCTTTATTTGGGAGGACACACAATGGCTAAAATATAACTGGCATCGTGTATTTTCACAATAGCAACTCACATTGCAGTGAATTGTGAAAGAAAATAATTGAAGCATTACTCTGTGTGTCTAAGAAAGTGATGAATGACATTCCTTCATCTCTAAATTAATACGTGAAGCAAAAACTATGTAATCTTTTTGCGAAAATTGCACAGACGGAGGAGTATGAAACTTTCCACACTTAACGTTTTTAATAGTTAAGATTGCTTTTTTTTAAATTATGCATAAATATAGGTACATTATATAATTAATTATTATCCGATTTCAACCGCTGGGTGACCACTTGGTTATATTACTCCTGTTAATACGAATATTATAATCGCGAAGGTTTTTATGGATGCATGGATAGATCTTTATTACTTTTTACGCAAAAACTACGCAATGGATTTTATTGAAACTTTGCAATGACTGCTTTGTTGATCTAGAGGTCGGATGGGATGCCTTTGGATCATAGGTCGCCGGTTCAATCCAATCCAGAATCGGGCAAGTGCCTTTGTGTAAACCAAAGGGATTTGACTCTGAGTCTGGGTGTCATGTGGGTGATGAAGTAATCTGATTAGCTATCATGCCCAATGATCATTGCACGACTATACCCCTCACTTTAGAGGTCCGTGCAAATAACATGAAAATGATACGAAAATGGGTGCCAATAACTGAGGGGTAACTAATAAAGAACAAGATCACTGCGACCTAGAATTGCTTTAAATGTACCGAATATTATTTACGACTGGAATAAAATAGGCACAATTCATAGGCATAATGTTCCACTACAATGGGTTTAACCATTTCGGGGATACCAACCGTGTAGAAATAAATAGTCCTTGTATAAACTGCACCTAACGACACGATATACTAAATGACAGAATAATTCTAAAGTATGCAAAATTTTGAACGTTATATCAACAAAACAGCACTTTTGGTTTGAGATTCCCAAAAAAGCGCTGACAACTAGCTTGAAATACTTAAACGACTATTCTATACATCTATACATACAAATAAATAAAATTGGAGTGTCTGTTTGTAATAATAAAATAACCACTTTTTACCAAATGAGTAAGTCGTTTTTAATTTTTCTCTGACTGTATGTTTGTTCCGATCGTCCGAATCCTAATCTCTGGAACGTCTTGACCGATTTTGACAGGAATTTCACTAATAGGTAGCTGGTGATATAAGGAGTAACTTAGGCTACTTTTTTGACTAGCCCTCGCCCCGCGGCGTCACCCGCAGGTAACATCGCATCCGTGCGAAGCCGGGACGGGCCGCTAGTAATTTATATTTGTGATTTAGATTAGACAATACATGCAAATTTTTTCCGTGTGGTGAGGGATTTAGAATACATCGTGTCACCACCACATTCCATCTTGAGGGTGTTGTAAGAGCCGACAGAAGAAAATGACAAGGCCAAAAGCCTAGCAGCAAAAGAAGGAAAACTTGATAAGAAACCATGTACCAACCCGTCTGACCAGCATGGCACAGTAGGATAATTCCCTCTATGTAACTAGGGGAGGCCCAACTCTACAGTGGTCAGTCATGGGCTTAGTAGTAGTAGTAGAATAGCCCCCACGATACAGGATATACCTACAGTAGGGTTCTCGTACCCACATATGTTTGTAAGGTGTCTGTTTTAAATACGAAGTCTTTGAAGCACCCGCAACATCAATACCCCGCTGCCGATCGAAGCTTCCTTTCAACTGTGGGTGCAAAACACGGATCATAAAATTCACATCTTAATTCGCACCCAAAATTATAATTTATGACACCGACATTTTATTTTCGGATATTCACTTGTAATGTCGGTAACGAGTATAAAAATACTCATTTTTATTTCAAGTAAGTATTATCCTATATCATAATAACAGTTCTCAAACACCGTAAAACCGTTATTGTAATATGAGTCACAGGAGTTGTTGTTTCCTTTTTGTTTCACTTTTATAACACTTAAGCTCTACCCACATTACTTATGTACAAATCGTTAACTCAATTACTTTGAGTATAGTTCAGGCCCCGAGCCTCAAGCCACAACTGAAAGTTTCCTGTTAAGGAAAATCCTCCGCTCCAATTCATACGGTCTAGGCAAACCGACTTTTGACGGTATTTCCTTGTAGTGACGAGTTAAGAATACATAGTGTCACCATCCCATTCCATTCTGAAGGTGTGGTAAGAGCCGACAAAAGGAAATGACAAGGCTGATAACCTTTTTTTTTTTTGTTGCCCGGAGGATGGCCGACGGGGGAGTGTGGGAATCTCCTCCAGAGTGGAGGCATACCCACTAAACATCTCCGGGGTGTTCCTTCTCAGGGTTTTAGGTGCAGCGCCGTGGGAACGATAGTTATAGTACTGCCTTACCACATTGCTGTAACCAGAGGCTTTGAATCCTCGTACGACTCTTGCTCAGACTGAGCATTACAAATCGGGAGCATGTTCGCTCCATCGGCGTCTCGCCAGGAACACGTGGCGAGACGCCGGGTCTCTCGGGGTCTCTTACTCCGATGGGTGAGGGATTTCCCCTAATCCCTCACCCGGAGACCCACTTCAAGGAGGGCGGCGGTCCTGGGCCAGACGGCGACGCCCAATGCGTGCCCGGCGCTGCGGCGGTGCGCCAGGGGCGCGTTCACGCTCGCGCTCCGCCTCCTCCTTCTTCCTCATAACGGCTCCGGCGAATTTTGCCAGAGCCTTAAGGCTGATAACCTAGCCGATGATAACCTAGGAAAACGTCCCAAGTAACACATTGTGTCTAAAAACGTACTATTAGACATCCAATAGAATTTTAGATGTCTAATAGTACGTTTTTAGACACGAATGTAACTTGGGATTCAAATTCAAATTCAATGCCAGCGTGGCACAGTCGGCCGACGCAGTAGTGTGTCATTTATCAATGTTTGTGAGCAGATGCCGCTGTTCGGGGTTGGTCGACTCACTGGATTCAAGATAATTTTTGGCTATTTTATTTATAAATATTCTAAAATTCATATTTCAGCTGAGCGCCTTTCGGAACCAATGGTTACTAGTTAGTGTGTAAGTAAATATCCTTGGACATTTCACACAACGCCATCTCGTCCCAAGCTAAGCAACTAAATGCTTGTGTTATGGTAACGAGATGGATGATAAACTACTTAAATACATTTTTTTTGTAAATACATACATATTATAGATAGAAATGACACCCAGACTCCGAGCCAGTGCCTCTGGTTTAGACAAAGACACTTGCCCGACCCCGGAATCTAACCCGGGACCCGTTGATCCAAAGGCGGCACATCTAACCACTAGACCAACGAGGCAGTAAGTACACGGTCATTTTAATTTGGGGTTTAAATAATAAGACAAGAAAACTGAGTTTTTTCCGCCAGGTCTTCTCGGTTGGTGCCGCGATACGACCTGGTAGTAGTGTTATAAAAAATATTTATCCGTTGGTATTACGAACGCTATAATCTATCTTCTATATATCTTCTATCTCTATATAAATAAAAATGAATTCCTGTTCGTTAGTCTCGCTGAAACTCGAGAACGGCTGAACCGATTTGGCTAATTTTGGTCTTGAAATATTCGTGGAAGTCCAGGGAAGGTTTAAAATGATCGGAATTAAATAAAAACAATAAATTTGCTTTTCCTTTGACGTTACGCTTGAGCGTCAATTGTGATCAAGAGGTATAATTTTGACCTTCTGAATGAATTGTAGTGATTGGGTGAATTATACCACGTGATCACAATTATCGATTGAGACAGTGCGAAGTCTGCCGAGTCAGCTAGTTGGTTTATACAAAAAAGCATTTTCTAGTCTATTAACTTAAAAAAACTACCTCACAATACCTTCTAGTTTAGCAAAACGACTCATCTAGCTTATTGGTGTAACAACACACCAAACTGTACAACAACTCTGAAACAAGACAACTAGACCGAAGCGTAATGTTAACATCAAAGTGTTTTTATAGATTAGTTTTCGTTGCTTTGAGTACATCATTCGAAGTCAAATTAGCTAATAGACTGACTCTTGTCTTAGGGTACTCGTATGTTGTCAAGTTACCTTGGGAATATACTTGATCTAATATAATATGCCTTTTAAATTGGACTTATTATGCTTCTCTATATAATCCCTAATGGTGGCACATCTCTTCGTCGTTCGTATTCGCGTAAATGCCATATTTGACATTAAGGAAGGGCTTTTTGTGGATGCGCTCCACACCGCCGGAGACAGGAACAGATGGAAGAAGATCGTAAGAGAGAAAGTGATGCCAAAGGGCGGTCACGACCCTCAACCCTGACGAATACGACGCAGAGAGAGAGAGATGTGTGGATGGAACATTTGTCAAAAATGGGTTACAAAAAATTAAATTAAAAATTAAAAAAAACCCACGACACAATAACCTTTAAAAACCGCTCCCAATTATTTATTACCTGACCACTGGTCCCCCAACGCGATGTATTTATTTTTTACTTTTTAAAGGTAATTGTGGCGGAGGTTTTTTTAAATTTTTAATTTAATTTTTATTTTATACTTTTTATAGGTACACACTTATTATAATGTAGATTTTGTTAAATTGCACGTGATGCGCTTTCATTTGAGACCCCAC
Organism: Clostera curtula; assembly: GCA_905475355.2. NCBI lineage: Eukaryota > Metazoa > Arthropoda > Insecta > Lepidoptera > Notodontidae > Clostera > Clostera curtula. The sequence continues at coordinate 11,647,606 of FR997808.1, read as the reverse complement.
TCGATTATATTTGCAGACAATCTGTTATTGTTCCCCACTTTCACCCGTCATAACTTTTAAACGGCTCAACCGATTTTCATCAAACATGTCTAAGAACACTCGCCCGTAACTCACCTTTCATACCAAAAAAAACTATATTGAAATCACTTCATCCGTTCGCGAGCTACGGTGCCACAGACAGACAGACAGACACGTCAAACTTATAACACCCTTCTTTTTGCGTCGGGGGTTAAAAACGACACGCATGACCATGTGAAATGCAAGGATCAGAAGTATCCCATCCGCGTTTGCATGTCTGTGTTTATTTGTTTGCCACCATCCCATTGCCTCCTGAGATTGACGTAAGAGCCGACAAAAGAAAATGAAAAGGCCGTTAGGTAAGTCATCATCATCATCATCATTTCAGCCGAAAGACGTCCATTGCTGGACATAGGCCTCCCCCAAGGATCTCCACAAAGGCCGGTCCTGGGCCGCCTGCATCCACTGCTTTCCGGCGACCTTAACCAGGTCGTCGGTCCACCGTGTGGGAGGCCTACCAACACTGCGCCTTCCGGAACGCGGTCGCCACTCGAGGACTTTTCTGCCCCATCGGGCGTCGGTCCTGCGAGCTATGAGCCACTTAAGTTTGGCAATCCGGTGGGCTATGTCGGTGACCCTGGTTTTCCTGTGTATCTCCTCATTTCTGATTCGATCTCGCAGGGAAACTCCGAGCATAGCCCTCTCCATTGCCCTTTGGGTGACTTTGAGCCTTCTGATGGAGCCCATAGTGAGCGACCACGTCTCAGTTCCATACGTCATCACTGGCAGCACACATTGGTTGAAGACTAAGATAATTACCTTCCATGTAACTGGAGGAGGCCCGACTCGGCAGTGGGCCATGTATGGGCTGAGTAGTAGTGTATAGCTTACCTTCGATATCTATACTTCTATACTCTATACTAATATATAAAGCTGCAGAGTTTGTTTGTTTGTGTGTTTGTTTGTTTGTTTGTTTGTTTGAACGCGCTAATCTCGGGAACTACGGGTCCGATTTCAAAAAATCTTTCAGTGTTAGATAGTCCATTTATCGAGGAAGGTTATAGGCTATATTTTATTTTCAAAAGAATTAGGGATCCGTATGAAAATTGCGATTTTGTAAACCAAGGTGTAAAATCGAAAACCTATTTATGCGTGCGCTGCAAAAACTATTGACAATAGAACAAAATGATGTACTACGGGTTTGTAGGTCTTATAAAGATCTACAAAAAAGTCCGCGAGAGCACATATCTAACTATCATAGTTTAGTCACAATAACCGATTTTAGTTTCATAAAAAATATGCACGGTTTCGAAGCCCACGCGGGCGAAGCCGCGCACAAAAGCTAGTAATAGATATACCACACTTTTTGTAATCGTTATTGTACAACAGAATCTCATACATTTTTAGATGAGGCGCCTTTTATAATAAACATTAAGTATAATTATTACAGGCTATCGTGACAAACTTCATGATCTTCCCAACCTCCTAACTTTTGCATTCTGGTACGAGATGAAACTGGGCACATACTCGTACTAATCCTAATAACATTGTAACATATTCTAGCCCGTTTTTACGAGTAATGAACCAAAATAACTAGAAAAGTTGAGATCCTTCACGCTCGAAGAGAACTAACAGCCACTATAGACCATACTGCCGCAGAATATTAGTACTTGTAGTCCAAACTACGCAGTCCTTTATTTATTGAATTAGTTTTGGAGCCTTCGCTTAACTTAGAAAGATCCACATTGGGTTTTATAACGCTTGAGATTATTTTCCGTGGTTTAGGAAATTTTCTGGATGGCTTAAAGTGTGTAACTTTTAGGTAATACAGATTCCCTGCGAATAATAAATAGTAATTTAGCACATGAATGAGCAATTTAAAAAAAAAAGTGATTATGATTATGAGCTCATTCAAGAGGCACCATGGAGGGTAATTAGACTACTGGGTCATGCTGGCCAGATTTGTATTGTGTCGTGATGGGTTTTGGCTCCTGGGAGTCCTCTGACTCATCTTAAACAGCCCCGATAGCCGTAGGCACGTGCAATGTCCCGTAAGTGCCTCTGTGTAGGGTTGGGGAGAGTCCGCAACCCTACACATCTCACACACACAGTCTGATAGGTGGACCGAGGCTCATCTAGGGCGCGGAGTATGCTCCCCCATCGGGGAGAGAAACCCGTGGCCCTGTTTCGAGCGGTTAAGGGACACAGTTGGTTTTAGTGGGTAATTTGGGGCGTAATTTCCATCGCGCCCCGGTGACTAGTATGACCCGGCTGGCGCTAGTAATGGGGTATCCATGATTAATGCGCACGTAAAAAAAGGGTATCGTGCCAAGATTTTTTCTCTTCTCTTTTCACTTCCTTTTGTCGGCTCTTACGACACCCTTAGGATGAAATAGGGTGGCGACACTATGTATTCTAAATACGTCGCCACACGGAATTAGAATACCTACATTGTGGTATACGACTTCCAAATAAAAAAATATTATTAATTGACTAATATATATATACTAGCTTTTGTGCGCGGCTTCGCCCGCGTGGGCTTCGAACCCGTGCATATTTTTATGAAACTAAAATCGGTTATTGTGGCTAAACTATGATAGTTAGATACATATCTGATAGAGCACATGCTCTCGCGGACTTTTTTGTAGATCTTTATAAGACCTACAAACCCGTAGTACATCATTTTGTTCTATTGTCAATAGTTTTTGCAGCGCACGCATAAATATGTTTTCGATTTTACACCTTGGTTTACAAAATCGCAATTTTCATACGGATCCCTAATTCTTTTGAAAATAAAATATAGCCTATAACCTTCCTCGATAAATGGACTATCTAACACTGAAAGATTTTTTGAAATCGGACCAGTAGTTCCCGAGATTAGCGCGTTCAAACAAACAAACAAACAAACAAACACACAAACAAACAAACTCTGCAGCTTTATATATTAGTATAGATATATAAAGATATATATATATACGGGCGTAATAAATTCGAATCTAAGGCCTTTTCAATTTATTCGTTCATCCCAAAGGTATTGCTTGTTTAGATGTGACTTCGACTTTTATAGTCGAACCCTCTTTTTACGAGTAGCCTCAGGTAGCTTCAGGAGTAGCTTCAGGTTTTTCCAAAATCACATACGAATACAAACAAGAACTTGTGAAGTTTCTTAATCCAAATCGAATCATCAAAAACAAAACATTAAAGGCACTACAGACTGCTATTATTCAGCCCATAAATGACCCAGTACTGAGTCGGACCTCCTCCAATTATATGGAGGGCAATTAGCCTACTGTGCCACGCTGGCGAAACAGGTTGGCACAGGGGTTTAAAATAATAAATAAATAATAATAAATATCCTTGGACATTTCACACAACGCCATCTCGTCCCAAGTTAAGCAACTTAATGCTTGTGTTATGGTAACGAGATGGATGATAAACTACTTATATACATTTTTTTTTTGTAAATACATACATATTATAGATAGAAATGACACCCAGACTCCGAGCCAGTGCCTCTGGTTTAGACAAAGACACTTGCCCGACCCCGGAATCGAACCCGGGACCCGTTGATCCAAAGGCGGCACATCTAACCACTAGACCAACGAGGCAGTCTGCTTCGTTGGTATCATGTCATGTTTGTATCACGATTCCCTTCTCTTACGACTAGGTTATTGGCCTTGTCATTTAAATTAGCGGCTCTTACAACACCCTAAGAATGCTTAAGGTGGTGACATTATGTTTTCTAAATCCGGCACCAAAACGTACTAAGGCCCTAAAAGATATTAATTTAATTGAAAATAAAGGGACTGCCAGCATTATCTCTGCAGGCCGATCGACTGGGTAAATACTTCCTCTTTACAGAAAATCACAGTCAAAAAACACTATTGTTGGCTGGTGTTGCGTTCCTGTGGCCAAATAAGGGAACCAAGGTTCCATCAGGCTTTCATCTTTATTTTTTATAGGCTGATAATGCACTTGCTGCGTCTCTGGTTTTGCAGGTATACATAGACGGCAGAGATCACTATTAGATGTTTGTTCCCCGTTTTTATAAAAAAAAAGGCCACAAATGAAGTGACGAAAGAATATTTAATTAAAATTAAAGTTTTTTTGACACATTTATGTTCGCTGGTTGGCAAGTCCCGCCTGGATGGGATGCAGTCTTTAAATTGATCAAATCTCAAGCTCCACACTCATCTGCAAGACCTCTGGACACCGCGAGCGATTTTTGCGTGCACACGGAATTCATTCATTTCATTGGTAGGGATTCAACTATTTCTTCGGACTTTTAAAGACATATTGTCATCAAGTCTCTCCCGTGACCACGACTACTGCAAAGCATGCGAAACGTCGGGAATTATATATACACGCGATAAATCTGTTAAAAAGTGTTTAATTCCAAAGTGTAATAATCGCGAAAACCTTTTTTTTTTTTTTTTTTTGGTTTCGCTGGGGAAATGCTTTATGCATACCACCGCACCCCGGGGGAAAGGTCGGTGATTATGTGGGACTCCGACAAGGGTCGTCTACCCAAGCGTCGTTTACCCACTAAAACCCCAGCGGCATACCCTCACACGACGCGCTTGGGGCGCCACAAGTTCGCGTAAACGCATTCTACTGTGACGCCCCGGCGTGATGCCCGCAACGCGGGCAAGCGACTATCAGAGAGGGCGTCCCGGTATACTGGGACGCCCTCAGTCATCGAGGCTTTCGTCGGTGGTGGCTCCCCCGAACCACCACCGGCCTCCTAGGCGAGGGCAGAAGGGGCCCGCATCGTCACGAACCCCCCTCCACCCCCGCCTCCGTCCGCGGCGCGGGTCACCCGGAGCTCCCTCCCTTGCGACCCGCCCCGCTGCCCCCTTCTGCGACATCGGCCCCGCAGAAGGAGGCCCGTCAGCCCTCGGGCCGGCGCCAACCAGAGGACACCGGCGCACCGCAGCCGTCCAGGGCCCGCAGGGAAACCCTTAGGACAGGGTCCACCATCTACCCAGGTCCCCGGAGCCCCCGTCCAGGGCTCGCAGCGAGACACTGGGGACAGGGCCCCATCCACCCAAGTCCCCGCAGCCCCAATCTACCGCAGCGCACCAGCGATCCGTCCCGCAGCCCCCTTCTGCGACATACGGCCTCGCAGAGGAGGCCCGTCAGCCCTCGGCCGGCGCCAACCCGAGGACGTTGAGTGAGGACTCGGTTTGACGGCCAACTAAGTTGAGCGCCAACCCGAGGACCTCATGGTGCGCCGCAGCGGTTTACGACTACCAAGGCAGCTCTGAGGACAGAGGAGTCCCCGGAGCCGCAACCCGCCACGACGCTGGGTGCCGCTCTTCGTCTCACCTCTCCCCGTGGGCCCGCCCGGCATGGGAGGCCCTGGCCGGTATGGCCCCACGGATCATTGAGGCACTCAAGCCCCCTCACCACAGCAAGGTGGCAGCACAGTCGAGGGGGATAATCGCGAAAACCTAAGACAGCATTTATCATATGCCATCATATTGAATTAACATAAAACACCCAATAAACCCGTAAGTCGGGGAAACGATCCAATCAGGATGTAATTTCATACATTTTAGTCGATCCTTGATATTTATTTATGGTACTTTGGCCCTACGATCCGAAGTGTTCCCGGGCTCCGACACGTTTTCCGTAAATCATGTCCTTATCATGCATTCCGAAATGTGTCAAGATTTTTTTCAGAGTAACGTCCGCATATTTCTCGCAGATAAGACACCTCCATCGTTCGATCTTCCTAGATTCTATTTTAGCTAGATATGTTTTTTTTAATAACCCGTCATCATAATTATGCTTTCGGCTGGAATATGACCCAATGCCAAGTTGACAATATGTAAGACTTCTTTCTTTAAGATGGAGAGCAATGTTTAGAAGACTTCCGACCAAATCAGGGAAAGCCGGTGCGGGGCGTGTGGGAGTTGGGGGTTACCTCTCGGTGTTGTGAGGGGCGACCGATCCCTACTCACTAAACATCCTCCGATAGACCATCTCCCGCCTACTGGCCCGTGAGCGGGCTGTATAGTATCATATACAAACATACAAACATCTTAGCCAAAATCTATCCTGCTCAATAGTGGGTCTCTTTGGCGGACAAGGGAGGCGCCACGTGATTATTCGATGAATTTCACAAACTTCGTCACCACGGCGCTTATGATTCAAGATGTTTTAAACTACTTTACCGAGCTGACGAGAAGGGCTGCCACGTTTTCAAAAATTTGGATCTTGCCCGCGAAATTTGAAATTTGCTACATTTGTCAGATACGCGGAAATAATTCCGCGATTTCCGCGTTTATGCACTATCTCCGACGATTTGGTAGAAACCCGCACCGTCACAGTCCTAACACGTGTCTATTGAAGTGATAAGCTTACGAACCACACACACATATACACGTGGGTCTCAATATATTATACTGAACCCATACATGACCCACTGCTGGCAAAGGGCTTAGTATAAAGATTTCCCTTCTTGCGGCTAGGATTTCGGACTTGTCATTTCCTTTTATCGGCTCTTACGACACCCTTTAGATGGAATGGGGTGGTGACACTATGTATTCTAAATCCGTCACCACCCGAACTACTACGGACTCTATGTATAGGTAAATAAGATACTCCAAAACACTTCCGTGACCTGATAAGTGGCGATAAAGCACTCACCAAATCTTGCAAAGGGAATCTCGCCTATTTTCCTACGCAGTGTAGTAACGTCAAATTGGACTTGAGATACACGACAGCTCGCAAGTGTGAAATTTACTCTGAGCCTTCCCAATATTATAAACATGCTGAATATTATCTATTTTGTGGTAACGTAGAGTTAATAACCGATAATGGTGACACTGTGTATTCTAAATCAATCACCATAAGCACAAAATGACGGAGCCTAAATAATCTACCGTCAAATAAAACTACAAAACGTCTTGAATTTTCTCTTTTCTTTTTTTCAAGAAATAAAAATCAATTTAGCTAGTAATGGAATGATGGAAATAATAATCTCTTTACGATGATTTCAATACGCAAGTCTGGAGATAGGCGTCCCTAGAGTCGTTCAATCGTAAAGCAGAAATGTCAATGACAATTAAATGTCGGTCCTTTTAATAAAAATGTAGTTTTATTTTTTAATAGGAATACGTTAGATTTTTTTAAGGAAACGTATCATTTTTCTTCTCAAACAATCATAACCTTACCCTGAAATAGTTTTATGTAACTTTATAAAGCGTCAACGAATCGAGTTGTTTTGAGTATTACTATTTTGTTCAGTTTACATTATTTGATTACAATTCCTTGGGGTATGATTTTTCATACCTAGCTATCTAAATAAATACAATACATTAAAATCATTAACACAAATTCCTAGTTTATAGTCATACAATGTAACATTCCTTGTACACTTCACTATCACTATCACTACATAGTATAAAACAAAGTCGATGTCATCTGTCCGTCCCTATGTATGCTTAAATCTTTAAAACTACGCAACGGATTTTGAAGCGGTTTGTTTTATTGTATAGAGTGATTCAAGAGGAAGGTTTTAAGTACAATAAAAGCATCATTGCACCCGTGCGACGCCGGGGCGGGTCGCTAGTAAAATATATGCTTTAAAAATATAATAATATGTACTACAAAAATCACGAAGTCCCAGTGAAATATGTTTTAGGCTTAATCAATGTTATCTTTGGCTAATGTAGTTAGCTTGAAAAGGAACGTGTGTTTCTAGAAAAGAAAGTGCCAATGTAATTCGCCCATACTTCGTGTGCTACAGATGAAAATTTGTTATTTGGAACATAAATATTATCCTCGTATTGTTTTGAAGTTAGTGTTTAACAAATGGATATACAGCCTTGGCCATCGACTTTGCCCACGCAAATTTACACACTTAATAAAAGCTCAAGATATATACCTGAAGGGTAAACCTACTGTGCCACGCTGGGAAGAAGGATTGCTAATATGTTTTCCTTCTCTAATGTGTCGTCTCTTTGTATTTTCTATCGCATTTATCACGGGGAGTGTTCTGAGGAATTGTTCGATCTTGTCCCTTCCGCTTCTTTCCGCCACAGATCCACCCGCCAGAAATACTATCAATTTCATCTGGACGAATGGGTGTCTACCACCGTGCGTTTTTCATGAAACTTTTTACCGCGTACAACCTCTGTGTGGAATCAATTACCAGAGGAGGTATTCCCGAACCGGTACGACATGGCAACCTTCAAGAAACGAGCCTATTCCTTTCTTAAAGGCCGGCAACGCACTTGCAACCCCTCTGGTGTTGTGGGTGTCCATGAGCGGCGGTGATCACTTACCATCAGGTGAGCCGCTTGCTCGTTTGCCTCCCTCTTTCATAAAAAAAAAAAAATCAATTATCCTTCTCTCGATTTACAACGTTGGTATTTCCTTAAGTCGCCTCTTACGACACCCGCAGGAAGGAATGGGGTGGTGACACAATGTATTTTAAATTTTAGATTATATTTTTAAATAATAATAATAGTGTGTGTGTGAATCACGAACTCATACGATGGAAGTGGACTGTATGTAGGTAAGCTGGTATTATACGGCGGTACAAGATAACACGGTTATCCTTGGAGAACGTCTCGAGAACGTATTGCAAAATAGAACGCGAGCAACACGGAACTCACTCACCTTCTCTCTGGAGTATGCCAACATCGGCAGCAAGTGGTGTCGGGCTTGGATTGCACGGCGGTCAGCAACGTCCACTTAACTTCAGTTCAACACACAAATATCACGGAAATACATCGAAAATGAATAAAACATAATTTTGCCACATGGAGCAGTACGCCTTTACACGAATGAGAAAACAACGGACAATCGCTTTTCAGTTGATTTTTCTTCACCGACGCGCTTTCAAACACTGGCCATCACGCATCACTTCATATTAAAAAAAACGCCGGAATATGGAACAAATAAGCTAAACAATGTATAGAGTTACTGTTTAGAACAATGATGTTCACCTTTTATTTGTAACATCATTGGTTTAGAAGATCCCCACACCAACAGGATCTCGTTGACTGCAGCCATAGCCAAAAACCATGAACCTTGCACTTTGGTTTACACACTTGTATCTTATGCTTGACTCACCATTAACCACAACACGAGAACGAAAACACCAACTAGCACTACCACTAACGAAGGAATAGAAGCGCAAAGAGAGTGCTTTTCTCTGCTTTAATTTATATATTGTTTCTCTACAATTGAATTATTCTAAATTCTATTAAGAAAAATAATGTTCTAAAACCAGTTTCCGCGGTACTAAAAACTCGATTTTACGCAACTACCCGAACTACACCGTTGTTACTCTGAAATAAAGTGTCAAATTCTACCGACGTACTCTACAATAAAGGGCCTCCGCGCATTATGCGGCCAGGCTGCCTAAATGCGCGGGGGCCCTTAATCACATCCTAAAGAATTTATTATAATAAAAAACATTTTGATTTTGATACACGGACACGTCAAGAGTATAACACCCTTCTTTATTTCGGGGGTTAAGTCATAATTTATTCAGTGAATTTAATTGAATGCTCCAAAGTTTAAGAGCTTTAATAGCAGATTACAGATTTCTTTGAGCGTAAACACAATATAGAAGATTTAAAATGATCTTCTCTCTGTAGTTAAATATCAAATACCAGTTAGTTGGTTTCTCACCTTCTTCACTCACTAGAACATTGTTACATTGGGGTCAATGTTTCCATACAATACGACCCGAGATTTAACACAAAGTCAAACGGTGTCAGTCAAACTGAGCCCGTAATATGGTATAATTTCTCTCATACATCAGGCTTTAAGCAACAAACACCCATTTGCTGGTGTTAACTAGAATAATTTTGCCATTTTCACGAGCTGAAGCGATAAAAGCCCTTCTAAATAGTGCCCCTGGGGCGATAAAACTAGACTGATGCGTGTGGATATCTGAGCTCCAAATACAGTTCTATCATCTATACTCGTATGATAGACAAGTTTAACCATAACGATATAATACAATTGTCTGCTAATTTATGATAAAACTTGCGTAGTCTCGCCACGTGTCGCATAGTGTAGAGTTGCGATTATTATCCTATGGATTATTAGCACAACATTCTGTATTCTTTGATATTCTGTTGATTCTTGAAGCACGACAAAAACAAAAAAAAAATGCGTTAAATTTGCCATGCATTTGCAGCAGTAGGTTTACTATAAATTCTATCGTTTTTTACATCCTTTCTGGTAAATCTTGTAAATTATGTTATCTAATATACAAGCTGTAGCAAAACTCCTCAATACGAAACGTATCGATAGTACTACTGATATAGATAAATAAATAAATAAGATACTGTGTACAAAAGAATCATCTGATGACGAAACTGTTATATCTCAAGAAATTAACACAGACAACCCAAGACACATTATGGAAGTCAGATTAATAAGCTTGAAGGTTTATTATAACGATAGCTGTGTTTGTTATCGAAGTCATCGGAAATGACTTAACCGACTTTTATGATATTTTTAAAAGTCATAAGGTGGATGCGTTTTTTGCAATTTGCAGGCCAGTGTTAGGTTGTATGTTGTTACTAGTTACCGTATACGTTTACTAGATCACCTAGTTATGGCTTAGTGAGCACTCTTTCTTAAACAGTCCTACTATTTTTGTCCTTAATTTCCATCCTAAGTCATCCATTAGACAAACAGTAGGTATTGCTTTAGTTTTCTTATGAAACCCTGTGCCGACCCGTCTGGCCAGCGTGACACAGTAGGCTAATTACCGTTCATGTAACTGGAGCAGGCCCGACACAGCAGTAGGGCATTTAAGGGCTGAGTATAGCAGTAGTAGTAGATGGTGGTAACCTCTTAAGGTGAATGTTCCAGGCTAGCCCGCGAAATTCAAATTTTCTTACGTTTTTTGCAATTTGCAGGCCAGTGCTAGGTTGTATGATGATGATGAACATTTGATTCGCGGCTGTAAGACGTAGTTACAGAGTTATAATCATCAAACTCATCAATACAACCCTCCAAGCTAATAAAGGTGCAAGAATGACTTTGAGCTTGAAAAAGTTTTTCTTGCACCTATATGAGCTTGGAGGGTTGTATTGATGATTTTGATGATTATAATTCTATAACTACATACATCTTACAGCCGCGAATAACATTTAATCAACATACAACCTAGCACAGACCTGCAAATTGCAAAAAACGTAAGAAAATTTGAATTTCGTGGGCTACCCTGGAACATTCACCTTAACTTAAGAGAATAATAAATGCATATTTGTTTGTGTAGTACAAAATAAAGGAATTGTAACTTAAGTACGTGAACCGCGTTTTTTAACATAACTACAATGTTTGCAAATCGTGAATGTTTAAAAATGTACCTAATGATCGTTACATTGCGTGAATACTTTTAAAACATTGGTCAGTTTACACAAAATTATGCAAATGATCTTTGGCTTTCCTGATAATTAAATTTGATAAAAATGCCATCTAGGGACAAAGCAATTAGTAAGTCGACCTATGTCACGCTAAATTTATCACCTAAATGTTTAAATTGTAACATAAATTCTAGACATTTCTTTTTATTTGTTGAGTTGGACACTTCGAAAATAATATGAATTTTACAGATTTTCGCGTGGGAACCGATACCGGAAGTCGTTCTTCCTACATTGAGAAAGAGAGAGAGAGAATATACTCCCATTATTATAAATAGCCAATAGTCAATCTTCTCACAAACTGCCACTGAATCTAAGGAGAAAGTCACCATTATTTTTAAAAAACTAGTCGCTCACCTCTGATTTGCTGACAATATAGTCGTAATGGCTGCGACCATGGAGAGTCTCGCTACGATGCTCGACGGCCTCTGTCGAACCTCCGAACGAGTCAGCCTTAAGATGAACATAGAGAAGACTAAGATCATGTCCAATACTCTCCTATTGACAATTATAATTACCTGGGACACAAAGGTAAGTTCAGCTTTGAGAGAGAGGTCAATCTTCGGATGCAACTCGGCTGGGCAGCGTTCGGGAAGCTGCGAAAGATATCTTCGACCACATTACCGCCGTGTTTGAAGACAAAAATCTTCATCCAGTGTGTGTTGCCAGTGATGACATACAGCACAGAGTCGTGGTTTCTCACTATGGGGTCCATCAGAACGCTCAAAGTCACTATACCCAGTTTCCCTGCGAGATCGAATCAGAAATGAGGAGATACACAAACAAACCAGGGCCACCGACATAGCCCACAGGATTGCCAAACTTAAGTGGCAGTGGGCAAGGCACATAGCACGCAGGACCGACGCCCAATGGGGCAGAAAATTCCTCGAGTGGCAACCGCATTTCGGAAAGCGCAGTGCTGGTAGGCCTCCCACACAGTGGACCGTTGACCTGGTTAAGGTCGCCGGAAAACAATAGATGCGGGCGGCCTTTGTCCAGCAGTGGACGTCATTTGGCTGAAATGGTGATGATGAATGATGAGTCGCTAAACGAACTTTATGCTTCAATACACCGATAACCCGCATCATTAAGAATTAAAAACAAAACCAACATGTTATCCGGGTCGAATAACAATAAATACATATAAAAACTCATACGTAGCGAAATGGATTTAGTGTACAAAAATTCAAGCAGTCGCAATGATGAAAACGATCCTCTTCGCTGCCCTACTGGTGGCAGTGTGTGGTGATGTCTTGATACCTTATTATGGAGAATGGGTGCCAGCAGCGGTATACATCGATGGAAGCTACCAACCTTCGTGCACGAAGTTCCAAATACCTAGACAAGACGAAGTATTTGAATGTAATTGTACTGACGGCAGGCTTACTCAGCTTGCGTTATGGGTCGAGATTGTGGATGAGAGGAACCTCAGCTTGAAATATGTACCTATGACCATTGTAAACGGTGACCCAGGTTCCTTGTCGAATGTAGCTTGCAAGTGCGGCGATGACTTGTACAAGTATCGTGGAGTAATCAGATCAGTGGGTGACAGTATCATATTGTATGTCAAGCCTCATGGGTTTTTCGACAGTGAAACTGACCCAACTGGTGCTTTTGTATTAGCCAGATCTACGTTGAAGAATTCCGAGCTTCATGCGGTTGTTCAAAATATTGATGACCTGAAGAACAAACAGAGCAAGCTGATTTGCACCGCAGCTACGCAGAACTAAGATCGTGTTTTGTTTTTGCGTCCTTATCATATTTAGAAATTAAACCCCCATCAGTTATCTGTTTGGGTAATAGCACAGTTATACTCGCCGATCGTATCAAAGCCAAGAAGGCCTCGGATTTGGACAAAGCGACGGACAATTAGTTTCATTCGGCGCTTACAATATGTGCGATGACCGTTTTGCAGTGTTTTACAAAACCACATTTTCCCAAGGATACTAATAGATAATAAATAGTGCAGTAATTGATGAACGAAAACTGACGGTATAGTCCAGTCGAAATAGACATTTAAATAGAAAAATATCCGCGTAGCCATTTTTTTTTAAAACGTCAGGGGTGGTGGTTGTAATATAAATCTCAATTTTCGAACTACTCCCGGTAGATTTTCCACTTTAGAGCAAAAATTGTGTTTTCCAAAGTTGTTGGAAATTTAATTTCCCACAAGTTTGGTCATCATCATTTTTACGCTAGGATAAATATTTGCAGAGTTATATATACTATATCGTTATAGTATCAAGTATATCAAAAAAATATATATTATAAAAATTAAATTAAAAATTTAAATAAACCCCCGACACAATGACCTAATTTCCCTTTAAAAAGTAGAAAATAAAAATAAAATACATCGCGTTGGGGGACCGCTCCTACTTATTTATTACCTGACCCCTGGTCCCCCAACGATTTTTGTAATGTGCACGTGATGCGCTTTCATTTGAGACCCCACTCGATTATATTTGCAGACTTTCGGTTATTCTTCCCCACTTTCACCCCCCATAACTTTTAAACGACTTAACCGATTTTCATCAAACATGTCTAAGAACACTCGCCCGTAACTCACCTGTCATACAAAAAAAAACTGTATTGAAATCGCTTCATCCGTTCGCGAGCTACGGTGCCACAGACAGACAGACAGACCGACAGACAGACAGACACGTGAAACTTATAACACCCCTCTTTTTGCGTCGGGGGTTAAAAATATTTTTTTTCTTCAAAGTTTTGGCAAACGACAAAAACAAGACCCCCTTCACCGATCTACTTAAAACAGCCCTCGAGAAGTCCGATATCACAGTTCAGCAGGCACCAGCAGATGCAGATCCGTTGCATGATGCATCTTGCAAACTTGATAGTATAATCTGCAGCGTAAAAATGATGTTGACCAAACTTGTGGGAAATTAAACTTCCAACAACTTTGGATAACACAATTTTTGCTTTAGAGATGAAAATTAACGAGTAATTTCAGAAAAACGAAAATAAAAACATTAAAACAAGATGGCGGCGAACCCTCTACCGGGATTAGTGCGAAAATCGAGATTTATACTTCAATACAAACGTCCGCCCCCCCCTCCAGCCGTTTAAAAAAATAAAATCGCCCCCGGTTTTTTTTTTTATTTTAAGCTACTTTTATGTCTATTTCGACTCTATTTCGAAAATGTAACTCGCGATTTCAGTCTTCACGGATGGAATATCTAACGGATAAGACAATTAGAATTAAAATAAAAGACATGTTTTAACAGTCAATTTATTTACACCATAATAAAATACTAACATGTATGTATAGTAGATAACAAACATCCTGCTCCTGCGAAGTAGTGAATTTTTGGATCTCCTTAGCGGTGATTGGCGGAGAAGATGAAAGTGTAAGCCACGCGATTGGCTGACAACATGCGCGAACTTTCTCTTTTGGTTCAAGACGATTGTAAGCTACTATATATACTCTATATATTCAAATAGTAACATTCCTACATTAACTAATGTTACTTAGATCACGTTGCATCTGGTAACTCTCCAATCCACCAAAATACTAAACAATTTTCCGCAAAACTAGAGTACTTTAAATCCAAATCATCAAGCTCTGGCAATTCTCCACTAATTTCAGTTTGCTCCACCTTAATGTCTTCTAGGTCTTTGGTAGGATCCGTTAAATGGTACTGGCCAGATCCTGTCGCAAGAATGGGTCTATAAGGATGGATGTCCACGCTGTTGCAACAGTCTCTATGAAGCGGAAACTGTAAATAAAGTTATTGTGAACTTTCAACTGGCATAAACCGTGTTCTAGGTTTGTGTAAAAAAATGGCGTTTAAAAAGTAGGCGTTTATTTATACAGACTGAATTATTAAATATTTTTGCCTGGCCTGCCAAAATTGATATTGAGGATATAGAAAAACGTCTCGAAAATCATAATTTAAACTTTACTTTTGTTTAGCTTTGAGCGTTTTTCAATATTCCATTTAACATGGATAACGGCCACGCACATTTTAAAAATTCAGCCTGTATAGCATATTTGTTGCTCGTCGGCTTATCTCTATAGGGCCTCTCCAAACGTCACATTATTTCAGATAAGACTGGTTTGTATTCGTTCATGTAACGCCATCTAACGGATTTTTTAGATACCAGTAGACTGGAAACAATACAGTAGGCAATACAGAAGCAGAACTTACAGCTGGTCTAACCAAATTATTACTGGTTAAAACAGGCTAGCAGCAATCACTGGTATGTAAATACAGCTAGTTTGTAACGTCAGCGGATTTAGTATGCATAGTGTCGGCACCACATCATCACTATCACTACATAGTATAAAACAAAGTCGCATTCTTCTGTCCGTCCCTATGTATGCATAAATCTTTAAAACTACGCAACGGATTTCGAAGCGGTTTTTTTTAATAGATAGAGTGATTCAAGAGGAATGTTTATAATACATGTATATTGCACCCGTGCGAAGCCGGGGCGGGTCGCTAGTTTCATCCTAAGCGTAAGAGCCGACAAAAGGGCCGAAAACCCAAAAACGAAAGCAAGAGAAGGAAAAATTTATACGAAACCCTATTCCGTCTTGCCTGTGTGGCACAGTAGGCTACCCTCTATGTAGTTCGAGATGGACCGACTCAGCAGTGGGTAATATATGAAGTGAGAACTAGCAGCCAAATCAGTGCCAAAAAAGTGATGATGACACAAAACCTGACTGCCTCGTTGGTCTAGTGGTTAGATGTGCCGCCTTTGGATCAACGGGTCCCGGGTTCGATTCCGGGGTCGGGCAAGTGTCTTTGTCTAAACCAGAGGCACTGGCTCGGAGTCTGGGTGTCATTTCTATTTATAATATGTATGTATTTACAAAAAAAATATATATATACATATATAAGTAGTTTATCATCCATCTCGTTACCATAACACAAGCATTAAGTTGCTTAGCTTGGGACGAGATGGCGTTGTGTGAAATGTCCAAGGATATTTATTTATTTATTTATTACTATGCTATATGAGGTTTTTTTTCAGTGGGTTGAATGCCTTTGACCTTTGAATAACTCTAACTTACCTTGTAAGTAGCATTATCGGTAGCAACATCACTTGTATCGATACTCGACTTCCAATCTACTTGGTCACTATCCCAAACCTTGACAAGCCCGTCAGTCCCGCCCGTGACCAAATACTTCCCACAGGGTGATATGTCAAAGTATATCCTTTGATTCGTGTCTACAGCCCTGGACAAAATGTTGAGGGGCCTCCGGTAGTACCTGATATCCCATACTAATAATCTATGGTCTTTGCGCGCTCCAGAAATGAGTCGGAGTCCGTCTGGCGCGAATTTCATATGTGTAACTCCACCTTAAAAGGAAATATTAATCTAACCAAATTTTCTTTTTCTATACTCCTACTATTCAGCCAATAAATGACCCACTGCTGAGTCGGGCCTCCTCTTATCACAGGGAGGTAATTGGCCTTTTTTTTTTTTTTTTTTTATTCTTGATAGGCTTACGCTTGATCGCCAGTTCACCTGATGTTAAGCGACACTGCGACCTAAGATGGAGCGCGCTTGCCTAGAAGAAATCGATTCACTCCTGATTTAAAGACACCCAGATTATATCTATCGGGGAAGACCTGTTCCATGCTGGCCACATGGGTTGGCACAAGGTTTTGTATCAAGCTTTCTTTCTCTTGTGGCTAGGTTTTCAGCCTTGTCATTTCCTTGTCCACTCTTACCTCAGGATGGAGTGGGTTGGTGACACTATGTATTCTAAATCCGTCACCACACGTTACACTCTGTACTCTTTTTCTCTAACTATCTGCAATCAGCCTTGGAGAGGGATAAGCAAATATATCTCCTTCGCCTTTTTCCCCAATTTCTTTCGGGTCGGCACTGGTTCAACCTGATTTGGCTAGCTACCAGAATTTATATAGACCAATTACCCACCTAGTGAGACCACCATAATTATATGATTAGACCGACTGTCAGTTTTCATGGCGCTGACTATGTGTAACAACTGCCATAGATGAGAGAATGGCAGCTGTATACTTTCTTTTTAAAATAGGCATATGTTTGACCTCAATCTTGCTTGATGGAAGGTAAAGAAGAGGCTTAAGATGGTATTACACAAGATGGTGGTACACATTGTATGTATGTACCAATTTCACTTTCAGATAGCTGGTGCTATAAAAGAGTCGTTGTCGTCGTTCCAGCCCATAAATGACCCACTACTGGGTCGGGCGTCCTCCAAATTGAAGGAGGGAAATTAGCCTACTGTGCCTTAGCCTATAAAGAGTAGCTCATTCTTTTTCTTAATCACCATTCATCATCCGCAGGATTTTTTAATATACATATTGTTTATCAAATTAGAATGAACTCCATGTGGTGACGGTTTTAGAATATATAGTGTCACCATCCTATTCTATTCTGAGGGTGCCATAAGAGCCAACTAAATTAAATTGATTGACTAAATTAAACCATGACAGCAAGAGATGGGAATCTTGATAAGAAACCCTGTGCTAGCCCATATGACAAAGTAGGTTAATTGCTTGCCACACACTGTATTATGTATAATACTGAGATGCAGCGATTTAGACACATAAAAGTATAGTTGTGTTTGCTACCTTCTGTTTTATTCTCTTTTGTTTTTTATTGTATCTAATAAACATTTTCTTTTCTTTCAAATTAACAACATAACATGACTGATTACCTCCATGTCCATGCATCTTTCCTATACTCTTGTATGTGCCCATTTCTGTGATATTGTACAAGCTTATAGATGTATTCCAAGATCCCACTGCCAGAAGGTTGTCTTTGGAAGCAAAACATGAGGCAGGACTCACGATTTTATACTCAGCAAAATCTCTACCAGGCCTAGAATTAAAAATAAACATTATCATGCAGGTTTATTGCAATTTACTTTATTCTGCTCTTACAATATCCTCAGAATGATGAGGGACATTGAGTATTCTAAATCCATTGCCACACATAATAAACCTCAATCTTAAATCAAAAAACCTCAGCCTATAAATCAACAACTTCCGAGTTAGACCACCTATTTGATGGAAGGAAATTAGCCTACTGTACCACACTGGCTAGAGACCAAGGTCTGCTAGACCAGACTATACATTGAGAGATAATATATGAGATAATATAATGTATGTATGTAGTGTATGTACGTAGTGTATGTATGTAGTATATAGGTATATTTTTAAAAATTTACACCTACCACTCTTTGTCTCTGCACCACCCAAGGTAGACTGGCAGATAATGCCTAAGGCATTAAGTCTGCCTTTGTACATTTTGTGCAGAAGTGTAAATAAATAAATAATAATATCCACTTTTCTTCCTCTTGATTGTTTTTAAAACTATCTAGATTCTTTGGCCACCTTGTATAACACCCTCTCAATAAAATAGTAACACTAAGTATCCTACATTTTCAGCATTTCATCATCATCACTTCAACAAAACAAGCCTGAATTAAGTAAATTTATTCTCATCACAATCTTTTGTGCTACTAGCCACTCTGTCTTACCAGCCAGCACTTGCAGCTCCTCAGGTGTAGCAGTGGTGATAACTTATCATCAAGTGACAGTTGCTCATATGCCTCCCTCTTTGATAAAAGAATAGATTTACAAACCTTTCAACATCAAAAGTTCTCAATACTTTTTTGTATCCGGCAACTATTCTGTTGCCATCTGGTGTGAAAGTGACAGAGAGAGCTGGCTCCATTTCATCCACAGCATTAAAACCTCGGTAGGAACACCTTAGGGATCCATTAAAAGCATCCCACAGTTGGAGTGGTGCACTTTGTCTTGTTGTCAACCAACTGTAATATAACATGATGAAATTGTAGCAGAAGCTTTTTAACGTGTAGTGCCTATATTATAAATACATAACAGCAGTGAAATTCATTTAAATGTGTTTTTATTATTTATGACATATTCAACTCTATGCCAGTCCCATTGATCATTGACATTTATAATAAAGATACTCAGGATTTCTATAATTTGGAATATGAATTTGGATATTTTTAATAATATCATTTCTTATATTGTACCAATTGTTACACAAAACAACTTTCAGGTATCACACAGAATTATATTTCTTGTTGATTAATGTAAAACTAATTACTGCTCCATAGTTCTCACAATGCCTTAAACAAAACTATGAGTTTATGAAGTATAAAAATGTTTACTGACTTAATGTAACCACAGAATTATTCTTGCTTAATGAGGTTGTATTATTTTAAAAAGTATTTAATACTAACCAACAGGTTTCAGGCATGGTACTGTTCATTCCAGGGTACCAACAGAAGTCATAGACTAAACCAGCTTCTTTAACATGTATTACGGATCCCAATAGATCGATTGACCGGTCTTTAGATGCAGATCCTGAGTATAAATCCTTTGGGAGTTCAGTAACATGAACGCCATCATTATTTACCACGGTCAGACAGCACGTGCCGTCTGGAGACCACTTGCAGCCGCGTAAGTAAGGCTGTATATCTTCTTTTATCTTTTTAGAACGAGACCAAGTTGAATTCGCAAGTTCTAGCAGAATTCGGCTTGTAAACAAGTTTGGATAGTGGTATGTGATCTCGTCTGTGTTTAGTGCGGGTTCCAAATTTTGTGACTCGTTAGGCGCTGGCTCGATCCCAACAATATCATCATCTATTCCAGTTGTGTCGGTTTCCATGGGCATTTCTTCCATTTTAATTCAGAAATTTACTTTCCCAGTTCCCCACATACAAAGATCAGTATCAAATCAAACCAAAATAGATGAATGAAATGAATGAATGAATTGTCGAGTTGACTGACATGAAATTATGAATGAATAAAGCTGAACTCACATTACGGAACCCGTCCGTTTGTCCTGTTCTTGTTCCGATATTCAACTTTTAACTTGGAATTAAATATATATTTAATAAATTCTTATATTATAAATTAATATGAATGAATAACATTTTATCATCCTTGATAAATAATGTTTAAAAGTATTTTTATATAAATTACAAGCTATAGTACGCGTGTATAGTATAATACCGAATATTTTAAAAATAAAATTAATTAGGACGACGTTTACACAACTGTTCTCTAAATAGGTATCCCCAATTCTGGACGGCATTTCCACTTAACATCAGGCGGAATGCAGGCATCTGCCTGCTCTAACATAAAAAAAGAATCGGAACTGTGTAACAACACTGTCACTTGTTCTTCTGTCATTGAAATGATTGACATAAAACCTCGCATTAGCAGCACTGAACTGAAGTATGTTAGCAGCTGATTGATGTTGCTGATGTCAGTTCAGTCAGAATTCCGATATCAGTTAGTCACGGAAAATTGCATTGGTCGGACAAAATCGCAAAATAAAATTGTTTTACCGTTAAATTCAGTGTTGAGACTTGAACAAAATTTATCAATGCGTATTTAAATAGCTTAACAATGGTACCATGATTCCAAAGTTTTGCCCGCGAAATATTTTGTAATTATTATTTTCGATCGATCTATTTTCACTGTTTCGTACTGAGTTCGTCAAATGTTTATAATAAATCTTTGCAGATGAGGCTAACATTCTTGAGGCGCGGATTTCATATAATTAGAGTGAACATGTCGACCGTGGCTTTTACTGAGTCCCCGGCAAAGGCTTCGTTGTGTTGCGAAGTATCGGCAGAAGGGGCCCCTCCGACGTATGCTATGTACGAGGCCTTGAAAGATTCGTGTCAGAATAACGCGACTTATTTCCAACCAGATGACAGTGAGAATGGACAGCGACTATACCAGGGTTTCATGACACTTGTGGATCATGTAGACACTGTGTGGCCTCTAGTTGATCATGTTCGTAAGGTATGAAAACTCCCAGTCGCGTAATTTGCTCATACAAACTAATTCTAGTATACTTTCTGGTAACTCTTATTCTATATGGGCTATTAATTATACTCACAAAGCAAACTTTAACAATATAATAGTGTGATAATTTTTGGAATTGGTCTAGTTGTTTTTTAGTTTAATGGTTACAAACATTCATACTTAAAAATATACCTATTTATTATAATATTAATTTAAAGTATTTTACAATTTTATTGCCAATACCAGCTGTATACTCAACACTACATGTAGATAGTACCCTATAGTCTCTATAGTAAGTGCCTTAGTAATTTATTTCTAAAGTTATGGCTCATATAAACTCAGATCTTCAATAAATGTTAATCATTACTCCAAATAAACAATTATTGCAAACAAAAATATATTCAATGATTTCCAGATGAATATCAGTTTTTTATTATAGAATTCCAGTTATTTTATAAATTTCAATTTAATCAAATATTTATATTACATAATATCATATTAAATCAGTCTTCAATATAAAACACAACTTTACACAATGTATTTGGTACAACTAATATGTACCAAATATAAACACTATCATTCATTAAAAATGTCTCATGGTCAGGGTCAACCAGTTTTATATATATTATGCTACTTCTAAGTATATATATATATATATCTATGTAGATACACAATGTTAGTGGTTACATCATCTTTAATAGCAATATGCAGCAACAGTTTCGGCCTAGATGTTTCTCTATTGTACATAGGAAAACACATGTCTGAAGGTATGACATATGATAGATTCATATATTTATTCCAATTATTTTAATTGCTTTTAGCCTCAATTTACCTAATATATTTCAGCTAACAATACTTGAGATTTTTTGTTAAAGTGCACTCTTAATACTGCACTATTATTTTTACTATCTAGCCAGTGGACCAATATTAATTTTGTATGTGCCCTAAATTACTATTGAAATACATTAGCTAAGGCAGTGTCCACTAGCACTTGTCTTAATGTGTCTAGAATTAATACCTAAATCACTTTGTTCATGTGATCTTCAAAATGCTGCACTTATTGTACTATGTATATTTATTAATATTGCAAAATGTGCTCTGTGGCATTGAGGAAAATGCTAATGTGTGAATTTATAATTAATTTTAAACAGTCTCAATTCATTGGTTATTTTGGATATCCATTGCTAAACATAGAGCCTTAAGAAATAATAAGTAATTAAAGTATGTTCTTTAAAAATATATATCAATCATATATTGGTATTCAAAAATAATCCTAATCATCTCCACTCCTAAATGACCCAGTCAGTACTGAATTTAGCCCCATTCAATTTTGTATAAGAAATTAAATAATGTATATAAATCCACAAATGTATTGCTGGCCTTGAACTGACTTTATATTCATTATTTAGCAATAGTTGGTAAAAAACAGGCCCTTTGACTGTCCCGATACAGGGCGTGGGTTGGCCCAGCCATATGGCGATAATGCCAATGATAACGGATACCCCATGAACAGCGAGAGGAACAACTCGACACTACGCTGGATCGGGCGCTGTTATATCCGGCGTATGAAGAGGCACGTGCAGGGTACCGCGCGTGCCTCGGGACGCAAATTACAACTATCCGGCGTCCCGGAATCCCAAAGAATCCCCGAAACCCGGGCTAGCCCACGACCGGGTATCCATGAGGATATACCCAACGTAAAAAAGGGACCCTAACCTGTCCGACGCGTCGCATATAATTGCAAAATTGCCAAAAAAAATATTCGAATCCACAATCAAAGCAGCATTTATATTACGTTATTAATTTATGTACCACAACCAAATAACATGATCCTTGGGTAGTGCTGTGATTCCGCCCAGGAGAAAGGCCGCCAGTGTTCTGCCAAGGGAAGTGGATGTTGGGAGTTGAAGGAATCCATATTCCTCCTGCTAGCACCGTCATGCTTTCACTATTTGTAGGTTGAGGAAACGTTAGTGCCACCCCCGGTGTTACAAACACCGCGACCGTAACTACTTACCATGAGGCGGTCCTTTTGTAAACTTTACGGACACAGCTTTAGCATATCCACATTTTCTACTGCTTATTACAATATTAACTGACATATTGCATTTTACTTTTTGACATCAATATTAGTTGATTTCATTTTCTCAAGACCATATTGAAACTGTATGTAATATGTCACCAACCCACATCATCATAGGTGTCGTAAGAGGCAACTCAAGAAACGCAAGAGAAGGAAAACTTGATACACACCCTGTGCCAATCCGTCTTGCCAGCCTGGCACAGTTGGCTAATTTCCCTCCATGAAATTGGAGGAGGCCCGAATCAGTAGTGGGTCATTTATGAAATTAATGATTTAAATTAATTAAAAGATTGGCACATATTTACCAACATTGATCAAAATCGTTTCATATTGATTATATGTATTACTAGCGACCCGCCCCGGCTCCGCACGGGTGCAATGATGGACATCTAAATTTATCAGTGTTTCTCTACAATAATATAGATGTATTATACATATAAAACTTCCTCTTGAATCACTTTAACTATTAAAAAAACTGCTTCGAAATCCGTTGCATAGTTTTATAGATTTAAGCATACATAGGGACGGACAGACGACAGCGACTTTGTTGTATTCTATGTAGTGAAGTCGGGTTAAACTTGTCATTACGATTTCAGGTGGCACCTATGTACGATTTCGATAGCAAGTCCCCGGGAAATGGATATCGGAGTTTCGTATCAGTGGTAGACTCCTGTGTATTGCTTGGTTTGAAGCTAAGCAGACAGGTGTGCAGCAGCAGGGACGCTCTACTTTTTCGCAAAGGACATTTCGTTAAGTGAGTTGTTATTTTTTAATCTACAAGGTTTTTAGATCAGATTAAAAAAGCTATTTAAAACGTTCCAATTGAAAATTTGTCTTTTAAAACACCAAAGCTACCGTTTTAAAGGAAACCTCGGTCTCAATCTTTTAAAAATAACAATGTATCGCAACTCGGTTCTTCTACCGTAAAAAGTTGTGAGATCCATGCAATGACATGGTTACTTTATTAAGTTCCTACTTTAGGAACCTTCTTTAATAAGCTATTACGTAATTAATTAACCAAACCACATCTTATAGTGACCATGTCGATAAGTAAAATCTTTTGTTGTAAGTAAATAAAATAGATTAGGCCATCGCACGAAAACACAATGTATCTCAGAAGTAATACATATTATAGTATAATTACGAGTATTAAATAGGATTGTTCAGTTCGATACTAGAATATATGCTCACGATTGCTATGGACTTACGTATAAATCCCATTGAACATCTAATTAATTACACAAGTAGAAAATAACTTGTGTAATGGCAGAAACCTAAACTAAAATTTGTTTCATCCATTCCGGATCTATAATGTCATGGACAAAGGGGTTAAAGTCATTACACTTCTGTTTTCGTTAGAGATAAGGTTTATCCATTCCTTCTGTTATTTTATCTCGATCATTTGAAAGTAATTTTGTAGATGTCGATGACCGCTGTTCAATTAAAATTCAACAGAATTCAAAAAGGTTCTATTCTCGACATGAACCTATAAAAATAAATTAATGCCATGTTATTTTATTCATTCACCAGTAAAATATTAGATCAGTCGCCAACCTCTAAACAACTGGGATAAAATCTGTATGGGCCGTGACATACAAATGAATGTCAACACGGGCAAATCGATTGATGTGATGAATTTTCCATTGCGGACAATTAGGGCGACTTGCGTAGCGCTCAAATGTTACCTGCTATTTAAAATACGAAACACAATGCGTCTCATACATATCAATAGGTACTATAAGGACTAGGCTTCTTACAGTCGCTGCATAATATACATTGCAACGTTTCTATGCTTCTGGGCTACTTTGGCTTTTCCGTAATGAACTCCTCAGCTCATAAACCGACATTGACTCCAACCAATCTTGCTAATTCATATGGTCAAAATTGGCACTCAACGTGTTATTGATCCGTGTAGTGACGGATTTAGAATACAAAGTGTCACCACCCATTCCATCCTGAGATCCATCATAAGAGCCGACAAAAGCGAAGGGCTGAAATTCAACCTGTCTATCCAGCGTGGCACAGTAGGCTAATTACCCTCCATGTTATGGGAGGAGGCTCGACTCACCAGTGGGTATTTATGGGTTGAGTAGTAGTAGTGTAATTACTTGTCCATTTTAACAGTTTTGGTACTATAACTGTGCTGTCAGTTCGGGACGTATGCTACACGCTATTCACACACGCACTTGGCAAAAACTTTTAAATTTAGCAGATTAGTGCTCGCCATTTCGTCACGTCGGTAGAAAATAGCAAGCTTGGGGCCCAGATCTAACCCAATGATTACCGATAACCCAACCGTGTCGGAGGGCAGTCGCTCCTTTTACATTTTAGCCAAATAAGGATAGCCTTGGATCGCACTGCCTATTTCAGACACTAATGCAAACTAAGATGATGATGCTAAATAGTAGTGGGCGTTATTTAACTTAGCTCGTTTAGTCAACGTTGGCGCCAAATGTAAACGCCAACGTTGGCAAGAAATTTGTTAAACATCTAAGTCCCAACGAACGATTTATCTCAGAAATAATACATATTTATTTTGCAATTAAAAAGTCACATTGACAAATATATACTCATCCTTGTCTTACATACTCACTCTGACCATTACAATACAATATCGAAAAATAATCACTGTACATTGCGTTGTATTCAGAGAACTAAGAATTCCGTTGCGCTTTAAAGCCAGTAATGGTTGCTATGATATTCGTTGAGCACTCAACGTTGCGATTCGTTGCGATACAGCTAAGTCGATATTATTCTATAGTACTGAGGAGAAGTACGTTGCTTGCCATAAACAATAATGTAACGTATTTATTCAATTTTGCCAATATAGATTGTTGGCAAAAAATAATTCCATATACTTAAATATTTCTCATACTAATACATGCCATGTATCGCCTTTGCTTTGCAATATAAATTAGCTTGGAACGGAGGTTTGTTAATTTATCCAGATTGAATAAATTACACCAACCTAGATTTATTTATTAGTAAATAACATAGGCAATATAAATAACGCCACTATACAATACGTTTCATTAAAATATTATTGATGTAATTGTTCATCAGTTTTGAAATATTATCATTCCTTCATGGACGTTTATACGTCCATGCATTCCTTATAAAAATATCATTGCGTTAATATGATATTTTTATTAGAACATATCATAAAGTTAGGTTTCTTTGTTTAGACTTTTTAAAATCAAACATGTTATCTTGAAATAAACCTTTGTTTTAATACATAAAATGTAATTTAAAAAATATAAATCAAAATGAACTTATTAAAACTCCAGCGCTCCAGAAAACCTATTCTTATTATTTAATATGGTATCCCTGTGTTCAAAACGTGCAAAATATTATTACTCTTTTGCACTATTGATAAACGGTATAGTGTGAATGAAATACTTAAATGACGCTAACCAGCAGCCAAATTTTAATGACCCATGAGATGCTGAAGATTTGTATGCGGAACTCTACCTTATTTATATGATATTAAGGTCAACATTTTGCTATAGTGATTAAGAGGCAATAATTTATGCCGAGTACCATTTAAATTGGATGTAATGGAATATTAGACTATCGTATTAGGTTAGTGTGCCTGTAATCAATATCACTACATATTATAAAACAAAGTCGCTGTCGTCTGTCCGTCCCTATGTATGCTTAAATCTTTAAAACTACGCAGCGGATTTTGAAGCGGGGTTTTTTTAATAGATAGTGTGATTCAAGAGGATGGTTTATTTGTAAATACATGCATAATATTGTAGAGCAACACTGATAAATTTAGATGTTCATCATTGCACCCGGGCGAAGCCGGGGCGGGTCGCTAGTTTCGGTATAAACTAAGGTACCTATAACGCAGACAAAGCCATTTTTAGACAGTGCGCCAAAACTGCTCGTTTAATCGTTTATTTCGCAGTTTATTTTATTATAATGGCGTTTACTGTGACGTCACAGCACAAGTTCACAACTAGGTAAACAAAAATAGACAGATTGCAAAAATAGACGGTTTTGCCAACGTTGGGAAGGCTGTCAACGCGTTTAGTTGTGTTGGCTAAAAATCACTCAACGACACATGTCTAATGCTAAACGTATAAAATATGTTCTATTTTTGAATCTGTAATGTTTATATTTCGTCGTTCTAACCGGCCAGTGTTTTCCTTTCTAGTTTAAAAACAACAATCGTGCTTCTTAGTTCGAACATTTGAGTGGTTTAAAAGTTTAAAACTCCGTTACAACTAGGTATAGGTAACATAATTTTAATGTTTGCATACGTAGAATTAATGTACAGACTCCATTGTTGCAAGGTCGAATCGTCTGCATCCTTCTTTGTAACAATTATTTTATTGTTCTGTATTGTCATAGAGTGCCGAATTCAAAGTTCACTTTGTCGATGGTATATAAAATTGTAATAAGGGAAACGCGTTACCACTATTTTTATCTTTAAAAAGAGGTCTAATATCCCGCCAAAAACGTTAAAACCTTTCCACTCAGCGCTGGGTAGACAGTGTCAACTTTTTAGCCTGTAATAACTAAAATATGTATTACTAGCGAGCCGCCCTGGCTTCGCACGGGTGTAATGATGAACCTCAAAATTTATCAGTGTTTCTCTACAACATTATGGATGTATTATACATATAAAACTTCCTCTTGAATCACACTTTCTATTAAAAAAACCGCTTTAAAATCCATTTCATAGTTTTAAAGATTTAAGCATACATAGGGACGGACATACAACAGCGACTTTGTTTTATACTATGTAGTTATAATGATATGAAGGATTTAGAATACATAGTGTCACCACCCCATTCCAACCTGCGGGCGTCATAGAAGCCGACAAAAGGAAATGATAGGGTCGTCTAGCCTGCGTGGCACAGTAGGCTAATTACCCGCCATGTAACTGGAGGGACCCGACTCAGTAGTAGGTCATATATGGGCTGAGTAGTACTAGTAGTTGTATTATATCTGTTGATGTAGTTTGGCTGACCAATGGCAAGATAAGACTTTTTAAAGTTTCGATAATATCATGGCTATGATGAATATTGCTGCTAGTGTTTACATGGATCAATTGCTACACTACTCTCCGAGAGCTATAATACGCGTGCGAGTTCATGTCAATCGGGGCATAAATAAATAATTACTTAACACATTGATTTTATTTCATAATCTGCAAAATTACCTCAGTTTACAATAAACCAAATTAACAACTGTTGACTAAACCGGTAACTATTATCGACATTACCATAACATTAGGTAACATCATTACAGCATTCCTCAGGATGGACATGAACTCGCGCGCGTTATTATATGTACTCCGGTTACTAATCAGTAATAATTTGATTGAAATAACTGTCAGTCTTCAAATGCCGTAGAAGTTATTACGATAGTCGGGACCATCAGGATGATATGATGATCGTTCACAGGGAAATCGAGTCCTGCAGTCAGCTACTTGCGTCACTCGGCACGTGTCTACATCATCTTCACACACTCCTCTCGTGGGCTTCTCCGGGGGAACTATTTCCATCGGAACCTCACACCCCCGAAGAGCTATTCGCTCAGGCAGATACTATTAATCAGTACTGCTTTTATGGGCGCTGCCTTGGCTTTCAGGTGAGTGAAATGGTGTTATATTCTAGTTCAAATAACAAACAGAAACCGGCTTGAAGAAAGACCAGGACACAAAGGTCTTTGGGACCAAGATGACGTCGCCTAATCTCTCTTTTAATAGTCTATAAATTATCATTTTGTGCTACTTACCATCGAGGGTTAAAAGACTTCTATGTCCAATAACATTTATTGATATTGAATTTTAGGCAAATGTAATTCATATTTTTTCAGTAACGAATCGCAATCATATTTACTCACATGTATAAAACCTTTGTAATCTACATGTTTGTCGTTACTTCAGCATGTTTTCTGCGCTTACCAGACTTTTCTTCTACTACTACTGAGCTTCTACATGACCCACTACTGAACCACGAGCCACTGGAGGAAACCATGCGTGAACCCGTCTGGCTAGCGTGGCGTAGTAGGCTAATTATCCTCCATGTAATTGGAGGAGCCCCGACTCAGTAGTGGGTCACTCATGGGCCGAAACGACGACGAACTAAAATCAGATCAGAATCTAAAACTACAGAGTTTCTTGCTGGTTCTTCTCTGTAAAACAGTATTCCGAACCAGTGCGAGTTGGATGGATGGTGTGAATGAGGAAACGTGTATGAGTGGTGTGAATGTAGATATGACGCCCGATAGGAGTGTATGGAGATTACCACCTAGCGTGGGACTAGTGCCGAAAGATTGAAAAGACTTGTGTGATAAAACCTACGTAAATAAAGTTCTTTTGAGTT
The DNA here is from genome assembly GCA_905475355.2 of Clostera curtula. Classification (NCBI taxonomy): domain Eukaryota; kingdom Metazoa; phylum Arthropoda; class Insecta; order Lepidoptera; family Notodontidae; genus Clostera; species Clostera curtula. The sequence continues at coordinate 11,617,949 of FR997808.1, read as the reverse complement.
TGAGTAATGTACACGTACAATAAAAAGAGCATCATTAAATTCTCCAATCGCAGTTTCGCTCCTGCAGACATGTCATGTCTGCGATTAAGCTAAGTCGAAACCTTGAATAGATATACTAAAAATAGTGTCAACTTATGCATAATTTCTCGTGAAATGTCTTTCTAAGCATGAATTATGAAAATTAATTTTGAGGTCCTGACTAATTTTCTTTCGTATGCTTTTATAAACCTTGAACCTTTAGTAACATCGACTATTAATATTCATTTCGCAAAATAACATTATCAAGTAATTTTCATCATTTGTCCGTACGATCAGCTTTGGGAATCGAATCTGGTGATGACAAAATTGCTCATCCACCGATAGTAAATTGAGCAAGCGCAATTTATCAAATGGGACTGTAACCTAATTTATTAAGAATGATAGTTGCATGTAAATGACGCAATCATAAACTGATTTACGTTCTCAATTTAAGCATTCTAAATACCATCGTGTTTTTAATTCTTAGAAGAAGAAGGTCCTAGCAGAATACCAGCGCCGCGCCGCTTCATAAATGAGTAGCGATATTCTTTCTTTCTAATTGTCTCAAATTCATACACTATAACTATGGGTCAGGGCCGTGTGGTGACCGATTTAGTATACATTGTGTCACCACCCCCATTCCAACCTAAGGGTGTCGTAAGAGTCGAGAAAAGGAAGTGACAGGGCCGAAATCCTAGCCGTAAGAGAACTCGTCTAATGGGCTAATGGCCCTCCCTGTAATGGGAGGAGGCCCGACTCCACAGTGGGTAATTTGTGGGCTGAATAGTAGGAGTAGTACCTAAGGTTAAAGGCGAGCTAAGCCCAAAGAAGAATGACATATGAGCAGATAGCTGGTTCTCCATTGTTTTGGTGTGATTTCTATCTAACTGTACATAATTAAAACGAATACATGTATAATTTAATATTATAATTTAATATAGTTAATTGTTTATATCAATGCCTATTCCATTTTGAATTAGCTGCTACAAATGTGCCATCACCAGTTCTTCTAGACCTCATTTCTACCAGATCCTTGGGAGCGGACTTCAGATCATAGGCCCAACCAATCCGAGCGAAGAAATTAATGAACCACGTGGTCAAATTCCACGAATCAAAACCCAGCTCAGAACTCCTGTAATCCCAGGGGAACACGTGATGATAATTATGGAAACCGTCTCCAAACGTGATCAAGGAAACTAAGGAATTGTCCGAAGATTTAATGTTTTTATCGTAAGGTTTGGTCCCCCAAAGGTGGGCAGCACTGTTGACTAGGAACGTCAAATGAAGACTGTACACGTATCTGAGCAAAGTGATGTGCCAGGCGTTATTGAAGGTTTCACCCCAGAGTAAGACTGGAGCTAGAGTCGGGATTACGAAGCACACTGCACCGATTAGTGGTATCGCGTATCTGAAAAGTCATATGGTGTGTTAACCAAGATCTAAAGCGTTAAAAGACTTTAGGGATTTAAGGCAGATTTACACAGGGTCAGTAGCTTGCGCCAGTGCTGGCGCCGAAAACTAACTCATACGATTTACACGCAGTCAGTATTTCGTCAATAGTCTAGGATATTTCTTAAAATCTATTTACATGATGGCAGTAGCAGGTCAAGACTGACTTGGCAGTGCACTGACGTTAGTTACTGACTCAATGTAAATTGGTCACTGCCTGGTTTTTATAAAAAAAAGTGAATGTATTCGCGGAGCATGTTCTCCCATTGGGGGCGCAACCCGTGGCTCTGAAGCGGGTAGTCTAGGAACGCGATGGGTTTCATTGGGGGTATTTACCACCTTCAACGACAGGGTGGGTGACGATGAGGATTATCCACGAAAAACAGATGCTATGTATGAATCCAATATAGCAAAAATAAACCATAGGTGCGATGACGGATTTAGGCTACATAGTGTGACCACCCCACTCCATCCTGAGGGTGTGGTTCAAAAGGATATGACAAGGCCGATGACCTAGCCGTAAAAGAAGGAAAACTTGATACGAAACCCTGTGCCAACCCGTCTGGCCAGCGTGGCACAGTAGGCTTATTACAATCGATGTAGTTGATAGAACCCCGACTCGGCAGTGCCACCCTTGACGGGTTGGCATAGGGTTTTGTTTCAAGTTTTCCTTGCGGCTAGATTTTTGGTGTTATCTTTTCGTTTTGTCGGCTGGTACGACACCCTTGGGATGAAATGGGGTGGCGATACTGTGTATTCTAAATTCGTCACCACACGGATAATAACTAACTTACTTCTTCTGAAATTTGAGCACAGGATTGTTGGTTATGTCGGACATATCGAGATATTTTCCGCGTTTAATGACTTCTGGATGTTTCCTCACAAGTAGCCACCCTATGTGCGAGAAGAAAAACCCTCTGGTGGCATTATGTGGGTCGCCGTCGGTATCGGTATACAAATGATGCAGCCTGTGGTCTCGCACCCATGATGTTGCAGTATTTTGGAAGGCCAGGCTGTTCAATAGCATAATTATTATTTCGAGAGGCAGCTTCACTTTATACGCTTTGTGGGACCATAGCCTGTGAGCGCCCGCTGAAATACCGACTCCAGCGAGATACGCCAAAATAATACCTGGAAAATGGAAAAAGATGTATGATAGCATTGGGATATGGCGACTGAATCGGGTCTCCACCAAATTCAAGGAGGGAAATTTGGCTACAATAATCTGCTTGGTACAGGGTTTATATCAAGTTTTTCTTCTCTTATGGCTGGATCTGCCTTTTGCATTCCTTTAGTCGTATGTTACTCTCAGGATGATATGGGTTGGTGACATCGTGTATTCTAAAGCCCTTACCACACGGATCATAACTTTAACTTTTTGAAACAAACACTTAGCTCTGCTTGAATAAGTTTACAGAAAGTGACAACTACTCAAATAGTACTTTAGGCTGAATCATTTTAAATTATCGGGTGATTCTACGTAATTTGCTCATTTTGTACTATAACGTATTTGTGTATTATCTGATCACATTCTTCCATTGACTTATAATAGATGTATGCTCGAAAAATGGACTTAGAATCAATGATGACTTGTCCTTATACAATATTTGGTGTAATAGAGACCCAGGGCCTAGAGGATTACCACCAGCTCCCTGGAGCTGCCGGCTGTATAAGGATGTCCATAATACTGAATATGGCAGCCAAACAACATCACCCTTATGTGATGATGAGTAAGGTCACAACTCTATCATGCTCCCCATGGTGGTAGTAAAGAATCCACTTATCATCCGCTCCCAGCGTTACGCCTTCACTTCGCCCCGATAATATAAACGTCCCATCAGACAGGCCGTATGCTTGAGCGTCCCCCTGGTGGTATAAAAAATCTTCTTACCCAACAGTACAGTTTTCCATTGCGCAGACGTAAAGCAAAGGTACAATCCGTACACTGCCGCGATGTGGCCGTACAAGAAGACTGCAACTGTCAAATATTTTATATCATACTTCCTTGGTTCAGCTTGTGGCGCAACTAGTTTTTCAAATGCCTCTTTCTTTGGTAACAAAATATCTTTTTCATCAGCCTCAATTGACTTCGGTGACATGATCTGAAATAAGTTTGTTAGATTAAAAACTATTTAAGGTAGGTACTAAAACCGCGGTTACATGTGCAGCCCTGAATCTACTCAATATTGGACCTGTTTAGATTCAAAATTGTGATTAATCAATACGTAAACCGAAGCGACCTCTGGCAGGTGACCTCTGGTTACTTCTGTCTAATGGTACTGAACCAGAGGTCATATTCACGGTTAAAAATTAATGATCTCCTTATCCTTATCCTCAAAGCAGCCTACAGTCATTGATTATAAGTAGTACTTACCCGAGCCGTTAACTTTAACAACGAAATGACAATTTCCAGAATATTTTCATAATTTAATTTTCAATATGCGTTAAATACGCCTGCAAATGAGGAAAAAATAGTAAGTGATTTGCGTTGAAAGTGTAATTAAAATTGAAAATACAAAATTATAGACTTATTATTACTGTTGCCCTGCCGAAATGCCGTCACATTTCGTAATAAGCGACATAAATTTATATACGCTTGCTTTTCTTATTGAAAAAGTGATGTCCCAAGACATCGACCAATTTCTTAAAACTGGTAGTTGTTTGCCGACTACTCATTCTCGACTTGCGGTGCATAGATTAGAAGTACCTACAGTATCTACATCGATCAGGAATCTATCTAGTTACATTTGGTGCAGTATTCCAAAAGAGTAGGTATGTCAACATTTATCCTTATAAGCAAACTACAAATACAATAATATGTCAAACGTTACTAGAATAACTTGTACCATTCAATCTGTATTTGTCGTAACTGCATCGTAACTGTTTACCTCTTTACGTCAGTGATATACTAATTTAAGAAATACTTTCAAATGCAATAATCTACTCATTTTATTGTTTTGTTTTTCATATGTTTCCAATTACCCTTATTAAGTTGTGTATCCTTCTGCGAGACACGGATGCCTTATGTGCACCTCGCAAGCCTTTCCCTTAGATTTCCGAAAGAGGAGATATTCGCCGTAATCTTGTGAACTTGACCATTCAGGTCAGGCTACATTACCAAGTCACTACCGCGGTAAAACAAGTATTTTAACGTTTTAAGTTATTGCATAAGTCATTAGACTAACGCAGGCCGAAAATTCGGCACACTTCGGCCATTGGAGCCAACCCTATCGTAATAACCACAAAACGCAAAACCGACAATAAAATCACGTTTAGATACAAGCCATTAAAACGTGACAATTGTACATACGTTGACGTCACGTGCATTCAAATTCTAGAATTCGGCTACGCTAGTAAAGCTTTAGTGCATGTTTGATGACCCTAAATAAAAAATATTAATAATAATTTTTTGCCGTATGGTGACTGATTTAAAATACATGTCACCATCGGTCGAATGTGCCGCATAAGGATCACGTGTCCCCGGTTCGATTCCGGAGCCGGTCTTTTTGTAAACTAGACGCACTTTCTCTGAGTCCGGGTGACATCTGTGTTCATGAATTACATATTGTATATGTATATTACTTAATGTATGTATTACTAGCTGACCCGACAGACGTTGTCCTGTCTGAACTATGAATATTGAATTCGAATTGGAATAATTAATAATAAATTAATATACCGCCTTTTCTTATCGATTCCAATCCCTTATTTAATGTAATTAAAAAAGAAAAAAAGTAATTATGCCAAAAATAGCGAACCGTCGGGACGAACGTCAAATGTTTGACAGGTAACAGTTTGTATGGGAAAATAAAATTGTTGTTTTTATTATTTTACTTACAATATCAATGTTTTCTCTAGACTCTTAAACCTTCCCTGGACTCACACGAATATTGCAAGACCAAAATTAGCCAAATCGCTCCAGCCGTTTTCGAGTTTTAGCGAGACTAACGAACAGCTATTCATTTTTATATATAGAGATTTGGGTATTTACACAATTAGATATTCTAAAAATATTCATTCTTTTGGTTACTTTTTTTTTAAGTGTAGTGTCTCTTTTATTTGCGCCTACCATGTTGTTCTCTGCATCACCCAAAGGTTGACTAGAAAGAATGCCTGAGGCGTTAAAGTCCGCCTATGTTTAACTTAATGTTACATGAAGAATAAATAAATAAATTACATCTAGTGCTTCGGTTTATATCTCTATTTAACTGAAATTACAAGGTAGAAAATCTAAAATTTGAAACGAAATGCGGTGCCAACCCGTATCCCCACCGGTAATGGTGCCTAATGAGCACTGTGTCACTTTGAGGCCTGTGCACATTATCGGTGGGGGCTGTATCAAGATCCACGTCTTTTACGGGATGATAAATAAATAAATTTAAAAAAAAATACTGTCCATAAAACGTACTGTTCACTAGGTCTTCCTCCAATCTGAAGGCGGGAAATTAGCTTACTGCGCCACGCTGGTTAAATGGGTTGGCACGGGGTTTCATATCAAGTTTTACTTTTCACGTGGATATTTGTTACTGTCTACCAGTTCCTTTAGTTGCACTGTACTACACCTTTACCATAGAACCAGTCGACTATAGTGTGTTCTACTTACATCTGTCACACACGGACGCATAATAGTACCAAACTGGCTAACTCAATAGAGTCAAAATCGATAATCAACGTGCTATTGGTTGTCGTTTTTGACAGTTTTTGTAACCCAGTCCACAAACGACCCACTCCTAAGTCGGCCCTACTCCCATAACAGGGAGGACAATTAGCCTACTGTGCCACGCTTGCCAGACGGGCTGGCACAATGTTTTCGGCCTTGTCATTTCTTTTTGTTGACTCTTATGGTGTCGCCATATGGATGGAGTGGGGTGGTGACACCATATATTCTAAATTTGTAACCTACTAATACTAATATAGTGTCACAAGTATATGACAAGAGAATATATTTTGAGGTTAGGCGATTAACTCGCAACTGCATCGTGTGTAATAGGCAAACCGAGCAATTAATTTATTAATTAGTTATGTGTCTATTTTTACCCTATTTTTGCATCCGACGTATGATTTATCCTGTATTAAGCTACCAACATGCTACATACTTTACACAATTTACACGAAAAATCAGAGCTATCAACATCATGAAATGTCGCATATAAATGCGAGAACTACCAAAAAGTCCTACATGACGATAGCGAAGTTTTCAAAGCTATTGGCGCAGTGAAGATTCCCGACTACAGTTATCGAAGGGTATGTGCCGTGGCCTCCTGCCAGACACACCACCCTCGTCGGCCTCTTCGGCTGGATGATCATCCCTTTGCGCCTAAACGTTGCTTGCTTCAAGCATTGGATAGTTGATTATATCGTGCCGTCTAAGGGCCTACGCAGACCGGGACGGCATGGCAAGGGATTAATTTTTTTGCTAATGGTCATTCAAACGTATCGATAAAGAAGTGAAATATGTTAAAAGCATTAATAAGATTATGCTTTTTTTACAGTTCCTACCTTCAATGCGCGGCATTCTAAAGGGCATATCGATATGCATGGCCGGGTTTTCGGAAGCGTATTACAGCCATGGCAACCTTATCAGTTCAATGTGGACAGGCGGTCAATACCTGATTGACCCCGAGATGAGGGCGAGGAGAATAGTCAACATATCGCATTCGGCAAGCATAGAGTTCTGTAAGGCGTTCTGGTTCCTCTCCGAAAGCGGTAATTTATATTGTTATTGCATTAAGTTTACATGCAAGCAGACGACTCTTCTAATACTTGGCATACCATAAAGATGCTTATAGTGAATCGCTGCGTTATCTGCTACATAAAAATATATGCACCACCCTCTTGAACTGGGGCCTAGGGGCAATATCAACCTTAGCCTCCTTAGGGGCTATCCATTAATCACGTGAGGTTCGAAAGGTCCGGCAAAAATCACGAAATATCACAAGGGAGGAGGGGGGAGTAGTAAGATATCACGTGTATTAAATTTTTCGACAAACGCGTGATTTTTAAACCGAAATGCGGCGTGTATGGTAGGTAACCTTTGAGTGTAAGATTCTTTGTTGATTTGATTATATATATATTATTTTATTGATTTTAATGGGGGAGGGGGGGGTAGTTTTAAACCTCACCAAGGGGAGGGTGTTAAAAAAGTGATATGCAACCGCCTAGGCGGTTCGTTTGAGCGGGCCAGCCGCTTAACGGGGTTTAATTGCCGTTAGCCGCCTCCGCGGTTCAACCGCTAGTTCGTAAGGGGGGTGTCAATCACTTGGGACTCAATAGGAACCAACGATATTTGTGTGTTGTGTGTGATGTTCTTGTATTACATTGCGTGTAGTATAAATATTAAGGGAAGCTCTGAACCTGGTTGTGGGTCACTAATCCCCGCAATACACCTCATGCCAAAACATTTTAGAGTCTCCAAGAAATCCCTTATCTTTACAGAAATTATGAAACGTGTGCCAAGCTTAATGTCTACACCCGTCGCCGTGAATAAGATAATAACACTACCTCCTGAGCCGTTAACAGTTACCACAGTGGATGGGAAGGAGAAAACCATATTACCACCCACAGTACACATAGGACTGCAAGGACTAAACGTCAGATTGATCAGTTCTAATAAACGTGCAGGAACGGTAAGTCATCATTGTCTATTGATTTTTAATGAAATTTGCAGGTTAATATCGGTTTACGATCAGATTCTACCAGGAAGATGTCTCAATAGTATATTTCATTACAAGTGCGGAAAGGCTGTCATTGCAAAGAGTTCCGACAAAATGTCTACCCGAGCCGAGGCGCAGCCGAGGCGCAGCCGAAGGCGAGGGTTGACTCAATCTTTTGGTTTTAGGCAGGGGAAGGATCTTCGTCGCTCCCGCCTGCAGATGGAATCCTTTTCCACTGCCACGGTGGAGGTTTTGTGGCCCAAAGCTCCAAGTCTCACGAGACCTACCTTCGGGAATGGGCCGCGAAACTAAATGTGCCTATATTGTCTGTGGATTACAGTCTTGCTCCTCAGGCACCTTTTCCGAGGGCTTTAGAAGAAGTGTTCTACGCTTATTGTTGGATGTTGACGCATCTTAAAGAGATCGGTACGACTGGTGAGTACTTTCTTCAAATAATACGAGTATGTCGCCTTTTTTATGTATGTATCATATTGACTTTTGATCTTTCACTCGCTTTTGATTTTCCCTGCCGCCTTTTAATGATGTCGGATCATCAAAAGCAATGGTCCTACATCATTCAAGTCATATGCTTCTACACTCCCGATTTCCAAAGGAACGGCCTCCGAATTTGACAGATTGAAAATACATAGTATCACCATCCGTCATCACACGGAATCTTTGAATTTTGAAACACGCACGCATATAATACTCTTTTGTTTATTGTTAAGTAGCGACCCGACCCGGCTTCGCATTGGTGCTATGATGAACCTCTTAATTTATCAGTGACATATAAAACTTCCTCTTGAATCTCTATATCTATATAAAAAAACCGCTTCAAAATCCGTTGCGTGGTTTTAAAGATTTAAGCATACATAGGGACGGACAGACGACAGCGAATTTGTTTTATACTATGTAGTGAAGTCTATGGTCAAATTGAGAATAGAACTATAATTTCAATTAATTATGGTCGAATTCATACCACTAGTACAAATAAAATGGTTACCAAAACTCTTAGAGCTCTGCGTCGCGAACAATTTAAATGCCAGGACTTTTCTATCAGGTAAACGAATCGTTTTCGCTGGAGACTCCGCGGGTGCAAACCTCGTAGCAGCGTGTACTCTAAAGGTGCTCACGGCGGGTATTAGACTGCCCGAAGGGATGTTCCTAGCGTATGCTCCGCTTATGATCAACTTTGTGCCAAGTCCGGCGAGGCTACTCTGTCTCATGGATCCTATACTGCCGTTCGGCTTTCTTATGAGGTGTCTTAAAGGTAACAAATCTTAATATATATATTTCTTGTGTGCGTGTGTATGTGACTGAACTCCTCCTAAACGGCTGAACCGATTTGAATGAAATTTTTTGTATGCGTTTGGGTGGCACCGAGGATGGTTTAGATTCACAAATCAGCCCGACAGATGGCGCTGCAGTCGGTAAACAAATATCATGCAGGACAACGTCTGCCCGGTCAGCTAGTATTTATATATTTAAAATTTATTAATCCGTGGATTGGACAAAAGACGCTATGACTACTGAGAAATTGGTTTGGGAACAGAACAAGAAAAGAATGTCTTTTTTATATATGGTCTCATTATGATCAATAGTACTGTCAGTTATCAAGTTGTGTGCAATTTTCGGTAAATAATGAGATTCGATTCGGGAATGTCCCATTTCCGAGGGAACATGGTTTATGATTATAAGTTGGTGTAGATCAACGTTGATACTTCATCATAAAACAAAACAGAAAAACATTTTATGCATCGACCTAGCCTTTAGGAATAACGCGCTCGTCCTTGCGTACTCGATGAAAATCCATAACGTACTCGAATATTCCTACCAAATTTCAAGTCTAGAGGCCCTAAGGTTCTACAGATATTGTGAAGAGTCAATATGGTGTATAGGTGGAAATGTCTAATATCGTCGTTGTCAAACCAAAATCTACTATGTGCAAAAACTCTATTTTGAATTAACGAGTAAAACATTTTCGTATAAAATTTTATGAAGGTGAACTCCAAATAAAATAAGTCTTTGTAGTTGAAACATACTTCTAGGCAGTCGTTTGACGTGTTACGGTGTTAGCTTTTTAGTACATAAACATTTTAAAGTAAAAAGTGCATTATTACGGTGTGTAAGAAAAATTCTCAAAAATGCACATAGCAGATTTTGGTATGACAACGACGATATATAGATTATCCAGAGCACAATAAAAAAACAAACTTATTTACACATTTCAGCTTACGCTTGTCCAAACACTAAAGGCAACCCGGGGAAAGATGACAAAATAAATAACGCGATATCGAGCGCAACTACGCCTTTAGATAGCAATGGGATGCTCAAAGTTAGTCCGTCACAAGGCAAGTTGGAATTTTTATACTACAACGACTCAGCCCATAAATGACCCACTGCTGAGCCCTCCTCCTCCAAATACATGGAGGGTAATTAGCCCACTGTGCCACTCTGGCCAGACAGGTTGGCACAGAATTTCGTTTTAAGATTTCCTCTTTATGCGACTAGGTTTTGGCCGTCGTCATAAAAAAAAAAATCTTCCCGTGGGTGTCCTAGAAGGCGACTAAGGGGAAACGACTTTGGGCAGCAGCGACGTTCTGTCTAACATCCGCCATCCCTTACTGCGATCGCCAATCTGCCTACCAAGCGTGGCGATTATGGCAAACCCCCCTTAATGGGGGAGGCCTATGTCCAGCAGTGTACGTCTTTTGGCGGCGGAAAATGATGACGACGATTAATTTTTTTACCATTTTTTTTTTCTTTTTCCAATGTGGCTTTGGAATAGCTTCATGGTTCTTAATGTAACAGAAGGTGCAAGTGGTCTTTCTTCATTCGAAGAAGTCTCGCCGTCAGACTTAGCTGAGTTGCAAGCTCACAAATCTGGGAGCGAACGGAGAAAGTCCTCGGATACTACCATCAGCGCGGCCTCGCTGCAAAGCGAGCACACAGCCACGGGTGAGTTTACGGCCCGGCTGATAGCAAGCTGTCAGCTTCGCGTATGGATGATGAAGAAATCTAAATGCACGTCAATAATTCAAATGGTCCAATAATAAAAAAAATCATTGCTGTAAATGATGTGTTAACAGTTCTGATCGTGTTCTTTTATTTAAATCCCAACGTTTCAGACACTTAACAATCAAAAAAAGGCTAGTGCAAAATTAAAGTTTATTTAAATGTTACATTATGTTAATTCTTTCGGGATAATTATCCGTGGTTATGATTGTTTGTGACCATATCGCTTGAAATCATGGTTACAGTCCGTAGGAAAAGAGCCGAAAGACAACATTCAGCATCTTCATCATCATAGTTTGAAACCGGACGATTTATGAGAGTTTTGTAATAAAACCTACGTAAATAAAGTTCTTTTGATTTTGAATTTATATTACTTTCGGTCTCATGGCTTAGGTGCGACTCCGCCCGAAGATCGCTCGCAACAGTTGGTCTCAGATTTCCTCGAGAGATACGTACTCGACAGCGACACGGACTCTGAAGGCCGACGGATACCTATCGTCAAACCCGCTCAGAAGTTGAATGAATCTCACAGGTGCAAAATCGTATTAAGATGGATGCTCTTAGAGGTGCAAGAATGACTTTCACGTTGAAAAAGTTTTTCTTGCACCTTTATGAGCTTGGAGGGTTGTATTGATGGTTTTAATGATTACAATTCTATAACTACATACGTTTTACAGCCGCGATTAACATTTTAATCAACATACAACCTAGCACTGACCTGCAAATTGCAAAAAACGTAAAAAAAATTGAATTTCGCGGGCTACCCTGGAGCATCCACCTTAAGATTTACATACTATCTAACATTTACAACCGACCGTATACCTCTGTTATCTGTAAACCGATCCAAAAAATCGTCTTTATTGCGGTGAGCGCCATCTAGCATTATGTTAGCTGGCGCTCAACTTTAGCTGTGGCGTTTTATTAGAAACAACTGAGAGAGGCACAATAACAATGTGACCCATGCCAATTAAAATAATTCTGACACTAATATATTGATCATGATTATAGTTAAATCAGATGGTTGACGATCAAGCAGAATCGCGACGTAATAAGTGGCAATACTTTTTAAAACATAGAGATAATTTAAAAATATATTTTCCATTACCAGGGAGCCAGAATCTGAGAATTCCAGTACATTAGTCGGTGAGCCACCTTTGGTAGAGGACCTGGACGATAGTAAAGACAAGAAGAAGATGAAGAACAGGTATTTTTTTATAAATTAATTAATTGAAAATACCTGAAGGATTTATTAAAATAGTTATTTACAGGTGACTTGAAAAGTATTTGAAATGTTGTGCTTTCATTTAATTACCTAAATATAGTCTTAATTTTAAATCAAGAACAAATATGTAAGTTTATTGGTTAGATGTTAGAGGTTAGATGTGCCGCCTTTGGATCAACGGGTTCCGGGTTCGATTCCGGGGTCGGGCAAGTGTCTTTGTCTAAACCAGAGGCACTAGCTCGGAGTCTGGGTGTCATTTCTATCTATAATATGTATGTATTTACAAAAAAGAAATGTATATAAGTAGTTTATCATCCATCTCGTTACCATAACACAAGCATTAAGTTGCTTAGCTTGGGACGAGATGGCGTTGTGTGAAATGTGTATAATGTATATAAAAAAAGAAAAAAAAAAGAAACGAAGGTTAACCAAAAATCCTATATGATCGCGAGACCTAAATTTACAAAACAGTTTACACTGATCGGAAATTCGCGACAACAGGATGGCACCGCGGAATCCACAAAGTCAATAGTCTTGCTGAATAAGCATACTGTTATAATATCAAAACAATATTGTTGTATGTCGGTTACGCCTACCTTATTCGTAAAAGATTAAAAAGCCGTTAACAACTAAAACGTATATAACAAAAGGTCAGATTTTTTAAACTTCGATTAAATGGCAGCTATTATGAATAATATTGCATGCCTCCCACACGGTGGACCGACAGCTGGTTAAGATCGCCGGATAACAATAGATCCGCATCCAGGACCGGCCTTTGTAGAGATCCTTGGGGGAGGACGTCTATTGCCTGAAATGATGATGATAATTTTATGTTTATTGTAGAATAAGTGATGCCGCAACTGGAATAATGGGTGCCATGTCATCTCGACTGGCTTACATCACAGGGTCCAATGCGGTGCTCAGACCACCGCAAGACGAGTAAGTAGTTTTTTTAACGAATCCCCTGAACTAAAGTGAGGTCATTTTAATAAGTAACGGCAGGCATAGAGTAATAATATTTTTTCGTTTTGTTACAACTGCACACTTTCTTCAATTACGATTACATAATAATTGTAATGATGACCGATACGAGTAATTTCACAATTTGCTTTCACGAATAAACCATTCTAAACATATTAAACAATTTCTGATCTAAAGAACTGAACGTTGTTGCAACGTTGCGTTAGTTAACTCTTTTTCTTTTAAAAAGCTAGGACTAGCTTGTTACTCTAAAAATCGAAAGCTGATAAGCCGAATGGAATGCTATGATTACTTGTGAAGAAATATCACCATATATCAATAACCACGTTATGAATATAATAAAACATAATTATATTTATGATTATTTTAACTAACTTTATAAAGACAAATAATCGATGACGCTATGTCGTGTGGCCATTACATGATGCAGTCTTTTGTCGTTGTGCGAAGTGACTGCGTTTTTAGTTTGCTCTCTGTTATTTTCTTATGATCCCGCTTTTTATTGAACTAATATTACTGACTACGTTTTCCTGTATAACTGTATAATAAATTGGACTCCGATTTCTTAACGATTAGTAAACAAGAACAACATTACAGTCTTACCATGTCGAATCGGGGGAAAACACTACACAGTGAATCTCGCGAATTAGTGGTGAAATTGTACAATTATTTTGAACGTGAATCAGTTAACGATGGGCCTCTTGCCTCCCTACCATTGCCAGTATAACGCCATCGACCTTATTTGGGCACAAATAAAGGGTCATGCAGCGCGGAACAAGATTGAACCACCCTTCTGTACTGCTAAAATGATGACTCTGCTACAAATTGCGTGTGCAGAAGACACTACAGAAGACTGGAGAAAAGTCGTAGAGAAATCTAAGAAAATAAACGATGCATTTGATCATGTGATGATCTTCAGCAAAAGTGTTGTGCAAGGGGCCAAGCCGGTTCCGAACGAAAAGAAAATGAAACATCGTGTAATTTTTTTCCTAACGTTGCAACGCGCGCAGGGTATAGCTAGTATTTCATAAAAATCTTCCTTCCTTTCCGGTTAGATTACTACTATGCGTAGTCCGTGGTAGTATTCTCAATACCTGTATTATTTCATTAACATGCCTATCCCCAAGGCACACGCTGTAATATTTTTTATTTATGGTCATGGCATGGCTACTACGGCTTTTGTGCTGAAATTAATTTTTTATACTTAATAATTACTGGTTAATATAATTAGTAGACTTTGTTGATATGTGTATATACTAGCTTTCACTGACTGATCTGCCATGTAAGTTTTTGATTATTAATAAACTAAGTCCGAATATTCATTTAGTTCCATGCTCAATGTTCTATGCTCCAAATTGATATAATATAAATATGACGATTTATAAGAGTTTAGTGATGAAACTTACGTAAATAAAGTTCCTTTTGAGTTTGATATAGTGAAATTTTGCCGATTTTCCCGCGCCTGCTAGATTGGTTGGCACGTGGTTCATTTATATCAAATCTCCTTTTTATCTCCTATTTATGTTTTTTTTTTCTAATGGATAGATTTAGTCCCTCAAGATAACGACTATCCACTTATATGAGTATATCCATAACAATTCAGAAATATGTTTGTCACGATGTGCATTGGATGTTTTTTTTTATATAGCCTTGCATTTAGGACCAATTTAGATGCGCTGATAGCTCGGAGCCCTTCCGACGAATTCACGTTCTCCGTGCCTCGCGATCCGTTCCTTTCACCGTACTGGGCTGACGACCATCTACTGCAGCAGTTCCCGCCTGTCAGAATACTGGTAATTTTACCTAATGTTTATTAAAGTACTTTCCGCTAGTATTGGAAGTGTAGTACCTCGTTAGTCTAGGGGTTAGGTGTGACGCCCTTGGGTCGCGCAGTCCCGGGCCGGACTGTCTTTGTGTAAGCCAAAGGCACTTGCTCTGGGTCTGAGTGTCATTTGAGTTTATGAATTTCATATTTATAAACTACCCCCGATACAGGTTATAACCTACTGAAAGGGTTAAGTTTTAAAAAAATATCCCCGCAATGTGAACTGATGACCTGGGTAAGGTCGCCGAAATCCGATAGGTACAAATGACTCGGGGCACCCAGCAGGGCACTTCTGTTGGTATTAACATCAAGGGTTTGAGCCAAGCTGTCTTCTGTCACTGCCAACACGGATAGACTACGCAGTTTCCCGAACGGCAGAATGACAACAGTGGTGGACTCCCACATACCCCAGCCCCGGCCCAATTCGGCTGGGGACCTATAAAAGTTTCCCCCACTATTAAAAAAAAAAGGCACTTCTGTTGGCTCAACTGGTGATTATAATATTATAGCAGTGAAGCATAGGCATGTTTTCTTAGTAGGTTATATTATTCTCTGTAGTCCTACAATACAAACTGTAGTGCTTCTATATTCCTATAAAATGTGATCAGGTGGCATAAGTTAATGAGATATCAAAACATATAAAAACGTTTTTAACTGTCATATCCAATCTTTTTCGGATATAGTCTTTAGCTTTTGTCTAGTGAAATTAAACTAGAGGGAAAAGGGAGAAAAGAGGAATATGTGTATACTTCTAGACATATTGTAGGAAATAATTTGATTTGAAGATTGCACAGTAACCGTTTGTTCACTATTATTGTAGGGAAATAAGGTAATTACGGTTAACAAATTGCTGAAAAACATTTCTAGACGGTGCATTTGGATCCTTGCCTGGACGACTGTGTGATGTTCGCCAAGAAGTTGAAGAAGCTTGGGAATGTAGTCGGCATCGAAGTCTTGGAAGGCCTGCCGCATGGATTCTTAAATTTCTCCCTTGTAAGTTCTCATATGTAGCTTGTTACCCTTCGTTTTTGTGGTATCGTATTTATATCTTGGCTGAATGTTTCATGATAACTTTCCTGCGTCGTGCATATCTATATTTTTATTTACAATACAGTGGAACTCATAAGGCGGCTAAGAGTATGTATAAGTTACACATTTAATGGTAGAGAATAAAAGTGACAGATACAGCTCGAAGCATTGCAAAGCTCTAATGGTAGTGGACTGCAAAGCCTGACTAGGAACAGCTGTTGGGATACCAAAATCTTGGAGGGGTAATCTTATGAAGGTTGGTGAGGGTCGATAGAAGCGGCCTGTACAGAGTTTTGTGCCGGGTAGGATCTTTTACCAGTGTATACTCGTCGCTCTATAAAGAATTAGAAATAAAGGCAGTAAAGTCCTCGAGTGAAAACCACGCGTAGTACTGGTAGGCCTCCCATACAGTGGACTGATGACCCGGTTTAGGTCGCCGGCATCCGATGTATGCGGGCGGATTTTTTTGAAGGAGGCCTATGTCCAGCAATAGTTCTTTTGGCTGAACTAATTATGATAGTGATGTAGATAATGTGATAACTGATTTTTAATTGGTACGTAGATGGCCAAGGAAGCGAACGAGGGTTCCAAAATATGCATCGAACGCATCAAACAGTTGCTAGACGTCGAGAATCAGCCGAACAACATTGATGAGACGCGGTTATGAATGTGCGGCCTTTGCTGTCGCACGTAGAACGCCCACTAGCGCCGCTAACGGCGAAACTCGTGTTAGTACACGCAAAATCGATTATACTATTCGGAACATTGGATATGACAAAATTTATTCAAATGTTTGATGTGGCAGAAATTGTTCGTGTAATTAATTGGTTTGCCATTGAGACTCATTTATTGAATGAGGGGAAAATTGTTATTTTATTTGATGGATTTTTTTAATGTTGTTTCTTACAAAATACTTTCTTTCTCTTTCTTCTTGTATTACTTATAAAATTAATTATGTTGAATCTGAATGAATTCTTACTTGGTATTTTGCTAAAATGGTGTCAAGAGAGAAATTATGTAAAGAAGCCTGGCATCAATCATAGGTCAGTTATTTGTACAATATGTGTATATATTATCTATTTGTATACAATTTAACTCACATGACTTATATAAAGATGTTAAAAACTTCTAACCTTACCTATTCACCCAATAGAGAAACTTAAAGGGTTATGTATTTAAAATATAGAATTAGCAATCGATTTTCCCTACAACACGATTTTAAAAAAAAGATAATTTCAAGCTAATTTAGTTTATGCTTTAGGTTCTGTTCTCGATATCTTTAAAAAATAACATTTTATTCTTGTATAATCTGTTGATTTGAATGTCAAACATTATGAAAAATGTATCAATTAGTATTTGTATAAACGAAATACGTACAATTGTATCTTGTATGGATTACTACTTTATTTTTGCTATTTAATTTAATGCGATATTTATTAAAAATGTATCTATTGTAAATTGTAAAGTATGTATATAAACTTAATTGTATCAACGTTGTTTCGTCGTGGGTACGATTTACTGCACTTGAATCTTTATGGTCAGGTTTAACGTCCTACTGGAGACTACCAATTTCTCTATAAAATTAGAATCTCGTAGGTATATGTATGTATATATGTTTCTATCAATAACATTTTCATTATGGTATAAAATCTCTTATTCTTTTTGAAGTGAAAACTTCTTTAACGGCGTTGAGCACTTTTCTTGGGAAGGGTGTAAATTATGGGTATTTATAGAGGCAATTTTTTTTAGTTATTGATTCTATTTCAGCCATAGCCTACTGTGCCTCGCTTGGCCAGACGACTTGGCACGGTTTCGTATAAAGTTTTCCTTCTCTTGCGGCTAGGTTTCGTCCTTGTCATTGTCCTTTTTCTCCTCCTCCTTCCTCACCCTTTTGTCGACTCTTACGACACTCTCAGAACGGCATGGGGTGGTGACACTATGTATTCTAAATCCGTCACCATACGGAATGTCGCCTTTATAATGTGTAGTTAAAAAAAATACAGTATACAAATGTTTGATAATATTATAATAATGACTTGTCTAAATTCCCTTGGTAATTTGAATTGCCTTGTTCAATGGCTGGTCTTGGGGTATGTAGGGTTTCAGAGTCGCCAAACTGTGAGGAGAAAGGCGCTCCGACCTACTAACTAAAAACGCCATGGCATTTTAGTAAACCCCTTTGCTTAACTGCTCGTTTCCTGGGCATGTTTCAGTCCGGTGGACGTTTGTTCCTGCCTTCAAATGAATAAATACGGTCTATACCGGTATATAAATAGATTTGTAGATAGCAATTAGAGATATGATGACAACTCAATATTGATAATAGACGTTGAAATTGCTACATAGAATCTAAAGTATTGTTTGTTGTACCATATATTACTGTGTTAATCGCATTTACGTAGTGAATCGTAAAATACAACAAAGCTTTTTTTTTAGACCAGTGCAGATAACTTTTGAAACAAAGAAATATATAGTAGGTTGAAACCCGTTTTAAAAGAAAGAGAATACTGCAAAAATTATAGATAAAATAATTTACGGGCGATCTGAGGCCGGGAAGTGCGGAGGGGGGTGATTTTAAAGGTAAAAAACGGTTTATCTCGATTTCCGGCAAAACTAGAACTAGAAAAATAAATGACAAAGTTGTAGGTGATAAAAAGATCTAAATTTTTTTTGTATTTGCACTTTTTTCACATACCTTCAAAATTTACGTGAAAAATTCAAATAACCAAGTTTTTGGTTTACCAATACATATGTTTTTTCTCGAAATTTGGTGAAAACTTACCCTTTTATGTCTCAAATACACTGTAATTTTTTTTATTTAAATGATTCATTTTTTTCGATATTTAGTCAAAATAAGGTATTTTGACTAAATATCGAAAAAACATCCTAATTTTCAATCGAAAAATCTCAAGTTAAAATATTAGCTTTTTAAAAAAAAGTCGAAGGGCATTTTGTTCTTTGAAATCGCATCTTTCAAAAATACATTACTTTAGTAAATGTTCCCAGAAAATACAATCCGACCTCAGATCGCCCGTAAATTATTTTTCCTATATTTTTCTTTTAAAACGGGTTTCAACCTACTATAATTTTCTTTCACTTTTTACCATTTTCTCAAGCTTCTGCACTGGGCTATTTAGTTATATACCAAATAATTTTATTGATCCAATAACTTTATTCATCTAGTATTATTGTTATTACTAAATCAGATGTAGGCGTTTTGCATACCGTTCGGAATTAACAAATTAATACTTATTTTTGTTGTACAGTTTGTTGTACAAATAAATGGTTATTAAACAGCTAATGGTAGTTAGAGTGGTTATATTTTCATCACAATTTTATTACGTTCGTTTTGGTAGGTATATTCAATTGCTTTTTTGTACTATAAAACATCATCTATTTATACGTAGCATATTAAACTGTTTAATTAAACTTTATATTTACGCTTATGTCCTTACTCATTATAGTTGGAAATATTTTGAAGGTTTAATAAGTATCTATGTCATTGCCTTAGTCTGTTATAATAGGGTGACCACCTTGTTTTGTTGGGAAATAGTAGACTACACCAAAAAAATAAAAAACCTTTTTATATTACAACATATTGACACAATCCAAATCGCGTGATTTCATGATAGCACATTACGTAAAATTGTAGATTTGGGCACCTGATAAAAGAGAGAACAGGAAATAGAAACACGTTATAGTTCTGCTATTAATATATTTTGATTTAGGATGTTCTATTTACCCCTTTTCCTTTTAATTTTACTGCAAATACGTACTTACTACATCACTAGATCCAAAGAAGTTGAAATGCGTAGTACATAAATTATATTAACTCTACATAAGGTAGTATTATATTTATAGTGTATTTAAGTATTTAATAATATTACCAATTTATGAAACAGATTTTTTTTTGTTTTCGTGGTGGCCAGTTACATGCTTAAGCTCTGACGTCTCGTTAAATATATTGGTACCTATGATATTTTATTCATTTAACTATCAAATTCCATACTCACATGTGCCTTCTGGCCGTCTATTATTATATTTTAATCTCGAATAACATCACAATAAGTTCTTAAACATTTATCAATATTGTAATTAAAACGAATTAGAAAAGAACAAAATGCTCAATCAATTCTTCGTCGTATATTTTTGATAAATTTATTTTGGAAATCAATCATATAGACTGTGTTGTTTTAAATTTAAAACAGACTACTTACTCTATAATGTTCCTTGCAATTGGTTTTGTTATTTTTATATTACATTAGTAATATAAAATATTTCTTCTAGACGGTCGATGCACGGCTCGTCTCTTATGTAGGTCATGGTAATATATCTATTCGATGAATACGCTTTGAATGTCCATATACTTTCATCAGATTGTATACTGTTTATGATGCAATGTAAACTACGTCTGTGATAGCAAATTGAAGCTTTCGAAAAGCATTGTTACTAATATTAATTCATATTTTATACTTACTAATCTTATGAGCGTTATCAATGTATAAGCATTCTTATTTTAATCAGCACAGGGCAGGATTTATGGGGGGGGGCAACCGGGGCGAAAGCCCCGAGGCCTCCACAAGCCGGGGGCCTCCACAATAGACATCGGAAAAAAAAAATCTTTCAAATTTCAACTAGTAAACCTAGTAAACATCTTTTCCTTTGATATTTTTTTTTCGCTTATACCTTTACCTACAGCCTAAAGTACTTTATACATACATGATTATTTGATGATATTAATCTTAATTATCCGCTCACTCGCCCCAACTTCCCCCCCCCCCCAATTGTAACATGACCACTTGATTTTACCACGCACGGCAAGGGGGCCTCCACTCCTTTGTTGCCCCGAGGCCTCTGGACCCCTAAATCCGGCCCTGAATCAGCATATACTTTTCATGTCCTTTTGCGATTAGATGTTCTGCCTACTTGCCCACAATAATGGAATGGGATGGTGACTAATAGTCAGACTAAGTATATGTACGGACTACGCTTTAATTTTAGCTATTGATTCGACACTCGGTAAATATATCAAAACTATAACCTTGAGTGGTACGATAGGAAATAGTTTCACGTAGATTCTTAAAAGCAATGACCACGATAAACGGAATGGTACTTTACAATGTGCGAAGAACATCAGAATGCAACTGGTATGGAAACGCTCGTATAAATGTTTTAAAGGCTTTTTCAGTAACAATTTAATTTCAACCTAAAGCGCTTCAGAATGCGACTGTATTTAGAATACGCTCGCCGCGCGTCGCTCGCCCTCTTTGTATTTCGTTGTACCAAATACAGTTATATTCTGAAGCGCTTTAGGTTGAAATTAAATTGTTACTGAAAAAGCCTCTTCGCCGCCACTCCGATAGTGCGCGCTGACCCTTATATTGTCTTGTGAACGTAAAGAGTAAATATCTTTTTGTAGAAAAATATCCAGTCATAAATTTCCGTACGAGTTGTCATACGCTCGACAGGCTATACTGTGAAATTCTGTAAATAATAAATTATACATATTTAACTGATTAATTTATTACTGTTGAGTTATTCTGAAGATTATTGAGAATCTATACTAACATATTAGAATATAGAAATAGGTTTAAAATAATCTATCCTCTATGTTGTACCCTTAACAAATTAATGTTGTCGATAAATATATCCAATTTTGTGATTAGTTAAGCTTTATTAGAAACATTAAAAATAAACTCGAAAATATCATTGTGGTAGGTGAGAGTTCGTGGACTTGGTGGGTTATTTAGATTGTTTTATTTTTATTATACCCAAATGTGAAGTGGTCCTGGACTATACATAGATGTAAGGCCGGTTTAAAACCAATAAAACAAATCCGTTTAGAACAAAAAAAAACGTTTATAACCGAAATAAACCAATTATTATCGGTTTAAAACGGTTGGTTTTGATGACTATGTTTTCATAATTTATAACTACATTTTCTTAATGTTACGGACGTACATATATCGGAGTACATTAAATAAACTGAGTAAACATTTTTAAAATCTGTTACTGATACTAATATACTCGTTTAGTTCTAGTTGGTCCGTCCGACCAAGATTAGGTATGTTTTGCCTATCTTAGATAGAAAAACGTTAATGATCAATTAAAAATTTTATGTTCATTACATTTTTCTCATGGTTTTCAAACGATTTTTATAAATTACTAGTGGCCCGCCCCGGCTTCGCCCGTGCAAAGCGGGGGTGGGTTATACATATAAACCTTCCTCTTGAATCACTCAATCTAATACAAAAAACCGCTTCAAAATCCCTTGTGTAGTTTTAAAGATTTAAGCATACATAGGGACGGACAGACAAAAGCGACTTTGTTTTATAATATGTAGTGATAGTGATTTCATTCGGCCTAGTAGACATTATGTTTCATGCGCAAGTAAAGCTCAACTCAACTCGCACAATGCCGTCATTGTGTTATTGATGTCTTCTAATCTAGTGTGTATAATATAATATATTAAATAAGTATAGATATGTTATATGTACCTACAAACTTATGAAAAGTTGCCTAAATTTAAGTCTAAAACGCTGTTCTTTTATTTTTGTAGGCGAGTTTTCAATGTTTTATTTGGGGCTTAAAACCGCAACATTTGGTTTAAATCGGTTGTTTTACATCTGTAGGTATCCATCCTAAACCAGACATCCCGCGACCACAGACACTGCTGTGTCCGGAACGTCAAATCTCATCTACTACAACGTGCAGGGATCGTGAAAGCTATCTAAAGCTAATAGTCCGGGATCCACGGTCTATTTTTGGACTCAGATCTAAAAAGAACCCAGTTCAGAATCACTAAATTAACATATTTTTAATGTTGGGCGTCTCATCAAATTGAATGTACTCACGAAACATTTTGCTTGATAGTAGGTAATCAAGTTCAAAAAAAGACCGTGAATCGCGGACTTCTCACCACTCTTGGGGTCACTTTTTTTATTATTATTTCTTATAAGGCTTACGCAATCAGACCAAAGTGAAAATACCAACTAAATAATATTGTACAATGTCGTTTTTTGTTCAATAAATGAATGATAACTAAGCTTTTTAATTTTTTCTTGAAAATTTACTACCAAAATTATCTACCCTATTATACAACCAAACACCCTTAGGTACGAAAAAATTATATATATTCTTTTGTAAGAGTGCGAAGTAGATGGGTAGGCAGTCTTGCTGGTGTACTAATTAGCTCAGACTAAAAATCTGTACTCTGATTTTATTTTTGGATTTGGACATGCGCTCCTTTCGCCCTAAATCTATGCAGCAAGGAAGCTCATTAAATTGAATTTTTAACCACATATTTATAGTAAGAAAACAATACTTCATCATGTTTTTCACATTCCTGATCATCAAGAAAAGGGGGTTGTAATCGTTAAAATAAAAACCAGTCCAGATTTGTTAATTAAGTTTATTACTAGTAATGCTAAGGTTGCATGAACATGATGTCATAAGTTACAAAACAGAGGAATTGACTTTTTGGTAACAACTTTATCATATACTACTCACAGATAACAAATAAATCCTCGGTGATTTAAAATCGACAGGGAACAGAGAAACTCTGTATTAAGTTTTCGCAGTGCACGTAGTAAGCGTTAGGTAAAAAAATAGCACAGTTTAAAACCTTTTCTATATATCTTTATTATATAGAAAATTAAAACAACTAGAGATGCGATAAACTCTTCTAAATATTCGAGCGTAATGAAATCGGTAGTTGTACATGTATAAGTAATAATTACGATCATAGTAAAAACCTGACAGAGAATTTCGAAGTCGATAGTTAGAAGAATGTCTAGAGCTAAATATTATTTTATAGTTACTTTACATATACGCACATACTTATCAATTAAAAAATATTAGCAAGTATGTAGTCATATAAAATGTACTTGCTAACCTTATAATGTATTATGGTATGTAAAATATGCTCTGTAATGTAATGTCTACACTATAATTTCCAAGCATTGTGTGAAGGGTCAATGACCCACATACATCTGTTGAAATAAAGGTCATCAGTTTGATAGTAAATCGCACTAGAACATCATATATTATACTAGGGGTGGTAATTATAAAGAAGCTACTTGCAATATGCATGTGTGAAGTGAGTGGGTGATAAATTAGCCAACCAGTGAACTGAACACAGATGGGGATATCACAAAGTGAGAAGGATGGCTACAAATAAATAGCCCTCTGATTGTGAAGATGCTAGTATGTACTTAGAACATATTTTACAAACCATACAGTTGTTTCAATGCAATCAATATACATGTGAATAGTAGAAATTCTGTACAACATTAAAAAGATAATGTGGAATATCAGTCATTTTAATATTATTTTATGGCCTCATACATCCACAACCAGATATACAGATATAGCCTTTTGAAAGGTCTCCTTATTCATAATAGTTGTTACCATACTGGACTAGCTATTATCCATGACTACATTCGGAGAAATAAATGCAAAGCATATAATTTTGTGATTGAATAACACTACAATATTGTCAGTTGAAAATTCTTAAATATTTGATTAATTTTATATTGTCCTTCACAAATATTATTTGACATAGTAAAAAAAGCTTCCATCAATCTACAACCCTTAGGCCCCTAAAACACAAATCGTTTTTACACACATTGGCAAAGAATAAAATTACTTGGCTATTACATTGTTATGGCATATTATAGGCTGATGATATATATGTTTTTAAAAGCAATTGATTTCATTTAATAAAACTATTATGAATAAGGTGAGGACTGGTGTTAATAAAAAATGCTGTTTCACATTTGGCATTCCACACTCATTTGTGAAACTCACCCTGTCTATTAGTTTTGCATGTCTGACTAAAGCCATAACACATTAGATGAAGTGGCCAAAATAACACATTATGTACTTTTTTTATTGTATTGCTATTTATTATACTTCATACCAAACTTAAAATTACACTGAGTTGACCGAGATGAAATTTACTAAGTGATCATCTATACTAATATTATAAAGAGGAAATGTTTGTAATAACTTGGATCAAAAAGAACTGGAACAATTTTAAAAATTCCTTCACCGTTTAAATTATCACTGATTTAATTTAAAAAAAAACTAAGGATCCCTTCTAAATCTGGTCCACTCATGCAAAGCCAGAACAGGCCGCTAGTATTCAATAAATTATTGGATAAAGATAAATACATAAGTAGTGTTTTTTTTGCAAGAAAAATGTGACAACTCAAACTCCATGTTTCAGCAAGAATCTAAGGTTAAAACAAGGTTCAAAATAAAATTAAGCTGTCACAAGGTTTTCTTAAAAGCAATATGTATACAATGATAGCTGTCAAACAAATTATTATGATAGTTCCTTGTTATCAATGCAAACATATTGAAAAGAAAAAGTGCAACAAGCAGTGAATTGCAGTAATGTACCTACTCCCCAATGACCGTGTGAATGAATTAAACAATAATGCAATGCACCATGATTAGCGTTTGTGTGGTGACAGATTTAGAATACACAAAGTCACCACCCCCTTTCCATCCCGAGGTTGTAAGACCCGACAAAGTGAAATGACAAGGCCGAAAACCTAGCCGCAAGATAAGGAAGATAAGCAATTTGTCTGGCCAGCGCGGCACAGTAGTCTAATTACCACCCCACAATGGGCGGAAGCGTTACTCAGTAGTGGGTAATTTATGGGCCAAGTAGTAGTAGTCATAGTACAAGTAGCTGAGCATTTACTTACTATTTGTGTTTTAGCAACAAAAATTTACAACATACAGCTTACTGACATCAGTATCCTTGTGGTGACACTATCTCGTACCACAATGTTTTTTCCTTCTTTTTACCTTGAGGAGTTATTCAAAACTACATTTTCCTAAAATTTGGTATCACCTCAATTTGTAATTATGGTATACTGTACTATATAAATCTACTGTGTCATATCTTTAGTCAGATTTATTCAGTAAAATTAATCTACATCAAGTTTTCAGATTGTGGCTTACGAGTATTCATACAACTACTTATTCAATCATGTCCATTTGTTTTTGCATGTGGCACAGTACCATTGAGTAGCGGGGCTGTTGAATGTGGTTGCCTAATCACCTTCTGTAGTAAATGTGCATCAGCCGGTTCTATCCTTTTGTAGTAATGCTCTTTCGTCTCAACAATTTCAAATCCAAACTTCTTGTAAAAATCTATTCCACTCTCATTGTTTACTTGAACATGCCTAAAATTAAAATGTGAAAATAAATTTCTGATTAACATGTTCAGTTGGCACTAGTAGTTAGATTACAAGCAAATAAATCAAACCAATTTCTAAGGTATGATAACAAAATCATTCCAGGAACAATTGTAATATTAGTAGCTTGGAATGGAACAATTTTGTGCATAAATAATGGAACGAGGCAAAGGTACACAGCAACTCAAATAAGATTCAACATTGTAATCTTGGAGCTAGTTGGCACTGAAAGCTAGTAATCTGGGAAGATTTTTTTAATAAACCATGGGAAGTGAACCTATTATGGCATTATGTACTATCATCAAAAAGCAATTGTTTGTCATAATGTGCAGACTCTAGATACTTACAGATACATAACCTTCAAGCTATAAATATGCATAATGTATTACCTACACACAAAAAATGGATGAGTTTGACCATAAAATCATAAACATATGTGTACTTACAAGAAAATACTGTCGAAATTTCCATCTTGTTCCACAAATTTGAGCACATGTTCCACCATCATAGTACCAATGCCCAGTCTTCTGTATGGGTACAAGCAACCCAATGTCATAATATACAATCTTCGAGAATTCTCCGACGTGTCTATTCTACAGCACACTGCTCCCACTACGATATCATTATAGTATGCTAGCTTAGCCAATTCTCCTGCTTCCAAAACATCTTTGTAGAATTTGTCATTATATGATACAGGAAACACGACTGTGTTCAATTTCTTCAGTTGCTTTATATTATGCGGGGTGACGTCGCCGAGTTCTATTTTAGCTCTGAAAGCGTAAAATTGTATATTTTGTAGGTAAATTCGCGTGATAATGAACGGACATTACACACCAGGTTTATCATTTTATTACACGACACACTATTTTTAGATATAGCTGGCTGACCATGAAGCAAAGCGTCGAGGTGCTTACCTACTCATTTTAATAACTATTCTAAAAATCAAACACTACAATTTATAAACTAATCTAACACAGTTATATCACACGAGATCACTCCCGCCATCTACCATTTAACTCGATTTTCCTGTCAGTCAGGCTGCTTCGCTGACTGACTGACGTAAAATGATGAAAGGCAAATCTCAGACTTGACGTCTTGTACTGAAAGTGTTACACTTCAGAAGGTGCCTTTGCTTTAGTAGATTTTTAAATTGTGGTTACATTACATTTGTATTTTAAAAACACAATACAATAGCTATTGGTTCATTTTAAATAAAAAAGAGTATAATTGCGATGCGACGAAAGTAAATAGAGTTGAACATAGAACATGTTTCAGCAATAGAAATTTTAATAAATTTGAAAAATGGAATATAAAAAGAAGATTAATTAAAATATCAGAATAATGGTAGAATCACTGGATTACTATGACTTGAACTTGCCATAGACAAGCTCTACGAAAAAATATTAATAGACAAGTGTCAATGTAGCGCTAAATTCAAAAAATCTTAACGTTCTATTGTTTTAGCGAGTGTCGTATAATTTCTAAACCTATGATAATATTTTTTAGAATAAGAAGATTCGATAGTCGAAATAAAAATGTACCTAAATCAACTGCGCCAGATCCAACCGTTTATCGAATTGAATTACGCATCTACCCACAGAAGATGGTTTGGATTACAAAAGGTTTTGCTTCAAACGACCAAACCTCAAGAAATTCCAAGTCCCTCCGAGGTTTTATCAACTAAAGAAGAGGGTAATGTCGGTATTTCTAATAAGCAAGCGTTGATTAATGAGATATTTCCAACAGCACGAGTGATGCCAATGGTTATTTCTAACAAGGAACCAGCAGTTCTATCATTTGAGGATGTCCCGGGTCCGAAGTCTTTGAAATATATATCTGTTATACGCCAGTACTTCTTGGGATTCGGTACTCAGCTTACAGCGAGTGCCTTGACAATGACTGTAAATATTCGTAAGTACCCTTACCATTTTGTTTTTACTCTAGGATGTAAAAATCCACGACCACCACCAAATCCATCAACAGCCCGGGTATACATAGTTATTTTTAGCCTATCGCATTTATTTCATCTGCAAATTCGGGATAAAATGAGTTGGTCGCTCAGTCACTGTCAATCAACGGACTCCATTTCTTGATTATTATACGAGTGACAAGTGACTATGAGGTAAATGCTATGTAATACAAACATGCTACTACATACTTGTCTCGGCCTACAGTTTATGACTTAAATAACGGAAACCGCGCTATAACAAAAAAAGTGTTCCAAGTATCTCACTCAAAGTATACTATTTTTATTGTAATCTTATCATACGAATGCTACAAACGTTGGTTACTCAATGTTTTGAGGAATTTTTTGCAGCTGTCTATCGTAAGCTAAAAGCTAAACCGGCGGCTACTTGAGTTAATGTTTTTAAGTTTCAACAGGTTCGTTGACTTCAAAAAACAGCCGTAGAGACTTTTCCATACTTTTTGACGAATACGGCCCAGTAGTTAGGTTCGTGAGCCCAATCGGCAACGATATTGTTCTCATCAACCATCCCGACCATATACAAAAGGTTTACAATATGGAGGGAGAGTACCCAGTGAGATCCACTCTGGATTCTTTAGAGAAGTATCGAAGGGAGCATAGATGCCATATGTATGGTGGACTCTACTCTGTGTAAGTAATTTAGATTAAGCATTGGATTGCAGGTACGAAAAAGTCCGTACATTTATTATTGCAAAAAAACCGCAACAATCTTCACTCTTCAAACTGCCGAGTAGGGGTTTCATTTAAACATTTCAAAGACTGTCGATTAGGTCTCTATTCAAACAAAAAATATATTCATCAAAATCAGTCCAGTCAGAGTAACACACCCAAAGGCAGACACGTGAAAGTTGTAACTTTTCTTTTTCGTCAGGTTTATACTAAGATTACAAACTGTCTTTTAATACCGAACTTGGTGGTTTGATTAATCTGGGTCTATAGGACACATTCCTTTAAACATTGCAGTCACGGTCAAGAATGGAGTAAGCAAAGGTCGGTCGTCTATAGTCCCCTCCACACTTCCGTGAGCCAACATCTGCAGGGCATTAACGACGTATGTGAAAATTTCTCACAAAAGATCTACAACATCAGAAACTATCAGAACGAATTACCCAAGGATTTGTATAAGGAACTGCATAAATGGGCGTTTGACTGCATGGGTGAGTTTCAAAATAGTTTGAGTAGAATGGTAAAGTCGCCGAACAGAGGTTTTAGATATATTGGGACTAAACTGTGTTATAGTTATAACCGATTGCGTTTACGGTTTAGCGTTCGGCACAAGTTGTGTTACAACATGTTCATTGCTCAGACAATTTAAATCTAAATTAAACAGTTTTAACGGATTTATCGCATGTATATTACATTATTTAATTCCCGATGTTTCGAATGCTTTGCATCAGTCGTGGTCGCGGGAGAGACTAGATGACAGTTGTCTTCAAAAGTACAAAGAAACCGTTAAAATCTACCGCCTATAATTTTGTTTTAATGATAACTTTCCCTGTGCACGCAGAACTGTGACCCCGACTGCTGCAAAGCACTCGAAACGTCGCGTCGGGAATTAAATAATGTAATTACACGTTATAAATCCGTTAAAAAGTGTTTAATTTCAATGTGTAATATACGCGAAAACAAGTAATCATAATTTCCGAATCGTTAATTTCTCTGGATTGAAATGATACAAATACATGTTTCAATATCATAATTGTCATCATAGCCAAGACAGCTACATCTAAACATAGGACAATCTGGCCATCTACACGAGATATTAAGATAGGAATCATCGTCTATTCTAAATTGAAGTGTTCGGAACGATACCTTCCAAACCGCATTTTGGAGCTTCTGACACAGTCATAAGGCTTCTTTTATTTTGCACCAGGTCTAATACTATTCTCGAAACGTTTCACAATGCTGGACACGGAGCTGGTATACAGCCAGTGTGATATGTCATGGCTTTACCACAGCCTGGAGAAAGCAACTGAGGCTATCACCAAATGTGAAAGTGGTTTACAATTGTGGAAAATGTTTCCAACGCCTGCTTGGAATTCCTTGGTCAAGTATTGCGACAGTTTGGACAAGTATGTGTTCAATTTAGAGTTGTGGTGTGTAGATGTAGTATCGTAAAATTTCTTAGTTCTGGTAAATTACTGATTATTGTCCAAGGATAAGGATATTTGTGGAAGTTCCGCAAGTGTCTTGGGTTTCCTCTGCCAAGATTGGAAATTGCTTTCTACTCGCATGGTTTTCATTTCAAATTCGGCTTAATAAGTAGGTGCATCGTCTCTCACTGCGTTGAAAACTACTTTAACTGAAATCCCACCATTATGTTCGATCGTTTAGAGATTTATACGATGTAATAAAAACATTAATTGTAGCAAGTAACCTGTCTCTAAATGTCATTGAATTGCGACAAACCATTTCTGCAATGAAAGTAGAAAAAGGCCAGTCATTTGTAATGTTGCGATCCCGGATATATTTTTTGTTAGGTACAATCATTTTGCTTTGGTAGGCCTTTATGATCCGTGTGAAGCCGAAACCGATGGTCTTAAAGATTTATAGTGTCTTACGTATTATTTATTAAACAATAACCATATATATTTTGCAGCCTAATTGGAAAACACGTAATAGAAGCCGAACAATCTCTATCATTTATGGCCAACGACAACAAATCTCAGATAGGCAAGTAGCTTATTCGTTCTTTTAACTTTGTTATGCACCTGATATTAATATTACACTTCACTACATATTATAAAACAAAGTCGCTGTAGTCTATCCGTCCCTATGTATGCATAAATCTTTAAAACTACGCAACGGATTTTAAATTTTTTTTTCAATAAATAGAGTAATTCAAGAGGAATGTTTATATGTATAATAGATGCATAATATTGTAGAAAAACACTTATAAATTTAGATGTTCATCATTGTATCCGTGCGAAGCCGGGGCGGGTCGCTAGTTACAAATAAAATGATAACGTTTGAAAACGAATTTATAGGTATAACCGCCTATCAATTTTATTGCGTGTTTAAAATGAACGGATGGTAAAAGTGTCTTTGTGGGTCGGTGTAAAAATAAGAAATTGTACATGTCTTAGGTGTTGACAGAAATCCAATACTTCATTTGTTTGTTTGAGATTTATCTTTGAGCGCTCTTCAGCGATAAGGCCGCCTATTGTACAAGTGACTTAAAAATGTTTTTCGACTCTGTATTGTTTTTTTTTATCAACGACTTGAATGCCTTTGACCCCAGGGTCTAAGATGGAGCAGGCAATTCAAGGAAATGCCATGTCGGGCACCGTCACTCACGTACACACTACGAAACACAGTAAAAGTACTTGGCGGACTTAGATATGAGGGTGGTAGCTAGCCGGGCGGACCGTTCGATCATACCAAGCGTGCTTGGTTTTGTTGACTTTTACATCGAGCGTTTTTCCCAGCGTGCGGTGGATTGTGTAATAAACTGCCCCGTCCCCACACGGGGAGAAATAAAATTAGAGATGAAATGTTTAATATTGTTGTACAATAAAGAATTAACTATCATGTCGCCATTGCCCAGTCATATTTAGACCGCATGCATATAGGACAAACCGTAGTTGTCACTGCTGTCACAAACGCCTCACCCCACCCCGTGACTGCCCGTGAGGTATACTTGGCTGATTGGTTGTCAGTAGCTTTTTTTCACACGCGGTGTTAAGGGGCATTTAGGGAGGCTCGTACGTG
This sequence comes from Clostera curtula, assembly GCA_905475355.2. Classification (NCBI taxonomy): domain Eukaryota; kingdom Metazoa; phylum Arthropoda; class Insecta; order Lepidoptera; family Notodontidae; genus Clostera; species Clostera curtula. Next base: position 11,585,848 of record FR997808.1, on the reverse strand, counting down.
TTCAGTTGTCTGATAGAAAATAAAGAAGGATATCTACCAAAATAATTTGAAGTTCGAAAATGGTCAATAACAAAATATTCCGTCCATAGCTAAGGACTCGTTGATAAATGCAATGTTACTGAGCGAAAGCAAGATGAACGCTGAGGATGTCGCTACTATCATAATGGACATGTTTCTCATTGGAGTAAACACGGTAAGATTACACACACTACGCTTGCCGATTCGCCGTATCCACTCAAGAACTCACCTACCCCAGCGGTTGTCGGTTATTCTACAGATATGACCAGCCCTTCAGTCTGCTATTTTTTTTTTTATATCATTGGACATTTCACACAACGCCATCTCGTCCCAAGCTAAGCAACTTAATGCTTGTGTTATGGTAACGAGATGGATGATAAACTACTTATATATTATTTTTTTGTAAATACATATGTATTATAGATGGAAAACACCCAGACCCGGAACAAATACTTGTGGGTCGTACAAATATTTCTTCCGTGCGGGGATCGAACCCGCGACATGCTGAGCCATGTCGGTGACTTGGTCTTCCGTCGGATAGTCTCGTTACGGAGCCTATCTTTCAGAGAAACTCCAAGCATAGCTCGCTCCATAGCACGCTGAGCGACTTTATGCTGGTGGACTCGGCTCACTGTGGGTGGGTACGTCTCGGCGCCGTAGGTCATGGTACCTAAAGGTGGCTTCTACTACGTCTCAGCCTATGAATTACCCACTGCTGAGTTGGGCCTCCTCCAACTACATGGAGGGTAATAGCCTACTGTGCCACGCTGGCCAGACGGGTTGGCACAGGGCTTAGTGTCAAGTTTTCCTTCTCTTGCGGCTCGGTTTTCGGCCTTGTCATTTCCTATTGTCGACTCTTACGACACCCTAAGGATGAAATAGGGTGATGACACAATGTATTAGGTGGCTAAATAAATCGAATTCAAAATAGTCGACACCTATGTATTGTCATGAGGGTTGGCTATTTCTAATAATTTCCAGATAAGTTCGTCAATGGCGTTCTTGTTATATCATCTGGGGAAGTTTCAAAAAGCGCAAGCGCCTCTTTGGGCGGAAGTTGACCAAATCACTGACAACTTGGACCTTGATTTGAGGAACATCACGGAACGGACTCCTTATTTGCAAGCGTGCATTAAGGAAACTTTAAGGTACTTTTGATATTGTGCATATATATTGTGATTGTAGATATTGTGCAACTAGAAGCACTTAGATTCCTAACTTCACTTTTGACTTTCAAAAACGCCTGTAAATAGGTTCAATTGAAATAAATGATTTGGGTTTGAGTTTTGTGTAACGTGAATCGCGGGAGCAAAGTACAAACATGTATTTTTACTCACGAACAAAAATGACACTCGGATCCAGAGCGTATAATATGCCATTGTATGTATAGTACCTTTAAGAATCGCAACATAGATTATTATTTTGTAGATATCTGAATTTATAATAAACTAATACTACTACTCAGTCCACATATGACCCACTGCTTGGCGACACGGTTGGCGCAGTGGTTGAGCGATCGACTGCTGCGCAGCATGTCACGGGTTTGATTCCCGCACGGAAGAAATATTTGTACGACCTACAAGTATTTGTTCCGGGTCTGGGTGTTTTTTATCTATACTATGTATGTATTAAGTTGCTTAGCTTGGGACGAGATGGCGTTGTGTGAAATGTCCAAGGATATTTATTTATGCTGAGTCCGGCCTCCTCCAGTTACATTGAGGGTAATTAGCCTACTGTGCCACGCTGGCCAGACGGATTGGCACGAGGTTTCGCATCAAAGATTCCTTCTCTTGCGGCTAGGATATCAGCCGTCATTTCGTTTTGTCGGCTCTTACGACACCGTCAGGATGGAACGGGACGGTGATACTATGTATTCTAAATCCGTCACCACACAGACTATACTCACAAATATCAGTGGTCTGGAACCTACCGATCTTTCAGTATTTCTACCGATTTAGCGCCTCGCCTACCGATCCCGAAATGGGTTTATTTTTACCGACTATAAGCGATCCAAGGCGAGATCCATATTCTTTTTATCTTTTATGGGACTTAATTTTTCAAATCCAAAAAGTCGAATAATTCCACGGGATTCCCTGAGTAGAAATCAATATAAAAAAAATAATTGGATCCATCATTTCACTTTTCTTAAATTTGAATGTACCATCAAACTTGCTAGTTCAATGGAGTCAAAATCTACAATCAACGTTATAATTTAATTTTGGTAACTTACTAATACTATAGTACTTTTACAGATTAGTACCACCAATACCAATGATTACAAGGATATTACCGAAGAATATCACTTTGGACAGATACAAGTGAGTGCTATTTAGATGTGTTGAAACAAATTAATGGTATACGTAGGTATAGTAGCGGGCAAACATCTTGAGCAAGCGTGCCGTGGTCGGGGAAAGTGGTCGGTCGCATGTCACGTGGGCTTCGCTTCCTTCTCCACAACGAGACACAAAAATCGACTCAAACTCAAAAGGAACTTTATTTACGTAGGTTTTTCACAACTTTATAAATCGTCATATTTATAAATACCATTATCATCTTACGGCCCCTGTCCCACACTACTGCACTGTCAATATCATTGTTCCAAGTTGTTTGCCCGCTACTAATATTACACCAAAAATCTTTTCCCTCTGAGCTTTGGGATGAATATTAGCAATTATATTTTTTAATTAATACGGCCGTGTAGTATGTGCTACTTTTATCGTGAAGTCTGGGCAGAACATAGTACCAATATGGTTTTGGCTAAATGAAAAAGAATGAAAGTTTCTACTATCCATTGGAAAAGATGAGTTGAGAGAGAAACAACTCGCTACACGCTTTGCTTGTTTATATTACCATTTCCAGCATCCCCCGTGGCACTCTCATTATAATGTCGACGCGAGACTCGTCACTGAAGGAAGGTAACTACGATAACGCAGCCACATTCAACCCAGAGAGGTGGTTGAAAGACGACGGAAAGGAATACCACGCGTTCGCGTCTATACCGTTTGGATTCGGAGCGAGAAAGTGTTTGGGTCAGAATATCGCTGAAAGCATGATGTCTCTGCTAACAATTAGGGTGAGCGAGATAGATTTTGGATAATACATAGTCAGTTCGTTATACAGGATGTAACAAAACCCCCATAGCTATCGGGAGTGCGGTAAACAGCCTAAATTGAATGGTATTAAGGAAGTTAACTCCTAAGCACTGGCTTGACACAGCAGACTTAGGAAATGTTTAGGAGAGCAATTGCCGTGCTACAGACATTTTTTTTTGTTGGTAATCCTCATGAATACCTTACCACTAAACTCCAGCCGAGTTATGTGGGACTCCAGGGCACAGAAAGATGGTAATTGCACCCCAACCTGTCCACTTGTACAAACAAGCTAGCTTTGATGTGTCAAATGTATCTCTGCTTTTTTGTAATAAATAAACATTGTACATGTTACATTTCAGATTGTACAAAAATATAGACTGGAATATCACTATGGAGATATTCAACCTACAAAGAGCTTCCTTTCCAAGCCAAATAAACAATTGAAAATAAGATTTATTGACAGAGTTTAATGTCGGGCAGTAGCCAATAGGAAACAGGAAATGGTTTTCTGTTGCAAGTTTCAAATGTGAAGAGAATGTAATGTTATTATAATTTATTGTTAAACCCCATATTCTTTTAAAGAAATGCAATTAATAACTATGTATTTCATTATCCTAATATTAACAATACAATTTAACGATTACGTCTTGAAGCAAAGATGTTCAAATATTTGCCCCTTGTCATTTCTTTAGCCTCTTCAAGACCAAGTTTGTATGCTAAGTCATGCAGTTTCTTTACTTCCATAATCAGACCGCTAGTAGAGAGTGATGCCAAATCTGAAAGTAACCAGAAGTTATGACAAGATCATTATGTATGTATGTTTGGCCATAACTATGTGAAGGCATTCAGAAAAAAATGTTAGTGCTCTTGAATTTGATTCTGTTTTCAAGTTATACTGAAACTTTGGTTATGTTGAAGTACATAACTGTACTAGTTAATTTAGATCTTGTATTTTTCAAAAAAATACTAATATAACTTACGTTGCATGAAATTGTATTCTTCCTTGGTAATGCCTCGTTCCCATGGCGGTGGTGACTGATGAGTGCTAGGTAGAGGTGCAAATTCGGATACTCCAGGAACTGCAAACGACGACGTAGATGACATTAGTTCGTTACTTGAATCTGGTGAGTTAGACTTCTCATTACTCATGACTAAAATTTAAAATAGGCGATATGTATAACCGAAATGCAAAAAGAACTCGTTTATTTGGCGGAATGACAACATTGAAAACAAAGACATTCCGCGCGATTTTTTAAAATATTTTGAAAACAAAACTTAATTAAATTTAACGTATAAATGTACTGCGGTACTTACTTTGTTCAGGCCACAGTTCTGGTGAAGCGCGATCTAGTTTTTCAGTGCTGAAGAGACTTTCTTCTAAAGACGCCAAAGGAATATCATCAGAAGGTGCTTGTTCTAGAACAACATTAATTTAACGTAACATTGGGCATATAACCTTGGACAACCTATAGTAAAAGATGTAACTCGTAATCCAAACTACTATTTACATGAATTAATAAGTTTACACTAATAGTATGCACAATATTTACCATCATCGACAAGATTTTGTTTCGCGGCCATTTTCCAATTTCGTCAATTGCGGTTACCATAAACTATAAAGTATGTGTCTATGGTCTGGGTGTGCAAAAAGTACATTTAATTGTAATTTCATGTAAGCTATATAGGTTTGTATTGAATCATAGAAATATGATTCCATATTTTAGGAAATTATCGAATTAATGACTTCAGCGCATACAAAATGTAGAAAGAAAGACACTCTCCTTTTAAAATATCGGCGTTGTTCTGCCGGCTCTACACTCACGCGTGACGTCGCGCCGTGAATAAACGCCGACTTCTAACTTCTAAGCGGTTGGTATTATTTTGGTGAACATTAATTTTATGAATTTGCACACATGATATTAAACGAAACAATAAAAAATCCAATGTTCAGGTGGATTCGAGAATGATTTAGATTTACAATTCGGTCCATTATAAAATTATTTCCAGCACTATTCTAAGGATGCTGAACATTAACATGGGCCAGTATGAAATACCCTCATTGTCTGGTTAACTAACCGGAATATATTGAATATTTGTGAGTACCTAAAAAGACACTCGACCATCAGAACCTGTACAAGAAAGTAAAAGTATATTGTACAAACTTTGGATGAAGGAATATAATCCTCCAATCTTCCGTCCTCCAAAGCTTGTCTTGTTAAAATGAAGTGTAACACGGAACAAACTCACCAGCTAGGTCTTGTCTGTAAACCATTAATTAAAGCAGCGGAATAATTTATTTTATGTAAGCGGATTTAAATACATGGTCTCCTTTCTCTTGTAATAAAATGGTTGTTATCAAAAAGTATTCAATAAAAACTCCACTGGAGTTTGAATTCAACGTTATTATAATTTCCGCCGAACTTAATTTTTGTAACCGCGTTTAGCTATGGTCATGGCTCATCATTGCAGTGGTAGAATTTAATATTTAAATACGAAAACACTGACTGACATTAGAAATTTCTTTCTTCCGGTTGCCAACACAAGGCAAGGTGGGTTTCTATATTCTTACCGCATGGTTTTCTAGTGAATTAATTTATATATGCGTAATTAAGTGAATTTTTACACTGATTCATTTGCCGAGGTAAGGATATCCAGTTAAAAATGTGCTAGTTTCGTGAGCCAAATTATCCACCATTTGGCGTCCATCAAAGTGTGCGGAGTGTCGTGTTTGAACATTCGAAGTGTGCCTTGTTAATTTTAATTTGTTGTGTTCAAGAAGCTCTTACTGGGTTGTTCTCTTTACTAAAGCCAAGCATATCTTAATGTTTATTTTATCTTTCGTCTAGTCTTAATCCCATGTAAGCACTAAAAAGCAACATAACCTCTCTGTTACTTGTGTCACAGATTAACATAATTCTTGACTCAATACCTTAAATATATTTGATTTAGCTTGAATAATTAAAATCTAGTTATTGACATATCTTAAGCTTTTATATTGGAAAATTGATTTTAATATTAGTGTTGTTATTTAATTAATGTTAGTGTTTTTTGTCACTCATAAATTATGTTTAGTAACTAACTATATTGTGTTTAAGATATGCATTTTAGCCTTAGAATACGTAGTAATTAGCAAACCATCATCCAATATCACAAATTCAGAATATTATGAAAATGAAATTTCTGTAATGTGTAGTTTTAGTTGTTAACTTTACTATGCTTATAGTTGTTAGCTCATCAACTTGAACAAGCTTTCATCTATATAGTTCTTACTGTCAATGAGTATCCTCCTCAGACCTAATACTAATTAAATGGTAATATATTTCAGATGCGTTCCGTAACATTGAAAGATGTTGAACAGGACAAGGTCGTCAAGACCGTAGCAGCCCACTTGAAGAAGTGAGTAAATACTTTTACTACATATACATATTAATACATCTTTACTGTATGCTTTGATTTAGTGATAATTAAACCTTCACACTGTGGACCGACAACCTAAGGTCGCTGGAAAGCAGTGGATGCAGGCGGCCCAGGTCTGGCCTTTGTGGAGATCCTTTGGAGAGGCCTAAGTCCAGCAGTGGACGTCTTTTGGCTGAAATGATGATGATGAAACCTTCATTGAATAATATTACAGAAATAGCACCTATATCATTAATGCAGATATATGTTTGTAATTAATCTCATATCTTTTTATAGTTTGCCTACACAATACAAACTATGTTTACAAAGGCCTTCCGAGTTATCACTCATATATATGCTATGGCATATTATAACAATTTAGATATTTTAAAAATAAACAAATTATATCTAACATAATTTTTGTTTTCAGGACAGGCAAAGTCAAGGTTCCAGACCACATGGACCTTGTCAAAACTGGTAGATTCAAGGAATTGGCCCCCTATGACCCTGATTGGTTCTATGTCCGTTGTGCTGCCATCCTCCGTCACATCTACATCCGCTCCCCAGTTGGTGTCAAGACAGTAACCAAGATCTTTGGTGGTCGCAAACGCAATGGTGTCACTCCCTCACATTTCTGCAGGTGATGATGGTTTTTAGTAGTTTATGATTAATTATTCTATTACCAGCATATGTACACAGCATCATGCCTTTGCATGTGTCATGTTACTCAGGCTAATGTAGCATTCTAGTTGTGAAATAATTTTTGATTTGTGTAGTAATTTTTTAAATGTTTTTTAAATCTGCGACAGCCTTATGGCTATAAGCAAATGTGTTGTTTGGTCTATGGCTGGAGATGTGCCACACTTCAGTGAGCCCAGCACAACAGTTTGATTACTAAGATATTTCTAGTATATGGTGCCTCTTAAGGCGCTTGTTGTTGTTTGGTTAAAACTCCTGGGCTAATTGATTAGAATGTTTTATGAGCCTTTCTGTGTATGGCATCTGTAGCTTTTTTATTTCTTATATCATTGTGTTGACTTTTAATTGCTCATGTATGTATGTAAGCAGTCTTTGAATAATGCTTATGTTAGAGTTTGAGGCACTGCCCCACTGTTGTATCACATAATTATGTCCATATTGGCTTTATCACAATTTGTTATTTAGTGATAGTTTAGATTTTCTTCCAAGCAACCAGTAAAGGGTTCTGAAGTTAATATTAGCTTGATCATGTTTGGTTTTTATCTGAGTCTTCCATGTTAGTCTCCTGTCCAAGTGCTTACCAGATTTTGAATTTGCTCATTTACAAACATCCATACAAATATTTTCTGTTTATAAATATCAGAGATTAAATTAGTGGTCACTCATGTGGTCATGGGTGCTATAAGAAATTTTAAAGTCACCAAAAGTCACTTGAGAGTTTCACTGAGTTTCATGACCATGGACTGACAAACTGGTTAAGGTCGCCAGAAAACTATAGATGCGTGCGCTGCAGGCCTATGTCTAGCATTGGACGTCATTTGGCCGAATTGATGATGATTATTCAGAAATAGAACACAATACATACTTTACGTGAAAACAACATTTTAAAAAACCTGACATAAAATTGGCAGCCTTAACACAAATCTCTTATTTCTGACATCTTGTCTGGGTACTTTAAATTGATAATACATATCTCTCTATCAATAAATTTACACAGAAGTTCAATCCCCCATAGATCTCCACAAAGTAGGATCTTGTGCAGACCATATCCACAGAGCGACTACACATAAACAATACCTACATTTCGCGTTCCCTTACGTGATTACCTTTACGTTCATCTTAGATAATTTTCCGTAACGGAAATCCGTCCTTTGGGCTACGTGGCCTGCCCAATTGACACTAACTGTCCAATCCTCGTTACTTTTTTTATTCTATCACACAGTTAGTGTGATAGAATAAAAAAAGTAACGAGGTCCACGTATAGTTCTCTCCATCGCACGTTGAGCGGCTCTTAGCCACCTAATAATTCCCACTGTAAATGACCACACTTCAGATCCATATAACATATTGCAATTTTGTAACATATTGTCAATTTTGTCCTCAGATCATCGGGTAGCATTGCCCGCAAGGCTTTACAATCACTTGAGGCCCTGAAACTTGTTGAGAAAGACCAAGAGGGTGGCCGTATCCTGACTGTCCAGGGCAGACGTGACCTTGACAGAATCGCCGCTCAAGTGCGCCTAAAGGCCAAGCAAGCTGCTAAGCAACAAGTCATCGTGCTTTAATTTAATGACTAATAAAACATAAAAATCCATGATGCATTTTGTTATATATATATTTATTATAGATTTTTCAAATATGCGTTGGTAGCCAAAATTTAAACTTTAATTAATATAATACTAGTGACCCGCCCCGGCTTCGCCCGTGCAAAGCGGGGGTGAGTTATACATATAAACCTTCCTCTTGAATCACTCTATCTATTAAAAAAAGCCGTATCAAAATCCGTTGCGTAGTTTTAAATATTTAAGCATACATAGGGACGGACAGACGACAGCGACTTTGTTTTATACTATGTAAAATATTTAAGCATACATAGGGACGGACAGACGACAGCGACTTTGTTTTATACTATGTAAAGAAGACGCCCAAAGAAATCTCGAACCCTATTGATGAAAGTAAAACTACATATTTTGATTAATCATTGTTCGGTTATGTTAGGTTAGTTAATTGTTAATGAAGAAATTACACCATGCAATTTAAAACGAATCATAAAAAAAGTATCTATCTCGAGGTGCGCATTACTAATTCTAGCGCCAAGGTCCCGTTTTATAAACTGCTGACGGTAATGATAGTAGGGTTCGACCCACATGCATTTAGTTTTTTGGTCAAATGCAGTATCAAGTATTTTTATAACAATACTAGCTGATCCCGCAAACGTTGTTTTGCCAAACAATAATGTTTGGTGTGGACCCCCCCCCCCCCTTAAAATTTAGGGGTATGAAAAATATATATCCGATTCTAAGACCTAGGCGGGTTGGACCGCGGTTGCATATTAATATGGAAAAGCGGCAGGCCGCGCGTTTGCCGCCTAGGCGGCAAATTGTAAATTTGGGCTCTTGAGGGGATGATACCAAATTTTTTAATGAATTTTCATCCTGACTGAGAACAAACTGCAGGCTGGTTGGTACCTACCCAAAAAGCTAGCGCATTATTTTGGCCAGCGCATAAGCCTCGCCGTACAGGGAGGCAATGTGCACCCTCCATTTAAGAAGCAGCCTGGATGATGTTTTTATTACATCTAATTTTACTTGTATATATTTTTATGGTTTAGTTTTAAATAATTATTGTATTAGTTTTCAATATTTTAATGTTTGTATCATCAAATTTTCTTACGTTTGCAAGAAAAACTTTTTCAAGCTCAAAGTCATTCTTGCACCTTTATGAGCTTGGAGGGTTGTATTGATGATTTTGATGATTATAATTCTATAACTACATACGTCTTACAGCCGCGAATAACATTTTAATCAACATACAACATAGCACTGACCTGCAAATTGCAAAAAACGTACGAAAATTTGAATTTCGCGGGCTACACTGGAACATTCACCTTAAACTAGATCGACATCCCTAATTTGACAGTGACATTGCCATTAACACTGTCGATATTTTTAAAAATATCGGTTTTTCGGTAGATATTTTTAAATATATCAATATCAGAGTTCGATATATCGATTTAAAATATCGATATACCAGCTTTATTTACGCGTCTACTCAAAAATGATTACTTAGTTTATAGCCCAGTATATTTAATAAAAAAACTAAATTAACACACACATGGAACGTTATCAATAAAACAAAATTATAGGCGGTAGATTTTAACTGTTTCTTTGTACTTTTGAAGACATGAACTATCGTCTGGTCTCTCCCGCGACCACAACTTTATTTATAAGCACTAAAAGATTGTTTGTAGAACAATGTTGTAGAAGCAACTCGTTCAGATGCTACAGGTGTAGTAGAAGAAATTATATATTTACAGCTATTTCTGATAGTATGGGAGTAAAATGCCTAATGTCAATCCAAAATGTCAGGGCATCTGATGACCTTGAAATATTTGGCTGGTCTAAATGCTGCTTTAATTCAGCAGGTATTGTGCCAAAACTTAATTGGCTTTAATTACAACGAATATTTTGTATATTAAATAAATTACAAAAAAAATATTATAAATAAGATCGACCATCGATATCGATATATCGAACAAAAAATATTAGAACTAATATCGATATTTCGAAATAATAATATCGATAGTTCGATATTTTATCAACAGTCCTAACTATGTAAATGTCCTAATTGCCATGCATTAGCATTAGCCAGCACTAGACTTGGGCAACACAGTTCCTATTAAAGACTCGGTTCACCAAATCTCGTTCAGTAAAATGAACGAGTTCACCTAAATCGTTCACCAAATCTCGTTCAGTAAAATGTACGAGTTCATTTAAATCACTCTACACTACAGTTCATTTCGCTCTGTGACTCTGTGAGTCTTGAACATGAACTTTGAACGAGAGTCTATTTTATAGTTTAACGATTTAGACATTTTGATTTCCTATAAACTTTCACTGCTGTATGACAATTTAATTTTTAAACTTAAAATTTATAATAATTACAAATACTAATTACGATGAACATTATTACCTATTAGTAAAAAATAATAATACTAATAAAGTTTAGTTTCGGAAATCTTTTGAAGTTCTGTTCACAAACAAACAACATAACGGGCACAAAATCGTCATAAAAAGACGAATACATATAGAAAAAGAAAGCGCTTTATAGTAGACAGTTCGCGCGAATACAACAATACCATCGCGGCAACCCGGTTTCGAATCGGAGAGAGCGGGAGCGACGAGCCGGTGAACTGCAGAACTACAGTTCGCGTGAATACAACAATACCATCACGGCAACCCGGTTTCGAATCAGAGCGGGAGCGATGAGCCGGTGAACTGCAGAACTAAAATACTCCACAGAGTTGATTTAGTTCAATTCGTTCACTGCCAATGAGCAGTTCAGTGGAACGAATCACTCGTGAGTTACACAAGTCTAGCCAGCACTCAGCAGGAGAGCAGCAGAGCGAGCAGCAGTTTTTCAAAAGAGACGGAATTGATCGGTTGTGTTTGGCTATGCAGTGAAAATGTTGGTGATATTTGGACATCACATCGGCTTCATTCTGATAGTGTTTTTATTCACAAGTGTTGTTACGTTGCGATATGGGGACAAAGCCACGACTTTGTTCGTTGTGGAGGATCAGCGGTCCCAGCAAAAAATCCATGTAATCAATAGGCACGAAGATTTTGAAGACACCTCGCAGTTAGAAAGGCAAAAGCGCGAGACATCTACGTTGACTACCTTGACTAGTCCTATCCCGAAAAATATTACCACATGGGTAAAAAAGTCGAATGTCATTATATTATCTTTAATATTCTTTTATAGCATTTCATAAAATGTATTTGCAAGTTTTCTTGTTGTCGCATTGTTTACTTGTATATTCGAATACTATATAAATCCTGTTATGATAATTTGTTTTCCTGAAGATCGAGGGTTCGCGCGGGTGTATGCTGATACCAAATATACCTACCTACTACAGAATGTCCTTTTCATACAACGTTAACCAGCTTTATTGTCACTTTAAAATACAAACATGTTTTGTTTTGTTTAGTGCCGTTACTCTTGGTTGAAAGAGCGACATCGAAGCGCTATTTAAAGGCACGCGCCCCCGCCGGACCGGCCGGCACCGCCCTGGTCCCTGCATTATAAATCTGTAATATCTTCGGAAATATTCATTTAAATTACATGCTGTAAAGGGCCATATTGATCTATAATAAATGGACAATGTTTTTAGGGATGTTACTTAATTGGATGAGGGTTAATGCTGTGGTGCATAAAAGTTAAAATCACTTCGTAATTATGGCATTTTATCCCTTAACATGTAAAGGATAAGAAATGGTTATTGTGGGGTATCCATAATATACTTTTTTTTTTTATATATTCTTGTGGCTCTCACGGTTTGTGTTTAGCCAATGTCAAGTCACTTTGTATCATTTCAATATTATTTCTTCATGGGTTTGCCATTTCCCTGTTAGCCACTCATAAGTAATTTCATTTTGAGTGTCTCCCTCCCACGTGGCTAAGATGTTCTCCATAATATACTTATAACATCGCGGACTTTTTTGACCTATAAGGGTGTACAATACTGTAGGTAGTACATTATTTTGAATTATCTCATGGGGTTCAGCCGGCGTTTGCAATGTAAGCGCAAAAAACATGAGTTTATTTACGACATCACATTAGAAACCTCTATTAAAGCAAGATCCCAGGGCCGCTAGATATTGCGTATTTTCTGACGGACGAAATGTGGACAATTGGGTTAAGTGTTAGCACATGAGCAAATAATCCATACAGAGACCAAGCTTCTAAAGATCGAGCAACATTGTTACCTATTCTGATAGGGTTGGCACAGGAGGATTATAAAAATGCACAAAACGTTTGTCAGCTTTTTTAAGTACCTATTATAGGCGCGCGAGTTCATGTCCATCGTGAGGAATGCTGTAATGCTTTTACCTAATTAGTTATGGTAATGTCGATAATAACTACCGATTTAGTCAATAGATGTCAATTTGGTTTATTGTAATATAAGGTAATATTGCAAATTATGAAATAAAATAAACGTGATAAGTAATTACCTATTTAGGCCTCGATGGACATGAACTCGCGCGCCTATAGTATGTACATATATGTATTAATTTACAATTTGCTATGTATTATAGGATCAATACCAAAACGTTTTTGCACCATCGCACCCATATGAGTTTCTTTCGAAATTGAGGCAGATACATAATGTATGAGGTATCTATCTTATATATGTAAAAATAAAAATAAATTATAGTTATCTACTACTTACCTAGTGATGTCTTAGGGATAAATAAAAAAGTATATGATTTGATTTTTCCGTTTGTTGTTCATGCACACAGTGCAATACATAAACCACAATGATGTTACAAGTAAAAAGGTGTAGATGGGTTATAAGCGGTCAGCAAGCGGCACGTTAAAAGTAGGCTAATTAGCAAACCTGACCTCAGTGTTGCGTCGCTGGCGTCATCAGATGCACGTTAAGAGCCGTGTGTAAAAAGTGCTATAAAACAATTGAAAATGCCGTCGTGTGTTATGAGATATTGCACAAACTACTCTAAAAAAACTTCTAAAAGTCAAGGAATCACTTATCATTCGTAACTATCACTATTTCTGTAATATAATTAATATTTTTTACAAATTAAAATGTTATTCGTAAAATATGGCGGTAAAAATCAATGAGTGGAACAAAAGTATCCTCATTACCAAGTGCAAAAGAGATAGATGTCATTACGCGTCACAGACTTGTCAAAATGTTATGTCTGATTGAATCTATATTGTTTCTAGTGCATGTGACGACGCATCACAACAAATTATATTTGTCTCTATTTAGCACGTGATTATTAAATCATACCATCCTACTTTCACGACACATCTAAAGCAGTGTGCATATTGCATATTAAGTTAACTATGTGTGCGTTGGCTTGCCATTTTTATAGATCGAATGTTGTACAGGTAACGTATCTACACCTTTTATTTGTAACATCATTGATAAACCATATTTACACTCATTCTAACTAATTCGAATTTCAAATTTAAACATACACGCACTACGCGACCGACGGTGAGGCTCGCTTAAATAACAAATAAGTTTTTTATTGTATCTTATACGTAAAATATTTTTTTTTTCATTTTCATACTTTTTTCATACTCCTCTCATCCTCCTCATCCTATAACACTGTATTTTTTTTTATAAAATATTTTTTTCTTCACCTTATTTTGACCTAATATCGAAAAAGCACCCTAATTTTCAATCCAAATTACTCGTGTCAAAAATTTCAACATTTTTAAAAAGTGTGTGCTTTTTTTTCCTTGAAATCTACTATTTCTGATAATGTAAAAAATATATAGACTACTATGGTAAATATTCTCAGAAAATGCAAAGAAAAGTTAAATGATTATTTTGGGAGCTATAGCAAAATGGCCGACGGAAAGTGTTTCGGAATATTGACGATTTATTTTTAACAATATGACACTGAGTTTCACGTATGTTTTAACGTGAAACTCAGTGTCATTAAATTCAATTTATCAGTGTTTCTCTACAATATGATGCATGTCATATAAACCTTCCTCATAAATCATTAAAATAAACCGCTTCGAATTCCGTAACTAAAAAAATTATAACTAATAATAATACTTTTAGCAACACATTTTTTTAAAACTAGCTGTCCCGGCAAACTCCGTTCCGCCTCAGAATCAATAACTAAAAAACCTGAATGATATTTTTCATATTTTCTCATCTTTTAAACCGAACACACGAATATTATTTTAATACATCCTGATTTTTGTGTATCCCTTAACTAGTTTATATTAGATTTTATCAAAGGATCAACTGGCACATGACAAGTATATTTCCCTAAGTATATATATTTACCTTGTACATCGTGTTCTTGGTTGATAGAATGGTTTTATTATATCTAATTTCTAATTTTTTAGACCACTCAACTTAATGACAGCCATCAACAGTTTATGGTGAACTGGGTTGGAGAGGGATCAAATGTCATTATCTGTCTGGCCCGAGACTCAAGACCCAGGAAGAAGGGAGGGATTTTACCCTCTGCCGTTTTCATCTCCTATGACTATGGCAAAACCTTCGTCAACAAAACTGAGAACTTCCGATTGGGTGATAGTCCTGACAGTGGCTATGCCCAACTGGATAAGTTTTTGATTCATCCGAAGTATCCAGAGTTTGTAAGTAGATTTTTATATTAATAGCTTCTATTGTGCAATTTTTTTTAAGTTAGGCCAGTAGTTTTTCGATTTATTCATTACAAATATACATAATATACATAAATACCATATTTTCATTTGTTATTAAAGATAAATATTCTTAATTTAATGAACCCTGTTTATTTATGTAATGATTTTGGAGGAGGCCCGACTCAGTAGTGGGTCATTCATGGGCTGAAACGGACGAACTAAGTTATGTATTAATTGTTATATTTGTTATTAATAATTAAAATACATAGGTACTACCTTGGGAGAGGCGTATGTCCAGCAGTGGACTTCTATTGGCCGAAAATGACTTATTAATTTGAAATCTACTTTATTTCATTACTTCAATACTAGTGGTAAAGTAAATATTTATTTCATCCTATCTATTCGAAAAGGACGTCTTGGTTCGCCTTTATGTGCGCCCAAAGGTGGTGTTTTCTTTAAGAATATTTACTCGTATCGTAATAAGTGCGCCGCCATTAACTTTGCCGCGTACTTATTGTGACATCGAACATGTGAAATCGAACGCAAATATTGTTTGAATAAAGACTGGCTGGTAAGACGGCACATAGGCGCGCCGATGGCTGAATAAAAAATAAATCAAATTAAAAACTGTGACAATACATTTTCATAATTGCGATAATAAAGGTTAAATCTCGAAATGTAACTATAAGTTTTTAGTTGTTTTATTATCAATTAATATTTAATTTTAATTTAGTTGTTACTGTATGTTTTTATTGAATAATAATATGTATTTCAATAAAATATAAGGCGCCTTTTATTTTACCATAGGGGGTGATGGAAAGTAGATTGCCGGGCACTTTTTGATTTTGGAACATCTTAGCGCCAAAGAAATCGAACGCAAATATTGTTTGAATAAAGACTTGCTGACCTATCCGTAAGAGAAGGATAACTTGATACGAAACCCTGTGCCAACCTGTCTGGGCAGCGTGGCACAGTAGGCCAATTACCCTCCATGTAAATGGAGGAGGCCCGACTCAGCAGTGGGTCAAATAAGGGTTGAGTAGTAGTAGTAGTATTGTATACTTGAATTATATCACCTGATATATAATGAACCAAAAATTAAAAAACTTGGCCAATAACCTGATATAAAATAAAACCCAGCATCATATCCACATGTCACTTTAAATTTTGCAACATACAACCCCCGAAAGGTACATTTTTTTTCCTATCTTTCGGTATATTTGTGTTTCTTTTCACCTTGTATAATAATCCGTCCCTTCGTACGCGCTTCAAACTACATATTAGCAAACGCGCTTCACACGCCCGAGTGTATCGCGTGTTCTCAACAAACGCGAAAATCTGCATCCATTCCATCATCCATGGCTAGCTTGCTACATAATTATTATTCATCGGTGTCTATGGCGCAGATGGCGTGCGTTCCTGAAACACGCGTTGTCTGCGCGTTTTAGATACGCCCCGTGTGCTAGGGGCTATAGTCGTGATACGACTAAATTTCCCAAAAAACATCAGAATAAAAAAAATGTCTTATCAGTTTACTTTAAAACACAAATATATTATCAGTTTGTAATCACGGGTGCTGTTAATATATTCCCCAGGCATATACATCGTAATTATGTATAATTTATGTTCCACTGATAAAGAAAGTGTCAATGATATTGAAATTTAACCTTTAGCTGGTTGTGAAATGAGCTAAAGATTGGCGGCGCGCGGCGACTAATGGACTGGTCTGGATTTTATAGAAGCCAAATGTATACAAGAATTGTAGATTTTAAATTCGGAGTAATGATGAATGTGTAAATAAAATATATATTTGCACACAGAAAAATTATATCAACCATTGGTTCCATCAACCATCAACCAAAAACAATAGAAAAGAGAAAAGAATTGACATTTATATTTTTTTTTAATTTCTGCGCTGCGAACGTTGCCATTATGCACGCAGCCTACATACCTACCTTGAATTTTCGCAAGTAGAAGTAAGAGTTTTAAGACATGGAATGGGGTAGAATATGCTTAACTTTGACAAGATCCACTTAATTGTCTTTGCACATTATATTAAGGGTATCCATATGGAACCCTTACTAAATTACCAGCTCCGTGTGGTGGTTCCGAATTTAGAATACACAATGTCACTATCTTGAGGGTGTTGTTAAAGCCAGTACAGTCTACTTCCCCTCCATAAATTTGGCGGACTTAGTAGTGAGTGTCTCGTTTATGGGCTTATACGACGATACCAATATCAGTAATACCCTAGCTAGTGTTAACCATGTAAGAGAAAGCGTGTTTTCATGAGGCATTGAGTGTGTGTTGTCTAGCAGAACTATTTCGCGATGTGTGGAACGATGTGAGGCTAGGTCTTTTAATAGTTATTAATTAACTTTGGCCTTGCTACGAATGATAGTCTCCGAAAGATATCAAAGCCAAAAGTTTTAATACAGGGTCACTTTTCGGTAGTTTTCTTTTTTCACAGTGGGGTCCGAAGTGAATACAAAGTTATGATTTCAGAATATTTTTTTTCATAAATATTAATATTATCTTCAGCACACCCAATAAACCGCCATAAATAGCATGTCTAACGCAAGGACTCATTAATATCAATCTAGTGAACATTATGTAAAAAGAAGATACAGGGCCTAGATTTTCTCATAAAAACACAAAATCAATTATAAATCTGCAGGGGTTTACCTTAGGGACCTCCCGTAGAACATTTTTTGCGAGTTGAGCCTAGGAACTAGGCCTTGTACATATTCGCGTACATAGTCGCGCCACAATGATTTTCACATATTGAGTACAATTTAATAATAGGTAGAATAGAAATGCAAGTGTAATATTTATACCGTGATCTAAATTTCAATTTGCTTGTCGACAGTGCGTGTTCGTGGACTCAACAAATAATAAATTGTACTACACGAACGACAGCGGAATCAACATCCACAGATCCGATCTGAACTTCCATCCGAGCGAGTTAGCTTTTGATGAAGACTTCCCGGACAAATATGTTATCCTGGATAAAATCGACAGTAACAGAAAGGTAGGATTTTTTTGGTATAAAACTGATTGTTACCCACAAAGAGCTCATAGCTAGATAATACTAACGTCTGTCAAAATGATACTTACGTGTAAACTAGAGGAAAAAGAGTTTTTCTTTTTGGTCTAGTAAGGGCTACTTTGGATAATAGTTTTTGGTATTGTTCAGAGGGTACTCAAATAGCGGTAAAAAAAGCATTGAGCTAATTATGTTCCATCCAATTTAACTTTAGAATGTTAAACAAAATGTTATTTATGTTACGTCTATGATATCTTCGAACTCGTTATTGGTGAATATTCTTTGAACATGTCGGAGGTCGTAGTCTACAGTTCGTTCGCGTTAAGAATTCAGTAAGTAAATCTGTATTCACGGTGGTAAGGATAAATTAACTTATTTATTTACCGTACTTAAAATAATTATTTATCATACTATACTCTACACATATACATCATCACAGATATACCACTACAATAATGCAAGACTTACAATAAAAAAACAAACGAATCTATGATAAATTACACAAGAAACTGAAATTAAAATTAAAAACTGGACACGACCGTTCTGTTCGAATTTATGCCTTCCAATTGTCACTGTGAACGTGACTTTGAAACGATTTGATTGGCTACGGGCAAACAGTCATTGCTCACTGTATTCTTAACGCGAACAAAGTAATTCCAGGACTATGGGCGCATGGAAAACCATAGCTAGCTTAGCATAGCTTGTAAAATGACACCTAGTCTAGTCATATGATTACTGATGGTCCGAGATGGGTCTTGCGGGCGAACGGTAATCACCCAGTGTATACACTGCTTGCTAGAAGAAGAATGGTAACCTTCAACGAAATTGGTGAAAAAGCAAGGATGATATGGATGATATTTGAACGCATGACCAAATCATTCATGTATAACAGTCTCCATTTGTGAATTTGGAGCCCTCGTCGTGATTGTGTCCGCGAGTAATGCAATATATCCGCGAAATACCGCATGATTGGTGTTATCTCTTTGTTGATATCGTCATTGCTACTTTTTTGAATAACGACAAGTCTTAGAGGTTAGGCTAGGTCAGTTAGTATAATTTTAATAAGGTAATTATTCTTTTCTTTTCTGAACGCATAATTTGGATTTGAGTCTTTCGATTTAACTGTGATTTAGGTCAAGTATTTAGCCCACCGGATTGCCAAACTTAAGTGGGAGTGGACAAGGCACATAGCTCACAGGACCGACGCCCGATGGGGCAGAAAAGTCCTCGAATTGCGACCGCATTCCGGAAGGCGCAGTGCTGGTAGGCCTAGCCCACACGGTGGACCGACGTCCTGGTTAAGGCCGCCGGAAAGCAGTGGATGCGGGCGGCCCAGGACCGGCCTTTGTAGAGTTCCTTGGGGGAGGCCTATGTCCAGTAGTGGACGACTTTTGTCTTATACGATGATGATTTAGCTTCTGTCTTTTGGCTGAAATGATGATGATGATTTAGTGTCAATTTAATAATGCTTAGTCACTTTCCAAAATCCGCCGTAACCAGAAGAGACTCAACAGATGAATCAGTACGGTACAAATTCCTTAAAATAAAATTATTTGTTTAAAACTACCAAATAAAAGCGAACTTATAGCAAATGTGTATTTTTTTTTTTCAGTTGTACTTCACATGGGATAATGGCAAAACCTTCAAAATGATCCAAAGCGACGTAAAGTCATTTGCCTGGTCATCCGGATCTGGCTTCCCTAAGATGTTCTATTTTGAACGCTGGAAGCCAGACGCGAATGGTACAGTTTTCAGTGCAAAAGACCCCATTGATTTAATTCAAGCGGATATACTTTTCGAAGAAGCCCTAGATTTCCAAATAAAAGGAGACTTCATGTTTGCGACTAAGCAAGCGGAGGTGAGTGATTTCGACGACGACGTGCTGTTTTTGATATCCCTGACTTCTAGGGTTATATAATACAGTAAGTAGAATAAAAGTCCTTGAATATGTGGTCCAAAAATGCATTTCGCAGTTTCAAGTAGTAACATCGCATTGGCGTTATAGCTGTTAAGGTGTTAGTTACGTAATTATAAATAAATAAATAAATAAATAAATAAAATCAATTCTAAATACTGTGGGTAAAAAATTGCAAGTGCTGACTTTGAGGAATCTGTAACAGGATAAAGTAATGAAATGGGAGGATATTCGACAAATTAGATTTTGGAACTGTCGTATTATGTCGTACACTTATTTGTGTACGTCGTTTTAATTCGGTACCGGGTTAAGGTACCAAGCAATTTGTTATTATGAACTAAAAGAAACAGCTGGTTAATAATCATTTTTGATGACCTCGTTATCGATGCATGTTAGAAGGAGGGGAAGAGTCCCCCCAGGAGAAGAAAGAGTTCTTAGAACCATACATTTCGTAGGACCAATATTTTTTCGTATAATTTAGATATTTTTCATCAGATAACAAAAACAAACCCAGTTAGTAATAAATTTTTGAGAATCATTACATAATTTTTGAGAATCATTACACAAATATATTTTATCCTTGCTGCCTCTGATAGCTACCACAGTCAAGAGTTGTCGTACAGGAAAATGTTGGGCGTCTCATCAAAATGAAGCTACTCACGAAAAATAAGCTTGACAGTAGCACAGACAGTAGTTGAGTGCAAAGAAATAGACCGTGGATCCTGGACTATGTAGGTTAACATCTCACACTGGACACAGGACCAAGCTGTTTTAGTTTTCAATTTGTTTTTTGTTGCTTTGGTTTAAGGAAAACAGTATCGGTTTTCCTTATCATTTATTTGAATCTCAATAACATATTTGTTTCGATCTTGTTGTGTAGAAGATAGAATTATTTAAAAAAAATACACTGGCATACGGCGTGCATATATGTATACAATTCTAAGAAACGAATATAATTTTTATAATCCGTGTTATATTTTAATTTAGGAGTAAAATATTGGTTTTAAATATCCGTCTCGATTTAGACTTGATTTAAACTTGATGCTCGGTGTTTTTTTTCGATTGTCAAATCCTTTCTTTTTTATTAAAACATCGCAAATACATGTAGTTTTTTTAAAAGCCGATTGCTGCTGAAGGGTCCACTTTGTTTTGGTATATACTAAAAGAAACTATTGGTTTAGTCTATTGCTCCTATTTCCATGAATACATTGAGTGAGTCTCCAATATAAGTTCTTTCTGTCCCAGACGTTTTTACATTTTGCTTTATATTGTTTCCCCTGACTGTAGGAATAAGAATTTTGAATGGGTTGTAGTAAAACCCGTTCATTTTAGTTACTATCCATGCTCCACAATATATAACTGTTGGATATACACAATATACAACTGGAAAGTGTTAAGCCGAACGTCCAGCGCTGCTAAAATAAATAAGTTTAGCTTGCATAGTTGAGCCAAGTTTTTCATGCATGTTAGTTCATCGTCGGTGGCCGCACAAGTCGGTACTACATAATTATTTTTCGCTTCAGGGAGAACAATCGTATTCATGTATTCTAAAATCGATCATCGTTTTTTGGTGGGTTTTTGATTTGTAATGTATCTTCGTTCTGTGGGATTAGTATAAATACGAAGACTTATAAAAGTCTCATCTATTTGGGCATTACTTGTTAATAAGTCTACATAAGTAAAGGGTTCAGATGTAATATTTGTTTGACTATTTGACAACGGTGGTATATCGTGCGCTTGTTCAGTAATCATGGGGTATAATCACTAAAGTCATTACTACTGTTGTTGTTTTGGGCTAGTTCCTCAGATGCTTGCTGTCTAATTAGTTCTAATCTATCAGTGTTAATGATTTGTTTGTTTGTTAATGACTTGTTTGGTCTGCAATTCTTTGTTTACTTAAATGTACTAAATCTGGGAATGTACTGATGAATTTTTGGTAAAGTGGTTTTCTATAGGCTGATAAATTTGTGCTGAGGTTAGTCATATGGAGGAACAGTCGTATGATAGTTTCGTTATGTTGGTTTTTCCATGTCATACGAGTTTGTGGTCTGTTAGTTGTTTGTGTTAATGAATTTGCGTCGTCGATCTGTCTACAAGGTTTTGATTGTTGAGATCTGCTATTGCAAAAAGGTTGTTGGGTGTGTATATTGTCCCGTAGGAACTCTAATATGGGGGTTATTATTAATAGGATAACGATCCGCCACACGACGCCACTACTGCCTACTGCTACTAAAATCTTGCTGGGCATAGGTTACGTTTTCGGCGACCGTAACCAGGTTGCCGGTCCACCATGTGGGAGGCCCACCAGCACTGCGCTTTCCGGAACTCGAAGACTTTTCGGCCTCATCGGGCGTCAGTCCTTTGTTTGCCAATCCTGTAGAGCTATGTTGATATCTCTGGTTCTCCTGAGTATCTCCACATTTCTGAATCGATCTCGTAGAGAAACACCGAGCACAGCTCTCTCCTGCCCTTTTGGGTGACCTTGAACCTTTTGATGGAGCCCTTAGTGAACGACCCCGTCACTTCATTATACTAGATATTAATTTGGTCTAATAAAAAATATATTAACGAGTATGTTTTATCTTCAGAACAACACGTTACAACTGTACATTTCACACCAGAGGGGGCCATTCTTCAAGGCTGAGTTCCAGACTGAATTAGAACTCAAGAAGTTCCATATCTCAGACGTTACCGATAAACGTATATTTGTCTCTGTCATGCACACGGAAACCTTAGCAAATCTTTACGTGTCTGAGATAGGCAATAATTTCACGCAATACAACTTTGTGCTGAGCATGGAACAGATTTTTTGCTACTTCCCCGATGGCAACTGGAAATATAGTTGGCTGGAGTAAGTATTTTTGTTTTCTTGTAACTACTACTCAGGCCATAGATGACCCACTTCTGAGTCAGGCCTCTTCCAATTACATGGAAGGTAATTAGCCTACTGGGCACCGCTGGCCAGACGAGTAGACACAGGGTTTCCTATTAAGTTTTCTTTCTAGGCTGGTGACACTATGTCTTCTAAATCCGTCATCACGGACATCTATCTATCACTACCTATGTCTACTTTTTACGTTATATGGTAAGTTTATATAAAGGTTTTGAATTATTTTGATTTGTCAGGAGGAGGATAATTAGGGGACAATGCGAAATTCTTCGTCTTTTTTCCCATTTCCTTGGGGGCTGTGCTAGTCTAACTTGATTCAGCCAACTACCAGTATTTTTTTCTTTTTTAAATAAATTTAACCCCTGCAGTGGGTTATTTAACCTGTATCGCGGGGGCAGTTTACAACAGACAGTTGCCCGCCTCGGAATCAAACCCGGGACCCCGTAATCCAAAGGCGGCACATCCAACCCCTAGACCAACGAGACACCCAGACACAGAGCAACTGCATCTGGTTTAGACAAAGAACCGTGAACAGAATTCAGCAGAATTCGAATAACGTAACCGATACCTTTCAGAGACGCGACTGAGGACCCTTTTACGGACTTGTACCGCGTCGAAGGGCCTAAAGGCATCTACATAGCGTCTAAAGTGGACTCGAAGTCTCCGATAAGCAACATTGGACCTGAACATCTAGTATCGCAAATCACGTACAATCACGGTGCCACTTGGACTCACATCAACCCGCCTACCGAAGACGAAAATGGTATGTTCTTTTCTTTTTATGCCACTATGGTAACGCTCCCTCGGGCAGACACAGTCGGAACCCATGAGGCAGGCGGCGTGTGATGTTGCACCGGGGGGAAGTTTGGTGGGTATGGACACGCTGTTCATATTACTGATTGGTGGACCAGAGTCCCACACACCCCACACTGGCCTGGATGTATATTTGTGACTCTTTCACGCAAAAAATACTGAATGGATTTTTATAAAACTTTACAATAATATAGCTTAAACATCGGAATAATTTATAAAGATATAGTGTGAATTACCCAAAATATAAGTAACAAATGGCACACATAACGTAATATATTATATGGCAAGTAGGAAAATATTCTGACGAAAGAATAAAATGCAGCATGTCGCGGGTTCGATCCCCGCACGGAAGAAATATTCGGGTCTGGGTGTTCTCTATCTGTATGTATGTATTTACAAAAAAAAAATATAAGTAGTTTATCATCCATCTCATTACCATAACACAAGCATTAAGTTGCTTAGCTTGGGACGAGATGGCGTTGTGTGAAATGTTCAAGGATATTTATATTTATTATCACAATTTACCATCACCGTGCGGGTGAAACCACGGGACGCAGCTAGTAGTCCATAAAGAACTATACCACCCGTCAAAAAAAATCGGTAACACCCCCACAAATGTTACCGACGCCTATTGACGATTGAAATGCCAGAACTGTCAAATTGCAACGTCAGATTGCTTGAAATGCCGATTCAAATGCCAGAAACGTCAGATTGATTGCAACGTCAGATTGCGTGCACAATGTGGACGCCTCCTTTCGCTGCTAACATCACGCTGCTCCTCATAGAGGTTTTTGACATTAACTAAGCGCTGAAATACGACACCTTAAGTTAAGCTTGACCACTTTCCATCAGGTGGACCGCCTGCTCGTGTGTCGTATATTTTGGCTTATTGATACATATTTTTGTATATCACTACATAGTATAAAACAAAGTCGCTGTCGTCTGTCCGTCCCTATGTATGCTTAAATCTTTAAAACATTGCACCCGTGCGAAGCCGGGGCTGGTCACTAGTTAATATATATTTTGAGGATACGGAATGTTCAATTTGTTCACAAGACAACAACCACCGCAATCTCAAAGTACTGATTTAGATATTCGTGGCTTTTAAAATATTTTAACTATTGAAATTATTTAAAATGTCAGTTATAGTATTTTTTTATGAACTAACCTAAATTATGTACTTCATTTAATTAAAATAAAAGTGTTAAGGCAACTACAACAAATGATTGAAATATGATTCGCTTTTCGGAACTAATGCTTTTGTGTTTTACTAAATATTTTTTATCAATTCATGAAGCTTGATAAATGCCGATCACAAACTCCATAAATACTGTGAAAATTCATTCGATGATAAATCATGATACAAATTAAATTCGCCACGAGTTCTCTTTTGTTTTATAAGCGGCTCTACCCAGATAGTTCCATTTTTCGTCCCTGACAAGGCAACATGCATATCAAATTCAGCATCGGGATCATCCTCTGAGGAAATTTCAATTATATCTAAAAGTAGTGCTCTTGTCGCATTCACTTAGGTACCTCGATAGATTATAGTGTTTTTCAAAATTTGTACATCCTGTACAGAAAATAAGCTGCGCTTGCTAGGACGACCGCAGACCGAGTGAGGGCAAAATATATAATATAGTATAGCTCCCGTGTGTGGTAGCTACCTATATGTAATATAATTTATATCTCGATATATTATAGCTGCGTCTGTGACGGGCTTTAAGGTGAAGTTATTTGAATGTGGTATATTGTAAAGTTCCTTCGACAGTCTGCAAACCCCACTGAGGGGTCATTCGTCTTACCCTACCTGTTCTATGTTCCCTCCTGCTTTAGTCGTCTCTTACCACACCCCCAGGTTAAATTAGGCTGGTGACCTAGCTCATAAGGATATGTAATAATGGACGAAGAATTATTCTATTGAATATTTGTATCACTACATAGTATAAAACAAAGTCGCATTCTTCTGTCCGTCCCTATGTATGCATAAATCTTTAAAACTATGCAACGGATTTTGAAGCGGTTTTTTTTAATAGATAGAGTGGTTCAATGGGAAGGTTTATATGTATAACCCACCGCCGCTTTGCACGGGCGAAGCCGGGGCGGGCCACTAGTAATTAATAAAAAGAATACCAATATGATTTTTCTTTAATGTACAGTAAAACATTTGTATATTAAGACAAATAAGGTATAACAGGAATTACGCGTAAACCAATATACCTACACCCTGTTTAAAAAAATAACGTCCTCACATTGTCTATGCTTTCCCGACAGGTAAAATAGACTGCCAGAAAGGAGACTCGTGCAGTCTGCATTTGTGCCAGAAATTCAGCCAACTCTACCCATTAACAAGGTAAGATAAAAGCGATATATTGTTGTTTTTCTTTTTAAAGAGTGTGTTATTTATATGTTTTTTTTACCACAAGGGGTTAGCAATGACGAAGTGTGAAATATAATAAAGAACATACAAATATAGTAAAATACTAACCCTATAGAAAAAAAACACATATGGTACAGAAACGTGGTCGCTCACTATGGAGAGGGCTATATGCTCCGAGTTTCTCTACGAGATCGATTAAGAAATGAGATACGCAGGAAAAACGCAGTTACCGACATAGGCCACAGGATTGCCCAACTTAAGTGGCAGTGGGCAGGGCACATTTCTCCCAGGACTGACACCCGATGGGGCAGAAATGGCCTCAATGGTTGGTAGGCCTCCTACACGGAAATTACGACCGGATTTTAAGATCGCCGGAAAACGATGGATGCGTTCTGTTCAGGACCGGCCTTCGTAGAAATCCTTGGGGAGGCCTACGTCCAGCAGTTGGCGCATTTCGGCTGATATGACGATGATGATTTATAACTACACGATAGTGTTTACAGTAAATGTGTAATCTGTCACTCTGAACTTTGACATGTGTCATGATAACTTAATTTGCTGCTGTATTGTGAGACGTATGTTTACGAATCTAGATTAATGACCGTCCGTTAAAGGAAACTTGTGACATGTTATCAAACTACTCGGAAAACAATAATTTATTGCTACCAGTATGGATAGGTAACACTATATTACATGCTTTGTTTATGTAAACGCGGATGATAAAACAATGTAGTCTTATGTTACTCTTATGTGTGTTAGTGTAACCACGCCATTCCATGCCTGCTCGATACAAATCTCTATGCCCACCCGTCTATGCCCGTTTTTACATTTTGTATCTTTTTTTCTAATACATATATTGTATCAAGTATAGTATCATCGACAACCGTCGGGTATTAAAAAAACTGGTGTTTCACATGAAAATTGGATGAAACTTTGGAAGACAGACGAATCCCTGGAGCCTAATCCACCCTGACACTGTGCCGCTCTTCATCACCGTCAAGGCCCCTTAAAACATATTACAACCGGTTTTCTTATATCCAATTACTCTAGGGCATTAATGAGTCCATACCAAAAGAATGTACTAATAAATAACACATTATTATTAAAAAAACGAATTTTTTTTTTCTTCCTTGTGGCTCTCACGGTTTGTGTTTAGCCAATGTCAAGTCACTTTGTATCATTTCAATATTATTTCTCTCCATCATCATGGGTTTGCCATTTCCCTGTTAGCCACTCATAAGTAATTTCATTTTGAGTGTCCCCCTCCCACGTGGCTAAGATGTTCTGCACGGACGTGGGGTTGGGCTTTGGGAGGGAAACGAAATTGTTTTCATTTTTCATACAAATGAATGAATGGTTCAAGGCCGTGACGTTTTTCAGTTCATTATAAAGAAAAACAATTTAATTTGATAACGTTTCATTATTTGCAGCCCTCCAGGAAAAGTAACGATGCGAGGTAAACACGTTTGACGAAATGTTCATTACTAGATATTTTCAAGCTTAGTTGATATTTCGCACAATGCACAGTGTTTTATATGTTAGTTTAATTTATTTGCATACATGTAAATAACTTTCTGGACACATTTTATTGCACGCATACATTTTTGAACCATAGTAGATTTTCGAATCGAATAGAAAAATGCTTTGTTTCATTCACTTTTCACGTTTACACGCCCTAGCATATTAGATTAAGTTTCGGTATATTTCTCAGACGCTTTTGCTGCAATTTTCTCATGCATTTCACCGCAAGCTTTTCATGCGAGCAAATATTATATGTAATATTGTATAATGTTTATGTAAATAGTCTTAAACACTTTTTAACGGATTTATCGCGTGTATATTACATGGCAGCAGTCGTGGTCGCGGCAGAGACTAGATGACAGTTGTCTTCAAAAGCAAAGAAACAGTTAAAATCCATCGCCCATTATTTTGTTTTATTGATAACGCATCCTGTGCACGCAGAAATCGCTCACGTTGTCCAGAGGTCTTGCAGATGAGTGTTGTGCTTGAGATTTGATCAATTTAATGACTGATGGATCCTAAGCAGGCGGTACTTGCCAACCAACGTCTGTATCGAAATTTGGATGTTTTTTAATGTCAATAGCCTCGCGGATCATTCTTGGAATGTAATGATTTTCTTTGGCAAGGATTTGAGGTCTATCAAAATGAATATGGTGGTTGGTCTGTTGAATGTGTGCTGAACCTAAGAAATCGTTACATAGTCTTGCTCGTCTATAAGTTAATTAGACCTCATAGACCTCAGGAAATCGCTCGATATACAACTCAACACTTCTATTGTGTCGCTTTAAATTTCTCAAACAAAGAGTTTCTCCAATCTACAGAATACTTCTCAGAAAAAAAATCATAACACGAAAACTATGAAACATCGTAGAACATACATGGGGGTGACTCAGGTCCCCCGGGGGTGGTCTATCTCTGGACTTCCGCTTGACACTATTTTTTGGGTCACCCATCCAAGTTTTATTTTGGCAATTTTCAGTCATCACTCAGCTACATTTGCGTGTTATATAATACTAGCTTTGCCCACGACTTCGTCCGCGTGGAATTAAATAAATAAATAAATTTCAATCCCCATTTCAATCAACATACTTTTTTGCCCTTTCACAGGCTCTAGACTAACTGTAATGTGCCGAATTTCATTTAAATCGGCTCAGTAGTTTTGGCGTGACAGCGCGAAGCGCGACAGACAGACAGATGTACTTTCGTATTTATAATATTAGTAAGAATTGTTGTATAAATATTATTTTTACTTTAGGTTCCCAAGTATCATGAGTTCAAAGTCAGCAACAGGCATCATAATGGCAACGGGCGTGATAGGAAAATCTCTTAAAGGAATACCAGGGGTGTTCCTCAGCCGAGACGCTGGTTTAACCTGGAAGAGGATACTCAAGGGC
Source organism: Clostera curtula (assembly GCA_905475355.2). Classification (NCBI taxonomy): domain Eukaryota; kingdom Metazoa; phylum Arthropoda; class Insecta; order Lepidoptera; family Notodontidae; genus Clostera; species Clostera curtula. The sequence goes on along the minus strand of FR997808.1, from coordinate 11,556,524 downwards.
AACTACTTCTTCAACTTCGGTGACCATGGGGGCGTTTTGGTTGCAGTCAAGTCACGCGGGGATAACAGAAAAATATTGTATTCCACGAATGAAGGCGTCGAATGGAATTCTTATGAGTGAGTCGCGTTGCCATGTGTGATAGGTTTCTCTGTTTTCAGATCGGTCAGTAATTGCTTACATAAATGGAATTCCTACGATTTACCTACAAAGCATTACCTACGATTGGATATCAGAAAATTATTTTGCGAATGATTTGATTATACATAGTCATAATATTCGAATTATGTTATGATCAAAACGCCTTTCATTTAAAATTATTTAATCCCCGACTTCCAATGTTTTATACACATCATGTCAACATTAATTTAATTTTTTTTTTTTTAAATCGTACTTAACCTGTGTACTATTTGCAACCTGTAACGCGGGGGCAGTTTACATACATGAAATTCACGAACACAAATAACACCCAGACTCACAGCAACTTGCCCAACCCCGGAATTGAACCGGGACCCATGATCCAAAGTAAATCATAATCTCTAGAGCAACAAGGCAGTCAAATCAATTGAAGTTAGCATCCTTGATTATGTATGTTGTTACTTTATTTTCCGGCACTTATCGTCTGCATTCACAGGTTCAACGCCCATGACCTTCGTATCTACAGTCTGATGACCGAGCCGGGTGAAAACACCACCACTTTCACTATGATCGGGTCAGCCAAAAAACATCATCAATGGATCATTATCACAATAGACCTAATGAACACTTTCGCGCGCAACTGTACGGACGACGATTACGAATACTGGTCACCATCGCCTGCCAACTTCTCAGATTCATGCGTGCTCGGCAGGAGAAACACTTTCCAAAGACGCCTAGCTCATACGAACTGCTACATCGGAATTGACTACAATAGACCCTACGAGGAAGAGCTCTGCGAATGCAGCCGACGCAATTTCGAGTGTGATTTTGGCTTTATGCTATCAGGAAACGAATGTATTCAAAACAAATCTATGAAGTTCGATCCCTACGCGGTCCCGGCTGATTGTAAGCCCGGACAGTCTTATATGCAGACCAAAGGGTACAGAAAGATAGACAGGGACGTGTGCACCATTTCTGGCTTCATAGCTTACGCACCAGAAAGAATTCCATGTCCCATACAGGAGCCTAACCCTTTCATTGTTGTGGCGTTAAAGGACAAGATCGCGGCTATCAACTTGTCTGACAACACAACAGTCAACCTTGTAAGTGACCAGAAGAAAATAGTGGCTATCGAGTTTGACATGAATAACAATTGCGTTTACTGGTCTGATATTGAAATGGACAAGATTATGAGACAGTGCTTAACCAAAACGAACAAAAACGTCCAAGAAGTAATTATTGGCCCAGAGCTCTCTAGTATTGAGGGGATGGCGTTGGATTGGATCTCGAACGTTCTATTCTTCGTCGACGGGATGAGGAAGAAAATAGAAGCAGTTCGGACGGATTTGACCAACGAAGGGAGAATGAGGGTCACTATTCTAGATTCGACAGTTCTATATAAGCCTCGCGGCATTGCTGTACATCCTAGCGCAGGATATCTGTTCTGGACAGATTGGGATAGGAATAATCCATCAGTATCCAGGTCTCATTTAGACGGGACGGATGTTCAAAGGTTGTTCGGGAAACCAATAGTCGGATGGCCCAATGGGATCACGGTCGATCATATGTCCGAAAGGATTTATTGGGTCGACGCAATGGAAGACTATATCGCTAGTTGTGATCTGAACGGACAATACTTCAGGAGGATAGTGTGGAACGACAACAGGGTCACCCATCCCTATGCCATAGCGGTTCTGAATGACAAATTATTCTGGGACGATTGGAAATCGAAGTCTATATATGTAGCGGACAAAGACACTGGTGCTAATATCATGACTTTGAATGATTCGTTTACTGGGTTGATGGGTATGAAGGTTAGGTCTCCTTGCGTGCAACACGGTACCAACGCTTGTTCCTACAAGAACACTAGTTGTGATAACATGTGTTTGGGCGGACCGGGTAACACGTTCAGTTGCTTGTGCCCTGATGACTTTGTTAGAGGCAACGGGAAGTGCGTCTGCTCTAATGGAATGGAACCCTCGCCGAACATGACGTGCCCCACGAAACCCGGTGCCACATGTGAAACTGTGAGTATAGCATAGAATATGACCTATATATTAATATTGGGGAGAGGATGGAGTGTGAAATTTCGTACATATAAAGATTATGTAGAAGTTTGCAGACAACTAAAATAATATTTTATTTAAAAAAATGTACTAGTCTATGTAATTGACACAAACACGCTTATACACTATTTTGTTTATTGTTAAAGTCTTTAGTCAATTTCTCAAAGAAAGAAGAACTTTAATATAAATTAATTCTGGTCCAGTTTCGACCGCTGGGAGACCACTAGTAAATTTTATTGTACACCAAATATAATCAGGTTATACATGGCATCAGACAAATACAAAAAAGAAATGTAGACACCCTTCTTCTTCCAGTAAACCTTTGTGCTATTGGTGCGTCAATTTTTTTTTTAAATATTAAAAGTGAGGTAACGAACCATTTGCGCACGCCTTTGTTTTTTTCGTTGGAAAGCCACATGGATACCTAGCCTTTGGGGTATGTGGGACGGGACTCCGGGCGCGGAAAGATAGTAATTAGCGCACCGATCTACCTACTAACACCGATAGCGTTCCTCGATAGGCCGCACGCCTAGCGAGCCTGTACGCGTCCAGATATAACTCTATCCGCCATTGACGTTTGTACCTTGTACCTTTCGCCGCCCCTCCGCTCCTATCACCGCGCCGTGTGTCGCGGCAGGGCTCCCGAGGCAACTGAGGGCAGAGGAGTCCTTAGAGCCAAAACCCACCACGACTCCGGGTGCCGCCTTTCGTCTGTCCTGGGTGACCCTGTGCCGGTATGGCCCCAACGGATCCCAAAGGCACGCAAGCCCTCTTACCACAACAACCTGAAAGGGTCGAAGGGGTAACTAACAAACTTGCGTTTAATTCAACCGCCAGAATCGTAAAGTATTTTTTTTTATAGGACCAATTCATGTGTAAGAATGGCGCTTGTATATCTTCTTTACGGCGATGCGACGGAACTAACGACTGTGAGGATCTGTCCGACGAAGTCGACTGTCTATGCTCACCCCCTATGCTAAGGTGCGACCTCACCCGATGCTATGAGCCACAGTGGAAATGCGATGGTGACTTTGATTGCGCTGATAGGAGCGACGAGAAAGGTAAGTGAATCTATGTGGTATTATCTGGTATAAAAAGCCACAGATTGAATAAAAAATAAGATCCCTATAATAAAATTTACCATACACAACTAGAATAGAGTCTATAATTTAAGGTGAATGTTCCAGGGTAGCCCGCGAAATTCAAATTTTCTTACGTTTTTTGCAATTTGCAGGTCAGTGCTAGATTGTATGTTGATTAAAATGTTATTCGCGCTGTAAGACGTACGTAGTTATAGAATTATAATCATCAAAATCATCAATACAACCCTCCAAGCTCATAAATGTGCAAGAAAAACTTTTTCAAGCTCAAAGTCATTCTTGCACCTTTATGCGCTTGGAGGGTTGTATTGATGAGTTTGATGATTATAACTCTGTAACTGCCTAAGTCTTACAGCCGCGAATCAAATGTTCATCATCATACAACCTAGCACTGGCCTGCAAATTGCAAAACACGTAAGAAAATTTGAATTTCGCGGGCTACCCTGGAATACCTTATAGACTCGACTCAGCCCGACCCAACAGTGGGTCATGAGTCTGTACTCAGCCCATAGATTACATAGTTTATACTAGCTTTTGTGCGCGGCTTCGCCCGCGTGGGCTTCGAACCCGTGCATATTTTTTATGAAACTAAAATCGGTTATTGTGACTAAACTATGATAGTTAGTGATATGTGCTCTCGCGGACTTTTTTGTAGATCTTTATAAGACCTACAAACCCGTAGTACATCATTTTGTTCTATTGTCAATGGTTTTTGCAGCGCACGCATAAATAGGGTTTCGATTTTACACCTTGGTTTACAAAATCGCAATTTTCATACGGATCCCTAATTCTTTTGAAAATAAAATATAGCCTTTAACCTTCCTCGATAAATGGACTATCTAACACTGAAAGATTTTTTGAAATCGGACCAGTAGTTCCCGAGATTAGCGCGTTCAAACAAACAAACACACAAACAAACAAACTCTGCAGCTTTATATATTAGTATAGATAAGTTTTACGTGTTGTGTGATGATACTGTTATTAGACATACTACTACTATACATCCCATAAATGACCCACTGCTCAGTCCGGCCTTCTCCAGCTACATGGACGCTCTATGTAATTGGAGGAGGCCTGACTTTCGCCTACTATGCCACGCCAGACAGGATGACACAGGGTTTCGTATCAAGCTTTTCTTCCGCCTAGGTTATCGATCTCGTCATTTCCATAAGGCACCCTCAGAATGTAATGGGGGGAAACTATAAACGATGGAGCAGAATCGGGTTGTCCCTTTATAATTTATTGGACAGACTTATAAACACCCTTAAACTAATTGTTTAAAATCTGCATGTAACGTTCAGAAATCTTTGGTTTGTCTATCTTTCTACATAGATAATAGCTATAAGTTATTTTTTTAGATTGCGCCAATTGTACCCTTGGCAAGTTTAGATGTGACAACGGGCGCTGCATCGAGAAACGATGGGTTTGCGACGGCGACAATGATTGCACGGATGGCTCGGACGAACGGAATTGTACGGTAAGCTGTATGTTAAGATGATCCCACAAAATCCAAAGATTTTATTCCTAAAATTGTAGTTTTTCGAAAAAAAAATGCAATGTTTTAATTTCAATATAAGACTCCCTCAAACTTTTATGTGTCGCGGGGGTATTTTTTAATATGTAGTTCACGCAATATTATTCATCCATCTACATTGCCAATTCTTCGGTGTGTTATAGTTGTACACTTTGCTGTTCACACACAGACACACGACACACACACATAAATGGAAATAGTATATTTCATTACAAGTGCGGAAAGGCTGTCATTGCAAAGAGTTCCGACAAATGTCTACCCGAGCCGAGGCGCAGCCGAAGACGAGGGTTGACAGTCGGAACAAGTTGCAATGACGGTTCCGCACGTGTACTGAACGACTATTTTTAATACAGTTGCGAAAAAATGAAGCAATTTAACAAAATAATAAAAACACAATAAACTCAACTAAGCAATCATTTATGACCTATAAACAAAAATGGCGCCAACCGTAGAATATAAGCAGAGATTTTTTTTTCTTCACCCATTCTAGTTGGCAAAAGCAACTATGCCCATACAGCCAAGTCTTCAGTAGAATTTTTTTATTGATATGAAACGAAAATGAAATTTAATGAGATGAAATGAAATGAAACCTAACCTAACTCATTCAATCAAATCATTAAATCTGATATTGAAATAAATTAGTACGTAGTTTCTTTTTAGAAATATACGTATTTGCATGAATCATAAAAACTTATATGATTTTTTTTAGTAAAAACTTCATGGTTGGTTTTTCCTTAAAATAGACATTATTTTGACAGTTGGGAAAGAAAACGCACTAGTGCGGGAATGGTAAAAAAAGCACGCGTGTGTAATAGCCCACTTCCCGAACGCTATACGGCTCTGTAATATGCCACTTTTTGAGCAACTGTATTAAAAAGTAAATTACCATGCTACACATTTTTATAGACGTGTCTGTTACTCAGGGAATTTCTCGGCTCTAATATACGTTTTCCTCTACAGAAAAGACCAGATATTGTCGAAAGCTGCAGCGTGAGCACCTTCCCGTGCGGTAACACCAGTGTGTGCATCCCCAGCGCTTGGGTGTGCGACGGAGAAAGAGACTGCAACAAAGGGGAAGATGAGACAGAACAACTTTGTAAGGCGAAGACCTGCCCCTCCTACATGTTTACATGTCCCAATGGAAAGTGTATTTACAAGATGTGGGTAAGTTTATTCGTTATAGCCTGGTAGATAGTGTGGTTTAGAATACACAATGTCACCAACATACCAACATAGTTATCACTACATAGTATAAAACAAAGTCGCATTCTGCTGTCCGTCCCTATGTATGCATAAATATTTAAAACTACGCAACGGATTTTGAAGCAGTTTTTTTTAATAGATAGAGTGATTCAAGGGGAAGGTTTATATTAGGCCCACCCCCGCTTTGCACGGGCGGAGCCGGGGCGGGCCACTAGTTAAAAATATATGTATGTAAAATATGTCGATGACATAAGCTACCGACAGTTCAGGGCTCCTGAGAGAGGAACCTCCTTAAAACCCTTCGTCCGCGTGGTATACAACAATATGGAAAATTGAGTCACTATGGGGGCAGCAAGGGGGGGTTGTCCATAAAAGTAGCCTAAGTTAGTCCTTGTTACGTTGGTCTAGTGGTTAGATGTGCCGCCTTTGGATCAACGGGTCCCGGGTTCGATTCATTTGTCGGGCAAGTGTCTTTGTCTAAACCAGAGGGACTGGCTAGGAGTCTGGGTGTCATTTCTATCTTTAATATGTATGTATTTACAAAAAAAAAAGGTGTATATAAGTAGTTTATCTCAGCAACTTAATGCTTGTGTTATGGTAACGAGATGGACTCGTTACCATAACACAAGCATTAAGTTGCTTAGCTTGGGACGAGATGGCGTTGTGTGAAATGTTCAAGGATATTTATTTATTTATTTATATCTGCCAGTGAATATTCCGTCAAAATATGTCCAGCCATTTCAGAGATTAGCCGAAACAAACATTGTAAAAATGTTGTGTTGGTATGTAAAGTAAAAATAAAAAGCGGTTAGTTTAATATTACAAACTGACACTCCAATTTTATGTATTTGTATAGATATGTACGTTGTACGTCTTTTAAGCTATGCGACGGTGAAAATGACTGCGGTGACGAGAGCGCTTCTGACGAAATCTGCACTGACACTGGGCACTCCAAACTCTTGCCGACTGAGAAGCCAAGGATCCCTAACAACGGTACCTGCTTCGATTGGATGTTTGTATGTGACAACGGCGAATGTCTCCCGGATTGGTGGAGGTAAGATTTGCACACTCTCTATTCGCTTCCTTATATGACTCAATGCTGCGGCGGGCTTCCCCCAACTACATGCAGGGGCAAAAAGGTGAATGGCAGATTGCAGGAGCGTAAATACAGGATTGGTATGCACATGTCGAATATATGAAAGATATTTTTTAATCCTAATAAATATTTGGTCCAAAATCAAAATCAAAACTCATTTAATCAAGTTGGCTCATTAGAGCTCTTTTGACAGGTCAAACAAAAAAAATATTTGAAATTTACCATTTAGAATTAATTTTTTACCGTCTACCACCGGTTCGGAATGCATCTCTACAGAGAAGAGCCGGCAAGAAACTCTGTAGTTGTTCTTTTTAGATGGCCATTTGGGTACAAGACTGGTTATAAGACAGATTTGTGAGAGCAAACTCGCGCAATAGTTCCAAAGGGCCAAACATCAGCCAGATCTAGTCGACAATAGTAACCTTGTAATGCCCAAGCCAACCGACCCCCAGCAACGGCACCTGTTCACAAGCATGACGCATGCGGCAGCCATCGCCCTCCTCAACCATATTGCAGGGAAGAGAACGACCCTCCGCACGACGCCACCACTGCCATGAGTCTTAAAGTGAGCATGATAACTCGAGCACCAAGGAATTGAACATTTCAAAAGTTATACTAATAACGCTAGGATTTTCGTTAGAACGTTACGATGCTCTCACATACTGTGTATAAATATCACATTAGAAGAACACTATTTCTAATTACTTTGTCATTATTCTAAAAGTATTTAAATAAGAGCAACAACGGACTAGCAACAACACCGATCAGTTATTCCCAAGCATTTTTGTCTAAGATATAGTCGTTAACTTTATAGTACCCCTTAAAGATTAGCCGACTTTTAATGTGAATGGCTTTAGGAATTTTATTAAATAATCGAATACCAAGACCTGCAAAAGTTTTGTGAACTTTTTGCAGCCTGTAATAAGGGACTATTATGTGGTGTCTATTCCTAGTGGACATTTTATTTTCATTGATATCGCCACTCTTTTCGTAATCGCAAATATTTTTACGAATGTACATTATATTTGTATTTATATACTGCGATGCGACTGTAAGAATCCCAGTATCCTTAAAAAGTTCTCTTAGTGATTCTCTAGAATTAAGATTATAAATTGCACGCACCGCTCGCTTTTGTAAAACATAAATGGTTTCGATATCGGCAGCATTTCCATATTGGCCATATCTGAAACGAGTAGAATAGGCGAGTTTTTTTAATCGATAAACCGAAATACAGTTGAACAAAGAGGTTTGCCCGAGGTCTGGTGCCAAAGAACAGTATCTCAGATTATAGAGTAATAATAGTAGAAATATTGTTTAGCATCTACTACTACAAAGCCCATATATGACGTACTGCTGTATCGGGCCGCCAATAACTTGAAGGGCAAATAGTTTACTATGGCACGCCTGCCAGACGGGCCGGCACACTCCCCTCCACTAACCTCATAAATAAATAAATATCCTTGGACATTTCACACAACGCCATCTCGTCCCAAGCTAAGCAACTTATGCTTGTGTTATGGTAACGAGATGGATGATGAACTACTTATATACATTTTTTCTTTGTAAATACATACATATTATAGATAGAAAAAAGCCAGACCCGAAACAAATACTTGTAGGTCGTACAAAGATTTCTTCCGTGCGGGGATCGAACCATTCAAAATCCAGCGGAGCCAGGCGTTGCTTTACTTCGAATTGATTGCGTTCCGTACTGGGCTGGCTTCGGCAAAAAATGTCTTATTCAGAAAAATGTTGGCCTCAGCGTAGGGCAGCGTCTGGTCAGCGTATCACAGTAGGCCAATTACCCGAGTACAGTCCTCGCCAAACTTTATGGCCGCTCTGAATGTAACCGTCGTTAAGAACTTGCGCATCGTACATATCATAACCAATACGAACGTAGCACACTCACACTAACGCACGGGAGCGAGGACGCTTGCGAGTGGAAGTAAGCGCGCGCGGGCTTGTCCTGCCTCCCCGCCCCGCTTACGTCCCGCTGATACCTGATTTTGTGTTCTGCGCAGCGTAATGGCCTACGCACACCGGGACGGCATGGCAAGGGATTTAATTTTTTGCTAATGGACATTCAAACGCATCGATAAAGAAATACAAAATAAATTGCTATGCTTTAAAAAAGCAAATTCTATCCCGTTCGATGCCACGGTATTATTTTAAAGCATTTATGTCGTATACTACTCAACACATAAATGACCCACTACTGAGTCAGGCCTCCTCCCATCGCAGGGAGGGTAATAAGCCTACTGTGCCACGCTGGCCAAACAGGTTGGCACAGGGTTTCGTTTCAAGATTTCCTTATCTTGCGGCTAGGTTTTCGGCCTTGTCGTTTCCTTTTGTCGGCTCTTACGATACCCTCAGGATGGAATGGGGTACTGACTCTGTGTATTCTATATCCGTCACCGCACGGAAGATGTACACGATTAGTCAATTACCATCAGGTGGCCCAGTTACTTCTTGGTTGTAGTTCGTTCAACAGGTGGTTATGTGTATTTATCTTTTATCAGATGTGATGGCATGAACGACTGTGGCGATTCAGATGTATCGGATGAGGTCGGTTGCAGTACCGGTAAACCAGAATTGAAGCCTCTCGCACCTGAACATCCTTCAACAGGACAACGGAAGTGCGACAAGAGGGAATTTACATGTTCTGGTGAGTATTATATTTAACTCCAGTCGAAAAAGCGGATCATGAAGAGGGTTCACATTCACACATTTACAAAAGTATAAGGCACGAACACTTGGCTTTTAACACTCAGACCCGAACAAGTATCGCTGGACTACACTAGGCACTTGCTCGGCCCCGGAATCGAACCAGACACCCGTGAATTAAAGGCAGCCCCTGGCCGGGATTACCAGTGGTGCCAGACCAGCAAGATGTCTAGATATGGAATGCTGGATGTGGAATGCGTTAACGCGAACCTGTGGCGCCACAAGCGTGTCGTGTGAGGGTATACCGCTGGGGTTTTAGTAGGTAGCCGAGCAGTTTCCGGAGTCCCACATAATCGTCTACCCACCCCTGAGAAGCGGCGGTATGCCTAAAGCATTTCCACAGCGAAACCAAAATATAATAAAACTAGTGGCCCGCCCCGGCTTCGCCCGTGCAAAACGGGGGTGGGTTATACATAAAAACTTTCCCCTTGAATCACTCTATCTATTAAAAAAAACCGCTTCAAAATCCGTTGCATAGTTTTAAAGATTTATGCATACATAGGGACGGACAGAAGAATGCGACTTTGTTTTATACTATATAGTGATAGTGATAGTGATAGTGAAGAAAAGGGTTTCGTTCAAGTTTGCCTTCTCTTGTAGTTATCGGCCTTGTGATTTCCTTTTGTCTGCTCTTACGACACCCTCAGGATGGAATAGGTTGGTGATACCATGTATTCTAAATCCCTCACTACACGGATACGGTTATTATATACCTTAACAGTATTATAACAAATGATTGAGCAGTTTCAAGGTCATCAGCTCTTTACTAGTTGTAACTAAAGCTGTTCAATTTTGGTTATTCGTTACCAGAAAGATGCATCCCCCTACAATGGATTTGCGATGGCGCCGAAGACTGCGATGACGGGGAGGACGAACGGAATTGTAAAACGCGAGAGAAACCTACTTCCAAATGCAAGGCAGACGAGACTCCGTGCGCCGATGGCAAGACTTGCGTTTTGACTACGCAGTTCTGCGATGGTGTTGCTCAGTGCTCAGATAAGAGCGATGAAACTAGCTGTCAAGTTAACGTCCCTACCGTAAGTTGACGCGTGTGTGCTGAATGAAAGAGAGGTTGTAAATGTATGATGTGAGGGGCGGAGGGAAGAGATTTGTTTGACCTGCAGTAAGTACTGCACCAGGGTCAAGATCAGATAAGATAAGAGCGAGAGAGCAGAGTGACTGTGGTAGAGAGGTTTCATTTACTCACACATCGTACAAAACGGCATTTACAATATGTTCAATATTTTACTGACCGATTGTTTTGTAAGTTTCCTACATATAAATATTGATATAGGAATTATATTTTCTATACTAACGTCCAAAGTCTTACCTGAAAGCGAGGCCTAGGATGCATCCAATCAAAAGAATTACCCAATAGGTCGCTAGGATTCGGTGGATGTATGTTGCGTAAATATATTTCTTTTCGTACCACTAGGGATGCGCTCAAGCCGTCTGACTCTGTGTCACTCTGTGTGAATGTTTCTTTGTATGTCAATAAGCTGTAGTTTCCCATTCCTATCAAGTTATTAAAATGTCTTAGGCGCAAAATACACAGAAGCGATGAAAGATTCGGATACGATGCGGATGTGAATCGGATTTGTTGTCGCTTCAAATTTTATTCGTACAAAATGTATGAAAGAGATGCGTCGTAAATTACACAGAAAGGACCGACCGCCGTGCAAAGAGCACGTATCGCTTGTAATACAGTACGAATACAAGTTTGAGCAACCAAGCAGATCTTTGCCCTTTATATGTAACTAGCTTTTGCGCGCGGCTTCGCCCGCGTGGGCTTCGAACCCGTGCATATTTTTTATGAACATAAAATCTGTTATTGTGACTAAACTATGATAGTTAGATATGTGCTCTCGCGGACTTTTTTACCTACAAATCCGTAGGACATCATTTTGTTCTATTGTCAATAGTTTTTGCAGCGCACGCATAAATAGGTTTTCGATTTTACACCTTGGTTTACAAAATTGCAATTTTCATACGGATCCCTAATTCTTTTGAAAATAAAATATAGCCTATAACCTTCCTCGATAAATGGACTATCTAATACTGAAAGATTTTTTGAAATCGGACCAGTAGTTCCTGAGATTAGCGCGTTCAAACAAACAAACAAACAAACTCTGCAGCTTTATATATTAGTATAGATTTAAGTCGCATCGGTGCCGTATCCGTCTCTCATCCGCATCGTATCCGAATCTTTCATCGCTTCTGTGTATTTTGCGCCTTAGGCTTTAAGTAAGCACTTCGTAACGGATTTATCGCGTGTTATCGTGTAATGCTTTATTTAATATCTATTCAATATCCCGACGTTTCGAATGCTTTGCAGCGGTCCCGGTCACGGGAGGTACTAGATGACAGATGTCTTTAGAAGTACAAAGAAACAGTTAACCGCCTATAATGTTGTTTTATTGAAGTCCCCTGTGTATGCAGACATTGCTCACGGTGTCCAGAAATCTTGCAGATGAGAGATTAGTTTGAGATTTGATTGAAACGAAACAATGTAGTATACTCGCGATAAAACCGTTAGGAAGTGTTTAATTTTAAAGTTATAGTTTGATTTTATCTCAGGGTAATAAGACTGTGGACTGCCAAGATGGATTCTTCCTCTGTGACAACGCTACGAAGTGTATCATGCAGCGTTACGTGTGCAACGGTCGGCAGGACTGTTTCGATGGCACTGACGAAGTCAACTGCACTGTCAATAGCTCGGCAACAGATCCGTCGCAAATGTCTCAGGTACGATATTAATACTAATATGCCGCACTAATATTATGACGGATTTAGAATACAGAATGTCACCAACCCATACCATCTTGATGTTGTCGTAAGAGGCGACTAAAAGAACGCTAGAGGCAGATCACTTAGCCGCAAGAGAAGGAAAAATTGATACAAACCCTGTGCCAACCCGTCTTGCCAGCTTGGCACAGTAGGCTAATTTCCCTCCATGGATTTGGAGGAGGCCCGACTCGGTAGTTGGTCATTTATGGGCTGAAACTACGAATATTATCATACGGAGTGTAACTTAACAAATATTTTTTCTATTGTTTGTGGAAATATGTAAATAAGCGTGGAAGCGACGTATGTGGTTAAAAAAGCAACTAACCCAATTTAAAGGCGGATGAAATCGAGGGTTTTCCCTAGGCAGCATGTAACGTGTATTGAGTCCCCCCCTCCAATTTGTCGGAAATAAACCAGTCTAAACTGTTATAGTGGCCTGATGACTAAATGCTGCAAGATAAGAAGAGCTGTAAGATAAAGAAAGGATACTCTGTGCCAACCCGTACCGCATCCAAAATAATATCACCTCTGGGTGGCGTGGATTCCCTGTAGCCCTTTGTTAGGGAAATCATTATGTTGGTAGCTGAAGTAATTTCGGTTTCTACTGCCACTTGGAGCTACAGTCGGGACCCACGGCGCAGTAGGCCACCGGAGTTACACCGGAGGATGTGTAGTGGGTTCGCCCCTCACATCCAACCTCCCATGACGACACGGTTGGCGCAGTGGTTGAGCGATCGACTGCTGCACAGCATGTCATGGGTTCGATTCCCGCACGGAAGAAATATTTGTACGACCTACAAGTATTTGTTCCGGGTCTGGGTGTTTTCTATTTATAATATGTATGTATTTAAAACAAATAAAATTTATACAAAATAAAATGTTTATAAGTAGTTTATCATCCATCTCGTTACCATAACACAAGCATTAAGTTGCTTAGCTTGGGAATAAAAAAAAAACATCACCAAGCGTTACTGAACCTCTAGGTGTACCTCGAGGTTCAGTAACGCTTGCTGATGTTTTTATTTTTTTGGTTTGTAATCCTTAACTGAGCCGGTCAGGACAACATAAGGATTTGAACTCCGAGAAAGAAATTGAAGGTGACCCAACTCGGCCGTGAGTCATTGATGAACCGCAATAGTGATGAGTTTACTATTGTTCAGTTACTAAGCGTCGGTGTGGACCAGTCGTCAATAAATTCCACAAGCTTCCTGATATCGTGCTGGATGGCGCAACAGAAGACGGTTCCGTACAGTTTCTTGCCTTCCCTATCCAAAGTCAGTGACGGTGTGTGGCAAAACAAAACTTGGACGGATGACAGTATTTACAGGTGGGTGAATTAATTAAATTTTAGCATACAGGGTGACTGGTAAAATATTGAATTAATTTTTCATCCCTTCTATTAAAAAAAAGTAGTTTTATTCCTCTTTAAGCGGGACTAAAGTAGCTCCTTTCTGTTCTAGACTTTTTAGCGGGCAATAATGAGATTTGAATTTGGAACATGAATCGTTCATTGAAATCGAACGCAAATTGTTTCGACTGTTCCGAAGACAAAAAGGCTTATCTGCAATACTGCTTTGAAACCATTTTGAACTTCATATTATATTATATTTATGAAGAATATCGTTAAAAATGGTGTCAAAGCAGTATTCCAGTGGGTTTAGATGACTGGCTGTAAGTGTTGGCTGTACGGTGCGAGGAGGCGCGGCAATATACAATACAAAAAAGCGCGCCATTTGCTTCTCTGTTTCTGTCTTGTAATCGGTACGGACTAGGGTTCATTTCGATTTCCCGGGAATTCTCGGCTCGAGAATTCCCGGGAAATCGTTGGGCTTTGTTCCCGGGAAATCAAGCTCGAGAAAAGTCGAGAACTCGAGAAATCATGTACGTTTGTAGAAAATAAACTTGCAGAGTATTAATTTGTTTATATTCTATTAACATGCCATAAATGGTGCTATGATTGTAATGTAATTATAATTTACATTTACTTTCTACCTGAGTTTAAGATATTAAAGATTTCTTTCGTGTTTTATAGAAGCTATTTTGTTTACAAGATTTAAGTTGATTTCTTTTTCTAAATAACCAGCCCAAAGCAATTGTGCTGTGATTCTACTGTAAGTTAAGATAATAGGTTGGGGAAAAAGTTTCGTCGCATTTTTTAAGAAATTTCAAAACAGTTTTTAGTATCGTTTATTTACATTTAACTAAAGTATGTAGCTACCATTTAGTTCGATAACTTTTGCCATCTTGTAGGTAGGGACATGATCCCATTGCTATAGAAATTTTGGGACTACTGATCATAATACCGCGACAAGTCGTTTTGGCAGTCCTCTCACTGTTAACCTGACACTGCCTGAAGAATTCTGAAGAGACCGAAACATGTGGAAATCTGAAGGTGCAAGATCAGGACTGAAGCTTTTATTACAAGTTCATACATACTATAATGCGAAATAGTTATTTGTGCAACAAGAGAGCAAAGTCGTTTTTTGCTGCGAGTGCTGATATTGAATCCCGAGTAAGCGAAGGAATCAATGATTGAATCACGAGCGTAGCGAGTGATTCTAAAGTTGATTCCTGAGTGCTGCGAGGGATTCAAAGGCACGAGATGCGAAAAAATTTGCTCTCGTGTAACACACATAACTTTTCACTTCAGCAGCGAGAACACTATAGGAAATGAAATATATTACGTAACATTTTTGAAACTTTAATTAAATATTTTTAAGTTAAATATCAGTTTTTTAAGCAGTAAATACTTATTTTAATTTAAATACAACAATAAGTTAAAAATTCAATGAATTACAATAAAAGATATAATTATCATTTTTGCTAAATTTCTTTAGTTAGTACGAAATTCCGAACGTGTTTGTCTTTGAGGTCGAATTAAAAATCGGAGTAACCCCATAACGAACTCCTTTCATCCAATCGAACTGTTAAAAGTACGTCTAGTTTGTATTTAATCAAATATAGTTCCCATAATATTGCTCTATCAATTTAATATTTATAATCTGTACTTTAATGCTTTGTATTGTTTTCTATAGCGCTACCTGCTAACATTTAACTTCATAACTCTAACGCAACTTATAACCAATTAATTTAACACATTGAAATTAAACACTTTTTAACGGATTTATCGCGTGTATATTACATTATTTAATTCCCGACGTTTCGAATGCTTTGCAGCAGTCGTGGTCGCGGGAGAGACAATTAATTTAACTTTCATAATCACACGAAATTTCTAACACAACACACTTGTCATTGGCAAAATCATCGGTATAACGATGGAAGCCAAAACCTAAATGAAGAAGAAGAAGAAAAATCGGAGCTGTTGGTACTGGCCACTTGGTCTTTGTCTCTCTCCCTTTTCTATTGGCGGGAAAGAGATAGTGTCAATGTTTCGAATTAGAATTAAAAAGTTACTTTGTCTCACTCAGTGGGCAAAATCGCATTTTGTCCACTGTTTTCAGTGAGCAAAACCTTCATGTTTGAGCTACTGAAGTGAAAAGACTTTTTCCCCAACCTAATATTTACGTTTTCTTTCATGTTGATTTTTTGTTTAGTTTAAGTTCTAAATAACCAACTAAGGTGCTGTCATTATGATTATGAGCCTGAATAATATTTTTTTTCTGTAATATTTTATAAAACAATATTTATAAGATTAATGTTTTTGAATAACATCGATGAAAGTTTTATAATTAATTTGATACTTTTATTTGAGAGGTAAACCACTGATTTTTAGACGCAATTGGAACCAAATAATATGAGAAAACGTACGTAAATGTAAATTTCTCGACAACCCGAGAGTCCCGAGAAATTAGCCTCGAGAATTCTCGAGACCCGAGAAATTGAAAAGCTCGAGAAATCATGAACCCTAGTACGGACTTTATTGAATTTTGCAATAAAATGAGTTCTATGTCTAGTTCTGAAAGTGAAAATAAAAGCCAATAACGTCATACAAAACTTAATACCTATGAAATCCCTGGAGATATGAAAATTTCATACTGTGGAATAATTTGTGTAATTAGTGAAAGTGTATTTTTGGCGTATTTTCTAGAATTATACAAAACGTATGTATGTTTTTTAGATTAAAATTTATTCATTATTTGCTTAATAGGGTCTCTTAGTTATTTTCTCATAGAAGGGGATGAAACGTAGTGTTTAACTCGGGAGCAAAAATTTTTTTCCTTCAGGTGATGTACTTTGAATCCCTCGCTGCGTTCAGGATTCAAAATAGCGCCCTCGCCGTAAAATATTACTTTACTCCCTTGTCATACAATCTACTATTGCATGATAGTTAATAGTCATTATGTAACCAGCAGCGGGAACAGAATCGACTACCTTCCTTCAGTATGTACACTCTCTCCACTAGTCCAGTGATCAGGAGATAGAGACCTAGTGGATAGTGTAGAATGGAGTCTATCTGTAGGTTAAAGAATTCCGCTCAGAAAGTTTTTGTGAAAATTTCGCCACCTGATATATCTGCAAGATGGCCACATCTGGCGCTGCTGGACGTTGGACAAGTCTCCATCATTTGTAATATCAGACATTTTCCACGCTTCTGAGGGGAAGTGAAGCCGTCGGTATCATCTATGAAAATCGTAATCAGTTGCGTGACAGCTGACAGCTTTTTTAACCATAAAATTAGCGGTTAATCTTCTTCTACCTGGCGTTAATCCCGGCTATTGCCAGGGTCCGCCTTCCGGCTGAGCTTCCTCCACTTTGCCCGATCTTCTACATCCTTTTCAGACAGGCCATTGGCTCTCATGTCGGACTTGACGACGTCCAGGCAGCGCTTGCGAGGGTGACCACGGGACCTAGCCCCGAGGACAGCCATATTGATTCATCTGCGACCAACGTACTGTATAGGGAGGCGCATGATGTAGCCATACCATCGCAGACGACATTCTTGCAGTTTTTCACGGACACCAGGACCAAGACCTCGGATGAATGAGTTGCGTGTTACGCCGCTCATCCATAAAATTAGCGGTTAATGCCGACCCCAATTTATCAAAATTGGAATTAAAGGCTAGGAGATTGTTGTTCATTCAACAACGATCAAATCTCCTCCGTGCTATTGAGCATAAATAAGGGTTTGGCAGTCAAATAAAATCCGTAAAAAAACTCTGTAAAATGAAAACCAACAGCTAGTCACCTCAAATAATTCCGGTAGGTTCTCGTTGGGGATGACAATTAGGTACTACGCGTGTGAAACTGAGTCTGCTCTGATGAACTAAGATATAAAATTTACTTTCCTAAACTATTTCTATAAGTTCAATATGTTCCGCTATAGGTTTACTGATTTGGAGCCGTACACGAATTACAATGTGACATTCTACATCAGAGACCGCAAGTACAACATTACATATGCATCTATGAAGTTCGTTAACATTACTACTGGGGAGGGAGGTAAGTCAATGTTCATTTCAATGGAATATTGTCGCTTCTAACTATAGTTATACTCTAGTAATAAAATAAATAATGTAATAAAAAAGTGACCGTGACCCGTAACGACGTCGTTGAACAGATGACCTTATAAAGGTCGCTGGGTGTAGGTGAATGCGGTTTACATAGCAGCGTAGTCTGTGGCGATCTATGGGGGAGGTTTATGTTCAGCAGTGGACGTCCGCGGTTGTTAAATAGTCCTTTTTTGAAATTAAACACTTGAAAAAAACACAAACGGATTTATATCGTGTACATTATGTGATTCCTGTCTGTTACTTGCAGTTAATTAGTACAATGTAGGCTATTTTCGCTCCATTAATTTGGAGGAAGCCCGACTCAGTAGTGGGTCATTTATGGGCTGAAACGACGACTTGCTGATAATGATCATTACGACATCCAATAGGATTGAAACGGTTGGTGACATTGTGTATTTGAAACGGCATCACATTTAGAACGCCTCCTTTTTTTCCCCCTTAGTGCCTACCCCACCAGTCCGGCTCAGTGTGAAACAGATGATCGGCCGTCAAGTGCTCATCAGATGGGACCCGCCCAAGGAAGCTCGTGGCGTCATTCGCCATTACAACGTGTACTACGCCCCTCCACTTCCTCCAATAGAGAAGATAATCCCCGCCAACAGTAATGCTTCATTGTTCACCACAATCGACGGCTTCTTTGAGCCTAATATGAACTACTCGTTCTGGGTGAGTGTTTACTTTTGCTGTCACTAACTCGGAAAGTGTATAGAATTATTCTAGAGTTGACCTGTTTCTTTAAATAACGTTACTTATGAAATTTTTAAGAGTAAGAAGTATTGTTGTGTACAATTTATTTATTTATGTAGGTACGCACATAGAAAAGGTATAATTACATTTAGGATATAGCTTTTAGTTTTTTTTTTATGATAGAGCCTACTAAAATACATTCAACCCTAAATTTTTAGCCCTCTACGATTTATCCCTATTTTGAATAGCGATATTTATAAGGCAAAACAACGTTTACCGTATTTAAAACCGTCAGCTAGTATTTAAAACTTATATCTAATACTTAAATGTATATCTTAGTATCAAATACTACTGCACTCTGACCAACTCGCCATGCAGAAGAATTGGTCGACGACACGGTCAAATGAAATACATAATATGGCAAAAACATAAGCGAAGCAATATTTTTGGTGCTTTGTTCTTTAATCACGCTAATACGGTACGTTACAATAATATATCTTGTACATCAGAATAACATATAGGCTATAATTTGTAAAGATAAATGTCCAACTATAACAGATTTTGTATTATTTGTTTAATACCCGTGCGAAGCCGGGGTGACCCGCTAGTAGTAACAAAAGAAGAACCAGAGCGATCGACATAGCATGCCGTTTGCCACGTCGACTGTTGGACCGCTGTTGCATATTAAACTGGAAAAGCGGCAGGCCCCTGCGGCTAGCCGCTAGTGAGTAAGGGGGCTTAGATTGCACAGTCGACGTGGCAAAAGGCATGCCACGAGGCCGGAAGAACGGTTGGCCGTTGGTTCAAAAACGTTCTAGAGTGGTGACCACGTATGAGAAAGCGAAGCATGGAATTTAAATATCAAGACCAAACAGCTATTACCAAACATAAGCTAAGGAAGCACCTACTGAGAGTAGGTTAAATGAAACACCAATGTCCCAGGTGCCAAGGCGCTGGGTACGACAGACGAAAAGAAAAAAAGAGAAGAGCAAATAATTACCATTCATTTCTAAAAAGGACACGGACTACAAGTCTAAGGAGTTGTCAAAAAAAAACTAAAAAGAAAAAAAAACGAAGCTTGGGTCTCTAGGTGGACAGGTGACCCTTTAAAGGTATTAGCTGGGAGTCTGAGATGCGGACTGCATAGTAGGACTGGTAATTAGTATGGTAATATAAATAAGTTCGCAACCTCATTCTAGGCCCACCACTGACCTCCACTATCAATGCTAATATTCTCGCTCGACAGGTGACAGCTTCAAACAACGCGTTCACATCAGATCCTTCCGATGTGGAAATCTTAACATTTGACCCGCTTGGCGACATAGACGACCTGGTCAACGCAAGCATGACGCGCATCAACGCGACGTCAGTGCAACTGCAGTGGCATGAGATTAGAGGGGTCGATGGCTATGAAATACGGCTGAGACTGCCCTCTCAGTACTCTAATCGGGACCCTATTCCCACTAAAGCGAACAATATTACGCGTAAGTATGCCACAAAGAAAATAATTTGATATTCATATAAGTAGGGGATGAATTTATTAAAACTGCCTATAAATACATATCCATGCCGTTAGTTCAAACAAAACACATTAATATTAAATGACTCATTATACAAGAAAACATTCACTATGAAACATGAAATATCCTGATAGGTCAGTGTAAATACTGGTATTTAGTATATCAGTCGAGCGATTGTCTTCTGCTGAAATACCGGTAATAATTTAATAAAATATGTCACCAACCTGTTTCACGTTGAGTGTGTCATACCCCTTAATGTGAAACGAGTTGGTGACAACATGCATTCTAAATCATGAAAAGGCAACCACATATTTTCGTGTTAATTTTCAGTGAACAACCTTCCACCGGGCGTGCAGCTGTTCATTGACATTCAAGCCAATAAATCTGGCATCTACAGTCATCCATTCACAATTCCTCTCCGTACCGATGGCCAGCCAGATGAGACCCTCAACTTCACAGCAATACTTATGAAGGACAATCTGAACGCTGTACAGTTGAATTGGACACCGCCGTTGGGGGAAAGATACAAGAACAAGGAGATTTTATACGAAGTCCATTATACTAATATGAGTCGTACAACGAATCCTGGTGAAATGTCTAATGGTGAGCCATTTGTATGCGTAAAGTGTATTTTCAATTTGCTACTTATAAGTTTCGACGCAGTAACTATTTTAAGTGGTAGAAATATGTACTTTTCTTAAAAAACTGTCATGATTTTATGACGAAGTGACGTCATATTTTAAATAATTCCGTTTTCTAAGCGTGTTTTTGTTTTATATATCTTTCTTTATCAACAGTCATATAGCCTATTGAGGACAAGGATTGGTCCCTTGTTCACGTCTGAGGTCGGAATTTGGATATTCGTTTAGTTTATGGAGTTCCGAGTGGGGCCGTGAAAGGACTTCTTAACATGCGACATTTTTTATCGCAGTATTTCATATAACAAATATGACCCATCTGCCATCTTCAGCCGGTGATAGATGTACCACCAGATTTACTATTACATTCAGTTTATTTTTCTTAATCAGATACCATCCGTATCACCATGGACACCAGCATACTGATTGAGGGTCTACATCCTTGTGAGAAGTATCAATTCACCGTCGGCATATACGGTGGTCCACTCGCCAAGTTGGCGGAGATTATTACATGCGAAGACGACAAGTAAGTATTTTGGCAATAAAATCTCAATCATTCCCACATATTATGCTGCCTCGTTGGTCTAGGGTTTCGATCAACGGGTTCCGGATTCCGGGGCCAGGCAAGTGTCTTAAACCAGAGGCAATTGCTCTGAGTCTGGGTGTCATTTGGTCTTCGTGAATTATATGTTTCCAAACTGTCTGTTCCGGGCCATTTTCCCGAGAGACGGCGTTGAAGTCAACATTTACAGTTTACTTGGGCTTTTGTGGAGTTGGAAAATTAATAAGTCGCGATTGCGGTTAATGCCATAAAATACACCCAAATCGACACAAATCTCGATCTATAGTGTCGTTTACACACACAGACGTAGGTGTGTACCCAATCCGTACGCGTTGCGAAGATTTAACACTAGATGGCGTGAATAAAAAAAACCAAGGGTTCTATATGGGTACAGAAACCTGCTACAGTATAAATGTAAGATTTTCATAAAAATAAGTTATATTTGTTGGAGTAAACTATAATATATTTATTTATGCTTCTTGCAACAACAAGTTGTACATAGGCGAACTTATTAGGCACGTCGCACATTGAGTGACTCTCAACCACCTAATAATTCCCATCCACCCATCCATCAAATGACCACCACGCCTTGGATCCTTAGGACATTGCAATTTCTTAAAAAGTTATCAATTTTGTCCTCAGATCATCGGGAAGCAGTGCCCGGAAGGCTTTACAAGCACTCGGAGTCCTGAAGCTTGTTGAGAAAGACGAAGAGGGTGGCCGTATCCTGACTGTCCAGGCCAGACGTCACCTTGACAGAATCGGCGCTCAAGTGCGTCTAAAGGCCAAGCAGGCTGCTAAGCAAGAAGTCATGGTTTAATGTCTTTAGTTTAATGACTAATAAAACATAAGAATCCATAATGCATTTTATTTTGATATACAGGTGAATTTTTCAAATATGTGTGGATAGCCAAAATTGTAACATTGAATTAATATCCTAAGACGCCCAAAAAAATCTCTAACCCTATTGATGAAATTAAAACTACATCATTGGATTTCAGAATAGTCATTATTCGGTTGATGTATGTGTTAAATTTAATTTCTCTTGTAAACCATGTTAATGTCGCAATTATACAATAAAGTGTTATCTATCTATCTATCTATAATGAAGGAATTACATCATGCAATTTATGGCAATTTACAACGAATCCTAAGAAAAGTATCTATCGCATGGTACTCATTACTCATTCTAGCGCCAAGGTCCCGTTCTATTCAGTCCTGGCCAAACTTTATGGCCGCTCTGAATGTAGCCGTCGTCGGTGCGAACTTGCGCATCCGTATATTTCATTTGCCTTTAACAGAGGTTTTAAACTCTAATTATCTTCTCATTCATTCCTGTTCTCTCTTGTCATGCCTCTCGAATATTCATACCGCATTCGACACTGTCATTCATGGCCATTCATTCGTTCCGTCTGGGTTTCCCGATTCCTATTTACTGTGTTCTTATTTAACTATCTATTTATCTATCTGTACTATCCATATATCCTTTATTATTTGTTCATGTTTTAGTCACTTTCGTTTCTCGTCCTCATTTGCCTATTTTTTCAGAGGATTACTGTTTTATTAAATACATTTTATTCTTATAAATCTATCTATCTTAACACTATTTTATACATGAACTTATTTTAATACATGAACTTATAATAAAAAAAAATTATACTCTATTTATGTACACTCTATATTTCTTACAAATGTAGAAGTACATAATCATGATGTAGATGATCATTCTCTAGTTTTATTTTTTGCTTTTACTTTGTTAGCTATTTCCTTGCTCTCATTGTCACTTTTACGTTGTCTTCATTTAGTTTTATTCGTACCTCTGTCTCGCAGTCGAGTTTGTCGGTGTCGAGTCTACGGGACACTGGGCATTGAAGCAATATGTGCGGGACCGACTTCCCTCGTCGCAAATACAGGAAGGGCTCTCCTTACACTTGAAGCGATTCAAGTGATGATGATGATAAGAACCCGCCATGACCTGTCAGGATTTGGGTCGTAAGCGCCTCTTTCTTAATTTTTCCCGACTATCTTGTATGCCTCCACCGCGTCTGGGAGGAAGAGCTTCGTGACGGCTGCAGCTGGTTCCGTTTTGTACCTCTCATTCCATTCGTCAAGGGTTGCCTTGCGAAGACATCCCTTGTCGAATGAGATGGAGCACTTGTCTTAGTTAGGTCTTGTTTATTCTTTGTAGTGGCCGCCTTCGCTTGGCGATCAGCACGTTCGTTTCCCTCCATCCCCACGTGCGATTTCATCCAGGACAAACCGACTACTTTGCCCTGGCGCGATGCAGTCCTTAAAAAGTCTCTACATAGTGTGGCTAGGGGATGTAGAGAAACTTAACCCTTCACTGTCTGGAGTAGGGTTCATTCCCGGGAATTCTCGAGCCGAGAATTCCCGGGAAATCGTTGGGCTTTGTTCCCGGGAAATCAAGCTCGAGAAAAGTCGAGAACTCGAGAAATCATGTACGTTTGTAGAAAATAAACTTGCAGAGTTTTAATTTGTTTATATTCTATTAACATGCCATAAATGGTGCTATGATTGTAATGTAATTATAATTTACATTTACTTTCTAGAGTTTAAGATATTAAAGATTTCTTTCGCGTTTTATAGAAGCTATTTTGTTTACAAGATTTAAGTTGATTTCTTTTTCTAAATAACCAGCCCAAAATTGTGCTGTGATCCTAATGTAATGTAAGTTAAGATAATAGGTTGGGGAAACATTTTCGTCGCATTTTTTAAGAAATTTCAAAACATTTTTTAATATCGTTTATTTACATTTAACTAAAGTATGTAGCTACCATTTTGTTCGATAACTTTTTGCCATCTTGTAGGTAGGGACATGATCCAATTGATATAGAAATTTTGGGACTTCTGATCAAAATACCGCGACAAGTGGTTTTGGCAGTCCTCTCGTGATGTTAACCTGACACTGCCTAAAGAATTCTGAAGAGACCGAAGCATGTCGAAATCTGAAGGTGCAAGATCAGGACTGAAGATTTTATTACAAGTTCATACATACTATAATGCGAAAAGACTTTTTCCCCAACCTAATATTAACGTTTTCTTTCATGATGATTTTTTGTTTAGTTTAAGTTCTAAATAACCAACTAAAAATGGTGCTGTCATTATGATTATGAGCCTGAATAATATTTTTTTCTGTAATATTTTATAAAACAATATTTACAAGATTAATGTTTTTGAATAACATCGATGAAAGTTTTTTAATTAATTTGATACTTTTATTTGAGAAGAAAACCACTGACTTTTAGACGCAATTGGAACCAAATAATATGAGAAAACGTACGTAAATGTAAATTTCTCGACAACCCGAGAGTCCCGAGAAATTAGCCTCGAGAATTCTCGAGACCCGAGAAATCGAAAAGCTCGAGAAACCATGAACCCTAGTCTGGAGGGCCGCTAACGGATCACTATATATCGTGCAGTTTTCCGCCGTCACCTTTGTAACGTGCTTCACTGCCCTACATATTGCCAAGAGCTCGGTCTGGTACACAGTGCAGTATTTCGACCACGCCAGCTTGAAGGTACGTGTTTCAGTCCGATTGTGTCAAATGGACAATGCAGTCCCAACACGTCCCCCAATCTTGCTACCGTCTGTGAATATTTCAACAGACGTTTTGACACTGGCGTCGTACTCCTCGTGTGTAGCCAGACTTCCCAGCTCCATGTCGATATGTGTGGCGGGGTGGGGGAGTTCTATGTCCGAGGTCTCCCTGTCCTCCAACACTGGCAATGGCACCCCCCTTTTGGCCGCGTACAGTGACGTGACTTCGCGTATGCGGAGGTCAAGAGGGAGTATCCCGCCAGTATTAGGGCGGAATTCAGGGAGACAGGGAAACGCAATAAAACATATAAAAGCGATCTGATAGTAGGGTTCGACCCACATGCGTTGTATAGATATTTTTGGTCAAATGCAGTATCGCCGGAAGTGAAGGTACAAGCTTATATTCAAATACAAGATGCTATTACAACGGATTTATGATTATGGTGGTCTAAAAAAATCTACGACCCAGAGAAATTCTATGTAACTTGGTATCAAACTCAAAATGAACTTTATTTACGTAGGTTTTATCACAAAACTCTTATAAATCGTCATATTTACAGTTACCATTATCATCATCTTACGACCCCTGTCCCACGCTAGGTGGTAGTCTCCATACACACCTATCAGTCGTCATATCTACAGTCACACCTCTCTTAGACAATTTCTCATTCTTACAATCCATCCACCTCTCTTGATCTTCCACAACCCTTACCTCTACCCACATTCATGCTGAAACTACCACCGTTTCGGAATGCTGCTCTACAGAGAAGAGCCGGCAAGTAACTCTGTAGTTGCTTTTTTCAAATCAATGGGTTTGTTTACAAAAAGCACTAAACAGCATAGTGCGAGCAAGTTCGATCCAGATGAGAGAAACACACACACGTTAACGCAATGAATGACAACTAGGCCTTGGGTCAGGGCCAATCAAATACAAGTCCGCGAATACATAACTATCCATTGCATCGTTGCTCACACATACAGTGTTCAAAATATGACATTGTCTAAATGCTACGTACAAGTGAGATATATTATTCAAAAGACTAAAGGAACAACAGAGCTCAGGCACAAAATGTCACACAGATAGTCATTTAGAGCAGAGTGCAGACGGGTGACCAGAACGCTAGCGCATACTTTTATTTTATGTTTTAGTTACTTAAATAATTATCGTATTATTTTAAGTATTTTTATGTTTATCTACTTACTCCAATTTTATTTATTTGTATGTCTGTTTGTAATAATAAAATAACCACTTTTTACTAAATGCGTAAGTATGTATAAACAGTACATAGACCAAAATAACTTTTAATTTTATTTTTGTCTGTCTGTCTATTTGTTCCGGCTAATCTCTGGAACGGCTGTACCGATATTGACGCGACGTTCACTGATAGGTAGCTGATGATATAAGAAGTAACTTAGGCTACTTTTTTATACTAGCTTCGCCTCGGGGCGTCATCCGCGGTACGAAAATAACCGTCGGTAACATCGCACCCGTGTGAAGCCGGGAGGGACCGCTAGAAACTAATCAATTTGTAGCTTAGACTAGCTAGATCGACATCCTGGACAGTGAATTATCGATATATCGACCAAAAAAATATTAGTAATTAATTTCGATATTTCGAAATAATAATATCGATAAATCGATATTTGATCAACAGTCCTGCCCAAGTACCCAGCACAGCAGTAGTTTTTCAAAAGAGACCGTATTGGTCGGTTGTGTTTGGCCATGCAGTGAAAATGTTGGTGATATTTGGATATCGCACCGGCTTCATTCTGATAGTGTTTTTAATCACAAGTATTGTTTCGTTGCGGTATGGGGACAAAGCAACGACTTTGTTTATTGTTGAAGATCAGCAGTCCCAGCAAAAAAACCAAGTAATCAATAGGCACGAAGATTTTGAAGACACCTCGCAGTTAAAAAGGCGAAAGCGCGAAGTCTCTACGTTGACTACCTTGACTAGTCCTATTCCGAAAAATATTAGCACATGGGTAAATAAATCATTAGCATTTCATAAATTTATTTGCAAGTTTTTTGTTGTCGCATTGTTTAGTTGTATTTTCGAATACTATTTTTATAGGTACTGTTAGGATGACTTGTTTTTCCTGAAGATTGAAAGTTCGCATGGGTGCAATGCTGATACTAATTATACCTACCTACTACAGAATGTTGTTATATTATAACTTTTACAGTTCTTTTTGTCACTAAACAAAACAAACTTGTTTCGTATATAGCCGTTACCCTTGAAAGAGCAACATCGAAGCGCTATAAATAGGCACGCTCCGCAGCCTTCGGTGCCGGCGGCGGCGCCTCGGCCGGGGCCGGTACCGCGCCGCACTGCATGTCCCTGCATTTTAAATCTATACAAATAAATAAAATTGGAGTGTCTGTTTGTAATAATAAAATAACCACATTTTACTAAATGCGTAAGTATGTTGTAAACACAGTACATAGACCACATAACTAATTTTTTAATCTCTGTCTCTCTGTTTGTTCTGGCTGATATCTGGAACGGCTGGACCAATTTTGATGGGATTTTCACTGATAGGTAGCTGATGATATAAGGAGTAAATTAGGCTACTATTATTGAACCCCGCGATCCTGGAGTTAGGCAGTCGAGGATCGCCGTCGGTTTTAGTGGGTAGGTCGCGGTGTAATTTACCATCTCCACGTGCCCCGGAGTCTCACATAACCCGGCCAGTCCTCAACGGTGGGGAATCCATGAGGATTTTCGACGTAAAAAAATTTATCCAGATATAGGAATTCTATATTCTAATATATATTCTAGGAAGTTCTAAAACCTACGTTTCGATTCTAATCGAATGAAAATGTTCAGGAAAATTCTAGAATGATCCAGCAATTTCTAGGATGATCTAAAATCTACGTATAGATTCAGATCGAATGAGAATGTTTGGTGTAAAAAAAACATCTAATGATCTAGGAATTTCTGAATGAATGGTGTTCTAGAAAATTCTAGATAAATTTGGAAAGTTCTAAAATAAACGTTTAGATGATGAGTGATTTACAATATTCTCGAATTATCTAAAATAACCCCGAATGATCTAGAAAGCTTTGAAATGTATGTCAATATTCTAATCGGTCAAAAATATTCTGGATTGTTTCACAAAGTTTTAAAACATCCTAAAAATTTAATATTAACTAATAACTATACATATTAAAAACTAGCTCTTGCGCGCGGCTTCGCCCGCGTGGGCTTCGAACCCGTGCATATTTTTTATGAATATAAAATCGGTTATTGTGGCTAAACTATGATAGTTAGATATGTGCTCTCGCGGACTTTTTTGTAGATCTTTATAAGATATACAAACCCGTACTACATAATTTTGTTCTATTGTCAATAGTTTTTGCAGCGCACGCATAAATAGGTTTTCGATTTTACACCTTGGTTTACAAAATCGCAATTTTCATACGGATCCCTAATTCTTTTGAAAATAATATATAGCCTATAACCTTCCTTGATAAATGGACTATCTGACACTGGAATCGGACCAGTAGTTCCTGAGATTAGCGCGTTCAAACAAACAAACAAACTCTGCAGCTTTATATATTAGTATAGAGTATAGATTATATATTAGTATAGATGACTCGGCGAAGCGGGTGTTCACAGCTAGTTAATTATATATTTCCCTAAATATATATTTAGGCGCAAAGGGATGATCATCCAGCCAGACGAGGGGTTATGTCTGTCTAGGGATCGCAGCGCCTATCCTCCGATAGTTGTAGTCGGGGAAATGTTAACTGTTCGAATTGCTCTTGAAATTTCGCTATCGCGGTGTAGGCCTTATTGGTAATTCTCGCATGTGTGGACGATATTTCTTGATTTAATTAGTTCAGATTTTTCGGGTAATTTGGGTAAAGTATGTAGCATGTTGGTGGCTACAT